>CM056831.1:18982355-20424855 GCA_029853015.1 Chelidonichthys spinosus
CTTTTGATTGAACCTCTGATATAACGTGCTAGTCAAGATACCATTTATTAAGTGAACCATAAGAAGCTAACAGCCAAAGTGTTAGTCACAGCACACAGTTACATTTTGACAGATTAAAGCGGAGCGTGATAACATCAAGAACCGGATGAAACCTTTGACATATTTCTGTCCAAGAAACGAGCCCGCCGTGGGGACAGCAAATTCATCTAAGACCCTCCCACGTAGAAAAACCGAGTAGGTGCAGTCTGCGTATTTAGAAAGACGTCGGAACAAGTGAACTCTTGTTTTCCCAACCAAGGCTCAGTGAGCGAGCCGCTCCACAGGAGGAGGAGTGGACAATAAGCGAAAAGCCTCGAGAGCTCTTCACTAGTTCTTGAGATAAAGAAGAGCAGTTTCTGCTTCACTTGCCAAACATTCTGAAATGTGCATGCGGCCGGGGCATTTAGCTTAAGACAATGTTTATCTGGTCGGCACCTTGTTTGATGGGAATTACGTGTTAATTGATTGAGACTTAGATTGTCTTCTTTAGTTTGAAAGAGAAGTTCATTTCTTGTCTTTAAGCGTGACATCAGGTCAGGAGGAAAGAAACGCGGCAGGGGAAAGAAGGTAGAAGACAGCTCTGTTACTCCGTTACATTAGCTGAGATTCCAAACCTGTGCAGTCATGGGAAGTTCAAGATGAATGGAGAAGAGTGGAACACTGCAGCTTAGCCTTGGAATGGTGACATAGCCACATAGAAAATCTGTTTTTTTCTCTTGTTTTTGCTGCTGACCATCATCCACATGTATGTTTTTAGAGTGATTTTCTATACCTTCCAGGCTGCCGTAAGACCCTTGAGGATCTCTGTAGATAGATACTAATCAATTATAGTAAACATTGTGTCGTCCTTACTGAGTTGAGTTTATCGCATTGGAACTCATGGTTCCTGTTTTGGTGAGCTCATAGTGCTGCAGGAGTGATCAACTAACCAAATTCCCATGATCCTTTTCCATGTTTGCGTCATGTTTCTGTGGATCATGAATACAATGTGTACTGTTCAGACACAACACACCCAAATGAGACTATTAAAAGAACACATCCACAGTGTAGGGTCTCTTAGGATGGTTGTGTATTTTATTATTGGGCTAGAAGTCATTTTAATATGTAAGCTGAGGATCTGGTAAATGTATTTCTTAGAGTTTTCCTAAATAATCAGTAGTAAATGCCCCACATCTAACCTGTGTTGTTTGTAGGATGAAGCTCCTATTTTCTTGTTGCATACCTAAATGCATTGCATACACCTGACTTCTATTTATTTGGCATTGAGGTCTGAAAAGTCAGTCAGAAAGGATTAACATGAGCAATTATCAGACTTTCCTCCATCTGCTAAATTAATTTTACTCATTTACAAATTGGCACAGCCCAGCTCCAATCCTCAAGATACCATTAGACCTAATTCATGACGCATGTCCCCTTTACACACAGGCAGAATACCAGAACAGGAACAACAGCTTTTTTTAAAATGGAGTTACCTCAATAGAGACATATTGAAATATGTACCAACACTTTTAAAATCATTGCAGCATTACAACACATTTAATCTGCACTTTGACTCTTAACTTTTGCATATCATCTGTCAAAGACATTTGCAAAAGTGTTGATGTGCCCAATGCCAGTCAGCTACTTTAATTGAAGAAATAAAGGCTGTGGGAACGTTGTCAAGGCTACGATTGAACAAAGTCACAACATTTAACAAGCTTTTAACAAGTTGTAATTGTGAGAGGAAGCACTAAATATGTATGATCCTTGTATGAATGCAGCCAAATTAATGGCTGACCATCACAAAGTGCAGAATTAAGGAGGAAAACAAATCATTTTTACAATTTGACGGCAGGGGATACGTTGTAATGTGAATACATAACATAGTATCTGCATTTTCCCCTGTATTTTAGGTCTTGCAAGGCATTGACAAGACCTTTTTCACACCTGTGCAATATTTCCACCTATCTGGTACTAAAACAACTCACATGACCATGTAGATATTCTGTGAATGCTGGTGTACAACATCAGAATGATGTCTAGCAAGGAGCATTTAGTGAATTCATGTCTCTGCCTTGTGGTTTTCCTTGAGATATTCTGGCGCTGGTTAAAGGCTGCCTGTCACCAACACCGAATATTTTTGACACCCACAGGAGTGAGTTTCTTTTTGCGATTGAAAACCAAAACACTTTGGAGATCAGAGAACAGAGTTGTCAACTTTCAGTTCATGAAAGTGAAAAAACTCAAAATCATGTTCATGTAACTGAGATGGAGAAAAGCAAAATTTATGGTTGATTTATGGTCGAGAGCTTGATAATCCAACCGATATCTACAAATGTAATCCCATAGTAATTCTATTGTAACCATATAGTACGCTTATAGTTTATCATCAAGAACTATGAGTCAGTCTCTGACCTTTGTAGAATGCTATAAGAAAAGTAGATCCATAATGCATGTTGACACAGGAGAAATCTGAAGTTACCAATACTGTGTTTTCCAGATCTGACTAGTGAGAAACTAGACCAAAATGTAGAATTGAACGTGGCACTATGGCTTCCCTCTGCTCTGTGTTAACTCTCCTTGAGGTGCTGCTGAGCTCTCAGTGGTGAATTCATTTCCTCTTCTTCACTCATGCATTTTTAATAATCATGTTCGAGCGTCTTATTGGTGTTCTTGCATCCTTTATCCAATTTGGTTTAAAAAAAAGTCAACTGCAGGCGTTGCTGATACTGTGGTGCATTCAGGGGCAGTGGAAATGCACATCTTCCAAGACTTTGTCTTATGGCCAATTAATGTGCTTATTGTTTGTTCTAGCAGAAGTTTATAGTGACCATATAGGTTGGACATATTTGATTGGTCACAATAAAGTTCCAAATGTCCAGAGTGTAGAGAGTAAACGAACGCACCACAGACAGTGGCTTTTCCACTATGTTAATGAGTCATGGGCCAGATCAGACATACTCACCTCAGATGTAATGCTGAGCCATTCACACTCTCCTCAGACATACGGGGTTAATCCTGGGTCACTGCGTTGGTTTGAAAGGTGACTCAGCAGCATCTAATGGCCGGCACACACACACCCAGCATACTTGCTGTCTCTGCCTTTCTCACCGTCTCTCTTTCCCCCCGTCTCATTTTTCTAGAGCCTACTATCATACACGTCTGCAGTATTTCACAGCGGTTCATGTATCTTCTACATAATGATTAGAATATCTTGAATGGTGGAAACCCAGAAGAAACTGAATATATTCCATTTCAATTTTGTTACATAAAACTGAATTGCTGCATCTCAGTGCCACTTTACGTCAGACTTAAACATAAACGTTTCTATCTATGGCCATGAGGTGATCAGAACTGTGCCACACAAGAGCAACCCAGATCCTTTGTGCCGTACAGATCCAGAACAAACTGGCATGCCATTTAAGTTTTCTAGATTACTCACTGTTTTTAGGCCGGATGCCTCCAGGCAGTAACTCTTGTGCAACACTTTTTGTGGCCTGCAACAACTTTTACTTATCATTGAGGTTAATATAATAGTTAATTATAGGTGGATAGAGCGTGGAGGTAGAAAGCAGGTGGTGACAAATCTCACCCACCCGTTGGTGCTACAAGAAGACTATTTTAATAACGCACCAAAAGATAAAACAACATTAGCATGTAGCAGTAGTCATTCGAAAAAGATATGTGAACAATATAGTGTATTTAAGTCAAATGTATTACACTAAAATCAAATTAGCATAGCCATACCTTATATTTCAAAGCTAAGAGCTATACATATATTCTGCTTCATGTTCCTGTTTACATGGTAGTATTCCCTCTTTGTTCATGCACCTTAACATGCATTTATAAACAGGATTTTAAGGGTTAAGGGCTTGGCTCCTGTGTTGTTATTACTGCCTTCCCTGCTCATTCCTGGCAACCCTGAAGCTGTTTCTCTGGTGGTTATGGTATTTCATCATTAGTTTAGTCTTTATCTTGGTTTTGTCAAGTGCTTGGTTCCTCGTTGTGGGCCCTCAGTAGAGACGCCAGTTTGGTTAAAATAGAGTTTATATTATACGATTATATGGTATAAGGGAGTGTGACACATCCGGACTTTTATAACAGAAACTTAAGGTTACAATGGAATGGAATTCACACACACACACACACACGCACGCACACACACACACACACACAGCACGCACACACACACACACACACACACACACACACACACACACACGCACTCCTTCCTGCCAAAGTTACTGAAGAGTTGGTGGTGAGGTAAAGTTAGACATGTCAGTTGGTCTGCCAAGATTCTCAACGAACCAAAGAGAAGTTACAGCTCCAGCTCTTCACACCCAAATAGTCCCTGTCACCACGGAGAGGAGAGCGATCTTGTTCTTGGTCCTTCCCCAGACCAAACAAACAGGCTGGGAGGAAAGTAGTCCACACATAATATGTGACTGAGTGAGTGTGGGAGTACATATACTGTATGTCTATGTGCATCGGCTGCACATCTGTGTGTGTAAATGTGTGTGCACATGTTTCTTCCCAGACGTGATATTGTATTAAAGAAGAAGACCTGATTTCCACATAAGATAAGAGATAGAAATGGGTTAATTACAAAGGAAACCCTGGTGCCAGAGGTTGACCAAAAGAAGAATAAGAAACACAATAGAGTAAAAGGTATAAAGTGTATGAGAACTCCACCAAAATAGAGTAGAAGAGCAAGATACTCTCAAAAGTAAATTACAACAACATAAGAGGAAAAGGCTCCATCATGGATGGTTGTTTTCTTGTGAAGATACATTGTTGTTACATTCCTCTTTTGTCCGTAGTGGTCAATGAAAGTCATAAATGACTATAATGTCCTTTTAAGAGAGGCGTGGATGCTGACACAAGATATTAAATGTGTTGTCTGGTTCAATTAAGTCCTACATAAACCTGCATAATCACCGAACTCTGTTTATTTCTTCTCTTTTTTCCCCCAGGCACTGGGGAAAGTGGGAAGAGCACATTCATCAAACAGATGAGGATTATCCACGGCACCGGTTACTCCGACGAGGACAAGCGGGGTTTCACCAAACTGGTCTATCAGAACATCTTCACAGCCATGCAGGCCATGATCCGAGCCTCGGAGACGCTTAAGGTCCCCTACAAATACGAGCACAACAAGGTAAGTGAGATCCTTCTCTCCTCCAGCCGTTTCCTCAACCGAAAGAACGACGGTTGTGAAGAGTGAGGAAAAGAGATGCAACAAAGCGGCCACGGCGTCCTCGTATATTTTTAGAGCGCCGCCTATCTTATTTGAAACAGCCGTCCATAATCGTTTCCTGTCCTTTATGACACTTCCTGTGTCCTTAAAGCGCTCCAACCCTCCATCTGTGTATTTGTGTTTGCTTGTGTGTTTCAGTGCACTCATCCACCCATGACTGCACATACAGTATACACACAAATACACAAGAGAGACTCGCCCTACACTACTCACCCAAATTTGACCTCACTCTTCCGTAACTAGAACTTCGGCGGGTCATTTTTTTTCTCTCTCTCTCCCTTTTCACCCTTTTACTGTAATCATAGCTTTGGGAGCTGTTACAGTAACCTCTTACTGGCAGTTTATTCCCTGTGAGAGTGACAGATGAGAGGCAGGGCAGTGTCATTACCTCTGCAACGTTTTAAAAATAAATCAGGCCATTTCAGGTGACAGCTGACCACGCTGCTTTAGCTCCATCCTGCCTGGTCGCGGTCCAGTCGGACGTCGCTCGCTGAAAGATTTGGTGGAGATTTGGTTACAACGTGTGGATAAATTATTTAGCAGTGTGATATCATGAAGTCAGTTCATAATCTCGGGATGTTGGGATCAGGACGCGGTGTGTGTTTTATTGATGATGCATGGAAAAAATGTACTATTCAAGGTGATATTTGATATTCTGGCTTTTGTAACTGTATTAACCTTTTGGTTAATCATATTTTATCAGCATTGCTATATCTGTAAACATAAATCAAGCAGACCAATCTTCATGAGGAGGTACTTCCTAATATTTTAAGAAATTAATTCTGCTCCTCCAGGTTTCTTAACGATTACTTACTTGATATGGGTTTGGACAGCGCAGACAGTTAATGATCTTTTACATCAGAAGTTAGATGTGTTTAGAAGTTAGAACAAAGTATTTGGATATTAGATATTTCTGAATAATCAGGCCGATTACTGATGCAGGCCACATGTACGTTGTGTTTCTATGGCTGCATATCTGACTATGGTATATATGGACAGGCTACAAACAGCTTTTTACCTCTTTTAAACGTCGACTTTTTGTAGAAGCACATGTTAGCTTTCGCTTCCCGTCCCACACTGATGAAGAACGAAACTGGACATGCAGCAATAACACCAATGTTTCATCCACTTTGATCACAATACAAACCAAGCAAATCCCTCTAATATGATGAGAAAAAAAAAATAATGCTACACTATGCAGTTTACCACCAGCTCCTTCACACTCCATAATCCAGCATCGGGACTATGAAAATAAAAGGCAGTTTGGGGGTTAGTGTGTTTACACATCAAGGTTTTGATATGAGACATTCGGTACTGAGTGAGAAAATACTGGCATACTAGTACTGTGCTATGAACGTATAAGTACAGCAAACAACAAAGTGTGTGATAAAAGTTATGCGTGCAGCAGAACTGCATGTCTGACATACTCAACATCCCTCTGTTCTCATATACATAAGGCTAAAATGGGAAGTATTATTCCTCTGACAAAGAAGTACACTGACATCACAAAGGAAGTGAAAATGAAGCCTTTCGATTATGTCTCCACTGGCTGTCGGGGCACTTCTAGTAAATGTCATGATTGTAGGTTTTGTCAAGCACTCCCATGCGAAGTAGTGTTATCTACTGGATACCTGTCATCTTATGTATCTTTATTATTCATAATTAGTGCAGTATGCAAAAAAAGAACAGTTTCAACATTTAGGTACATGTTGATCTCTTGTGGTGGGACACAGGAGAGTTTTGATGGGAATCTGGGGCAGCAAAAACTTTCCCCTTAATAGCCCCGGTGGGATTTGGGTTTTGGATATTAGGTCAATGCTGTGCCTCGGGGCGTAAAGTAATTTCTGGATATAGAATATGTGAGTGAGTAGGAAAATAAACCTGTGATAATTAGGGCTGTATGTTGATCGTCTTTCGTCATTGGGGATGGCTGTGGCTCAGGGGAGAGGGCGGGTTATCCTTTAATCATAAGGACGGCGGTCCAAGTGTCCTTGAATGAGACACTGAACCCTGAGTTTTTAGATAATCAATAAAAAAAATGAAATATAACTTTTTATTTGGTGTGAATAAAGATGTGTGTCTCAGTTTTTCCTCTTTTTTCCTCCCTCCAGGGCAACGCCAACATTGTGAGAGAGGTGGACGTAGAAAAGATCCACATGTTTGAGAATCCTTATGTAGATGCAATCAAGAGCCTATGGAATGACCCAGGCATCCAGGAGTGCTACGATCGAAGGAGGGAATACCAACTCTCAGACTCCACTAAGTAGTGAGTAGAGTGGGAAGCAAAAACACAATACATTTCATGTCAGAACCAGGACTCCTAAACCCCGGAGTGGAGTGTGACATTTCAAAATATGCTGAAGGTGAAATACAAGACTTTTGGATTGGTTTTCGTGATGACAAATACTCACCTGGATCTTTTCCCCTCTCTTTGACCGCAGTTACCTGAACGCATTGGACCGAATCGCCGAGCCAGCCTACCTTCCCACACAGCAGGACGTTTTGAGGGTTCGAGTCCCCACCACGGGCATCATTGAATATCCGTTTGACCTGCAGAGTGTCATATTCCGGTGAGTAAGACTTATATTCAGGGTCAGAAATCATAAATAGCATTGCGTACATATATACAATATACAGATATACAACTTCCTCCCACTGTACAAAAGTGAAGCCAAAATATCCTGGATAAGTAATCTGTGTAATGTGTGGTTGCTCATGTTGACTGTTTTCTCTCTCCTGGATGCTGTTGCCTGTGACAGGATGGTGGATGTTGGAGGTCAGAGGTCGGAGAGGAGGAAGTGGATCCACTGCTTTGAGAACGTCACATCCATCATGTTCCTGGTAGCGCTCAGCGAGTACGACCAAGTTTTGGTGGAATCGGACAATGAGGTGAATGCTTAAAACATGTTAGAACCAAACTAAGTGATTGTATTGATTGTTATTCTTGGTTTCACATTTTCTAAAAACTACAACACCTGTTTGAACACTTTCTTATTTCATGTGGTGAGTTCACTCAGAAGATGAAAAGCTATTCCTTATTTAAAACAATGGAAATCAGATTCTCCTCCTGCCTTTTTTTCCCTTGGAAAGCATTTGTAAATGATCAGCCCGCTGCTTTGAATACGGCCTCAGGCCACGTCTCCGTCTTAAGTGGATGTAGCATGTGTGTCAGTTTGTCAGAGTCGTCTATGGTTGTGCCCTTTGTATTCCGACATCATCGGATTCATTTGGAGACATTCTGTTATGCACTCTACATACACTGCAGTGCTGCTGGTGTAATATTTAAGGCTCAGCTTCAGGATGATTGTTCTGGTGGCGGTTCAATTAAACACCGAAATCAAGTGCAAGGGAGACATTAAACTCTTGACGGCAACATGGCCGCCCTTCTCTCTCATCGTTACTCCCTCCGGTGTGGTAAAACATTTATTAAAATCTGTTCTTAATGACTGTGGTTTAATTAAATGATTCTCTCTCTCCCTCTCTCTCTCTGTATGTTCCTCACCCTCACTTTATGTCTCCTCATGCACCCATTCACACTCTCTCTGTAGAACCGGATGGAGGAGAGTAAAGCTCTGTTTAGAACAATTATCACATACCCCTGGTTCCAGAACTCTTCAGTCATTCTCTTCCTCAACAAGAAGGACCTGTTGGAGGAGAAGATCATGTACTCTCACCTGGTCGACTACTTCCCGGAGTATGATGGTGAGTAACGGCAGAGACTCAAATATGGACCCACAAAGCTCCTCTTAGCTGCCGCTAGTTCACACTCTTTGAGTTATCTTCTGACCTATTTGAATATGTGCATCTCCAGAGTAGAATGTAATGTATTTTAACATTGAAATGGGAGGGAAAATGACCAAATGACTTGAAATAATTAGTTAATGTGTCTGTCAAAACCCATCAAAAGTCCATTGAACTCACTGTAATGAAAGAAAGTGGACGGTGCATTCAGGGCTCATCGTCTTCCTTCTCTCCAGGCCCCCAGAGGGACGCACAAGCGGGGCGAGAGTTCATCCTCAAGATGTTTGTGGATCTGAATCCAGACAGCGACAAGATCATCTACTCTCACTTCACCTGCGCCACCGACACAGAGAACATCCGCTTCGTCTTCGCCGCCGTCAAAGACACCATCCTGCAGCTCAACCTAAAGGAGTACAACCTGGTGTAGAGCAGAAGCAGGGGCCGCGGACGGGAGGCCCTCCACACACACACTGACTCACGCAATCTGTGAAAAGATAAATCATATACACACACACACCAAAAGAAAATCTAACGGTTGCATTATACTAATTTATTTGCCATTTGTTGATCTTTTGGTCCTCAAGGGGTCAGCAAAGTAAATGTTATCTATTTAAGGAGTTGATGAGATATAGGGAGGGGGGAAGGCAGGGTATTTGGATGGGAAGGGGAGGGATTTGCTGCAACGATGCTCATTTTTAGGCTTTGCACAGTGTGAAGTTTTGTTTCGCTTTTGTTTGTTGGACAAAAAGAAAGAAACTGCTTTGTGCACTCGAGGTTTGGGGCCTTTTTTTGTCCGTCAGTCAGATACATCAGAGCTGGAACGAATGCAACGCGCTCCCTGCCTCCTGCCTTTTTATAAACAAGAAGGAGAAAAAAAAGGTGTTCTTTACCCCCCTCTTTTTTTAACCCTCCCTTTTAACTGAAGCTTCATCCTGGGTGCTTTCCATTTTCCTTCATAGGACTGATTGGCGAGATTAATAGGTATAAACTGTGATTTTTAAATGAGTTCATATTGATTGACTTAAATCTTTATTATTATTATTACATTGCATTGACTTTGGTACCATCCGATGAGCATGTGTGACCATGGAAGTACAAATAGCTTGAGCTTTAACGGTCACGTGAGTACTCCGGCATCGACTTACCCATGATGCTCAGACGTTTGAGAGGAATTGGCTTTTCAACGTTGCTTTGCAAGCTTTGAGCGAGCATGTGACGAGGCACCGCTGCTCTGTCATGGCTTGAAATTCCTGACTGAAGGGTATTTTATCAGAGATGCATTCAACTGTGCCACATTAACACTTTTAATTATGGTAATATGTGTATTTATTGCCAATGCCAAAACACTCCGTGTTGCGCTGTTGCAGCTAAATGAAATGAAAAGTCATTGGTATCACACACACACACACACACACACACACACACACACACACAACAGCTGGGACTGACTTGTGCTCCAGTTATTCAGCAGGCTGTCGAAGAGAAGGATGCCACGCCACGCAACTGCTCCTACTAACCAATCACAACCTTGCGCTTGGCTACAAACCCCGCCCCCTGGCCTACGGACTATCCAGTCACATTTTTGGCCGTTTCTTCGTACTCGTTCAATCACAGCCCGGCTGTCTTGACTGTTGTAGTTCAATAGCAGTGGAGAATACATCTGGCTAACTCCTATGTAACAGGGCACAGTGTTGATGTTCAGTTGTACCAAAGTAAGCCCTCCTTTCTGATTTGTAATTCCCTCATTCCATGTTACTTAAAGTATTTTTTGTAACAATCCCCTAGAGCATACGCCTGTAATTAACATTTATTGAGGCATAGTGCAATTATGAATGCTATAATCATTGTACATACATCTCTATATATATATATGGCAGCATCTGTTGGCTTTGTAATCATTACTTTTTTGGCAGATTGAATGTGCGGTATTGAAAATATGTATCTATGTAATTGTATTGTATGTCTAATGGCTAATTCATTTTTGGAAGAAAAAATATGTTATTGTTTGTTTCCTTTTTTATAAGAGGAGAATGTACATTTTGTGGTCGTTTCTCAGCAAGAAACATTGTTCAGCTTCATAACTGCATAAAGAGGAATGTTATTATCCAAAAACACATTGATTGGTATATCAGTACTTATAGTAGCCAGTTTGTTAAATAGACTTTTATATGGGAGAGCTGCCGACTGAATCCAATCTACAGGGCTAATTGTAGTAGTTAAGTTCTTAACTGGCTTCAGGAACAGAGCACTCGTCATATCACATTGATTCTTATTCTTTTATATTTACCTTAATAACGCAGTATTGATTAACTTTGAGATTTCTTAGTGTACCGCACACCTTGTGATCCTGAGCACACCCCAGTAACCACCTCAGTGTGTTTTATTTAACAAATAGTGCTAGAGCAAGGTGGATGGCAGGCAGGTTAAGTGTTGCTTTGGCTTAGATTTTGTCTAAAAATCTTGTTAACGATGAGACGTAAATAATCTGATTGATTGTGCTAATAGATGGGAATGCCATCCCCCATAACACCCCTTTAAATGAACCTCCGTCCAGCTGGAAACTCAGTATTGTAATCTGTAAGTGTCAGTGACTGACAGGTGGACAAAAAGAAAAAAATTCAACCATTTGGCATAAGCAGGATAGTAAAGATTCAGGTGCTTTTCTATTTATTTATTTTCTAGCTTTTCCATCTTCATGGCTACCATTTCATTAGAATGTATTTTAGACTTTATTTATGAACCAACAACATAGGAGAAAATACACAACAGTTCATGTGTACATATTGCCTTATTAAATAAGCTGTGCCTCTCAAGCCCCATGCAAGGCACCCGTGTTTTTATGAGACTTGGAACTCGTGCAGCCCATAAGGTCCCATTGTGCAGCTGTTTGGTCTCTCTTTGTTACTCGGTGCTGTAAGAAGCCCTATATATGCTATAAGAACATTATTAGTGAATTGTAACATAGTGAACTGAACAGCCTGATGTGACTGATTTCACAAAAGTGCACAAGAATGTGTCACAATCTGGACTTTAAACCACCACCGGAGTGTTTTTTTGTTGCCATGTTTGGCTGTACTCGTTATTTGCCAGTCCCGTTGCCAGGTAACCAGCCCTCACTCGGAGCTCCTGTTGTTTTCATATGTTTCAGTTAAAAGGATGATTGATTTTGATGGGCAACAATCGCTTCAACAAGTTTCCAGTAAATCTTACAATAACCACTTCTCAACAGCAGGGCCTAATAGGGAAAACCGGGGTCCAACTCATCACTCGATTGGCTGAATGTTAAAACGGTGTTGATGTGATTCTGCTCGTTGCCATTGGAGAATGTTTTGAAGCTGGACTATAGTTTCAACTTATCAGTGTTGATGGTCACTTGTTGTTGCAGTAATCAGTAACTTGTGTCCCTGCTGTTGTAAAGTGCTTATTTTCACTGTCCCTGCTACTTTAAGGGGAGATTCTTGTTCAAACAATTCACAAACTGCATCCAACCCAGTGAGCCGAGGCGGCCCGGCCGTGTTAGTGAGCCTCAGAAAGTATTTCAAAAAGATAAAAAGTCACTAAACTGATATCGATGTTTTGATTCAGCTTTTTTTACATAATAAAAATATATTGTACTGGCAACAATAACAATGATAATTGGATTTTGTTGGTAAATATCAGCCACCAAGGATTGTTCCCAAGCTTTGTGAGCGACGTGTTCACATCATTACTCTGAGTTGCTTTCAGGCTGGATTCTGGTTTTGTAGAACTAGAAGGCTGATTTCCAGAAAAATAATTTTACACAAACTGCTCTTTTACTCTCCGACACATCATCTGGTTGCTTTTATCCTTTAGGACTAATTTTGAAATAGTGCTATGATGATGATTTCCTGTGTGAAATGTGTATGACCCCACCATACTACCTGCCAGATGTCCTAAGTGAAGTTATACCTATTTGAACTTTGTATGACAAACCTGTCAACCACTGCAAATATAATTAATTTTGAATGTTCTATTTTTTCCACCTGTTAACTTAGGTTATTAATATTCTTACATGCTTAAAAGGAGAAATGAAAAACAACAGAATACTCCAAGAATATTCATCACATTTCATAAAATCCACTGGGTTTATCCTGAAAGGATGGGAGTCCACATTCTAAATGATAGCTCCTAGAAAAGAAATTGTAATAGGCCAGATTCTCCATTATTAAATAGAAGTTGGTCTATTATATTACCATTTGCATTGACAGAATTACAGCAGCTGACAGCTGATCACATGGAAGGAAAAGCGAAACCTTGGTACTTTCCTGCTGATTATCAGTCTTTCGGTTTTGTATTTGTACTTGTTGCAAAGCAATCATGATGATAGAGCGTAGACTGGACTTCTCTAACATGGATGTATTGAGAGCGTTGTTTAAAAAGTGGGCACAAGTGTGGATAAACAGAGTAAATTGCATATGAAAAAAAAGCCTGAAGACTGCTTGTGGTTATTTTGTCAGTTTATTTGTAATATTTGTGAAGATTTATCTTCTTTTTTTTAATATATATTTGCACTCTTTCATTTGATATTTACATGAATGTATATACTTCCGTTCCAGGTTTGTAACCATGGTGATCACTGATCTGTGACACATTATCACACAGTCACATTACTCCTCGTACTATGAACCAGCCTGTGAATACATTGCCTTCCTCTCCTTTCTCCTACAACATTACAAATGTTTAAAATGCATTTTTCTAATAAACTGAGTCAAACACTCATTCACTCACTCACAGTTGGCCTTCCTGCCCCCTAGCGGCCGTTAGGAGACACGGCAGTGTAAAAAGGATCGATACTGCACTTTCCTCTCTTCCGACAGCCAAAACTGAAGTGTCCCCGCCTTGTCTCCTTGTGTACAAATGTACCAAGATGCTACTTACAGGTGCCAATCATGTTATCAGCCCATGATCCTACTTTTCTTGTTTTTTAAAAAATATATATCCTACCAGCAGGATCTTCTATTCTTAAATCGCACTATGTCACCATGTCAGTCGTCTCTCTGACTCTCGTCTCGCTGTGAACGGGCTATTTATCCCTGTCTATTTCCACCTGTGCCACGCCCTCCCGAGCCTGCAGGATAAAGTTCAACAAGTGCCCACCTGCTTCAGACAAACCGCAGCTCCTCATCAGAGAGAAGTCCGCTCCTCTTATCGGCCCCCAAAAGGAGATCTCTGGCCTTTCCCCTCTAAAGATTGATTCTCTCTTTTAGCCATTCAACCATCCCGTCCTCAATAAACTTCACGTTTAATTGGAAGAAGGCATCGTTTGAAGATGCTCTGCGGTTTCCCCCCACGGACTTGAAGTGAAGTGCGAGAGGAAGGCGCGCGCGCCTCCGCGGCCCTATTTCCCCCCACGTCGACAGCAAAGAAAAAAGGGAGCGAAGTTGGAGCGCGAGCCGGTCGGCCTGAACGATGGCTGGGTGCTGTGTGTCGGCGGAGGAGAAAGAGAACCAGAGGATCAACGAGGAGATCGAGAAGCAGCTGCGGAGAGACAAGAAGGACTCTCGCAGGGAGCTGAAGCTGCTGCTGTTAGGTGAGCATCAGGGATCACATCGGGGGGGACTTGGGTTTACATGACATGACAAAAAAGTAATAAAAAAAGCCATAACGATCTTTAATCCACTATTTGAATACTTCACTGCTTCCTGACCACACCTGCACATGTAGGCATGACTGCAGGTGGAACAAGCGCTCAGCAGCCTGTCGACTAAACTGTGTTTTCATTTGAATACATTTGATCATTTAAGAGTAATCAGACACATCCTTTTCTTTTTTCTTCTATATTTGAAGATGTTTGACGGGTTGGGCAGATGTGAGTAAAGTCACGAGGACGCACGCGTTTTCATAGCCAACTGTAACTATTCATATCTCCTCGTTCCTCTCGCTGCTCTGCGGATGTGGTGGCGCGCGCGCTGGCTCTTCCCGGGCATCCCGGGAAGGTGCGAGCCGCGCGCCACAGCCGTGCCATTGAATTTACGCACCATGGAGAGTTTCTAAGCTCACTTAACGGCTTGACCCTTACTGGTCTCGTGTCACACCCGCCACAGAAACACTCAGTCACATGCAGAGAGAGGTGAATGTTTTCAGGGGAGGATACTGTGATCTCTGTTCACCTGTATCGATAACACTTGACGGGTCATAGAGTTGCTACATGGCATAAGAAGAGTATCCTCTGCTCTTAGTGCTCTGAACACAAGCTGTTTTACTGCAGCAGTAAGGCAGAACTTCGGGGACAGGCTCTGTGAAGCCATCGGTCAGTGGTGTGTTAGAAAGCCATAACTAGCTGCTGCGGGCGCGCCTCATGCAAAGGGAATGCAAATGCAGCTCTGGTGTGGATTGTGGTACAGAGCATGCTGCTTCGGGGAGACAAAGTAACTGTGAGAGCTGCTGGGAAGTTGTGAAAAATTAAAGTGGAGTGAAAAACCGCAGAAACCAGTCAGTGGGCTGGTGGAAGCTCCTGTCTCCAACTTGCTCACAATGCAGCTTCTGGGCTTCTTGCTGGTTTTGATGGTTTCTATTTCCCTGTTCAATTTACAATTGATCTGGTTCTTTTATAGATCAGCCAAAACTTTCAAACACACTTTTAATGCAAATTATTATACATCTTTTTGCAACCTCCATGTAAGCCTATGACCCTAATTATAATGTCAATTTCAGGTGCAAAAAAAACCAAACAATACAAAACAAAACAAACAAATCGGGCAGAGAGTGACAGGTGATGGTTCTAATCTGGGAAATCATTCACTGAGCCGGCCTGCGTCACATGGAAGTATGTGTGCGTGTGAGAGACATCTGTAGGCCGCCTTCAACACCCACAGAGAAACTATAAATCACCACACTGAACTTTACACATGCATATACATGCAGATGTGCACAAAGACATAAATGTAACTGAACATGTATTTGTGTAGTTCTATCCGGGTTCTCCGGCTTCCTCCCACAGTCCAAAGACATGCAGGATGGGGTTAGGTTAATTGATGACTCTAAATTGCCCGTAGGTGTGAATGTGAGAGTGAATGGTTGTTTGTTTATATGTTAGCCCTGTGATAGACTGGCGTCCTGTCCAGGGTGTACCCAGCCTTCACCTAATGACAGCTGGGATCGGCTCCAGCCCCCCTGCGACCCTGAATACAGGATAAGCGGTAGAAGATGGATGGATGGATGGATGGATGGATGTATTTGTGTACAGAAAAATATACCAGCCAGCAAAATGCAGCAGAAATGATTTAAACTAAACAAGTGACATGTTTAAGCAGCTGCGATATCTTCCTCGTGGATTACTCTTCTTCTAAACTGAGATGTCCCTGATCACAGATTCTCAGCCTCGACAAATACAATCACCTTTATGTGTGAAATCAGTGGAGTGGCGCTTTCAACATCTAAATGTTTTTTCATCTGCAAGTCATTCAGGAATCCATTTGTGTATGTTATTTTAATACATTTGAATTTAATTGGAGCTTCTTGTGTAGAAATGTAAGAACTTTAAGAGAAAAACATTTATTTAATTGAGGAAGTTAGTCAATAATCAAGTATTGGGTTAAAAGGAGTCACAAATGCATGTCTAGTTTAAAAATGTGAACACGGGTTGCTTATTGTGACTGTATGTCTGTCTTCTGTAAGACCTTTTGCATAAGTAAGTTGATGAATTCATTTTTAACCATCAAATTACTGAATACTGAAACAACAACATCATATTCAACTTAATGATCAGACATGTCGTCATGAGAACAAACTTCATGACCTTCCAAGAATCCAATGAAGGACTTAAAAATCAGGATGCACAAGTAAAACACAGCAGATGTGCAGGGTCATAATTTGCCTCCATCTCAGTGTTCACCTGTCCGTCTTGCCCTCATCTCCAAGAAACTTGACTTGTAAACAAGGTGCATTCAAATGCAGACAATTTGTCTAAGCCTTGTTTGCTAACATTAGAAGTTAGTCAAGTATTCATGATGCCATGCAAAACCGCCAGGAAACCAGAACTCTGCTGGCACCACTCAGAGTCCTCAGAGAACGTTAACACAATCAGGTCTGGTAACAAACACACATTTGTTTAACAAATAGATTCAGCATCACATGGCCTGAACGAGAAAACGAGGGCCGTCACATCTGACGAGGGACGTGACTGACAGACACTGTGTGTGTGTGTGTGTGTGTGTGTGTGTGTGTGTTAAACTGACAGTTAGAGAACATGTGAGTTAGTGCGTTTAGAATGTATCGTCATACAATGTGGTGGGTCAGTCTTTTAGTGTGTGTCTGCACTATGGCACATTTAAATACAAAGGTTTAAGAAAAATATTTGAATTCAACGTGACTCTGAGCTGTCTCCGAGCTGCACGGAGACAGATGGATGAGTGTGAAGAGATAGAATTGGATTTAAGCCTCACTGTATCCAACAGGTACTGGAGAGAGTGGAAAGAGTACCTTCATCAAACAGATGAGGATTATCCATGGAGGGGGGTACACGGATGAGGACAAGAGGAGCTACGCCAAACTGGTCTACCAGAACATCCTCACCTCCATGCAGGCCATGACCCGAGCCATGGAGCCGCTTCATATATCTTTCTCAAATCCACAGAACCAGGTACTCTACAGACACGATCACACTCATTCTGCTCCTTTCAGGGGACATATGTTTGTCTCTGAAGTCCAAACATGGCGTCCCCCCAGCACAAACTTGGTAAAAATTAAGAAAGTATGAAACGGGACATGTGGGAGAGAATCCTTCTGTAATTGTCTTCCCGTCTCTGCATGTCCGTACAGAGCCATGCAGACTCCGTTCTGGAGGTGGAAGTGGACAAGGTGGAGGAGTTAGATCAATGCCTGGCGGGGGCCATCAGGAGCCTGTGGGACGACCAAGGAATACAGGATTGCTACGACCGACGCAGAGAATACCAGCTGTCCGACTCCACCAAATAGTGTGCATTAGACATACAGTACAACGTGTAACTTTCTGCTGCAGACTGACTACTTATAGCTCAACATAAATAAGTAAAGAAATATGCGATTCTGCATTTTACCGGATGCTTCTCCTGGGGAGAAGGCTTTGAGCGTTTAGACCTTGGGAGATAAAAACATGAGGTGTCCCTTCTGACCATACAGATGTGCTCACAGTGGGGGGGAGAAACTAGCGTTAATAAGGATCCTGTTTTTGTAAAGCTACTGATCATCCAGATAAAAAGAGAATAGAAAAGCAACCATTTTTAGCTTGATGTTGCTATTTTTAGCTAATTAAATGCGCTGTATTTTGACTTATCTACTGAAGCAAAACACTTTAATGGTTTCCACTTCTGTCTCAGACAGTGAGACATGCAATCACAGAACTTAGTTAGATGATGATGTAGAGAGAACTACCTACAATCACTTAATGTCATGGTTAGACAGCTTTCTAATGGTATCTCTATTTGTACCTACAAAATCCACCTAATTGTGTTATTTTCTCCTCTCATTGTCATTTCCGCCTCCTCTTTTCAGCTATCTCACCGACCTGGATCGAATTTCTCAACCGGCCTATATACCTGACCTGCAGGATATCCTCCGAGTCAGAGTGCCAACCACGGGTATCATCGAATACCCCTTTGACATGGAGAATGTCATCTTCAGGTGAGTTATAACATACCAGTAGGACGGGTAAAGGCTGTGCTGTATTGGTACGGGAGGCATAAACCTTGTCTGTTGTTGTGGGGAATGGCTGTTACGGCAGGATGGTAGACGTGGGTGGTCAAAGGTCAGAGAGGAGGAAGTGGATCCACTGCTTTGAGAACGTCACCTCCATCATCTTCCTGGTGGCGCTCAGCGAGTACGACCAAGTCCTGGCTGAATGTGACAACGAGGTGAGAGTTCAGGTCAACGGCGAATCACGTTCCAGTCTATGACTCTTTAACATCCGTCTTTTATTCTTTCTATGCTGCAATTTCTGTATCAGAACCGTATGGAGGAGAGCAAGGCCCTGTTCAAAACCATCATTACCTATCCCTGGTTCCAGCGCTCCTCTGTCATACTGTTCCTCAACAAGACCGACATCCTGCAGGAGAAGATCATGCACTCTCATTTAGTCACCTACTTCCCCGAATTCACAGGTGAGTTACTTCGTTTGTGCTTGTGATGTACAAGAAGTCTAATACTGACAGGCATTTCTATGATTTTGTCCACCCCATTTATATCAATGAGGGCAGGCTGAATTAACCGCTCTTTATAACGCAATACAATTCAACAGCACCATTCAACACCGCTCTTAAACACGGTGAACGTAAAATGAACATTATAAACTTAATGATGATTTATTGCAGCTGTTTGTGGTAGTTCGCTGTAACTACTCAGTAGTATTTGGCACATGCAGTAGAAAAGGTGACATAGAAAACAATGAAAATGGCATAAAGATCCAATAGAGATCATCATCTCATCTTTAAATCATCTCAAACCTGAATTGCAGGACCTCAGGAGGATAAGAAAGCAGCTCAAGAATTCATCCTGAAAATGTACCAAGAACAAAACCCAGACAAAAGCAAGAAGCTGTACCCTCACTTCACCTGCGCCACGGACACTGAAAACATCCGCTTCGTCTTTGTGGCCGTCAAAGACACCATCCTCGTACACAACCTGAAGGAGTTCAATCTGGTATGAGGAGCAGGACAGACACGAGGAGAGCCATGATAGGAGCGTTACAGCAAACAAAACTTTACGGTGCTTTTCCTCGGCAGTCAAAACAACAATTCGATTCACTGAAAAAATGAATGGTTCCTTTAATTCCAAAGGTTTAGATATAGGTATCTTTTGTGCCTGTAAAAATCCAGCCAAAGAGAATATGAACATGAAGGTGACATAACTGATGAGGGTTTTTTAGGTCATTGTGTCTGAAATGGGAGTTTTTGTGTATTGCGTACTGTAGTTTTTATTCCAGCCTTTGTAGAAATTTGCTGTAAGGGAGCAGTAGATGTAAGAATGTGAGTGGGCTACTTATTTATATATTGTATATCACTTTAAAAATTATCAAAAATGGGATTCAAGCGGAAAATTTCTGCTCATGCAATAACTGCAAAAGTCCCTTTAGTCCTGCGTTTTGTGATTTAATTATTGTGTAGAATTTACAACACTGTGACTGCTTTTGCCTGCAAGTGCCTTATTTAACAAAGGACAGTTAGCACAACCACCGAGTGTGTTTAGATGTAAATAATCCAAGTTGTGATTTGGAAAACTACTCAACTGTTTTTTTTTCTCAGGAGAAATAGAAATGATATTTATGGCTATTTGCAATAAACGATTGTAGTTACTTAATTAAGAGTGTCATTTGTGTACTTGAGATTTTCTGGGTACGCAAGATTCATTTGAAACACTTATTTTATTATTATTTTTTTAAAACAGGGGGATTAAGCCACTGCAGTAAACATTTAATGACAAGCATTACTGGCAAAACAAATAATCTTATTAAACTGCGATGCACCCCAAAACCAAAGCATTAAAATATACAGCATAAATAAGCAGCTGTGAATAATTAGCATTCATTTTTGTTAGATACACTTTCTCTGCATCATTCATCAACATAGTTGGCATTGCATATATGTAGTATAAAAACATAAAAATCAGGAAATTCTTCAATCTGTAATGCCATAATACAGACTATTGTGTTTGATGGATATATACAGATAGGATAGTATATTATATCAATATACAGCTTGATAGAACAATATAAAAATAGCATGCCGCTCTAAATCACACACTGAACAGTCTTCCTCTTGCAGAGATGTAAAAAACAAAGAGGAAAAACAGTGAGCGTAAAAGAAAACGGCTTTGAAAGAGCCATACTCAAACTTTAAATTAGTTTCCCTTTCATATAATCCAGTAAAATAAACAGTGTACAACATTAAATGTGCTATGTTCAATGCAACTGTGGTCCATTTGGCCTCGGTGCTATTCAAGCTGTTTTCTACATGTCTCCTACTCGCTGTGGCACCGTAACATCTTCTACAGCCAAACGCAACATGAAATGTGTATAAAAGTGAAACAGAATGAAATGAGTGACTCAATCTGGCTTGGGTTGAGTATGGCACACTAATGTTCTTATAAATAGCAGATAGTGGTGCGGTGCAATTGTAAACTCAAGACTTGTGTTAGCTTTCATAAAAGAAATCACTAAAAATCAATTATGTGTGAAAGGATGAGTGCAATCGAGAGTGAAGTCAGTGAGACGATGGTTCAGTGAGTTCGGAGCTTCCGTGGTAAATTAATCAGCATCGGTTGTCCATTTATAGCACTTTTGTTAGCATGCACACACACACACACACGCAGTCGTTCACCCCCGATACACACCAACATACAGCACTTTTTACCACGACTCACTCATGGCGGTAACCAAAAGTAGCATGCACTAAAGAACAAAGGCACTGACACACAGACTGTGTGTGTTTTCTTCTTTTTTTTAAAACCGTCATCATTTCTTGTTCTTCTCGATGACTCAGTATTTGGGTAAACTCTCTCTTGCATCGTCCAATCTGGCAAGAACCCACTGAAAATAAATAAGAACCAACGTTAGAACTCATTTCTGTACAAACATTAACTGTGGCTGCAGGATGGACACATGCAGTAACTTTGAACGACACAACCAAACATGAGTTTGAGATAAACACGGCATATATATTGCAGCATAGGCAAGGCAATTGTATTTGTATAGCACCTTTCAACAACAAGGTAATTTAAAGTGCTTTACATAAAACATTAAAAGCATTGGAAAAAAACATTAAAACAAGCAAATAAAATAAATAAAAACAAGAATATCAAAAGGAATAGAAATTAAAGTGCAGTATAAGAAGGTCATAAATTGTATTGTTTAGTGAAAGGCAGCGGCAAACACAAAAGTCATCAGTCTTGATTTAAAAGAGCTGAGTTTGCAACATAATCCCAATAGTCAACTCACCTTGGCTATCTCAGGAGTTTTGAAGTTTATGATCTTCCCAAACTCCTTGGCATGGAAGACTGACTTCACTCTCTCCTGCAGTACACAAGACATAGTGCAACAATCTGCTTACTGATCGTTTAAAACCTACTAGTAATCTGTAAAAACACAAGTCTCCTAAGGGGGAAAGGTGAGCTTCTGATTTACATTCAGTTGTAAGAGTTTGTACCTTGGCCTCGATGCGAAGTCGGCGGTCCTCTACAATCATTGGATCCTTGGTGAACTCTTCAAATAGATACTGCCATTCACAGGTCAATTGGCCAAAAGTGCCTTTGGTAACGAAAAATATTCCCCTTGAAAAGAAACACATAAAAAGGGTTAGACAAAGCAACCAATATCTGCTTTGAGGACTCAATAAGTATAAAATAGCTTTTAGTAACAAACAGACATTTTATTTTACATACCACTTACAAAACAATACAAGGTTTAAAAACATACAGTAGTGATGATCTGGGATAAACTGATTTCACATATTTACAGGTGAACATGAAGGGAAAACTAAATTAAAAGCACATCTCAAACTCAAAAGGAGAAAGTAGCCGAATCAGATGCCAAAAAACACTCACCTCTTGGTGATCATGAGGAAGTCGGACTCGTTGACCTTGGCATGAGCAAAGTATCTGTACTTGGCAAAACGTCCATTCTCAATTTTCTGATAAAAGAGAGAAAGTGAGCGAATATTTAAACAAACAGCAAGACTTAAAAGCTCCTGAAAGTCTGAATTATACGAAAGCATGAATTCCGATTTATCTAAAAGTGAGTTTTCAACAACTGCATAAGTAAATAAGCGTGAGCTACCGTGGTTGTCTGCAAAAAGAGTGAACATATTGTGGGGTGGTGAGGGAGGATGGGATGAAACAAATACAAAGACAATGGCAGGTAGAAGTTTAAAATGTGAGCAATTTATTGAGAACAAAAGGGAAGTGAATGACAGAATGACAAAAAGACGTTAAATAATAAGAAAGTCGACAGATCTTTGTGATTTGACAATGAATGAATATCTAAACAAGGGGAAATGTTTGTGGCTTGTGAATATGAAAGAAAAATGTTAAGATAAAAAGTAGAAGTGATGGAGTTAAAATACACACAAGAAATAAACAACTAAAAACATAAAACATATAAAAACACACTTCCTACATTAATCAGAGGCCTTTCTTTGGTTGCTTTAAATCTTACAAAAGTGAACTTGAAACCACTTGAATCCAACTTGAACTCCAGCACAGACAAAAAACAAAACACTAACGCTACGCTAGTTTTCACCCTCATCCTCTGAGTCAGCTCTACGCCCTTCACTGTAGGCCAATCTCCTCTGTGGACACGACAAGAGACAAGAGTCAACGTCACAGCAGAGAGAACCAAAGCAGGTTTCTACCCAGACAGCTGAGCAAACCCACTCAGACCAAGGTGAGAGTGTGTTCGACCAGATCTCAGCTGTATCAAAGAATTATTGTGTTGGAGATGCCACATATTCTTTAAATTTTTGTTTAAAAGGCCTTTAAAAAGAGTATAAAATACATGTAATCAATTCACAATTTAATTCATTACAATTGATTTGAATCCTATTTAACCAGCTACAACACACAATCAAGTATTATTCTATCATTAGTCCTAATTTTGGCATAAGGAGACAAAGCTGTAGCTAACACATCAACAAACACACAAACCTAGCCGAGGTCTAAAGATGGTGAAAAAGATGGGTGACAAATTAAAAGAAAAGTCTGAAAGCAATGATGGGAGAAACCAACATGAGGGCTCACTGAATGGTTTGATGAGACTGAAAATGACACTTTGTTCTTCGCAGTCAGCAGACCTCGACCAAACTGATCTGTCTCTCCCCTCCCCTCCCATCAGATAAGCACCAAATAAGGGAATATCCCGACAGCAGAATTCAGATATTTGTAAAATTCTTTACAAAAGAAGCACAAAAGCTGTTCTTGAGTTGCTGGATTTTAATTTAATTTGTCACCTCATCTGTAAATCTTTACTACGAGCCAAACAGTGTAGCTCTCACCTGACACTCGTAATGAGAAACTTCCACCCACTCCATCCAGCACAACTGCTCCACAATTCCAGCACAGAAATAAAATGACCAACAGAAGCTCGTAGCTTAAACGAAGTAGAAATGAAACACTTCAAAGCAACAGCAAAATCTACAAAAATGAGAAAACGTTCTCTGATCCCGTTCTCTGATGCTGCTCTGAACCACAAACTGGGCTCATTGTTTGTATCACCTAACTGACAGTCAAGTCACAGAAAATGGCACGATTCTGTCATTCTGAAGTGTAAGTTACATAGAGTTGTCCTCGTCTCAGTTAAATAAATTACCAACTACTTTTTGCCCAGGTCGGACTGCGGAGAGCTGAAGATGTAGAGACTTTGTCCTACCTGGAGCATCTGACTGCCGATGCCCTCCCTCTCCCTATATGGTCGTATGACTCCATCCTCGTGGATGAAGCGAGGAGGACGCAGAGAGGCAACGTCTTGTGAAGTCTCTGCTGCCCTGGAAACCAGAAAGACACGCAGATGTGTTTTGAGACACAGCTTTTCTTATAAACACACACAAAACAATCACATGCAAACACATAAATAGACATAAATCTTCTTTCTTGGCCAAGAGATCAGCTCTAATGAAACGTTGTTTTTTGTTTCTGCAAGTACCTCATGTCACAAATAAATACCTTCTAACTTATGCTGTGCAAGCTTAATATTCTTGTGGTGTTAAACAGCCCTGTGATTCCACCGCAGATCCACATCGAAAAGTAGCACATATGCAAAGATATACTGGTGTTGTAAAAATATGAACACTGCTGCACATCCATGGGAAGACATACACACAGAAATGAAATACCTCTTGATCCCTTGGAAAGTACTGCTGGCCATGTCAATAATGCCACCTGTCGGTCTGGCTACTGCGCCAACAAGACCTTTCCCAACACCTTTAAAAAAGCCTGCTGCGCCCTCCTTCTGCGCTCCTGCAAAATAACATATCATCACAAACAAAAAACACAATTACATAGTACCAATTTTTTGTTTTTATGCATTATATTGGCCAACTCAATTTTCATATCATCAACGTGCCAAATGTTCTCACTCAAATCTGATCCGAGGATCCAATTCAACATACCTTTAATCGGTTTGGTAACAATCCCTGTGATCCCGCTGACAAAACCCTGAGAGGAAAGCACAAAAGCATTATTATTAAGTAGCAGCATTCATTATGGCAGACTTTTTTTCAGGTTTATTTTCTGCTGACTAACACAAGTTTAAGTACGTACAGACACTAATCCCTTTCCACCCCTGGTCAGCCCCTCTCTCAGCCCACTGGGTTGTTTGTTCATAGCCTCTCGTCTCTTCTGCTGGTATTCCTCGTCCATTGTTATGGCAGCAACACCCTTTGCCATGGCACCTGTGATCCTGGAGGCCGCACCTGCTATACCCCCTAGAAGACACATATGAGTCTTTATAGTGACACATTTAATGTCTATTACTTCTAAAAATACTTTTCTGGTAGAAACTGTTACTGCGTTATTCTCTGTCACTTCATCTTCTCTTCAAATGGCAAGGCAAGTTTCATTACAGGTAATTTGATGTGCTGATTAGATCAAACGTGAAAATCAAACATCAAAAGTGACGCAAGCATCCCACAGACGCACACAATTAATCAGAAGCTTGAGAAATCAGAAAGGTTTTCAGTTTACTTTTGAATGGAGTAGACGTTAGATCTTAGGTCTCAAATTACTCAAATATAGCATTTGTTGACACAAAAACTTAAAAAGAAGCAATACCGTGTTAAAGAATATCTATATACCTCAGAGGTATTATTATTCAGCTTTGTCTTAAAGAGATCAGACACCTTTTCACAGATATTGTTGTGAGTCATGTACTTACCAACAGCTCCTCCCACCAGAGCCTTCACCCCAAGAGCCATTCCTTCAACAAACTCCTCCGGCCCCTGAATGGCTCCCTGGAAAACCACAGATAACAGTAAAACAAGACACAAAGACACAGTCTGCAAACTTCTGTAAATATGAACCTAATGATGATATGTTTCCACATTACACATCTTTAATATAAATAGTTTTTTTTTATAAAGCTGTTCAAATTCTCTGGATCCCTAAAATATATTCATACTCAAGATGGAGTATCCTGTATATGTTCACATGAAACAATGAGCACTAAACTCTATATTTTATTGAATGCCACAGCGGTTTTGTGTTATTTTAGTGCTTATCAGTATTTGTATTACATTGCTACCTGGTAAGGCTCATAGAAGAAGGCTTCCACTCCCTCAGAGAGTCCTCTGATCAATCCAAAAGGATTTCCGAGTACATCCAGACCCAGGACCAGCACATACATCTGTTTAATAGCCTGAAATAGGAATATTTAAATATCAGCCCAGTCATATCCATGGTTTTAGTTTCATTCTCAGTTTTTCATACTTAATGCATTAAGGGACACGTTAGTAACACATTAAACCTTACCTGCTTGGAATAATGTCTGATGACCTCCCATTGTAGTTGCTGGGTCGTACAGAACCGGAAGGTCAATTCGAAGAAGGCCAGCCTGAAATCAATCACAGAATCGGTCAAGTAGCAGGGACTCCTCAAACACAAACAAACGGTTGCTACCGTGTGTGATTTCTGTTGTCAATTTAGGCTTTTGCACGTGTTCATACTTGAAGACAACGTCCTGCACATCCGTGAGTGTGGCGCCGATACTCTTCAGCAGCAGGTTGAGGGACTGGACGGGGATGAGTTCTTTATCGCGCTTCTCCTTCATTCCATCTTCTCCTCCCGTACTCAGAGACAGACTCAGATGAAGCTGCACATAAAAAACACATGACAAAGCGTGGTCTGGTGTTAGACAACAGAAATGTGCTACGTGGCTGGGTCTTGTGAAAAGATTGTGATGCTGTTTTATTCCTGTTTTTTTACTACACGAATACATACATTATGTGTACTGTACAAACCTTGATGGGTGAAATGTGGAAGTACTCATATAGGCTGATAGGAGAGGTGTCAGCAGCAGAGGCATGGTTTAGTTCTGTCTTGATATATTCTATGTCCTTCTCAAACAGTTCCACCTTAAGGAATAAGACAAGCACAGTTAAACAGGCACAAAAACACAAAAGTCACAAGTATCAGAGATTCTGAACAAAACATAGGGTATGTGAACTGTTTCAGGTATCTGACCTCCTGTTCTGAGCTCATGATGCTGGCATTCTCAGGTGTGAACAGGTCCAGGATGGCATACAGGAAGCCCAGATCGAGCTTCAGGTCCATCTCTTGAATCAACACCTTGAAGTACCTGAGGTAGACAAGACATTCCCATCACCACTTTCCAGCAAAACAAGAAAACAGTTCAAATAATGTATGAAAATTCCAATTGTTTTTCAGGGGAATTGGATTGTAGGGAGCACATCAGAACAGATGGAAAACGGAGCACAAATAAAGTCCAGTGCATTACACTGAAGAAAGACAGTGGTTGGGCACTGTATGAAGTGACAGTTGAGTGAGAGAGAAGTCAAACAACGGGCAAAAAACAATTACTTGATGCGAGAGATATCGGAGTGCCCTGCTGTTCTGGTGACAATGCTGATATCAGTTAGAGGTTTGGGTTCTGTAATAAAAATAAAATCAGATTACAGACTGAAACACGACATATAAACAGCACATAATGCAGCGCTTACATGACGGCACACAGAGTGGATCAACAGACCTGCGTCCATGGTGATAGATTTTGGCAGTTTTACAGGGTAGAAAACATAAGGGAAGATGGCTCCTGGCAGCTGATTCTGGATCTGAAGGAGGAAAGCATAATTACTTAGAGCTAGTGAATAGAAGAAAGGATACCAAGGACTCAAGATGCAATAATGAACAAATGCTGAGAAAGTGAATTGTATGACTACTGTAATATGGATGTGGATATACTGGATCATTTGTTTATATTTGACTCCTTTTCACCTGGATGCGGTGGATTTGGACACGGTAGGCTCTCTGTCGTGGTGAGACGCTGTACTCCACCTTCACCCCAGGCAGGAAGTGCCTCCTGAGAGGAGCATCACATGGCTGCAGCATCCGCATATCCATGGCATTTGGAGTAAAGGACACCTGGAGGACAGTTACAGACAACACATGATTGAACAAATCGTCCCCCAAATAATGATTATTTTCATTATTAAGTCACCACATGCAGCTTGTCTATAAAGTACATTTTATGAGTATACAACCTACATGGTTAACATGATATGGACAGCTTTTGGTTGTACATTTCCACATTCTATCCATCACTTGTTACGCGTTCACACAGCAGAAGATACAGTATTTAGTCTCTAACCTGGTAGTTGTTTTCCAGGTCGACAATTTCGTGGTCTACAGGCCCAGATTCAATGTACTTTTTGAAGCGGTGCTCCAGCATCTCAGCTTCTTTAGTGCTCAGAGTCTTCCAGCGATGCTTCTTCTTTGGCTTTAATTCCCACACCACATCAGAGCTGTGGCAAAAAGGGGGAAACAAGAGTGTAAAAATTGACTGCAGTATTAAGCATTAAAATGATTTATAGGTAAAGGATTTGGTTGCTACTACATTATTCCACAGTAACAACCATTAAAGACTGCACCCACTTCTGACACACAAGTACATGCATTTTTAAACTATATTTACAAAACGTACACAACATCAATATCTATGCCACAGCACATACACATTTTTTTTTAAATGGGAAAGTGAGGCACAGTCATAACATGAACTTGGCCATGTTTTGGTCTTTTTATGACATGTGTACGTTGCTGGTTAATTACCTTGTGATGCCGATGAAAGAGACCTCCTGGCCGCTGCTGTTGTTGACCAGAGACACGCCCACATTCTGTAGCGACAGCATGATTTCCTGTTCGGCCAGCTGTGCCTTCTCGCTCTCACAGAGCATCTTGTAGATGTCTTGCTCCTCAGTGAACAGCACGACACGCTGGAGACCTTGGAATCAATAATAAACCCAAAATTAAGTAATACAGCAGTTGTGTTGTTAGTATAGGGCAATAAATAAATAAGCAATTGTGAGGATAATTCTAAGTGAATATAAGAATGAGTAAAGCAGAAATAAATAATGCATTTGATTGGGCATTTTAAGCCCCTTGTACTTTACCTTCATAAAAGGAGATGACGAACAGTTTCCGCTCATTGTTCATGTCCACACGCAGGTCCTAAAGATGCATGAGCAGACAAACAGATCAAACAAAAAACAAAATGTCTATGTAAATACTTGAGTCTTTGTGTAAGGTAACACTTTTCGCTTTAATATTGCTGAATGCAGTGTGATTCCTGCTATCTGTTGGAAAGGCAAAGTCAGAAACCCCTTTACTTTTGACAAGGTGAGAACAACAAACAAATGAATGAATATTACTGTGTTATTCCTCCACCACAAACATGACTGTGTCTCAGGTATAGTACAGTACCTCTTCGCTTTTCAGCTTTCCACTATAAGTACCACACTTCCAGCAAAGCTCTCGGGACCCAGTGGGTTCAGTCCAGGTGTAGTGCACAGCTTTCCCAGCCTCCAGCTCCTCCTGCTCCGCCTCCTTTTGAGAGCTGCACACACATGAAACCCACCCAGACACACACATAATGTATATATCAGTAACATCACTTATAAATACCAAAAAAAGAAATAATATTCCACTGATAGGACACAAGACAGCAAATAATGCAAGATGGTGGTACAGTGAAACGGAGGACAATATAACAGAGCCCAGCCACCAAGAATAAACCGCCATGACAACCATCCAATCCAAAGTACCTGTCCGACAGAAAACACAAACGATTCCCATCAACACACAGAAAAATGACAGTATGACGGCCAAACACCGAAAAGTCCACAAAACCTCCACTGCAGAGATAAGGTTTAAATACGCATGTTCACTCCGATACTGATCTTGATTCGGACAAGACAAAGCAGACATAAGAAAAATGAAATAAGCCATAGTCTAAAGATGTAGATGGAAAATAAGAGAAGAACAGTCAAGCAACGGAACGACTGAATAAGCAGGAAGTGTGTTTCCATTGGCAGAGTCCCATCCAGTCAGCAGCATTCAAGTATTTCTACGAGTAAACACTTGATAAGAGATCAGAGGAACATAGTAAGAAATGAGTAAATGGGTTTAGATGTCTAACCTGCTCCTTTTACTCTATCCCAATGGCTGTTAAATATATATATTATATATATATATATATATATATATATATTTGGTAAGGGTGAGGAGCAGATTACACAGACAAACCAGGACCAGTCTTCCTCTACTTCTCTTTACCTGAACTCTTTATCTGAGCACACTCTGCACTCATGTATGATGGCAGAGTAAAATGAGTGTGACATCAGCCTTACAATATCTCATAAATATTTACGCACTGCATCATTTGTGCTTTTCCTCCCTCTGGCCTGCCCCATAAATTGTTGAGAAATATTTGCATATTTCTTGAGTTTTGGAAGTGGTTTTATGTTGTATTTAATTCTTCCTGGGCTAGTCGTTTTAATAAGTATCTGAGGCTTTTCTTTCTCTTTTTTTTCCTGAGTTCAGAGTGTGTCTCAAGAGTTTTCATATTTTTCTACCTGTCCTCCTCCTCCAGTGAGAAGGAGAGGTCAAGTATCTCGTCAGCCACCCACGTGGATTCTGTCCGGGCGCTGCATGACCCACAACACACAAACATAAATTGCTATCAGCAAATACACTGTTAGTTGTCATTAACTGTTTAAGGCTGCTGCAACAGGGGGAAAAAAAGAGTATCGTCATTCAGCAAATATGCAAATTACACATCAGTGAAATTGATTGATCGTGTGTGAAGAAATCATACTTTCTTGGTGAAATTCAAACCTGATATTTTTATAGTGAGTAATAAGTAAAGTCTTCATTTAGAAATAAAAAAATCTGTAGAAAATATATAGAAATAAGCAGGAAAAATAAAACACATGCTGAATGAATCTGCATGGCACAACTGGCCTATCCTATTTTTTGAGAACATTTCTGTTTACACATTATTATGCACTTAATTATTCTTAAAGCGATGATGGCACAGTAATTCAAATGAAACTTGGAACACTTTGAAAAGCACATTCAAAGACAACACTTACACCACAAAAAGCTTTGAAGTATAATTAAATAAAACAGTGGTAAATGTTATGCACACTGTAACTCAAGATAACAGGTTCCAAGCAAACAGAATTTCCACGTTTGTTTAAGTATTAAAAGCTTCTGCCAAATGAAATATGTGGTGCCAATCCTTCTTCAAGCAAATACTTCAAATACATCTCGCTCCTTTTCTCATTCACTCCCGCTCTCTTCCTCATTCCTGCATCTCAATCATTTGGATTCAATGGATTATTCATTTCCCTGGTAGAACCCATTATGTCGCATGTTTGATTGTCCCCAATCTCAGCCTATTTGCAAATACAAATGCATGGTTTAAAATGTTTATATATGTCCTTTTAACTGTCCTCCTTTTTCTCACCTCTGATGGAACTGCAGAGTCTGGTCTTTTGTGTGGTTGATAATGAGGAAAGGGGCAGCGCCGTTGTGGTACTCAGAGAATCGGATTGTAGCTGAATGCTCCGACAAGTTCACATCTACAGTGATGCCACCCACCTGCAGAAATAACCAAATAACAATCTACATACTGGCATATATTATAAGGCTTTCTGCAAAGGCTATGGGTCTGTAAATCAATATGAGTGCATTTCACCAGCACTAGACATACCTAAACATCCCTATAACAGATGGAAACAAGGTCTCAAGGACTCATCTTGTCATGAATTACTGAACATGAAGGGACAATACTAATCTTTGTGTCTACTCACAGAATTGTCCAAATGAAGCAATAAGCAGTTTTCTGGCCGTGTGAAGTCAATAGTCCGAGGAGGCAACAAACAACCTTCTACTTTGATCTTTAGCCGCTTGGTGTCATTCTCAGGCCAGAAGGGAATAGCTGACTAAATGTGGAATAAAAGAAAACATTAAAAAACTGTAATGGTTTCATATGAAAATGTTGCACAGTAAATCAATCCTAATCTTTAAGGTTAAAAAGAATTGAAATGTTTACAACAATACACTGTATTTGATAGCAGTGATCCCCTGAAAAAGCATGTGCTGGGAAAGGCCGATGCAAACGATGAAGGCGATTGGCTCTGACCTGTTCTGGCTTAGCCTCGGTCCAGTTGTCCTGCCCTACTTCACATATGAAAACGCTGTGCTTGGTTCTGTTGACCAGCATGTAAAATGGAACGAAGGTCACGATGCGGGTCAGACTGAAACTGCTTGCATCTATCTTCACACCAACCTGAGTTCAGACAGACGTCACACAATTAGGTTAAGTTATACACAAAATCCACTCCAATAAAGCTGGCACTTTAAATAAAGCATGTGTCACAATAAGTTCAAATTCATTTATGTGTGAAAATCAGTAAATGTGGCAAAATCTTACCAAGTAATCTTTGAATCGGCCTTTGCATTTGACATCTCCATAGCTACCAACTGTATCCAGAGAGAAATCATCAGAGTGTTCACTGTCTGAGATCATAAGGCGGACCTGAGGGAATTAAAAGATTACCTCAAAATCATATGCATTGAGAAATGTCAGTCATATGGATGTTTTTAACATCTTAATGTTCTAGTTTAAGCAAAGAAACACTGACTTCAATTCAACCTCAAAGCTACCATATTTTTAAATCTGTCAAAGAGTTGTCCATTACTACAGTACATATTTCTGAGTTTCATAATAGTGATAAGATTTCTTTGCCCATTTCATTAAACGTTTTAATTGAAAACCCTTTCTTTTTATTATTTCTGCAGTATCCTCGTTCCTCTGTAGTGACTTTTCTAATGGGGAAGGATGTCTTTAACAGTTATGTGCTATAAAATTGTGATACCAGAGATATGACTCATGAATCATTGCTCAATTCTTACTTAAGATTTGAAGCCATTTAACCACGAAGCTCCCGCCATGAAGCTGTAGACGGTGCTTAATCATGCTCGTAAAAACATCTAGATAAATCACCATAAACAGCAACACAACACTCTTTTCTTTGAATTAACTTTGAGGCCCGTTTACCTTATTGTTTTTCAGAAAGTAGCGAGGCTTGAAGGAGAAGAGGAGGGGCATGTCATAGTCCAAGGGGTGTTTACGGTGGATATCATCAGCCTTGTACTGCAGCAACCTGCCTGTTTTGTTCACCATCCAATACGGTGAGTGGATAGCAACCACCGTTTGTCCCTGGTCATATTTAACATGCACGGCTATATCCAACTCAGCCCTCTTCCTCTCCGCCCCTTCACCATCGTCTTCGTCATTCTCTCGTAGTGACTGGAACACTATGAAGGTGATCTCTTCGTGGTCACTGTGGAAACTGAATGACAGGATAATTGGTTTATTCCAATGAGAAACGTTAGTGCAGAAAGCAAGCCATTTTATATTCCTTTGTATAATAAATTGTTATGACTAATATACTCACAATATGTAGACAACAAGAACACGATAACAACCGGAATGTAAAACGTCAACGACAAATGAAATTGAAGTCAAACCTGTACTCAGCAGACCAGTCCTGAGCCAAGTAGTTCAGTAGGCAGAGATCGAGACTTGATTGGTTGATGACTGCAGTGTGAAGCTGGGCTGAGTGGCCTGGGTTCAAAGTGGCCTCAGGGGTAGAGGCTCCACTGTCCTGTTGAATAGCAGGCAGACCGGGACTTTAAATTCAACAGTGAATCTGAAGTCTCAGATTTTAACGAGGTCACTGGCCAACAAAGCACACCTTTAAATCTGGTGAGATTATGTAAAAAACAGAACAAAGCAATTCCCTGACTTAATTTAGAGCTTGTAACAGTTGTAATATTATATTAATCGTGTGTATACACATTTTCCAAAGCATTTCGACTTTTAGGTTCATGGCAGCAATGTAGTTGCCAGAATGGACTGTGTAACAATTACCTTGTTGATTTATTTATTGATGCCTGCCAGACATCTTATTAAAAGCAATGCATTCAAATCCTGCTGTGTTGAAAATATAACCCAGGTGATAAACAATAAAGTAAATTGAATTACTATAAAAAATCAAGTGTAGAAAACCAATGCTAAAGCAACTTGAGTAAAGTGGTCTCTACACCTGGATCTTCAGACAATACTTCATTAATTGCAATAAACCAAAGACTGTACAGTTGGGAAATTGTTTTAAGTATGCAAAAACAGACAAAGCCATATGGTCCTTTTCAATCTACAATGGCCAACCTAAGCAGGATTACCAAACACAGCATACCTTTAGTTTGTAAGAGATGGGGTACGGCAGCAGGTTGCGAAGCAGGATAGAAGGCCACAGGTGAAGCACAAAGGGCACATCAAAGTTCTCCCCAACGTCTCCTGTGTTTTTGAATGTCACAGCATCTTTCAATGGCACCATGTTGACCATCAATACACCGCCCTGATCTCCACGGCGACGGCAGGTCTGCTGGAGACGTGCCTCGGGCTGCTGGTTGCTGACGTCTTCGTAGCAGAAACCCTCTGAGCACTCAAACTGCTCATCCTGATCGTCAGTATCGTCTTCTGTTATGGGTTGAAGGCTCAGCTCAGACCTGAACAGGACAGCGGAGATCAGATGTGTGTGAAGGAATGCTGTGAGGCGTTCTTAATCCTACTATCTATTTGCTGTCTTGTGCAGAGACAAAAAAAGAGACTGTATAAACATTTTGCATGCTTGTTGATATGTTTTCCCTCACCGATACGAGTCCAGAGGAACACAGAACTCTTCAGTGGGGAGAGCTTTACCCAGACATGTTGATCCTTCAAAAACTTTGAATGGGATTGAGAAATGATTGATGATCTGCATGAAATGACAGAAAACAATTCAGTATTGGAGATTCTTGCATTTCAAATTGTATCTCTAATCCTACTCCATTTCAAGATATAAATGTCTACCTCTGCTGTGACTGGTGCTTATTATAATTTATTTTGAAAAGAATTCAAACATTTTTGAGTGATTTTGGTGTAATCTGCAAGAAATTGATTTACAATAATAGCAATACATAGTTAATTAGCTTTCAATGACCAAGTTAACAAGGAATCCAGGAGGGGATCAATGTATCTTGAAGGGAAAGTGTAATTAATATTTTCACAACACAATTAATTGTTTTAAGATAAACATTAGAATAAAGACGTATAATATAATCAATGTAGTACCTGGAAAGGGGAGCGGATCTTGACATACTTGCTGCCCTCCACAGAGTAAATTTGACAGACCATGAAACGAGTGACTCCCGAGTCATTGTGCATCACACTGTACAGTCCCCTCCCCACTTTGATCAGGGGGATCACACTGGCTGATGTGTGGCCCATCGGAGCTGGAGAGGGCAGAGGAATTCAGGTTCATTTGACATTTTTCTGATTCGATAGTTTGATGATGAAAAGCTGCTATTAATAAAGGAGCGCTAGACGGGATGGAGGAAGACATTGAAATAACCACCAGTTTTGTCAAATATATAAATGTAAAAAAACATCAATAAAGTCATAATTTTAAAATGAAATCTCCTTATATCATTTAAATTGCGAACAGTCACGTTAATTCCCCAGTTTAAACATTGTTTGTGTCAGTGTTTCCGAGATGTAAAAGCATTTTGGTGCAATGCAATTTGTGATAATGCTAAAAACAAATTACTTTTGCATGTACAGTATAATTGTGTAAGCAGGTCAACTTACTAGGCTGTATGCAGTAGTCCTTTCCACTCAAGGAGATCATGGCTGAGAACTGGTCGGATTCTGTGGTGGTGGAATAGTCCATCCCAAGGGTTTCCCCATCTTGAAGGTTAACAGTGCCGCTGGTGCTCTGCTGGCCAATGGGGCTAAACATCTCACTGTGGCGGACTGAAACTGGCAGGCCCAAGCGGTTTTTCACGACAAACGGAGCTTCATCCTTCTGGAAGGAGTCAGCTGTCTGTTTGGCAGCCTCTGCAAACGCCTAAGAGAAAGGCAGGAACATTATAGATGATACCACCTATCCTTACATTCCTTAGACTTCCTCTTAAAATGATTACAGCCCTTCACTTACCGTGCCCAGGTTACTCAGCATGGCCAGTCCACAATTGGAGAGGGTGATGTTGAGCTGGTCTTTACTGCTGATGGTGATGACCGTCTTATATTCTGGGACATTGTAATCCACTTCATCTGACTGACCCGTGTACTTCACTGGCTTCTTCTTCATCTGGTTATAGGATAGAGTGAAGTTAGAAGCACTGCGTGCATGTATGAGTATAAAGAGTATATGTGGGTGATCATTTGATCAGTTTGTCAATACCTTAAGTTCCAGTCTCCATGATCTGAAACCATCTCCTGCCTCATCTTCCAAGGGCTCCAGCAGCGGCTCCCACACTCCCATCACCTCATTGTAATAATGAACCTAAAGTTGGAATGCAATACAAAACACAGGAATTATACTAGTCAATTGGTCTATGTAAAGTATTACAACATACAGTATACAAGCTTAAAGAATAATTTCCATTCCTCATATTTGAATAAACAAGATCAACAAGATCAAAAACACAGAAAACAACTGCAAAAGTCAAACATCGTTCTACCGCTATTTTACAGTGAAATGTTGATGGGGTTTTTTTTCGGATTAAGTTAGGGAAATAAATATAGTATGTGCGTTACCTCCAAATTGAGCTCGCTGTGTAAGTTAATGAGTGTGGACCAGTTTTTGACATCTCCATGGAAGGAGGATTTGGCCAGAAGCATGGGGATAGTGCGGTGTCCGACTCCAGCCTCCAGCGTCAGACAGATTGATTTGATGGTCACCTGCAGGGATGGACAGCCAATGAAATGACACTCTGTATACAGAATTAAATACAGCAAAACAGATTAAGGCTTTGTGCTATAAAACGTGAACAAAGATAATAAAAGCAGAAATGACTATATTATAACATTCAATCAAGCATACAGTATTATCCGTTGAGTCATAATGCAGCCAAATACCTGTAATGACTCTCCCTGTGGTATCAGTGGGGGTGATGACTCTGTGTCTTCATCACCCTGCTCTTCTAGGAACCAGAGTTTGAGTTCCTTCCACCCCCGTTTCTCCCAAAGGTCCACGGGAACCGGACTATCCAGTTCTTCTGGGGTCTCAGCCGCGGGAGTCAGTGCAGACTGGATGGTCATCACTGTGTTGATGATTATTGGAGATACCTAGGCAGAGAGTTATACAGTTATATACAGCTGTTTTATAGAAATGTCAGTTTCTTGTATTTTAATAAAATGCATTTTATAAAGTTGATTCGTGAATTCAGAATGTGTAATGATAATAATCAAATAACTACCTTCAATGTGAGAGCATTGATGGAGACTTCCATAGCCTGAGGCGAGGTTGGGGACTGAGTACTCTGGAAGAACACCTGACACGGCTGCAGCACTGTGGTCACATTGTTTTTTCTCTTCTCTCTCAAAAAAGGACACGCCATCACCTACAACAACAGCCATGATCAAAACTTTATCATATTGTTATGTTTTTGCATGCAAGACAACTTTTACATTTTTTTTTTTTTAAGGTTACATCACAATGTCAATACAAACCTTGAGGTCCTTGATGACAGCAGTCATCTGTGATCCCTCTGCACCACTTTTCATCACGAGTTCACACTGTGTGGTCATCACCAGGGCCGGGGCATCAGCACGCGTCAGGTCAGCCACAAACACAATCTCTGGGTTACGCACCAGGACATTCATCTCCGTCTTTGACACTACGGCTGGAGCTAGAGCTGACAGTGGCAGAGAGTGTCATAGGAAAACATCAGTTCACGTAGTAAGTCAACAAGATCTAAAAGATAATTTCAGAATGTCCTCTTCATGCTCTTATTAAGAGAACTTGCAGATCATTGCTGAATCCAAAATCCCTTTCTACTATATTAAACCTGATGTGGTTAACTCACTGGACTCTTTAGATGTAATAGAGGAGTTTATGTTCTTTTTCTCTCCCACTCCAGGGCTGTTTTTGGATTGGGGCACTTGAGCAAAACCCTGCTGGGTGGCCTTGAGGAAAATATCAGCCACCGTGAGAAGGAACTCCATGCTGGCACACAGGTACACATCCTGAACCACTGTGTCCAAAACGGTGCCGTCCCGGCCTTGACGGTAGTTGACCTCCACCATCATGTTCTGTTCTGCACCAGGACGCATTGCAATCATCCTAGGGAGGTAAGAGGGTTAAAGGCATCAACAGGAGGGATGTAGAGGGGAGGACAAAGTCAAGGTTCAAATGATGGTCAGAGCCAAACATGGACATGTTAAAGAAAAGATAGATTAAAAAGTTAAGAAGAAGAAGAAGTCTCCAGCAGAGGGGCAGATCAATAAATGTACTAATTTTACTACATCCGGTAGTCTCAGTGAAATCACACTGTATAACAGCATCCGAGGACAGACAAGAAGAACACATCATCAATCACGTTTTGGATATATTGTTATTCATGATAGCACAATGTAGACTCAGTCTGTGTGTCCCGAGTACCTCGGGGTGACCATTTTGATTCTGGCTCTCTTGTCATCTAGAAGGCAGGCGGCCAGTCGGACCGAAGCCTTCATGGAGCTGTCAGAGAACATGTGCACGGAGGTGGAGATGGTGCCCAGAGTAAACTCTGCCAACTTCAGCTGCTCATCGTGGGAATCCAGTTGCACCTAGATAATGACATATAATGTGTTAGATTGTGTTAACATTGCAAGTTTTGTAAAGTGATGATGGACAAGCTTCATTGTTGCTTAATGTGTGTGTGTGTGTGTTTGTGTGTATTACCTCATTCCCATTAGGGCTATACAAGACAAGTGTCATGGAGTCGAACTTGAAGTCTACTTTCAGTGTGCTCTTCAGCTTGCTGCTTTTGTGGGGTTCCACAACTGCAGCTGTCACTACTGTGTTACCTACAAAGTTACACAGCACACACCACATGTTAGAAAGGTACATTCTTTGTTGTTACAATTACATTTGTATTTATTTGAAGATTTCATAAGCTTTTTAAGATTTGGTATCTGGTCCTAGAAACCCTGTAGATCACTTTAATCCATCAAACTAAAAGCTCAAATGGTCCATTTCCATTTTGTGGAAGGACACAAACACATGTGAACTGAACCAATAACCACTATGACTTACTGCTGGCTGGCCCAGTGGTTCCAGAGCCCTGGGACTCTTTGTTAGATACAGAGTCAGAGGAGTGGTCTGTGGTGGGTGGAGGAGGTGGCAGTGGGACAGAATCAGACCTCTCTGAAAGGTTCTCACTCAGAGTCCTCAAGACCACCGTCATGTCATCCTGGCTGAGAATAAGCTGTTGGGAACAGACACAGGATTTGAAATTAATATTTTTGGGAAAAATGTTTATTATGTTAGATATTCACCATAAGCCTTTTCCTAATTTTGGGATCAGATCCCATAACAGACAAGAACACTTTCACTAACATAAACCTAAAATGTAGGCCTGTTTATTATGAATCCAACAGGAGCCATAACATTCACTGTAAACATGTCATTCGTTCTCATGCTACCATACAGTACTACTTACACTTATTGGCTTAAGATGAGCAGTGATCTCTATGTCAGGTATGCTGTGATACCAGTTGGATGAAAGATTTCTCTGGATTTCCAAGTCCAAGCTGACCGGCATCAACAACTCAGTCTCTCCCTGAAAACCTTCGTCTATGTATGTGGACCTGATAGAAGAAACAACACACAAGTAATGAGACAGGTTATCAAAAGCATATGCAGCTATTCTAACAAAAATTATCTTATTTTAGTTAATAAACATTTGATCATAATTCTTTGGGATGGCTGGTCTCTGACCTGTACATCTTGAGGTCAGTCAGTCTCACAGTCATTATATCCACAACAGGCGGAATCTTAGCTTCCCTTTTAAAGGGCTGCTTGTTAAAGCGGTTCTTGACAGACAGCAGACCAAGGTCAGCAACGATGACATTGGAGGAAGTGGAGGACTGCGGTAGGAAGATGACGGGTGCATTGAAGTGGACGTTCAGCGCGATCCGAGTGCTTCGCTCTGCCAGCTCCTTCACACCTGATGCTGCCTTTTCTGCAGCCTGGACTGTCACCTCAGCCAGGGCCTCTTTAGCCTCCTGGAAGTTATTGATGAATGCCTGGGAGGATGAAAGAATGGAAATGGGATGGAAATAAATAGAAGTTGGGGTTAGAATACAGAAATAATTGGGTATAACTACTAATCCTGCCAAAATGTGAACTTTAACGATTTAAGATTAACTGAATGGGATAAGACTAACTTTTGAATGTTTTGGAATAAGTATTGACAGGAATAAGTGATTCTCACCAGTATGGAGGAGACAAACTTGTTGAGGAAGATGACCTGGATGCATCCTACAGTAAGTGTGACAGAGGTGTCAACTTTAGACATGTCCAGATAGGCGTCTCCTTCAGTGGCGTCTGTATAGTTTACCATGCGGAAAGCAAACACCTCCTTATCTGCTATAGACACAGCCTAAGAAATAAATGAGAGAAAAAAGAATCAAAGAACTCATGATAATCAGCAAGTATTCTTATTCAAAGCGACATATGCTTAATGTTCACATGTATGAATGCCAAGACATATAAATATAGTATGGAATACATAGAATGTGGTTTTTATAGAGTAAAGACACAAGTTAAGAGTACATCAAGTGAATTGCTACAAGATAGATCAGCATAGTCTTAACATTTTAGAAGGAAGGCCATTTGCTGATTGTACCTTCTTGTAAATCGCATCTTTGTCGCAATTTAGGACCACAATGTTCTTCAGGTTGGCGAGAACCTCCATCTCCTTTTTCCTCATCAGAACCTCAGAAACCAGACCTGGATGGTGGAGAAAGGATTTTTAATTGTTTTTGCATTTTGCATCATAATCAAATGAAATGTTTAGCTTGTTTTGTGTGTAAGTCTGAGTTGCGGAAGGGAAGTATCCACAGAATTGCAATGTTGAAGGAATGGATTTAATACCTTCTTGGTCAAACACAATCCTTGCGTACCTTCAATACTTATCTCAGAGATCCTGGCCTTCTCTCCTCGAATGAACACCTTCAGACAGCGGAGATCAGCTCTGATATGCAGATTTACCACATCTGCAAACTTTGAACGCTTTGTGCCTGTGAGAAAAAGGTGACGAGAAAGATAAGGTGCATAGTCGAATATATATAGTGAAGAGGAGCATAGGAGGAACAAGGTTTTGAAATGTAAAAGAGAATGAAACTCTGAAACTTCTTACTTTTTTTCCTGGTTACAGTAGCTTCCTCCTTCTTTTCTTCCTCCCTCTCTGCCTCGGGCTCTTCCTCCTCAGGGATGGTGGGGAGCTCCTCTTGCCCTCCCTCCTTCTTAGGGGATGGAGGGAGGAGGTTTGTGAGGAAGTTCATGGTGTTGAGTAGAGCCTCTGTATGGAGATGGACATCCAGGGATGAGAAGGTCACCTGATGGGAGATGCAATATCAAAATGTAAATAAGGAAATTGTGGAGAAAAACATTAAAATGGCGTTTGGCTATGGCTAAGTACCATTGCTTTTTTGTTCTAATATTTGCTAAAATTGTATTACTGGTTAATTAATATTTCCCCTCACCTTGATGAGTTGTTCTGTATTGTTGTGTTGAGACTTGAACTCAGGGCCATTCCTATCAGCCTAGAAAAGACACACAATCCTCAATGAGAAAGCCATTTACCAACACTTGAAATGTATTCATCCAGGATACTGAAAGATCCAAAAGGGGTCTGTTTTAATATATGATATCACACGTACTTTAATATACTCCAGGGTGAGCAGGTCAACCTCTGTGTTGTCTAGAGTGGTGATCAGCTGAACCTGCTTCTCTTCAGAATCTATACAAGGAGGGAAAACAAAACATAAAAACTGCAGCCAAGATTCACCAGAGTTGTATTCACGAATGCTTCATGGAATGCAATCACCAAATGTTAGTCAAATTGAGTTATGAATGTCTCCTGGACGTCAGCATCTACTGACCCATGTATTCGGGGCACTTGAGGCAGATCTCCCGTAGGTAGGTGTTAGATGTCATGTCAAAGGTGCGTAGTTTCAGTTCAGTGCCCAGACCCTCTATGTCCAAGTGGAGCACAGTGACCTCCTGATCCCCAGAGAGACGACACAACTGAACAGAAAACTAGATGGACAAAGAGGACATAGAGGAAGACCACATTTAGAGGAAGAGGGATTACAATAATGGAAAGACAATTAGGGAATTGCATCAGATTGTGTTTGTCACCGAGTTCAACAAGAGCTCTCAGTACCTCACTGATCTCAAACGTCATGACGAATTCAGTCATGTTCTTCTTAGTTTCTGAACCTTTTCTTTGGTTTGAGCTTGCGTAGCGTAGAGGCATTGGGTTGTCTGGGAAGAATGTCTGATCACCGATGGGAGAGCTGGGAGCATCGTAGAACAAATCCTCTTCTGATCCTGAATGGTGACAAAACCAAAAACACACACAATGCCCCATCCGTAAATACTTTAAGTACACAAATACAGGGTGTGTTCAAAGTATTTAGCACATGGCTGTAGAATGTGAAGACTTACCCAATGACGTGATGCTGATGGTCTCACATGACTCAAAAAGGATAGAGGAGCGCTGATCAGCTAAGTTCAGAGGTTTTCTCGGCGTGAGCTGTGGGGTGAACTGTTTTGGCTGAGGAAGAAGCAACACCAAAATATGAGCCTTACAAGCAAAACAATTTATCAACACACTGGATTTATGAAAACTGTTATTATTGAAGTGCACACTATTCATTAATTGATATTCATCTTTTTTTTCTATGAAGAACAACAGTAAACTGTAGAAGAAACAGGAGGAGAAAAAAAAGAGTTTCTTCCTAGATTTTGCATAAAACGATAATTATTTTGTTCCATATAGGTTATTTATCTGATCCACACAAATGTGAACAGGGCCATCTAGGTAGTTACCCTCGGAGTGGAGGATTGAGCAGTGCCTTGTGCAGCAGGTCTGCTCTCAGGCAGTGGGATACTTTCTATCAGCTGCAGAACATTTCGAAGTTTAACATCAGAAATACGAAGAGACAGCAGAGGGAGCTCTCCAGACATCTTATACCTAGAAGACATATGCAAACATCAAAACACAAACGACACACACACACACACAAACATATGACCTTTAATGTTAGTGTGCCTCACATCTTACATCCTTACAACATCCGAAACAAAATAACTGGATGTATATGGAAAAAAGGCTGCAAACTTACTTTGCCATGCGGGAGTCTGTGACGACCATCGCCCTGCTGAAAACAACTTTTAGATCCACTGGCTCCAGAATGTGGAGCGGTGACTGTCTCTGCTTACGGGCCATTTTCCAGTTGCCATCTATCACACACAGAAATGTTTTTATTTATTTTGAGGCGCACACATGCACGCGCACGCATGACAGTAGCTTGAACAAACTGTCACAACAACAAACACAATAAAAATCAAAAGAAGCTTTGAAACTTGGAAGGCTGTGTTGTACCTGGTTTGCTATAAAGGAACTGCAAGCTGCTAAGCTGTATGTCAAAGCTGTCGTATGCTCTGGACATGATGTCTTCAATGTTGCTTGAGAACACCGACAGCTGAGGCAGATTCTTCTTGCTTTGACTGGACATCTGAGAAGACGACAACATTTAAATGTTCAAACTTTGTAACTTTAAAGACTTCAAATGGAGCCTTAAATAGGTTTATTCACTTATACTCTGTGATCAAAAGTCAGATTTTGACACAATTCTGTGCAAATGGATTTTCAGCCCAGTGTCGAGCTTTGCACTCCGTTACCTTGAAATGTCCCAGATCCAACAGTAGGATGTTCTGAGTGCCATTGTAAAAGCCAGTCTGTGGAACGATGACATAGGAGGCCATCAGATTCACCTTCAGGTCCAGAACTTTCTGTGTTTCAATCACATACATCAAGCCTAAAAACAAGAACAAAAGGGCATTAACTTATCAATCACAGCCAAAACATAAACACAAAAGATCAGCGTTGTGTTCACCCCTAAATTGCAGTATAATGTATTATATTATTCATATCAAAGAGCCAACAGATGTTTGAACATGGCCACTGACCAGTGGCTGTGCGGTCTCTAAACTGCTCCAGTTTCATGAGGGTCGCGTTGGTGAGCTCATCCAGCTGCAGGTCGTCAGGAGGCATAAAGAACGCTGACATGCTGTTCACTGTAATCTACACAGACACACAAGCAAAGAATCCATTAAATATGTACCAGGTCTTTTTCATGCACACTGACAGACACCACTCACAGCATCATAGATGATTTCCAACGGCTGTGATTCCACATGTAGCCGCTGGTTAGCGCTCTCATCCAGTGGGTTGGTCTCAAACAGGATGCAAAGCAGCGGGGTCCCTGCTCCTGTGGCTGCCTTCCTTGATGACAGGAGGATCGGTGCTGGCCGGTTACTGGCCAGACCGCTGACTTCAAACAAACTAAGCTGGGCTGTGAGTCTGATGAAAAAAAAAAGGAAAAGAGAATAAATGTCATTGCAGACCATGATCCTAGAGGATTAGATATATTGGGGGCAAAAGGAAAGAGACTATGAAATCCATCCTGCTGAATAAATAAGACCAGCTACAAAAAGGGAGTTGTTGTTAATAAAACAACAAACTGCCTTCCACTCGTCTCTCATCGTCTACCGCATATCCGGTGTCGGGTCGCGGGGGCAGCAGCTTTAGCATGGGGCCCAAAGCTTCCCTTCTACTTGTTGTAGTGACAATTTAATAATCAAATTGACCTTTTAAAAAATAAATACATATTGCATTCCTAGGTTTTACACATTTTAACAAACAGTAAGATCTTAACTGATTGTTTTTTTAAACAAAAATAAATCCAATGTAAAATTTTTATTTGCAGGCTCTTCAAAACATATTGTACACATACTATCAAAGCCATGAAGGAAGGACTCCCCCAGAAAGAAAAGGTTATGACATACTTGATGGCTTGTGCTCCAGGTCTTTGTGTGAGGGTGGACATGAGCTCTCCCACAGTCAGCCTGATGATCTCATTTTTGTCCTTATTGTCTTTGATGGACAGGGACAGCTTCTCCATGTGGAAATTTACTTTCATGTCCTCAAACTATAATGAAATGACAACATAGATCATAATCAACATATCTGATACAGTATTTGCATTTTGATGTTAGTAATATTGTTTAAAATAATACTTCACCCCCATAATTATAACTTTGAATATCAATTACTCAAGCATTGTTCGAGAAGAAAACTTCCAAGTAAAAACTAAGTAATGTAAATTGATATACAAATTATCATTTTGGGGTTGAAGTATTCCTTTAAGTGGGATGGAGAGCCAAACGGAAACGTATTATTAGTTGACAAATGGGTGTCGAGGGGGAGTGACTCACATTCTTTGGCAGGTTGGGATTAGCAGCAGTCTCACTGTATCCAATGGCAGTGTAGAGTTTGGCTTTCTCAGCTGAAGTTAACAGCTCATCAAAACCTGAGACAATGTGAGACAGGGCAAGAGGGAATAAAAGGAGAGTAAGAATATGAGGAGTAAGAAAAACATTACTCTTTTCTGTAGATGTCTTGCTGTTTTCTACATCTCACCTCCAGACTTGACCTCTTTTGTTTCTGTTTCAGCCTCTCCTCCCCAACTCCACATCCAGCTCAGCCAACCCTGAGACTCTTCTTCCTCCATCTTAAGCCCTGGACGATAAATGCGTAGGCCTGCCTTGCTTGCCTGCGGAAGTAAAAGAAAGAAAGAAACAATTTTTTTTACCATTTTCAAACGAGAAATGAGCTGTCTTACCCTGACAGATAAAATACAGATAAATGTTTCCATATATTGGCCGTTCACTTCGGCATAATTCCGAGTTGTAAGGCTAAGCTTAAAAAGTTTTCTCTATTCAGTTTGTTTCAAAAGAAATTAAGAGATAAATCAGAGAAACATATATTCACTGCATTGTGTCACATGAAATTAATCAAAAAGAAAATATTACTTTGCTGGCCACCAATATTTATTAGCAATAAATTGCACGAGAAATATACTGTTGGATAATCGTCTAAACCAAAGTACTGTGCAGGAAAGTCAAGATTATGTGTATCTCGTGTGTCACTTTGGTCATATGTTCTATGTTAGGGAAGACACACCGTTCCTTTGTGAAAAGTAATTGTACTATGTATTATTTCTTTTCTTAAATTCACTGACATGAATGGAAAAGTAGTTTTTTTTCTGTAACAGTGGAAAGTACAGGAGATATAAGGATTAAAAGGATATTTGAGCACAGAATCGGCTAGTGGTCAGTACGGTTTATACTTAAGATACAGTACAAAGTAAGCATACAGAGTGAAGATGCCCAGTATACTGTAGGTAAGACGGAGCTTACCTCCACCTCAGCCTGCTGTCTGGCCAACGTGATGTTAAAAATATCCAAGGTCTTCTCGGGCTCCTGAGAATAGATACAAGCGGATTAGAGATTTTCATGGCTTCCTGTCCATGCAGGAATGCATCAATTACTCAATGTCCAATATATCACAGGAAAGGGGGGTAAAGGATGCTAACAGAACAGAGAAAACAGGGAGCTAATGTTGTTCTTCTCTGAGGTACATAATCAATCTCAAATAGACTTCAATCAATTCAATACGTTTGAACACTAGATATGTGGGTCATTATGGCTGGAGCAAAGCATCACTGACAGGATATTGAAAAGGTAATATATTTGTAATCAACGGCTTGCAATGAATTAGGGTGATTGGTCAGTGTGGTCAAGAAGATATTTCCCAGTGTACAATTGACTCACACAAGCAGTAATGTCCAAGCAGAAATAAATTAAGTGGTGCAAAAGTTAGTCAAAGATGTCCAGAATTCAAAGTCATAACACAACTAAAATTGCAAGATGATGCAAGAGATGCGATGACTGGACGAAAGTAAATAAGGAACAATGCTTTTAAACTTCTCTTCCTTAACTACACTAATTTGACCTCTGCACTCCTCATTTAATTTCATAAAATGTACAGAAAATACACAAAAGATCTGTCAACGTATTTGTAAACAAATGAAAGATATCTAAAAATAATGGACGTTTATTCAAGACATTATCAACAGAATTTGAAATAATATTGGTATATGGAAGTGATGTAATCATCCCCTCCACTCAGTTCAGCCCTGTCCCACCTGCAGAGCCTTGAGCAGCTCCTCGGTGGGTTTCTTGCTGGTGATTTTGGCCTTGTAGAGCTCTCGGTATCGTTTTACCATCTGCCGGTGACTGCGAATGCGCTGCCATGACCACATGCGGAGACGAGGCTTCACATCCACCTCCAGGATGCCCGTGATCACATACTTCCACCTGCAAGACAGGAACATAGAAGCATACATACTTCTTCACTATCTGAAAAATTAAGTAGCAAAGAGGTTTGTAAAACGTCACATGGTCATAAGGAATTCAAAAATCAATGTGAAGTTGATGTGAAGTGTTTTCTGACCATATACAGGCATTCATGTGAAGGTGGACTTCGGGTCTGTACTTCCTGTACGGCAGATTCCGGGACATCATATCCACTGAGCCCAGCAGCTCCAGGATGCTAATGTACTGGAAAGAGAGGAAGTAAGCAATTACTCATGGGTAAAGTCACTGACAAAAGTGCATTTGAGACAACTTCTGTGACTATTTGCCATTTTACATTTTAAGTAATTTCCCCCTACGTTGTCTGTCTTTAATTTCTCTTTAAACAAGTTTAGAACACAACACCTACCTGGGGTCTGTTGAGTTCAATGGCCACCTCACTGAGATTGACCGTTAGGTCCACTTTGGGAGAGGAGAAGTCCACATCTGACCTAGGATTCATCCGCAGCTTAGCGTCCGCTGAGATCGGACGAAAAACTGTGGACCAGCAATGAGGAATAGATTATTTAAATGTTGGTTTGGTATTCTTCTTCAAAAAGCATGATATATGTATTTAAACTCTCATTACATACAGATAGCAATTTTTAAATAAATGCTCTGACAAAAATATTTGTTTGGAAAACACCCAACATCTCTGAGCTTATGCCACAAAACAAAATCTGTTGCAATATGCTGCAAATGTGGTAAAATGTGTGGGTGGGGATGGTGCATCAGGCTGTGTGAATCACACTTTTTTTAGGCAAATTCACATTCTATATACTGATTCATGACATGTGGTTCTCGATGGGCGGTCTAGGCAAAATGTTCCAAAATCATTATGTTTTTCAATAACAGTATACTATTGTAAACAATCAGTGAGAGGACAGTGAGACACTCACTGAAGTCATGGCCGATAGAAAGGGAGTTGTGGGATTCCATGCTGCTCTGAAGACATCGCTACAAAAAGAAGAGAGGAGCTCTTAACATATTTCATATTCTTTTTTTCCCCCCATACTGCTTTAAAATCATGCAGAAGTAAACAATTACAACATCACTTTTATAAACCTTGTACTCATTGAGCTTCTGGAAAGAGTCTTTATGGATTAAATGAATGGTTAACAAAATGTGCATTGATTACAGATGTATTTACAGAGGACTTTTCCATGAGAAAAGGCCTTTCGTGTCATGCCTATGTTACTTTGAAACTTTTCTATTGCCTGCAAGTGAAATTGGCTGTCCGAGAGTGTTCTGTGAACCAACAATTATGAGGTGGTGCCTCAATAAAGCAGAATAAGGTAAGGTACAACAGTGTAATAATAGAGACTCACCAAGGCCTCATCTGCACTGTGATTGGAAAAGAGCAAAGAGTTGACATTCCAGTAGGCAAACAAGTTGTCCAGTTGAACCAACTGAGAAGGAAAACACAAAGCAATTAGAGTAGTACCGATGCGTACCATGAGGATAACACATACAGTAGGTGACAATCGGCAATGTTTTCATGTTTCTAAAGTTTGGATCAGTTTATGAGAAAATCAAACTGGTTCTTAACTACTAGCTCCCAACTGCTGACGAACTGGTTCAAATTGCAAATAAAGTTTTCCAAAAGGTAAAGTTGCTTTCACGCCTTACCCGTTCGATTCAGGGTAAACAACCTCAAGCTGTTTTGCAAGGTTAGTGTGTTTAATTTGGGCTGGTGCGAAAGCTGTCAATCGAAACCTGGTGCAAAGTACCAAGCAGTTTGTTTGTGGTCTAAACGTAAACACAGGATTTCACGATAGCAGCTATGTGATTTTAGCTCGATTTCCAAAGCTAAGCAACTAATAAACCCATCTGCTGATCGTGACATCTTTCAGGTAGCAAGACATAAGCATGTCCGCTTGGGTATTTTCCCTGATTAAAAGGTCAAAAGATGTTCTCTTTTGAAAAGTGTCTGACAGCGATGTCTTGTGCACATGTGCATGTGCTCCCCAACAGCAGCCCTGTTTCCACCAATATTCATCATAACGTTCAGTCGATTCGCAGTCTAATAATCCTTATTATAATGCTTCGAATCATTTATTCATGCAAGAACATAAATAGACACATAAGGAGCATTAAAGTGCTCCATTCATTTCTGTCTGTCACTGGAATATTTCCCTTGGTCTGGACCAAATGAAATGTACTACAGCTGTGAAAGCTCCCGTAGTTTCATTTTGTGTTTACTTGAAGGGCCAAAGTAATTAAATGTAATGCCAAAAAACATGCAGTGTCACATAGAAAACATTTGATATATCCTATATAAAATGTAAATGTGTATGTTCTAAAATACAGGCATAGCTGACAGATTAAGTGGTTGGATTTCATACCTTGAAGAAAAGCCTGGAATTCTCATCCAAAAGTCTTGGACTCCAGTTTTCATCACATGTCTGAAAAGGTCAAACAAGCAGTGAGATGTGGTGCCTTCTCGAGATTACTTTAGATTGTTATATATGATATTACGTTTGATGCAATCATTTATGATTAATTCTGAATGTAATATATGCTATAATCTGACAGGGAGACATTACAACACATTACCTGAAGACTGAGGTTTTTAAGTGACACTCCAAATGACAAAGGACAATTCGGATTAGTGACCTGCGGAGGTAAACGAGAGAAATAAGAGCTAAACCTGGTTAAGATTATACAGTATTTACTCTGAATGATCCGCGCTGTCATTGATGGGGGATCGAAAAATATAAATCGCCTGTTGTTCTGCACTTCACAAACACAAGTTTTGAGTTATTGCCATACCATAACTTGGTTTAAATACTCACATCATCTTCATAGCGTACGTGGATGTTGGAGATCTTGACCTGCAGGTTTTTGATGACCTGAGTTACAAGCTTCTCAACAAAGGTGTCCTGCTTTTCCAGATTAGGGTTCTCTGTCAAACACAGACCAATAAGACACATATGAGACCCGATCTTGTCCTGCGGCTCTACTAAAGCTTTACTTTAGGAACAAAGATTTGACCTCTTGATCCCTGATAGGGAACAACATTACAAATCTTCCCTTGCATTCTTTTACATTGCTTGTAAATGCCACATACCATCTCAGCATGAGTTGGCATTGTCTTTTAATTTGTAGTAATCCTTGCTTCCACTCTGACAGCTTAGCTAAGAATGTCTCTGAAACCTGAAACACACAAAAGTCAAAGCGGAAGCCTGACCTTGCTCTGCAGCCTTCAGCTTTGTCTCCTCTATCCGCTGTAGCTCCCTCTGACGAGCCTCCTGTAGCTGCTTCTCTTCCTTTTCTGCATCGTACTTTATACCTGGAAAGAATGGGATCAATACAAATTATGATTCGTCTTCACATCTCTGGAAACAATTAAATATAAGCCTGAGTTTCCTGTTTGTCTTTACGGTCATGAATAAGTGAGAGACCTTCTTTTTCCGATAACTGTGCTACACTGTGTCGTGTCTGCTAATCATAAGGGTTATACATTGGACTAAACTTAATATTACTAATATTTTAAATGCATGTAAATAGATGAGTCTAAACATTAACATTAAGATACAGCAGGTTAATATTCTTCAGGGGGTGGGAATAAAACAGCATGCTATAATGTATGAAGAGAACTTAAAGCTCATAACTGTCTATGTGTTTAGCTTTACATAGATGGTAATCTTACTTGCTGTGGGGACTATCAGCAGATAGACGCCATCCAGTGTTGCCTCTACTGACTGGGTGTAGAGGTTCTTCCATGGTATCCTGAGCTGCAGCCGCCCTAATAACAGAAACACAAAATGAGCCAATCATCTGCTGTACCAAAGGCAAAGTGGCAGATAGGGACAGTAGATATAATCTCACCTATATGACCGGCTCTGACTTTAAAAGGAATGTCGAGTTGACTCTGCAACAAAAAACAAACCCATTATGAATAACTGAATGTAATGACAGACTAAGTTTACTGAGTAAGATACTTAAGCATGTTTTTGCAACTTACCAAGGCATTTTCCTTTATTTCAAGATTGGTAAGAACAGCATCACCTGTGATGACAGAAGTATTTGGTTACTGATTGCTCCCATGTACAATTTGATCGTTTGAACATATTAGTTTTGTGTCATGAGGTCCACAGAAGAACAGACACTACAGAGGAAGTGGTTTTGTTTGGTTTTGCGAGATAACTAGTTGGTACAAGTTGGTACACGTTTAGCAGCGGCTCTGAAACCTCTCTTCTAATCCTCAATTGCCTCCTTTGGTGCCGGTGAACTTTAAGCTCTGTGGCTGTGTGAAAGGGTGTGACACCCAACCGCTCGCTTCTCTAAAGCTCGCCCGAATGCGCTGATCAAACAATCATACAGTAGCAAAGGAAGCACGTTGACATACGGTAATTGTAGAACTCCGAATTTAACAATGCTGACTGATCTATCTATAAACTCGTATTTGGTTGCACCGTCTTGCTTACACTGCACAGCTAACGTTGAACTAGATAAACGGACACAGACAGCTGAGGGAGCCTCACACGCACACACACACGACTGGTGGCTAACGTCAGTTAGCATTAGCTAACTAGCTTGTCTAGCGAGACAGTCCACTAAAATGACACAAGTTCGGTTACCTCCCCATATGCCAAGCTTTAGCTGCGAGCTGTCAAGGTTGACAACGTAGTCTCCTAAAAACCGGTTGAGGACATCCACCACCAAGCTTTCGAAGACCATTTTGGCGTTTTTCTCATCTACCTGTCATCATGTTTACATTCTGAAGACTCGTTTGCCTCAACGTCTGATTATGACGTGCTGCGGTGGGCGGTGTTTCGACGCTGCACATTTCCGGTGAATTCACAAGGCTATTGAATGAAGGATGCGACTAATAAGGCTAGCTAACGCATGGCTTTGGCGTGTTTCTGTATACAGTTACAGCGTGTAAGGGATTGTGAAAACGAAACTGCCTATTAGGAAATACCGGATTGTAATTCTTAAATAATGTTCAATATATGTGGAGGTAAATGTTTAGGGGCAATCTAATAATTATCACCCTGCAAAATAAAGTGATCATTACATTTTAGGAGATATCGAATAAAGTGCAGAGAAACATAAAATAACGTCGTTATGAATCAGTGGGTGCTAAAATTCACTATTCAATAGAAAGCGAAACAAATAAATGAAATCATAAAATAAAAAAATATATGAGTATATATTCAAATATGTGAAGTGGGGTTTTAACGCAACATCAGAACGGTGTTTATTGAACGTCTGACAACAGCGACATTGAGACATCGGCTTGTGCGCCAGCAAGTGAGTGCAGAACAGATTTTACTGCGCATGCGTGACATTTCCTCTCTGCAAATTAATCTACTGCTGCAATCAGCTGCAACAGGGGAACTGATGCTGAGTGGATAGTAAGTGGCCTTATGCGAGCTTTTAATTACACAGCCTTGCTGTCTTTAATAATGAAACTGGCAAAAATAACATATGCACGAATTCAAAACCTTTATTTTTACTAACCATTGATGAAACCAAACAGTACATTGAAACAATTTACAAACACAATTACATCAGTTAAATTGAATTAAAAGTGCTCTTTTACGTGTTTTTATGTAAAGATATGTCCCCTGGTCACACCAGTGAGTTTCATTTACGTGACAGTGTTTAAGTAAGTAATGTAAGTAAACTGTAACTTCATAGTACTCTCAAACCAGTAGGCCTACTTGAAATGAAAAATAATCTCCATGTTGACATGCTGATCCCAAACTGTTATAACCTGTATGGTTTTGTCTGAGAACAAGGTAATCTAACATAAACATGCAACAAATCACACTGCAGTTTTTGCAGTCATACACATTTCTATAAAGCAGCTGCAAAATCAGTCTTCATAATGTCTACACAAACTATAATACTTATGTCCTTTTTGTCAACCCTTTTTCTTTTATACATATAGTGATAATTATCACATTATGTGGTGTCTGCATACCATTTTACACAACATGAGTTATTCTCCTACCCTTTTTTAAGAGACAGTAACTGAGACAGTGGTTTGGAGATCACACCAATCACTGTCCCTCTCCTCAATTTTCCAGCTGCAGGTTTATCCACCACTTTTAACCTGAACTGCAGTTCCAGCAGATCCTCTCTACTTAGCTCTGTAAAGAAGAAATCTTCATTAAACACAAGGCTGTGGCAGTTCCTGATGGTGGCGCTCTCCTGTCGCTGCAGTTTTCCTGGGGTCAGACACAGATTCACTGCACAGTTCAGGGTTCCTCGGTCGGTATCTTCCCATAGGCCTTCCACAGAAACCACACGGACTCTAACCGTGGAAAGCGATGGAAACGGTTGTGTTGTGAATGTGCTGTGCTCAGCGAAGATGTGCACCTTGCCACCGCCCTGCAAAGAGAGGACGTGGTCGTGCTGAAGTCTCTCCTGGCACTGCAGAACATCCAACGGGATGAGGACAGGTGGAGCTAAGGTGAGTGAGCTCCCCTTTGAGCTTGATGGACTACTGGGTGAGGTTGTTCGACTTAACCCCCCCTTCTTCCGCCTCCCACTGTCCACCCTGCTGTCGATTAATGAAGGACAGGATGTTGCTCCTTTAAGATGGCCACTGCTCAGTGGGAAGTAGCGTGAGGATTTAGCTTTATAAGGGGAACTGAGGAGAGAGGAGCCACTGGAAGAAAGTGTTTCACTTCCTGGGCTTCCTGTCTCTGACAGGCTCTTGGATGAAAACAAATGGAAAAACTCAGATGCAGTTTTCTTGGGCAGGTTTGTAACCTTTGCCAGCCTGGGTGCTGCAGTAGGAAGGCTTCTATCGAACATGTAAACAGGGCGCTTTGAATGGAACAAAGACTCTTTTCTTCGAGTGTTGGGGCTCTCATATATCCCAGCCAGGCCATAACCCTCTGCAGAAAATGGCAAAGGTTTCTTCGTAGCTTTCCAAGCCATTGATACATCACCATTCTTCATCCTTGTATCCTTCATCTTTGGTTTTTGAAGTGTATTGTTTGAGGAAGAGCCGCTCTTGGGCATCTGGTTCTGGTGGTGCAGGGAAGGTGCTGCTGTCTCAGCTTCCAGCTGCATGCCCCTTTTGCACAGCCTGGGGGGCAGGCAGAACTCTGGGATCTTGTCTGGGGTGAGGATGTTTTTGTGTAGATTCTGATTGTAAGAGAGATGGCCCTTAGAAGATAGAAAGATATGCTCCTCACTCGTCCCCAGGTAACGACTCAGCTCTAGAGGAATGCTCTCCATGCTCTCCCTGATCTTTCCAAACACCCACATAGTTATTTTCTCAAGGTTTAATATGATGTGAAGTCCAAACTTTTTTTTCCTTTGGCCACAAAGAAACAAAAAAAAAACAAAACATTATATTATATTATAATTTACGTGAATCAAACGGAAAACACTTCAGAACTAGAAAAAAAGGAAGTTAAATTTGATCCCAAATAATGAACAAATATTTTCTCCTCACCTGCTAAGGCCTTGACGTGTCCAAAAGAATGATCAGTACAAGTGTGACGGATGTGCTAGTGACCGATTTTAAAGGTAAACACGAGGCTCTGTGTCATTGGTCTGCCGCCCCCGCCTGCATCAGAAAACAGGCAGTACACGCACGTACACACAGCAACACATGAGTAAAGAGACACTCTGGATGGATGGCAATCAGGATCAGCGGTGCATTTAGTTGTGTTATAAGGATGTGACGTCAGATACAATTTACATCAGCACTAAAATGGGCTCATTCTACTGGAAACAAAGGAAGTCGTAGTCGCAAAGCATTATGTGCGATGCTCTAAATTCAACTTTAATGGACAGCTTTCCACATTTAAAATACAATTACCTGAGGTCAAATATTTTATATATCATGATTTTTAATATTCATTATACACCACTACTTGACTATTTATGTACAACCCCTACCAAATACAGCATAAAATCATTGAAGTGTGTGTGGTTGCCGTCATGATGACATAATCTGCTTTTGAGAGAGCTGACCTCTCCTTCAAAGACCGGAGCATCCCAGTCCTGCAGAGTGCACCCAGTCCCTCAAAGACCCGCTGACCTTTAAAGAGCCAGACAAATAACTGGCCTGATGTGTATTATACGCAGCAAATACATTGTTCTAAAACAAATCTTAACCTCATTTTCATATCATTTAGTGAACCTTTTTGTGATTTTTGCACAGGTCCTTAAAAAGAAGAGATAAGTCAACATCAATTAAACCAATGCAGTTGTAGTTAGTTTAACAAATGTCTTTTTATATTATTTTCAACATGACAGATGTTCTTATATGCAGACATGGATCTTTTACAGTAAGGGGACCACAAGGTGTTTTTGGTTGTGGTCACAATACTTTCTGCCAGAATGAAATATATTATAATTACAATATATTATTATTATAGTTTGCCCGCCACCATTGATTTTAATACACCTCTAGGAGTAAATGCCAACATATAAATTACTGAGAGATATTCTGTATCCGCAGGATTAATTCTCCTTTTCAGATAATTCCAGGGTGCAAATAATTTTTTTTAATGGGACTGATGAACTGAACTCATATTAAAATAAAATATAATATATAAGTCTTGCTTCCTCAGCCTCTCTGACCTTTTCCTTGTGTAATGTCCACATTTTGAATGGGATTGCATGATGATAATGTGTGTCTATTAATTAGTACACTAACCATGTTATCTAGTCCATATTATTCTGTTTTTATGCTTCATACCTCTATAAATGTCCCCCCTAATCCATAAAACAGTGTAATTTCTAACTACGAACGCCTCTCATGTTGGTATGATTCCTTAAACCTCACCATGCAAGGAAACAACTCATATTTCATGTTATCAGACATACATCATACACTGGCATCTTGTAATGAGTCAGGGTTGCTGAACTGGAAGGCCCTCTAAACAAAGTGAGTTGTTCAACCACAAGAGGGCGTACATGGATTAGATTTACTGTCGTGCAACCTGAAAATAGTGAATATATTTTGAATACATTTTGAAGATGATAACATCTATTTAAAAAGTCTGCACACACAATAATACACATCCAACACACCTTTTCTTTGCTTAATTGAACATATGCTCTCTTATTGTTTAATTAAACAGTAAGTAGAAGCAACATCCTTGCCCGTGTGCCTGCCTGTTTGCATGCCGTGTGTGTGTGTGTGTGTGTGTGTGTGTGTGACAGAGAATGAATATGATGAATACGTTCCTGAGGAGTCAGGAGCCTCTAGAGCACGCAGGGGTCAAGAGGCTTTTTGTGATAGTGAAGATCGACTTTATTACACCAATAAAAACCCAGAGTGCTCTGTGTAATGGAGAGATAAATGATTGGGAGTCAGAGGAGGACCTTTGCCTTTAACCGCCGTCACAGCTGCAATTAACGCTAACGAGAGCACAGTGCATTGTTGCCAAATGTTCTACTGCTGTCAAGTGCATTAGTGTTAAAACCCTTTTGTTCTGGAGCTCTACATTTTTTTGAATAATAATTCATTATTTTTTATTTTCCGAGCTCATTTTGTTAATTCACTGGGTAGAATGAGGTGTTAACTAATCAACCGAAATGCTTTAAAGGTCTATAAAGGAATATACCCTTTGCCTGTTAATTTAGTGATGACTGTGAAGAGTTTTGTAGGACTCAAACTTTAGACGAACCAGTTAGAAGGTGTTTCTTCTTCACAATCATTTTTGTCTTTTATTGAATATTGTCAATTTCGACCTCAGCTTTTGAAAAACATTATTTTAAAGATATATTAAAGTGGAATCTATCTGTGTCCTCTTTTATACTACTCACATATAAACAAAACTAGGCACTATAACCCAAAGCAAAACAGCCAGTTTGTTGAAACGCACACTTCCCCTCTACAATTGTGTACATTATAATTGATGTAGGCCTGTTACAGGCTGTAACTTCATCCAGCTAACTGCATGCCCAGAGCTAAATGTGACCTTTTAGCCTTCCTTCATCACAAAGAAAGTACAATGGAAACGTTGACTCTGTTTTCATGGGGGTTGACTGTTTCAAACATGCTCAGTTAGAGGAATTACTCATGCGTGTTGGGGGTGATTCAGGTGAGTGAATGGAACAGGAAAGACTTCTGGTGCCTGATGATCAAAGATCAGTCAAGCAAGTCTTTGTTGATTCTATGTGGTTAGTCGTTGTTGAAAGTGTCTCTGTCTCCAATTTCAAATGATAATGTAACCTGTCCAGATCCCAGGCAGTTTAAGTAAGCCAAACCTTGGTTCAAAAGTTTTCTCTGTAACACTGCCAATTATCATGTTTTGACATTGTGAGATGAGATTTATTCCAAGTTCAAACTCTGACCAGGTGAAGAGCTGATGACACACTTTGTTAATTTCCATTTAACTTTAATCTCGATTATTGAGGAGTCAAATGAGCCTATATGGGCAACGCACTTAACCTCTTATGAAATTGCTGAAGTTTGTTGGCCGGACAACTTCTTTGTCTGAAAGTGGGGAAGTTGGAAAGGAGAAAGAGTGGGAAGGAGGCCAGAATGGCTGAACCGCTGACCTGTTTTGAATAGCTAATAAAATGTAATAATGGCTAATAAGGTGTAATAATTTGGGCCAATAAAGATAGATGACAGATTGGACACGAGCTACGTCAGAAGACCTTACTTTGAGGACGGCCCACAGACGTTACACTTCGGGGGAGGGGGGATCAAATCAAATTAGCCCCCAGCTCAGTGAATTATTAAGAAGAAAAACAATGAAGAGGGGAGCCTGTTGGATACAGATAGGAGAATTTAGATGAAGAGGTGAAGAGTGAAACAAAACGGGAGCAAACGGTGAAAAGTTGTGAAAGAAATATCCAGAAATATGTGAACATCCTCTGAGAACATAGGTGAGAGAGGATGAGGTGAGCAGCATTTTAAGACACAACAAAAGGTCAGAAAAGATTGAAATAAGATGCAGAGTAATCGAATGAGAGGAACAAAGGGAAAAAGTGCAGTCGGAGAGAGAGAATGGGTTACATTATGGAGAAAAGACAGAGAAGAAGAGTTATAGTAATGTGCGGTGGTCCACAGTGACCTGTCATTAGGACTCTCTCCCCTGACAACTTCTCTCTGCCTCCAGGCCTGATGCCAATATGCTAATCCCCCTCAGATGGCCTTCTCATTGGCTGATGCTGACTTCCGTCGCCATGTGCCAGATGACCCCTCGTCCCACTATTAAAGACCATAGCAGTGAATACAGCAAGGCGACCATTACCAAGATAAGACCAGATGTAGCCATATGCCGGCTGCCTGCTTGCACTGAATCACATATATAGTTGAAAATAAGTTATCACATGTACCCCAACTGAACCATATACCATTACAGTAAGTGGGAAAAAAGTACATATGGTGAAAGTGCATTATGGGGTTATTGATGGGGTATTTCCTGCCTGGAGTGCGTGATGCTGGAAATGACACACTTTCTTATCCAGTGGTGTTAAACATGCATCATGTTGGTATATATCAAGTGTAGAAGAATGTAAATGAGCCATAATATGTTGTCTCCATCATCAGGCCAGTCATGGGCCAACCAATAATGTAGTTTTCAGCCAGTTACACTGCAATAATATCAGTGTTTCTAGACCATGTGCCACTGAATATTTTTCTCTGATCAAAATAAATATGCAGTTTACATTAAAGTAATTTATTGGTGCATGTGTGTATTTCTTAAATTGTAGGCTAATTAAATGATTTCAATCCTTTTAAACTCTAATACAGTACATGACCTAAGTACTCACTTCAAATATTTTCATGTTGTGTGTAAATGGACCTGCATTTGTATAGCGGTTTTCTAGTCTTCCAACCACTCAAAGCACTTTATGTGTACGTTCATTCATTTAGACACAATAACACACACATGTGGACTGGAGGACCCAGGAGGCAAACTGACGATCAGCTGACAACAGTCTGCATTTGGCCCGTGGGCCGTAGTTTAGACGACTAAGAGCATTCAGAACTTTCAGTCATAATTTCCCGTTTTGTGAGCAATAAAAAGCCCTCATTAGCTGACCAATGACTGCTCTCATTATAGTGAAGTGGGTTGGACCTTTAATATTCAGCGTGGCACGCTACAGGTCTTTAAATGAAACCATCCTGTACTGTAGGCGTCTTCATCAAACCGGGGAATACAACTAAATGTGGGATTTGTGACTGCAATGTATTACAAATGATTTGTGAGATGTAATATTAATCACACAAATTCATTAAAAGTAAAATTTAAAAATGCAAAGCCATTTGAAATTTTAATAACATACTGATAATTTAAGGATGGAATAGGATCATTAATTAGCACATTTAAATGTCATTGAGTAACTTTTGCTAATAGTTAACAATATAAATAAATACATTCTATTAACCACCACAAGCTCTCCATTATGTTTTTTTTTTATTTCTATCTGTTAACCAGTGAAACAAGTCTATAATTATCTCACACTTCAGCCTCCATAAATGAGATCCATGCAGCAGCAGGCAAAAGGAGAAATATAGGAATAACAGATCAAGAGATATGGATTATTTTACATGTAAACATGGGATATACTGTATACACAACAGTAATTGATTACTTATCTTCTATTACTCACATGTCCAACAATAATATAAATATGTGTATTTAAACAACACATAAATCCACTGATAACAACTAGGACATCTGAAACCAGATTATATTTTTCATGTGGAAAAATCCTGTCTTCGTTTTCCCAAAATTAAAGTTTTTCAGTTATTTATTTGGATCTATCATCGTTAAAAATTAAGTGTATTTATTCTAGATATTTTACGTGTATTCTTATGTTTAATGGAATTTGGGTTCCTGCATTAACAAATAAAAGTAAAAGGAAAGAGGACACATATTTGAAGCTTACCATTACAATTTCCTGATTCAAACATTATTATACAGTCAGTGAATCGCTAGGCCGAGAGGAATTTCAACACTGTATCATGTTGTATTTTTGTCACCGTCTCTTTCAATTCAATTCGAATCAATTTGTCTAATTTAGTAAATTGTTTCTCTTCAGTCTCTGTCCATCTGTCTGTTTCAAGGTACTCATATACACATCTCGTCCGACTGCATTAAGAGGTCAGGAGTCATCCTTTAATCTGTGACAAAAGAAACCTCTTAAGAATATTACAGTTTCATTAGTTCTGTAAGACCTAATGACCTTGTGTAGCTGCACATCTCCCTCTCACACTGCCCTTTCCCTCCGTCCTTTCTCCATCTGTATTCATTGCTTCGTCACTTTCTCTGCTTATTTTCATCCCACATTCGTTTTCATTGTTCCTGTGGTTAGAAAAGAGAGTAAGCGACCAATCTCCAGTAGTAAGAGTTTTCTAATGTGCTCCATTCACTATATATAATCTGATTCTGCAAATAATGAAACAATTTGATTCATATTAAACTTATCATAACAAGGGGTGTATGACAGATCTCTGTTTCCTGGTAATATGGCTTAACAAAGTTAATAGTTGCTATAATTTAGTTTTATGGCTCCACTGAACAAAGAATCCTCATACGGCCATTATCATTTTAAACAAATTAGAACAAATGTCTATTATCTGATGTTTCCAATACATTGAATAAAAGACCACGGTCTGAAACAAAGAATACTATTTAAGGTTGTTCATGTTCGTGTGTGTGAATGTGTGTGTATGCCAGTGTGCTTGAGTCAGTGTAAACGGCAGATCAGACTCGTGAATTAAGCTGCTCATTATGATGGCCTGCTCTTGCTGGTCATTAAGAAAAACGCATGTAGAATTTGCCACCCTGGCCCCTGTGAAGTGTGGGTAATTACCGCTAATGTATCATAGCCTATTCAAGACCGGAACGTTTCGTTTCTGAGGGCTGACAGTGAATCACCTCTGACCTAAATGTTTTATTCATTCATATGACTCCTATTATTCATTTTAAGCTCATATTTCACATGATTAACAGTGTTTCCATATTCATGTCCCATATACTTTTAACAATGCTAATTGTTTTTCATATGGTGTAATGTTGTATAAATACACAAAATTGTGTTCAAATTAAATATCTTATCTGATATTAATATATCATCATCATCTTAATGGATGCATGAGGTCAGCTTTTTTAAAATAAACCCCAAAGCAGCTTACAAACAGAAACTGTACAGGCCGTTAAACAGATGACAAAGTTACTGAACTTTGTTATGTTATACGTCATCAGTGTTTCCACTGTTATTTATTTGTTTTGTTTACTGCATGCTTGGAAATTAAGCAGCATAACTAGTTTTGAGTCTTTAGGATTATGGAACTCATTCTAATAAAAGCTACTGTGTCCATGTTAAGAGTCAAAGAAATGGAAATCTTCATTTCTTACATTAATAGGTTTTTATATTTTTAGAGAAGACTCACCAGCAAATAATCTGAGAGATAAATTAATTATATTTTTCTATAGTTTCTCATGACTCCACATTATTTTATGTTAAAACCTCATTACTTTAAGAAGAAATCAGTTTAATTCGTAGACACACCAGACTACGCCGCTTGCTTTGTATCGATCCAAAACAGAAGACCAGCAGTTATCCTAGTTATATTTTTACTTTATTTACTTTAATTACTCAAAGATGTTTTACATAATGGGATAACATTCAGCTCCTAATTCAAATTTATATCTACAAAAAAAAAAACTGATCCTGACACATCAAAATCACTGATCACTGTTTATCTCAAAGTGAGGAGAAGCTTTGGTACACTGGCTATTTTCTGAGTTTAGTATTTTTTTTAGTAATCAATCAATAATCAAAAATATATATTCATATTGAAGTTGGATATTTGTGTGTAAAAGTTAAAAACTCAAAAGGTTGTTCAGAATGTGCAAATCTTGGTGATGATGGGCAGATAACTTCCAAGTGCAGCTTTAATCCAAACATTTTGTGGAAACACATTGCTACCTAAACTCTATTTCTTATCAACATATCAAGCAACATGTTTACATTGACACGGCACAGAAACAACCAGATAAAGAATAACATCTAATGGAACCTGCATACGGACATGCCGACAAAAACAACAGCGTCTGAGACGTATCTCTATTTTCCAACTTGCTCCGGAGATTTGCACTGATAATCATTTAACATATGCTGTGAAATGCTTTGACACAACCAGCACAGCGACTACCCTTGTAAAAAAAATAAACTGCACATATACCTCCTATTAGCCTGTGCATAAACACATGTGCACATTAGGAGACCTCATGTGATATTATGATTCCAGAGGCATCTAACTACGGTGTTGTGAGGACAGAGGATCATGGAGGGTAATAATGGCTGCATTATTACTCCTCTTATTGTGTCTTAATTAGTGGCATTTAATTATACACTAATGCAGTGAGGGCTATTAAAGACATTGAGGCCTGCTGATCAGGGAATTAAAGCAACACACACACACACACACACACACACCTACAGGCACACACTTTTCACACAGACACTGTCATGCTACTGAAATTTCAGTTCCCGTTAACTAGGGATCACAGACACCCTGCGGTGAAAGTGTGAGCGAAAATGTGTGTACAGTATGTTGATTTGATCAAGTGATGAGAAGAGATAACCAATATGGAAAACAGATTAGATTAGGTGGGATGAGGGAGAAGAAGGTAAACGAGTAATCCCTATTGTATTTATTTTGCTCATTAGCAAGGACACTGAAATAGGTTTTAATTCTTTGGTTCCACACCTCTCCTCCAATGGTGCATCTCAATTATTTTAGTGTCGGCTTTGGGAGCCTTTGGGATGCTAAACGGGACGGGAGGTTGAATACAAGTCATTTTCAGTGGGCTGAAGCGGACGCTTTGAGCTGCTGGAGAGGAGAAGCTTCAAAGCTGCGTTTAAACAGAGCAAACAAAAGAGCAAAACTTGATCCGATCGCCCCAACCTGCTTTTGAAGATGTGAAGCTTCAGCCCAGAGTGTCGACCGCTCGCATCAATCTTATGAAGATCATACACGCCTCATGCATCAGCGCATATGCCTATTTCAGATGGGATTCATCATGTCATTATGCATTATGACGAATTATGGAAGATGGTAGCTTGGCTAAGTTTGGCTAAGGTAAAGTTTGTTTTTCAGATGTATCTCTTGAATTTTGGGGACTCATGTGAAGCCGAAATGATGAACATTTACACCGTCCTTTTGCTAAATATTTGATATTGACTTTTCATTTTCCATCTTATCAATAGGTGTTCACAAAGGGTCCAGGACTTTGTTTGGGTGGGTCATAATGGTTTATGGAACTTTTAAGTCATGTTTTGATTTTGTCATAATTGGTTGCAATCATCATTATAACTGTATGTCCTCTTTCATGTTAAATATAGCTTACATTTAAAATAATAGGAAATAGGGGATCTGTTGCATCTGAAAACTACCAGGATAATTTATGGAGAATAAGATGAACTTGAATTATACATTTCAGAGAGCAACTGGTGGCAGGTATGTGTAGTTATTACTTTCTATTGTTGACAGTGATATGAGCACTACTTATTACAATATTTAATAACGGTGTGTTGGAAGCAATTATTAAGCACAAAAAATCTACAAAATAAATCCGCAAATTAATGCACTTGTAATGGTGGGATTTTTTTGCATCACAAACGTATTCTCAACGCAATTTAATATAAAAGAAAGCCGCGTTTAAAGGAATGTATGTCAATGTTTTTTCTTTCAATTGTGGACATTAAACAGTAATCCCGAAAAACGCGCGACATTTAATCAAAAGGAGCATATAAATAACTAAAAGGAACACCAAGGAAGATTCGGTTTTAAGTTCTTTATGAATATTCTCAGATAAATACTGTTATAATACAAGCATGACATTTTCAATTCACTGCTATGTAACACACAAAAAAAGTGCAACAGGCCTAATAATTAAAAAAACAAAACAACAAGGCCTATTTGTCTTTAGCCGATGGCCTGCCATACATAGAAATAGAATAAGAGCAAAAATATAAACAGTTGATGGTTTACATTTGGGAATCGTTTTATACCGTTTGTCTCCTAAATCAAAGCTTTCTTTGGGTTCAGCGTATATCTACTTGTCTGATTGTATTTATCAGTGCCACATTACAGTATGTGGTAAATGTCCTCACAAATTGTGCAAATAAATTATGATTTCAATCAACATGGGTCTAATGAAAAATCATTACACAGCACAATGTTAACCTTAGTTTTTACAGCTCTCCTACAGCTGCACTTGACTTAAACTATGATGCTGCTGATGGGCCTCTTCAGTCTTACTTGATGCAAAATAATGTCCAACGTCTTAGTTGCTTTACATTTCAAAAATTACCCGCAATTTACCCGGTTAGGACAGCAGGAGAGCCGGGTGTATCGGGTTGCCTTTCCCCTCGAGCACGTCGCTTTTCTCCATCACTGACACCGGTGAGCAGAGCTGGACCGGGCCGGACTGCAGGCCCGTCAAACTGGGGACGGGACCCAGGGACGGGGTGGGTTTTATTGGCACGGGGACCGCGGGCAGGGTTTGCCCGTTGGCATTGTGGTACAGGCCTTTTGCTGAGACGCTGAAGGGCGCGTACTCGGATGATGGGGGTACATGCACGCCACCCATGGACTCCGACAGCATGCCATAGTGCGGCCACATGGAGTTGACCACGCTGCTGAGCTGCGGGGGCACCGGGTAACCAAGGTGGTGCATGACCGAGGTGAGCGGGAGCCCGCTGGCCATCACACTCTTATAGTCCCGTCCTATAATGTTCTCGATGGCGAATGGGTGTTTGAACCCGCCGGACTGTGCACAAGCAATGCCCCCGTAGCCCTGGAAGGGAGGGACACGACCCACGGCGCTTGCCGGGCCAGCCGTGTGGTCATGGTGGCCGGATGCGGTGCCCAGCTTGTTTCCCGGGTGGTGGTGGTGATGGTGAAAGTAGTGCATCATCGGGGAGTTCTTGCAGGCCATGTGCTCAGCACGCAGCACCTTGAAGCGCTTCCGTCTCCTCAAGAAGCTGCCGTTCTCAAACATGTCACCGCAGTCCGGGTGGAGAGCCCAGAAGCTGCCCTTCCCGGGCTGATCGGGCCGCCGAGGGATCTTGATGAAGCAGTCGTTAAAGGAGAGATTGTGTCGCAGGGAATTCTGCCATCGTTGAGTGTTCTCTCGATAATACGGGAAGCGGTCCATGATGAACTTATAAATGTCACTCAGAGGCAGCATCTTTTCGGTGGAGTTCTGGATAGCCATCGCTGTCAGGGATATGTAGGAATATGGGGGCTTCTGGTCGCTGTATGAGTTCTTCCCAGGACGAGGCATGGCTGGTTACCGTTTTGTAGAACTTTGAATTGTTAATGAAACCGCCTTTAAAGTTATACTTCAGCTTCTATATTTTAAGGAACTGTTTTGACAGTTTTCATAAAGTCTCCATCTGACGGATCTGTCCCAAAGTTCTGAGCCATCAGACTAGAAGATAGATAGAAGGTACATTTTCGGACAGTAGCCTAATGTAGCCTAAAGGCCCGCAGCTGTCAGGTAAGATCCGTGAGAAGCGCCCGCATCCCGAGGTTTCTTCTACGGACTTTTCTTTTTCAAAGTATTCTCTCGGCGTTGTGCGTAAAAGTCAGTCTTTGTGCGTAAAAGTCAAGAGGTCCGGGTTTCCGCGGCGGGTTGAAGGATCTGAGGGGCCAGTTTGCCTCGCTGTCTGTGTGTGGTGTGTTCTCCTCTCCTCTTGTGCGATGCTCCCACTCGTCGAGCGCTGTTTTTGTTAAGACCCCCGCAGGTCGCTGGCTCTATTATCTGTTATCCAGACACTTAGGGGACACGTCAGGGGAGAGCAGAGGGCTGTGTGTGTGTGTGTGTGTGTGTGTGTGTGTGTGCGTGTGCGCGTGTGAGAGAGAGAGAGAGAGTGAAAGAGAAGGGGGTGGAGAGAGAGAGACAGAGATGGGGGTAAAGAAACGAATAAAAATGAGGGGTGGGTGGTGCTTTTAAGATGGGGTTTGCTTCCTATCTCCTGTTTACCAATCAAAGAGTCCTGCTTAATGTACACAGGGACAGAAAAATAACCAGGAACTCATTTTAACCACTGAACTGTATTTAAAGGGACCACGCTTCTCTGTCTTTTCAGCATGTGGCCAAGTCCCCGAGCTCCCTGACTGCTCCTCTGTAGCTGCCCCTGACCTTTGACCTCTCTGGTCACAAAAAAGCAGCCAGTCAACTTGTATGGGATATACCTGCTGTAATGTTAGAGTGCTGGATAAATATCGCTGTGTCATTAATATTTCTTAATATTTAATCAATATGTCTTGTGATAACATGATTGGCGTAACCATGACAGAGAAGGTTGATTTGAATGACCAACTCAGCACGCTGTTTCACCTGAGGAAATAAATAGTAAACAATGGAATATATAAAAACAACCTCTTTGTTAAATTTGCTCGATTGCACTTTCAGACTTTGCAAACAATAAATCATGTCTTCCTTTGCGCACAATCATCAGTGCGCTTTACTCCTCTGCTCTCAATTACACCAGTGTGCACATGCAGAGAGAGAGAGAGAGAGAGAGAGAGAGAGAGGGCTGTTGTTGATTAATTGCTGAGAGGGGAGTCCGGCGGCTGTCTGTCTGTTCAAACACTCTCCGGTGAATCCTACAAGGATGTAAACAAACTTCATCCCCAGCTTGGAATTCGGTTCTGCGGAGAACAACAAAAGCTGCTCCCCTTCCCATATATTTTTTAGCCAGGTGTCATGACTGGGTCCTTGACGGCTCCTGTCTTCCCCGGTGCCCCAGTGGGGCCCCGAATACATTACAATAATTAAGCCTTTCGTGATTTAGCCTCCTATGAGAGAAGTCCAACAATGTAATTAAGGGCAAGCTCGCTGTATTAGGTATGAATATTCAAAACTGTGTCAATTAATTAGCGGGTGTATATCTCCTGTTATGCCTCAGTCCTTCAAGCACTCAAAAGGTCAACTGTGTCGATGGAGAGCATATTTTAAAGACATCATGTAATTGCAAGGAAAATCACTTTTTAGTGCCACTTTGCCTGACAAAGAGTGAACATTTATACATTCATGGCTAAATAAAGAAAGTCGTTGCTGTGCTTGTGTTTTTTTTTTTTCTTTTTCTTTGGATAATTGTTTTCCTGGCGCCTGAAAAATGAGTTGTGAAACTCTGAGGCCCTCAGAGGCCAATGCGGGTAAAAGCATCCTCTTTAAACACCCAGGAAAGATCAATATTAAATCTGTTTTCACAAAGGGGGCCGTTAAATAGACACCGTGGCTGATCTGCATAACAAAATTAATTAGGTAGTCTACGGCAGTCTTCGCCTGCACCCAACTCCTGGACAAATAACTAGTTGTAAAGCACACCTTCTGGGCATACGGAACATATGCTGGAATTATCCTTAATTGACTAATTACATAAATTACTCATTAAGTTTACAGCACATCAATTATAAAAGATGTATCAATTAATTTTGCATAAATTACAAGCGGCACGCTGCACGAAGAGAGCGGCGGAGGGAATGAGGGTCGCCAGGAGGGGGTCTACTCTAAGGTGGAGCATTTATGTGTGTGTGTGTGTGTGTGTGTGTGTGTGTGTGTGTGTGAGTGACGGTCGTCTGTTTGTTTCCTGTCTCTAATAATTATTTGTTCAGCTTAAGGGCAAAGATATTCTTTCTCTGTCTCCCATTCGCAAAGGGAAAGTGTGGGGGTAATGGCAATTATACTAATAATAATAATCTTAAAGACCTCTCTCCAAGTCATAAGGGGCTCATCGTCGCGGAGAGAGCCATTAAAATCAATTAGCGAGGCCTATTGTTTTCAATGGAAAATTAAACCAGTTTAGGACGGCAGAGCAGACGCTGTAAGAATTACTTGTGTGATGGGAAATTATTCAGAAGCAAAATACGACAGATATTTTCATGTCCCCATAAAAGAGCGAGCCAGCAGGACCATCAATGGATCAAAGCTGCAGTGCTTGTTGCCTTCAAGAGTTATCTCAATCAGTTAAGGTATAACTATATCATCATTAATCATCACAGTTGCAAACTTTGTACACTGACTATAAATCTTTCAGTCTGGTATATTCTTGTCAAACTCTCCTCTTCTTTTCCCCAAGCCTAACGATTGATTTCACATTGCATATACCAGTGTCTGATAAATACTTGAATTTGCAAAGAAATGTATGTCTGGTCATAACATATTGTGGGACATTACAGGGGTGTACAGTACAATGTGATCTTACAGACTTAATAGCTTTAACTTTGACTGTGCCAGAGATGAGCTAATATAACTCCATATACAGTTTGTGGTGCTGTTGAATAAGACTACACAGAATAGCAAGGTGTTCTTCTAATAATGTCAAAACACTGATGGTTTGAATATGTTTCATCCAGAACCAGAAAGTGGTTCATAAACTAATGTACATACACTTAATTAGAAGAATAAATTCAAGCCTCATAACATGTCCATAGTCTGCCTAACCACCTACCACTGAAGTTCACCACAGTGACCTTCTCTCATATGCCTCTTCGTATTCATACTGTGTTTTATACTGTGACTTTTGTCAGCCACAACAGCAAACCTGAAACAGATTTCCTTGTGATTCAGTCCAGTTCTGCTTTCACTGACTTCCAGGGTATTCTTATTGCACTGAACTAGCCCCTGGTAATGCTGCAATAGACTGTAACTGACCATACTGAGGTCTGCTCCCTCCCATCAGCTGTCATTGCAGGCTGTCAGCTGCTCTATTGACAGCAGCCATTCATCAAGATGACAATCTATACAGAAGCTCACTTCACATCTCAAAGGAAAACCTTAAAACTACCATAAACATTCAAACTATTGTGTTACTATTTTACTTTTTTAGATTATTGTTGCGTTCACTGTTTGGTTTTGTACTTTTCTTATTGTCATCCATAACTGGCCAAACAGTAGCTGAAGAGATATCTCATATCATCAGCACAACAACAGTTATGCTACATTTTAAGCAAACATCACCAGCACAAAACATCACACTTTCTTTTCCCGAGTGACTCATACGGAAAGATTTAAAAAATGTACGTGTGGGAATTTTCCTTTGATTTTTATGAGCAGTCACAGTAATGACAATGCACGGGCGATTTAGCGATATCCCATCATTGAAGGTTTTATTTTGAGGCCGGAAACGGGACATTATATTGATTATGTCTGGCTTAACTCTGGTCTGAGAGTACAAAGATCTTTTTGGCTCCCCACATTGATACTGCACTAACACAGCCACCATTACTGTTAATACATTGCATTACTGTAAAAACCACAAATGGAAAATGACGTTTTAGAGATGCCCATATTGCCTACTGCAGTAAAAAGAGTTAGGTTACTGTCATTCCAAAGTTGTTCTGAACTAAAAACCATCGACAGCGAAAAATGAACAACATGCATTTTACATTTTACAAATGATTGTGTCTCAGTATTACTGTATGTTTGATGTATTACTATAATATGTTCCAGTGTTAAAACATTTACATTTTGTCCTTTGATAAGAAAAAAATCTTCATCAATCTGATCTTATGATTAACATCCCACTTTTGTTGCTGTTTTCGGGCCACTATGTAGACTAGGGGTCAGTCCAAAACTCAATAGTTCCAATCAAGGCCAGCTTAGAATGAGGATTACCGACATGGCAGAGCAGGCAACTGTCCAGGTACCCCAAGAGCTCCAGGTGATCATTTGATTACTGTAACTGCACAGGCAGGCAGGCTGTGTTATTATAGAAAATTTGTTGCAGTTTTCGAGAGGCAACCTGTGTTTACATTGTGCCTGCATGGTGCAGTTCCTAAATGCAGTTGTGTTCACTCTAATGATCAAAAAAGAATTACTTATGGAGACACTGGGGCCAGATAGTATTATTCCAGCATGTGTGTACTGAATATTACGTACTGTATGTTGCACAGAAGGTGGTTATTGGGGGGTCAGCAGGGGCCCGGCAAATGTATGAGGTTCATTTCAGCCATGCACGTGATAAATTACTAGCAGAATTCACGTAAATGCAAGGGCATAGTAAAACCAAAAAAATATAAAAAGCTAAATAGAGTGGCACCAGTGATACATGCCTGGTTCATTTTAAATATTAAAGTTTCATGGCCGGCTGACTTACTATTGTGTGTTACTGTTGTATGTGTGCGTGTCTGTCTGTGTGTGTGTGTGTGTGTGTGTGTGTGTGTGTGAGCGAGTGAATGAGTGGAAGAGAGAGAGAGAGAGAGAGAGAGAGAGAGAGAGAGAGAGAGAGAGAGAGAGAGAGAGAGACTGTCTTCCTGAGGTCTCTTTTTTTCTCAGGTTGTTACTCACAGGTCATCCTTTAGATGAATTAAAGTGCTTCCTGTCTCACGCACGCACGCACGCACACACACACACACACACACACACACGCACACACACACAATCTAGAAACGCATTGCAGAGCACTGGAAGTGGTGTTGATCATATTGCGGCAATGGAAAAAGGAAAAATGTGTGAAAATTGTCGACATAAATACATTTCTGTGATAAAGAAGCGTGGCGGTGCTGAAATCAACACCAAAGCCACCAGCAATGAAAGGGTGCTGTCCATGGTGCTGGAGCGCTACTATTGATCCTCCGTTACGTTTTGTCATTGGTGGACTGGACGCTGAGCCTATGGACGGTATAGGATAGGTGTGTTTGTGTGTGTGCATATGTGGTGGACGGTTGAGGAGGGGGGGTGGGGGGGTTGTCCCTACCGCAGGGAGCGCGGTTGAATCACCGAGCGCGCCTCCGTCGGATCTCCTCTTCCTGCCGTCACACCCACTGCTCGGTGATGTGGGTTCACCCCGTAGAGAAGGGGAGGACCGACGGCACACACAGCAGCAGAGAGTGCTGCAGTGCGAGCGCAGCGGGGGGACTCGGAAGCGGGAGAAAAAACACAAACACGCGCGCGCATCAGCAGCATTATTGCCGAAACTTGGTCTATGGGGAGATCTGCAGCGACGCAGTAGCGACGCAGGCCGACATGGAAGAGTATTTACGGAGGGTCCAGAGCAGACTCGGGGTGAGTTGAGAGCCTTCAGCGGCGTTAACACCAGGTTGTGGGTGTAATGAATGAGACCATGACGGGAAGGCTGATACTGCTGTGCTACAGGCGGCGTTCCTGTTGCTGAAAAAGCCACAGGACCTCCCCCCCCCCCCCCCCAATTCAAGCACCTGTAGATCGACAATACGACAGTACACGGGAGAGGAAAGGGTGTTTGGCCCCGTACAATAAGCTCGTTGTGTTTAGAGGAACATCAGTGTGTGAATTTGAATGAGGAACTGATTTCTAATGAGGGGGAGGCGTGACATCAACAAGTTTAGCCAGAGGCTGTCCTTCCTTCTCTGATATCTGGTTGCTCTGCAGATACTGACTCATGATTTGCATTTGATCCAGGACTGAATATAGTTAACACATAAAAAAGCCTCATGCAAATAGTAAACAACCTAATATATATAGACTGTACGACTGTGGGGCCTTTGGGGCATATTGTAATATATTATAATATGTGGTTAAATTCGTTTTACATTTCTGTATACAAGCTAGTGTACATTAGAGTGACTGAGAGCTCTGCAACACTTGCATGGTTCACATCAGGGCTCCTCTCATGGATGATGTACATGCCTTGAGGCCATGGGTTATAGGGGCCCCTCAAACTACTCTTGTTTAAAAGGCATGATCATATTATCAGTTGCAGTGCACGTCCTTGACTGTGAAAACATATATTCTCACTCCAAAGAGTATTTGTAACGACTCAGTGACTAGTTGATGTTGCGAGACTGCTCTTTAGGGATTTACATTATATTGGCTGAGTTCATATTTGTTTGCGTTTTCGGTTTGAATTCTCTTATCAGGATAGAACATGTCCAGGCACCATCAATGTCAGGAATAGATCAGAAAGTGTGGTGTGGGTAAACACAAACATATACACCACACATGATTTACTGTTTTAATCAATTTCTTAGAATGTCTTTATCAGTCTCATCCAATTTATTCTATGAAGCAATTACCACTTTTTTTTCTGATGCAAAATCCAAGACTAAACAAACTCCACATGGTCTTCATCAGCAGAAGGAGCTGCTCAGTTAACTGTAGATGTTTAGAGCTTGCAATCATACCACATGATCTTCATCAGCAGATACCAATCATGTCTGTGCAATCACTCACAGGATGCTGCATGTATTGTCTGGGCATGTCAGAGCCAAATTCAACTGGATGCTTCCTGGCCATACGTGATAACAGGGGATGCTGTTAAGCTATACACATTACTATCAATTTGTATACAAATGCGTATTCAGGAATAGTTGATAGTAAAACATGCTTTTGAAGTTGGGGAATTCTATAAAAGAACATGATCAACATGAGCAAAATGTTTTTAGTTAAATGGATTCTGGAGTAAAATGTTTGAGTCACTATAGTTCATTCTTGGTTGAAATTACTCAGTATTCAGAATATTCAGTTTATTCATCTAAACAGGTGTCCGCCGACACAATACTAATGTGCATATGAACAGCCTGGTTGGAATTAAAGAGGATACAAGTTTTTATGTGGGATGTGCTTCACGTAAACATAGTGGAAAGCTGAAGAGAAGTAAATCTTCAGATCAGAGCACAGCCGGGTAATTGAGTGATAAGGAGGGCAACTGATGAGTGTCATGGAGGACACATGTCATGATTATCAACCATTTGTCTCTTTCTCACACACACACACACACACACACACACACACACAGCTTTCAAATATAAACTTTGATGAAATCGCTATTTTGCTGACCACTCTGTCATCCTCCCCCCTCTCTACTCTCTGTATGGCCACCATCCAGAACGGCCATACCTCTAATTGACTTGGCTCTTAGTGCTTACCAAACCTATCTTTCTTCCTCACTCGGTTTTTCTCTCTATGACAGCGCTCCCTCCTTGACTCTCCCATCATTTGGCATAGAGCTGAAGCAATGTGCTGAGTGGACTTCCACCATCTGCCCTTCTCTGTCTACACACACACACACACACACACACACACACACACACACACAACACACACACACACACACACACAAAGGTTTTTTAGGACCACAACTCTGGCTTTGAGTTTAGTACCAAAATGATATCATTCCACAGTCTTAAACAGAAACGGTCATTTTCAAAAGTGTGTTTCCAACAAGCAATCAAGCGCCTCTTAAATCCTTTCATGGTTACAGTCTCTCTCCGCCTCCCTACAATTGTATTTTGAGTCCAATTATTTTGCCAAATATGACCAAAATACTGAGTAAAAAAATTTATTTGACTGATAGCATTATATATTTTTTTCAAATGTCTTGAAATGATGATGAATATTGTTAATGCTAATTCTTTTGACCATGATAATTGTGGAGTTAAAATCTGATATGTGTATTATGTAAATAGTAGTAATGTGGCTCCGTAGCTGACACAGCAAGAATAACTTCCCTTCCATTATCAGTGTGTTTTTGTATTCTGCCTTTTAAGAGGACTTCCTTTGCTTCGCTTCTGTGTCCAGAGACATGGACGTCAAATGAAACTGAGACTCCCATAGATATGATTATATGCATATGATATGATCAAGATGTCTGGTTATGATCTTTGCTGGCTTCAATCTAATATACTTGGACAGACTGCTCCAATGGTTGCAAACACCAGAAATGCAAACATTTACTCATTCAGAATCATTTTAAAGATTCTATTTAACAGAGCCACATCTTTAATGCATGGAGTAATTACTGTGAGTGAGTAAATCTCCTCATCTCAGACTAATATTTGGATGAAAATACAAATTGAGGTTCATAATATATTCCAAACTTGGCCAGCGACGAGGCGAGGAGTGGAGAGAGCTTGAATGTTGCGAGATAGAGCACAGGGGAAGCACACTCAAATTGAAGGGTATCAGATGGCCATTGCATGCTTGTGCACACACACACACACACACACACACACACACACACACACACTTATGTTCTCCTGCTGCTGAAGAACAGAACTGAGTGGCCTTTTCTCCTGCTAATGCATGGCTTCCTTTCTCTGGTTATCTAGTATTGATTTACTCTCCTTCTCTCTCCCGCCTATGAAGGGACTGACTGCAGACCTCCTCCCCCTCTCATTCTCTCTCTCTCTCTCTCTCTCTCTCTCTCTCTCTCTCACACACACACACACACACACACACACACACACCTTCTCCTGTTTCCTCTTCATAGTGTTCTCTCCCTCCCTTTCAACTTCTTTGCTTCTCATCTTTGCTCCCTCTTATCTAATTTCTCCTTCCTGATTTCTATTTCTTTTCTCTATCACATTTTTTCACCTGTCTAGCTTCCATTTTCCCCCAATCCCAACCCCCCCCCCCCCACACACACACACACACTTCCTGTTCAGGTTTGATATATCAATCTGCGTCCCATAATCTCTGTATTTCAGCCCCCTTTTTTTGCAAACCTCTTCAAACTCTTTGCCCTCCTTCCACCAATCTCACTACACTCGTTTCTCTGTCATTCCAAGTCCAAGCAACAGCCTCCGACCTCTCCCCTCATTTCTTTTATCCATCTGGCCCTAGGAATCAGGCCCTAGGAACAAAACAAGATGCCAACTCCCTTAAATCATTATGCCGACAAATGTGTCAGGGTGATATATGAGAAAGCAGGATTACCAAATTAAATGAAAGTGGCAGTCTGTGGTCATCAAAAGAACATGAATGCCGTATCCCATTGACTTCATATTTACATTAATGTAAAAGCACACCATAAGTTTGTAGATTGTCTTTTCTTTTGTTAACTTGCCTCCTCCCCTCCACTGCTCCACCCTTTCCCACAAGAGGATCCTACAGGCCCATTAAGGTTAGCTCCAGATAGGCAGGATACTTATTGTATACACATTTTGATTGGCTTGTACTGGTGAGTCAGCTTATCAGTGAGATAAAAACATCACAAACTGATACAGAAAACCCAGTGCAAGATGGGAATGTTCTTCTTTTACTTTCAGTAGGTGTAATGAATGAGGATGTATGTCATTCATGAGGAAGGCTTTGCTCATTTATTTCAAGATGTTTTGATTTTTTCCCCCTCACAAAGACACGTTTAATGTCCAGAGACCGGACCTTTATGTGCCCCTATGTGACTATGTGAATGCCTGTGTTTAAATACCAATGCCGGAATCCCATATTAAAGTTCCAGTCAATAAATGAAGGGAGACACTTCATTTTCTGCCTTTTTCACCCAAAGATAAATGCCCAGTCTCTGTAATGGATCTGTCATTAATGTGCACTTAACCTAAATGGGGAGTGTTTGTCTGCTTTGTTTAGCGCAATAAATGGAAGTCATCACTTCTTTGATACAGTGAGTTAGCAGTGAAAATGTTGGTCTAAGACCAGAGCCTTTGCTGATTTTGCCTCTAGTATAGTGCATAGTGAATATTATTCTCTTTTAAGAATAAGCTAAAACACCACTATGATTTCATTATTAATGCACACTGCTGCTTTAAAACAGTAGTTATAACACAGTCATGCTGGCTGAAGGAATTTCATGTCAGCTATCAAATCAAACAGTGATGAACAGCTCTGTTACCTCCATCATTTCTTAGATGTTGGGAAACAAAGAGTTTAACTATCATGGAACAATGTCTTGTCCAGCCTTTTTAGAAATGAAGAAGTCAACAATAACCTTGTATGTTTGTGTGTGTGTTTCCAGGCAGATGCACTAGAGGATCCCATCCATGCTGTTTTAGGTGGACCAGAGCCAGATGTTGACACTGTGGCCGCAACACTGTGCATGGCGCTACATCTCAGCCAGGTAACATGCATTGTTTCAATGTGTCTTATACATTTAACTATGCAACGGCTGTTAGTTTATCAAAAAAGTAACTTGCTAGCATACATCTGATTTTGTGTTTTTGTGGTTATATAAATGTAATTTATGCTGTTAGATTGTTGCAGTGAACATGTCTTTTTTTTTATCTTAGAAAGACGCTGTCATTAGCCAAGAATGCAAATGGTTGGTGCATACATCTAAGGTTTCAAACAAACCCAATTGAAGTAATTTATAAGCTGTAAGATAAACAAGCAATGACTAAAGATGGAAAAGCCACAAATCTCAGCTCCCATCTCAAAACTAATCATCCAACAGAATATCCAAGTCAGCCACCGACTCCATCCACAAAGACCTGCCTGACCAGAATGCAGGTCCCGATTATGTCACCCTAATTAGCTGTAATACAACAAACTACTCCTGTTTCAACAGCCCTGCATTGTTGCAGTGACACAGACCCTGAAAGGGAGCATTACATGTCCAAGAACTAGAATGGAACATGACCACAACACAGGCATACATGTTTCCTCAACACTTAGCCCAAAGAACAACACCATGGACACTGCCACACTGCATGTTGAGTGTGGCTTAGTGGGAGTGAAAGCAGACACAACAGGATTTGAAAGCCTGACCATTTTGCCTTATAACAAGCAATGATAGATCCCAATCTTGGCTGGATGGTCGGCACAACTTGTCCAGCCCTTATCAGCGTGTCGGTTGACGGAGTGGAGCCTGGATAGGATGGGCCAGAATGGGCAGCAAGCCTGTTGCACCTTTCTCCTGAGACAGAGTCATCCAGAAGTGGGTGATGGTCCTGCGCTGGCCTGGGTTGCCATCATATGAATCATTTCTACATACCACAGCAACCTGGAGCTGCAAGAATGACTGACAACTGCTCCTGCCTCTCTCTCTCCCCCTTTCCCTCTCTCTCTCTCTCATTGTGATAACATAATTCCTCTGATTTGTATATGGAACAATCTCATAATATACTGTATTTGATATAGTTAATATAGTTTTATTTATCTTTTTTATGTGCCCCAGAAGGAAGCTTCAGGTGGAGTATGTGTGCCCTTGCTGCACCGGCGGCGATGTGACACCGAGTTGCCTGGGGAGACGGCGAGGTATCTGCAGAGGGTGAACATTTGTGAGAGCTCGCTGCTGTGGAGAGAGGACGTAGATCTCGTGAAGCTTCATCACACTGGAAAATTCTCACTAACACTGCTGAGAGATGGGCTGCTAGATAGGTAAACACTCGCAGATGCACTCACATCATGACGAAGCACAAACGACAGGTCAGTGTGTAGATAACACAGGCGGCTGCTGCTCAGAGGTAGAGCGAGTTTGAGATTTGAGATCCTGATGCACAGGCAGCTCCTCTGCATTAGTGAATCATGACTGTGTGTGTGAATGTGTAAAAGTGACTGAATGTAATATAGTGCCTTGAGTAGCTAGTTCGATAGAAAGGTCCATTTACCATTTACCATAACTTCAGCTTCATCTTTAACTGCTGGATTAAAATCTTGAACCTAAAAGAGGGTTCAGTGAATTAAGAACGTTTTATGTTTACACATACACACAAACACAGACCACAAATATATCTGGACACAATGGGTTCTGGCTCATAAGTGTGGGGGATTGAGAGTATGTTCCGTTGTGTATTTCAGGCCTGCGTGTGTTCATCACTCATGACCCAAAGGGGAGTTATATTTATGCAAATGCCTCACAATCATGGCTCCTTCCCCTGCAGCCATCCGTATATTCTTCACCCCCATCATTTTCCCTCCACTAGTTCCGAGCACCACACCTTGGAGTCCAGTATCCTACGAGTGGTCCATCACGACGGGCAGCAGGACGCAGGGGATGATGGGGCATCGTCCGCGGTGACGACAGTCGCCGGGGAGATTCTTCAAGAGGCAGCAGAGCACATCGGAGCAGCGCTGGGGGAGACTCTCAGAGGTGAGGGAGGCTCAGGTGCCCCTTAGGGGGAGTAATGGGGCGATGAAGGAGGACACACACAAATCCCCTGACATGACTCGCTTAACACCCACCAGCAGAGATGAGGGCTGGTGAGTGTGAGTAAGGAAGAGTGCTGAAAGGCACACAGAGTCCCGTAATGTGACTTTTATGGAAGTTAGTTTAGTCTGTTATGTTGTTTTTGTTTTATCGGGTAGCTACATTTTAAAGTAACAAAAGTTGTTCAAAGAATTTAAAGAAAAATAAGTATATGTTTGACATGGATAAAAGGCAAGTCAATAACAGAGGAATCAGTAAATGGCAGAGAATACAACAGTGTGTATGGTGTTAAGTCAGTTACAGCCTGCCAAACAAGTCTACATGTTGTCAATGTTATCAGCTGTGTAAAGGCTGGACAGGAGAAATGCCTGATCTCAGTTCAATAACTCCTCTGCCGTCTCTCGCTGTGATTTACAGAAAGACTGGCGGGCAGAGAATGGTCCCATAGAGGGAAAAGTGGATTTAGGTGGATGGAGTGAGAGATGATTAGAGCAGGAGAGTGATGTATTGTATGTAGTCCAGTTCTCATATTTCTTTGTGAGAGCTCTTTGGACAGTGCGTTCTCAGGTTAATTGATTCCTAAAGAGGCGAGTAGCTCAATTCCTGATCCTCTTAAACTCTGTCAAAAATGTTGCCAGAGGACATACAGAAATGTGTATAGGTCTCTATACTGAACTGGACATTAGCTATTCATAGACATTTTTGTTTATAATCACATTAACTTATTAGTATATAATTGGATACTTGTAATGTCACATTTTCAAGTGCAAGTGGGAAATATTTTTGTTGAACATGAATAGCACAAGATGTAAATATTTGAACCAGAGGTAGCTCACATGACCATAGTCCAAAATGTTTTTGTTTAATCATTTAATGTGAATGATTGGTTTTGTGTTTTGAGGTAGAAAGTCTAACCTCACCTGAATTTCGCCACATAGATTCATAAAACAATACACATTTTGGTGAGAATATTTATGTGTTATTCACTCATCCCTAATGGCAACTAATTAAAAGTGATTCATATAGATGCATCTCTGAAAGGCAGAAATTCATGGACAAACTGGTCAAATATATTGATCATCATTGGTCGTTGTGTTGTTATGTGTTGACAGAGGCATTGCGGCTGCAAAGTGAAGCTTTGTGGATGAAACATGGCCGTCAGTCAGCCCAACTGGAGGATCTCATGAGATCCTTGGAGCAACGGAGTGATGTCACTGCAGGTCAGCATGTTGAGGCGACGCTACAAGGTGCATATTTACAGGCAGAGCCATAATCGAACAGAATAGTGTATTTGAAGAAGAGAGAGGGGGTGACATGCAACCCATTTCTCCTGGATTATTTTAATTGTTTTATTAACCTATGATGTAGAAACTTTGTGTTCCTTCTTACAACTTAATAAAGATAATAAATGTACATTTCTCTACCACCCTTGTTATATTATCATCAACTACAGCAACAGGTGAAAAATTAACTATAATCAACCTTTTTCAAGGGAGACATTTGGAGTTGTTATAGTAGGAAAGTCGTGGCCCTGATTTGGGTTCCAACTATTTGCAAGTTCTTCCTAAGTTTAACTACAAACTAGTTAGTTATCATCAGCGAAATCCCTGAAGAGGCACATTTTCCATGTACCGCAACATCCTTTGAATAAACATTAATTTCTAGAAAGGGTATTCATGCTTGTTTTTCTTTTTTTTGTCTGTTGTAAAATTGTTTTGTATTATTTTGTGTATTTGTGTATTTTATATAACTGTTATAGTCTGTGTGTTGACTGGATGTAGACTTGGAGCAGCTGCTGACTCTGGATCTGAAGGAGTTTTCTGATGGAGAGATGACCATCGCACTCACTTCAGTCACCACATATAAGGAGGTACGTTCTCATCATAGGAAAAACTTAAAATGCTGTTCTTCCTTCAATTAAGGTTAAACTGAACCCAGCTGTGCACGGCACCATAAATAATTAGGTTATCGGAATTTCAGGAGATAAATCATGTTAACTGAGAGACAGTTTGTGTTATAAAGACCCACTTAATGTTAATAACATTTATAGACAATTTACAACTCAATTAAATGCATTAGAAAGTGTGAAATCTGTGGATTCTTACATAAAAATGTTGGCTAATTAATACACTTATCACTGAATATAATGGCCTCACTCACCTGACTCTTTTTAATACGTCATTGTGACTATATTTGGATATAATGCCGTCCACTTCCTTTGTGAGTTGCTTTCAAATAAGCTTTTAAGTTGCAGTCATTTTAAAGTCCTTCTTCAAAGCGGGATGGAAGAGAAAATACATTTTACAAACAAAAATCTATAAAAAATTTTTTTCTTTTAAAGTTACTTTTACTTTTGATGTCTTTGTTGTTTTGGATACATCACACTGGCGCTGTGTCATTTTGGGGAAGTGTTGTTATGCAAGTAGAGGAACCCCTCTGATGTTCTGCATTTGGATGAGATGCAGATCAATGAGAGCCTCACACAACCAGGTATCACCTGCCTCCCCACTGACAGTACACACACTGAAACATGAACACATTTCCACAATTGTGGAATGTCTGTGTTGACTTTGGTATCATTCGATCTGTGTCGCTCATTCTCCCTCTTCTCAGACTCCCCCCCCCACCACCACACACACACACACACACACACACACACACACAGAGGGTGCTATAAGCCTTTAAGCCTACCCCCTTGCTTTTCTCCCGCTGCAACTTCTAATGTGTTCACCCCCCTTCCATCAACAGCACTATCCCCTCCAAAAAAAAAATCATTCATTATTTCTTTTATATCTCCTTTTCACTGCCAAAGCCCATTTTTCTCAGCGGCTGCCTAGCGTGTGGTATTAGGCTATGTGTAAAATAAATGATGTCTGTAGCCGTAGGGGTATGGCTCTGCCTCCCCCAGAAAACTACCTAACGTCCAAGGAACATTAAACACCCAGATCCTCGTTTAGCGAATAAATAACCATTCATTTGAATGGCTTTGTCTGTGTGTGCGCACCGGACTTTCTGTGCATATTTTACCAGCGCTGTGCCTACATGCTGTGTGTCAGGAGCGAGAGAGAGAGAGAGAGAGAGAGAGAGAGAGAGAGAGAGAGAGAGAGAGAGAGAGAGAGAGAGAGAGAGAGAGAGAGAGAGAGAGAGAGAGAAGGAGGGCCCATTAGAGACTTAATATAGAATAAATGGCCAGGGGCCTGTGTGTCGCCAGCGGACCCTCCAACTCCACAGCGTCATGGTGGGTTACTAATGACCTGAGATCGGGCTCCAAAATGAACTCCTTATATGCATGTCATTTGCAGTGTGTATATATTTATATATTATTTTTTAATTGTGTTTGAAAAGAGAGGAAAACGATATGAGAGTGTCATTTATTGGGGGGCTTAGGGAAGTTCTGCCTTAAATGATTCTTTCCAGAAAACTAAATAAATTAGATTCAATTAGTCTTTAATGGTTTATGTGTTATGTGTTTGTCAAAGTGTGTTTTTTTTGTCTGTGTGTGTTGTGTGTGTGTGTGTGTGTGTGTTTGAAAGCTGTTAAACAGGACAGAAAGAGAGCTTTTGGAGTAAAAAATCTGTGATGACTGTGACTGTGATTGCCTAGTTAGCAAAAGAAAAAGCTACAGAGTGGGTTTGGCACAACGATATGGACACATTGTATAGACTGACTAATGTATTTTTTCATACTGTACAAACATACATTAGTCAGTCTGTGTGCTCTTTTATTATGGAAGAGAATTGTGCAAATGAATGGAGCTTCATTCTTTCAAAATCCAAGGGCATGTCTGGATGTTTCTATGTGTCATTTGTATCTGCTCATCAATATGCGCTACATTTGAAACCGAAAATATTTCTGTAAGTTCCTCAAACAATAGTTCAGTGTTTGGGCTCAAAAATACGGCTCATGAACCATCATGAAAAAGTTTCCCACGATGCTGCAGTTGAGCAATAATTATGTGAATGTTTATGAGGCTATGTGATGGTCGTTTGTAATTCAACATGTACAAACAGCTGTAGGCTTCTCACTGCATATAACTGCTACAGTGTCGCTGTGAAATCAGGAGTAAATATGTAATGATAAGTGACCTGATCAGTTTTACTTTATTGCATATTTTAAATATTGTAGCCATCAGTATGCAATTTCTCAGTCTGTATCGCAAGAATGCGACTTGTTTGCTGTTTACACTGCACATACTTTAAGTTTGTGCTATTTTTCTGTTGTTTTCATAATGTTACTGCTACAACTGCAACTATACTGAGCATGTTCCCTTATTGCTGCACTCTAATTTCATCCCATGCAAACTATGAGCTAGAGCGGACATTTGGTAACTAAGTAAATAAACACTTTAAATAATATATAACTGAAAACTGTAAGTCTTTATGAGTTGCAGCGGTGGACAAGCCCATTGAAGCTTGTGTAGTTTATATACAGTCAAAATCCAGGGAAGAATAACAGTAAAAACATCTTTTAAATCAAAACATCTGATTTCTTCAGGCAATGATTTTAAAGTATTTCTAGGAAACTTAAATACAAAACAAATCGCATGTGTGTCCATTTTCAGTCACAATTATCCCAATCCTTTATAATCATTTGCAGTCATTATGTAAGGCAGTTTCCTATGTTATGGCAGGAACGTATTTCGTCTAGAACATAATTAAAAAAAATTTCTAGTTATTTTTTTGGGCCACTTTTGCTTTTTATTGAGAGAGAGAGACAGAGAGAGAGAGAGAGAGATGGGGATGACCACTGAGCTATCCTCGCACCCCAGAATTACATTTTCTATATTTGCTTGTTTCTCAGTATCTCACTGCTTAAAAGACAAAGTACTCAGTCTGGTATTTATGTGGTCAAGCGAACCGGGGCTATGTTGATGCTAGAAGCAGCACTGTGTCAGCTGGCAGAAGAGACACCACAGGAGCAAATAGGGGTCAAGACCCTTATGCTCAAGGGCTCACAGTCATTGTGCAGCATCACCTGTAGACGTGACAGACATGACAGCTAGTTGCTAAATCGGTACAGCATAACAGACAAGTCGGAAGGCTTTTCTTCATAGTGTGAAATGTTTTGTGGAACACTTACATGAATCTCAAATTAATAACCACACTAAAAACACATTATTCACATATTCAAAGCAGTGCGTGTGTGTTTGTGTATCAGAGGTTTTCATGGCTCAGTAATTAGCGCTGGCAGATGAAGCATTGGTCGGATAAAGAGTTGTCATGCTGGGGAGTTGATGAACTGTGGGAAGGACAGGAGCTCACACACACACACACACACACACACACACACAGTCATGAATATGTGAATAATGTGTTTTTTGAGTCAACACGGACATCGAAGTATGTAAAAGAGTGTTCTTTGTTTTCAGCCTTTTAAAAGCTATTTCTGCCATTGAGACTGAAAAGGGGAGCCGGGGCTAAGTAATACATGTTTTGCATTTTGGTTATGATAAGAACGCATGCTTATCCAGTGTTTATCAAAATATCCACATAATTGTCCTGTTTATTTCTTTTGTCTGTGTGGTAAACACATCATCAACAAATAAGGCGCATAAGTCTCAGTAGGTCTCTGGTTATCGTATAACGGATACAACTTTTATCTGTTATTATTTTGGACATTGATTTCCATGTTCCTTGCTATAATGTCTGATGTGATTTGTTCTTTTATTCCTGTGCATGTTTGTGTGTGTGTGTGTGTGTGTGTCCATCCCTACATCTGAGGTGTGCTTTAGGTTTCATTTGGCAACGATGATTGTCTCTAATGTGTTGTTTGTTCAAAGTCCTGCGGCCCTTCTGTTTGTTTATGCGGGGCCAGTTTTGCCCTACGCCACTTGCACAAATAATTATGCTTGCTAATGAAGGAGCCCCCAGCCACGGTGCTCTGTAAATGCCTTTCTGATGAGAGGCACTAGGAGACAGCAGGTGCAGGGTGGGCCTCCCAGGGACTAAGATTGAAGACCAGTAAGTCAAGGGAGCTCCGCCCCTCCATCCTACGCTTTCTATTCCTCTCTGACTTCCTTGTTCTTTCATCCTTTGGGTCCAAATGATCTTTGCTGACACCCAGAATAGTCTCAAACATAGCAAAATAAGAGGAAAAAGAGAGCAGGTCTCACACACACACAATTCTAGTGAGCCATAAGTGATGATTGATAGGAAATTGTTTTTGTACAAGTCCACACATTGCTTTTAAGGAAATAGTTGCATATTATTCCTCATAATAAGTAACTTATGATGTTTCTTCATCACCATCTCCTTCTTTATCTTCCTCCATTTTTATTCTCCCCCTGTTGCTTCCTTGGGCTTTGAGGGCAAACAAATAAACAAAACAAAACATTTATAGACTCAGTGCTCACATCTTGGCCCCCAAATCCCTGCACTTAGAGCTGAGTGAATGGAGCATGCAGAGAAGGCCCATATGAGATAGACAGACGGAAAGACATTTATTTTTCTCTGCAAACTTTTACCCCCTCCCTTCTCCCCTCTGTCTCTCCAAAAACTTCATAAGCAGTAATATTCTCGTGTGTGCGCACAAATGTGAACGAGAGCGTGAGACCGTTTGTGCATGTGTGCGTTTGGATGTGCACGTGTGTGTGGCGAGTGGTTGCACATGTGTGCGTGCATTTGCATGTGTGTATTTGTGCAGGGTGGTGTCAGCTCGCTCCTTGCCACCCCATTTGCTGTAGCTGTACCGCTGTGATCACAGACAGATGTATAAATCAAACCTTGCTTGATGGATTCATCAGGGTGGCGAAACGATCGCCTGAGAAGAACTCGCAACTCTCTTAGCGTTCTGTGTTCTGACGGAAAGGGTATGCAAAGAGCCTAAATGGATGAACGCTTGATTAATTCTTTGCCGGAGATGTTGGCGACAGCAGGAAATGTGTTTTTGCTTTGACTGTGTTTGCACGGGAATTTACGCATGCGGGGCGTGAGTTATGAGGCCTGAGTTTTGTACCTAAGGCTATTGTGCATAATGATGGCAGGTTGGGAGAACTGCAAGCAGCCGCTAAAGACTTGCTACCTGTGGAGCAAAGACAACCAAAGAGAGAGAGGGAGGGTGTTGAGGGGGGTTTTGGGCCTAGTGTGAGAGAAAGATGAAGCTGCAAAGTGTGTGAGAGCAAGAGATGAAGAGGCAAAGTGTGACAGAGACACAGGTGGAGGAGGAAAAATATTAGACAAACAAACAGAAACATACAAAGGGAAAGGATGCCATTATATAAAATAGCAAGAGAAGAAATGCACAATGTTATATTAAAGGGAGAAAAATGTCTCTTTGATTCATAAACATTTTGACATTTGTGTTTCTTTTTTTCTGATTGCTGTTATGTATGTTGAAAACTCTGAACTCGGATTTCTTGCGTTCCAAAGTTTGTCTTTTTGAATAAAAATGTTACATCATCAAGAAAAAGTGAGAATACTACTCACTATTAGATTAGATGTAACTCATCTGTAGTATTTAATGGCAAACTGCCTGGTTTATAACAGCATGTTTTTCGCTAATATTATTTTCAGAATGAAAACTGTTAATATTCAAAATACCTGCAGTAACAGAATTGTTTCATGCGACAATACATATGCCAATAAATAAAAACCAAAGTATAAAATAAAGTGAATTAAAAAAAAGCAGGTAGAGTGAAGGCTTTAAAAGGGAAACTATGTCTGTGATATCCAAAACTCAACAAAAGGAGAAACAGGTTTCTGTTTAGGGATCCTAAGGTTCGTGGAGACAGTTAGTGAGTGGATTTTTATAGCTAACATGTTGATAATTTATAAGAAAAGGCAATCTGTGTATCTGGGGGTGGCAGAAAAGGGGAGGAAGAGGAGGGGCAGGCAATAGGAGTAGTAATTTACTCAGTCAAGAGCCAAATGGCAGACAGACTGTCGCCCTGCGTGTTATCTCGGAGATTTGCCCTCTGCTCGTTTTCTGACTTTATTTCCCTGCCTGTGTGTGTCAGAATGTGCGTGTGCAGTTTTGTGTGCCTATGCACGCATTTGGGTATAGCTGTAGAGTATCGGCATCATTTGAGCATTTCTTTGTTATTGTACTGTAAATCATGAAGACTTTATTGCTTTACTCATATGTGTACATGTTTGTTCATTCACTGAGATTACAGTAGACGACCGCAGGCGGATCCATGTGTGTATCTGCATGTGTCAGGGTTACATGTGCATTTACTTGTTTGTTTGCACTTATGTGAGTGAATGTGTGTGTTTTAATGAATCTTGGGAGGCTTCATTGCACTCATCAGGATATCAGTGTTGAGAAATGGCAGTGTCAGGGAAGTGATAGTGAGTGAATGTGTGTGTGTGTGTGTGTGTGTGTGTGTGTGTGTGTGTGTGTCTGTGTGTAAGGATTGATGGGCTCAAGTCTGACAGCAGCCATATTGTGAAGAGAGAGAAGGATGGAGGGATGGAGGGAGGAACAGAGGGAGGAGTACTGTAGCCCCATCCTCACAGGTTAATATTGACACAGCCCGGGCAGATACTGAGCCTGCAGCGCTCATCCATCACTTTCAGTGGACCCATACAAACAGACTCACACAGGCTCAAGCAGAGGACCCCCCCCCACCCACACACACACACACACACTACTCTATTAGCTTTACTGCAATGACAATATCTCTTTTGTTTAAAAGTTCTACCTAAATAAGCACAACCATTGTGACAACTTCATAAAACAAACAGTTGTACAACAAATCTAGATTAATCAAGCAAGTATGTTTTCAAAAGTCTCACTTTATGTCTAACCCTGGGATTCAAATTATGGTTGCCATGACATTGTTGTTAATCATTTCCGAATGAAAGAAAAGCAAGTTCCCTTGACAAGCAAAACAATTAATTAATGCAACTTTCCATCCATCAATAATTTTGCGTGGCACTGAATTACCATAATCTGTGCATGGTGGCTGTTTTAAGAGCAAACAGTTAATTTCCAAACAATAAATCACAAAGTGTCTCTCTACCCCTCTGTGCGTTTTGACAGCTTCTCTCTCATTGCTACAGATGAAGACTTACTTGAAACCACTTCAGCTTTACAAAAAAAAAATCAAATCATATGCGCAATGAAAGGAAGGGGTCTAACAAAGTTTTGTATACAGCTGTAACCAAAATGTCTATTCATTATTTTGAGACTATTATGATAAAATGTAATTAATGTTTTTTCGTAACTAGTTTAATGTTTAAAAAGTTGCATCTGTCAAGTAGTTTGCACATTTCAGATCTTGATTTCTTCACCTTTTTTTTTTTTTTTAATCTTTCTGCTTATTTGCTCTCTCCCAGGATTGGCATGGTTACATGGACGGCCTTAAATCATTCAGCCAACGGCATGGCTACGATGGTCTGGTGGTTCTGCTATCCATCAGTGATACAGTACATCATCCCCGCCAGCAGGTGGCTGTCTACTCAAACAACACAGATCTCTTAAACCAGGTAAATAAAATGTTAGACCACCAACACAGCAATGTGTCCAGAGTGAAACACAAGAGCTTCTTTGATAAACACAACTACTGTATGTATAACTTTGGGAACTGGAAATAGACACTGCAATGTCCGTTATTGTTTTCTCTTTTTTTCCTGAATGCCTAGATTTAATTTTTACCTTGTTAAATTGTCAAACATTGCAACAGCAACCTGATAGGAGGTATGTTGAGATGTGTGTGCTGTTAGTTTTGGTAAAATGTTCTATAGGAAAGTTGTTCTGATGAGGATGCTTACTGTTGTCGTTTGCAATTAGGCAGGATTGATATTAAGTCCTTATCAGTCAGTCTAACTTCCTAGAAAATCAATAAAATATGCATTGATAGTTAAACACTTTGGGAAATGCACTTATTTGCGTCCTTATTGAAAGCTACATGAGAAGATCATGCTTATATATATATATATACACACATACATACATACTACATACATACTACAGCCAGCAGTCAGTTAGCCCAGACAAGAAATAGTCTTCATTTTGTTAAAGAAGTGCTAAGTGCTGCTGGTTCTAGCCTCATATACTTTAGATATTATCCATAATGTCTATCCAGTATTATAAAAGCAAACTAAGCATATTTCCAAAAATGTCAAACTATTGCTTTAAAAAATAAAAATAGATAAACATAAAATAGTACAACATAGTGTCTTTCATTGCAGATCTGCTGTGAGTTGGAAGAGTCTTCCAGTTGGTCTCTTTCTGGTGAACTGGAGGCCAGTGAGAGTCTCCAGGTCTACCACATTCCTATAAACCCCTGCTTGAATTATCCTTCGCTGATAGAAGAAATACATAGCCTCCTCAAGGACTTTGTTGACCGTCGGAGCTCTGTATTAGCCTGCCACCCCAGCAGTAGGACCTCTTCCACAGAAGGAGTGGCAGGCAGTGTGGAGTTCTCCCAGGGATCCTCTGGTATAAACGACATGGATAGCTCTGACATAGAAAGAGCCGAGGGCGCCAGTGGAGATGTGGTGCCGATAGCAAGGTAATTAAACACAACACTTTGAGTTTGTTTCCTCTAGTGTCAGTGAAAACATCGAAACATTACATTTGAGATTTAATATTATGCATTAATGGACTTATTTCTGTGTATAGGGTGATGGCAGATAGCGAAGAAAACACAGGAGGTGTAGGAGTTGGTGCTGGTGGGGACCTTGTGAGCCCTGACAGTGGTATGACCACCATCCGCAGCAGCCGCTCCTCTAAAGAGAGTTCAGTGTTCCTCAGTGATGACAGCCCAGTTGGAGAAGTTATAGCAGGAGGAGGGCCAGCAGCAGGGCCAGGGGGACCCTTCCTGAGAAACCCCTCTCCCCTGGGATTGTCAACCCTCTCCCCTCCTGTTCCTCCTGAGAGGAGGAAGAACCACTCTGGCAGATATAAGAGTGAACACTTTGATCTGTTTAGTTTTGACCCACTACATAGCAGTGATCACTCTATGCCAACAAGAGGGGAATTACCAAACTCTGGAGTAAGAGCGAATGAAGGAGAACGAAGAGCTGGGGGCTCCAGCATATCAGAACTTGAAGAGCTGAGTTTACTGGATTTCTCCAATCCCAATTCATTGGGTGACATTGACAGCAGAAATTCTTCAATTGACCACCATGGTCAAATCCATGGGATTGACATGACTGAAACGGTAGTTCCTCCAACCCCTGTCAACAGCGTGGTAGGTAGCCGCCCACCCAGCAGTTGCGGGGTCAGGTTCTTTCCAGAAGATGTAGTTGAAAGGATCAATGGCCTGCAGCAAAAGGACAGTGTGTCATCATCGTTGTCAGAGAGCTGGGATGAACTTGGCTTTGACACACAGGGAGCATTATCCTCAAGTGATAGTAACGTCTGGAGTAGAACCAAGGAATCTGAGAGCCCACAGAATATTATGGCAGGAGTTCGAGGGAAAGAACCAGTTGATGATATGACGGAATGTGAAAGCAGAGAAGAGCTCTTAAAGTCAGAAAAGGCCCACCAGAGGGGAAACCTTGAACCTCAGCTTAGTCTGATCACAGAGCAAACTGACTCATATGACACCTGGAACCCAAATTCTGAACGTAATGATCAATGGAACCCTGTTAATTTGAATTATCTGCAACTGACACCACCGGAGGAGAATGTAACTGGAAAATGCAGGTCTGGTGTCATTGGAGTAAAAGAAAGAACATCTTCTTTGTCGAGTAAGAAAGCAATCCTAAACACTTTAACACCAGACTCATCAAAAGAAGAAGAAGAGGGCATACAAGGGAAAAAAGGAGACACACAGATGGAGCTCCTAGACTTCTGGACGTACTCAGCTCAGAAGGGATTTCTCAAATCAGACAGCGGAACCACCACATCTTACCCCGAATCACTAGATATGTGGAATATGACGATCCGGGATGACAGCCTATCACCTCTCACAACCCCGGACAACTTTTCTGGAAACTCCGGTTCTTTCTGCGGGGTGAACCCCAATATTGAGGCTAGCAACTCTGTGGAAAGTCCACTAGGTTTCCCCGATGGTGGCATGGTGATGTGGAACACCACGATACAGGAAGACAGCTCTTCCACAATAACAAGCCCAGAAGGACCTGAAAATGGAAAGGACCTCAGTCACATGGGGTCATTAGATGCCAGTGATTCTCCTGAGACACATGCAAGCAAACAGGTAGAAGAAGAAAAGGCTGTGGAGGAGTGGGGATATATAACTAAAGAATGTACTCAGACACCTGGAAAAGTGGACTGTAGCGGTTATGAACACAATGTGAAAATAGTCGTGGTGGCAGCAGAAGTTAGAACACAGGGCGAAGAAACAGGTGACGATGAAAACCAGAGTTTTCAGAGCCAACAGTCTGTCTTACAGAACCTGGCATCTGAACATTCTGAAGATGAGACTTCACCCTATCAAGGCACTGACATGTGGGATCTATCTGTCCCTGGCATGGTCACCTCTACTTCAGAATATGACAATGTAGGCGCTAGCACTTGGAGCATGACATCCACCCCTGAAACCAATGCTAGCCCCGTAGTTGACATGATACAGCTAGAGGATCAGTCTAGCCCTTTTATAGCTATCACAAAACCTATTCAGATAGATGAGAGTCACAATAAATACCAGCAAGCTGATGATCAGAGGAAAAATGAATACAGAGCAGTAATTCAAGACAAAGAACAACCAACTAACCAGGTGTTCCTATTTGAGGGAACCAGTGAGTTGGGTCACACAATTAGCAGTGGTTTAAGTTCAATTGAGAGTAATTATGACAACAAGGGTGGAGAAGGATCAGAGGAAACCTATTGGACAGAGCAACCCAGTGATCATTCCCCATTTGCTCTGATTGATTACGCTGTCACTCAGACCACTTCAGCTAATCATTATTCAAGTCCAGGAGAAGCTGCTGAGACTCAAATCCCCACTGACCAATCATTATCTGCAAGCCTTGAAAGCCATGGTGGTCCTGACAATGACAATGTTGTGAGTAAAACAACAGAAACCGCTATTTTATGTTCCAGTTCTGGGGGGGGCAGAGACACACTGAAGTGTAGCCCTGACAGCCTTCATCCAGGTAGTCAAGATGAACTCAGATCAAACTCTGATGGAGACTCATCATCGGGCCTTGAAATGGATTACATCGTTGTGTCTGGCACAGTAAAGGAAGATGAGAGAGAGTGGCACGATAGACCTAAACGGGCCGACAGGCAATCAAGAGGTACAAGAAAGTCCATGGAGACATTCAGCATGCTTTCCTATGCTGCTACAGTACTGCAAAGCCAGGCCCAAGCTGCAAATAGAGAGCGCCACGAGAACATAGAACAAAGCAGGCAAAGCCAAATTACCAGATCTACTGATAGTACACTTGGCAAGGTTACAGAGCAAAGCCAAGCTGTCTCATGCACTCAATTCCAAGCATGTCTTGATGATGTAACTAAGCATCACATGGTGCCAGAAATGGTCAGCCAATCAAAAAATAACTCTGAAGCTTTTAATCAGTCAGACTCAAGACCAACAGGTTGCAGTCAAACACAGGTAGAAGAAGGAAACCATGATGATAAATCCAGCATTGTGGCCAGAAGTGTGTCTCCATCATTAAGATATCCATCAGATCACTTCCTGAAAACCAGAGAGGAAGTTTATGTCCATTCACAGATCTCAATGGAAGATTCAGATGAAGGTGGGCAGTCACCCTCTGCACCTCCACCATGCCCTACGACTTTGGGTGACTTTCAGGTTTGGGGAGGTGACTTAGCAACCCAGGACGAACCACAAAACACATCTGAACCACAATCACCAGTACTTACCAATAGTTCGGTCTCTCACACCAGCTCTTTGATCGGCACCCCAATAAGTGAATCTGGTATTTCTACTGAAAAAGGACTTGGATTGCCATTTTCTGGAGATTTGATGGAAGAGGCGAATGATGAGGAAGAGCAGGAGGAGGGAAGTGATATAGAGCACATGACTCAGCCGCAGTGGACTTCAGAAGTAAAGAGTGAGAGGGAAGGAAGACAACAGTTAGGATCTTCTGATCTTTTAAGTTTCACTGAGGAGCTGATCGGAGGTTCTTCATTTCAACAAAAAGATTTACAAACATTTGAGCTAAAGAGTGACCGATTCCTTCAGAATACAGTGGATTACTATCATGAACAACCTATAAGGACTGTTGATCGTGATAAATGGTCCACTGACCAGATTGGAAACCATGAATCCTCACAAGACAGCTATTCGCCTGTTTCAAGGTAAGTTTTGCACTTGAAATCATGCCTTAAATTCTATGCTATTCTACTTCTGTCACATTTACAGGTTGCATAAAAGACAATATAAAAGCTAGCTGATAGTCACAGTCATACCGATGTAGTTCCAGTGATCCACTTGACTCCGACGTGTCATTTTACAGATATACAGTTTTGGCTAAACACAGATTAGCATGGATTAACTTGATAGAAGAAGTAACATCCTTAGGGAGGACAGAGGGACAGACCCTTTCTTGCCTGTCCTGCAGGTGTCACTGTTGACGCATTTTTAATCCAAATTTAATAATCTAATAAATCTTGATATTTTTTTTCCAAAGAAAAGAAAATATTCTATAAATGATACTGAGATTTGGTAATGGTTTAATTCAACCAATTACCCTTTTTTTCATATTTGATGTCCCTCTTGCCTTTCAAAAACAGAGGAACCTCCTCTGCCTCTATGGACCAGCCCCCTCCGACATATATATACATAACACACCTCCCCTCACACTCCCTAAGTTCTCATTTGGGTTTTGAGTCTCTACAGCTTTTTCAATTGTCTGGATGTCAGTGGAATATTAGCATCGCTGAACAGACTGTCAAAATCAAGCTAGAACGTCCTCCAGAGGAATTGAGTCTGATGAGTGTGTGTGTGTGTGTGTGTGTGTGTTTGGTGAGTGAAGGGCTGAAGCTGACAGCAGATGTGAAAATTAATGTGTCCATATTTGTGTGAGTAAGAAACAACATTTGTATGTGGGTGTATTTCATGTGTTCTTCGGCAAGCTTTGATCTGGGCCTGTGTGTGTGTGTGTGTGTGTGTGTGTGTTTATAAATCTGTTTACGCCTCATTAAATATGCATTACCAGCCTCATTACAGCTGGAGCCCCACCACAGCTAATGGAAACAGCTCCCCTAGCTCTATTGCAAGGTGTGGGTGTGAGTGTATGCGTGCAGGTCTGTGTGTGAGTGTATGTATGCAATACCCAGTGTAGCAGACAATAAAAGTTTGTCCATGCAGCTTCAACTTTACATTAGCAAAGAGAACATAACCTATTTATGTCTGTGTTGTTTGTTTAGTTTTGTGTAATAGTTGTTGTCAGTATAATAATGGCAGGAATGTGTACCACAACACGTCATGTGTGTCCTCATGCGCATTCATGAGAACGAACAAAGCCAGGGCTCACTTGTAAAAACATTACACCATAGGGCTACTTGTGGTCAAAAACTCCACAGGGTTCCTGTAATGTGATCCTTAGATTTAGATTTTAAGTAACCAGTCTATTTGAAGAAATTGCCCATTGAAATGAATTGTCCTAGTGACAGTATATGGGGCTGTGTGGATGTGTGTTTGATATATTGAAGTAAAGAAAATACATAGACCATACAAAATACCAGACACATATGGATAAGGTGCACTGCATACCATTTGTATTTACAATTCTTTCTGAATTTCTCCTTCTTTCTGCACTGATCCCCATTCCCCTATTCCCCCAAACGAAGAAACCAAGATGTGACATCACAGCTTTCCTCTCAGCCAACCAACGAGAACGCTGCATACCAGTGGACAGGAAGTGAGAATGTAACTCAGGCGCAAACCCAATATGGCTACAATTACCACCATATTGACCAAAGAACTGAAAACCAGAGCACCCACTTGGCCTGTGTACATACTAAATCCAACAGCCAGCAAAACACCACAGATGTCTATGCTGAATTTACATCTGATGCCACAGCTATACAGTATGGATCTGAGCAGGCTGAGAGCTATTATGAACCCGGAGGAAATGCTGAGAACAGATTGGTTGATCAAGGTTCCAAGTTTCAATACATAGCTGAAAGACAGCATGGAGATGACTCCACCTCCACGTGTGCACCTGAACCCCAGTACGAGTCTGAGCATGCTCATTACCAGTGTTACGGACAGCCCGTCTACCAATCACATGTCCACCCTGAGCGGGAAGATCATGGGCGATATGTGCCGGAGGGATATGTTCACTTTCATCTTTCAAGGTGAGCTTTTGCTCATACAGACACAATTTTGCTCCTCAGTAAGTTTAACAGGGTCCAGCACTGTGTAATCAGCCCAATGCCCCTTTGCAGCCTCAGCCAGACAGATAGTTTTCTTTCACTGGACTTTCAAAAAGCTGAAAGTCATGATTGCAGGGTTTTTCTGTCCATTATATGTGTGTTAAAGAGAAAGAGATCAACAGTGGATATGCGTAGATTTCATACAGGCTAAGAGCTGCACTATTGTCTTTTACCACAGATACTTTTAAGACTCTCATCAATCCTCCAGATTAGTTTCTTTGGACCATAGCAACAAATGATTGGTATGTCAAGCCCAAATGAGAAGGAGTAAAAGTATTTGATTTGTTGAAATAGAAAGATGGAATATTGTACTCGGGTCAAAGTGTTTGTGTGAAAAATGTAGCCTACTCAAGTAAAAAGTGTCAGTGAAAATGTTACATAAAAATAGGGTGGGGAGTAATGTTGATATATGACTTAAATTAAAGGAAATATTTCAGCTACAAAATAGATTGCATGAAATGTTAACTTATATACAAGTAAAAAGTTTCAGAAACCCTAGATGTGTCCAAAAGCAACATACACATTATTACCGATTATAAATACATACAACAGTGTAACCCCGAAATTATGAATCATAAAAGTGCCCAAACTCAGATAATCAAACAAAAATGATCGACAATAAATAACACCAACTATGAAGACAACATGCACGTGTAAACAATAGGAACTCCATAGAGGCTGCACAGCCATGCTAGCAGATATCACAGCAAAGGAGCGACTGCACAGTTTTGCGCACTACGAAGCGCGCACACGCGACTAGGTTGCTAGGCAACAAAGTGGTTCTTCAGCGGTTTGTTGTTGGACTCACCACTGCCATCCACGTCCCCTCCACAACTGGTTCAACTTCTCGACTAGTCATACTCCACGCAGCACGTTTTGCCATCACATCAGGTATTAACGGTCTCAAACTGCAGGAAGTCCTCAGTGGATACAGAAAACACTGCCGGACGAACCCTGAGCATGTTAGCATGTTAGCATGGCATCATGGCAGCCAGACCTAGCATGGCCCTAGGGTCAGGTTCAGGTCAGAATCAGTATCACTTAGTGGGCTCGCAGGGTAGATTAAATCAGACATGAATTGAGATAGATGCAACATTTTTGTTCTTCAACATCTACAACAATAGCATCAACTCCGAGGTCTACTGACGCTCACTTTAACCACACCACATATGTGATCGTTAATTTGGTTGCGCTTAAAGGGCCAGCTCCGGCCGGTGTAATTATGACTCCCACTGCTTCATTTCCGGCGTGCAGAGCGTCTCCTCTCTGGAGGTCTGCCCTCCGGCGGCCACACACACACCTGCAGCTTCTTCTGTGCTGCGGCTGCTCATTTACTTTCTTCTGCTCCCTTCTCACCGTTTATTAGGTAGCCTACTTTTCATTTGACTTTTGTTTTGATTCTATAACGGATGCTACTTAAGATGTGGTGAATAAGGCTATAAAATACTTTTGATAATAAATAAAGTAGAGTAGTAAAGCAAAGTCAACTCAATTTACACAGCCTCCATGCTTAAATAATCCACTCCAAATCTGCAGGTGTAACTTTTGAAAGACATCTCAAGTCAATTCAAGTCAATTGGATTTACAGAATACGACAACCTCTGCTTTTAGACCCTTGATCAAATTCCACAGGTGGAAAAAACAGTCGGCAAAAGAAGCCTCAGGAAGAACAACTGATAGATGTGTACAGAATAATGGACCAACATGATGCATTTATTGTAAAGACAATCATGGGCCGTTTGTCAGTAAAGAAAAGTCTAACAAAATATGCTATTAAGGTATATTATAGAACATTCAGGATCTAGGGACCAAAAATCTCTCAGCTTCTGCTGCTGCTTCTATTTTACATGTCTGGTCTCAGCCAAGATGTGTTTTTTTGTCTCAATCAAAAGACAAAGTCGTGCCCTGGAATCGGTATTTTGTGTGTGTGTGTGTGTGTGTGTGCGTGTGTGTGCATGTGTGAATATACTGCAGTTTAACTGTTGCTTGTTTGCAGTTGCATCATGGTAGGCCTACTTGGTTTGGCCCACTTTGTAAATCTGATGACCTGCCCCCTCTATGGGATGCCCGACCCTCCCCTGTCTTTTCTCTGTGCGTTAGAGTGTATACACGCAGGCCTTTTCATAATCAAGTGGTCATGTGACTTGATTGTGGAAAGTGGTTCAGTCTGTCTGCAGGGAGAAGACAGAGTGAGGGTTCGGTAAGTGTCCGGATACAGAGATTTAAAAAGAAAAGGAGAAAAAAGCATCTTTGTTTCTCTAATCATGTGTACTGGTTTCTCTCTACTGCTTCCCTCTATTGTAAGCAGGCCTTATGTTAATCAGAATCTGTTAGAGGGGCTTTGGTTGGGGGGAGGTAGCAACACTGCTCAGTATTGTTTCCACAGCCCACACGTGCAGCCTGGGAATGAAGCACAGAGTTGCTTTCTTTCTTTCTGCTTCTGTAATCTTTTATGATTTCAAAGATTTGAAACTCATTCAGTGTCATGGGCAATGTTGGATTATCTCGCCTTGTAGATGGTTGTCTTTAGCTTATTTTGCCCAATACTCATAGTAGTGCCAATGATAGCAGTGGCGATAGCGATGATAATTTATGTTGTGGCTCATTATTGTCTTTCTGTGCCTCTGAGCAGACACTTCCAACAGGGAGACGGTGAAGCAGGGATGATGAGGAAATGACCTCCAGTGAGGAGGCTGCTGAGGAGATTGATAACAGAGAAGGTAAATATACAGCAAGATAAACCTACACATAATGTATATTGCTCCTGTTAATTAAAATCTTATATTTTATATGATGTATTTGTTGCATATTATAGGAAAAGGTTGTACAAAGTTGGCTGTGTATGAAAGTAAATTACAATATGGTTCTCAATATTCAATGTTTTGCATTTATGACATTTTCATATTGTCTGAAGGCAATAATTATGATTTAGAAGGCTTATTTTTATTTATTGATAAATAAATACTTAACCCAAGTAGAGACTGTGCTCTCTTTTTTATATAAAAACATCTGCTGCGCTGAGTTCTGTTTTCTGTTGCCAGAAAATCATCTGATATGATAAACCACAGAAATGTAATCTTTTAACACCAGAAATGAATGATCTTCTTTCATCATTATTCTTTACCGACTTCCCCTCGTTTCCAGATTAGTCAGGGCCCATACCTCGTTTTTGGACATTAAGTTGTACCTTAAATAAGATAAATACTTCTTAAAAGTCACAAATCATGAATGCTACTTAAAACTCACAAGTTAAAATTACAGTGGACAACTTTCTCCTAAAATAACCCCCTGAAATTTAAGAAACTACAAAAAAAGCCATCTCTCTTTGACCAGATCCAACATCCTCTGCGGATCTGTCAGGCGGGTCCAATCAAAGGAGAAAGTTGTCAGCTCCACCAATGAATGTGTCACTGGACCGCAGTGAAGGGTCGCTTCTCTCAGAAGATGCCCTGGACACAGATGATGAGGCCTTAGATACTGGTGATGACCTGGATGTTAACGTGGATGAGCTGGACACACCTGATGAGGCCGACTCACCGGAGTTCAACAAACACGGTCAGACGTACACCTCGAGATACAATACAAACATGTCTAACAGGACATGCAGACAGACACACACATACAGAATCACATTGTATATTGTAAAGAAAAAAGATGCAGTAAAATATCAATTTGTTGTTATGTTGGGTTTTTTAAGCTTGTCTTTGTTTCACAAACAGAAGATTTAGGAGAGTCTATTCTGGGTGCAGAAGCAGCATCAAGTGATGCAATCGCAGGACACCGAGCAGCTGAGGAGAGCAGGGGAAGCAGGATGTGGAGGAGCGTGGTGATTGGAGAGCAGGAGCATCGCATTGATATGAAGTGCATTGAGCCATACAAAAGAGTAATATCTCATGGAGGTACGCAATTACAATTACTTAAGATCCTGCTGTAAAATTCATTGCTTTTGATTATTTGTGGTCTCTGAAAAGTTGTCAAAATAGTTTCACACAAGTTTGTGATGTACCGGAAGTGAGAGCCACTTTCTTTTGTTTATGTTAATGTTTTCAGGTTATTATGCTGAACAGAACGCCATCATCGTGTTCGCAGCATGCTTCCTACCAGACAGCGACTGTGACAATTACAACCATGTAATGGAAAACCTTTTTCTGTAAGTAAAGCTACACTACATCATCAAAAATCTGTGGACACGTGGATAAGTCGGAGCCATCGGTATTAATCAATATGCTGCAATAACAACCTTCATTCTTCTGGCAAGACTTTAAACAAGATAGTAGATGCAAGCTGGTGGGGTTGCCCCCATTCTCATGGCTGCAAGAACACTAGTAGGGTCAGCTACTGATGTTGGCCCGAATGAGGCCTTGATGGCAGTCAAATGGGCTTGATTTGGGACAAATCAGTCAAGTTCCTCCACATCAATCAATGAAAACCATTTTTTTGTCCATGAAAGTAATATGCTTTTTGAAATCAGGAAGGGCCATCACCTATTGCCCCACAGTTGAAAATGTTTCCTATTGTCTGCGTAGGTATGTAATAAGTACGCTGGAACTAATGGTGGCAGAAGATTACATGATTGTGTACCTGAATGGCGCCACACCTCGCAGGAGGATGCCTGGTTTCACCTGGATGAAAAAGTGCTACCAAATGATCGACAGAAGGTAATATTCACATATCCCATAATTACTAAGTTTAATGACATTATATTACAATGGTATATTATGCTATCAGTCTGAAGCAGACTTTAATAAAGCATTTCAATACATTTGTTTGATTACAAAGAAGAAAGGCAAACTTGAATGGAGAAATTGAATGATGGTTTCCCTTTGCAACACTTTTTATTTAAGTGCTTCTTTAAAAGAAAGAATATAGAAAGATTACCCACTGAAATTTCACATTAGTCCCCTTCATCAACAGAGTTCCATAAGTAGGCCAGTAGGGGGCATACCTATCATACTTACTCTATCTGACTGGGATAAACAACAACTGTCCCCCTATATAATAAACAGTCAGTAGTTCACATAAGTAAATCGAGATTTGTGACACTGATGAGTCACAAATGATCATTTTAGTCATCACTGACATATTTCTTTGGCAGAACTCTAAAATGGAGCACATTGCATTGTGGGATTGTCCATACGAAGCCATAAAGTGGCCGACCTCTTATCATCTATTAATCATTGCTTATGCTGTTTTAATCTTCTTAAGCTCAACAACTTCAATGTCATAGATAACAATGAATCTTTTGCTAATGATTTCCCACAGACTGAAGAAAAACCTTAAGCTGTTCATCATTGTCCATCCTTCCTGGTTCATACGGACTTTGCTGGGAATCACCAGACCCTTCATAAGGTCTCAGTGTTGTAACATTTACAGTAGATAACACACATCAGGACAGGATGAACATCATGTTTTAATTTATGAAAACACACATATTGCACTCTTACCTCTACTGTATATCCCTGCATGCTACCAATACATATTGGAAAGAAGATTCCTATCCAGTAGTTCACTATCCCTACTTTGTTATCTATAGGCAGCTGACACCACCACAAATCCAAATATAACTATGACAATCAACAATTTTATTACCCTGGAAATCCAGGCACATTATGCTGCACGTTACTGAAACAAAACTATTATTTCTGTTTTATACAGCACCAAATTCAGCAGTAAAATCAAGTACGTGAACAGTCTGCAGGAACTTGGTGATATCATCCCAATGGAGTTTGTCCACATTCCACCCAGCATTGTGAAGTGAGTAACCCAACACATTACTTTTTGGTGCCCATACCATTTTTTTTTTTTTTTTTTTTACTCCCCTCCTCCACTCCAGTTTTTCCAGTTTAAAGTGAACTACACTAAACCCTGTTTGTCAGATATGAAGAACCATTTGTTTCCAGCAGTTGTGTGGACTAAAAAAAATCATCTCTCACTCTGCCCCAAGGTATGACGAGGAGAGGGGTATACACAAATTTGCATGCATGAGGTAAATCACCTAACCTGCCTGTATTAATCAGTTGGTTGTGTGGAATCCTCCCTGAAAACTCCTTCAACACTATTTTGAATGTTCTCATGCTGGAACTAACTGACTTTAGCTGTCTGTGACATCTTTGTAGAAATCTAATGAGCATACACCCTGAGGTATCTGGCACTAACAACCAAATACAAACAGCCCCAAAGCTAGGCAAGTCTGATGGTTTGATATGCAATGTACTGTACATACAATGCATTTTCAGACAGAATCCAAACTGGAAAAACACCAATTTCTCTGTCAGTATGAAGTATTTTGACAGCTGGCTAATAATATCTTCCAGTGAAATTAGTTAAACTATAAGCATGAAGCATGTTTGCAAAAATGTTGCAAAAAGCTTAGGTCAAGGAAAAATGGCCTTCATAACCGGTAGGCTACAATGTCGCTACTGAGAGGTCAGTCATGAACACGACTACTACAGGTTGCTTGTCATAAAAATGTAAACAATGACCAATGCTGTTTGCTTCTGGTGAGTACAGTCTCAGTGGAACACAGAATACCATGAAGAATATGACACAAAACTATGTGTTTTATGATTACTTCCTATTCATTTCTATTCAGATCTACAACAACAAAAATGAGAAACAGGCTGTGTGAAACACTCACAAACACACACTTGCTGATACTTTGGTGAAAGCAGAGTGGAGATGAGACTATGGTTAAACGATTCCAACTTTAACCCTATCCAAGCAGCCATGGCTTGAGTCTAAAATATAGACCCAGTGCTTGTTTTTTCCAAAACAGTTTTTACGGGTAAAATGTTGGCTCTTTTGACGTTTATTGTTGAAAAAAATGATTGCTCCCTATGCATTGCAGTGCATCTGTCGCCCACTCCTTTGACCTTGAATAACTTCCACATTAGAGCTGTGATGCTTGTTTTATGTTCCTCCCATTCACCCTCCTATGGCAGCGTGGACACAGGCTAATTATTAATCCCCAGCAACTGCATGTGTACTGACAATATGATCCCGGCTGTCACTTATCTCCCTCACTAACCTTTCCTCTCTGCCCTCCAACGCAATGCTAAACCAGACTGGATACAGAATTGCAGGACTCAGCTAAGTAAGTTGTGGGCCATCGTTATCTGTCAGCAAGTGAACGGAGATACAGAAAGAAATGATTGCTGAATTTTTGCCCTAATATTCAATGAACAGTAGAAGAGATATTGGCCCAATCAAAAAGCATGAAGACATTTCAGAGATTAACAGACCACTGCATTTAACAGAAAATCATATGGTATAGTTAGAATGTCAATAGGCGTCTCATGTCCCATTTCAGTTACGGTCATAAATGCATCTGCTACAGGCCTAGTTTAGCTATGCAATTTATGATCCGACTACTGTTTTTTATTCCTCATATTGTACCATTTTCATTGGCAACCCCCTGCTTTAAATGTTTCATTCTAATGCATCAATGACAAAGTACAAAGTACTACAATTGTTTCCCTCTCATCTTTTCTCCCACACAGAGCCGACAAGAAGGGGAACTCCTTTGTTTGACAGTTACAAGATTCCTGCTGCCTCTTCTCCTTGCATTATGCTGTGCTGTATAGCATATCTGAATATAAGCCAGCCTGCAGCATGAAGTGTATGGCACATAGTTGTTACACCAACAACTGATAATGGGTTAGTAAAGGAAGTTGCCGTGGTACAAAACATCAGGAAGTTGCCTGTTCATTGAGGAAAGTACTAACCTGAGGGTGCTGAACATAAACCTGTATTTACAGAGAGACTGTCACTGTGCTGAAGGTTAGATGCTTTATCCTGTATAACTGTACATTACACAGCACTGGGTTATGTCACCCGGCCTGTAGCTTTAGTTTAGTTCTTTCTTTTTATCTTTGACTTAAATGATACCTTGATTCTTATGTTATTCACTTTGGAGGAACTACTAACTGGCTTTGCTCCATTCATGTATGAATCTACTCTGTACCTTTTGTAACCCATGGTAGTAATAAGTGAGGATTCTCTGAAGCTGTAACGAGGCTCACGATGCTTTCACCTAATAAGCAAACACATCCATACAATGGCATATTGATAAAACGTAAAAAAAAAAAATATTTTAGGTATTCAAGGTTTACAAAAATATGATCCATCCACAAAAACAGTCTTTCTACCATACACGTCTGTTCTATTTGTAATAGCATGTAACAGAACAGCCAAGCTGGTTTTTGAATAGCTTCTGATGACGTCAGTGTTTTTACATCTCACTCAACAACTCATACACTTTTAAAAGGCTATATTTTGGCTGTTAACACTGTATGTCCCTGTAGAAAGTATTTGCAACATCCTATCATAAAGGTAGCAAAATAGCAGATATCTACAATGGCCCAAAGAGCTCGCTGCACAAAACAAAACAAAACACAAGCATTGGAGGAAAGCAAAGGTTTTCTGTAGGCCTTTTCCCTTGTGTTTTGTCCATTTGTACGTGGTCTCCTATGTAGCAGTGTGTTGAGCTCTCAGGGCCACCATAGTTCATCAGTAGTAGTTATGCAGTAATGTGTTGCATGTTTTCAGTGGAGGTTACTCTGATCTGATTACTCACATAAAAACAGAATTGTGTCCCAATGTAGTGTGTGTGTGTGTGTGTGTGTGTGTTAGTGTGTGTGTGTGTGTGTGTGTGTGTGTGATGAAGAACTTCTAAATGTTGACTGATGGGTAGGGAGGTACAGTGTAGAGGGCCTAGGGTCTGTCTACTTTTATTTGCTTTTACTTATATTTGTGTACAGTATGTGTGTGTGTGTATTATATATTTGTGGCTTGCAATATGCAACATATTCATTTGTTGTAAAATGTCGAATGTTTTACTTTATTAAAGATGTGTTCCTCCTCAACAGTCTTTTAAAAAATATATACCATACACCACAACAAACACACAATAGCAATATCCAAGCTAGTAAATTCATCCTGCGTACGTAAAAAGAGTGTCCGGCTAAAAGTTCATGAGAAAACTATTTTTACCGAAATGAAACAATTCCAACACCAAAGCAACTAAGTAGACAGCAATTGTACTTTACACCACCCGCACATATGAAATATGATTATAAAAAATGATATGATTATAAAAAATTATATATATTAAAAAATGTAGTAACTTTAGTTACTAAAGTAACTTTAGAGCAGACAGCCAAGCTACAAACAGTTTGTGACAGGACTAAAAATGACAATTTTGACTATTTTTCTCAATAATGAAACCCTAACATAAAAGAATGCATGATAGTTTGTTGTAATAATAATTTCATGGAATTCAATCCACCTATTTATTGTTGCTGTAATGTATAAATATCTCCAGATGTTTTACATAGTTATTATTATTATTACTATTATTATTATTATTATTATTATTAATAATATTATTATTAGTAGTAGTAGTAGTCATACTAGTGTAATTACTATTATTATTATTATTAGTAGTAGTAATAGTAGTCGTGTTGTTATTATTATTATTATTATTATTATTATTATTATTATATGTAGGGAAGGGTAGACTGACTGGGCCATGGTTTGGGTACTTGGGAAAGCATAACTCATGTCGCCCTCTTCTGGTGTGCTCCAAACGTCAAAGGCAGTTACCGACTAACGGGCGTTCTATATCCACAGGTAGACTACCCATCAATTGAAGTTAATGTTTCCAAAACACAACGAACGTTAGCACTTCGTTTTTTTTGGGTATCAAAACATCCAGATGTAAATCGGTGTCGTAATCCCCTAGACGTGTAATGGGAATGCCTCAGTTAATTGCCAAATATCCTACAACATCTGAACGCAGCACGTAACCGTCGGCCCGCTTTGGTCATGGGGTCAGTGACGTCACCAGAAGCGAGACGGATGTGTACACACATGTAATAGTTATACAGCCTGTGAGAGCTTCATTCTCAACGCCATACTACTAGAGGACCTAAGAGAAATCGGGAAAGTCATCATTCGAGTTCTGTACAACCGAAGACCTTTGGTTGAAACCGGTCCAGGGACAGGGTGCATCTATCGAAGCTAACAGTAGCTATCTTAGCTAGCATAGCTGGTGAACTTTTACCATCGGTGTCAGTGACATCAGCTTCATCCAACTCGACCAAGCTAACCAGACAGGTGAAGCTCTGCCTTAATGCAAGGGCATACTCTGGACTCTTTAAGGGTAGGATTTCGGTTCAGCTAACTGTCAAAGAGTTGCTAGCCAGTGGAGCTGGCTGATTAGCCAGTCCGACTTCCGTGTGTCGTTCGAGGTCATTCTGTAGCGTACATCCAGCCAGCTATTATCGTGAAGCTAATCATGAAGAGCCTTCCATATTTCTGCCGGGGAGAGGTCATTCGAGGCTTTGGGAGAGGAAGCAAAGAACTGGGAATTCCCACGGGTGAGTTAATCGTCAGCCGTTAATCTGTATGAGCTTTATAGAAGCTAACCTACGACACAGCGTTTGGTCAGTCTGAGAGTAACTTAACCAAGGAGAGAGATAACTAGAGTAAGGGTCGATAATTTACTTCAGTGGTCTCTGTGTATGACCTATATGTTTGCCAAGCTTTTCTCGGATGATTCGGCAGATGCCACATGTCTTTCATAGTCGTTACAGAGACTTAGATACTGAGTCACACTGGACAGCTTGGATGACGACACCATTTTACGCAACGAGCGTACTTCGTGTTTTTTTTTTGACAGTGGTAAAAGTTGAGTACATGACAAATGATGAAACCTGTTATTTACTGAAAAATGTTACCTTATCACAGAAAATAGTCAAAGCATATGGGAAACTGCCAACTCGCCTTTTTTGTAATTACAGTAAATCCTGTGTGGGATTATAAGACATTCTACACCATGAAGCTCCCCGACAGGTTGCCTGACTTATCCCACAACGGGATACACATACATCCATTAAACATTAACAAATGTAAAGAGTACTATGCAGACCTTCTAAATGCCAAAAGTGCTTTGTACAATAGAAGGTGTAGCAAATTCATTTCTACCAATATGACATTTTGTGGATTCTTTTCTAGCCATGGTTATCTTAACAAGCACTTTCTCTTAATAAAGTTATTTGGTTTACAAAAAAAAAAGTGTTTCATCTGCAAGTCACCTTATGTGACCTTTACATGCTAACCCTTTTCTTGCCTTCTTCTGACCGTTCCTCCCTTTCTCTCCCATCTCCAGCTAACTTCCATGACTCAGTGGTGGACAATCTTCCAGCAGATATTGGCACAGGGATCTACTATGGCTGGGCGTGCGTCGGTAATGGTGAAGTCTGCAAGATGGTGATGAGCATTGGTTGGAACCCTTACTACAAAAACACCAAGAAGTCAATGGTCAGTACAAGAAAAGCTGAATAATCTAATGCTTAATCAAGATCCTAGTACAATGTTTTCCCAACTTTTTTTCAGGTGACCCATTTAAAAAAATATTTTACCATGGTGATCCACTTCCCAATAGGCCTTATCTATATATCATGACAAGAGCATTGACCATTTTTACTGCCATTTCCATACCACCTTATTGAAGAGATACGTTTGATAAATCACAACTTTGTTTAGCAGGTTATTGAAATACATACATATACTAAAATCTTTAGATATAAATAATGCATTTAGACAGAGTTAACTCTTCCTCTCCAATAATACAAACCGAATCCACGCAACGCCTATTAGCACATATTAGATTCAATGTTAAGAGTTGGCTACAATTATAAGATCAATATGAACATTCAGGCACCCTCATGTGGGTCAAAGGTGTACTGCAGATATAAATGTTGATAAAGGACTATGAAAGAAATTGTCCAATGTTATTTGGACACAAAATAAAATCTGCTACTCACTTGTGAGTCCTGGTCCAGTGTTTGGGGATTACTGTCCTAGTATGTTTTTGCATCAGGGATAATTTCACATCAATGTAGTATGACAGCTATTCAGCTAGAACTGTTTGTTTGTGTATGGGTGTATAGATATTTAGATGGCGACTCTGTGCTCTTTTAAGAAGTCTGAAAAAGAGCCTGGTGCTTGAAATGTTACTGCAAAAACATCCTTAAAACGAGAGCTTTCTGGTGTGCCGATCTATCCTTTTTAATCCTACGTATTTCTTTGATCCAGCACTGAATGTACTTGTCTTACTTATCACTTGTAGCAGTAAGAGAAAAGCAGCATTCACTGCAAGCTGCTGGGTGTTTTAGTCAAAGCATGCACATTGCAAATCTGTAGTCTGTGGATAGTGCATTGTGTAGTCTTTTCCAATCCAGGGTTAAAGGCAGTGTGGTACGGTCACAAGGCCATGGTCTCACTTTGGGAATCATGTTTCCCACAGTGGCACAAAACACATTTGGAAAAAACAATAACTGCTTGTGTTGATTTTTTTTTTTTTTTTAAAGAGAATAGTGGCTAAAGTTTAGAAAGACATTTCTGTCACCAAAACCCTAAACAGTACAACAATAAAGCACTTATAGTGAATTAACTGAAATGTCTTTAATTTAAGTATTTGGTGTTTTGCTTCATAAACGTAGTACATTTCATTTGACAGTTTCAGTACCGTTGTAAGGATGCATGTTTTCATTTTATTCTAGGAGACCCATGTGATCCACAAATTCAAAGAGGACTTTTATGGGGAGATTCTCAGAGTGGTCATGGTGGGCTACATCCGTCCAGAGAGAAGCTACAACTCACTTGGTACAACGCGTCCCTCACCCTCTCCCTCACCATAACAAGTTGCCAATGCACTATGAATATTGCCAATTCTCCCTCTCTAATACATATTTGCAAGCTCCCATTTTCTTCCTCTTTACCCATCGTTCCTATCCCCTTATTATTATTATTATTATTATTATTATTATTATTATTATTCTCTTTCCCCAGACTTATTTTCCATATGTCTTCATCTCTCTCTTTCAATTCTTTTCCTAACAGAAGCGCTCATTGCAGCTATAAACAATGACATTGAGGAGGCCAAGGTCAAGCTGGAGCTCCCAGAGCATCTCAAACTTAGAGACGACAACTTCTTCACCAGTGCTCCCAGCTCGTCCTCAGCCGTACCCCCCACCACCGCATCCACGTCACAGACTATTATGAATGGTCACTGACAGCTGGCGTTGACTGGAGCACTTTGTAAACACACACACACACACACACTAAAAATGGCAGTTTCTATATACACAAATCCACAGCCTCATTCTGAGATCTTAGTTGTCGACAGCCAATCATTTGTATATATCCACACCAGATTGCCTCTGTACATAACGAAAGGCACAAATGGAACGACTCTGAACGGTATCTATCCGCGGTTGAAAATACAATACTTATGTCCTTTTACTGTTGACATTTGTTTCTGTGTCAGATGGTTAAAGAGAAAGTCTGGGCATTATTATCTGTAACAAATCACTGGTCGCACTGTTAGATGACTATGCAACAAAGGCTAAATGCAAGGCATGTTTGAATATGGGGATATTAAATCATGAACATTAATGGTATTAAATTATACTCGTTTTCTTGTCTCATTTACCTGAGAAAATATCTCTGTTCCAGTGTAACATAGTCCCTCTACTGTTCATCACTGCCCTTAAAAACCTGCCCTTGAACTAGCGATTTGATTTAGGGTTGTTGTTGCTGCAGAAAAAACTGATATTTATTTTTGAACAATTGTTTTTAAGGATAAACTTAACATATTCACCCTCAGGATTTGAGTTGTACACTCTTGACACAAAATATTTTTCTATTATAGAGAATTGTTGAAGAATCATCGAACACAGGCTGGACAAGCAAACACATTCTTATGCACGTTATTAACATTTTGCCGTTTTTTTCACTGCAGCCTAATGCTCAGTCTGCTAGTCTCTGTGGGTTTGTTACAGATAGTAAAACATTGACATGGGATGGCATGTAAGTTCAGCTCCTGTACCCTGCTATGATATTTAAAAAGGCAAACGTTTGAACTCAAATCAACACCATAAATAAAGTCCCATGCAGAATAACTTACAATACACAATATTCTATCTATCTCTATATACATTACAGTTACATTTCTTGTTTCATGGAGTTCATGTTAGCGCTTTACAGGGTGTGTGCCTGCATCTCTTTAGCTTTCACAGAGAAAATAACACAAAACCTAACATACAAGTGTGTTAAGTTATTTGAACCGTTGTACATAATTGTTTTAAATGAATGAAATGTATGAGTCTAGCAATGCGACTTGGGATTTTAAATCTGTATAATCTTTTAGTTTATTAAAGTGTTATTTAGTGAGTAAAATATATGACTGCAGTCGTACATCAGTAGCTGTGTTCATCTCCCAAGAACAGCTAATCTGTTTTTTCAGGTTCTTTCTGTTCTCAGCCAGGTGGATTATGTTTCCTTTTAACCGGTTCAGTCCCTTTACTGACAGGGAAACGAATATAGAAAGCAGTACATCACTGTTATGTTGACATGCTACATTATCCATTATATTCACCCACTTAAGTACTTAATGTAAAACATACATCTGACTGTAACCTGTCAAAGATTTTAACACGGATGTTTTCATAACCCCACCATTTTTTGCAATTATTTATTTTAGTTTAAACAGGGACCAGGGTTACTGAATGTAGATCTTTAAGGTTCAACACTGCTTTTATGTTTTCATTTGTGTTATTTGTAATGTAATCAAATAAATAGTTCATCAAAATACATTTATGAGCCAAGTAAGTTATTTGTCCATATTGAATCAATGTTGTGTCTATTTGTTCAGTTGTGGTATGATGTAAGGCCTCAAGGTACTATCGTTAACACAGAAAAGTTAATGTTTAACAGTGGGGTAAATAGACAGTTCTGTGTACTTGAAGGGGGAAAGCAATGAGGGGTTAATGGTCTTAGAAGTATTGCTTGGTTGGCAGTTTTTAAAGAGGGCAGTGTGCAGCACTAATAGCCAAGAGACTAGGGATGAACTGATCTGACTTTTTCATTCCCGATATCAATACAGATACCTGAGCTCGTCCTGACCTGATGTCAGTGTTTTATTGATAAGCGGTATCCCTCACTGTGTTGAAGTCAACGGGTGTACACCTGTTCCTAACATACTTCCTCTAGTGAATGGATTGGGAAAGATTGTCTTACAACAAGCAATGTTACTCAATCCAAGGTGAAAAAAGGAACAATCAAACCCGCTCTTGGTGTTTGCTGGTCTTTATAGAGTCTGATGCAGCTTAGGAACTCACTCCACTATAAGCTATGACTTTAAAAGGAATACATTAAATTAAATTAATCTAAGCTTGCTTGGCTTGTTTAGATTTGGCTCATGCCACGCTGCCCTGCATCGTGTGTTCTCGTCACTCCAGGTGTCTGCAATTATCACCCCCTCCGTCGTGCCACACCCAACCCCTCTGATGTCAGCAGGCATCTGCTGCACATTAAAGGAACATACTGCGGTCTTTTTTGGCTGGCTGTACAAAGTTGGAGGTCAACTTTTATATATGCACCTGTACAGAGGTTTATACATCAGTGCTTAAGAAATGTAATAATTAGAACAACTTGTAGCCTTAAAAGACATCTTTAAGTAATAAGTAATGATTAATCGCTAAAGGTCTTGCTGTTTAATTTGCATGAGAATACTCACATTAAATGGACAACAATAGAAAGGGATCTTACAACAAACCCTTGTTAAAGATGAGGAACCAGTTAAATTAAGACCACACTTGCATCGGTCAACATGATTTGTACTCATTTAAAAGTAGAATACGCCAATTCAGCTTTCTTACATAACACAATCACACATCGAAGCTAATACAAAACGTGTTACTAAGCTCAACAATTACCAGGACAGCTAACAGCAGTGTTTATTTGCATGAAATTCTTCCCCCAATCACTTGAACTCACCTGTGTAAAACAGCGGGTTATTTCACAACACAAATTTCCATCAAGAATGCACTTTTATACTGTATTATGAAACAGTGGATTCATAGCACATTTCACATCAGCCAAGTACAGACAAATATCCTAATCATTCATTCCTCACACATTCCAGTGGGCGGGATGCAGACCTGTTATTATCCCAGGCATACAGTCATAAAAGACAAATGCTAAACCCGGAAGTCAAAACAGAACTAGAGGAGAGATAAAAGAACATTTTCCCACAGAATCTCCTGCACCTTCTGCCTTGTTTTAAACAGTAATCTGGACACATGCACAGATGTCAGCATTTCACTGCAACTTAACCCAGTGGGAAAATATCTTGATTTCCATGTCAACTAACCTGAGCAGTGTTAAAGATCAGATTGTACTTCACAGTAGTTTGCTTTTGAGGGACCTCCTGCAATGCAATACAAAGTCCAATTTACCATTTAAACAAGGATACTGCAGCACAAAGGACTGACAGTGTGTTGTTTGACTGATCAAGTTGAGCTTTTGTTCAGATGATGCAGAAACAGTTGAAGTATACGATATAACCATTCTGTTCGACTGGGTTGTAATAACAGAATACAATTTGCAATTAAATGCCCTGATGTGTCACTGTGTTATAAAGTGTTTTGTCTTATAAAAAAAATCAAATGATATAAATTTAACTCTGTAAATTGTAAGTAATATGAATGCATAATTGTGTGCGATTGCATTTTCTCTAAGCAATATCAGCGGACAATAATTACCAACATATCAATTTATGTTTTAAACATGCAATAATTTCTTTAAAAGAAATTTCTTCTAGAAATTGTAAACAAACACCTGTAAATGAATATGATTGTCAGCACATTCACAGCTTTTCCTGAGGTTTTTTGACTTCATTCAAAATTAAACTCTTCTTCCCAATCAAAGGAATATGTTGCATAGAACCAACAGTAACCCGAAGTTAGTTACCCCCTAGTAAGTCAACGTCCTACTTGACCCAGCAGCCATATCTTGGAAAAGTCTTAGATGGCGATCACAATGACTTCATGCAGCCATCATGTTGATTAATAACCGGCTGGTATGACTAAAATGTCTTTGAAGTGTAATGCCAATGAAAAACATTTCTGCATAATTGTCATCCTCCTCCACCCTTGGCTGCTCCACCTGCTGATTGTGCTCATATGATCTGAAGAGATCCAACTTTTAAAAAAGAATTAAACAGACATCATGTATCTGAGAAAGGGTGAGAAACAATTTTCACGATATGCTTAGAGTGATGCATAAGGAAGAGCTAATTCTCTCCAGTCAGGTCCTTTTGTACGTTCTTTTCATCTGTATGAGTAGCTCTCATCATCGTATTCTAGCTCAATCTCATCCTCATCCAAGAGTCCGTACTTGAACTTCCGATACACTGTCCCATCTTGTCCCATGTACACAATATCATCATCCTCGTCGTCCTCATCGTTCTCACATTCAACTATCCGGTCGCTGTACTCCCCAAATGAAGAGGTGGTTGGTTGTGAAGCGACGTCTCCATTGGTGTCCAGTTTCTCATAGCCTCCGGCTTTGGTTTGGGGTGCGATGGCGAGTGATTTAGATCGAGCATTGAGGAAGAGGAAGAGCCCAACGCCCACAGAGACGATAACCACAACACAGACAGTGACAAAGAGTTTGGAGGTGCTGCCTTGACTCTCTAAATCCTCAGCTTCCCTCAATACAAAGTTGGCACCCAGAATGCACTCCTCTGAGAAGAAGAAGATGGAGCACGCCATTAGGTTACTTACAATAAGAAATGCAATCTGTATACTGGGTCTCGTCTGTGATGGCCAGAGGCATTCCTAGTTATTTAGGAACACATTTGCCTCATACATATTACTGGAAACTCCAGTTTGGCAAGAAGCTTTAACTCAATACTTTACAGTGGTAAGGGAATTAATTAAATCAATGATATAGGGTGGCAACCATTACAAATTACAGATGCCCTGAAAGATTGTGACTGATGGCTCAAACAAATGAAACACTATTTTCCAGAAGCAAGTATCAATACAAGTCTGTGTTTCAGTGTGGGTTCTGCTTTACCTCGTGAGGCCTTGCAGTCACAGCACTCCCAGGGCATTGGCTTATCATCATGGTGTGTTTCCTTTCCACAGCAAGACAAGCAGCGGCCATCAGACAGGATCTGCAGTGCGGGGCACACCGTACAGCTCCACTTGCCGGGACCTCGGCAGTCCACGCAGGACGGGTCACATGCCTCGCAGTTTGGTTCGTCACTCTCGGAACCAGAGCCCTAAAGCAACCGATTAATTTGTTACAGAGCACATTAAATGTCAATTTCATGCATTTTACTCTCCAACTAATGCTCCATGACTGACAGAGGAGCTGTAGCTCTAATATGTTATTCCTTTTTCAAGAGTCAATTGTGAAAGATCAGTTGAATATAAGCGAATGGAAACGCGCTTCTCTATATTGCCCGTAGGTGTGAATGTGAGTGTGAATGGTTGTCTGTCTCTACATGTCGGCCCTGCGATAGACTGGCGTCCTGTCCAGGGTGTACCCTGCCTTCGCCCAATGATAGCTGGGATTGGCTCCAGCCCCAACCCTCGTGACCCTAAATACAGGATAAACGGTAGAAAAATGGATGGATGGATGGATGGATGGATGGATGGAAACGCGCTTTGTAAAATAAGCAGCACACAAGCTGTCCGTCACCTGTGAAGCAGCGTAGTAGCCTAAGAGACATTGGGATTCACAAATGCCTCCCATAAATGTGTAGCCATCATAACAGGACTGGCAGGCGAGAGCGCCCTCATCTGGAAGGAGAGAGAGAGAGAGAGAGAGAGAGAGAGAGAGAGAGAGACATAGTATGCAATAGTACCGTCAAATGTCATCATGGCTGAAGATTAAGAGATTAAAAGCAAACCAATCAAAAGCAATTTAAATGGGTGAAGCAGAAGTATGTCATACACTTATTTGAGAAAATGTGTCGAGATGTGATTTTATATTTTTGTTCTTGCTCAATAATGTGAAATGACAAAAAAACCTATAAAAACAACACATGGCAGAAAAAGGCCATGACGGACTCTCTTTACCGCTGCAGGTTTTGCAGGTGGGGTGACACTTGTGACAGGTCTTGGACCGGCTGCTTTCAAAGTAGCTTGGAGGGCAGCTCGGCAGAGCACTGTCCCCACTGCCTCAGGTAGACGTAGGTCTCACGACAGTCCAGGCAGTTTGTGTTACCGCGACCCCAACACTGGCTACAAGAGGGGTCACATCGCTCACAAACCATGGTGGTGGTGTTGCCAAAGTGACTGAAAAAAGGAGAGAGGTTATCTGTTTAGTTTGGGATGTTCTTTGATGAAAAAGGAGAGAGGTGTGTGTTCTTCTAACCTCTCTGAACAGGTTTCGACACAACTGCTCCCCTGCTTGAAGAATCCAGATTTACAGTTGACACACTGCACACTGTGACGGCCCTCGCATGACATACAGCTGAAGTGACAGCGCTCGCACACGCGTTCGTCTTTGTCCTCTGCATAGTAACCCACAGGACACTCCAGGACACATGTGTCGTCTGATGGACGCAAAGTTACAATTTGAAAAAAAAGAGAAGTTTACTTTAGCAGGATAAGAAGCATAACATTTACTATTGAGATAACTTACTCAGTAGGAAGTGTGGCTCATTGCAGCTGAGGCAGTGGTCTTTGCTTGGTCCAGAACAGCGATGACAGAGTTTATTACAATGTTGGCACTCCCCATTATGGTCCATATATGAGCGCAGAGAGCACTCACTGTAAAACACACAGTGTCCGCTGGCATCTTTACGCCTGTTGGTATCACAGCTGAGGCAGGATGAGGGCCCATGGCCTGAGCAGGTCAGGCATGACTTGTCACAATCTAGGACAAAAAAAAGCCAGGAGATCCAGTCAACTAATAAATCAAGTAATGACGGAGTAGCCTAGATAATTATTGTATTTAATTGTGCATGCTCATTATAATCTTCCACATTCCCTACCTCTGCATTCATTGGTAGTCGGATCATAGTAAGTGTTGTTGGGACACTTAGCCAGACACTCTCCATTGTAACGGACAGCTTTTGGGTTGCGACATGTATCGCAGTCATCAAAGCCCGGTCCGTCACAGGAGACACAGTCAGTATGGCAACGCACGCACTCCTGTTGCTGCTCGGTAGCAAAGGAGCCTGTGGGACAATCATCCAAACACTTACCCTCATGGAGGTAGTAGTACTGGGCACACTCTGGGAGAGAGACACAAAGGGATAAGAAATGGAAGAAGCACTGTTTACATTTGCAAAAAAAAAACCCAAAACAAATACACTAAAGAAATCTTGGCCAGTGATGACAAATCATCAATATTCCAAACCAGACTTTACTAATTACTATAATTACATAGTTACTTAATTGCTTACTTGAGGGTAATTCTTATGCTCTTGTAAACAAATGATTGTCAATTGTTATTCTAACGACACTAATAATGTGGTTGTCAAAGTATTGTGTAGAGTTATACTGTAGGTACTACAAAAGTTACTCTGACTCTGACAAATGTTTGTTTCTTCCCCAAATGATCTTCTCTCTAATGTTTCTTGTAGTCCTCCATCCTTCTTGTAATGAACTATTTGCAGTCCAGTGAGCAGAGAAGGATCTCTCTGCATTTACTCCTCATCTTCCTTCTCCTCCTCTTCTGTTCTGCTACATCAAGGCTTAACTATGTCTCTCAAAAACACCTCTCTTCCAATTCGCTTCCCCTTCCACTGCTCCAGCATACTCACTGCTACACAGGCCATCGTGATTGCACTCTTGACACTGAGCTGTACACCGATGGCACTCTGTCTCAGTGGCGTAATAGCCCTCTGGACAGTGAGACCTGCAGGAGTGGTCCAGCAGCAGGTACTGTGTCTCACAGGTCAGACAGCGAGAGGAATGATCCTGGCAGGATGCACACTCTGGGGAACATAGCTGGCAAACATCACCTTGAGGGAACCCTCTGGATTGGAGGCAGAGAGGAGAGAACGAGGCGTCATTGAACGTATTATGATGGTGTGTGTTCATGTGCAAGTCAAGAGTTGTAAAAAGAGGACAAGCACCTCTGACAATCCACCACACACACTCCACCCTGGAGGTAAAGCCCACTGCGACAGCGCTGGCACTGCTGGGCATCTTGGCATGTAACACACCCTTCCAAGCAGGCTTCACACTGGCTGGATGCCTTGTTGGCAAAAGTGCCAGATGGACAACGGAACGTGCAGGTCTGCCCCGTAGTCAAGAACTGACCTGAACACAAAAGCACAAGAATATAAATACAGGGCACAAAGATTGTCGGTGGTCAACAGTTTGTTTAAAAAGAAGGTGGCTCATCATCCTGTTTGACATACTTCGATTTAGAGTTTTCCTAAAACATCTAAGACAAGCCAACTTAACATGTTGTCGTGTCAGAAGCTCGGTTTAATGTGGCATACAAATAGCAAATGTTTACCAGAGTAGCAGCTGCTGCAGTCCTCCTTCCCTGCAGCAGAGCAAGTCTTACAGGAAGTGTGGCACAGCTCACATTCACCCTGACCTGACGGGACCAGAACAAAATATGCAAACATTAATGACATCCCTATGGCATGAAAAACAGACTAGGAATGTGTTATTGAGTACTTAATGACAGCTAGGGATAAATGTAAAAATATCCCTATATATATATTTCCCTGCATGCTTCAGTAGCAGTCAGCAGTACTTCAGTTTCATTTGGGTTTGGTTTAAGTGAGAATCTTTAGTACGAAGAATTCAAATGAAATGAAATAAATTAAAATCAGCCGTACTGTTTCCGAAGTGTGCCTCAGGGCAAACAGCAAACCGTCTGCCCTTTAAACACTCCCCATTCTCCAGCGTGAATCCATCCTCGCAGGAGTCACAGTCGTTGTACTGTGGCCCTCCGCAGGTACGACAGTCGTGATGACAAGGCTCGCAGTCCCGGCTCTCCTTATCCACAAAATAACCTTCCATACAGTGAGTCACACACTTGTCATCTGAACAGAAAAAAAAAAACACATTTTTACTTATTTTATCTACCATTGCATTGGACTTTTACTGCGATGTGTACAGTTTCTCTAGCTAAAATTCACAGCATAACCCCAAAGTATAAATGCTTCAAATGTTACCAAAGACATAGAATCCCTCTTCACACCAGTAGCACAGGGACTGGTCACAGACTACACATTGTGTGTCTTCACACGGAGCACACACCATGGTGTCCTTCCGACTGTAGGTCCGATCTGGACAGGACTGATGGCAGTCTGTGCCTAACCTGATAGGCAGAGAGAAAGACTGATAGTATCAATAGGGACATACAAATACGGTCAATGAAACTCAATCAAAAAGACTTACTGGTAGTAATCATCTTCACATGTGAGGCAAACCGTGTCCTGCGTCTGCTCTCCAGAATCCCCTGAAGAGCAGAAATTAAACACATCATAAACAACAGATCAGATCAGATCATATTGTGATTTTCTGGATTATAATAGCCCATTGGGTCATCGTTGTATCAGTTGTTGCAGCTTCTGTTCAAATCACATTTAAATATGATGCAGTCGTTTTACCCATTTTTGCAGTGAAACAAAAAAAACAAACAAATATAAAAAGATAATATTACTGTGGTGGTAAATTAGTGAAAAAATAGCTTATCTATTATTCTAAACCCAGTTTCCTTTAACACCAGCAGGAGGCACTCTGACAACATACAATAAATGTGCTCAGCTGCTCTAGAATTGAATGGCAATGGCACTCACAGATCAATCACTGGCTGAGTGTGATTAATGGAGAGCCACCAAAAAAGATCTAACCCAGATCCCAAATGTTAAAGTCAAAGTGTATCTACAGGTATTTCAGTTTCTATAATGTCGCCCATTCTCAAGAAGTCAGATGCTGCTGCTCTGTTGTATTTTGCTGTAGGTGTCGAGTGTGTGTGTGTGTGTGTGTGTGTGTGTGTGTGTGTGTGCGTGTGTGTAGCTTGCACTGCAGATGTACTTTTGCTGAATAACACAAAAACAAGCATAATGTGAGCGACAGGTTGTGTAAAACACTGGCATATTTGCTGTTGATGCATGTTTTGTTATAGGAGTCTGGGGAACCTATTAGGCATTAATAAGTAATTCAGGTGTGTGAAAGAGGCTGTTTGTTTTTGTACACAAAAGAGAGTTGATTTTCCTTCTAAACTAATTCTCAAAACCATCCAACTGGTAAGTGAGGAAGAGCCACACTGCCATCCTCAGTCCACCGATGTCAATAAATCTCCAAGGACAGAGGGAGGGAGAAGGGGGTGAAGAGAAGGAGAGGATAAGACATGAAGCAGAAAGAGAGAGAGGGGGGGGGGGGTAAAGGAGCGACAGGAGGAAGAGAAAGAGATGGAACTAACTAATAAAAAAAGCTCTTCTGCAGATTGTCCCTAGGGACATTCATCCTCTCCAGAAAAGCTTCCTTCGACCCCCACACCCTATTCCTCTCAGTCTTCTTCCAGCACCCACAACTTAACACTGCGCTGGTTTGTACTTCAATGCGGTCGACAAGCCACTACCTGTGAAAGCAATTACTCACACAGAGAGAGACTGGGACAAAGGAGAGGTGGGAGGGCCAGTGGAGTTGGAAATCATGCCTCCAGGCTGTGTCTATGTGAAGAGAGAAAATAGCTCCTGCATAAATATTAACTGTGAAAGTCATGGAAGTGGGTGGGGGGAGGGGAGGGGGTTCAACAGAATTTAAACTTGCATACACATCCTTCAGCATGCACTTGTGGAATGTGCGTACACACACACACACACACACACACACACACACACACACACACTTACAATCCTTATGCACTCACAAGCTGCATACAGACAAAGGCATACACACAATTTCACATGAAACGATTAGAACGAGAGGTGATATAAGAACAGGAATGTGGATGGATGAACTCTGGTTTACCATCACCTCAAATCATCACTTGAGTTTGAGAAAGTGACAGTATTTTAACAAGAAATGCTTGAGAACTGCAATGCCGGTGAGGAAAAACAGAGAATAGATGTGATTATAATGAAGAAAAACATTCAACCGGTAAAGAATTGGTTAGAATACTTCTTTCCCGATGCCTAATATCACCAATAAAGGAGTGTAAACTATTTTCAAGGTCTGAACAAAGAAGACTGATGAATCCATGTGTCAAGAAGGCTTTTTATCCCAGGTAAACATGCTTCTGGTGATTGTGCCAGTCAGAGAGAGCTCTTAGTATTGGGCTACACTACACTAGTACATCACTGCCATTGCTTAAGTTAGACAGAGCCAAGCCAAGTCAGTTTTAGTCACATAACCCAATATCAAAAATTTGCCTCAAGGGGCTCAACAATCAGTACAGCATATGACATCCTTTCCTTAAACCCTTGATCGGATACGGAAAAGGACTCTCCAAAAAAACAAAAAGAAAAAAAACTTTAAGGAGAGAAGGAGAAAAGACAGATCCAATTATAAACTACATTTGATCCTTTATCCCGTGATTAAGGAATATATCATACAAAAGAGGCTTAATTGGTATAAACTGATGATGTGTTAAAAAGAAGTACTGAAGTAATTTGATGGGGGAGATAGGAGTGCTGCTGGGTCTTATCACACGCCGTCAGGCTGGCGAGCTCGTTGATGAACCTCACACAACAGCACACTACAAACCCACAGCTCGTCTACTAACTTGTAAACCTAATCTTAAATGTACAGCCCACACCAAATTAAACTAAAACCCATATCTCAAGTGCAAATGATTAGCCTCGGAGTACATGTAGAGTTTTAAACCATTGCCTTTTTGGAGGAATGTTTTCAGAAACATGTAAAGTAAAATAACCCGGAAAAAAGTACTCTAAAACAGGACTTTCAGAAACGCACTGAGGTAGTGTAAGCATGCGATCACACATACACGGTAGATGCCAGACACTACACGTTTCATCTTCGTCGCATGGCGTCACACAGGGCTAATCATCGCAAATCACTAATCTGCTGACTGACTTATTTAGCTTGCAGAAATGTGATTACTGAGAGCATGTGGGTGGCAGGGAGGCTGAGGTGGGGGTGAGACTGAAGAAAGATATTCCACCAGAATGCATAATGACATAATAACACCTTTTCTCCACCTCAGACTAGTTGAGTGCAATAACAACTTTCTATGGAAGGCCGGTAACCATCTGTGGGAGAAGGCTTGTACTGACAGAGTGAGGTGTATGAGCACAAGGAAATTAGATATTGGCTGATTTTTATACTGTATGGTTAACTTTTCAACAAAAACAACAAATCTCGTAAAAAAAAAAAAAACACCATTCATAAAAATAGCTTGTTGGCATCCTGTTTTGCGCTTTGCAAAGGTATGTTGATTTTTGATATTCATAAACAGCATGGAGGGTGCTGGCAGTGGAAGGACAAATCATTTCCCATGATTGTAAAACATTTTTAATCCTATGTGGTGTAGATTATGTCTGCCTCTGACTATTTTTTTTAAGGTAGTGTTCCTAATAGAGAAGATAAACAGTCCTGCAAAAAAAGGTAAAACCTGTGGCAGGTGTCTGATAATTAATAAAATCTACAGTTAGTTAAGTTGTGAGAGATTGTCTTTGGTTTGTCCAAATGACTTCCCTGATGAATGAGGCTTATTGGAAAATAATAAATATTCATCAACAGTGGAACCTGTTGTATTTCAATAAAAGCTTAGTTTTCAGGGCGTATTTCAGTAAATATTTGATCACATATCAAATATTTGATAGAGAGCCTACAGCAACCAGTGAAATGCAACAGCGATCAATGGCAGCAGCATTTGTAAATGTTGGCACCCCATCTCACAACTGCATGGCTGACACATTTACTACAGTAAATCCTGCTTTATTGAGTGTCCTGTGTCCACTATATCTGCAATAATAAACGTCTTCAACCGTGAAAACAGTTGAATTTGACCAGTACAGGTTTATCTCATCTACAGTCACTTTGACTGCAAGATACTGCCGTGCGCTGCAGCATATAGCTGCTGCTGGAGCTATAGTGCTCTTGATTTTTATTTCTATGCTTTGAGCGATGAAGGTGAAAGAGGTAGGAAGAGAGAAAGTGAAGAGTGAGAAAAAGATGTGATCTACATACTGCGTTCACATTGCTTGCAGCCCTCGTCACAGGAGACACAGTCCTCTTTCTCTGCAACTGCTACCTCACCTGATGAAAACAGCACATACAAAAATATAGACAGGAAAATACAAGAAAATGTTGAAATAACATGTCCAATTTGTGATGGAGTTTGGAGAAGTATGGAGTTTGTGTTAACTGCCCAAAACTGGATGACAGTTGTTCAAAATAAGCTTTTGTAATGGAGAAAAATAAATTGTTTTTCAAAGTTCCTTTCAAACCTGTATTTCTTTGTCACATCAAATGACTAATAGATGTTTTTAGTGGAGTGAAGTTTATCTTTATCAGACATGACATGAAATTTCTACCCGTCTAATAAATTTTGTCATAAATCAATATGATGCTGCCAGTTTAACAGTGCTCGTCTTAATCACTTTGCCACATTTTACATTTTGGCTTAATTTTTCCATATTTACAGGTTAAATTTTTTATTTATGTAAAATCAATCAATGCAATGTCATGTATGTCTGTGATACCAACAAAAGATAAGACTGCCTAATTAATATATTACAGCTACTTCAAGGCCTTTTAATACCTGCCTACTATGATAAGAATTTAATCTCATCCTCCTTACCACATTTCATATGCTCACATACAAACTTATATCATGACCCTTGACCTCCTCCGTCACATCTCACTCAAAGCATTTCAGATCTTTCACAATCTCCCTGAGGATATTAAATACATTCAGCAAATGTCTTTAAGTTAAATTAAGAACAGGAAGTAGAAAACACATTGGCTCTGGATTTGTTTGTCCCATTTAAAAAATATGTTCTGTTTCATACATTATTTAGCTCAAATACTTTACATTTCACACGTGAGACTGAAATCCAAACACTTCTCTCATCATAGTGTACTAGCTAAAAGAAGCCAATAGTTTCCTATTCTTTGGGTCAATCCATGCATACTATTTGCAATTGTGGCTTGGAGCCCAGGGTGTTGACATATTTTCTTTTGGCATATTTAGCATTTATATTTTAATACTTGCTTTCAAATTAGGTCACTGTGACATGTTCCCTGAAGTGATGCATGCTAAATTTAGCCCAGCTCTGTGATAGTGGCGCTGAGCAACAGTGGCAGCTATTACAAAAATCCTTCCCAAACACTTTTTATCCAACCGTAGTGAGGGGACTTTTTCTTTTATTCAAGCTTATTTATTGTGTGACCCAACTTGAGTATTTCTACTGCAGAATTAACAAAGACTGTTTTTCATAATGAGCATGTAACTTATGTGGCTCCACCCGCATCTCACCTGCACCGCACTCTAACGGGACACACTGGTCGTTTCTGAGCTTGTGGCCTGGGCTGCAGTGGAGGCAGTGGTTTGCTGATGAACAGATGATGCAGTCATCAGGACAGGGTTCACACCGTCTCCTTGAGTGGAAGAACCCCCCTGGACAGACATCCCGACACTGGCTCTGAAGGAGGTACCTGGCCTCCCCAAACTTATCTAGATATACAGAAAATGTTGTGAGAGATGAGGAATCAAAAAAAGGTATGCAGATAAGCCCCAGACAGGGAATCATGCACATGTACACAAACACAAAAACAGGTTGAAGTTTTAAATCCACTAAATTTATAAGTGATAGATTATTTTTTTGGCTGATATATATATATACGTATCAAACACTTTGCCTACATTTATGAGCCCTACAAATATGTTTGTCTATCCCTTGTTCTTGTGACGCTCCCTTCAGTATCGTTCTCATTCATTTCCCCCTCCAGAGACAGCGTGGGTAAGACTCCACATTACTATCAAAGGTCAGTGTCAAGAATTGTCTCCTGAGTATGTACCAATATATGTGTGTGTGTGTGTGTGTGTGTGTGTGTGTGTGTGTGTGTGTGTGTGACTGGCCAAGATAAGAAAGGTTGTTTTGACAGAGAAACGACACAGAGACAGATCGAGGGTTTCTTTGTGTTATTATTGTTATGTCTCATTGAGCTTCAGACAGACCTGCAATTAAATGGAACCACATTTGCAAACAGTCTGACAAACTCAGGGACTAATTGAGTGTATGTGCACATGTAAGGGTGAGAGAGAGAGAGAGAGAGAGAGAGAGAGAGAGAGAGAGAGAGAGTGTGTGTGTGTGTGTGTGTGAAGAGGAAATCTGGTGTTAATCTTCTCCTTGGATGTCTGGTATCGTAAAGTGTGTGTGCATAACATAATCTGCCCAGTCTAAATAAATTCATTCTGTCAGCCATAATACACATCCTTTTTTTTTAACGTGATAAACACAACTACTTTAACTTTCAAGTTGATATTTCTCCAGCTGCGAGCCCCTAATGATGTCTGGGATTTATCATAACCATCATATCAATGTCTTTTTTTTTTCTTTGTCCTGTTCACAGCATCCTAACACCATTAAAAGTAGTACGATTTTCAAAGGAAGTAAATGTACTCATTAAATGTAGACACAGCTTTTCCTTCAGCTGAGCTAACTCCTGAGAGATGTGCACTGACCTCTGCATGAGGACACAAACAAATGACTGATTCCAACTTTTAGCACATCAGCAGGCCTTGGCTGAATTACTGCTTTAATTAGATTAATTTACCTTTAGAGGATTGATAGTGAGTCTAGCACAAATGAGCCTTAGCTTGATCCATGTGATGTCACAAAAAAGCACGATTTCACTTACATTCCAGTCACAACCAGACAGATGGGTTTTTAAGTGAAGACCAGTGCACTTCTACAAAAAGCTACTTGTGCCACTTCAAAGGCTAAAAGTGTGCAGGTTTGGGGGAAAAAAGATAAATTGTTCATGAGAAAAATACATGAGATGGTCTTTATGGTTTTAACTGCACTGACTGGCCCTGTCTGTTAAAGTAATGCAATCGTGATTAATGCAATGACAAATATACAATTTTTTTTTACATTTTTTTAACATTTCATTATCAAACAAGGTGGTTTCCCAACCTTGACCCAGGTTAGTGTACCTCTGTCACAGCTGGTGCAGTTGTCAGGTCCCTCATCAGTACACTCGTGGCATGTGTGGTGACAGAGATGGCACTGTCTCCCCATCGCGTAACGGCCCGTCTGGCAGCGGATGTCGCAGCGTCCATCATCAAAGAACCTGCAGGTGGGGAAGCAGTTCACAATGAACATGCAGCCTCAGCCACTCTGTCCTCATATCCATGCATCACTTTCACACTAAATTAAAGTGTTTGTACGTCAATTTTCAAGAACAGGTACAAAGTGGATCACAGAATGAAACCAAATTGAATTCACAGTCAAGATAACAACAACAAAAACATAAAAAGCATATGAAACGTGCATAACAAAAACAAGTAAAGTTTAAGTCATTTTCCTCTCTTCTTTTTTTTTAAAGGAAAATGGACTTCTACAGCTTTAAGGCTCTAGCCAGCAAGTAGAGCCTGATTGTGGAGTGTTCTTGCAGAGCACTTGCACTCTGTTCTTATTGGATCTTTGGGTACAAGAACTCCCACTTTTACCTCTTCTCTACTATCTTAATGCTGTTCACTCCCCTACTACTTTGCCAGGAGGAGAGCAGATGGGAGGTCAGGAGAAGTAGTCTGCCCGAGAGTGAGGTTAAAGGAAGTGGGGTGCACTAGCTAGCTAATGCTAATTCTCACAAAATTAGACATGACACATGACATGAATTCAAACTAAAACAAGAAACAGAATTGGAAATCCCAGGACCTTGACAGATGCAGGTAGGACCAAAGCCATGCAGGGCTTTAGAAATAGTCTACATAATAAAAGTAGGCCTACCTAACAGGGATCCAGGGTAGCGTTGCAAGGACTGGAGTCATATGGTCTTGTCTCTTTGAATTTGTGAAAATTCTGGCAGCCAAATTTTGGTGGCACTGACAGGATATGAATTTTGGCTGGACCCCGAATATGTATAATGTATAATATATAACATAATGAGATAAAAGTATGGATGACTCTTTCAAAGGTCTGCTTGAGATTACAGAATAATTAATTTTTTTCAATATTCCTAAATTGGAGAAAGCATTGTACTTCCTTGGTCATTTGCATTTCAAAACAAGCCTTAGGGTCAAAGAACACACAGAAATAGCGGGCTGAAACCTTGACATTGGAGGACAAGCGGAACTATAAGTTTCGTGTCGTCTGCAAAGGTAGACATTTTCGACCAGAATTCAAATTTATAGAATTAAATATGATGTGGCGTACAGACAAGACAAATAAGACTCCATGTTGAGCAGTATGACTGCATCTTTTGAATATAGATGTTTGTATGTCAGCAGTACTCACCGTGTCATAGGGCAGCTGGTGCAGTCCTCCCTCTCTGGGCCCACACACTGTAGACAGGTAGCGTCACACAGGTGGCACTTTCCATGTCGACTCATGTACTCTCCTACAGAAGGAGAGCAATATTGAACAACATATTTCATAATTAAGTGCTTTACTTCTATGTGTTTGCCAGTTTTGTTGTGCATTTTTGCACTTTTTGTCTTTTTACTTGAGTGATATAACCACAGTCAGTTGTTTTCATTGTATTATTGGAGGTTCGGCTCATTATCCATTGGTTTCTTACATCTCCTGCACAATAACAGTTATCTCTTATGTGCTAATGCACTTCACAGGTTTATAAACATCTTTGAAAATGCCGAGTTTGAAAATGTCCGTCAAAGGCGTACTTTATTTTAGCAGGTGAACAATACGTCTTTGTTTTTCACAAAACTTTAGATTTTATCTGGAGACGATAAAGAGTCATCTCTCAAGCTATACATTTATAATACAGTAATAGGATCAGCAGTTTTGTGGCTCAGCTACTTGCTGAGTCAGTTTGCTAATTAGAGCAGGGATGCAACAGAAACATCTTCCATATCCTAAAATAACATTCTGTAATAATACCAGCTTGTCATTTGCTTGTTTTTTGCTCAAGAATAAAGTGCCTAACAGCCCCATGGCCACTTCCTGCACTGTTGAAACTGCTGACAATGTGCGTAGGTTTTGGGAGGTCGGAAAGTTTTTCTTGCAAAATGGTGTACAGGCTGGAAATTGAGTTTTGTGCACCAGAAATCTCAACACCTGGCAAAGCAATTGTTGAGTCACTGACATTGATCAAAAATGTGTGTGCATTATAACACTCCAGGTACATCTATTTTCATTCATTCCACAACATACAGAAATAGAATTCATACTTATTGGACTTGTAACATTATAAATAAGCCATGTTCACCAAAGTATATTTTCTTACGCTGCATGAATATGTAAACTTTTGTCACATTCATTCACAACACACATAATATGTATATTGTGTCCAAAGTTGCTAAAAGATTGAGAAAGAATTTTCAATAAAACCCATCAACCTTCCGCTTCACACTTGGCAACATTGAAAAGCACCATAACAAAAGAGGCATAAACATTGTCTCCTATCCCACCTTTGTATTAGACAAAGGTGACAGACACAGGCTCAGGCATAAGGATGGAGCTGTGTGGCTTTGTGTGTGTGTGTGTGTGTGTGCACGAGCATCCTTCAAGGCAGCGGCGAGATTGTCTGTGCTCTCTGGCTTTCTGTGAAAAGCTCAATTGTTCCTTTCAAAACAAAGGCGCTTCTTTGTGTACAAACACAACAGGCGGTGGCTTCCCATTCAGTAGAGCTCTGCTGAAACCATTCAAACAGCCCAGAATAAACCGCACACACACACACACACACACACACACACACACACACACACACAAATTGTCTCCCTGTCTTTCTGTTTGTCTCATCCTAACTCACGCACATAAACAAACAGGGAGCCAAGTTCTCAAGGGACGGAAAGCCGCACAACTCCACTCAGCAAAAGCAGACACTTTGGACTCCCACTGCCAGATGGGAGAAGAATGGACCGGAGAAGAAAGAAAGCCTGTCACTCAGGGGAGTAAAACTTTTCCTCTGTTATGGACTCAGCTGACCTTGCGAGGACATTGACAGTCTCCTCTGTCAGGAGAGAGAGCTCTGTTGCCAGATATCATGCTGACATCCACCACACCTGGCCCTGAATCCTAATTCCCTGGCCCTTCAATCTCTTGATACCTGCACATACTTGATCCAGGAAAGTGTGTGGGGGCTTTCCCACAGGTGGTCAAGAGAATATTAACCACATTGTTTATTTAATAATGTGTATTTATTACCACAGGGAAGTGTTCCTCCTTTTTGACCTGCGTTATAGTCAGACACCATTTATCCCCGTGGGGAAATTTGTCCTCAGTATTTCACATTTAACGATTTAATAAGCCAATTCAGTGGGCAGTGTCAGGAATACCTAACATGTATTTTGGAGTGGGAAGTACCGGAAGACAAAAACCACTGCTAACACATACTGATAACCACTGAGCCACAGTGCTGCCTGCCCATGGGTTACAGTGGGATGCACTAAGCTTTCTCGAGGCTCTCCACATGATTTGAGCATCAATAATTTGCGTGATGATGTTAATTATGGTGAGAATCAGCACTGAGGAGAGTGAAAGCCACGAAAAGAGGTGCACTACAAAGTAATGTGTTTTATTAGTAGTAGTTGGCACCTGCACTCGACACCTGTGAATAACATGAAGTCGCCAACACTATTTCATTCAGGGTCAAAGACATAACTAAGTGTAACCTTCCCACCAATGAGCTCTAGAAACTAATGATTTCATCAAAACCACCCACACAAATTCCTGCCATTGTGGCTCCCCAGCAGCTCAGCTCTTATGACAGGCGCCTATGTACCAAGGCTGGGTCCTTACCGCAGCAGCTGCTGCATGCCGTCCTGTCTCTCCTGTCCAATATGTGTCTATATACTTAAGTCAAAGCAAAAAAACAAAAAAAAACTTTAAACATAATGGGGCGTTACACATTAGCTTATGTTTACCAGTTCCACACCATGGATGAGAATGAGTCACGTTTCCTGGGAAACTGTTAAGATGTTCAATATGCCTTCAAATACGACCATCATTACGCTACAATATATGGGTTAGAATGCATCAACTCATAATCTGAAAGTTATCGTTTCCTAGGAAACTGAAATAAAGCAAATTGAAAATTACTTCTACATTGAGGTGTTGCACCTAATAGATGAGTAAAACCTCACAACACTGACCTTTTCTCCCTTTAAGTGCTCTGCCAATGATTTCAATGACGGTATCCCCTTTCATACATTTACAAAATGAAATGTAAAAAACTAAATGAATGGAAACAGGGAACATAATGAGAAACTTATGAACAAAAATACTGATTGATAAATCGTCCAGATGTGATATGATCATTGAAAACTGAAAAGAAAACAAAAACATGAACAGATTAAACATTTTAATAAGAACACATATGTAAAAAAGATTTTCAAAACTAGGACTTTGAGTAACATTAATAATGCATTGTCACAGATACACGATAAAAACAGCTTTTATAGGAGGGGCGTGTGTGTGTGTGTGTGTGTGTGTGTGTGTGTGTGTGTTCTACCACACAATCTAATGTCAAATCAAGTCATCTTAAACAATGACCAAGAATAAGTTTTTGTTAACCAAAACAGGGGAGTCATCAATCTTTATTACAAATCATCAGGAACTGTAACCAGTTGACAGTACAACAATTGATCTAATACTGTAAATGTTCAAGCTGCAGGTGTGTAAACCCACAGGAATAGAATAATAATCTTAAACCTTACATTTTTTGTAGCAGTATCACCAGAATTAACTGAGGTTTAACCAGACATCTGAAGTCTGCCGGCCTTAAAGTTTTGGCTCAATATGATTTAACATTTCAGACACATCCCTGGTTTTGTAGTGATGCTGTCAGTTCACTTTCAGTTCTAACAGTTAGAATGTAAATAAGCAAATTTAATTGACTTGTGTTTGTTCTTTGATTTTGACTGAACACAAAGTTCTTTTCCCAAATGTGTATCTACATTTTAAACAAAATCCCTTTTCTGAAATAACTGAAAGCAAAACCGTCACAGCTCTGATTTGCACCGCAGCATTTTGCCGTCTGTTGGCCTGTCAGAGACCTTTACCTGCAGATGAAACATGATAACGACAGAATGCTTCCTGTGCCGATCATAGACTTTCTGTGTTGAAAGTGTAGAGCAACACCTTAGTTGAAACGCATTGCCATTATAACGGAATGATGAAGAGTAGAAACTTCTAAAACTCTATTTTATTTCAGAACAGTAACATGAAGGGATGCACCGAAACAGATTAAATATTTCATTATTGGACAAAATTCCCTTTATCGGGGTTACATATGGCATGTGAAAAAAAAAAAAACATCACATAGAAGAATCGACATTCCCTGTAACAAATAGTTGCGTTTCATTCATTTTATCCAGTGACAACAAAGTAATGTTGGAGCTTTAAATTGTTCTGTCACAGTAATAGATGGAATCAATACTCAGTTTTGGGCAAAGTTTAGAAGCCAGAATCTGCATCATGAGTGAGAAATGGGCATCGGTGCATCCCCAGTACCACAAATTCATTGTACGTCACTGCAGCGTTACCTTCCCGGCAGAAAGCTCTGGAAGGAATGACTATTGACTCTTCTTGTATAGTACCTCTGGAATGAATCAATGCTGTCTGGGCTTACATTAAGAATTAATGGCACACTCCTACGCACACCAATAAAGACAAACACACACATTATTCAGAGGGCAGGTTTATGTTTTTTAAATAAATGAAATGAGGTGATTTTGGTTAGTAACGTGCATCAGTCTTGGCATACGGTGACACGGTAGAATCTAACTTCAAGTGGTGGCTGATTTATGTGTCTGAGTTCATGTTTATTAGTGGATGTGTGCAGTACATATGTATATTTGTGTGTGTGTGTGTGTGTGTGTGTGTCTTCCCTCCCCTACACAGCCAAAGTCAGCCCAGACAGACATTATTTTCACATTACTGAGTGAGCTTCTTTTTTTTTTCCTTTGACATATATTTACAGGCAGAAAAACCAGGGCCTTTCCTACTGTATATTCACTTTCCATCTGTTTATCGTTAACACTGGAAAGAGCGGAGGAAGAGGAGCCAAAATAAAAATGCACACAGACGTATTCAGAGATTCACAGGCTGAGTGGCTCCTGTTTTAAGCTATGCTTCCTACACTGGCAACAAAAAAAAGATTCAATTATTTTGGCATCGATGCTTTGGTCACAAAATACCGACACTTTTATTCTTTTTTTTATATGTTTTCACTTTTGTTTTCATTTGCTCGTTTGTTCTTGAAATAAGTCCCAGTCATTTTACACCCTGACCACGTGTGTGTGTCCCAGTACAGAAAAAGGTAGGTTTGTTGTAGTCCTGTCATCGCACCTCCGATGCAGTCCCTTTAAGAGGCACAGATTCTCTTATAAATTATGTGACTGTGATTGAGTAGGCAGGGGGGTGGGGGGTTGAGAAGGAGGGGTGCCCCCTGTGCCCCCACATCCCCATGCACTCCCTTTACGCCCAGTGAGTATGTCCCGTCACCCCTTCTGCGAGCACGTTCTGCAGCACAGTTGCTGCAGCACTTTCCTCTGGCAAAGATTGTTCTTTTTAACGAGCACGCAGAAACTGCCTTCCGCCCAAGATTCTTCATTTGCTTTCCACAGACCAGGAAGAGGAGATACAAAGGGAGTTTGGAAGGAGGGAGAGGAGAAGGGGGGGGCATGCACACACACACACACACACACACACACACACACACACACACACACAGACAAATATATATATAAATGTATGTGGAAACACACAAAAACACACAGGTCAGAACCATAACAAATGGTTGAATGGCAGGTTGAGCCATGTGATTGGTTAAGAGACGGTTCAGGTGACAGGAAGAGTTTGTTTGATCCAATGACAGGTGATGTTCATCGAGACGGAAAATTATATGTTGTCCAGTGGAGTGATTGGATCCACGTCGGGAGAGAAGGTCATTTTTAAAAAAAAAAGGGACATGGGAGAAAAAACAGAGAGAGAGAGAGAAAGAGAGAGAAAACAAATGTCACACAATTAGAAAATTGAAGATTTGTGAAATTCACAACTTGGTATATCACAGAAAATTTAAAGTGGACAACCAGTCTGTCAAAAGTGTAAGCCACTGATTTAATTTATCACCAGCATTTAAACCAGATTTTTGAGCTTTGATTTTGGACGTTTGGAAACAGACTGAATGTGCACTTTCCTTACAGTACTCATCATCAACAGAAAGGTCACACAGTAAAGACATTTCCTTCTCAGAGCTTCATCTCATCAAAGGCAGGAAGCTTTTTTGGCCATATATTCATTTTAACGAGAAGGTCATGGCGAGAGCAGCAACTAACACACAAAGTCTCATAATCAGACCATCACCTCAGCCAATTAGTAAGCAAGAGGTATATTTATACCAAAAGACATGCAAGCTCAAATGCTGTAAAAAGACTAGACCATAAAGAAAAGACCAGATTTTAAACGACGGCAATGAAAAAAAGAAAATACAAGCAAAAGGTGCAGATTATGGAGCATTTGAAAAGTATGAAAAACGTAAGAGTATGTAGAGGCTTTATATATTTGTTTAACAAAGAGAATGTGCGAGCGTGTTATCCCAGAGAGATTTTGTATTAGCTATATGCAAAACTTGAATGAGGCCCTTAGAAAAAAAGCACAAAAGGCAAAAGCAAGGACAGACTGCCCTGCAGCTTTGAGGCAGTTTGAGTCATGAAGTAAACACAAAGCCCGCAACCCTGAATACAGGATAAGCGGTAGACGATGGATGAAGTTAACACAAAGCTGAAAAAATTATAAAAGCCACAGATGAATCCTTAGCTTTTACTTATTTGGGTAACCTTCTGCTTTCATTTTTCATATCCTGTGGGATATAACAATGTAATACATCTAGAGATGCAAAATAGTCTCAGAGCGAGTTGCGTCAATGTGCACCTCTGAGGCATCTGGCTCTTTGATTGGCTGGGATTGTTTGGACCACAATTTATGTGCTTTTGCAAACCTTTTGCCAAAACACTGTTCAAATTGCATTAAAAAGTCACTTTTTTTGTTCTGCTGTGACCAATTCAGTGATGGTGGTTGAATCCTCTACAGAAATTTCACTCTGTGAATTTCCATTCATTATGACTAAACACAGCCTGTGTGAGGCAATGCAAGACGTATAAAATAAACCCAGTGAGGCAATCTTGTTGATAAGAAAGCTGACAACTCACCATCTTTGCAGATGGTGCTGACCACACAGGCTCCTGCCTCCAGATTGTAACCACTGACACAGCTGCTGCAGTTCCTTTCGCCGGGCCCCAAGCACTCGTAGCAGCTATGGTCACACCTGTCGATGGTTGCATGAAGAATTAGATGCCAGTCGATACAGCACTATGCTGTGCTCACATATCCTCTTGAAAGTTAGAACTCAGCCACCTTTCACTAGTTTTTGCCTTATAAGTCGTTTATTTTCTTAAAGAGTCTTGCATCTGCAGAGTTTTCACATTTCTAATTTGCTGCTCCACACACAATCTAACCACTGAAAGCAAACAGAATAAAACAAAAAATACTCAAACTTATTCAAACATTTTGCTGCAGTATTGTACCAACGTGTACCAGCTTACGTTAAGTCATGGTGTACATCATATACTGTGGAAGTGTGCAAACACAACCTCCACCAAAATATAAAAACATCAAAATAAACGGGTACGTTGTACACTAATATGATCATCATTTATAAACTGTAGTTCAAATTTGGCCAGTTCGGTGTTTCTTGGCGAGCAGTTCGTAAAGGACTCGATGTGACGTAAAAAATCTAAATTTCAAAAGTCTGATTGCAACAGAAACTGGACAAAACATATCTGAAATAATCTTGTAGGAACAGAAGGTAAAAATGAGGCAAAACAAAATACATTCATCACATTTAATGTGAAAATGGGGCAAAATAATTATCGTAAATAACATGACTTAGAGGAAGCTGACAGAGAATTTAAAACTCAGGTGAGCTAAATGTTCAATGTGGAAGAGAAATATCAGGGAGGCAAATTCACCGCAAGAAGGGATAAGAGAAGCAGACAAGATGTCTGACTCTGGAGGAGTTTGACTGTGAGTATGATGGAACGCAAACAACAACACAGAGCAGTGCTGAAAGACTTGTAAAAATGGTGCAAATTAACAAATTATGAGGCGCACCAGTCTGATGCTTTTAGAGTAAACTCCAAATGGCAGCAACATTTTCCACATACATTTGCTATTATTGTTACAACAATTGGTTGAAATGTTGTCCAGGAGGTCTACAAGTTCACTGTGGTGAAGAGGTGTTGGCAGGTGTGCTGACTCACTTCTTACAGGACCTCTGCACCGGCCCGTTGTCCGAGGTCTGCTCTGACAGGTAGTAGCCAGTGCTGCATGTTGACACACACCGCCAGTCCTCAAGTAAATAGCCATCTGCACACTTTGTGCACGCCTCTATACCTGTACCTGAAAATATACAGGCAAACATTTCAGGGATGCTGTGAGGACATTATGAAGCACACATTAGTGTTAGCATTCATCAAGTCTGCTAAACAACACACTGATCTACATGATACATGTAATAGATGTTATGACTTCCTACCTGCACAGGTGGCACATGCCCGATGACAGGGCTCACAATTCCTTCTGTGGCCGTTGTAGTACGTCCCTGGGTCACAGGTCATCTGACACTTGTTTCCTTGATGACTAGAATCAGAAAGAGAAAAAGATTCGTACTTTTATAGGCAACACCAGGGGAAAATGTGTGAAAGCCTTCTCAAATCCAAATTATTTTCTGCAAAATCAGTTATTTTCTGCTACTAAAGTTAATTTCTAAGCGGATATTTATTTATTTAGTGGTATTTGGGGAAAAAAAGTAATAATAATAATGAAAAAAAAAAAACCTGCAGCGCCAATGATATCATGTGGGTGTACACATTAGCTACTGGTCTAGTTCACTCTTTCACTGATGTATAGGAATAAAACATAGTCTAGATTTGACTGTAGTCAAAAGAGTAAACTTTTTTTTTAAATAAATAAATTTTGCCAGATGTAAGATGTAGGGGTAGAGTTCAGTTAGGAAGTAGGTTTGGAGGTTAAAATTCAGTTCTGTAAAGTCACAGTGAGGACAGGTTGGTGAGCTTGCCGCTTAAACTGAAAAACAGCTGGAGTGTGTTAACGTTTCCCAGAAACGATCTCGTCTGGTCCTCGCTTCCTCCTGGGCTCCTAACAGACCATGAATGGTGTACTGAATGGGAGACTGTGTGTGTGCGTGTGCATGTGTGAGCATGTGTCTTACTGTGGTCTCGCTGGCATTCAGAGGAAATTATGGCTTACAAGTGTCCCCACCTCCACCTCTGGCTACACTGAGCACTTAAAGCTGGGTTCAAGACCACAGTATGTTTTCAGCACTTCACAAGTGTTTCCTTTATGACCAATCAGGAATTCCAGCATTTTGGAATGCCCTATCCTTTGTCAGGTCAAGTGTAGTTTGAAGCTGTGAGTGTGGCCAGAAAATGAACTGCAACATGTCCGCGTGGATAACTAAATGACTTAGATCAGAGGTTCTTCAAAGGGAGGACCACAACCCAAAATGGGCAACAGCTCCACTTATGTGGGTCTCCGCATGACATGAGTATACATGGGCTTTAATAGGCCTGGGTCACAGGGTGAAACTATGTTTACTCAATTTGGATCCCAAGTGGAAAACAGTTGGGAAGCCCTGGTTTCACTGGTTCAAACAGCAAAACCAAACCACAGCCTAACACAATGTGCTGGTCTAAATTAGCAACACCGATTCCTGCAGCGTTAGAGTGGACAAACACAGATGTTCTTTATTCTGAAACCACAAGGCAGACATTCAAGCCACGTTTATACCAAAAGGACAAACCTGAGCTTTGTACTAGTACGACAGAGGACCGACTGTAATGGTAGACCTTTGATGAACAAGCTGTGATAAATACCAGCAGGTCTGGTACCAGCAGGCTCACTATTATATTGAATGTGATCTCTAGAAGCAGATTCTGCATTCACATGTACATTCAGGGCAGCCGTGGCTCACGAGGTCCAATCAAACTCAAAGGTGGAATGAAAAGCCTGGCATCGTAGTGAGCGGGGAAATGTGAAACAAATCCTCAAATCTGTTTCTGTTTCAGTTACAAGAAATGTCGTGATTTTTAAGTGTTTCAGCATTTCTTATTATACCGTTACTATGGTAAAAACACGAAACACTGCAATACGTATGTGTATAATCAGAATTGACAAGAATACTAAAACGGTCAGTGTTTTAAACCAACAACTCAAGCATTACTCAGCTTAACTCCTCACTTACCTCATCCCAGGTTTACATTCTGTGCAGACATTGGAGGCGGTGCACTTCTTACAGTTCTCTGGACATCTCCTACAAATGTTGGAATCTGAAAGACAGAGGGCGAGCCAGTCATACACAGTGGCTAATAGCAACCAGAAGTCTGGCTGCATTTGAAATTAAGGAAGGGAGCAGAGAAACGAGGACAATGCTGAAAAGGAGGAGAGTGGGTGAAGTGAGTGAGGAAGACCAGGGAGAAAAGGAGAGACAGCAAGGAGAAGAAAGGGCAGATGAGCAAAACGGGAGGACAAACGGCAGGGGGAAGGATGGTAATGTAAAAAGGCTAAAGCTGCGGGGATGAAAAGAAGATTTAAAGAGAAGTGTTGGTGAGGGATGATAGGAATGCATATGAATATTTCAAAAGGCAGACCAAAGGCACTGACACGCTTTGACACAATGCAGATGGACACTTCTGCCTTCATCAGGGACGAGGATTGCCAAAAACATTCATGAATAATGCGTTTTATTATTCCTGGGAAACCACAGAGTTGACTATGACTATTAATCAAAACTGTTATTTCTACATTTCCGAAAAATGTTGCTAAAACATGACACAAGTCATATGGTCAGAGCTAAGAGGAGGAGACTGGGAGGAAGAGAGGATTGTTGGATAGATTTGCAGGAATCTGAACATCATTAAAGGGTGGAGGAAGTATACTGACAGATTTCCATTATTTATTAATTTATTTTATTTATTTCAGGTTTGTTTAGTCATGGGCAGTGCACATTAATAAACATTAATATGTAAATGCACTAGAATCTGTTGTCCATTGGCTGATGTTAACAGGCCAGAAAAAAGAAAGAAAGAAGCCCTTTAACATTGCCTTTCAAGGTAACTGGAGATGAAAATTATTGGGGAAATAATTCACCAGTTTAAGTGAAGATTTCCTGTTTCATGTCACAGTATGTTGAATATCTTTGGATTTTAGACAGTTGCTTAAACAGAACCGGCAACTCTGAAGACACCAGTTTAGGCTCTGGGAAACTGTAATGGACATCTTTATAATGACGTATTCATAGAACATTAAACCACTTAATCAAAACATAAGAAAGAGATGAGTCAATGAGGGAAATAACCATTAGTTTCATGAGATTGTAAGAACACAATAGTCAAATCTCACACTTGATCCAGTTGATATCACACATATCATACATTCCATAGCTTGTGTTATTTTGTCCAAAACGAGGGAGGCAACTTAAACAAAATTCGACATCATCTTGACCAGTAATTAAATCATTACATGAAACTGTCCATGTGTTGACAAAGGCAGGAATTCACCTTGGCTTGCTGTCAGGCTGACAAAGAGAAAATAAACCCTAGATAGCTCATTTAACACAACACAACACTCAGCAGTGCCAACATTTCCACAGAAAAAAAAAAGTATCCACTACATCTTGGCCTGTTGAAATGTTATGATTGAACTTGGATCAGATCACATCAGATCTGATGCCAGAGACTCTCAGAGCTGCCAGGACTTACACGGTCTTGGCTGCATACCAATATATAGACTTAATTATAAGGCATACATACTTTCAGTCTCTCATTCCTGCTTTACTTTCATCCAGGCTGGCGTATATCTTGAACATAAGACAAACCAGTAAGTATAAACATACAGTTCATTCTGTATGTTAACCCCACTGCACCATTTTGTTTGTTCTAAATGTGAAAATTGACATCTCATGCACATAATCCATAGATAATTTTCCTGCACATCTGTTTTACTTCACAGTTTAATCCACTTTAAACTGGTGAAATCTGCTTATTAGCAACAACTTTTCAGCCCTGTTAAGTTCAACAAGTGCAAGCGCATAAAAATAAATAACTGGCTAGACGTTACGTCAACAATACAACATGATGATTTTTTGTGATGCCGGTCACACACAGCTGTTTCTATAAGTTCAGTTTGTTCACATCAATGAATCTGTGGATTGCCTTTCATGTCGAGGACAAGATATTTAGCTATTATTTAATCTTTGAAATTTCACACTTTGAGGATTTGTTCAATGGACAGTAAAGTAACAATGGACTTGTAAAAACAAATAATCGATTCTGTGTGGGCATGAAGCAATCGTGGCTGAGCTTGATTTTGCGTTGTTGGAGGCATTTTGCTGCACCGTCCTAAAGCTGTCAAGTTAAATGTTGTTAGTTGAATGCAAAGGAGAAAACAATATTGAATCAGAAGCAGCCTGCACATTTCGTAAGGTGTGACCAGGGAAAGGATGAAAATGAAGAGTTTGGAAACAAGGTCTTGATAGCATGGTGTGCCATCATGTGTGCACTTATTAGTTAGCGGTTTCTACAGAGCAGAGTCTGTTCGGCCAGCAGTGACTTACCGTGGTCAAGGTAGAACCCGTCACCACAGTTGGCGCCACACGTGTTGGAGCCCTCGTTTAGGTGGAAACCAGTCCTGCATGTGGTGCACTGGTCGCTACGGCTACCAACGCAGGTCTCACACAACGATGAGCACTTCTTGCAGCGCTTTCTATCATCACGGAAAAAGCCACTGGGGCACTCCGATACACACATCCTATAGAGAGGTGATTGAAGGGAGAGAAAGGAGGGGACGGCTGTAAGAGGGTGACACAAAAGGCACAAGTGGAACACAGAATAGAGATGATTTGTATTCCTGACAGACGGATTCTGGCTGTTGTTTATGCTGACTGTACAACATAATAAAAGAGTCCAAACCGAGCTATTGCTCCATGATTAGGAATCTCTATCACACAGCTCGGTCAAATGTTAAACATATGTCTGACAAAAACATATGTCTGTTGTGAATTATATATTGTGTGTCATCATAAATGTAAGATTGAGTAATATATATATATATATATATATATATATATATATATATATATATATATATATAGTTTTATAGGACTGCATTATAAATATTTTTTCATAATTGCCCACTGTAAATGTAAACTTCAGCTATCAAAGCATTTAATAACATATAATGAGTATGGACAAACAGAAGTAGAGGGACCAAGTGTGTGCGTGCGGGTCCTATATGGTGAACAGGTGCAACATCTGTTGAATAACTTTACAGCCCTCCGTCACCCCCTCATTTCACCCTGAGGCTCCCTTGCTAAGGTGAAAATGATCTCCAAAATCCTCAAGAGCACAAAATACACACACGCACACTCTTTAAGCCTTATTCACAGACTACAGAGTTTCTGCCAAGAAACACATATTGCATATGTGGAAAGCATGTGTAGGTATACACTACCATAGGTCTGTCCTGCAGCTTGAATAGTGTGTGTCTGCTACAATGTAATGATTATTTAATCAGATCTGAGTGATTAAGTCCTTAAAATTCTAATTCTAATTCTGGTTTTTGTATTTTTGCCATTATTCCGATCAGTTAGGATTCTGTTTTGGTCACCAAATTCCCTATTACTTAAATCTGGTCTCATGAGATTTCTCATCTTTGTGTGTACGATCAGGACTGTAGCTTACTCCGCAGACTAAGAGGGTCATGTCCTCAGTATGTTTTTCTTGGATCATGTGGTAATCGTAATTAATTTAAAGTTTAAAGTTGACTCATTGAACACAGGCAATTCTGGCAACAGCCAGACAATGCGCACACACACATATAGGAGGTGCAAAAATCCCTGCAAAGTTTTAAAGACTAACACACCTCTTGTTGGGTCTAAACCATCAAACACATATGTAGGGATGTAATTAACCGAACATTAAACACCAACACCATGCCTCCCACCACTCTCCAAAACTCCAGTCATCAATTGCTCCCTGTGGTGGCAGAAAAGGGCAGCACACCTCCAAAGTGGACTAATGATAAGGCTGGGCCTAAGCTTGCACATTCACATGCACCTGCATCGGTTTGCCTTTTATTAGTGCAGAGACCCGCCGACACAAAGGCAATTAGAACAGACTTTGATCCTAATGGGATCCTGAGGGGGCGCGTGCACACACACACACACACACACACACACACACACACACACACACACACACACACACACACACACACACACACACACACACACACACACACACACACACACACACACACACACACGAAAAGGGGGGGAAGGGAGAGACTGAACATGATATGGGCGACAAGAAACGGCATCTCTGCTATCACACTGACGAGGTGAAATTAAACAGGTCACCACCTATTAAACCCTTTTCACATTAACCTCACCAATAACAGGGCAACATTGACCTGTGAGCTTAAATGGTGTCAAAAAGGAAACTCCAGGTTGTAGCACTGCCAAGAAGGCATTACACAAGGTCAAAATATTACAACAAGCTAGAGATCAGGTACGGAACATTAACTTGGAGCATTTTAAGTAGTGGCTTCTACTGTGGAAGCCTTTAAAAGCAGCTCAAGTTCCACCTGTTTCTCAGCCTTATGTCAGGGTTTTGTCTTTTGAAAGAAAGAAAGGGGCTACAGGATATAATGTAAACAAATTTAAGCCTTTGTCAGCTTCATGTAAAAAAATATACTACAGACACCACACTGCGCCTACCTTTTTTTTTTTTTAACCATAGTTAGCCAATTATGTGAATCTTAATGTTCATGCATGCTTCTTCTCTACAGAATATGTGGTATAGGTCAACACAAAGAAGTTGAACTTATTGTAAGAATATTGAGAAAGATTAATTGCTTCATCCTTCTCTCCACCCTGAACAGCGTTTCCAACTCTTCCATGCATAACCAAATAATTACCTACGTTTAATGTATTTTTATTCATTATTTCAAGCAGTCACTGATGTAATAGTATTTTAATTGCATTTACACAGCGAAAATGATGGACAATACATTATTAAATTAATTCATGCAAACCGGGCTGTTACACAAATGTTTCAGTGAACCCTGAGAACACAATAGGCTTTGAGCTGATTAAATCCAGTTATCAGAGGATTGGTATGCACTGACTTCACCTTTCTGATTGAGATCCTCAGCTAATATTGATCCCTCTATTTATTTGGCTGTCTCTGAAAACCCAGAGGACTTCATACTCTATAAAACAATCAGCTGATGTTGAAATCACGTATGGACCAGGCACATCTTCTATCTATAGCTTGGTAGCTCAAGTGTACTTTTTAAATTAAGAGAATAAACCTGTGTTGCTCTGGAGACGTCCACAGAGCAATTATGCTTCCATCTTCATGAACACTTAAAAATATATAAACACCGCCTATAAAAGTGAAAAGAATCAATAAGAGTGATTGGAATTATATTCCAGAAGTAAAAAGTGAAGATTAGGCAATGAATGAATAAACTGCACCACGGTGGCGTGAGTATACACAAGTCTGTGAATGCAAACTAGTCAGTGTGATGAAGTTCTGTAGTTGCATTTAGTCTCACCCTAATCCTAACCCAACCAGCTTTTTAAAGACATTTACAAGCTTCAAAATTCACGATAGGGGTATTTAATGAATGGATTGAGCGAATCAATACTTTAATAGTGTGTATATCACTTTGACCCGCTTCATTATAAACTAGAGATGAATATTTAACTCGATCATTCTGACCTGGTGTTGTTCTTGAACTTGAGGAAGTAATGGAGGCAGTTGGTGCAGTGATGGGGTCCAGGACCTTCACAGCCATTCTCATTGCATTCAGAGTCACAGGGGCCTGGAGACACAGAAGAAACGGTGTAAAGAGATTATGACTGTGTGTATAGGGTTTTATGGTCTGATAACTTTGTCAAAATAACCAAATTTTACGTACAACTTGCTATCATCAGTAAAGACAACCATGCCACAGTAGCGACCTCATCACATTACAGCTCTGGATTTATCATTTACCGTTGTACTCCTCTTGGAACGGCTCCTCGGTGGGCGCCGGCCTGTCTGCTGTGGAGCGGGGCTTACCACTGTGCAGAGACGAGTACGGGTGCAAGGAGGTGCCATACAGCACCAATGACCACTCTTTCAGCTTGCCTGAGGAAACAGAAGAATTGTAAATACACAGATCCACTTCCGTCTGTCCTGAGGGGAGGCAGTGGAATATTCTCTGTTGTGCATTTGATTTGTATATTTGATACTCGATACATAGAATTGCAGAAAAAATAAACAGATGTGTCAAATCAGGTTTCTTCTGTTTTTCTGTTCAGTTGTAACATGACAAACATCTTTCACTTCTTTCTAAATTATTCTATATTACAAGGGATTTTCATCTACCGTGAATAAATCATATTAAACTTCTAATGATACACATGTGAAAACCAGGTGTAAATTACAGGACATCATAACAACAGACCTGTTGCTTTTTAGCAACTACTACTCTCCATTTAAGACTTTATTATGTTGTTAAATTAGTGGGTCATTTGAGCAGTTAAGTTAAGTAAGAGCAACATGTGTGCTCCTGCTGGTCCTCCGCTCAGTCCAGACAAAACTTACTCCCTCTCCTATTTCTACTTTCTATGCAATTTAAATCTTTTTTTTTTTTTTAAATACAAATGAGTATGTAGACAGATTTCATTTCAGTAAGGAAATGAACACTGTCATACCAGGTACTTTCTGGCTGCGTAGTTGAGAGGGTGAATCATAGATCTCTAGGACCCAGTCGCCTGCTGCCTTCTCTCCCCAGGAGTGGGTGGTCATAAACTCCCAGTTCTTAAAACCCTCCATGGAGTGATCAAACAACCTGTATATCAAGAACACATGCGTACACACACACACACACACACACAAACACACACACAAAACAACAAAGTATCAGTACAAACAACCTAAACCAAGTACAATCAGTCTTCAATTAACCATGGACAAACATTACAGGACTGTGATTTATTTGAGGTGAACATGGGTAAGGTATATACAACGCTTGCAATACTTTCAGAATTTAATCCCCTATAGGTTACCAAATGTTATAGCGTTTCAGCCCCGATTCAAATTATTTTTGTAAACAGGGACAAGTAAATCCACATTTTAAGAGAATTGTGTGAATTTATTAAAAAAGAAAATACAGAAACATCTCATTTAACCTCTGAAAATATTTGACTCCATGAGTCACATCGTTTGTAATTTAGAACACCTTGCCTTATTTTAAGGCAGAACAAAAGAAAGTGTTTTGTTTCTGACTTAATTTGCAAAACCTGTCAATAAAACACACCCAGACAAGGGCTATTTAGAATCAGAACTACCTTATTGATTCTATTGTATATTCTGTTCGAAGACAACATTCGGACAAAAAAAAAATACATTTCATTTTGCATTCCATAACTTATTTCTTTACCTGTTGGCGAGCAGCTGGGACTTGGTCCCTGAGGGTGAGGTCAGATTGATCGACAGGTCCCCACGGCGAGGGTGTGTGATTGTGATCCGTACAACCACGTGCTCCAGGTAGATTACGTGGTGGTTGGGGTTGTCAGTGCATCCTGTTGCCTTGTACACCGACCGAACCACATGCTCTGGACGGATAGTTCTGCAGGACAAGATGGGAACCAATCCAAAAGGTTTTCAGTTTATTATTTCTGTGGTGTGGTTGTTGTTGTTTTTTTACGTTTGTATAACTGGATAAAATCAACTGTGATAACTGCTTTTGCGATTGTGATCGGCAAAATAAGGCAGCAAAGTTAAATGTCGAGTGCACGTCAATTTTATACAATAAAACAAAAAGAGTAGGTTGGAGACTGTGGCTGTGTCCCTACACTGAGGCATTCTGCTGAGTGTTCTGTGACTGACGGAACACTCAATATCAAGTTTCAATACATTGCGGCTCCCTTTAAAGCAATCATGCACTTTGAGTTAACCTCCTTCACAAACCAAAGATCATCCCCAAAGTTTTCCAGTTCCCCAGTTTTCTCAGCCAGCCCAAGACCCATGAGCACGATAAGAGAGACAAAGAACATAATTTGTTCCGTCTGCTATGCACATGTCAGCAACAGAAAGATCACAGAAAACACAGCCAACCCAAACACTTAATGAGCAGGGTATGATCTAATATAATAGCAGTACAATGACAAAAAAGTAAAAACACGAACAGGTCCAGTACTAGTGGTGGGACAATATATCGAAATATCGTTATTTTCTCATACAAATTCTGTGAAACTGACACCACAATGCAGTGCTTTTTTACTGGTATTTTTCTCCTTCCGATACACAGGGATCATGATGCATATCGTACATGATTATCTTGCAATGTATCGAGTATCGTAGAATCGCAGTATCGTGATATCATCGTGGGCAAATTAATGTGATTTTATCGTATCGTGAGTTACTCTGTGATTCCATTCCTATCAAGAACAGGAAACAATAAAGACCATCTTGCCAGAGCAAGGCTTTCCAGAAAGGGTCATACGTCACTGATGCAAAAGCAACTCAACACATTCACTCATTGGCTGCAGAACTGGATCACATGCACGATTTATTCTTCGGACACTAAAATAGAGCTGGTGAATTACACTTGCTAGCAAAATAAAAGGATTAGTGTAATTACTTTCTTTGTTGCGTAGAGGGTTGAAAGACAATTATTGCCAGTGACTTATGTTGTTTGATCCTGTATTGGAAACTGCTTTATTTCACTTCTCTGTTGTCAGGGTTACAATGATGGTGATGACATTTTTAGGGTCTAAGTGATACAGCACAGATGTTTATCATTAAGAGGAAAATTACCTCAAGACAATTATCTGCTGGTAAAGATTACCTTAAGCTGTGCAATGAAGATGAAGCTTTTTTTTTTCTTGGAAAACAACACATTACCCAAACTTGGCTCAAGTATTAATTGAGACAAAGAGCACAACGTGTTTGATTACTATGTTTTCTTTTTTGCCATACAGACCAAACAGCCCACAAATATTTCAATTGCAGCCATAAATAAATACCTGCTTTAATCATTCTGCTAATAGTTTTATCAAATGTTTAGTGTGAATGCTACAATCTTATATTATGAGTAAGTGATTGGGTTGAATGTGGGATCAGTCTATTGAATATTAATTATTTTTGTGAAAGGCCAAACCTGTAAGCAGGATGAATTTAATGATTTCATTTGAAAATTGGATTGTATTTATTTTTGAACTACTAACACTGGTGAAACAACTATATCTGAGTCATATCAGAGAATGAGTGTGAAAGGAGTGAAAGCAGCTAGTTATCATTTAAAGCAGCCAATTAGGAATAATTTTACCCAGAATACTGGCAGATTAACAATCCATGGCAATTTCTCCATTCGTCCTTGGACTCCGTCTCTGATTATTTATATAATACTTGAGGGACTAATAGTCAATATTAACAATAAACAAGTAAAAACAGAGAAATACACAAGGAAATTGCATGAGCTCAAGCAGACATGGTGGAATGAATAACAGAGAGAAAACACTGATTGTCTCTTTCGTAAGTAGTCGATGACTGTTTGGAAAGCGGACAGCGGTAATGGCTGGGGAGTCTGGGGTTGATATCACAGTTCTGCCTTCTCCATGACACAACACAGATAACTGAACCATGCGCATGGGACTGAGCAGAGCAGATGCACAGTTGATTACCACCAGCCTGATTGCACACAGATCAGGCAGCTTGCCTGGTGCGTGCTCCAAGTGGAGTGAGGCGAGCGATTGCAGGCAGACATTACCAAACGCAGTCAGAGGGGCCAGCCAGAGGGTGTGTGGGAACACACAGCAGTGAGGTGATGACTGCACTCATGTAGACAGTTAGAAGCACAGAACACACACACACACACACACACTATGAAAAGCATAGGCACTGTCACATGCTCATGATGCCAGAGATATTAATATCTAAATGTATACTCAATAAAGTGGTTAGTTAATGGAAAGAATGTTTCAGACTTCTTAGGGCAGTAATGCAATGAGCTACACAATAAACTTTCATGACTTTTACCCCTTTGTTCCAAAACCAAAACAACAAAATAAAGCCTTATGTTTCCTGGCGATTGCCTGCTTTCACTTTGCAAGCCTGTCATTTGGCTGGATGGTCGAAGGGTAATTCTGTTTATGAACAAGGCTTAAGCTCCCAGTAACGGCGCAAACGTGTGACTGACCGTTTCACACATCTCTAAGGCTACTTGCAAATACACTACACTAACCAAAACGGAGGCTAAAATGACAGGGTTGTTTTTTATTTCTTTCACACAACAACAGTGGTTATCTCTCCATGAGCAAACACACGTTACATGAGTACGGAGGTCTGAGCACAAGTGCCTCTGACACAAACTCCACTACATAAGCCTCGTATGGATTGACTCGAGCACTGGAGCAGAACAGACAGAATGACACTGATAATGCTGCAGTCGCTGACCACCAAGCCCTCGACTGAAAGCAAACCAGTTCAGGGCCCAAGTTCAGCCAGCCAGCCTAACACAGAACAGTGCTCAGGCTTCCAGCTGCATCAAGAATAACAAGCTGTGAAGCCCTGGCCCTCTCCGTGTGTGTGTGTGTGTGTGTGTGTGTGTGTGTGTGTGAGAGAGAGAGAGCGAGAGTAGTAAAGTCTTATGTGAAAACCACTCTGCCAGAACTAATGCTTGGCCCCCATCAAGGTACAGCTTGCACAACCGCACATTCAAACACATGCCAGTGCATAAAACGCCAGGGAAAGAAAAAAAAGAGAGAGAAAAATGAGAAAGATGTTTCGTCACATGCTGGTCCAAAAGTTGACTAATTTAGCATTTCACTTAAAACTCAGAGAGACTCCTACCATTAATATACCTGGTTAACTATAGAATGGCCATCTAATATTGTGGCACAGCAGTAGATTCAGTAGTAGTTATTTTATATGAACAACCCAGTCCACATCCAGTTGGCTTGGCCCCCTTTAGGTCTAAAGAAATCCGGCATATAATGACATTTAAGACAACAGAAGTGCTTCCAACTTTGTGGCCCCTTAAACAAAGTGAGGTCCATGAAGAAATGGTTCATTTGCCTGCACAGAGACAAATGGCATATTGGTCTAAGTTTGTGTGTCCACGTACTTTTGGCCATTTAGTTTATTGAAATGCTACAGGAGACTCAAGATTCAATAGGTTTTCAGGTGATTACTGTACATTATGGTGTCCAAGAAGTGGTCTGCTACTTAGCAGGCAACTTTTTAGTAATGTTGTTTGTGTGTGTGTGTGTGTGTGTGTGTGTGTGTGTGTGTGTGTGTGTGTGTGTGTGTGTGTTCATTCGTTCCACCTTATTTGTCGGTCTGCGCTCTCCACACAGACGTGCTGAGTAGGGACTTGCTTCCATCGCTCCGCCTCCTTCACCATCGCCTCAGCATCCATCAGACCAAAGCCATACAAGTGGCTGACTGTATGAAACAGTGAAAAGTCACAGCATCAGACCACACTAACAGTGACTGTTTCTCATACCAATAATGGTTTCATCAATAAAAAAAAAAAGGATTGTTTATAGTTCAAACGCTGAGGAAGATGGCACATTCTTTTCCAAAAAGTTGGATTAAATCAGTGACAAGACCTCTGGACATGTTTCTAGCCCTCCTTAAAAAGAGTACTCTACTACTGTTTTTAGATTCCTATTAAAGACTTATATCCGGGTTATTTCAGGGTCAAAAATGTGTGGAAAAATAAGCAAAATCTCAGTACTCTCTGAATTCTGTATTGAATGCAGACCGATGAAAATACTGAGGACATACAGTATAAGGTAGTTGTTTAAAAAAGAAAAAGAAAGTTTGGAAATCACTGAGCTCCTGCTACAACAGCTCAAATATGAATTCCCTCCATACTTCTCCCACCCTCCTCCCCTGTTCTGTTTCTCTTTAGTTCCTCTTTGAAAAAACAGTCACTTGGAAAATCTCCAGGCACACTGGGCCTGTAGCCTGGCTGACCCCTACTTCTCACTGTGTTGGTTTCTCTCTCTCTCACACACACACACACACACACACACACACTCTCACACACACTCACACACACACACACACACACACACACACACACACACACTCACACACACACACACACACACAGGTATGCATACTGTACACACTTAAACACACACTCATGAGTTACAAACAGCCACAATGAAATGGATCCTGACAGATGGTGGCGCAGTAAGGACGTTTTTTGAAAACTGCTCATCCCTCTTCTGATTGGAGAAAACAAATCCAGGAGTCAAACTGCATTCTCTGTAACTTTTTGTATTGTTCTTTATAACACGCTACATCCTACTAGGAAATGCAATATTTGCTTGATTCGTGATGAGCATATGATAATGCCTTTTCATAGATGTTAATGTCTGTGTGTGTGTGTGTGTGTGTGTGTGTGTGTGTACCATTGTAACCAGCAGCATTGGTCTTCCAGTCAGGAGCACTGAGATGTCCGGCTCTCGAGGTCTTTACGATTATGTGCTGAATATCCCTCCATGTTAGAAGAGGACTATTGGGAGACAAAAACACACACACAAACATACAAGTACATTAATACATTTATTATTATGTAAAAATGTAAAAAAAAAAAAGGCTATGTTAATCACTAAATAAGCGACATAAATACCTGCTTTCCTATGCACATACTCAACCAGACATATGCATACATTTTAAATAAAAAGTCTGAAAATCTATATGCATGCACATGCATAAATGACACATGTGATTTAAATACCGTAAGGATGATGAGAGAACATTTTTAATAATTCATTATGATGTGAAAACAAAACAAGAACATGAAGAGAAAAAATGTCTAAAGGGAGGAGAATGACTGAACAGTAAGACATGAAGAGATATCTTCCTTATGGGAGTAAATTGAGACAAGAGCGTTGGGGGGGGGATATGTGGATGAAAGAGGACAAAAAAAGTTATGGTAAAAGGGGAAGGAGGTTAAAAAACAACATGCAAGAAAGAAGAAAGCAGAGGAAATGTAAAACAAGGACAATTAAATATAGTGATATACAGTAGATGGAAGATTATGGAGAGAAAATTATAGAGAAGCATAGATGGAGAGCATAGATGCCAGTTCATCCCTCTCTAGGTTCTCTGATCTCACGTGAGATCCATTACGATGGCAGCCATGTGCCTCAACTGCTTTGATGTCCAAAATCTACATTAAAGTGAAAAAACCGGGAAGAAGTGGGTCACCAAGTTTCCTGGGATTCCCTTCCATCTCATATGCTGGCCAGATGCTCTGTTCCCTTCCCTCATGTCACTCCCTCGCCATCTGAGACCTCCACAATCTGCACTACTCTGAATCAGTCGACCTAAAACTAAAATTTAGGTTCACGGCAATCCAAAATTCGGTTTTTTAAAAAGATGTGTAGGAATGATGTCAAAGCACGAGCTCGAGAGCGACGGCAGCGAAATGAGTCTGACCTGAACAAATTAACTTTTGCCTGTTGAGCCACTGGCACGCGAGCAGGTTCTTTCACATCTTCCATGTGACGTCTTACACCAAAAATGCATGAGGAGACTTTTAATATCCTTAACACCTAGAAGTAGTCTCAGCATCACACATTTAGCAGCCAACTTTCATGGATTATAGCCAAAAGCCTCCTTCACATATGCACTTCATTCTTGTAAATGTCAAAATACTGGAGTAGGGCTGGGGATGGACTTCATCAATGCCGTGTTTAGTTTAAGGCCTCTATATTTTCTTGTCATTTTATCTTGTCTTTATTATATTATGCATATATTGCATTATATATTTTAGAACTTAATGTACGCAAATTATGTTTACTTATAATGAAATCTGCTGCAGGGTGGCACACATGGTGACAGTAGAATAAAGAATGTAGAATAAAACATGTTGAAGAGGCAGATCCCTCCCAGGTGGAACAATCACAGGTTGTTTGTTGAGTGCAGTTGGAGGTTTAGTGTGATTTTAAAGAAGAACATATGATAAAAGTTGAAAATAAAATATCAAGTAAAATAATTAAAGGATGGTAACACAGATAAATGTTATAAAAGTCAGAATAATGAATGTTCAGATCAATATTAATAGGCTTAGCTGCCACTGTGTAATTATGGTGCCATACATGTTTTATGGTCATTAATTAAAAGTGACATTGGCATCGTTATCTAGGCCACACCAGCCTTTCCATAAACAAGCCCATACTAATTAATGGAGTAGCTCGCATGCTGGGGGGAACCAGCAGCAAAACAGTATGTCTGATATAGGTTTTGTGGTAATTCTTTTAAGTGTAATTATTGATGAAACGGGGAGAGAGCAAGGAGAGAAGTGAAGGAGGAAAATGAAGAGAGAAAAAGTCAAGCAAAATTAAATTTTGATATTGGTTTTTGATTGAAGATTAAACACAAAACTAGAATCAGCATTTTCACGTTTCTATTTTAAAGCGCATGAATGGGGAAGAAACACTTTGTTTCATTTTCGCTCATCTGTCTCTGTTTTGGTTTAAAACCCCAAAGTAGATGAGATTCTTAAGGTAGGCTATCTTTGCTCATCTCTTGTTTATCCCTCCTAATTTCCTCACCGAAGTCTCTTGTCTCCATGTTCCCTCACTTTTCCCTTTCTTCACTTCCAAGGACAAAGGTGGAAAGAAAAGAAAAGTTTCTGAAGCTCATAAAAACACAAATCATGTGCCGACTTTAAACTTCTTAAACTTGGCCAAATCTACAAAGAACAGAGAATGGGACAGTTTTCCGAAGTAACATGTTCCAATCCACTCTCACACCAGGGGAAAGACCTCATAACAGGGAGTTTAAAGAAGTCTAGCACGATGGCGTCTTGACATGTTTAGCGAGTTTGCGCGCTCATTCACCAGATAAGAACAGATACGATCAGTATTGCACAGTCTGTCTAAACGTTTTTGCTCTCCCGCTTTCCTTTCCTTTCCTCTTTGCCTGCATGCGAGTCGTGCAAGTTTATCGATACGAGAGTGAATGAAAGAACAGAAGGAGAGAAAGAGCGGTTGCCTTGGAAGAGGTAGGGGGCAAAGGCCGATCATGACAGTGGTGGAGGCACAGCACGCATGAGGGAGAGGAGATGAGAGCGAGCAGAAGAGAAGAAAGCAGGCAGGCAAGAAGCAGTGTGTGATAATCTTGTTGAGGAAACAGGCTTATGTGCCCGGCACTGCCTGGAAACCTGGAATATTTTCTACTCGGAGGATTTGGATTGGATTATCCAGGTTAAATGATGTCACCTCAGCTAACCGAGCCGCTCAACATGTGATGATGGGTTAAAGCCCAATTCTGAGTCCCTGCACCTGCACTGCACTCATTCCAATTCATGACTGTATCACAAATAAAGCACATCAACAGGTTACAAAGAGGAGCGGGCATCTGCAGCGTCTCGCACAAAAAGCAACCAGGGCATCTAAAGCATAAGGGCTAGACATTGTAACTAGTTGAAAATAAAAAGCTTTTCAAATCGACATCTTATTTTTCTTATCTTTGAAAGTGCTGAAATGGAATTTGGCACTCTAGTACCCTCTAGCAGAAATGTCTGGCATGAAAGCACGTGGGCCCAAAATGCCTGTGGGAGATCTGCTTGTTGCAGACCGCATGGAATTCTGCCACAAAAGGGCATCTTGAAACCAAGATCTAAAGGGTTAACAAAGACAGGCAAAATTGGGTTTGGAATCAATAAACCAAATATGTTTCCCATAAAGATGATGCTATCATTATACAGGTGATTCAGTTTTAAGAGAGATGGCAGTTCAGGGTTAAAATTTCTGCAGTAAAAGGATGCAAACACGCCATCTCAGGATCTCAAGACAACATAGTGATCTATCAGAGGATATTGTACTGTGATCTAAAATGATATATTCCAGCTCGGTATGTACACACTTCACCTGTTTATAGTTGTCAGTACTCAACGGAGTGCTTAATTATGTTAAAGTTCAAGCTTAGTCCAACAATAAAGTAAAGGGATGACAATCTGAACCAGAGAATACCCTGAAAACACAAGTTCACACCACCAAAGAAGAGTGCACATACATTGCATCTATACTTTAATGAAGAAGGGCTCCGCGTAATGAAGCTCTGTACCTAAATGCACCCAAACTCACCTAAAAAGGGCAACTGGAGGCCAGGATTCTTTAAACAAAGTTTATCTTCCGAGAAAAATGATGCTTTGACTGCAACATCAACACACTGTCCACTATTGATGTTGGCCTGGCATCCAGAGTAGCAGTTAAATATTAACAGCTGATGAATCCCATCATTCAGCATGACATGTCCCCCCTGCCAGCTGTAGATGTAATCAGTAAATAGGAATACTTCTCTACTAAGCAGCAGGTTAACTCCACCATCCAGAAGTACATTTTGGTTTGTTATATTGCCCAGCAAGTATGATCCTGCAGGAGTGTCTATGTCCAGTTATGGTCTTAGTATGCATGTCTTTGGCATGTCTCAGTACAAATGTTGCTGGGATTCATTCATTTAAACAAGTATAGCTTTTCCAAGCATCTAAATACATCTCCACAGTTGACTTGACAATGACGTATTTGTGAGAAGATGCTTCACGTTCCCATTATAGATCAGTGAGGCCAGAGGACAAGAGTGCATTAGAAGGTAAGCAAGAGGCAAAGGGATGAGGTTAAGTGGATCTTACTTTGCCTCCAGGGCCAGAGCAATAATGGCAGCAGCCATGGGAGCCGAGGCCGATGTCCCTGTGTGACTGTCTGTACATCGATGTCTCAGATCTGTTGTGATCTGCAGATAGAGGAGATGAGAGGGAGAGGGAAGGAGGATATAGATAGGGGACGAAAGAGAGATGAAGAGAAACAACAGGAATGAAGTAGGAGGAAGAAGGGGGCAGACAAAGGACAACCCAGAAGGAAACCGACAAAGAAGAGGAAGAATAGGCCATCACAGATGTGGATTTGGAGGAAGAGAGGAGGAAATAGTGACAGTGATGTAAGGAGGGAATGGAGAAAGAGACAGACAGACAGAGAGATATTGAAGTTATGAGGATCAGAGGGATTTACATGACACACCTGAAATTCCTGAAACTCACATTCCTGCTTTGACACACTCAGATAACACACACAAATACACAAGTGATCAGTTTCCCTCGAGAACGATGGGAATCAGTCCAATCCCCAGGGATAAGCCGTGGAGGAATAGTAAGGAGGAAGGAGAAGGAGTAATGAAACATGTTAAAGCGCTGTATGTTCACTTTGACTGTACGGACTTTAGACAGCGAACTAGTCAGACAGCTTGACAGCCAGTCAGCTAAGAAACGCTTGGCTAACTTCCACTCTTGGACCTTTCCTGGACGGAAAAGTGTGAGGGATTATATGAACACACACATGAAGAATCTGAAATGGTTTAGTAAGAATAGAAAGTGGTCCACTAGATTTTAGAAGACCAGACGGTGTGTGCTCAAGTAGATTAGAGTGACATTCATATGTACAAAGCACTTTAAAGTAGTGTGTGTGCGTGCTTGTGTGCGCCTGCGTGCCCGTCTGTATCAACAGTACGAGGAATGTAGCAAGACACTACCAGACAAGCTAGCTCAAAGCGGACAATTGTCGCCGTCCTTCCCAGTGGAACATGGGAGTGATTTGGTAAATTTTTGTGAAACCAGGCCACACCACTGAACCCGCAAGAACACACAAACAAGTTAATGCCAAATTGCATCACGTTGTATTGTTAACTGAAATTATATACTGCATGGGGAAATTTATACTTCTTTTTTCTTTCTTTTTTTTTTTTAGCTCCAAATCAAAACATGGTCAAAATCCAATATAAATGAATGCTTAGCTTGGACAGGGAGACACGCCTCAGCAAGTCTCTTCAGTGAATGTCACACATTTAAAGATCTTCCACCACCTACAGCTTTGCCATCAGTGAAGAAAGAATTGGAACTTGTGCTCCTTCCTTGTGTGTGTGTGTCCTGCAGTGGTGCTTGAAATCACACTTCAGCCCTTACAATCTTCCGGTCGTAGTTCTCCCCGCTGCTGTAGGTGGTGGTCAGTGTGGACGAGCATTCCTCCAGGTACCACGGCTTGCGTCCACTCTCGGCTGTGCTGGAGATGGAGATGGTGTAGATGGAGTTGGTGTAGCCATCGCAGGAGCAATGGTCTCTGCTACGCCCGCCGTTTCCTGAAGCCCACACGAAGATGGAGCCACGACCCTTCCTCCCCTGACAGGAAAAGATTCAGAGAGGATACAGTATGAGGCTCCAGATTTTATAGCATTAAGAGGCGATTACTTTTCACCAGACTTTGTTTTGGCTTGATTTTTAAATGTTCTTTTTAATGTCTGTCAGAACGCAGAGTAACAAGTTCTGGGCTCAGTGTGCAGAAATCACTGTATAAAGAAGAAAAGATCAGCAGGCAGCAAAGAGTGTATGTGACTTGATCCAAGTTCAGTAATCGTGTTTCAACTGGGCAACATATGATAAGATTTATGTTTTGTGAACAGCACATTCTATTGCATCATCCCTGAAGCTTGGATTTAGCCCCCTCAGCCCCCACCCCAACTCATTTTCAGTGGCATGATTTTTATTTTAATATGGGTTGAAAAGAATTAAGGTCATGTCTATTCATGTGTTTAATTTTATTGAAGACCAAAGCTTTAAAATCACTTCCTGAACTTACTCTTCGAGGCCATTTTGTATCTTTGACTCTATGTGTTTGTTTATCATTACTCTTATTGTGCTACGTTTGCTCTGCAGCAGCCTAGTTCATTTATTTGTGTCAGTTGATCACATATATGTCTGTTTCATGCAATCTTGTTAAGTTTCTAACTAACTTTTTTAAAATGTTATCTCATAAATGGTATAATCTGTACTTGTAAGAATGCATTAAAAGAGTATTCCTTTTCAATTAGTTTTCATTGGAAACCTTCTCAGGCCAAAAGCCTTTTACTATTCAATCAAATGTAATTCCAAAATCGGCAGAGGTGAGAATGACCTAAACCCAGGTCTGGTGGAGAGACACTGAGCTCGTTACAGTGCTGGGGATGTCCAACTGAGTTGTGGAGGTAAAGTTCACCCAGGAGTCAGCAAAAAAGGGCATCTGGCAAACTTAACTGACACTGCAATTCATGCTGTTTATCAAGAAGACACACACACACACAGAAATGTATAAAAAGTGGAAAGGAGTTCTTCAAAAGAGTCCTTTTGTCAGGCAGCGATAAGCGAGTGGAGCCCTTCTGAGTGAGAGGGGGATCAGACAGGAGCAAACGCGACAGGTGAAAGCGATGGAGTGTGCTTTGAAAGGCAGGAGGGACACAGAATATCAGGTTGAGGAAGCAAGTGAGTAGAGAGGACAAAGGGGAGGAGGAGGCACGGCATGAATGCACAGCAACCACCCAGAGATAGAAAGAGCAAATGAAAAAAAAAGGATATAGGATTTTCTGCTCAAAAAAATTCCCAACTGATATTTTGTCAGTTATTAAACAAAAGTCATCAAGCCAAAATCTAAAAAATGTTTTGCTCTAATACATCATTGTGAACTGAATATGTTTGGGTTTTATCCTGTTGCTAAACCAAAGAATTTGCAGCTGTCATCTTGGCCTCTGGGATATTATCTTCTTATGAACTGACTGATTAGTCTACAGATTGTCAGAAGATAGTGGTAGATTAACCAACGATGAAAACAATCCTCAGTTGTAGTATTAAAACAGGAAAAAGCAGGGGCTGGAGTTTTAAAAGAAGAAATATCTTCGTTGGACATTACTCTTATAATTGAGCCAAATTTAAAACACTCCTAAGAGGAAAAATAAACAACATAGAGACACACAATTTCTCAGTTTCTCACACAGTAACACAAGCAGAGTACAACCCTGTCCACAGTTAGTCAGTAGTATCTCTAACATCCCAGCTCGCTATGATAAGCTGCCACATAGGTACATGTTACACTTACAAGCATGTCAACTCTACTCAGCTTCACACACCACACCCACACACACACACACACATCCCCAACTCGTACCAGCTGGACAGATATCTCCCTCACCTCTGTCATCTTTAAAGGCCAGTCTGTCAGGAGCACAGGGACTCTTCTACTCTCACTCCCTGCCTGTCTGTCCTTTTTTTTCCGCTCTCTCTCTCTCTTTTCTCTTTTTTGTAACATGCCACAGGCGGTCAGCCTTCAAGTCAAGTTTTCAGTTTCTGTCTCTCTGATTCACCTCCTCAAAGGTCTACATCTGCTTAACCAAATGGCAGAGAGCCAGGAGTAGCACACTTTGTAAATGTGTAGATGTATGTGTGTGTGTGAGATGTGGCCAGTAAATGACTTCACCCCTCTTAACCTCTGTTACAGCTTTTTCACTCCACTCAAACAACAACACAGCGGCAGCTTCCCAATATGCAAAACAGGCTATGAATATGTAAATTAATATATGCTAATAGACCAGGCCGCTCCCTAATGTCCAGAGGAGCGTCACAGGTAGATAACCAGGAAGGAATTTGGGATACAAGTACATGTGCGTGAAAAACACACACATATTTGCTTGGCATGGGTGCTTATATCCTAATTTCCTAATCAAATGAATACCAATATCAATGTCTTGGCTGAGCAATGAAGCAGATCTTCATTTGCACATCTGTATGTAAATGTGTATACATGGCTGCGTGTGCCCACCATGCGGATGCCATTCTCGAAGGCCTGCCTGGCCAGAGATGCCGGTCCATCCACGGTCTTTCCATCATCATCCGGTCCCCAGCTGGCACTGTAGATGTCAATGTGCTGCGGTTGGAGGCTCAGAGACTTGGCCTCCACCATATCCGTTACATCGCCATCCAACATTCGCACACCTAAGACACACACAAACACAAAATCAAACACCGACACAAGTTAAATGTGTGTGTAGTCTGTGCATTTCCAGTGAACTGGCTGTTAAACACATGAAGCAGGCAGTCTGCATGTCCTGTTATGATTGCGGGATTACGGGATTACGCTAATTAATACCTTAATTAGCAATTATTTCAGTATATTAGTCCCATGAAACACTTGGATGATTTCAAGAAACTACAAATGTAGAAATGTAACAAGATCTCTATATAGGTTTCTATAATTGGATCACATGTTGTTTTTTAGTTGTTACATTCATAATATGCAGTCAGAAGTCACCTTAAAGTTAAGCTCAATGGTGTGTGGAATATAAGCATATGATCAAAGACAAACAGAACACAGCCACACAAAGACAGCCAAAAAAAGGGGGTAAATGTGAGTTAAACCCAGGTTGGTGGGATAATATCCAGACAAATATCGCTCACCTCCTATTCTGGCATTGTAGGCAATTCCCACAATGCAGTGGGAGTTGTTTGCGGCTGCAGCAACTTCGCCCGCACACCGTGTCCCATGTCTGAGAAAAGAGCGGGAATGAACAGCTTATTAGACAAATCTATCACACCCGTGTACACAAGCAGGAGAGCGACTACCAGATAAACATGCAGCTTTTGAAGTGGAACGCAGGGGCGCTTATGTGTAAACACACATTTTCACAGATAGATATGTACATTCCTGTTGATGCAATCCTAAACAAAATTCTTTAAGAGTAATACGTGTTACAAATGTAGTATGCACTTTAATCATTTCAACAATTCTTGCTTTTTCCTCATAGGCCTATCAACGAATGGAAGAAGAGGGAGTTCAACAAACTTCAATGTCAATTGTCCCCAAATGAGCAAACGCGTGCAAACAGAGGCACAGTTTGGACCTTGTTTTAAGCATCCACGCGCACACAGACATAGACACACAAACAACATAAAACACACACACACACACACACACACACACACAACAGGGTAACATTCCACCAGTAACTGCAGTGGTGACAATCGGCCCGGGTCAGCAACCAGCGTAAACAAACATAAGTATGTTTGCGTCCGCCACCCCCTCAAAAACACCACTTTCTGGATCGGCACAAACACACTCACAGACACGCACCTCCCGCAGAGAACATCTGCATCACAACACCCCCCGGAAACAGCTCTGACCGCTGCCATGGAAACCCAGCATCTAGCTATCCAAACCCCCAGGGAAAGACACAGGAAAGTTTTAAAGTCCAGGGAAGCACTCAAACTGCAGAAAATTGGTTTCACAGTAACTTTGTGATTTTCAGGTTAATGTTTATTTACAAACAGATCAAAGCTTTTAAAAATGCATGCCTGCAAACCATCACAGTTCTCACTTTCCTACTGTGTATACAGTAACACACATGCTGAGCAACATCATCAAAAATGCTCATAAGAATTCTAAATGGCTCACTTTGATTTTCTTCACCCACAATCTGTCTCAGACTTTCATGCCACCACTCGACACTGGTGCAATGCAAAAAAAGCACAGTGTTTTAATCTCCTCAGTAGAAAAGTGAATTACTTTTATTTCCTAAAATAACTTTTAAGTCAACACCTGTGATCACTTATCAAAAAATCCACAACAAGGTTGTTTAGATTTATTTTACGTTCTTATCCAATTTAGATATTAGAAACAGCCGTTGGATGAACGTGGAAACCTTCCTTTCATCCTCAGTAGACAATGATTGAAATCACAAGTTTGCAGAAAAGTAAGCACAAATTAAACTGTGTTGGTTAAAGTATAACATATTTAATGGCTGCAAATAAATGATAGGCCCTCTTGTCAGAGTTAATGAGCCAAACTGCTGGCTCCCTCCTTCAAAATGCTTCAGCTGTCTTTACTCAGTTCACTTCACTCCACTAATCCATAAAATCGTCCGTCTGGCCGTCTTTGTGTTTGCCTGTATTTTCCATTTTCTACACATCTGTGTCAGAGTCACTCAGGGATTTCTCTGTGTTTCAACCAGAACCATACAATGTTTGTGCAATGGATAAGAGTCAGTTGGAACAATACACACCCACACACAGTAATTATTCAAATGCAGACACATGCTTGAAAGTATCAAAGGACACAGCCACTTAAACTCATATTTAACCATCTTTGCTATACATCATTTTATAGCTGTGCTTTGCCCCTACATCAACAAGCAAAGTAAAAAACATTTTATTTTCTGGTTCTTCAGGTTTACTATAATTTCGGTTTTACAAATCCAAGTTCAGTTTTTACATTTTTACATTTCACTTTGTGCGACAAAGGGGTAACAATGACAAGTGATTCTTTTTTCATTTTATCGGACACAAACACTTCTGATCACAGGCAACAATGAATTCAGGAAACCAGATCATGTAGCTGCATCTGTAGGCCTCGTGTCTCTTTAAGACAATGCATTACCAGCAGGAACTCAGCCACTGTCAAGGCACTTGGGCTGCTGCAGCCAAACACACATAAACACCACAAATCACTCACTAAGCCAACCTGGCACAAGACAAATGCCTGGACAGAAAAACCACAAATCCGCCCACAAATGTCACAATCAAATACACTAACGTAACTCACCGCACCCACAATAAGGTCAGGGCTCAGCAAATACAAAAATATAGAGGCAAAAAGCTTCTGTAAAAATCAATCAGAAAAACACACAGAGCATTCTATCCCAGCAGTGCTAACGGTGTTGGTGAAGGCTATCCAGCACACTGGATGACGAGCTTGAGTGTGAAAATATAATGGAATTCATTGACTCCAAGTTTTCAATCGGACTCATCATGATGAATAAATAATACGAGAACTTGCAAAGACAACTGAGAACGGAGATAATAAATGAATTCTTGGCAGGTTTGAGGGAAAGGCTGTCTGTTTTTAGTTGGAGCCAAGAGATCAGTGAGACATCTCAGGCTGTTCATCATCTGGTTTGTAAATGATTTGTTCATTGTGAACATTTTCAGAATGTATTTGTAATTCTTTACACTAAAAGAAAGGGAAACATTTGGAGTGTTTTATTTAAGCGGTATAATGCAAGCAATTTTTCTCTAACATTAGATATAGCACAGATTGTTTTCCTTACTTGTTCTCGTTGGTTGCATCATATCGAGGCATGGGATCCATATCATTGCCGTTGACATCAAAGCTGGCTTGGGGGTCCTGAAGGAGACACAGAGGTAGTACATGTACATCAAAACACAAAAGGAAAGGGAGAGAAAACAAGCAATTCATTAAAAAAGGTAGGCACAAAAATATCTGTATGTATGCGTATGTATGTGTGCAAGTAATAGACCTGTAGAACGCAACAAAGCTTCCCTAACCAAATCAAACACTTCACATCAGCATCACTCACAACCGTTTAGCAAATCGAATGCAATCAGAGCAAACTCGAAATGCTGCACCGGTCACCCTTCGGCATAAACAAATCCAGGCAGTAAGAGTAGCTAATAACAGCAGCGCAGGCGCTGTCAAACAGGGTGTGAACCATTTTATCTGCACAGTTGAGTGATGGCCTTACCCGCTTCCTCAGGCCAAGAAGTTGCTCTACCTATCTGGCCTTGGCCCAATTTCACTGACTCAACACACACTCACAAACACACAGCCGCTCATAGACGCCCTACACAGGCATACATACACACTCACGTAGTTCTGAAAGAGGTCTGGGTGGTTTCTCTCGATGCCGTCATCTAGTATGGTCACCACCACGTCTTTACCCGTGTAGCCCCTCTTCCAAGCCCCCATGATGTTCATGTCCGACTGGCAGTTATGGACGTCGTCGTTACAGTGCTGGAGAGATGGTGATAGAGGAGAGTCAAAACATAACATATCAGCGTCTTGCAGATGCACAAACTTTATGGGCACACCCACAAAATGTTCCACAACATTTTTCATAGTTAAAGTCATAAATCAGTCCAAACAAGGTAAAGTCAAGTCTCAAAGTGCTTGGGGGGAAAAAATGCGTTCAATTACTACCATACTATTTGGTATAGCAGAAAATGATTTTGAATGTCCCAATACATAGTATGTCAAAAAATAGTATGTCAAAAATACCAGGATGTCCCCCTGCATCTGGCTAAATTTTGCAGGCTGCAAGCCAACATGCTTTTCTGGCTATTCTGACCCAGAATCCTGCACAACGGAAGATACACAGACAGATGACACCCTGGTGAGTGCTCATACACAGAGATCTTATATTTTGGCTGTATGAGGGGAAAGACAAAACTATGACGAAGTAGTAGTATGCATACTGCATGTAATAGCACATAGTTTGTAGGGACAACTGCAGTATGCACTAAAAGTAAAAAGAAAAACTATGTGATTTGGAACGTAGCCTAAGTGAAATCCCAGACAGCTTGGTCAAACTGGAAGACCTTCTGTCTTCAAGACATGTATAGTCTGCTGACAAAAAAATTGGTTATTTTGCAATACAATATCCTTTACTGCAAAAAAATAAAAACACAGCATGTGCCACAAGATTTTATTTTTTGTTTGCCATTTAGACCTAAAATAAATGTGATTTTTAAATGTTTTTTCGTCAAATCTTTTTTACTAGAGAATCAAACTTGTATGCACTTTAAAGTGAATTTGCTGTTGCTGACACTGTTTAATCTCACGTGTCTCTTGATTGAGATTGGATTCAATCTGATACAAAAATATACATATGAACAACATATTGGAAAAAAAACAAATGTTTCAACTATAAGCCATGTAAAATACTTTCTTAGAAATTACTAGAAGAAGAAGAAAACACACATCAAGATCTGTTGATCAAGATTTGTCCTGCAGCTGGAAAAATATGTTTAAAACCTCTGGTCAAAGTATTCAGAGTTATCTATTCTAAGTTAACAATTCACAGAGCAGAGGACGGACACACACACGCACGCGTGTAACTAAAAGAGCAATGACCTGAGAGTATGCAAACACTTGTGATAAGCCTGCAAATCTCTGCCAATGTGAAATGTCCATGCTCAACATTGCCAATCTCTGAGGAACATGCATATTTTTACCACGTGAACTTTACTCTGACAAATACTTATGAGTAAACAAATCATTTCTAGCTTGGCCATACATTGTCTCTTTTCAAATAAAGTTGCAAAAATGTAATCACTATGACTCTTCTAGTCTTTCATTCAGTAAAACACACACACACACCATCAGCTCCAATGACCCTGCAGTAATGAGGATCATAGCATGACCTCAGCTAACCTTTGACCTACAAACTCCATAAACGTAGACAAAGATAATCGATGCAAACTACATTATATTGAGCTCCATTTGTCTCAGATATGCAATATCCTTGTCTGGTCCAGTAAATATACAAACAGAGAGAGAAATTAACTGGTACGAGTATACAGTTCACTCACAATGTACCACATACTGCTCCACTTGGCGTCATTATAGAATATGTTGTTCTGGGCTGGGCTGCTGTGGGCGGGGTTAGTCAGAGAAAGGGGTGGGGCTGGCTTGTAATCCCTCTTGATCCTCCTCTTCACCACCTGCTGCTGTATCCACTCCACCTGAAACACAAACACAGGATAACAAACACTGAGCAGGTATCAAGTAATATCACACAGTAGTAGAACTGTTTCACACACAGTGCCATCAGTCAACAGGTGTGATTTCATCACACTTCTTTTTAAATGATTGTGTTCGTGGTCCAGGAAAATGTAAGGTTCTGGAAAACGTGGGTGCAGCACCTTCAATAATCAAAAAAGTGAGCATACAGTGGCTAAATTTCCTCTTCTTTGACTTATCATGACCATCTCCAGAGAAAAGATTATCACGAGTATACTATGAAAAACATTAGAAAGCAGCAGAAGATGATTTTATTTGTATTGTGATGGGTGAGTAGTGCTGATATTTCTAACTGTAGGAGGAAATAATGCTATGAAATGCCATCTTTCACTTGGAAAGCAAAACAATTTCAAAGGTGACAATGCTCAGCTGCAAAGGGATTTCTATTTGCCATATGAATAATGTGTAAGTCACATCAGCACTTTTTACTTGAAGTCTTCACATTTAAATGTGGCAACAGTGAGTAAATTAAAAATACATAAAGTACACATAAAGTCTGTGTTTCACAAATATAACGAGAATCTTGATATATCATCTTTTTAGCTGAGTTTTGCAGTGAAGTCATTTTTTTCCTCTCCATCAGTTCATTTCTCCCGTTCTGCAAAATGGACACACTAATACACACACATATGCACGGAAGACATAAATGTCTCTCAGGTAACATCAATCTCTCAAATGTTATGGGCTTGCTTCAAGGTGCAAGGCATTCCTTGGCAGGAATTTCACTCCACTTTCAGACAGAACTTTCCGATTTCAAAATCAGCATTGTTGGATCTGAGCAAGAGGGCAGGCCCCACTTGCTTGGCCCTGGTTACTTCCCTGAAATATTGTGTTTAGTCTAGCTGAAGCCCTGCAAACTCCATCTGTCTAAAAAGGACTGCATGAAAAGTTAACATGTACAAGCAATGATGACAACACAAAAACTTAAATATTAGTAGGCATAAAACTGGCACAACACTCAGAGGGCACATGTGTCAAAGCTATATGAGAGCATCCTGAGGTGTAAATATTTATTCAGATTCAAGTCTTCACATAAACATGATTGTGTGCCAGCTTACACAGACTACAGTAGGATCTTTTCGGTATACTTAAGGAATACAGCATGTTCAGACGAGATGTTGTGGAGCTACTGCTTATTTATACAGTTAATAATGTGCAAATGCACTCCTCCTGAAATGATCATCACACCATCCACCGTGAACTAAAAGCAGATCCACATAATTTACAGACAAAGCAGCTCCGCTCATAAAAGATCGATAATTAGAATAATTTGCGTTGTGTTGCTCAGTTTGCCAGATCCAGAAGTCTGAGGCTTATGTGAACAATGTCCAACGGCAAAGACAAAACATTTCTCCACATCAATACAGCTTCAGCAGCCTGAGAGGAGAGGAGAATAAAGATGACATAATGACTGCATAGTGATTATCTGGTCTCATGCACTGAAATAATCTGCCAGGCTCTCCAGAGAGTTTGAGAGGGAGACAACAAGACAAGATAGACCAGAGGAAGAGAGGTGATAAAGAGCTGAAGAGAACAAGTCCCAGGAGAGTCAATAAAAAAAGAACAAGTTGGAAGAGGAGGGAAGCAAAAACAAATAGCAAGCAGCTAGTGAAGGGAGGATGATTGATTTTATGAATAACATTGATTTAATAACTCAAGTATGCAGCTCTTTATAGATCATGAGGGAGGGGGAGCAGAAAAATAATTCTGTAAATGGTAAAATGTAATAACTCAAGAGTGTAGACCTCCTTTATAAAAGAGCATGATATGGGAGAGAGAAAAAAAGACCAGAGACAAAGAGTGGAAAATGCAGTGAGATATTCAGCTTTAGCCTGATGCTCTGACGTGTGCCGAGGTCTCAGCTCGTTTCACTCCAAGTTCTGTCTGGACCATCAGCTTCAAATTAACCACTCAAATGTGCCATTAGCCCCAAAACAATGCTGTCATCAGGAGTTGTTAATGTGTGTGTCTATGCAAAAAGACTGGTGCATCATTACAATTTGCAAACATTAGCAAAGCATCAACCTCTTTGATCAGCAGTGTAATTCTCGACTGCTCGTGCTGTAACTTGGTAAAACACGGATGGTCTGACAATGAAAGCATAACTGCCTCTCATCTTAACACCGATCCTCATGCCATTAATTGTTCTATAGATCGAAGAGATGAGGCAAAGACTGAACAGATAGTGGAAAATAAATGATTTTACTGAAGTTGGATCATAATTGGTCTCCAGTTCACCTCAGAGGTCTCTGATAAAACCCAAGAACTTAAAGCATGAAAGATCACTTTGCTGAAGTTCCCAAATCAGTAAGGGCATCAAACGAAGAACCAAAAGTTTCATGCATCTGGGAAGTGTCCACTCTACAGAAGTGTCCTTGAGCAAAAAACTGAATCCCTATCACCTCAGTCAGGTGCTGCTCTGCAGCAGATAATGCCCTCCATCCTCCATAAGGAGGTGGTGCATTCAGTTATAGCACTTCTAATGTGCTATTTTATCTGAAGCGTTCATCTACTTTATGCAGTCTCGTCCAGATGATATTGGTTTGCTGTTCAACCAAAAACGTTTAACGTTTTCAAATCAATTAATAAATGATTCAATCTTATCTGTCATAATACAAATAGAGAAGATGGATAGAAGGTTGAATATTACATTTGTAAAGCAGAATTTTGCTCTCAGCCACTGTTTAAATCTCCAACTGATCATCAATGTCATTTTCACACCTCCCGTCCTCAGAACTACACATTGTCTGTTTCTGAGGCATAACAGGGAATCCACTTCTAAAGCCAAAAGAGAATTATTCAAGCAAACTGTGACCAACAATATCAATTTATGGCAAAGTCAAAATAAATAAGTCCAGAGGTTTCAATAACAATAACGTTTGTTAAAATGTTTTACTGGTCCATGCCCATTGTTATGTTACATGTTTAATCTCTGATGCTATTGTATAAAATATATATATACATTCCATGTATTCCATTACTACATTTTATCTTCTGCACTTTTTTTACATGTATTTTTTTTAAATATACAGTTTACACTACGGCACATAAATGACAGTAATGACAGAAATCCACAGTTTTTCTAAAGCAGGAAATTCAATCATTTGTTATCCCTGCTTAAAATCACTCAATGGTAACAGCCTGCAGTAATCCACATCAGTTGTGTCACATTTGCCAATCCTTATCACAACAAAGGCAATATTGCCCTCTATTGTCTGGAAAACGTGTCCATGTATTACTGCCTATTTTTTCTATGCCAAATTGCCTGCAGGCCCTCCAGTATGACAACTGAACCTGCTCCAGTTTCTTATCTCCAGCTTGGTGGAGCAGAGGAATGATCTGCTAGCACCTGTACCTTCCTGCCAACGTTCTTTTTTCCCTTTTCTCCCATCCCAACACCCTCTCCTATCTCACTCTTGTAATTTTCTCATCTCCCTCCCTCATCTGCTGCTTCCTCGCTCGCTGTCTCCTCCTTCATGAGATTTCAGGTCTTCTTTTCCGCAGATGCCCATTTTTCCTTGAGATTGCCTGTCTGTCTCTCTGGTTCCCATTCCAACCGCCTTCCTCCCTCCTCTCTCTCTCATTTGCTCTCTGCGTAAGGGTTTGCAGGTGGCTCTTGCTGGCTGGGTCAGTAACCAGGGGAAACTGGGGAAGAGTTCACTTCAATAGAACAAATGGGAACAAATTGATCCACTTTGACTGCTGTTTTTGAGACCCTGTTTGAGTTGCCGGGAAAACAACTGAAAGCAGAGAGTTTTGAAAAAGGTCAAAGGTCAGTGTATGAGAACACCCACAACTACCTTTGGACTAACATGAGAAGATAGTTCTTCTATTCTCTTAAGTGCAATTCAGAGCCTCAGCCCAAACACAGCACACCACTTCCCAAAGCCTGTTTGAGCTCTGTGGTGCTGTGCTGGCCAGCTGTAGGTGCTCCTCTCAGGGCGTCGACTCCCAAATGCTTCATCTGTTAAACAAATTCAAGGCAAAACTGGGACTCATGGAGTCTCATGGTACCCGTGTATGTGCAGGTACCCAAGCTCCATCGGTGTTGTCTCCTTGATGCTGTGAGTGTCCTAATCCTCCATAAATGTTCATGAACTGAGTGAAAGAAACATCTACATCCATAGTGTAGAAATTAAGCAAACGTCCATTGTTTTTGAGCTCATTCAAGTAGCTTTACTGCGTGGTAAAATAGTTTCCTTATGTGGCATGGCATCTAGAAGGACAAAAGACTGAAATGTTACTTTGGCATCATAGCCACTCTGCATTTCAGTGTATTCCAGAGAGGATTCAGCTGCAAACCACACCTGGCTCTCAGTTGTCTTGCACATGTCTGGATGAATTACTTCTAGTAAACAAGAGTCTGTTTCGCAAAGTGTCTAAAAACGCCATTCTCCTGTAAGAGAACGCTGTGGACAGACAACAGCATTCCGCTGTTGTTTCTCTCTACTAATCTCTGCGCAGACTTCAAAAGAACAGTATAAGAAGGAGAAACAACCACAGTAGTACTCTAATTGCTGTTTACAATAAACTTGAAATAGACGGAAATAGATTTTAAACAAAGCAGACCGAGTATACTTGAACTCATTTCACACCAAAAACTAATAACAGAGAGAGAGCAGAGCTACAAGAAAAACTCTGTGGCTGTCTAAATTCTCTTGGAACTCCCAGTACAGGGCTCCAGAGTGCGACCATTTTGGTCGCATATGCGACCAAAATTTTTATGAGTGCGACTGAAAAAAATAGTAGGTCGCACTGGTGCGCCTAATGCTGCTCGAGTGAAAAAAAAATCATAAGCGCAGCATCTCTTTATGTTCTCCTGATGGCATCGTGGTCTAAACCAATAAGAGACGGAGCTCGGGCGGGTCCTTGCCTCTGATTGGCTGTGGTCCTTTTCACTGCTGTAAATTGTGTCAGTTCGAACAATGCGAGCGAGCTGAGCAGGTACTCTGAGCGCTTCGATTGTCTTTGAAAGTGAAGAGAGGCAGAAAGCCTCGCCCCGAGACTAATTAAAAAGCCCAAAAATATGCCTTCAGACAGGACTGGTTGAAGCAATTTCCCTGGCTGATGTACGATAAAGAAAGGGACTCAATGCACTGCATTTATTGTCGGGAGTGCGGTCAGAATTTGTCCGGTAATAGTGCGTTTGTGGAGGAGTCAACAACATTTCGCATCGAGACGTTGAAAAGGCGCAATGTGTCCAAAAAGCATACTACATGCCGTGATAAGTGTGTTAATAAAGTGGCCCCTCATCCAGCTGCATTTCAGCGTCAGGCTGTATCGATCAGCTCCGCTGAGGAATCTGAAATTATTATAAAATTAAACGTTGTATACAATATTGCAAAGGAGGAGTTGCCGTTCACTAAATTTAAGTCAGAAATTATTCTGATGAAAAAAATGCCGACACGCTAAAGAACAAGACAGCTGCGGAGGTTGGAAACGCCACGTACACGTCATTCATGATTGACGGCGACACAGACGTCTCTACGAAGGAGTGCGATATTGTCTACTGCTGCATTTTGCGTAAAGGGAGGCCGGTCAACATGTTAATTGGACATGTCGAGGTGGAGCATGGACACGCACAGTGTTTGAAGGCCCACATTACAGCATGAGAGATCATGAATAGGAAATTGAATAGTAGCCTATTCCTAATATTATTATTAAAAATGAATAGCCTATGTAAAAATATAAGTAGGCTAGGCTAAGATCACATAAACAGTTTTCCATTTGCAATCTATAGGCTAGTGACCTGTATGATCTTTTTATTGTGCCACAAAGCAAGCATTTACTGCGCTTGGGCATCAGTGTGCAGATTGGCTGGAGAAAACGGTTCCTCTGGGTGCTGATGGTGCTGCAGTTAAGCTAGGCCATAAGGGGGTGTCATTATGTAAAAGGAGAGCAATAAAAAGGTGACCTTTTGGCATTAAAGGCGACACGATGAAAAATGTGGGTGCACCTAAATTTTGTGCTGGTGCACCTAAAAAAAAAAGTTAGGCGCACCAGTGCAACCAATGCAAAAAGTTAGTCTGGAGCCCTGCAGTATGAATGAGTCATGAGCACCAGTCAGCATAGCCCTGCAAGGTGCTTAAAGATATCCTCACTAACAGATTTGTATAAGCCGTTTTAATGGCGGCTACAGCATATTTCCTAATATTTTCTCCTCAAAAGTGATTTACAGGGCCTATGCTGCTTTAAGGGAAAGCTAAACACCAAGATCAAAAGCACATTTCAAATTTGAATGTCTTTTAGATCCATCGCAGCACAATAACCTGATATAACCTCATCATTTCTAGTTGGAATCAAGTCAAGTTTGTTCATTTAAAAGTTAATTATTATTGAGATTATAAAGTAAGTTTGGCCTTCAATGCTTGCCAGAAATGCTGATATGCATATGGAATAAACTCGCAACAGGCTAAAAACCTTGTATTTAAAATCTGAATGAAGACACATGCTCTCTCCAGGCTAATGGCCTTGGCAGAGTCATTAATCAGCATGGAAAAATAAGTGGTCTTTGACCTGAGAGGCAAGTGAAACTGCAGTTAAGCAAATGCCATAAAGCGGTAATCTGTGCTGTGCTGCATCACCATGGTAACGTGAGTGCCAACGAGTGCTGTGGATGGCAGGGTGCGCCTTTCATGGAACCGCAACACCCATCTGACTCACTCACACACAAACACACGCTGTCATTATTACAAAACATCATTAACAGTATGCCAGACTACGCTGGTGCCAAGCTAGCCATCATGTAGATCTCAAACCCACAGACAGGTTGCAGATTACGCTCAAGTGAGTCAGGGGAAAACAGTGACAGCTCCATTCCTCTTTGCTTCCCTCCTGAGCTCCTTCTTCACTCTCCTTTTGTTGTAATAGCTAATTTTTCTCTCCTTTAACTTCTCCTTCTCTGATCTAGTCCTCTAAAAAAGAATCTGTCTCTCAGCCAGCTGGCACAAGGACACAAACCTTCGTCCACCGTGGCACAGTGTCAGGCCCGAGACAGCAAGAGAACCAAGAACGAGCATGGTGACAGCAACAGTGATGAGAGGAGAGGGAGTCCAAAGACGAGGAGGGAATAGAAGAAACAACAGGTGAGGACAGCCGATGGACAAAACAAACAGAGCGAAAAAAAAAACGTAGAGAAAGGAAAGATAATTGAAAAGAAATTGAAAAGAAACAAGGAGATAGAGGACAACAAGACACTTGGGTAACAGAAGGTGAGAGGCACTGTCTTGTGTTTTCTTTCTCTCTTTCTCTTATTGTGCTTCACTCACTATTTTTGTTGTCTTCATCCCAGCTCATCCTCTCTTTTTAAAAATCACAATGATACATCATTATAATCCCTCATTCCTCGCTGCTGGATGACATTCCTGAATTCCTTTTTTTTTTTTTTTAAGATTCACTGTAATTGATCTAAGATGTTATAGCAGTAAGAGGGTCACACGTCAAGAATCAGACATCTGCAAAAACTGTGTTGTCAATAAATCCCATTTAGAGCTATCTACTTGAGCACTCTGTACACATAAATCTTAACAACACATCAGTCAAGGAAAAAACGCCTCCATGGTGTGCTCCTACTGTATAACCCATTCATTTTGAATAAGCAACTTGTCCTGTGTATTTTGATGAAGTTCAGAGTGGTGGCTTCATTAATTATGCACGGGACAAGCGTAAGGGTTTACCTGAGGTCAAACTTTAGTTTTTATGGGCCAGTTCACAAAAATTGCACAAAAGAAATGTTGAATAAATGCTTGCAACGTATCTTAGTCAGCTACGCAAATACTTAATGAGGCAATCCTATTGTTGGTGAAGTAGAAACCATATGATTGTTGCAGTCATAGTTTTACCCATTAGTTGAGAGTTTAGGTCTGAAGAACAGCATTGTACCTCAGGTTTAGATCAAGTTAACCTGCCACATAGCATTTTAGTTTCAGGGAATCCGCTGCCATGGTAACATACACTGGATTTTCTGTCAATTTAAGTGTTTTACAGAGCTTTTCTTGGCGTCACGTACTTAGAATGGAGAATCTAGGATTTCCCAGAATGTTGATTTAACAAATCCAATTAAATGCGTAGTCCTTCTAAGGGACACCACTCTGTCCGAAAGGGTATGTCGTTTCTCAACACATTTCACAGAAACATGATGGTTACAAAAGATATTGAATTAAATCTCTATGTATTTTTTTTTCAACAGCAAATACAGCAGTATGTTGTTTGATATGTCAAACAAGAAGCTGTCGGCTATTGCCTTTTTTAAGGCCTCATAAACACTTTGTCCCTGAAATAACCCATTCTTCAGACTTGTGTGTCAAATAGATCAGGGTGATGGTGGGATGATGAATTTACTTGCAATGTGGAAATTAATTATAGTGTGATTTCATTACCATAAAATAAATAAATAAAAATAAATACCATTATTAAAACAAGTCTAAGGAAAGTATTTGTTTTAGACATGCCTTTCTCAAGGTCTGCCCAAAACATGCAGAAATTTGGCAAGACATCATCTTCCCCCGGCTTTGAACCACACATCATGGTATTCATACATACTTAAGTCACATGATGACAACAGAGTAATCTCTATGACAACCAAGCAGACTTTATGAAAAGCTAGTATGTGGACCTTGAGTCCAGATAGAAAAAAAAAAATCTTGTAAATGCTCTTTTGATTCCACAAAACAATACAACAGGCTTACCTTGGGCTCCATGGAGATGAAACTATGGCGACCGCGGCTGAACATTGTCGACCTCTTGATGGTCCGGCTATGGAAGAAGTGATAGTGGTCTTTGAGGTCCCCAATCTGCAAAACACATATACAGGCATAAGCAATGTATGTTGTTGTGATTGATATGGAGACAATCCAATATCACATTTTTTACCAAATACTTTCAACATTGGCATTGCAATTATATTGTATGGTTGGTAAATAGTGCTTTCATAAAATATTTACACAATGAGATTTTTGATAAGTAATCATCAGAAATGTGGATATAATGACAAAGTGGGTAAAGGCAAATGATAGAACAGCTGGAACAGTCTGGTAAGTTTATGCCAATTAACAATACTACGATTGAAAAAAATCATAAGATAGCTCATGTCACAAAATCAATATAATCTCAATATATTGACCAGCTGGACCTCAACAACTCTTTAGTGTATCAATAAAAAGAAAATATTTTTTCGGCAACAGTGTCCTAAAAATGATCATGAGTACCTGATTTTTATTCTGGTAGTTTCCATTCCACCCAATCAGGCGCATATACCGTATACACATACTACATACACATGACAGTTTATCAGTCATTAATGAATGGGGTAACCTTCTATGGTTGTTGGCTGAGTACTATAATGGACTTTGACTGAGTACTTCAAAGTACTTACAGGGGAGTTACTTCTCTCATTGTTTAAGTGTTAAAACTGTCTTTAAAATGGCCAGAAAAAAAAGACTATAAAAAGGTGAGACATATATTGGCAAAAGTCAAACAGTCAAACAAAAACAAACGACACAAAAAAGACAGAAAGAAACAGCTTGAAAGTCAGACAAAGACTTTGAATGACAGAGAGCTGAGGAGGACAGAGGATCCACACACAGACAATGATAGGCAGAAGGCAAGCTGCTGGACGGTGATTAGTTTTAATAATTGATAAAGACCATACTATCCCTCAGATGTATCCTGTCATGGCTGCCAAGGGTCCTGTGGTGCGTCACTGATCCATGGCTGAGCTCCACCGCCACAGAACCCATTAGATCAGCTTTCAACTCAACGCTCATGAACATACACACATTCTCCAACTTCCAGACTGACAAAATGAGAAACAAGAAAGTGCCAAAAGGCCTTGCTGGATCACCTTTCAGCAAATGCCAAACATTAGCTAAACATGCGCCACACATCAGATGTCCTGTGTAATCAGATTTAAAAGCATTCTACATATATATTAAGAAAATGCGCTTCCATAATAGGCAGTTATCACTTTGGATACCTCATAGTCTAAACAGGTCTCAACATACCGTGCTTCCACATCCTATTTAATCTGCCCAACATCTGCACTGCCATTAGTGGGACACCCTTCCCTCTAGGAGTGTCTGCGAATAGGGAGCCGCTGGAAAAGCTCATACACACAGAATAAAAAAAAAAAAAACCTTAAGTCTAAACTTCTGCTGCGCTGCTCTTTTTGACAGGCTGCCATCTACAGTCTGTCTTTTTCTAAAATTGCCCAATTTGTGAGTGATTCATGATGTGTTGCATCACATACTTCTTCAGCAGATGCACTTCCACGTCACTTGACACAGAATCCTGCCAGGAACAGCTCAAATGTGATGAGACCTGTCCCATGGGAATTATTCAGAAACTCCTCAGCTGGTTCAGACTACCAAACTACAAGGTCGGGTTTTGCATGAATATGTGCGATACAGACACATGATGAGAGCTCACACGCACATCAATATCCTGCAATTGCAAACAAAATCTCATGTGTCTACGGAAATATGAAAGGAGTTCTTGCTACGTGGGGCAGATGGTGCTGTCTTATTACAGCATCGTCTTTAAAGTGACCCCAAGGATAACACAATATTTATACATCCATCCATCAATCTATTATCAACCGCTTATCCTGTTCAGGGTGAGGCCGATCCCAGCTAACATTGGGCGAATGAAGGGTACACTTAAGTTGCATTTGCTATAATGTTCAGGCGTGTCACGCTACGGAATAATCAGCACCAACTTTCATCCTATCCTCTTTACCATGTAACCTTTACTCCAATTGCCCCAGAATAAGGATTACAATAATCAACTCAGGGTTCATCTACAAACCAAAAAGTAGAATTAATAAAATACTGTTTTACTGGACATCCCAGACACTGGTGATTAGCTTGGACACAAAATATGAGTGGTATTTTCCTAAAACAACACCACGTTGGCCTCATGCCATTTCAATACTGATGTATGAGTACAACCTACTTGAATAATCTCTTAATTTGTTATTGATGCAACCCCCTCCTCTCCATGTCCAGCTACATCATCAGTCTCCCTCTCAATGGCTCAAACTCCTCTCCATCTCTTCAAAACACCAGTTCCAACAGATATCCACGTCTAGGGTCTTGTCAGCTGATTTAGACTCAATTTGGGCCACTGTCTTAGTCTGGGAAGGGGGCTCCATGGTTAAGAGGATTACCCAGAATTCCCCAACGAGGTGCTCACTCACTCCATGCCAACTCTTTTCATCCATCCGTCCATCTATCGTCCTTTCTTTCAGTCTCTCCTTACTCCATCTCCCAGTGTGTGGTTATCTTTGTTTGTTCTCCTCTTTCCACCCATCAAGAAGACTATATTGTCCCTCTGACACGTTTTCCCTACCCATCCCCCTATTTTTCGCTCTACTACTAACTATTTTACTTCACAGCATAAAACCTCTTCTCATTTAGCAGTCACATCCACAAACCCTTTATCACAGTACAATCAGTGTTAGAGTGCAAGAAAAACTTGAAATAAGTCACCGTAGTTGAGTTTAGTTTCATTCTGTGTATACATCAGTGCTGCATGGACATAAAGGGGAGGGGTTTGATGATGGGGGATGTCAAAGTTCACATTAGTAAACCAGAGTTTGCTGTTATCTCTCCCATGGGAGCGGCTTTCAGCTGACCCCAAAACCAGGAAGTGAAGTAAAACTCTTGTCTATGAGGTGTCAAAGTCCAATGAACGCTCCATATTGTGATGGAAATTAGGGCGAATGGTGGGGGTTGGGGGCGACACTGCACTCCACAGGGGAATTCCTATGGGGGGCTGGTATGGAAAGGGGGGGGGGGGGGGACTCCACACATTAGTTCCCGTCAAAGAGAGGGGATAAACGAGGCCATTAAGGCCTGCTCTCTGGGGAGTATAGTGGGTGGGCGGGCTGGATAAGGCGAAGAGGAAGGAGGGGTTCAATAGCTGTTGACTAGGCTACCCCACAACAACCTGTCAGAATGCCCCCCTCTGTTCCACGCTGTCTTCGTGTCGAGCACTGGCAAGTGCAGGCTTGAACTACCCACGTATTTCGGTCACAATACTCTGAAGTATGTGTGGGGTCCATGTTTGTGTGGCCCATTTCTTTTGCCCACAAAAGGACGCAGGATTTCTCTTTAAATTGTGTCAAAACATATTTTTAGGTGACCAATTAAACCCCTCCTCCTGGACAATGACATCATGTGAAGAGAGACGGACAAATCCCACACACAAGTGTTTCCCTTCTCTGTATATGTATATTGTTTTTATAGATGTGGTTGGGGAAAAATGTAAGACTTTGCTAAGCATTGGCCCCAACATTTGGCCGTAAGTGTTAGATTTAATGAAAAGTGTAGGGTCTCACACTGCAGAGGCATGCACAGATATGCAAGCTGTAAAATGTTGGGTAATATTTAAATGACGTGCTTATTTTAACATTTTCTCTTGTGGTGCTGCTTCATCATGACTCCAACTCAACTTCATAATTTGTGAATACTGACAAAAAAGTATGGGGAGCATTTACTAAAGAATGTGTCCTAAGTTGTTGCCAAGTCCAGCAGGACGAGCCGGGGGAGGTTTTGGAGTCCAACAGTATATATGCACCACCATTGTACAGCGTTTTAAACGATGCTTTTGATGTCAATTCCAGCACCACAGACCCAACAGCACTAACTGTCTCACGTGTGTGTCAAAAAGATCAAGCACAGGAGACTGCTGTGGCTGTGAGGCTGATAGTGAGCTCCCTGGCTCTAGTCCGCAAACCGAGCGTGATCCGCGGAAACAGCCAGGAGGCACCTGTTGTGCCATCATGTGCTTAATTTGTTTCTCTCTCCTTGTCTGACACGGAGAGCTACAGAAGGAAAAAGAGTTAGAGGATCAGGTCCATTGTCAGGTTTGGACTTCGGACCACTGGCGTGTGACTTGGTTTCGTTTGTCAGCTGGAAAAGTCATAATTACAACCATGGCGAGACCGACTTTAAAGAGTTGTCAAAAACACGGCGAAGACACACAAAAAGAGGCGACTTTTGATGAGGCGATAGGCGACCTACCTGTCCCATGTTCCTATAGCCATATTTATCCGCTATCCGCTCGGCCACATCGGCTCCACCGGCTATCCTGACTGCCCAGTGGTTGGTGTAAATCCGAGCGTTGCACGACGGGGACGCAAAGCTGAGACTTAGCGCCAGGACGCACAGCAAGCTTCTTCTCCAAGCGGCGTTGCGGACCATCTTCCCCCACTTTCGACCCGACTCTTCTTCTTCTCCTCCTCCTCCTCCTCCTCCTCAGCCGACAAGCCAAGCAACCAAACTTCTCTTCTCGCCGAGCAAGACTCTCATAGAAACACAACTCGCCGGGTAAAACACTTAAAGAGAGAGAAAGAGAGGGAGAGGGGGGGGAGAACGCAGTCCGGAAGAGGAAAAATGTACCTTATCAAACCTCTGCTTTCCACATGGGAGAGTTAGAAGTTTGCGTTTCGTGTGCCCTCTCTCTCTCTCTCTCCCTCTCTCTCCCTCTCTCCTTCTCCCTCTCTGTTTTTTCCACAGTGGAGGAGGAGGAAGTGTACGTGTCTGTGCGCCGTGCGTCTTTGCGCGCGAGTTCGTGTACGCCAGTGTGCGCGCGGAGTTCCTCAAAGCCGATTTCTCTTCTCCGCGAACAACTCGGATGTTGGTCGTTCAGCGCATCGGGCTTTCATGTGGCGAAATGGCTACAGCGCCTCCCCACAAATAACTAGCGGACACTCTGGAGAGTCGAAACAACTGAAGCCGCGGGGTTTCCCTGCGAGCTCCGCTGGGTCTTAAAGACACTCTGCTCCGATCCACCGCTGACCGCCCGTCCACCAGACACAGACAGAGGGTCAAACTGGGGGCCAGGAAGCCACTTGGGGGCAGCTTCAAGGGCTTTCTCCAGGAGGGGCCCTAGGGAAAATTAAGAATAATTTACTTCAAAACAAACTGTGAATTTGCCTAGTTGGACTATATTAATGAATGATTCTTCATTTTTGTGTGCCATAACCCTAAAACGAGTAGTATATTTTACCAGTTACATTTTAATGTCACTTCCACAGGGAGGCATTACAACACAAATTACATCAAAAGTTACAATATGGTTGGAAAGGCAGATTGATGCATTTCTACAGAATATTCTTAACCCTGACCCTTTTTATCCTGGGGTTATTTAACCTTTATTTATTCAGCCAACTACTAATCAGAAATAATACTCCCAGAGCACTGTGTAAAAGAAGAAAACATGTTGAGCTGATTAAATATTTGGTTTGATTTTGACATAAAACACATGGCACACTTTTAAGAATATGTCAAGTTTGCAATAAACGCACCTCAGAAATATGCAGATTTTTTTCAAACAATTGTGGTATCTTTCACATTTGGGCTTTTTGTTTGTAGATAATGAAACAACGGGACAGCTGAGATCTGTATCACCAATTATGCACATTTTTCACTGAGTGACTGAGATTGTTATCGCTGATTTACAGCAGTAGTGCTGATATATAGCAGTGGTGTTTCCCCCCTAAAGTTCCCTTTAATAAACCTACCAGTTAACAAGTGGATGCATTACATTTTGGATACTGCTCCCCTGTGCCACCCCTTTAAATCTGCTGTTGAATGCATGCCTTGTCAGTCTCCTGGACAATATTGACATAGACATACCAATGTAAAGTTGGCTAAACCATGACCTCCACCTAAGTCATCATCCAATGGCAAACAACCACAGAAGAAAGTTGTTTTTTTTAAAGAACATGAAATTATTATTTTTATAAAACACTCAACTTTATCAATTAATTGATTTTTTGTTGTTGTTTTTACCACCATGATTGTTTCATCATGTGTCCAGATCTTGGATAAAAGTGTGTAAATAACATTGAGTTGACCCTCTACTAAATCATTGGACATGAGCTGAACTCTGGTGTGCTTTAACCATCCTCACAGATAACCTTACTGCATGCCTGGGTTACACATCCACCACTGCCATGCAGGTCGTCTGCCCTTTATGCCAGCTTCGCTGCATATTTCCCCTTAATAAATGAAGATCTAGATGTCATGGCCCTCATCGCAACACAGGTCACAGCTGACTAAACGCTGTCATTATGGAATGTGCCTGGTATTATCTGCAGTTGAGTCTTTCATTCAAGGCCTTTGTTGATTGATGGGTTTTTGTTTTGCAGTAGTTTCCCGGGGATGTCTCTCTGCACAGCGAAAACTCTGTTCTGCATGGGACACAAGTGAAAATCAGCATAATTGCACTAATTGCAGCCAATTTCTCGCTGAATGGACCCCGCTGTCACATCTCACAACAAGCGGGGGGACAAGAACATCTCATGGTCCCCCAGATGGAGATGAAAGGGAGTAAAGAAAAAAAAAAAAACACCCAGTGATCGTTCTCCATTCAGCCGGATGGAGGGGCTTGTAATTTAAAGAAAAAAAAGGAGAGGAGAGAAAACACAGCAGAAATTGATTTGAGTATCCAAATCAAGTACCCAGATCACGAGGCCACCTTGAGAACCAGGGCCCCCAATTTCCATTTGGTTCCAAAATGTCGCGATATCCTGTGTGACAGCCTCACAACTCCCCGAGTTTCTCCAGGGAGTGAACCGAGTGAACCCCAACAAAACGTCTTTGTCAACATCTGAGAGCGGATCGGTCAAGAGTGTCAACAAACAGTCCGAAGGACATTCCTGTGTGCATTCCTGTGCCTTAAATGAAATAACAGAGTGCATTGCATTTTTTTGGCCAAACACAACTTTTAAAAAAAACTCCACACAACCCCCATGATATGACACAATGGAAGGCTCCAGTAGGAAACTGCAGCCAACTAGCTTTATTCATCAAGGACACAGCTAATTTGTTCTTTCAGCATCAAGCCCAACATTTCTAGGAGAGAACCTCCCACATGATTTCCTCGTCCCATCAATACAGGGGCGTTACAAAACATGCGTGCCCTCTTGTATTCAAGTGCATCTTGCGATAACTCATTCACACATGCTCCTCCGCCACCACCTCACCCATTATGGCTTTTGCATTCCTGTTCTACAATTTTCTTTGCTTGCCTTTCACAATATTTTTCCTTTTTTGCCTGCATCTTCTTTTTCTAATGAATCAATCTGGATCTATTATTTATTTATTCTGTCTTTAGTTCAAGTTTTTTAATTGTTTTTATTTTACCTATGTTACATGTTCTCTTTACTCTTTCTTTCATGTAACTCTCTGTTCCTTCAGTTATTTCCTAGGGCTCATAGCTCTCTCTGACCCCCTTATCTGTATCTCTCACTGGGTGGGCTTCCTGGGAGTCACGGTTGACCTTTCAACTTCACTTTGACCTTTGACCTTGTAGCTGTAGGCTCCTGCACTTTGGCTACAATAGCACCTGCCACTCACCGGCTTTCCATCCTCTCTGCTCGGCATCTCACCCTCCAATCACTACCGTTCCCACCTTCTCTTCAATCTCTCCTTTGTCACCCACTTAACAGTGTTATACGGGCTATTCTGGAGCACACACACTCTATACATTCTGTGGAGAGCGATGGAAGAAGGGGGTACGGGGAGAGTGGTATATCCCAGTAAAAGTTTAGTCTCCTGCATCCAAAGGGAATTTGAATGTTAATCTCTATGGTGCTCAGTGTGTGTTTTAGTTAAACGAACAGTTTAAAACAAGTCAAATAATGTGAGAACTGTTCGTCAGGTTTGATTATCTCAAGTTAAGTCATTGTCACAGAGGTCAACACATACTTATTTGACTGGTTTACTTTTAATTCATGCATTGCATGTGTTTAAAAAGTTTGTTCAATGTTCTTGTGTCCAAATATGACTCACGGCTGTAATCAATACCCAGTTCAATGTTTTGCAGCATAAAGGGTATCCCCTGAAACAGAGGATTTCATTTCTTTGTACCTGAAAGCTGCGACTGAGCAATCGACTTCATAAAACATAGCCATACATTGCCATCTAATGGTGACCGATGAGATTACACATAGGAGATTGCAATTGAACAATGATTTGTGTCCATTTACATGTTTACTGGTGCACTGGTACTCTTAATCTGTTCCTGATTCCATTATCTGTACTGGAACTGTATACTCCGAGTTACATTATTGCCTTCATTATACAATGATTAGATAAGGAATTTAATTTTAAAGGTACAATATTCAAAAGTCAGAGCCTCCACACCACTCTCCACATGGCGAGGGGTGAGTCGGCGGCTAGCAGCAAACAGCCCTAACAGGATTAACATCAGCAACAGAGCAGAGCTAACCGTTTTATTACCTGGGGGAAACTGTAGGTTGGGTGCTACATTTGACGATGCAACTATCAGCAAAGCCTGCTAGGTTTACACTGAACAGAAGTGCTGAAATAATCCACAAAATGTCAGCGTTCAAACATACAATCCCTCAATGCATGTGGTTCAAGCAAATGTGCTCTGTATGCAGTGCAGGGCAGCAGCTGTGAGCTCGCCAGTGGGGCATGCACTGAAAGGCATATAAATAAAGCATAGAGCAACTGGGATTACTTCACACACACAGAGGGAGAGTGACTTCATTCTCCACTCAGGTAAACATTACTACCCTGTCCTTGATGTTGAGCCTTTTGATGAGAGGCCAAACGTCCTCAAAAACCGAAAACACATCCATTTGGCTACAATAAAGCTTCACAAACATATATCTTTACTAATAGTTGTGCTGAATGCTCTGAATATGATATAGAGAAGGTTTAAGGCAAATGTAACTGAAACTTTGCTCGGTTGCTGAACTAGTTCTTTGATAGTTTCAACACTATTTCTACAATATATCTTCATATATATTTTGGTCAACATTGACCTCATTTCATACAGGTCCAACCTTTGAACATCCTTGACATAAATCAAATAATATGCAAAGAACATGTGTGATATCTTTGTATTATTGGGAATGCATGTGATGATCACAAATACGTGTCTAAGATGGAATGCATCCAAAGGGTTCAATATCCACGTGTCAACGGATGCTGTAATATTTGATGGTGGCCTTTTAATAAAACAAATGCAATTTAAAAATAGATACAATTTCAACAACAAATCGCAATGAACAAAAAGTACATTTACCACAAATAGAAACAGAAATTATCTGAAGGTGAACATCAGTGCTCATGAGATTATTAAACTACATTTGTCATCTAAAATACAAATCTATCTGGATGAGGCGCAGTCAAGCACGGTGTTTTAGTTCCTTGACAGATTTAGCAATACTCCTGCATTACTGCTTCTCTCAAAATAGCAAATTGTGCTGTGACAATCAAAAACAGAAGGTGATATCCCAGTTTAATTAACAAACTGTTGTCTTTCCACATCTATTCACCTTTTTCTGCATGAGTGCAGACCTGTCCCATCATAGTGACTGCGATTGTGTTGAATCACTGAAGAAATTCAGCAAATTCTCTGTCCATATTAAATCTAAATGTTAAAATTTATTTTCTATTTATTTAGTAGTTAATATTTCTATTAATAGCTTCATAGAATATGCATTTCAAGGGAAAAAGAGGTGTCTTATGATGGAGCCACCTGTGTCTCACTCAAGCTGGGTTTCCATATGGCCAACTCGTTAAATAGACTATTACACATAACAGATATAGCAGTGAGATTACCAAAAAAATGCCTGTTTCAGTTTCATGAAAGTATTTGGGGGGGTGGGACCCAAGACATCAATTTGAAATAAAGGTTTATTATTGAATGAGCGGTTTGAAAATTAACTTGGTTAATTATCACCCCATTTGTTTACATTGATCATATCGTAAAAAAGTCAACAGGTCAGAAGTACAAACCCACAAATGATGGCAAGATCAAATCTGCAAGTCCTATAGAACCAAGTACCATCTACTTTTAAACCACACAGACCAAGAGAAATGGGGCTGCTCATGTTTGTGATGATAATTACCAATTTATCACTTGTAGAAGGTAGAAAAAGTGATGTTTTGTAAACTTAGTTGCAGATTTGGTTTGAGTTCAGTATATATTTTAACATTTTGATTAGAAATTCGATCAGGTGTTCAGTCTTATTCAATTCTGCTTTAAGATTTTAAAATGTATTTAGATTCATTACAATTATAGGCACCTGTAAGGGAACGTTTCCATGTAACCATACACATACATACTCTCTCTTCAAACTGTTCAGGTTGAGTGGATGCAAGTTCCTGTAGGATTACTTGCCCTCTCTGACATTGGAAGATTAAATAAGAAGAAGAAGAAAAAAAAAAAGCACAAATACATACAATTTTTTTTAAAAAACTCAGACAAGTCAGATTTCCAACTGCTCAGAACTTTTATTTCGAGGAAAATCAGGGTTAAAATTAAATTAAAATATAAAATTTAGATGGTCAGGTCTGTCTTTAAAAGGGAAGGTATTGACACAAGGACAGTAGTCCCCCAAAACAAGGGAGGGAGAGTCAGAAGGAGAAAACAGGAAGCAACAAAATTAAGTTTGGGGATAAGCCTGGTCATTCAGGAAGTTATGTATAAAAAAGAAAAAAATACTACACAGATGCAGTTAGTTATTATAAACCCCACCCCCCTCTGAAATGTCCTCATACGCAATCAGTGCTATAGCTCTCTTCTTTTCCTTTTTTCTGGTTTCTTACAGGAAGTTTTAGATCATTCCTCTTTACTCGTTCTCACCATTATTATCTTTCTGTATTAATGTAACATCTTTTCCTGCAGTTTTGAAAAAAGTAAACAAAAAGTCCTTCAAAAATAAAATGCAGCAACCACATTTCATGTTCTACTATTACATATACAGTATATATATATAAATACATACATAAATATCTTACATGTACAACCAATTTTGAAAAGGGGGGAAGAGAGAACCCAAAAGACTTATGAGGACTTGTGGGGGTGGGGGGCGAGCAGGGCAAGGAGGCCCAAGGTTGCTCATTGTGAGGGTAGTGTGTTTCTGTTTTTTGTTTTAGCTTCACACACGCACACAGCCTTTTGGGAGAGTGGGTAGTGGAAAGCATTCCTCAGTTGGCCCAGTAGGGGGAGCTGCCATAGCTGGACTTGCTGCCTTGGGGCTTCTGCTGCATGCTGCTTGATTGATTACGCTGACCAGGACCACCCTGCAAAGAAAATAAACGTAAATTCAGTTCATGTTTAAAACAATGTAACATGTTTATTTTATTGTAACCAGAGCGTTTATTAGTCCTTTCCGGTAGCAGGAGCATTTCCAGGAAACTTTTGGTGTGGTTCTAGCCACTTGAAAATATCTGTTCACTAGGTAGTACTTTCCAAGGGCCCAAGCACAACCAGGGTTGAGTTTAACACAACAGGTAGATAATGACCAGGAGCAGTCTTGTTTGTTTTCCCTCCTACATCACCAACTAAAGGCTTTTTACACAGAAGATTCCACTGTGATTACGGAAAGGAATCAAAAATATGCCGCGATCGCACCGTTTATAAAGAACTTTAGACACCAGGCTGATGTCACAGCTTTTCAGAGAACATGGGTGTCTAACACAATGGACAAAATCACAGATACGATTCAATGGTGCAAACTTATGTTGAGAGGCTGTGGGTGGGCAGAATGTAATTGATCCAAAGTCACGGCAGCTTACCTGTCCATCCTGTGTGAGGTGATGGTGTAGCAGCTGAGAGTGCGGCTGTTGGTGTGGTGGCAAGATATGCAGGAAGGGAGCAGGGGCATAGCCAGGAGCACCCCCAGGGTTCAGGGGTCCAGTTCCCCCCAGCGCTGAAGGCAGGCTGAAGGGAGGTGGTGTCCCCGTGTGGAAGCCCTGCTTGTCAAATGACTGAGGACAACCAAGAGAAGACAGGGTTGCAAATACAGCTCAACTTAATTACAGACATGCATGGACAATAGGTCTAGAAATAAATTAAATGCTTAATTTATCATTTTAGTTAAAGGCATATTCAATGTGAAGCACTGTTGATGCGTAGACAATAGACATTGATTGATTGAGACGTTTGCTGAAAGTGTCACACAGGTATTACTTATGACTATTATTATCTAACAAGAAGATGCATTACGTCCTGAGCTAATCAGAGGCTGTCAACAGGACAACTCACCTGAGTTTTGCTGTAGATTGAACCTCCCATGTCAGGCACCCCTCCACTGGTACCAGATCCTGAGAGTCCTGGTGCTGAGAGGAGAATGAAAAGGAGGGAATAGGAAAGAAAGGAAGAAAGACAGAAAGGCAAAGTTTGGAATGAGAGAAGGGAGGAAAGCAAAAAAAAAGGGAAAGAAAACAATAGACAGAAGAAAGTAAAGCGGTTAACACATAATCACTTCACTGATTCTGACTGAATATTAAGCACTGAATGTTCATTTCCACGGTTAGTAGAGGGGAGCCAGCCAGTAGGTTGAAGCATATTAAGTGAGGAGGCACAGAGGCATGTTTCTCACGTTGCCAATCTTTTTGCATGTATCCATTTATGTGCACATCAGAGCACAATCACACATGTGCATATACACACCTTTCTCCAGAACACTCTCGACTGTAGAATCATCTGCAATTGTGAGTACATCTGTTTTTCCCACAGGGAAATGCCCACTGACTTTGACTGTGTTGTTAGAGCATGCGCGCATGTGATGTGTGTGTACCTTTCCCTGGGCCGCCGCCCGCCGACTTGGCCTGTGATTGGGCAGAGCCTCCGTACCCTCCCTTACTGTACTCCCCACCGTGGGCTTGAGATAGGTCATCAAAGGCTGAAGGAGGAGGAGGAGCACAGAAGAAGAGGAGGCAGAGCGAGCAAAGGTGAGGGGAGAGGGGTAGGAAGAGAAAGACAGGAAACAGAAGAGGTGAAGAGAAGAAAAGGAACAGGAAAGGATGGAAAGAGAAAAGGGGGGGGGCAGGGGAGAGAGAGGCAGTAAGGTAACCTGACTAAAATGGCAGCTGTGTCTATATTGAGCCGTGTCCAATTTCAGCAGGGGGTTTGAGCTATGCATGCAGCACAAGCAAAAAACACACAGGCCCAATTCCACACGCACATGCAGCATTTGGTGTACATGTAATAAGGTAGAAAACAATTCTCTTTTTCCTCCGTCTAAAGTCTCCACTGTATTTATGCCAATATCTCTGTAGATACACATCTCTCTCACAATACGTGTACTCATCAAAAAACAGTTGGCAATATGGATAACAAGGTCATTCTCGCAGACATTTTCGAACAAGACACTATAGCTTGAGCATCAACAGACAGAAGTGATCAGATGACCCACTACTGTCACCATAACTCAACCTGTTAAAGTTGATCAAATCGACACCACTTCGTTTTGTGACCAGTTGCTTTGACAGTTTGTGTTACTGCGATAGTTTGCCAGTAATAATTATAGATAAACCTGTACTGTCATAGTTCAAAGCGACATGCACAGGCCTATGTCAGTTCGATCAATTCAAAAACTGAATTAAAACTATCTTCACATCTAAAGTTATTTACTTGACTCTGGAAAAATTGTACGCTGTGTTAATTGTCTGAAACCCACATCAGTCAGCCTTCTTATTTTGTCCTGATCTTACCTGCGCCATATGCATGCTGCCCGTAACTGGGCTGATGCTGTTGATGATACTGATTGGAGGGGTTGGCCAGGCCCATCGCAGGTTGCTTGGCCGAAGCAGGAGGCACAAAGACAGTGGGGCCGTACTGGAAAGCTGAGGGAACCCCCGGCATACCAGCGTAGTACGGCAGACCTGGGAAATGATAAAACAATAATTCAAGTTCAGTGACAGCAGATCGCTTGGAAACTGTCTTTATGCAACAATGAGGGAGGGCTCTTTTGTACTGTCTACGCAATTTTACTTTGTGTCCACATTTATGTAAAAATCACTTTTGTTTAATGTGAAAATAATTGTAAAGCATTGGGCTGTGCAGGCAGAAAACTAGGAATTCTCAAGTACTTATATCAACAGACTCCTTATGAACATTTGCACAAGAAGCCAAAAATAAAGAGGAACAAAGGTAGCTTGGAATTTGAATTAGCCGAAAATATTAACGGCATGGATGATGTGACTGGAAATAAATTTGGCAAACATCCACGTCATTAAACATAACTTTACTTTTCCTTACCAGTGTACCCGTAGCCAGGGGGCAAAGGGGGATTGAGGAAGGCCTGGTTTTGTGTTTGCTGACCCTGGGTCTGGCCCTGTGTTCCTGCCTGTGGTGCCTGCTGGGGCTGTGACTGCACCCCGGCTGTAGACATGCTGGTTGGAGGAGCTGGAGACGACGAATCATTCCTGCCAAACTTTGTCGCTTCACCTGGACAGAAAATTATGGTAGACTAAATAAAAAATTTTAAATTCCCTTTTCGGTTTCATGAAAGTGAGAGTTCATTTGTAAATGGTTCAATTTCAGTGTGAGCTAACAAGCTATCTTGGAACATAATGCTGTAGACATACCAACATTTGACTTACCAGTGTATGGATTATTGGCCATGCTCTCTCTTCCAGGCATTGTAGCCGTAGTACCAGGGAATGTTACACCGTAATAATCCTGTGTGCAAAGAGAGAGAAAAACATGTTTTTTATTTATTTATTATTATTTAAAATGCTAGACATAGCCTTCCTCATTTTCCTGCTTTTTCCAATCAGTGCAGTCCAGATTGCTACTTTGTAAATGTTGTGATATTACCATGAGGTAAAAGAGAATAAAGATTCTGAGTAGTTACTTTACTAAATGTAGCAGTTCTGTAATATACAGGAAACATATTCAAAAAGCCCAACGCTGATTTACAAAAATACTACAATCACAGTAATATGCAGCAGGGCACACAGCAGAATAACTCACCATAGGAAGGCGAGATTGCAGCATTTGCAAGTCCTCGTATCCATAGATCTGCTGTTGAAATAAAGATAATGGAGAGACGAATTGGTAATAATATAGCACAATGTTAGCGTCTCTACTTAACCTCATTGTTTTATCTTCTACCCATTTTTAGCTTCTATGCAGTTTTAGTCAGTGTCTCAGTTTGTTTCATGAACGTCATGTTTGATCAGAACCTACTAAAACATCAGTCATCATCAACACTGAGAAGCTCCACAGAATAAGGAGTAAACTCACTGTCATAAATGTTTAATTCAGTGTATTCACTCATGGTAAATACAGGGCTCCTTTATTTACATGAAACCTTACAAATTAGGGATGATATTTAGGGATATTTAGGGGTGTATGGTGCTGAAACGATGACCCGATGCACACCTGATGGTTAAATCCATCATTTATTGCAAGCTGCAGTGAATGCGCAAAACATACAACTGAGTCCTCAGTTCACCCATCTGGGAGAGTTGGCAGCCATGACGGTGCATGCATTGATTTTTTTTATGTTAAGATGCCGGCCATATTATCTGGACAGACAATTGTTTTATCGCTGCAGTCCTGTTTTATCGCTGGAGTCCTGATGTTAATTCATAAAATGCAGTAGTGTTTTTGATTTTGCCATGTTTTCCGCAAATGGCTGCATTTCAATGTTGAAACCTGTGTTGCAAAATGACCAATTATCTTTGAGATTGTTGACAGAATGAAAATGCTGAACAATTTTGTGTATGTTGGTCTCTTAAGGTGCCATCAGTGATACAACCCTTTTCTCATAAAAACCCAGGGGATTCATTAATACACAAACAAGTAAATCAAAAATTATGAGGAAATTTGCATTAGAAAAAAAGTGTATATTTACTGGGTAAGCAGGGAGCAAGCCACCAGGGCCCATGATGTACTGGTTGGCGAGAAGAGGTGGCACTCCTTGGGCCAAGTTGGGAGGAGCTTTACCTGACAAAGAGGAGAAAAGTATTTTTGACTTGACATTATGGGTATTAATTCATAAATTATCTTGTGGTTTATATTTGTACATAATTTATATAGATCTGTACAGTCTTGGTTGAGTCTCAAACCAGCCTGATTACAAGAAAAATGTACTATGAGCCTACCAGAGGTGGCAGTGAGCAGGGGTGCAGTGCGGTTGCCTGCAGCTGACATTGTGGCGTTTGTGCCATTAGGAGTTAGTCCTGGTGCCCCAGATAGGTGCAGACCATTGGTGATTGAGCTGCTGACAGCAAGGGGAGCTGAAGGAATGGAATTGGCAGCTTGGTTGGACGACGATGATGAAAACGCATGGAGGTTGCTGCTACCACTGCTCTCTTCGTTACTCATCTGGTATTAACAGGACAAGAGCAGAAAGAGCGTGTGAGAAGAGAACCAGCAACTGTATTGTAGATCAAGGGCAAGCATGAATATCTTCATAAATGTCTTAATTGTTCAGCAAATATGCCATATCTTTTTTCTTTAAACCACAACTGCAGTGTTAGTCATCTTGTTTCTGACACTCACCGTAAGGGAGGAGCTTGGGGCGAGGGCCGATCCAGTTGAGTGAGTACTTGTAACGTGACTAAAAAGAGTAAAAGAAATTCTGTCAGTATGCTAAAATCTGACAAAGTGACAAAAGTAATTTACACAGGAAGCATTTGTAGCCGGTGGGAGATTCAGTGAATGATATTTCGACATAAAAGTCTTAAGATATGTGCTTGTAACCATCATTATCTCACGTCAGAGCGGAAACACGGATTCTTTTAAAAAAAAATGTTTTATCAATAGGCAATATAAAACGCCACAGTGTGTCCATTATTTACCTGCTGAGCGAGGGGATGGATGTCGAGTGGGAAGGTGTCACTGTAGGGGAGGGGATGTGGTGGCCACTGTCACTTGTCATCACAGGAGACTCAGTTTTGACTGTTCTAGATGATGACGTAGCTGGTTTAAAAGAAAAACAAGAAATTAATTTGGAGTAAATCTTTGTGTTGATGTACCAAACTTATTGTGAGAGGAGGAATACTTTTTTTTTTATGTAGTTTTTTATAAAACTCCATCCACTCTCATTGAAAGGACTCTTTCTACTTGCTATTACATGCATTTAGTCATCAATATTCATCTTATTGCCACTCCATTTGCTGAATGTACTTACTGTCCTGTGTGATCTGTGTCTTCATTCCACTGTAGCCATTCTATGACAAGAGAAAATGATCAAAGTCTGCTTTTTATCAAATATTTAGTCGACATTGAACTTTCAAGAAATAATTGTCAGTCAGCAGTTAATCAACATCCTCTTGTCTTTTGGGTCCCTTATGCATAAATAGATAAAAGATTTATCCTCACTGTGAGAGCAGCGGCTGAAGGGACATCTTTGCTCTGAGAGAAGCCCAGATGAGGTGGCAGGGACCTTGGTCCACTGCTCTCCACACGGCTGGCTGTGGTAGGGGCTGTCGAAGAGGGTGGAGCGGCTGCACTGGGAAGACCCATAGAGGGGGAGGGCGTGGCACTGGGTAAGCCCAAGGATGGTGAGGGGAAGCTGGGATCCGACACAGCCATTGGTAAAGTGGGTATGCTGCTCATGTGTTCACAGGGCAGAAAGATGAGGGGGATGGGAAAAGATGGATAAACATAATTAACACAGATAATTCGACAGAAGGTGGGATGTATTATTACTAGTTTAATTTAAAAAAGCAGTTTCTATGACAGTCTCTCAATCCTTCCATCATATTGATAAATTGTGTTTCTTCTTTTTACACGTTTTGCTGGACCCAAGCATAAATGTGTACATGTAAAAGACTATATATGCCAAATTACTTACATCAACACCAACTCAAAACATCTCATACACACCTCACAGCTCCTGGCTTGGAGAACAGACTGCTCTGAGGCTGCTGCTGCATGGAAACAGCAGTAGGGACATGCATGGGTACTGGAGCTGCTGGAGCTGGGCCCTGAGCCTGGGCTTGTTCCCTGGCTGCCTCCGTCTGTGCCATGTCTATGGCTCCAGTTCCAGCCTCAGACCCAAAGTCAAGAGCCCCAAACTGTACATTCAGGCCAGGTATATCTGCTGAGCCTGGCATCTCCACTGCTGACGACGGGATCTGAGAAGACAAAGATGTGTAGACATCAGTGTACAAGCAATTTGTTGTCACTGCACGCATCTATTGGGACTTCTTCCCTTAACTATTTACTATGCATGTGGAACGCGTCCACCAGACAGAATTAACATGCATCCCTTTGAGAGTATCACCAAGGATTGACAGTTCCAGAAGCTTCTGTGAACGCCAGGAAGATAATTGAAGATAATAACTATTATCAACTAAACTGAAATAAATGCACAAGACTCTTGGCTCACATCTTTGAACAGTTCACATATTGCTCAAGCCCCAATTTGCAATTCTTTAGCCACATGCTACATCCGTGTTCTGTGAGAAACACTGACAGAGTGGAGGACAGACGCAGCATGCACATACATGACATCAAAACACAGCATATGTCATAGCATTTTTTCCTGTTCATTCAGCTTGTCACACACATGAGAGCAGAAATTATTGAAGACTTCTACCATGTGTGGCATGCGACTTCCTTCCGTTGTTTTTGCATGGAGGTTATGTCACTTGTTATGCTTGATGAAAAGGTTGACATATATACAGATAAAGAAGAACTTACTTTTGAGGGAGGAGGCACTCTGCGTCTCTGTGTCTTTAGCTGCCGCTGAGGGGGTTCTGTGATGGAAGGCTCCATGCATGGCAACTTTATTCCTGGAGAAGCTCCATCTCTCACAGGGGGGACGGAGGACTCGTGACCTGTAGGAGATTGATGTCGTTAGGAAGATCAAAATAATTGTCAGAGCAAGACATGATTATGTTAATACTGCCATGGTGTTACCACAAAATATTAATTCATTAGACTAGATTCTTTAGCAAAGGAGGCAGTGCCTTCTTTGCTAAACTTTATTATGTGCTGATATGAACACTGTAGCCATTATATTAGTTTTACTAATAGTCAAATAGGTCCCATATTATTTCCATAGTTGGTTACAGTGCAATTACAAACCAGAAGACCTTTTTTAAGGTGTGATTTGTTCCTGGAGGCCTACCTGGCGGGGTGGGGACCTGTGGAGCATGTGACATGCCCAGAGGCTCTGTGGTGGGATGGATGGACTGTTGCTGCCTCTGAGCCAGCTGGCTGAGCACCGCCGATGGCTCTGGTTGAAGCTTTATCTCCACTGGAGAGAATGCAGACAAATATATATATATTCATAAACCTATGCATGGCACTGTACTTCTTACTTCCTCATCAAGAACAAGAAAGATTTGACTGTCACATCTTAGATTTCTTATTTACATTTATAAATTCAAACTTACAGTGTTGGGCTGTAACAGGGCCAGTCTCCATTCTCTGAGCCTTGGCCTCTACAGAGGGAGAGCAGGCAGGAACAGGGTTCTGTGTTGGAGGTGGCCCTGCATCTTTGGAAACATTGATGTTGCTTGCGGTGGCCAACATCTGGCTTGCCCTCTGACCAAGCCGAGGCCCGTTGAGCTGCTCTGATGTCCTGATGTCAGAGACAGGTGTTGGCTTAGGTGCATTCAGAGATCCAAAACCAGAACCCAGGACTGAGGACTGAGAGGATAGAGACACAAAACAAGAAATGAATGCACAAATGCACCAGTATCCAGGCACATTAAGCTGCCTGTATGCATTTGCTGGTGCTTGCACATGTGTATGTATGAGTGTGTCTGTACCAGTGCTGCATGTGCATAGGTTGTATTAGCAGAGGCGGCATGGGCGTAGCTGTTGGCTGTGGCGTGTGCGTAGCTGTGTGTTGCAGTGCGTCCATTGTGGTGGGAATTGGTAAACACTAGGCTTTGGCCCAAATCCTCAGCTGAAGGGCCATCAACTATCGCCCCCAAGTCTGAATCCATAGAAGCCCCAGTCTTAGGCAGCAGGCTAGTCAGGTCCACACTGATAGGAAGCAGAAGACAAGAGAGCAGGAAGAGTAGGGGGAGTGAAGAATGGAAGAAAAGAACGGTTTGAGGTGGAGTCAAGAAAAGATCAAAGACCACATAGATTAAATAAAAAGTTACTCTGCTGTGTTAGAAATTGACTAATCTTTGGGCAGGATGGCTTACTTGGGTCCAGGTATAGTGTGGTTTGCTGAAGGAGAAGAGGCAGTGAATACTTTGGTCTCAGACAACTGAAAAAAGAACAGAAAGTGCACCATGGGCATGCATTAGATTACATCACTGACCATTTACCAATAGTATTTATTAGGTCAACGTTAAGCCCTCAAACTGAAGCAATGCAAGTCATTTTGAGATCATTAAAACATTCTGCCTTACGTCCTCACTCCAGTCTTCTGAAGCCCAGTCTTCCACATTGGCTCCCCATGGTCCTAAAAAAGACAAAACAGAAGTGCAGCCAAGTTAGTGTTCACAAACAACCAAGCCAAGCAGCGATACATGCCTGTTTTAATACACCCCTAAAATCAAAAGGAAATTACATCAAAACATGACATCTTATGCTCTGTTATTTCCCTTACCAGCTCCCTCAGCAGGTTCGTTGCCATCCCAATTCTCCTGGCGAGCTCTAGAGTTAGCTGTGTAGTCGGCAGGATTGAAGGTGCTGGAAAAAGTAGAGAGTGGAAAGTAGAGACAAAAGGACAGGGAAGATGAGAGGTTGAGAAGACGAGCAAACATTGAAGAGAATGCACTCTAGTCATTTGCTACTGAATGAGGAGATTCAGAAACTTAATTTATCCACATATTTGTTTTTTAAGATATGTGCTTGTAATCACCATCATCACCTCCTCCATATCCTACTTCAGGTTTAAGATTTCCACTAAGCAGACATTCTTACCCCATTCCCTGGGAGGAGAACCTGTTGCCAGCAGCGTCTCTTCCTCTACCGCGACCCACTGCCCCTGAGAACACAAAACAACCAGATGACCTCTGCTGACAGGTACCTTTCAGCCCCAACTCTTCATTATGAACATTTTAAAAACTTTAAAGCTTGGCAAATGTCAATGACCAAAACATTGCCATTTCATAGACAATATGCTAATTGTTTTTGTTTGGGGAAAAAAAAAATAACTGTGTCATTGCTTTTGGATTGTGCTCAACAAATAAACTAATACAGTGCAGTGTGATAGTAGTCAACTACACCAGAACGATGTACTGTGATATCTGTGCTGTCAAAACATACAAACAGGGGTCACTGAGGACAGGCTTTCTAAGTAATGCAAAATATCTGATTTTGGCCTCAGAATATCTTGAGGTCAAGATTTTAACAGCCCTTAAATAAATAAATAAATCCAGCCATCTGACACAATTTCTTCTGAATGAGGTCTTGATTGACCCGACATTCCTAAATCCCTTGTCATTATAAAAAATATTCCATTTCACCCTCTACAATTTCTTTATTGACGACATCCCTCACCCACTACACATGCACGCATGCACGCAGCTGTGGGGACTCAACGCATTCCACACATGTTGATGGCTGCAATAATCTAAATGCCTGCAGACACAAATAGATTTGTTGCCAGCTACATCATCAAAACATGCTAAACAACATCTGAGGCCCCATTTAAAAAGGTAGCCGGACGGCAGGGTAGACTAGTGTAGACATCTCAACATGGAAGAAACCTTTAAAAGGCAGATGTTTTAAATTTCTACCAAAGACAAACATGTGTAAACCAAATCTAGTGTCCACTTCTGATTTTAGCTGTTTTTTTTTTTTAATTATCTTTACATTTAATGGGACAAGAGCTTTGGAAATATAATTTGCTGACAAAACGGAAATGTATTCAATTACAAGTATAAATTTGTAATATTCTGTATTGTTCACCTCTGCCTCGCCCTCTGCGTCCACGGTCTCCCCCTCTCTCTCCAGGAGCCACCTCAAACCCATTCTCCTCTAACCGACCTGGAATCCAATAAAAAACAGAGGAACACAGAAATTAAGACATTAATAACTCATAAATACTAAACTGGAAGTAAGACCTCTGAGCCCTTTTAAATAAATGCACTGGGAAAAGAGTTGAACAAATGAGGTTGATTGTGACAATTCCATGTACTACAGAATATATCCGTGTAAAAGATGCTTCAAATAGAGACAACACCATTTCAACAGACTTGACAATAAACATACACAATCCAGACAGGACAAACATCTTTCTTCCATTTCATACCTTCGCGGCCTCGGCTGATGCCTCTGCCCCTCCTGTTAGAAGCCCCACGTCCACGACTACCTTCTCTCTCTCCTTTCTTCTCTCTGCTCTCCTTTATCTCCGAGGGTCCTCCTTCTTTCCCAAGGCTACGCTTCTTCCCCACAGTCTCCCAGGAGTTCTAACGGGGTAAACCAGAGAATGGTGTTGAAGAAATACATAATTTAAATACAGTAATATTGTGAATACAATTTTGCGTTGTTTATGGTGTATTAGTTCTTGCAATACAAAGAGGGAACGCCATAAGACGTAAACACAAGAATAATGGCTATATATGAATGTGATTTGTGCATGTGTACATGGACTCTTACTGTGTCAGAGGTGCTCTCCAGCAAAAAATTGATGGCTCTGTTTACATCTTCGTTGCAGTCATGGAGGGCTACCATGCACTCATCTTGAGTCTTCCCAGTAACCTCAATCAGCTGCGAGTGTCCAAAAAAAAAAAAAAAACACCACAGCATTAAGTCAGATCATCAATTGATTCAATGGAAGGTCCCAATGTCCAAGAGTTCAAAAATGATATGCTGGTGATCCAGAAAATGTATTAGTCTAAATATGCTTATATTGACAAACACATTACCTGTTTGACTTTGTCTTCAAAGTCAGCATCATTTTTGTCGTAGATCATTTGGGCTAAACGAATCTGTTCTGCTGTGGCCTGATAAACAAATAGAGTTCAGTTAGAAACAACACAACAGGAGCAGACAGCATCTGTCTTCCTCTTCATTTTCTTCAACAAGGAACTTTAAGGTGTGGTTAATTCAGTTAACATGTCAAACCATCAGTTGTTGATATACAAAATACCAGTAGTGCAGCTCTTGTCATGATCTTCCCAGATACCCCAAAAATCTATCCAGCAGGTCACTGGTTCATCCATTCTGGTTAATTTTTTTGTGCTGCTTCTCACCATGGATCCATTGGCCCTTCAGCCTTGAAGTGACATTAAGATCAGCTTGCCCCTCATCTCTACACTCATACTACTTCTAAGCCATCTGGATCCTGCTTAAAAAGCTGAATCCCCTTTCACATACAGCTATGGAGAGTGAGGTACTCATTTTGTTTGCTGAGAGTTGGTTGGCAATTTTTCTAAATTGTTGCCAGTGGCTGCTCCTAAATGCTTAGGATGGATGGAAGTTTACTTTTAAAGTTGAGACACTATATTCTGGGTTCCCTCATTTCAATGGAAGACGCTTCAGTCCTGGTGAAGGTTTACATTGTAGGCTGTATACAAAAAATGAGTGTGACATTACATTTTACATTCTTTACAAATTTCTCTTTTCAAAAATCAATATTATTCGACATTCAAAACTAACTTGCACAGCTTTTGATTGTACTAAAAAAAACAGACCACTTTAAATTGAGCAGGAAAATGATGCTTGAATGCAACTATGTACAATAGTGAAAACCCACCTGTATCTGTTTCTGTGGCTGTGTCGTTTGTGTGGTGGTGGGCAGCGTTCTGTCCCGAGTTCCCCGGGCTTGATTGCTGACCACTGAAGTCATCATATACAGTATATACAAAACAATGTATGTACAAAATAGAAAAATCTGTGGGAGGGAGAAAGAGAGGAGAGGGAAATTAAAATAGATCTACATGTGAGATGGTTTAAAAACGTTTATAATTCCTAGTAAAATATAATACTGAAAAAATGTCTAACACAAGTAGAGCAGCACACAGACTTGTTGTCAAGTAGCTCTACCATGTAAGACTATAACTCCATCTGTCTCCCCCCACCACCCTGGTTAAATTTAGCCAGCCAAGGGGACTGTCCTGGTGTCCATTTACAACCCCCCCTACTCAGTCTAACACACAAAAACACACCCGAGTATGCACCAGCATGTCTTGGGTATTAAGAATTACAACACTTATAGCATAGCGACCGCTATTCGACATTTGAATAAAAATCACATTAAAAAGTAACCTAACAAAAAAGGACACATGGTTTTATGCCAGACTGAACTATGTCCAGGAAATCGCAAGCATACAATTAGCGTGGGTTAGGTTATATAAATCACGGGAAATGATTTAAGCTTATAGCACGACAGCTAATCAGCACGGGGAAACAACAAATGAGACCCACCGGCTGTGATCATATTGTCTGACAGCCGTAAATTGGCTGATAGAAAAACGTTAGACAACAAGGTCCGGCTAAAGTCAACGGCTGAAATGTAACGTTAACCTTATTTAGGTAAACGTTCGGTGGAAATATGAGCTGCGCTGGATATCGTTCACATCAGCGTTAGCTAGGTTAACGAACATTAGCCCGTGCTAGCTTTGGCCTGGCCAGCGCTCGTCTTTGTTCCGTGTGCGATGAACACTCGATTTCCACCGTCGAAATGTCATATTATACTGGAAAGCTATTATCAATGTGAACATCCAATTAGTTAATCTATTCGCCGATGAGATGGCTCTTTGCAAGGCTGCGCCGACTCAGTAATAAACAAATAAACAAGGTGCGACGATGTACCCTTTTGTGTAAAGCAGAAGAAAAGCTAACGTTAGTCACTTAACGCAAGCATCGGAGGCAAATTCCGCTTAAGATAGCAGCAGGCGGAAAGAAAACTAAAACGAACAAACGCGTTACATTAACATTTACAAAGACCGATGATCATTGTTATGTAATACTAGGAATGTAATACGGCGTGTTGGGAGAAAAGTTGTGGAAAAACGAGTGGCCCGTTCGTGTTAATGCTTCAACAGATATCAGCATGCTAACTACCCCGGCATGTGAACGGCCCGCCCGCATACAATGAAAGCCGCACTACTGTAACTTACGGATACAACGCTAGCTTGCTAGCTAGCTTGCTAAATAGCTTGTTAGCTAACTGTCGAAAAAGACGAACGGTTTCTCTGATTCAACCGATTGTTTTTTCTTAAACTAATAGAAAAGTTATACAACACGACACCCGGTCGTTCAAAGGGCCTTTGAATCGAAAACATTAGCACCATAAATCTTTATTCTTTATTTTACCTGCTAACACGCTTCGCTCACCCAGCAGCAGCAGATGCTGTCACGTGACCCACCGCGCCGTTGTTCAACGTAGTGAGGCCGATACTGCCAACCAAATCCCACCGAGCTGGTCAGGTGGTTTAACGCCGTGCCCTTACGTGCGCGTTCATGTCTGGGAGCGCGATTGCCTGTTTCCACAGTGAGGAAGGGTAAAAACTCTTTGTCAAATAGTTTGTTTATGTGGTTAGTTTCCCGTGTTTAGCTAAATTTGGCATTCATACAGTTACTTATGTGAGATTAGATATAGCGTATATGTGATGGATTATGCTTTTTTTTTTCAAGGAGTTTCTAACGAAGCCGCGTTATTTTCTTGAGCCAAATCAGCTTGTGTGATTCTTTGACAGTGGTGACATAAAGCTGTGACCCAATACATTTATACTGTGTTTACCGGGCATCTTCTATTAAAACTTTATACTGCCTTTAACTCTCAGCTGCCCCACTAAATAATGATCAAATCACCACAATCTGACACAGAATACATCATCTGATGTCTGACTTTAATTCAAATGTCAACAGCCTAACTACTTTAGGAAACAAAAACAAAAACAACATTTTTTTACATTGAAAATAAAAATAAAATAGCACTAGACTTGCCAACATGTATACTACATTCATCCAAATCGGCATGTACAGTATACAGCACTGATGATCTAAAAGGAAAAAACAACAACTCCATACCTGCACATAAGATACACACACACACGCACACACACTCATCAATCTGCAGAATGCACAAACACGTCTCTCGATATCACACGTCAGTTGAACATTTCAAAAATAAAAATACTAATACTGACTCAAACTGTATTAATTGTTGTCAGTGAAAAGTATGTTGTGCACTCATAAACAGCACACATTTGTATACCTTCCATTTCTTCAGTGTGTAGGCTAAACTTATAAATAAATATATTCCTGCTTATTGCTTTTTAACTTAGTTAATTTAAGTAACTGGATCATGATTATTTTCGTCTTGGTCGTATGGTTGGTTAGAATAACTGGGCTTAAGATATGACTGTAGCTGAGCTATCATGTTGTGGACACATTGAGCCTTTCTCTCCAAGATATCCTCCAGTTTGCGGACATACTCCCCGAATACCTGTTGAGAGAGACAGAGAGTGGACATCATTTAAAATCATTTTGATTAATTAAAAAATGTAGTTTACAAAAAAGGAGGGAGAAGACAAATGTGGCTTTGATTTATTCTGACCATATCAGGTTGCTGGCACAGCAACGTCCCTTCTTTATGATATAAAGCTTGCATCTCTTCTAGCTGCTTCCAATGGGCCTGGACAACACACCACCTTAAATTGAATTAGATTAAAAAATGAAATATTTTAATGAAATCAAGTTTCAGTCAGGTTATGATTATCCTACTATTACTATTACTGTGAAGAACACCATATTTCTAAATGTATCATCAAAGAGGTCTGTAAGATTTCTGTATCACGTCTCACCTAAACACAGTTGGGTATTATCATTAGTTGTTTAGTGGTGTCTCATTAGAATGGGCACTGGCCTCTCAAACAGTCATCTAAGCTGATTGTGTAAACAAAATTGTGACATTACTTACTGCCCGTGATCCAAGTCTTCCAGCATAGACTGCTGGATGGGTGTCATTTGCTGATTGCTCTCTTGACTATTTGATTCTACAGGACTGTTTGGTTGGAGTGAGATGTTTGAGTTGCTGGGATGGTTTGAATGTTCCTGCTTTGGTGCCATGAACAACTGGCCCAAGACACTTTCTGATGGTGGTGTTGAAATGGAAAAAACAAGTTTGCTTGGCATATCGTATGGGTACTCTGGTGGCATGTGGGTGGCACCATTTATTATTAGATTAGGTGAGCTTGGTGAACCAGTGCTCCCAGACTGCTGGACAGAGGATGGGATGACAGATGTTTGCATAGAAGCACATGTAGAGGATTTAAATTGGCATGCAGGGGGTTTGTTGCCTAGGCCTTCAATAGCTGGTGTAGTTTGTGGTTTCTGATTGTTCCCTTGGTCCTGGAGAGAGACCAGCATGACCTCAGGGATAGGGGGCTTCATCATACCTTGACAGGATAGAACAAAAGTTCACATACCAGTTCTTAAGTACTAGTAAGTACACACACAAACACACATGACTTACATTTACCTATTCCACAATGGTCATATTTGGCACAACACATGTCCTTTCTTCGTTCAGTGTGATTCGTAGCTGTCATGGTGTCAGAGGCTTGAGGGTAGATGCTCTTTGCTTGTGGCAGTTCCAAAATGCTCAATTGTATATCCTCATCCACTTCAACGTTCACTGCCATCTCCACACATGTCGAACGCTCTTTTTCCACTTCCCTTTTGTTATCTTCTGGCTTTTTATTCTCAAGTGGACGGAGTGAAATGTTATGTGGTTTCCCTTGGAGTAACGAGGCTGTGGGAGCTTGTCGGTCTCCTTGATCCATGATAAAGCTGAGAGAATCTGCAGTCCCTTCTTGAGATAACACAGATATTTTGGCTTTGACCTCTGAGTGCTTGGGTATGTTATGGGGCTCAGAAGGTATTTTACATCCATTCTGTGTGATGGGGGTTGTGGGAGGTAGTGTGGCCGGTTGAGAATTTGAAAAATCTATTCTATTGGCCTGACCGGCAAAGCATGGTTGACTTTCTCTACAGCTGCTTATTGACACTCCCTGTTGAGTATTTTGCAATTGTATAGGCAGGATGCTTGAGGGGTATCTGGTATATTTTAACTTGACGAAGAAGTCACTGAGTTTATTAGCTGTCAGGGATGGGTTGGCATGTCCACAGGCTGGGGAGAGGGGTCTTTCGGCTGGAGCTCGTTCATAGGATGACTCGTCAGGAGGATGGTTAAAGAGGCTGTTGCTGTCAATGTCACTGTGGGTGGACAGCAAACTGTCACCACCAGCTCCGTTTAGCTCTTCAGTGATCCACATTCCGTCAGCTGAGGCATCTAGACCTTCCTCACCCACTTCTCTGCATTCTTCTGAGTCACAGTTGTATGACTCTAATGCCTCCACATCAGCTGGCAGTGCACCTGTCATCCTGTCTGCCCGCTTTGTCTCTGTTGTTGTAGCCCACCTCCTCTCTTCTTCCTCTATCACAGCTGGCCCCAACTCTCTTCTTACTCTCTCTCCTTTCCCTGTTGCCCTCAGTGACCTCCTCCTGTCATGTTTACCTCTGTCTCCAAATCTGGCCTCTCTTCCCTCCGTAGGTACTTCTTCACCAACATTACTATGAGCAACCACATCCTTATTTTTATTGTAGCTGCAAGTGGTTTCAGTTTCTAAGCAAATCTCTCCACTGGGGAAGAAAGAAGACTGTCCTTTGTTACCATTGGCCCTAACCTCAACCCTGGCTCTGTATGCTTCAAAACCATGATTTATAAGGTCAGAAACTGAGAGGTGGGAAGAGAGTTGGAGACAAGAAGAGGAAGATGGAGAGAGAGAAGAAGAGAAAGAGGCCTGGTTAGAGGAAGACAATGATGAAACTGTAGAGGGTGTGAAGAGATGGGCAGATGAAGAAGCTGATGAGGGCATACACTGCAGCTGCTGGTGATACTGTCTCAGATGCCTCTCCTTCTCCTTATTCCTCTTATCAACCTTTTGTAAATCTCTTTCCCTTAGACTTTCCACTTCACTACATGTGTCTCTACTGCTTTCCACTTGTCTTCTTTCCTCTTTTCCTCCCCTTTCCAAAGGGCTTGGTTGGTTCTGTCTTTCTTTATGGTAGAATCCAGATTTCTTCTGTACCTCCCACAAGTGAGTCTGCTCATCTGTTGCTTGTCCCAGGACCAGCTCTGCCACGACGTTGTGGTCACCAGCTAAGTGATCCTCACTGTCAGTTGCTCCATACCTTTCTCTTCTTTTACCTTTCCTCACCACTGCTCTCTCCGTCTTATCACCGATTCCAAGCAAACCTCTGACTGGTGTAATATGTTCAAGTCCAATACCCTTCCTTGCACTTGCACTGGTTTTATCTGGCCATATGCTGTTTTTGGGTGTGGAGCAGAGAATCGAGGTCCCCGTGGGCAATGTCATGGGAGGTGTGGTGGGGTGAAAATCCTCTCTTTCTCTACGTAATTTTGGCTTTTTAGGGGGACTTTTCCCTCGGGTGCCAATGCTGTTGCCTCCACTGCTGCTTCCGCTGTTAGACAGGTTTCGTTTGGGGAAGGGTATGGTCTTGCCGCTTCTTCCTCCTCGTAGCCCTCCATGTCCCCTCAACTCCTTCACCCTATGAAAAATCAAGAAGATAAAACACCTCAAATAGCAGTCACTGACTTTTAAAAAGGACTGGATAAGTTGTTAACACTGGGCCCAAGATGAAAAAAAACAACTTTATTTTAAAAAATCACTATGCTATGTTGACATTTAAAGTAGAATAAATGAAACCATTATGGGAAAATCTTTCCATCTCATGCACAGTTGTTGTACACACACACTTACCGGTCTGCATATCTCAGTGTATTTAATGTGTGCTCAGTTGCTAAGTGACCAGGTGATATGTTGGCAATCATGCATGTCATTGAGTCACCAACAAACGAGTCTTTCAAAACCTAGAAACAGAGAAACGTAGTCCAAAATACGTGAGAGTTTATTGACCAAACTAAACTAAAACATCAGCCATGATATGTATACACACTTGCTTCACTATCAGACACACCACTGAAAACCAGCAAGCTGCAAAATCTTCATACCTGAGTAAGTTTGCTTTGTCTGAAAGGTGTGTGTGACTGCTCTTGATCAAGGGACCGGATACATTCTTTAAGCTGAGGAAAAACAGAAAAAAACAAATGACAAAATGTGTAAAATCCAACAATACTATGACTGTATGTATGAGTGTGTGTGCATGTTTCGCTTACAGCCAACAGACTCTGATTGATCTCAGCTCCTTCCATACGACTCTGTTTGTCTGGTTCTTTGGTATCTGATGCTCTCTCACTTCCTGCCAGGTCCACAAACCACATTCTACAGACAGACAGACACACCTTTCTTTGTTCAGTCATTTCACAACAATACTATACTGGGCCTATCTGATCTTCATTTACAATCGTAGTGGTTTACAGACAGAACAAGACACACCTTTCTTTGTTCAGTCATTTCACAACAATACTATACTGGGCCTATCTGATCTTCATTTAGCTGAATCTGTAGCAAGGTTTAAGTAGAACGAGAGGAGAGTGGACCTCACCTTCCAACTCATCTGCTTGTGTGCGCTCCTCTGTACCCTGTGAAATCACCTTTGTAAACAAAGAAAGCAGAATGAGAACGAGAGGAAGAGTGAGATATTATTTCCAAAGAGGAAATCATCCCATTGTGTGCGCTCCTCTAGTACCCTGTGAAATCACCTATTGTAAAGTATTTAAGAAAGTCTGATGTGAGACAAGGGAAAGCATGACTGATGTGCTAAAGAGGAAATCATATAGTTTTTAAGTACGCATATTTAAAGTACTTTAAGAGTCATGATGTTCAAACCTTAAAGATGTTACATTGATTTCTTTAAAAAAAAAAAAAAGAAGAATAAAATGGCTGAGGACATACAAGAATTCCAGCTTTTGACTACAGGCCATAAACCTGATAGTTTCAGGTTTTAAATAAAGGGGCAAACCTCCAACAGTGAGCTGACAGAGTCCACTTTGACATCACATAGCCCAACAATGTGAACCACATTTTGTCCATCTTCCCTGGCAAACAACCTGCATGGAGAAAGAAAAAAGCAGAGCTTAAGAGGGAGAAGACGTTTAGAAAGTGCACAGAAGTCTCTAAAGCCATGCTAAGAAGAGATTCACTTTGATGATGATGATGTTATGATGTAATAGTTATCCCTGTGGGAAAACTGGGTAATGATTCATCTGTTTTATTTGATGAATTGTTATTTAATCTTTACATTTCCACCATGAAAATGCTTAACACAAAAAAACACACCTTTTTCTATTGTCCAGCAGGTCATACAGCTGACCACAGTAGATTTCAAAGAAACTGACATACACCAGCAAGGGTGAGTGCATGTGTGTGGTGGAGAGGTGAGCAAAAATGTCCTGGACTGCCAGTGAATACAACCCTGGCGTGACAGGAGAACCCAACATGGTGTGAGTCTTCCCTGCACCTGTCTGGCCATATGCAAAGCAGGTGGCTTTGCCTCTATGGATGCACACACACAACACAAATAATAATGTTAGGGTGCACAGATTCCTAGAAACACAAATAGAAAATTAGCATGTACTTCAAGCCTCAATACTGACACATTTGGACAGAAAGTATGGAATCATGACAACATACAAGCCTCCATAAATACAGCTACATCAATGCCAACCTACCCATTGAGCATGTGCCGCACCAGAGGATATGCTGTTCTTTGATACACCTCCACATTGGAGCTCTCCTCCCCAAAAACTTGGTCAAAGTAGAACCTGTGCTGCAGGGCCAAAGAGCAAGCAGCACGGCATTAAATACACAAAACAACAACATGATGATCTGACAGTAAAAATACACCCTATTTTTTAAAAAGTGTCAGTCTCAGAGATTTTAATTTACATAAAAGTCTGTTAAGTCACTATCGCTGAAGGACGTAACACAGTATATGGTAATATTTATATATTGGCAGTATTACGACCTGGGTGTCAATGGAGACATTCTGGAAAATAATGGTGTATTTGTTTTTCTCTATATACACACAGAAAACATTGACGTCATCGTCTCCTTTCAAGACGGGTTATCTACCTGTAAGATGTACTCTGAGAGATCCACAGCCTCTTTGCTTTCATGGACAATGACACACTCTGCACTCGGAGTTGTCACAACATCTGCCTCTCCTCTCCTGCACTCTGTGTGTGTCAGAGGTCTTTTCCTCACACAGACACTGATCCGCTGCCCCCCTGGTTGCCTGCAACATACACACAGACACACACACACACACACACAAAATCAGGATGATCATGTGCAAAAGAAACAACGCTCATATGAAAACTTTATGCAAAAGAAGAGACACAACGACAAAAACTATGTAAATTACAAAGACATTGTAAAGACATGCATGGGACACCTTTACTTAATTCAAGTGTTACTCATGCAGATACTTTCAATTACTCTTTGAATGTATTTCAAAGTAAGTTCAGTAAATGCTTAACATATTATCGTCATCTTCAATAAGATGCAACACAAACCATTGCCACTCACTTTTTGTTTGGAGCAGAAGAACTCAGTGGTAGTCCGTAGTTGTAGCCAGCTGTTCTCTTTGACTCATAAACAGGTGTTGGCTTAGCCGTGTGTTTGGTAGCTCTGTGACTTTTAGTATAGAGTTTTTCCTCCCTAGAAATTCCTTTTCTGTCTTTGTGGCCAGCTGGTTGGTTGCTAAACCTATTTGATGCCAATGTCACAGGCTTAGGTTTTGGTTTGTGGAATGAAACACACTTTGGTGATAATCTGCTGTAAGATTTGTACAAAGAGTTTTCTTCCTTGATATTTGGAACAGTGTTTGCTCCTGTGTGTTGATCAGATTGATGACTATGGAAATCCAGTCTGTGGTTGTTGTTCCCTTTGCAGCAAAATACCTCAACACTTCCAGTGTCAAGCTGCACAGGTATAGCTGATCCTTCGCCCTGACCTGGCACATTATTTCTAATACGCCTTGCATATACATGAACAGTGCCTTCTGGACAAGGACACGGCTTCAGATGATGGTCGATGGTTTCACAACTGAAATCAAGCCGTCTGCGAACGCATAGCGGTTTGGAAACACCTGTTGAATTTATCTTACTCACAGCATCATCATTATGGTACACATCCTCATCAGGATCTCCACAACCATCATAAACAAAGGTTCTATCTGCTACAACGTAGCCTTCATCACCAACATCAGCATCATAATTGTTATCATCGTCTTCATATTCAAGGTCAAGGGTTTTGACCATTTGGACCAGATGAAAGAGCCGAGTCCTGTCTTCCATAGAGCTAATTCCCAGAGTAGGATAGTCCTCCATGGTCAACAATGAAAGGTGAGCCGCACGATGAACACCCACTGAGGTAAACCTGAAGGACAGGAAACAGAGAGGGAGACAGATGGTCAGAGGAGGAAGAGACAGGACAGGTGCGAGTTTGCATGTGATGTGAGTGAGCTTACCTGGCATAGTGATGCTTAAGCCCGACAGCCTTCAGACACTCATACAGGCAAAGTGGCATTTCCTCCCCCTTCTTTTCTCTCTCTTTTGCTTTTACTTCACTCCACCTACCCTGAGAGTGGCAGACATGTCGCTTTAGTCCCTCCATCGAATAACCACACAAAGGTGTGCAAGAAAGGCCTTTAGGCTATGATACACAAAAATAACTCAAAACCATTAAAACATGTATCGCCACAACACAAGCTCCCTAGCTCCCTTCATCCAAGACAGCGTCTCCTTGCCGTTTTCCCCCCGTTCTGTGATTCCTGTCAGAGACTGATGGCCAGTGATCCGCTCGGTCACTGTGTCATTACTACCACGCTGCACAGTTGTGGCGTCAGGCCAAGCACACAACTGGTATGATGCTGAAATTTGACACTTGGTCCGGATGGAAACAGGACAGCACAGTGCAGCGTGTCATGCATTTGTGTCTTAGCATATATGATAAATATAGCAGACGTGCAGCTGTTGCTTCTTTGACTTCTACAGGCTGACAGCTGAAATAGTTCTGCGATATGGCACTTGAATGAAACCCTCTTCATTTGCATGGATAAGAGCATTAGGTGAGAGTGCTTTTTATTACTGTGTTTACCAAACAATACATGGCTTGAAGTCAGCCCCCTCCAAAAGGACTCAACTTCCTTCAGGCTGGGCCTACAGACCCTACAGTGAATATGTGATGGGATTTGTCAGCAACTGCTAATTCTGGAAATGTATTTACATGAAGCCAAGATCAATTCACATTACATGTATAGCCAGTTTAGCCACAGAGCATGGTCTGTTAAAAGAACAAACCCACACCTCGAAATAAAGGAAAGGGGTTTTAAATGGTCAAATACAAATTAAACAAAGCATACTACTACTATCAAATGATTAACTATGTGGTCCACAAATAGTTTCGGTGTGAAATTGTAAAGTTTCTCCAGGAATAATTCAAACTTACCTGAATAACTTTAAGCGACGAGAGACAAATGAAGGCGACAGTTCATCTGAACGAGCAAACTGAACTGAGAAGCTGCATTAATTTTTCACAAAGTTGCTCGCTTGAGTAGTATCACCACTTCCGTACATAAAGTAGGTCTCCATAGCGACGCTGTTTGGGGAGGGCTCTTTCTTTTCCCGCTGGAGGTTTCCAGCACAACTCCGGTACATGCCTTGATTGACAGACCCAGGGTGGCAGAAGTTAGGATACGAAGTTGCTTCCAATTTCAATGCGAAATTTCAGATGGACAGACGGTCAAATTACGCTCAGTTCAGCATGAAGAGAGATAATCCGTCAGAGGGCTTAATGCCCACCAACAAACCTGCTAAGACAAAAAGCCTTCTCAGACTAAACCATCAGGACATTTGCCCAATTGGCTTTACAACATACACACATACATAGCTGGCCATTATTGCGCGTGTATTTAATTAAATGATAAAACACATGGATACTTATTACTTGACCTATTTTTTTTTTTTTTTTGCATAATCGATAGCTAATATATTGTATTTGTCATGGTACAACAACACAGTTACACCCATTCTCTGTACATTACAATAAAGTTAAATTTGTGTTTTACCTCCGTAAAAAGTCGAACAAAATCAGCTAGATGACGCCTTGGAACCTTGTTCACCAGAGAGTGTTTCACTGGGACAGCATTGGACGTAACACACAACATTGGCTCTTCCTCAAACTTACCAGAGACGTGGCTCACGTTTGGTATGCATGTTGGTACATTAAGAAAGTAACGCTACTGGGACATTCGTGTGTGTGATTTACGCGAGATAAAGTCTTATATACGTATCGAAGCCGGTAAATTCAGACCCGTCCGGTTAGCATTGCCATGGCAACCAGCTCTGTGACTGCAGACCTTTGGGCTCAAAGATGTAAACTGGCGATATAAAAAGGAAGGTACATTACATTTAGCTTTGCTTTGAATGAGTACATAAAAACGTTTTAATGAGTAGGATTAACTACTCCTTATGAATTACTTGTCCTGCGCGTTTGTCTGCTGTTTTCTTTATTCTATATTTATCTAGGTGTGTGTAGAATTTACGTCTTACATTTTGTAACACCTTCGGAATTCTTCCATAATACCAGCTCCACGGGAAACATTTAGACTGGGGTAGAAGAGAGAGATTGCAGGTTGAAAACATCTGGAACACCTTCCTGCATTTTAACCATATTCTATAACCATATTCTATTCTCTTAACTCTTTGTTCAGTTACATAAATGATGACCAGTTAAGGGTGAAATTCAGCAAATATTGTTTTGCATATATAGATTTTTTTAATGTATTAAATCTACCTGTGCCTTTCATGTGAATTGCATTGCAAATGAATGTAGACCAATGGATCTGCATAAAAGCATTAATTACTATCTATTTTGCTATTAATCATGTCCTCCAAACTAAAGTTGCTTTTACAACTATATTCTTATTACTAGGAAGCCGGCTGTAAGGAATTATCAACATGTCTTCTGAGGAGGAGACTTCCTCTGCTTCTTTCTCTCCCCCTCCCTCCTCACCTCCCCCCGCCTCCCACTTCATTGGGAAGAAGGCAGACATTGTCAAGGCTGGGCGGATGACCAAGAGGGTGAATGGATGCAGAGATATACTGGTCCTTTACCACCAGGGGCAGCTTCATGCCATGGACATGCACTGCTACCGTAAGCTCTGTGGTGTTTGTAGTTGACAAACAAGAAGCTACAATTGTAAAACCTTTACTTCTTAGTTTCTATCCTGTTGAAATGTGTAGACATAGTCATTATTTTAAAATGTGTAATTTACTTTCTGCATTGGATCATCACGTTTGAAACACAGAGGCCTATAACGATGCTTGTTTTTCCACTGTCAGATTCAGGTGGTGCATTACAGTATGGAGACATTGAGGTAAGTATATTGTCTGAACATTACAGTGAAATAGCTGTTTAATGCTTGTAAACATTTTTGTCAGTTTAGGCTGTAATTCTGATATTTTGGAGGTCTGTAGACACACCAGGGACACAGATTTACATTTAAAATAAATGAACAAGTACATTTTACTTAATATGGGACCTTTAAAATGTTTTATTGACTGCAACTATAGCTGTCACTGTCTTATCTCTCTAATCACCTGTGCCAATATCAGGAGTTTAATGGGCGGCAGTGTATCGTGTGTCCATGGCACAAGTACAAGATCACACTCGCAGAAGGGGAAGGGCTTTACGAAGCTGTGGATGATCCTAGAGCCAAACCCCTGAAAACACACTGGCGCTCCAAGGGTGTCAAACAGAGGATTCACGAGGTCACAGAGTTCAACGGGAATGTATATGTAACACTGAACGACTCCAGTGAGACCATCGAGTCAGATGTCTACCAGACTGAGAGATATAGAACTGGCTTATTCAACACTCAGCCAAAACCAAAGTCCAAGAAATAACCACACTCAAGGATGTCTTAGTGATTGGTTTTTTCTTTATTGTCTTTAATTTCTTCATTGCTGCACGAAATACTCTATATTGTAACACCTGATTTTGCTATTTTTGACACTGAACTGGGACTTCTGCAGAATATCATCGCTGTCACAAGTATTAAATGGTGTATAAATAAAGTTTTTATTTTTGGTAGAAAAAAAGGATTATTATACCATTGTGTCATGAGCAGCTTTGTTTTTCTGAACACAATTCAAAACAAGCCAGCTAAGATTTATATATAATTACAGCAAACTTACGTGTTGCTGCATGACGGATGTGAATTTATGCAGCCGCTAGGTGGCAGCAGTGCGCCATAGATGCAAATATGAAAAGTAGAAGAAGACGAATTTAGCAGCGGCAGGCTAGTGTTGTGGACAAAGTGATCAACGGCACTGGCAGGATTCTTTCATGAATGCCAGTTTTTTTTTACTAAACTATACATTTCCAGAATATCCAGACATTAAACGCTCACGGTTTTGTGGATATTGTGTAAAGAGTTAGATCAAAGATGGAAGCTTCCAGAAGATAGACATCAACAGATCTCTCTTCGTTTAGCTTTCCGTGATGGCATCAGGTAACTTGGGTCTGACTGACGCAGATTATAAACATCTTTCAGGGTTTGCATGTCTTGTTCACTTAGAGAGGAATTTCTTCTTCATTGAGATGCATTATGTTAAATCGTTTCCAACGTTTCTTCAGAGGATGAGCTCAATCTGCTGGTCATCGTTGTGGATGTAAATCCGATATGGTGGGGGCAGCAAGCTCAATACGCGAGAGAGGTACTACTATGAAGTCTGGTGATGTTCCGTCTTTAATATAGGGTTTTCAGATTGTAGTTGTTTTGCTAGGTGACTGAGGCTAAACAACACATCATGTCCTCTTGTCTCCACTCAGCTCACCCTGTCCAAGTGTCTGGATTCAGTCATGGTGTTGGGGAACTCCCACATGGCCATGGCCAGGACAAACAAGCTGGCTGTCATCGCCAGCCACTGTCAAGACAGGTGATTCCTTAGAGCAGGTTCCACTGGTGAAAACTACATATGCTGAGGTGGGAGGGAAACACTGAATATTGCAGATTTATTTGACAGCTACATTTGCTAGTTTACACTTCAGACAAAGACTTTAAATGAAACATAAAAAGAAATTCAACTCTAGTTAAGGCCTGTGTCACATTTTAGATGTCATGAGTTGTTGACAGGTCTACCAAAGAGTCTTTTAAACTTCTCAGATGGTTTCATTTTAGTAACTGTATAAAGGCCAAAGTCCAAAAATGATCAATATTGATTTATTTATGTTGTGTGCAGAAGTGCATTGTTTGATTTGCACTTTTACATAAAGACTGAGTCCTTATTCTGCCTCCTGTCAGTTTGAATGTTTTCCTCCTGTCACCGCTTCTATCCACATCTCTCCCACTTACTTTATTTCAGCCACTTCCTGTATCCCAGTAAGAACTGGAGAGCCAGGGAAAGCGGTGGGGACGATGCCTCCTCCAGTGGAGATGGAAAATATGAACTCCTTTCAGTCACCAATAACCTTATTGCCGAAGAGATCAGGAAGGTTATCTCAAAAGGTATATATATATAGTTTTCTCAAAATACTCCAAGCAAAAACATTTGGATTTGGCTTGCTGTCTTTGCAGTTAAGGTGTTGTCTTATGTGATTACAGCTGAAGTGGGGGAAAATTCAACGGACACTTTGTTGGCTGGATCTCTTGCCAAAGCTCTCTGCTGTATCCTTTTTTTAAATTCAACAACAACAAAAACATTTACAGTATTTTATTTGTTTTATTTTTTTATGACATGTCTTGAAAATAAGGATCCATTTGCATAAATGAATGACTGCTCCGTAAGAAAAGTGACAGAGTTGTTTTCCTAATTGTCCTTAATCTTTTAATATTTAGATATTCACAGAGTTTCAAAAGAGCTGGAAGGTAATTAAGTGTTATTATTAAGTTTAATGATGCTCTTTAATCTGCTCGCTCTGTTCAATAATTAATGTTGCCTTTTCTTTATTTAGCTGGACAGGAGATAAAATCGAGAATATTGGTAAGACTTGTATGGTCTCACTTCATGAGCGTTTTTGTTTTCATACATGACTTTGAACACAGCCTCTGTATTTTACTGGATAGGTGATCAAAGCAGCTGAGGACTGTACCCGTCAGTACATGAACTTCATGAATGTCATTTTTGCTGCCCAGAAGCAGGTAAAATCATTGTGGTTATCTTTATGCCCTGTTTGCTTATTGATTAACTTGTTTATTTATTTTTATTCACTTTGTTGTGTACTTTAAAACAGAACATCCTGATCGATGCCTGTGTGTTGGACTCAGACTCAGGTCTCCTTCAGCAGGTATATTTTCATGGTTTGTTAGGACATTGACAATACTGTCATTTTATACTACAACATGTATCATGATGGCAAAAAGCATCCAAAATCTCAACCTGAGCATACTAAACTAAAGTATGCATTGATATTAATTGGCCTGTTTTATTTATGTACGTATGAGTGGATAGCCAGGGTTTTTCTTTAACCTTCAGATGTTTTGTTTTGTTTGGTTTTGTTTTGTTTTGTAGGCCTGTGATATAACTGGAGGATTGTATCTCAAGATACCACAGAAAGTTGCCCTGGCACAATACCTTTTGGTGAGGCTGCAACACAGATTTCCACATATTTAAGAGTGTTCAGCTCACTTTTCCATAAAAAGGAGGAGGGCTGCTATGTGTTGATGATTGTTTTTTTTTTAACAGTGGGTGTTCCTGCCTGACTCTGAGCAACGTTCACAGCTGGTGCTGCCACCGCCTGCCCATGTGGACTACAGAGCTGCCTGTTTCTGCCATCGTAACCTCATTGAGATTGGTTACGTGTGCTCGGTTTGTTTATCAAGTACGTTTGATTCCCAGTGAAAGGGGGGAAAAGGCATGATCATTCTTTATATTACTGCAGCTACAGTATGATGCTATGTTCTGTCCTTTTCTTATTTTAGTTTTCTGCAACTTCAGCCCCATCTGCACAACTTGCGAGTGAGTCTTATGATAAAAATTCTCTATATTTATATAACTAATCTTTAGTACAAAACCTCTTTCCTCTGAACAATCTTTGCATAAATCTAAAATTATGGAATTTGATTTTCAGCTTAATTGTGTCTGTCTATCTAAACTTGTTTTCTTTTTAGGACTGCCTTCAAAATCCAACTACCACAGATGGTGAAGCCCAAAAAGAAGAAACTCAAGCAACCTGCATGATTTTTTTCTAGGATTACACTAATGCTGTGAATTTACCTTTTTTTATATCAAGAGTATACAATTTAGTTTGATACAGATTTATACCAAATTTCAGTGACATCCTGGACATGCCTTTGAGGGAGTTGGACAGTATGAACATGTTGATATGAGCGTCTTTACATGGAGGCTGATTACTTAACTGTTATCAAAAATAATACTCCATAATTCCGGTCTCATTTCAAGAGATAATTTCAACCTGAAAAATGTTTCTTCTTTGTAGAAACAAATTGTTTTCCAGAAAAGCTTGGTCAACAAGAATGTATGCAACTATTTGACATACAACATGCACTGTACACATGCATGTATTTACTATTGGCTCATGAGTCTTAATTTATGTGTGATTGTTTTGTTCATATTGATAGAAACTATTGGCACAAAACGGTTATCTTTTCATGACGTCGAGCAGTAATTCACTCGGCCTACATGTGAATGCAGTTATTACTGTCAGAACGAAACCTTGGGCATTGTTGTGATACATTGTGTACATTTTTATATAATAAAAAAAACATGTTCTTAAATGTTGTTTTTACAGTTTTTTTCCTTGGTCATAGTATGGACTTTTCAACATAAATGGCTGAACAGATTCTTCAAGTCATTTTAGTTGAAAGTGAATTGATTGTAATCGGAGTGAATAAGGGAACAATGCGTTTTAAGTAAACCCAGCATGGACTCTTTTAACAAAAGTACTGTGACACTTCATTTTCAAATATCCCATTCTGAAGACTGCCCTTGTATAAAGAAAACAGTACCTGTTAACATTAAGATATTGAGAAATTAAAGAAACAGACGTGAGCAGTGTGTACAAAGTGAGATTTAAATCAACCAGGCGTAACACAAGTGGAAGAAGGGGTTTCACAAATTCCGCACAGAGTCGCGGTGATCATCGATGGATTGGAACAATGTTGCATCTGAAGAAGAGAACAAGGACAGACTAGTGACTGATGTGAACCATGTTATACCTGCCAATCATGCATCTGAAGGGGGTCTTAAAAAATATCACTCACTACCCTTTGATAAAGTAAAAACATACACATAGTTGCTCAGTTCTACAGAAGCTTTGGGGAAATATGTGCCAATCCATACACATGATCCTGGTTGTGTCTGTAGCACTCACCCCAGCAGACCTCTGCCCGACCATCTCTGTGGAGTCAGGCTCATTTGAGCTTTCTGGCCATCCCGGATGACTGTGACACGTAATGGTTTCTGAAAAAGACAGGATATTGCAGTTTACAAAATGTAACCTATGGTTGGGCAATGGAAAAACAGATGTTATGTAATTAGAATAACGTGTAAAATTCTAACCAATAAAGCAGGTGTAGATTATGTCGGTAACTTACCCCTTCGCTGTGTTGTACCACAGATGCAATATTTTGGAGGTTCTGAAAGTTCTCCGTGTTCACAGAACCAAACCCAATGACTTCATCACCAACTCTCAGCCCCTTCAGAAAGAAACAACCAATTACTGCAATCCCAGAAACAAAAACAGCTCCATTGAAGTTTTATTCAAATAATTCTGATGATTTATCTGAAAAAAACTACCAGACACAAAAGCATAGTTCATATCACTCACAGCTCCACAGGCAGGCGAGCCTTGTGTCACAGCATCCACCCGAGCAAAGGGAGGGGGAAGAGTGACCTGTTGCTCCATCGCCTCCTCCTGGGTTGCTGCTGCCTCATCCTTTTCTCGTTTGGCTTTCTCTCGAGCATGCAGCTTGTGTAGGGCTTCCTCGATCTCCTCCATGATGGCCTTGTGATCATTCTGCAGGCCTGAAAGACAAAACCAAACCAGTAGCTTAAAAATGAAAATAAACAGTCGCAGACAGTCCTACTTTGATATATTGACATATATATAAACGGAAATATAAACTGGTATTCTCTTTTTAAAAAAAAGTGAGCAACTTAGGTAAAAAAAAAAAACTTTATCAGCTGCCAATATTTGGCAAGTTGTTGAACTGGCATCATTTCCTGTATTTTTCTGACAGTACGTCTTGATAAACTTTAACTTAAACTGAAATACTAAACTTGTTTTTATGCGGGAAAACATAAAGCAGTTGTTCTGATTTCAATAATAGGTTTTAGCTAGAAGTGAACACGTTGTTTGGACGAAACACAACAACAACAACAACAACCACCACCACCACCACGCTGCTCACATGAAATACTGTGCCTTGCTGTCCTGATCTGGTATAAATTAACATCTGCTCGGGGGAAGCCTTCTTCGTCGACCAAGGGACCTTCAACTCCGACACCTTGCTGTAAACACGAAGTCACATCGAAGAAAGAAATTCACGTTTAGCTAACTGCCTTCACGGTAAATGAACGTATGACGTATGTAGCCGTGGGTTAGCTTTGGTCTGCGTGTACTGACAAACTTACATCTTCCAATACATCATAATAAGCCTTTATCTGCTCTTCGAGTTCATCTTTCTTTTTAATAAGGTTTTTTACATCATCCATTGTGGTTTCTGACTTTCCACCACTGTTTTCCTCTGTCATCTTCATGGTTGCACGTACATCCGGGTTCCGACCTCCAACGGGATTTGTGGGTTTCTTCTTCTTCTTCTTTCTGCTTGGTTTACGACAGTGTGCGCGCTCTACTGCCCCCTATTGGTTGATAAAAATGTAATTAAATAATGTCCAACTTCTTAACCAGCAATTAGAAGGATTCTTTCATTTACAAGATTATGTTATATTAACTAATTATATCGATATGTTCAGAGTAAGTATTTAACTCCTCCATGGAGGATGATATATGGGTTAATTGTAAACTGCCATTTTAGATGGGCATTTACTTCCAAGCCTGTCTGTTATCAAAATGATGCTGGTGCCTATGATTTCCCCCTTCAATCTTACACAGTATGAAGCTTGCTCCATTCCAGTCCATGTAAATCCTAAACAATACCATCATCAAAGAAAGCAGTCATGAGGAGATGCAACCGAACCAGAATCATTTAATCAATATCCAGTGTATTTCATGATCAGCTTAATCAGGCTAATCCAGTAAAAATGGGTTGTTGGTCTCCCTCAAATAAGTCATTTATACATTAGGATTTTAACCTATCTACTTGCATAGACATTTTTATAATTAAGCATTAAGTCGCTATTCCTCTTTTGAACATCATAGTTTTTTAATCACAGGTAAAACCCCAATGCTCTGTGTTTTAGTCTAAAGACAACAAAACCAAATCCAGCATTTCTGCAGGATTTCTCCAATCTGACTGGTTGTGCTATTCGGCCCACAAAATCCCATCCCAGCAATCCAAAGTAAACTCCATAACCTACCAATGCAAATGAAACCATTAGCTAAAAAACCTTTTTGATTCAGACTTTAGTTTTGTCAAGAAATTTGTACAGTCCTGCTTTTTCTATTCAGAAACAACAATAAAATGGTCTGCTCGAGATTTCTGCCAAGAAGTCTGTTTAGGCAGTTTTTTACACTAGTCCTGGTAATGGTGAGACTTTGAAAATGTATTGATAACTTCCGTTATGATTTGTTTGTGTAAAGAAAACACAGAAACACATAATAAATCATATAAGTCAACTTTAATATAATATTGATACAATACTTGTATTATAACATAAAACCCTATAATTTCTTCATACATTTTGCAACAGTTGTAAACAACGCATGCCCTCTGCACACTAACACAGATGGCAAAATGTGATAACAATGGTTTTGCACCAGTTACTTCATCTTCAAGGCAGCATGTCGAGAACAGTTCCACAGCTCTGGAAAACATGGTTTAACAAAATACACCTCCCGACGTGTAGTGGTCTACAACTGCCATCTAACATTATTTCACAGCATTCTACGCGGAGACACATTGGTAAAAACTATTAGAAATAGTGAATATTAAATATGCACTGTCAAAGTGTTTAGTGCTATGTACCCTGAGTGCTTAAATATACATGTTTAATAAACTGGAATGTTATTTTTAAATGGCCTTCACCCTCAAACAGGATCCAAGTGCAAATCTTAATTATGATGCTACGTGCCCCGTGATGTTAGCGTTGGTGAAAATGGTTCGTAGGTATTTTATGTTTATGTAGCTAACAGTCTGTGTCTTGTGGACCTGCGTGTTGATCAGTTAGCAGCAGCACAGACTTGTCTTCGTCATCCCCTTGCGGTGATGCATCATGAGATGAGGATGAACTCGCCTGTGAGAGCTCAGCCTGCTCTGCTATCTCCTTCTGTACCAGAGCATACTGGGCTGCTGCCTCATCCAATTGGGAATGAACGGCTTTGACCCAATTTTGAAGCTGCACGTTGAGAGCATCCATCCCTTGGTCCAGCTGCTCCTGTCTGCCTTTTAGCTCTTCTAACAGATGTTGTGTGTCGTTGGCAACCTTCTCCCTCTTTCCTACAGAGGGAGCACGCCGACGCTGCATGTAGCCATCAAACTCCTCTGGGCTAAGGTTGAGTGCTGGTCCATCCAGTTTATCAATGAAGGCCACTGCACACGACTAAAACAGAAAAACAGAGGGTAGGGGGCAAAGCACTCGTGATCAGCTGACCTTGTTCCACAGTACCGTGTGGTATATGCTGGAGGAGTAACACTGCAATAATCTTACCAAATTAGTGAAATAGTAGCCGCTCTCTCCGGCCATCAGACTGTGCGGGAGACCAAAACGAATCACATATTGCATGTTGGAGTGTAGGCGAGGTGGATTAGCCTTCAGCACCACATAAACCAAGCCTGACAGGAAGTCGTCAGCATTAGCGGGCTCACTGTTGGAGGTTGAGAGCGCCTCAAAGACATGCTGACTGCACTTGGACACACATGTAAGTTTGTCCTGAGGCGCTCGTTTGGCATCCATTTCAATTATGGCTGGTGAAACAAACAGAGGACAGCGTGTGATAAATTAGCCGCTTAGAATGATGCTAACAGCAAATGGGCAACTCAAAAGTAACCGTTCAACATTTTGGGAAATAATAATTCTGCTTTCTGGCAGAGATGAGGAGCTCAATATCACTCTCATGACTCTCTATTAAATATAGGGCTACAGCCTTCCTCTGTCCAAAAATAAAACAATCAGTCTGGATTGTATTGCATCTATTTAATCAATTTAAATCTGTGATGCTTTTCCATGCAGGTTTATATTAAACAATGAGACATTAGTGCAATATTGATCCCCTCATCACAAAACGAATAAGCATAAATCCCAAGACGAATGATTCCTTTTAGAACTTGTTGTGAATCACCTGTTATAGCAGGCAGGAAGGGGTCGCATGTGACTTCAGGGTTTTTATCAGGGAAGGGTACGCTCAGCATCTGCGGAGTGATCCAGTTCAAAGATCTGCACAGAAAGACGTCAGCATCAAACGGGCCTTCAGGTTAGATGAAATCAAACACAAGTGACTTAAATATAAAAAAGTTACCGTATCCTCCTCTGGAGAGCCAGGTCCTTCTGTTCATCATCACAGCTGTCATGGCAGAACACCCACTTGTGCAACCGTGTCATTATTAACTTCTCTACATGCTCCATAATCTGACTGACCTGAGCTTCAGGAAAACCTGTAAATGAAACAGATGATTATAAATAAGTATAGTTATAGTATAGTAATAGTTGTTTTCAGGATGAACAGCTCACAAAGCGTTGAACTTATTGGTACTCACTGCTAAAATATTCAGCAAAAGACTGGTAGAAATCCTGCACAAGATCCGACTGCTTCTGTACCGGCAGATTCTGCAAAGATGATGAGAAGCTATGATCCTAACAGCTCCGATGTAGAAAGAGTTACTCAGTCTAATGTCAAATACTTCAACAGTTAATTACATGGTAGGCCTCGATCGTGTTGAGGAAGGCTGTACACCGGGACTGTAAGCGCTGAGAGGAAGGGCTCTTTAGTATCTTTAGGAAACCAGTGAAGTCTCCGGGCTCCAGGCTCTGGTAAGCTTTCAACACTTTTGCATGGCTTTCAGAAGACTCTTAAAAAAGGGGACAATAAGTGGATGTTATTCCAGATAAATAAGCCAAAGAGCTGGCCAGATTTGACTTGATGGCACAGAGAGAACATGGAAGCAAAATGCACAAAGCATCCAGAAGTACCTTGACGTTTAGGAGGTGACGGGCTGCCCCAGAAGAGTCTCCTCATTGTGTTAATTCGACGGCTTTTCTCTGTGCTTTTCTTTTCCTCAAATTTGGAGAAGGTGAGAGGAGTCGCTCCATCATTGCTCGGCCTACGAGGAACGACAACATTAGACATCGAAATCTAAACCTAGTTCTTAACAAAAGCACCTCAAATTAGTTAGAGGACAGTTATATTAAAGCATTTATGAAGATGGGTCCATTCCCAGTCACTTAATATTTATGTATTAGTTATTTCTTTTAGTGGTAACGTAGTTACATGTCCAGTTGGTACTATTCAGGTAATAATACTATGAAGTTTCTTTTATCTACACACCGACACCACCGTTTTGATAACATTCCAATGTCACTACACTAGCTGACAAAACGGTCAGGATCTAAATGCTTCTGTGAATGACTGTTTGCAGCAGCGTGTTTACCTTGCGTCTTGCCTGGAGGCTCCAGCCAGCCGTGCTTTCTCTCTCCAGCACTTGGAGCAGAAGCCTTGCCATGCAGGGTTTCCATAGTACCCACAGGCGTTCTTACAGAGCAGCTCCTCCTGAGAAACCCGGATTCCTCTTTGCTTATCAGTCCACATTGTAGAGATCTTCATGTACTACTCCCACCTATTGGACAACAAAGCATTGACATTGTCACATAGTCTCATGTTATACTGGCTCTGTTCATGCATCATGCTGACAGTCAACTAGGACATTCTATATTATCTATTATATATTCTGGGTCCATGAAAACTAAAGCAACTCTCATAAACAGCAGAAAACAAGAATCAAAAGCATTTAACAACTAACAAATATAGTGTGTATAACTATACAAGGAGAGATTGATATGGAAATGACCAAATATTAACTTATCCAGTGAGTAAATACATTTTTTTTTAAGATTTGCATTCAGATTTTTAGGGACAAAACATTAACTTGACGCAGCTAACCAGTTCAGGGAACTGCTGTCCTAGCATTCCGCCTCCCACACCTCGTATAAACTTTATTAACTCTTCCATGTGTCTAGCTTTTAACTGTTATTTGAAAACGTTTTGCACAACACATCCAATAGTCTAGAAAGCTGACAGTTAACTTTTAAAACTGTGGCCAGCTACTGAAGCTGAGCTACAGGTTGTTGGCTAGCGTTGCTGCTAGCTGTCAGCTGACCGGATTGTTGGCGATAAGAGCCACCGGCTAATGTTAGCTAACGTCCAGTGGATAAAGCTGACGACTGTCTGACCGACCTACCTCGGTTAAATGTGTGAACGTGACGTTTTTCAGCGGGTCTTGCTTTTATTGAGCAAACATCCACGAGGACAACATCCCAACTATTTAAATGCCTCCTCACCTGTCAGCTGGTGAAATCATAATTATCGTTAGCCGCTTCCTTATCGGAGTCCCCCCTGGTTTCTTAACCGTCACAAACTCGTCATAACTTGGACAATGAGATCGATGACCCTTCGGACCAATGATAACAGTCAATTAAGTGTCGTTAGAAAACTACGAAACATGAGTCATTTAGCAAAAATTAAACTTCATTCAACTAATTACAACCGGAGACAGAAAGTCAGCTGCTTCTAAACCCGCGTAACCGGAAAGTCCTGTGGAAACAAACTGTAAAGCTGGAAGTGGTGATGGGCACGGAAACGTTACCGGCCTTTCAGATTAAAAGTATCGCGATGGAAAATGTACCAATTCCCCGCTACGACACGCCAGAATATCGGTCCCAACACATCTATCTCCATCATATTCTACCCAACCTGTAATCACAGCATCCTCGTGTCTGCGTAATTTGAATAACAGTATATAAATATGTTATATTGAAGGTCTTTAGCGGAAGTATGTATATGCTGCTACCTTTGCTATCGAGTCTGCCTTGACGTCCGTGGAGTTAATGGTTGTCATGAGACCATTAAAAGTCAGGATTTTTTTTTTTTTTTACGACTGGGATAACTACACCTTTTCCCCCCGTTTTTTTATGGACTTTTCCAGTTTTGTGCTTCTTTTTTTAACACTATAATTCATCGAAATTCAGTTAGCAAGGCTACAGAAAAATAGCCTGTCTCCTTTTTCAAAAAGCAGCCTGTAACATCGATGCTCGCTTCGCGTTGTAGCAGAGAGAACATCGAGTATGGAGTTGTTGTGAGTTTCACGTCTTTATCAAAGGTCTTGTGTACAGTATTTCAAATCATGGGTATTCACTGCCCTCCAGTGGCCACAGTGGGGAACTACAGTAACATTGATTCGTCAATTGCATCAATAAAGACATGATCCGACTTCCGGTAGATACTTTCAAAATACATTAACCAAACGATAATGATAACGCTAATAATGACAATGATCATGTTCATTGTTCTTAAGTGTTGACAGTGTGTTAAATTCACATCATTCAGTGGGAGTGTACAGAAAGGGATACGGATGATTCAATATTCTATAATATTTATTAATTGATGTCTGTACTAATAATAAGTACTTTGCTATCAACCTGCTCATTAATGTTCAGTCATTAATGTTGATTGTTAATTGATAGATTGATATTAACTGCTAATTTTTAAACATTATTATTTTAAAATTGTTATTGAAAGTGAATCCCACTATAGTTTTTATGTTTTAAATATGGCCTATAATGCTGGTCTATTTTACTGAAGAATTTACTGGTCTTTTGTGTTCTTCCATTTCTTCTGTCTGTCATCTTCTTTTAAAATAATCTATGCAGGTACCTCAGGCTCTTCTGCCATCAAGTACCTCTCTACTATGTCTTTCCCTGAAGTCACTGAAAAAATCTATACCTATAGCTTGCCTCTTAATTCATCTGACACTTGATTTCCGTCTCCGTCCATGATTTTCATATAGCATAGCATTTTTGAGGGGTCAGAATCTGCCCTCCAGTGGTCACATTGAAGAACTGCAGCATTACATTCGTCAAGCGTCGTCAATGCTGACATGATCACTAGTAGCGTTTTCGGTGAATATTTTCAAAGTACAGTGACCAACCGGAAGCGATCAGAACAAACAAATACAAATGATTATGAAAATAATCACGTGTATTGTTCTCTAGTGTTCACAATTATATACAATTTCACATTCTTGGCATCGCTGATATTATTTAAGGAGAGGCTATCGATAGGTCATGTTAGTTGCCGTTAATCGTATCTGCATAAATGACGTATATTTGTCATTAAAGAAATTGGAGGTGTTTACATTCAACAATTACACACACATACAATTGGAGAAATACTTTAGTATATATTACCAATCTGAAATCAATCAATTAATGAATTGTCATATAGACAACCTTCAGTGATCCCCGTCGATTGGTAATCTAACGATTATGTATTGGGATGTTTACATGTAAAGTCTCTTGTTGCGACACGTGTATTATTGCTTTTTAACTCGGAACGGCCAAACCGGAACCACTGTATCTTATTTTGAAGCGCTTTACTCGTCGCCAACAGTCTCAACGGTAACTAGGCAACGGTACGCTTTCTAGGCGCTAGCTAAATTATACAGATTGTGAGTAATTTTAATACAATAGACCAGTTTGTCCAGTCAAATCTGGTTTTCTTGAATGAGGCCAGCTGTGCTTAAGCTGATATCGTAGTTAACTTTATTTTTTCCGTTAATTTAAATGCGAAATGTACGTTTCGTGCCGTTACTCTTAGCCGAACTTAGCCGAACTAGCCGAACTAGCAAACCTTGCCACAAACGGAGACTTCGACTCGACAGAACAGAGTGGAAAACTGCGTGAAGCCACTGAAAGTAGAGATTATTCGTCCGAGACGTGAAGTGGTGACATGATGATGTCAGATGTTGAATCTGAGGAAGAGTCCATGAAGAGTTCAGGAGTGAGGAGAGAAGAAACGGAGGCTGACACACTTAACGTGACCGGCCAGTCTCAAGTCTACACCGCAACCAGAGACACACTTTTCCCAAACAAGATAACTCATACTAGACAACATGCGTTGGTAAATATGTCTCGTCGAATATGTAAATTTGTACAACATGAGTTTCAAGAAAATGTTCAAACAAATATTTCTTTAGATAAAAAAGGGTGATCTGAGAACAATTCTGCACGTTTTCTCTTCATTCAGTCACTAGAATGGGTATTTGGGATGAATCCTGCTCTTCCAGCCTTCAGTCTGCAAGACCACGATCAGCTGGTGGTTCTCTATGCTGGAGGTCATGTTGGGGTCATCTACAATCACACTTCTAAATCCCAGCACATACTTCAGGTAAAAAAAAAAAAAAGGGATAGATCACCCCAAAATCAAATATTTCCCCTCTTACCTGTAGTGCTATTTATGGTTTGAGTTGCCTAATTTCAGAGATATTGATCTAAGGGTGGCTGTCTTTTCTCAAAATGTATGTAATATACAGAACTCAGCTCTGTGCTGAAAGTGACAGAAAAAATACATTTGAAACGACAGCAATGTCTCTTTCCAGAAATCCCAACCAGTCACTTAATATAATCCACACACCTTGATGTGAGCCGTCTGAAAAAAAAAAGATTGATGATAAATGGCAATATAGGTAATAGGAAAAATATGCATTTTGATTTAGGAGTCATCCCTTTGAAATCTTGTTTGATTTAAACAGCCTACTGTATATACTCGATCTTCTTAGGGTCACAGCTGCCCCATCTCATGCATGTGTGTGAGTGAAGACAGACGCTGGATTGCATCAGCAGACCGGGGGCCGAAAAGCACAGTGATGATATGGGACTCTTACTCTGGGTAGCTTTTGATTCTATACGTAGGCTTTTTATTACGTATCCACCTTTACTCTTGATGGTAACTACATAAATAATACACATTCCAGCATTCCTGTGCACACATTGTTCGACTGCCACTCTGAGGGAGGCGTCATTGCAATGGCATTTTCAAGAGACTCAAAACATCTGGTAACCCTTGGGGCTGGGGATGTTCAAGTGAGTATGACAGTAGTTGTTTTATGTTTTAATTAAGTAGCTAAACAGCGTGGCTTCATCTAAATTGGAAAAATGCACAATCTCAGGACAAAACTATTAATTTATGATCTGTGATTTTACCAAGTAGAACCTCCTGGTCTTCATTCTAAAGTGTCTCTTGATGACATGATGGTGCAGAATATTTGTCCATATATTTTGCATCTTTAAACATTGTCATTATTCGATTGTCTTTTTTGGGGATTAGGGTTTAAGGACTATTTATAAATTAAAAGAAGATCAATTATGTAACCTTTTATCAAAATAAATATAACCTTACAACACACCAAGTTCAGAAATGACAAAGACATCTTAGATGATGATTATTTAACGCTGGATTTGATGATATAAAACATGTGAAAGCATTTATTCACAATGAACCTTGACTATCTTTTCACAGCATGTGCATATTTGGGATTGGACAGATGAAACAGATAAGCCTCTGTGGTTTACTGAACTCAGTCCTAACCATGGTTTCCAAGTAAGTCTTCTTTAAACAATTTGATGTCACCTAAAATTATAGATAGGGCATCGAGCAGATCAAACATTCAAATGTTTTTCAGGATTACATCATTTTTAATCCAAACGATGGCACTCAGCTGCTCAGCAGTAGTGAAAGCCAGGTGCTATTTTACAGCAGGGTAAGTGCTGCTGTTCCTTTTTTATTTCAATACATTAAACAGCTGTCACGGATATGTCTATTGCAATAATCCTGATATTTTTTTAAGGCCCAGGGAAGTCTGCAATACATTGCCCTGAAGTTTGACAAGGTAAAGATCATCAAAGTACGAAAAGTTATATTCTCATAGATGTCATTTATGGCAATATGTTTTGGGTTTTTGCACCCATGAATCTAATGCTTCTGTATCTATTCAGCCTTCTCCTGACACTCAAACTGTCAACATGGCTGGCGAGTCATTGAGCCAGTCTGTGTTTCACTGGAGAGAGCCTCGGATCCTAACAGCAACTGCAGCAGGCAGCGTTGTGGTGTGGCATCTGATGGAAGACTTAGCTGCAAACCAAAGCCTCCCCAAAGAGAGAATCCATCTCGTTCCCCTTCAGAAGGATCCAATTACTGCTCTCACCATAACTGACAGGTAGCAAGAGAGAGAGGGGGACATCTTGTTATTGTTTAATAAAAGTGTCATGTTTTGGTCTCTGATCTCTCTGTTTGTATCACAGCTGTATCGTGACTGGTGACACAAGAGGCCACATCAAGTTTTATGATGAGAGATTCAGGCTTCTTGCTTGGTACAGCGAACTCAACCTGGATGCTGTTGTTTCCATTTCCTTTTCCAAAGAGTGTATAGAGGAGTTCCTGGAGGAGTGCTCTCAGGAGGCAAAGCCATTAGTCATCAGGTAGAAGAAATACAATCTATTTTGATTTCACTATTAACTTTTTTGTGCATTTTAGCCAAGGTGACCTCTCTTATTCTGCAGGAACTTTGTCGTGTCCACAGCCAGTTCCACACTATTACATGTGAATACACAAACAGACATCCCTCAAACCCTGCTGCATAAGGAAAGTGAGCCTATACATGCGGTGGCCTGCCACCCCAAACAGCCGGCTGTGGCCATGGGCAATCAAAGGGGTATTTTAAAAGTGTGGGACTATAACAACAAAGTGCTCATCGGCAGCAGGGTCTTCGAGACAGAGAAGCAGATTCAGTGCATCACTTTTGACCCTAAAGGTGAGCCAACATGCTTGCTGACCGCCAACAAACCAATGTTGCATTTGACCAGTGTTACCCAGCTGCTACTTGAATTCGCAATTTGTCGTTCCATTTTGAAATATAAAGAGCCGCCTTGTTGTCTCTGAACAGGAGTAAACCTGGCAGTTGGCTTTGGCAGTGGAGCTGTACATATACTGAACGCCAGCACTTTACAAAGTGATCCAGAGGAGTGTTTTCATTTCACTGAAGATTGCATCCATCACATCACTTTCTCCCCAGACTCTAAGTATCTTGCCACTGCGGTGAGCAAGGCCTTTTTTTACCATCTTCATGTTTGAACTTAGTCATTGGCAACAAAGTTGGCCTTTTTAATTTAAAGCTGTGATTATTATTATATTATTAAATACATGGATTTATGGCTATGATCATATATTCCACTTCTATGCTTAAAATATTCTTATCACTTCAAAAGAGACATGTTTTATTTCCTTGTTCATTCTTAGGATGCCGGAAAAGCAGTTACAGTTCTACGCTTGCAGACTAGTGAAGGCTCTTTGCCTTGTTGGACATATATGGGCAGGTACCGCTCCCATTACAAGCCCATCAAAGACCTTCTTTTTGGGGTTCACCTGGACAGCACCCAACCCAGACTGCTCTCTCTGGGAATGGACCGCCGACTGGTTAGTTTACTTAGTCAAAGTTGTTGAACTGTGGACTAGTTTGGTGTTTTGTGTTACTGGTTTTAATGCCGCTCACCTGTGTGAATAATAGGTGGAGTACGACCTGGAAAACAGTGACCTAAACAAGCTTCTCATCCTGAGCTCAGAACGCATCGAGCAAAGTGCTGTGCCAATGGGCATGACTTGGTATCCTCCCTTCACTGCAGAGCAATTTCTTCTCGTTGCGTCAGACAAATACAAGATGAAACTTTTCAACAGCACTACCACGATGTGCAGGTCTGCGAGATACTAGATATTATTTCTGAAATATATTTCTGACTGTCACTAGAAATACTTTTACTGTTATTACATTTGTTTTACACACAAACAGAAAAACGCTCCTTGGCCCAAGATATGGCTCTCCCATTAACAAAGTGGTGGTCCTGCCCATGTCTGGAGAACCTGAAACAAGCTTGTATTACCTGGCATACATCACAGATGACAAGGTCAGTGCAAACAAATTTGGTAAGATCCAATGTTTCACATTATTGATACACTGCTATTCTTGTGTTTCCAGGTGGGTCTACAGATTATGCCTCTGGATGGAAACCCCTTCAAGTCCAATGCTGTGATCTGCCATCCGACAGGGGTGTCCACGTTTGCCTGCTCCTACGATGGCCTATTTGTTTTTACTGCAGGACGAGATGACTGCACTGTCCTGTCGTGGGCGATAAGCTTAAAGTAGGGTGCAATAGTATCAACCTGAGAACCAGGGGGGAATGCATTAGTGCTTTTTGGAGTTAATCTTCTCTCTTATTGTGAGTGCAGTGCATTGGAGGCAGCAGCTGCCTTGGGAGGGAAGGACCTGATGCCCTTTTACACTCTTTTAGAGGGAGGCAGAGATGGAAAATTCTACAGGGTCAGTTTAAAATTTACCTTTTTACTTATGAACAAATTAATCTATTAACTTGAAAAAAGAAGCATGTCTTATGCCCTAATATGTAGTGTCATCCAGGTTAATATGCATTATGTAATAATGCATGTTAATTTACTAGCTTTAAGAGTGGTTTGTAAAGTTTTTTTTGCCATACCTTATGTTAGTATTTCAGTTTTATAAAGCCGTTGTACATAGCTAAAGTACTGATGTTGTAACTGGATCTTCTTTCATTTATTTCTCCTTTACATCTGTTTCATGTTGAAGATGATGACTTTTTGTTAATTCTCATATTGCATTTCTGGATAATACAAGGCCACAAGATTAAGGTTTTTATCAGCTTGTACTTGCATTCCTCCAGTTTTGAGAGCTTTTATGCCTTTAGGAGATGGAGGACTTCTTCTATTACTGTCAACTCCGTCATCAAGGCACTGATTCAATGGAGAAGCGACAATTATCGACCAAAATCCCCCTGTCAGAGGTACCCTCTCTAATGAGAGCTTTGGGCTTCTTCCCTACTGAGCAAGAGGTACATTGTGTGTAAATAAAGCAATATTTTAAACAGTGCATGCCATGTATATGACAGTAAAACATTACAAAACCTGTGATAACAAATTGCTTTATTATTTCTTACCAGATTGAAGATATGCGTAACGAGGTCAAGTTCAGCAAGTATGCAGAAACAGGGAAATATGTAACAGATATTGACCTGGAGGAGTTTATCAAGCTGTATGTCAACCACCGGCCAGCGTTCTTCATCTCCAGCAGTGAACTCGCTAAAGTTTTTCACATCCTTGGTCAGGATGATACAGGAAAACCTGTTGTGAAGAGACATGCACTGCTAGAACTTCTACAAGCTCGAGGTAAGTCTCAGGCTCTTCACGTCACAAGTAGTGCATGTCACCGCAGGTAACTGGAACAGATATTCAATGATGTTACAGAGAACAGTCCGGATCAAAAGGCAGGTAAGTGAAGAAAATCTGCAAAAATCACAGGAACAGAGCAGGGAAACAGACTGGACCAAGAACCGGATAACACGGGGAGACAGACTGAGACACACTGACAGAGAAGCCCACAGACTAAATATGCCAGGAACTGATTGGTCAACAGGACACAGGTAAGCAGACAGGAGGGCAGGCTGACAAGACTGATCACAGCAGGAGGCGGGGAGACAATGAGGCATAGGTGAGACACATGAGGGCAGAAAGGTCATCAACAGGATGGAACACACAAGAGGAGGGGTTGGATCAAGACAGTGGAAACGAAAGGAGAGGAGTTAGTACAGGGAACAGGACATAACAGAATAAAACAGGACATGAAGCACAACCCAACAATAATATAACAAAGCCAAAGCAGACATGACACTTAGAAAGTTAAGTTAAATTATTTCTCTGTCTGTTTTTCAGTGGATTGCACTGTCACATCACTGAGAGAAATCATGATCATCTGTTCCAGATTCTACATACAATACTCGTGTTTCATTGACATCTTTTGACAGGCGAACACATGACTGAGGAAGAGGTGGCAGAGTGTTTCACGACACTCTTAGGTCTCAATGAAGACAAGGAAGAAGAAAGAGCAGGAGAACATTCTGATCGTGACATTTCTACATCTGACAGTACGTAAAACTTACTGATAAACCATAACCTAAGAATTCAAATAACTGAAAAAACATGATTCCTCTTTGATGTGTGTGTGTGTGTGTGTGTGTGTGCAGGTGGAGATTCAGAATATTCATTGGCGTGTGCAATCCCAGATGAGGTGTCCATGGAGACATTTACAGGTGAAATTCTGGGATTCCCGTCTGCAGCAGTGCAGCGTAGCAGGTCTTCCCCTCCAGAGTGATTGATGTGTTGTGTTGATGAAGAGTCTCAGACTCTCTTTTTGCCCTAACATGGATACTGGAATTTGTATGCATTTCATTCCAAAATATAATGAATAAATATCAATATTAAGTTAGATCCTCGTGTCTAGCTTTGTAATAAATATATTTTGTGAGATAAACAAATTGAACAGTATTTTCCTTTAGAGGAAATGTATTAAAAGTGCATTTTGCTGTTCATATATGTACTCTGCGTAAATAAAGAATTGCCATACTTCTACCACCACAATACCATTCCATAACTTCATGCAAGAAGATGGTGAACATTAGGCACATCAATATAGTTTTTTCCTCCTCAATTTTTATAAGAAGAGTCATGACAATTTGCGGGGGGAGGGCCGAAAGACAACTTTCAAATGGCCTACCCAAGGAGTGGTGATCTCTGAAGTTAGGTGTTTTTTTGTATCCATTCAGGAGGAAAAGGAAATATATTTAGATACAGTAATTAACACCGATGGCAAATAACATTTCAATTATTATTATTATGCATTCATCATTACTGTAATCACTTACGCCTAGATGATTATGACACATTTCCTGTGTAATTGGCTTCATTGACAGCTCTAAAAACTGGGAACGACTGCGTATGAAACCTGTCGCTTCAAGGTTTATTTTGAGTCCGTCGATGGGCGGGGCTCTGACGCAGACCAATCAAAGCCGCGTTAATACAGGAACTTCCTGCTAAGGACAGAAAGTTGTCTGTAAGCTGTTTTTTTGTCAGCTGGTCGCTGCGACTCTCTGCTACGTCAACTAACGTTATCTGAGAAGACAACGAGACGACTCGGGCCATTAATTACCAACAGCGTTAGAAATGAGTGAACCGTGGAATCGGACTCCACGGCACGAAGTTGACAAACTTTAACCGAGGGTCCGCCTTGGCCGCGTCTTCTGAGTCAAGCCTCATGAAAGGGAGGTTTATTGTCCTAGCTTGCTGGCTAACGTTAGCTATTTGTCTGGTGGGTTACCGACATAGCTACTAGAGAAATGTCTGCGCGACAGACGTACCGTCCGAGTGTGAAGCAGGAGCAGGATGACGACTCGGACGCGGAGGAGACTCACCTACTGGGGCTGAGGAGGTCGGACGGACTGGAGTCCCAGATCATCCACAGCGGACACTTCATGGTGTCATCGCCCCACAGCGAGCACCCTCCGAAGAAAGGCTACGACTTCGACACTGTCAACAAGCAGACCTGTCAGACCTATCATTTCGGCAAGGCGAGCATGTCCCACCTCTCCATAGACGCCTCACTGACCAAGCTCTTCGAGTGCATGACGCTCGCGTACAGGTATGTTTGTCGTAACGCGTGTCGCAAAATTCACATGGCAGCGTTTCCAGCGCGGCTCTTCTTCACCCGGTTCGGGTTTGACCGCGATCATGTGCGGATCAAAACAGTCAGGCACGCTGCTGTGAAACTGCAGTCACGAGTCTCTTCTTCGTGTAACTTCCTGCTTGATGATTGTGGTGAAGGAAGTACTCGTCCCTTGCTCAATTTAATGTACTTCTAACGGTCACGAGATAAATGTGGGAGGTTCTGAGAAGATCAATGGGATATCTTCATAAACATTGTGGATGATTTTCCTCTTTTGGCCCCAAACAGTTATTTGTATGAAACCGGAGATTTAGCTGCATTTTTGTAAGGTGTCCCGAGCCAAAAGGGATGGAAACCACCCTTTTAATCCTAAACAATACATGGTATATTGTATTTTTATTTTATTGTACACTCACCTCACAATTGTACTTCAGTTTGAGTGAATATACTGGTTTATTATCATGTGCACTGAGGACAAGGCCTCTGTTGTTGAGAGAGATATTTGTTCTAACTTTAGGGTGGAATGATTTAAATAAGCAATGAGGAGCAACTGTAATCTTAGATGCAAGGAGAGCTTTAATAGCCTGTCTTTCTGGCTGTGTGAGTCTTACACCTTATCAGACGCATCTGAAATTCCATAGGTTTTTGTTTTGATAGTGCTGAAACAGTGGTGGGCACAACTAGGGATCATGGCAAAGAAGTGAATAATAGAGCCTGATTTAAAATCCTGTATTTATGCATAATCTTATTAAGAATATTTCATTGTTCACAAAAAAATGTGTCTTATCTGTGACACGATAAATATATTTGTGTCTGAACTAAATGTAAAATGATTCCAGTATGATTATTGTGATATTGTAAATGGCAATTATTTTCGTTATATTATATACCTGGTCTCAAATCAGTCTACTCATATACTTTACGTAGTCTGACAAACGGCATGGAAAACGTATTTAGTCTATAATGGTGTTAAACTCAGAGGTCATTCATAATGCAGCCCTGTGTCATGAGAAAGCGATCAAATACAAAAACCAGGACAGAGAATCTTAATACGTTTATATGCTTGAGACAACGTTAGAGCAGTGTTATTGTTATGATCAATCTAAAAGACTGGGTTTAAATGCAGATAATTCTAATAAGATAAGAAGAGGTGAGTTGTAAAAGGAAAGGCCGACCCATGCTACCCATGGTTCTCTGTTTACAGCTGTACTGTTTCTTTAGCCTTGGTGGAGTGCCAGCTGCTCAGAGGATTCCCCCTGACTTTGCTAATGGCACCAACTTGGATTCATCGTGAAGACTATTTATAGACCAGGAAAGCACTACTACCAGTTTCTGTTCTGCTGTTGTCATCTGAAATAGAGAAGTAATCAGTATTTATGTACAGAAAAGAGAGTCCTTACTCGGATCAGGAACATTGTTTTCCCATATCTTCTCTTTTCATTGCACCAAGTTGAACTACATACTTAAACAGCCTTTTATACTCCCAAGGACTCATGCAGTACTGGGACAAAGCGTAAGAACACAAATGGTAAAAAACTGTCCAAGATGGGACAGGAAGGACAGAGTGTTACAGGAGAGGAAGGATGGACAGTGGGAAAATGTGAGCTGACCCTTTTGGATTGTGATAAACATTTCCCTATCAAATCAGATTGGAAATAAGGAAAAAAAAAACATTTTGTGTGTTCGTGTGTGTGTGTGTGTGTGTGTGTGTGTGTGTGTGTGTGTGTGTGTGTGTGTGTGTGTGTGTGTGTGTGTGTGTGTGTGTGTGTGTGTGTGTGTGGTGTGTGTGTGTGGGGGGGGGGGGGGGGGGGGTTCTGTTTATTTGATACCATGCCCCCATATCACACTTAATATAGTGATAACACTATAATTCTGACTTGAGCTTGATCTTGGCAGATTAATGTGAGTTTGTTTTGCTGGCTTTATCTTTGAACTCTACAAGTGATCACCAAGGTGACCTGAACCGCTTTTCTTTTTAAATTATTTCTCCGCTTGTATTCTCAGGGTAGATTCAAGCTTTTTTCTGTTCCTGTAGCAAAAAGAAAATCACACGTCCTGTCCAACGAGTAATGTAGCTTTTTTTGTGCCAACTGCGTCCATTTTTTTTCTTTTGTAAAATAGACATGTTGTTGCAGAGCCTCGTGAAATTATTTGACAGTCTCTTGTCTTTTCAGTGGTAAGTTGGTATCTCCCAAATGGAAGAACTTCAAAGGCCTAAAACTGCTTTGGAGAGACAAGATCCGCCTCAACAATGCCATATGGAGGGCCTGGTATATGCAGTGTAAGAGTTCCTCTTTCATATGGCATCCATAGAGTTAAGATTGTATTGTTATTGTCATAATATTTCATTTAAAGTGACTTGAATTTTATGTTGTCAGCAATAGTGGCAAAACTGCTTCATAAATGTGATTCTTTTCAGTGATCGATTTACATTTCGATAAACATTTTTAGGGTCCAAATGTCACCAGGCTTTGCTTTTCCTCTCATGTCCATGTATGTGTTTGTGAAAATCTACACTTAACGGTACTCGTGCAACATTTTGGAACTTATTCATGATTTCAGGAAAGCATGACATTGACTGATAACAACTCTCATTCATGATTTAAATATTAACACAAACTGGGTCAAGCTTTTCATGAACTATGAGCTGAGCTACGACTGTTCTTTTGTCCACTTTAATAAATGTGTGTGCTTGAAGATGCTAATTTATGTTTTGTATATTCACCAGTATCAAAATAGGGGATTGTGTATTTCAACTGGGGGTGATTTTGAGGTTGTTTTTCTACCCCCAGATGTGGAGAAAAGGGAGAATCCTGTATGCCACTTTGCAACTCCTCTGGATGGAAGTATGGACTTGGATGTCCATCGTCCCGCAGAGGTAAGACGTGATCGAACAGCAGACGTGACTTTGTTTTGTTTCTTCTCACCAAAATCCTCCCATGGCTTTAATTTTATGTTCACTCTCTCCAGCACTTACTTGTCATTGAGTTTATGTTTCCTTTGTCACTTCCTTCCTTTTTGTGTTGTGTTTTTCTCATGGACCGTCTCCTGTATTTCTCATGCAGGGCATTGTCACTGATGGGAAATGCTGGAAAAGACGAATTGAAATCGTCATAAGAGAATACCATAAGTGGAGAACATACTTTAAAAAAAGGGTATTGGATTGTTCACTTTTTAATGAATGCACTGTAGTATTTCATATATATATCCTGTTTATCTGATTGGTCAAAATGTATCTAATGTGGTACTCATATCTATTTTATAGTTACAAAAGCACAAGGATGATGACCTCTCAAGCTTGCTTACGGTAAGCAAAACTGCATCATGCTCAACCCACCAAAGTGCTGTTAGTGCCAACATGAACATTACTATCAATATCAAGCAGATTTTGATATTAATGACATTAACACATGCTAACTCAGGCACATTTTGATATGCTTTGTAATTGATCACCTTAATTTCACTTAATTGAGCTCTTGACTTACTGACAGACACGCATATATATCCTCATACATATAGTGAAATCATTTGTAAGACTAGTGCATGAAGAGTGGAGACACTGTGTTTTTTTGTGCCATTGAAATGTTTACTGTACTCAACACTGCATGCATGCTTGTGTGTCATTAACCGGCTTGGTGGTTGCATTTTGAAACCTCAAAGGGACCAGAGGAGCAGTTTTCGCTGTTTGGGGAGGTCTCTCCAGACATGCTCCGTGTCTCCTTTTATCAGGATGAAGAGACTGCCGTGCGCCGCGTGACTCGTCGGCATATTGAAACACCCGCCCCCATGGAGATGGACCCCCTCTTTGACATGGACGTTTTGATGTCTGAGTTTTCTGACACGTTGTTCTCTACGTTGGCCTCGCACCAGCCCATAGCCTGGCCTAATCCACGGGAGATTGGTGAGAAAAATCATGAGCTTAATTTATTGGTGATTTTGATTTGTACTTTTTTCTATTGTTGACTGTTGGCACTACTGGCATGTCTTCTCCCTACCCCTGCCTCTTTACCTTCCACAGCTCATGCAGGGAATGCGGACATGATTCAACCGGGACTCATCCCTTTACAACCCAACCTAGACTTCATGGACTCCTTTGATCCACTCCAAGGTAGGAGTAAGGCACCACCCACAGCTGCAGTAGTACAGCACCCACACTAATAGTGCAAGCGCACATGTTCTAGTAACTCTGCTAAAGCAGTCAGCTTAGCCTAACACAAAAAGTAGTGTGGTTTTACTAACCTCTAGTTAACATAGAGACTCTTGTTCCAGACTTATTTCACAGCCTCCGTCAGACCGCCTTCCCCTCTGTTTCACCCACTGCATCATCTGTCACCCCTCAACCCAGCAGCAGCTCTCAGTCACAGGTAAACACCAACCCAAGGCACAGTCCCTAACACACACGGCCATGATGATTTTTCCTAGATTCAATACTTTTAGTTGTTTTGTTGTTGTTTTTTTTTCATTTGTGGGTTTTTCTGCCACATCTTCTACCTTTTTTCTGTCATAATGTAGTTAGAAAAAAAAATCTATGTAACATAATAATATTACTAGCACTTTAAACATGACTTGCTCTTCCAACGGCTTCATACTATATTCCTTTGAGAATCAAATACTCAAAATTTGGCTCCATTTTTTCTTCTTCTCATTAATACTACCCTCCTCCTTCAAGCTCTCTATTTAGCCATATTTTATGTTGGGTTCAGCTTAACCATAGGTCCTCGTCTATCTTTTAACATTATATTTATTGGGGGGTTTTAATCGAAAGAACATAGTCTTGGATACCATGACATTTTTAAACACCGCCCCAGGCCACGAGGGGCTTGTGATCATGAACAATACTTAATACACAGGGCTTGTGCTCGTCTGACCTTTAGGAACAAAAAGACAACACTTACTGTATCTGAGAGCTGAAAGCCAGTGGAGCCAGTTTTCTGTTGGCTTAAAAGATGAAACTATGTGACTAGAAAGACAGATAAAAGCACCTAGTTTGAACTCAATTCTGACGCGGTCTCTATCCTCCCCTCTCACTAAAAAGTGACATCAGGACAAGTAGTGTCATCCACTTCTGACATTGTCATTGTTGACAAATAAATAAACCATATAATAGATGGTAAGAGTGCGCAGTAAGACGGTCCCTTTAATGTCATAATCTTAACCAGCAAAAAGGAAACATTTCCATCTAATTTGAACTTCACTTGTTTTTCATTTTGCACTAGAAGAAATGACTGTGTGCTTGTTCTCTTTCTTCCTTTGTCATCCCTCGACAGGCCCAGTTAATGTCCTCCATGCTTACAAGCAACCACATCTCCCCTCCTGGCCCCCTGTCTATCCCCTCTCCCATGACCAGTCAAACCAGTCAAACAGGTGCTGGTGCTGGTGACGCTGCTGCCTATGTACAGAACTATATGCCTCTGTTTCCTGGGCAGGTGGCGCCCAGCGATCAAACGGTAGTTTCCACTGTCTCTCAGCCTTTATCCCATGATCCTCTGGCCCAGTGCCTTCCAGGTCAGGACATTGCCTCAGCAGCACCCATGGTCCCATCGCCCCTGGACAACACCTCAGTGCTGGATGAGACTGTAACACCATCTGTGATTACACACAAGGCCCCCTCTACTGTAACACCCAGCAATGCAGCAACCACCTTCAGCCATGCCTCAGAGTATCCCTCCATTTCCACACAATCTCCACCTCCTTCCCAACTCCAGCCCTTGGCTCCATTACCAGCCACTCCTGTCCAGCACCCTCAGACTTTTGCCCTGCCTCGCCCCTTTCAGTCATCCTGTGCCAACAAAAACCGCCCCGTACAAAGGATTGCTCCTGCAAACACCCTCCCACCCTCCCACCTTATCCTCACAGGTCTGTTTTTTTCTGATCTTAAGATCAAGATATTGGTGCATTTGGTGAAATTGTGCTTTTAACATTGTTGCTCTGTCAGAGACGCAGTGTCACTTAACTTAATTACCACAAGATAGTGCTAAAGACTTTCTTAATCAGTCATTGAGTCCAACACTTGTTGTGTGCATACTTGAGCCACTGTAGCGTGTACCACTGATAATGTCCTTTGGTATGCACAAAATAAATATTTTGCTGGTAGATTTCCAATGGAACTGTATTGTTATTTGGATAAATTGATGAAAATATTCTCATGAGCAAATGTTAGAAAATTATATTTTTCAGGATTTTAGAACCAAACAACTGTACTCCTTATAATATAAACTCACTCCAAAAATAAACTCTAAATAAAGCAAATATAAGGCTAATAATACCTGCAACAATTGGTTGCTGTGGCCCTTGACAACGAGGGTGACCCTTGCTTTCGTTTTAATAGAAAAGCTTACCTTTGTAATGTTCAGCTTCAAGATAAGATGCATGTTGACTTGATAGAAAAGCCACTGAGGAAAAAGTCAGTAGGGACCCATATTTCAACTCATTTATGGATGTTCACATATGAATGCACATTGAAACACACAGTCTTGTCTTATGTGAATGTCATCCGCTCAGCCCCTTTCCCAGGTCATACCAATGCTGTAATTGTAACACCAACACCCCTGAAAACAGATGTGGTCATCACTCCTTCTCAACTTGGAGGGGTATGTTTTCAGCTCTGACGCCACACTGGGTCTTGACATTATTGAGTTGCCAATAGAAAATTAGAAAACAGCTACATTTATATTGAATTTCTCTGTGTTATACTAATGAATATGATTTACAAACGTCAAATCAAAAGATCATATATATTTTTTGTTGTTTTCATGTCTCTCAGGCTCCTGGATTTCATGTTTTGTCTCAGACACAGAAGTCTCCCCAGCCAATAGTCCCCAAAGAGAAATCATCAAGCCGAAAAAATCAGAAAGCCTCCTCTAGTGTTGGTGAGACTTCACTCTACAGAGAACGCACATCATATCTCCGAAGCCCACGACTTGTTATAAGTTTGTTTGTTTTTTCTTTCCAGGTCACAGTCGGCCAGGATCTGGGCAAGGATCACCACACGGGTTAGATCAAGTTCCTAGTCCTCAGTCCCCTCTGGTAAAGAATGAACAAAATCAGGTTTGTGTGTTTTCATGGTCCTGAACATAAATGGTTTGCAAGTGTGTTCGATAGATTTTTGCGTGGATATTGTTATTTGAATGATGTATTGGCCTCTTTCAGGCTTTGGTGATCCTTTTAAACACGTTTGAATGAAAATGAAATGAAGCATGTAGATGGAAATCCATAAATCCCTGTGCTTAAACTGAATGAAGACACATATCTCTACTGCTGTTGTTTGACAGAGCTGGAGGACAACACACGTATCTGCTGAGCAAAAGAGACGATCAAACATAAACATCGGCTTTAAAACACTCTGCAACCTGGTTCCCACTCTGAAGTCACAATCGAATGTAAGTCTGTGGACTTTATAAAACATCCATAATAGATTCAGGACATCACTGTTTTTCTCCATGTTTGTGCACAGTTTTTGTTTCATATATAGTCCTAAATATTTGATTTCTCCCTTCCTTTCCTATTCATTACCTTTTTTTGCATTTAGATCAGTAATGCAATCACTTTGCAAAAGACGGTGGATCACATTGGGAAGCTCCAACAGGAGAGGCAGCAGATGCAGGAAGAGGTCAAGAGACTACGAGAGGAGATAGAGGAGCTCAACGCCTCTATTAAGTATGTTTAAACAAAATATATGCGTCATCCATTCTGATATTCAGAACACCTAACATGTTAACTCTCAACCGTTTCTGTCTCTTTTCACTGCTCAACCACAGCTTGTGTCAGGAGCAGCTGCCTGCGACAGGGGTGCCCATCAGGCGGCATCACTTCGACCACATGCAAGAGAAGTTCAATGAATACGTAAAGAACCGCACTCTTCAGAACTGGAAGTTCTGGATTGTATCCTTCAATGAACTCTGATACTGTTCGCTGCTATGTATGTGGTGGAGTATGGTGTAAGCGGTTTTCTTGGCGCAGAGACCATGTTCAGATCTCCCTGATGCATTACAGAATGAGTCTGTTTCATGTCAAAGTAAATGTAGACGTAATAGTTGAAAGTAAATGTTACACTGATGAAACATTCTAAAATCCTCCCATTGCTCTTGGGGAAAACCAAGCTACTGTTAGTCCTGTTTATATAGGCAGACTTCTTTCAACTTTATTCAATGGCCAGAGTGCCTAGAAACAACTATAATTATAAATAATAAGACAATGAGTAGGAATTACTTTGTTGTTGTCTACCAAATGCAGTAGCCATGTATTTTTTGCCAGGCTGATTCATTATCTGACATACCTTTTAGGTTTTGACCCTAAATACAGTGTGCAGGAAATGTATTACACCAAGACAATGCAGACTATTCTTGTCGATTAATTTTATGTATAAACTTGTTTTCTTTGGCATCTCACAAATTGAAGCTTGAAGTAAAAGCACAGGTGTGTGGTTTTTGAGTATGGGCTCCAACTGTTGGTAAGGCACAATTGCATTCATCTCACTCTGGAGCGTAATTGATCCTTGACCATGATCCCTTGTAGTTCAGCATCATTATCAAACCTCTCTTTGAGTCATTCAATGGGATGGTGTCAACTACCAGCAGGGCAGAGCTGTGTCAGACCACGTTGCAATGGCTCGATCGTCACTGTTCCCTTCCAGTGCTCAGACCCAGTGAGTAAATACACGCAAAGTTATGTATGTCACCAGCCCACCTATTCTTTGATTGCAACAGAAAGAATCGGCGGTTGTGTGGACCAACAGACACTTCTTTCCGTCTTCAGTGTTAGATCAACATTGTGTGCAATCTAATTACTCAAAGCTTTACACTTCTTATCTGTGGCTTCATCTGTTTGGTTCATGCTGATTCCAAGCAGCCATGACAGGAAAGTTTAACCGTGCTTCTAATGATGCATGCAAGCATTCCGCCTTCAATCACAGTCAGAAAGAGTGATGATCACACATTTGTTCCTGACCCAGTCTGACTTGACTCTGCAATGACACTTCATCTGATAACGTAAGGTGACGTCAAATGATTTCTATCACTTAATTTGCAGTTTTAGCAGCTCAGTGGAGGAAGGGCTTGCGTTACTGCAGAAGACTGGAGACTGTATAGCAGGGTTGTTCCCCTAAAAATGAATGATTCAACGAGTGCCATGCATCAAATTGAGTTGTGATGAATGAAGAATTTGCCCACAGTGTCCTGGAAAGCATTGAATATAAAATATTGTTACACGTTAACTTGTTCCAAAAATATATATATATATTTTTTTACATTAAACCATTTCCTCTCACTCATTAATTACAAATAGTTGAATTATGTTGAGGTATCAAGCTGCAAAATCTTAACCAGTTGTGAAAAATTGTGAATTTAGTACATGCCTTCTCTATGGTAATGTGTAAAGGCACATAGCAAGAGTTATGATGACTAAATCTTGGTTTGTTGTTTTTCAGTGGTGCTGAGTACCCTCCGCCAGTTGAGCACAACCACGTCCATTCTTAGCGATGCATCCATGCTGCCTGAAGAAGCGATCCAGGCTGTTACACAGACGGATGTATGGCATTGCTCTCAGAGGTGAGGTGACCCGAAAGCCACCTGGACTTTTAATTAGCACTCGTCAGAATGACATATAACCTGTTGACCTTGTAGCCATTCAGCAAGGTCACCACGTCTTCCACCGATACACGACTTCCCTGAAAAGTAAATAACTGCAAGCTAGGTCTGACCTACTTTTACTTTGTACATACGATGCTCATACATTTGTTTTGTTGTAACTTGATTCTTTGGAATGATGCCCACATCTTTGTCATTACATTTGTAACAATTGTGCAAAAAAAAGAATGGCTTTTATCATTTTATGTTTGAATGACAGCAACTATTACTACCTTTACCTACTTTAGGTGAAGATCTTCTAAATGTTTTATTGGAAGGTGTTACTGGTTGTTACTGATTTTGAACCATATATATATATATATATATATTTAAATCACTTTTGTAATGAAAAACACAACATTGTGTTAAAAGGGAAATATTGAGTGATTTTTTAATTTAGTTTTTTTAATTTCTCTCTAAATGTGTGTCTAAAAGTGGACGGATAGGATGCTTCTTTCACAAGGAGATTAGGTGGATGTGGATTTTTTTAGGACTAGCTGGCAGTATAGTTTGTCTTTTGGAGGCGCTGAAACCTCACAAAAAGGTTTTGCATCAGAATGTCGAGGATTGTCTGAAACATGGTCAAATTGACCACGTTTTCACTGTGCTTGATTAGTACAAGAAAGCTTAATTGTCTTTTCCATCCCTCATTTACTCAGGTGAATGTTATTTTGCCAGTTATCAGTGGTTTCTTGGTGTTTTTTCCATCCATTCTGAACATCTTCCTTCAACTGCAAATTGTACGAGAAAGCCGTCATCTAATATACAGTATGTTACATACGTGGGTTTCTACTGGGTGGGGCACAGCATGATGGAGAGATATTACATACAGCCCTCATAGGGAGCATAACTGTAATAGCAGTACAGAGTATTTATATATTACAGTATATTCACATGTACAGTGGTTCAAGACCTTAGCTGAATGCACAGAAGTAGTAGGGGTCTTTCCTGTTCTTTGTTCGTCACTCAGGGCTGCGCTAGTCAGCGTAATTATTTTACATTCAGTTATGAACAGATCTAGTCAGGTTCCTTCTCAGCAGGAAACATGTTGTCTGCATAAGGTTACAGGTTACAGACGTGTCAAAAGTTGCAGCATGCAGAAACAGAGCAGAGGCCATACCAAACAGGAGTCTTCCCATCCTGTTATCGTCCTGTTAAATGATTGTGTTACTGACATCATATTTCACAGAGCGCTCTGTTGACTGCTTGAGTCTGACCTACATCATCCTTAATAAAGTGCCCTTACTTGTGCTCTTTTTTATTATTTGTTGTTCAGCACTCCTCAGGCAGACACTGATTTTGTGACTTGTGTTTTTATTTTATTTTTTTCTGCACAACAACTCTGTTTACTCTGAGTTTTACGGTGGCAAATGGCACCACTGATTGTTCTTATTTGATGAATGTGCAGCTTTTTGAGCGTTTTTAAAAATGTTTTTATTTCAAATGTCTTTTATTTGGACTGACTGTTGATGTAAATGTTGATGCTGTTGAAGTAAATGCTCCTCAATTTACAGGACGACAGGAAAGAAGTGATCAAAATTCAACTATTTTGTAATGACACAAATCAAAGAGGCCAATTGATCTTACGACAGAAAGACCCAGTGTTCTACTGCAGCTTTGCATATGTGTGGTAATGTTTTTTTTAGTTTGTGTGTTTTTCTTTCATTCTCTGATTTTAAAATGTTTGCCATACCAGGTTTGATTTCCAACTTTTGTTTGCCATTTCTGTGAGGGGATCTTGAACCTGATGATGTACAGTATATCATTGCAGATTGTATCTGCCCATGTTGGTTCTCCCCACATTTAGTGTTGTATTTCATTTGTTTTAAGAAGTAAAGATATTTTCTATGTCTTGCATTGCAGTTTTTTTGTGTGTGTGTTTTTTGTTTTTTTGTTCTCATGTTCCCAAATGTCTTCATGCAACAGGTTTTAAGGTGCCTTAAATGATTCTGAATCACAATAAAACAACAGTGAACATCTTGACTTGTTTTTGTTTTTTTTGGTTTTTTTTTAATGAAAGCTTTCTTTTGAATAAATATTACTTGGTTATCAGATACTGATGATAAGTAGATAATAACTTAAAGGTCAATTGAACAACAATACATTTTCATTTAAAAGTGCATTACAAAAAAATGGTTGTTTTTAATAATTTAAACGCCTAAAAAAATAAATAAATACATTTAACATCCATTCGCGGTGGAATCAAAACTCTGCTGAGCTGAGCTGCTGGTTCAGAAGCTCCAGCAGATGTTTGACATAAACATAACTCTCCATGTGCTGCTCAAAGGTGGGCAGGCTGCAGCTCCCGCTGAAGGTCTGGCCGCTCAGCAGCTCCATGTCCTGAATGTGCTGGCTGATGACCAGCAGCGGGGATGACAGCCTCGGGGTGAGCTCGGATAGTTTCACCAACAAGCAGCGGAAGGCGGAGAGGTGGCGAACCGAGAAGGGCTGCTCCTCCGTGCCCAGCAGCTCCGTGGTGTCCAGGGGGACGCCGGCGATGTTGGGAAGCAGTCCGGGTGCAGCCTGCAGGAGACGGCCTTTGTCAGTATACAGGTTTTCAACTCAGTGAGTACCCAGGGATGCGGAGTCGCCAAAGCAGACCACATGTAGGCAAGTGATGACAGCAATATCAAAGAGAAACAAAGCAATAACAACAAAAACAAATACATGTTCATGCATGAAACTGGTTTCAGCAACGACAGTAGAAAGTTCCCAACTTTACACCCTGCTGCTCTTATTAAGTCACCTAAATGGATTTAATTAAGCATAAAAAAAAAGCTTACAAGGTGGCCCAGAGCGATCGATATGTCCTCCCGCATCTGCCGGCTGGTTGCGTTCAAGGCCCCGTTTCTAACAGGTCCGCAGGCTGCTTGTGCGTTGAGCATGCACAGGAAGACGATGACTACAGGAGTGACACGTGCACACAGTGGAGATGGATTAGATGTGAATACACAGAGAGAGAGAGAGAGAGAGAGAGAGAGAGAGAGAGAGAGAGAGAGACATAGAGAGAGATGGGGCTGCAGCACGTCAGTGTTGTGCAATCCGAAGATGTTAAAGTTGTAGGACTGTCTGATTTAAAAATGCTGCACTTGAAGATGCTTTGCTCAGCAAAGTCCAGACTCTTCTCTGTTCTGGCGCCTCAGTGGTGGAACGAACTCCCGACCAATGTCAGGACAGCAGAGTCATTTGCCATCTTCCGAAAAAGGCTCAAGACTCACCTGTTCAGACTTCACCTTGACTCTACATAGCACGACCCACTAGCACCCTCCCTCGACACCCCCCCCCCCCCCCCCCCAAAAAAAAAAAAAAAAAAAAAAAAAAACAAACAAACAAAAAAAAAACCTTACCTATAGCACTCTGATCTTAGCACTGTTGCTCTTGAAGTACTACTTTACTCAGATGAGGACCTAACACTTGTTCTATTTTTAGCTCTTACTTTATCGGCAATGATACGTCGTGGTTTCTTTGTTTCCTTCTTTTGACAAATGTACTTATTGTAAGTCGCTTTGGACAAAAGCGTCTGCTAAATGACCTAAATGTAAATGTAATGCTTACCGGCACGGTAATCCATGACAGAAGGTGGCTTTGGTCGGCACAGGTTCTCTGATAGGCCTACGGGTTGTTCTCTGATCTATCTTTCCAGCGATGTTCACTTTTATTAGGACTCTTTAGATAAAGATCAACATCATAATATTTCCGCTGCGTGTCGGCAGTTCGAGAAAAAGTCATACCTGCTCATGATTCAATTTTAGCTTCTGGGAGTTCCCTCTTTAAGAATCTCTGTCGAAGAAAAACTTACACATCCCGTAACGCCCCCACAGCCAATCAAAAGAAAAGATTTAATTCAAATGGGCTTGAAAATCCACAACAATGTTGATTATTCTGTCTATTTATCTTTCTAGTAAGGGAAACACGTTTGTCCTTTGTTATCCTAATAGCCTTCTAGGGAGGCAGACGACCAAGTGAAAGACTAAACCAACAGGAATTTGCTCTAAAAAAAAAAACTAAAATATTTGTATATTTGTTAATATGCCTTCACTCCCTTAAGTTTAAACATTACTGGAATGCATCAGATCATTCAAATCCAACTGAAGGCCTACTGTAGTTTAGCAACTTGGCAGTCCTCCTTCAAGGTCAAGATAAATGGAGACACAGTGGTGCAACCTTCTTGCAGTGAAATCAAAGATGAAACAATTACTCAAAAGAAACTTTGATTTGATTTAAATATTTTATTTAAATATAGTATCCAGTCAGAATGGAGCAGCACAAGGGTGACTGATAATGTGGAAGACATCATTCAATATAAAAAAAAATAAATACTGGCAACTATAAACAAACAACAAATAAATAAATACAGTGTTTCTAGTTTTTCTTCAAGTACGTATACAGGAGACTGGAGTGCCTGTGATCATCTCCAACCATTTCCTGGTAGAGGTAATAATTTGGAAGCCAATCACTTTCTTATCGTAATCGTGTGTAGTTGTAACTTCTTTGTGGCATCCAGCTTCATTTTCTCCTCCGCTTGATTTTTGAAATGTGTCATTGAAGTTCTTAAGAAAGCTTTTGATCTGGTTGAGGATGAAGTCGCTGTGCTGGATGACAGCCGGAATTATTGTGCGCAGTTTGTCGAGGTAGTCGGTGATGGCACAGATGGAGGCCTGGATTTCTTCTGTGCTGTTTCCAAAAGTTATTCCTTCAATGGGCTCTTCATTGTTTGGTGGCTCTCCACCAAACGCGCGCTTGACCTGAAGAGGTGGTGAGAGTCATTATGGCAAAGTCATAATCTCATAGCTCAGCTACCATAACATTTACATTTAGGGCATTTAGCAGACGTTTTTGTCCAAAGCGACATACAATAAGTACATTTGTCGAAAGAAAGAAACCACAACATATCATTGCCGATAAGGTATGAGCGAAAAAATAGAAACAAGGGTTAGGTCCTCATCTGAGTCAAGTAGTAGCTGTTCAGCAAGGATACCTTAAGTATCCATGAAAATACTCTTCTTCAAGTCCTGCATTCAAAACTTAATGAAGTAAATGTATGTCAGTAGTATAATGTGTTTTACTTACGTAATCATTTTCTGCCCTTTGTAGACTACAGCGGAAGGAAAACTTTTCCAGATCATCCACTTTCTTCCGGAAATCCTCCAATTTGATTGGCTGGGAGGCCATGAAGGAGACGTGTATCATCACAATACAGGAAAGCAGGAGCTCTGCAGGAGGTTAAACACAAAGGAGTAAGATGTTGTCACCTGCATAGCAAATCAACCAGAAGCTTGCTCTAGTGTTACCGGAGTCAACATCATGGGGTCAAATCCCGTTATACTAATAATATACCACAAGAAACGTTGTTTAAAGGCTCATTTCAGATTCTAACCAGCTAGCCATCAGATATTTCAGTCAATTAATCAATCAATAAAAACTCCTGATATCACAACAACATTATCAAAGTAACTCTTTTGAGTTTTTAAATTATAATTACTAAATGATATAGTTTTAATTTTTAAGTACCGTACCTTTACCAACAAACATGGTGTGCGTCTTTTCGTTTTGCCGTTGAGTTAATGCTCCTAAACTGGCACCCTTATATACCCATTCAAGCTGACGTCTTTGTGATATTATCTTTCTATCTGCATATAGGGCATGGTTTGCCACTGTGTTTAATGTGGTGAGGAAATGCAAACTGACACAGTTACGGTGATATCTGAAGTCAATGGTTGAATGACAGAAAAAAACAAAAAAAACAGTAAACTCCCCAGTTTGAAACCAGCATGCGTTTATCTCACTCTTTTTTTAATCACACTACTCTCCATTTTCCTCTTGTGAATATTTCCAAAGATTCCTAAAGATTCCAAATTTTAAAGCTGTCGATATGAGTTTTACCATCACACAAGAATTCAAATGGTACTTTGTTTGATCATGAATTTCCCCGCAATAGAGTCATATCTCTGAGATCGTTTCCATGTGGATAACTCAACACATGATGTTTCCTCCTCTTAAATACTGAGATAACATATGATCAATGTATTGGTTATTCAAGAGTCATACATATTAATTTCTAAGAACTCTTCCTGTCTACATGACCTGGTCATCTCTCAGCCCTCATAATTTGAAAATTAGGCGAGCTCATGACTTACAATGTAGAACTGTCATTTTATTTTGAAGTTTTTTTGGAGTTAAAACAAGGAGGCTTATTCCATTTCTTTATGACTTTAAAAAAGTTAAAAAAAAAAAAAAATGTTAGCATGTCAACATGCTAAACAAAGCGTGGTCATTGTCATCTTGTTAGCATGTTGTCGGTTGTGTCGATCCATTATGTTAGCACAAATATAGTTACGAAGAGCAGCTAACATGGTTGGACACTATTTGTGTTGTTTCTCAGTAACTTTAAGGTTACTCATTATGGTATATCTGGTTCATCAGTGATTCAGTTATTATATAATTGTGGGGGGAGGTGTTGCTAAATCATCATAGTTTTGAGTCAGATTTAAGGTGAACACATTATAATATTCTGGGATTTGGAAAGTTCAATAGATTATCTTTAACATTTGTGTAAAGACAAATGTCAATAACTGTTGGTAAATTAGCACATTACAATGCAATGTGTGTTATACCATTAGAGGTAGTACCATTTACTGTAGTCTGGAAGCTTACCATACCATTAAGTATCCCAGTTGGGTGGGCAATTTCCATACATTTGTAAAGAGTGCACCATCAACACAGTTAAAAATACTGGGCTGTAATATGCTACAGAAATGTCTTGGTTTAAAGGGGAATCCATCCATCCATCCATTGTCTACCGCTTATCCTGTATTCAGGGTCATGGGGGGGCTGGAGCCGATCCCAGCTGTCATTGGGCGAAGGCAGGGTACACCCTGGACAGGTCACCAGTCTATCACAGGGCTAACATATAGACAAACAACCATTCACTCTCGCATTCACACCTACGGGCAATTTAGAGTCATCAATGAACCGATCCCCATCCTGCATGTCTTTGGACTGTGGGAGGAAGTCGGAGAACCCGGATAGAACCCACGCTTACAGGGGGAGAACTTGCAAACTCCACACGGAAGGAATCCGAACCCAACCCGGGAATTGAATCCGGAACCCTCTGGCTGTGAGGCGACAGTGCTACCCACTACACCACCGTGCAGCTTAAAGGGGAATTTCATTTTTAAATTACAATTTTTCATCTCCTATTTTTATTCTAACATTCTTAAACATATTTTTGCAGATGAGAGCATTTTAGAGTCATGTTTTTTGTCTACAATTCCTGAGCTGAAACCAATTCAAGTTGTATCTGCTTCACATACATTTAATTCAAGTCAATGTAATGGGCTTCACTGAATCACTCACACTGAATTTACGGAGGGCTTTTGAAGCGAGTCCCAGCTGTTGCCAGGCAACCGGCAACCATTTGTAGTAAACACCAGGTAACCTATCTGCTGCCAGAAAGACTGACCAAAGAAAAATTGGTGTATAATTAGTCTGTAGCTGTTGTGTTTCTCTTATATGAGGCCATTTAACATTTATTAAATCTATGTAACACACGTTGACGGACATGAGCTATAACAAACTTTCTGCTGTGTTAGAGAAGCGGATTCATCGCCTGTGTCTGAAGGACTTTCCTTGTGGATATGGCACCTGGGTGAGTTTTAGACTTTAATTGGTTGCAGTATATCAGTAAAAATATCACAACTATTGAGTGGTTTAAAGCAATATCATCACAGCGCACGGTAGCTTGCTTTTTATATGACATCTTGATAAACGAGTGATTTTGTTCTCAGAGAAAGACCAAAGATGGTACAGAGGGAACAGAGACAGAGGACACGGACTCCCTCCTGGATCTGCTGAGCTGCCCTCATTCTCCATGGTGGCGTGATGACTCATGGAGCCCTCAAGCTCCAGCCTTGAGACGGCTGGCTGTCCTCGCTCCTGAACGCCTGTGCACAGACTTCATTTACAATTACTTTACTACACTTCGCATCGTGGGCAAGGACGTGAGTGTACCTCCTATACTGTTATTGTTCAGTATCATTCTTGAGAAATAAATAAGCAAATCATTATTTTAATATGCAATCCATTACATTCTGATAGAATCCCCAAACCCATGATTTGATGGCAATCTATAATATTATGGCAACAAAGGGTTTACTTTCAGCTTGTCTGAGCACAGCTGAGCATATAGCAACTTAAATGTAAATGCCTTTAACTAAACCTACATTATATCTGCTCCTCTTAGCAACTGAAATAACCACAAGTGACGAATAGTGTGAACATTACCATGCCGACACTACAAAACCAGATGTTATGCACCATAATGTTAACAGTAACAGAGATTGGAGTACATAAACCTGTTGCATCCCCTGAATCCTAAAATAAACATAAAATAAACAGAGGATAAAAAGTCATAAAGCACATTTTTTTGTTTCTGGTTCCTCTGGTGACTGAGAGTTTCCGACCCACTTAGGTAACATCTTGCGACAACCTTGCACTTGACGTTGTTCAAAACATAAAGAACAAGGACAAGTTAATGCTGATGAATTTACACAATTGTGAAAAGTTTGAATTCATGATTTGTCTGTGGTGTGTTCAGGTATCAGTCATAGACGACGGCCTGTTAAAATTTTCAAAGCTGGAGGAACTGGTGCTGAGTGTCAACAAAATCTCTGAAATCCCTGCAGAAAACCTTCCCAGCACTTTGAAAGTGAGTTTTCTCTGTAAAGGTTTGCCATCAAAGGATGACTCTCTATTGAATCATTAAGAACAGAAAACTCTAGCTTTCCCTGCTTTTCCATCACAGCAAAGGTAACGTGCTTTGAGGTCACTGGTTGAGGTATGTCAGTGCCACACAGCGGTTTTAACACGTAGATGAAAGTGTTGCCGAAGTAGTGACGGGGTTAAGATGAACTCTGATTGATCTTATACGCCTCTCACAGATTTTGGAGCTACGTGCCAACCGGTTGTCTGCTCTAAACGGTCTCATCGACCGCCTGCCCCCTCGGCTGCAGTACCTCGGCCTCGGCTCAAACAGTCTAGGTTCCTATGACGACATCTGTTATCTTACAGGAAAACACTGGTTAGTTCACACACGTTTTGTTTCCGTTATTTCAAGTCCATCACATCGACTTACAATCATTTCCTGGAGCTTTAAACCAACTTCACTTGCTTCATCATAACCCTTTCCATAACCTCGACCGAAACCTAACCTTAAACTTAGTCTTCACCCGAAAAATGTAATGATTACACACACACACACACACACACACACACATACCCACACACCAAAAAGGTCAAATAAGAAATCAAGTGTAATTGTGTACTTTTAGTGTTTGAACTGTATTAGACAATGACACCGCTCATTGCAGGTGTTTTTTTTTTCTTTATCTGTGACCGATTTCACACATTGACGGCTTATTTGCTTTAAGTGGTGACACCTACTGAGGCAACACCGGTAGTTTTCCTGCCAAAGTGTCATGTCAGCAGCTGATGACACTGTGATGACTTGCAGTTGACGCTGTCAGGTCAAAGATCTTTTGATGCCACCTTGAAGACAGCCATCATCATCCCTGTACTTGAAATCCAAATTATAGTTGGGAGTGGACAGACAGCTTGATTACCCATGATCCATTATGAGTATTTATATCTGTTCACACATATTCACCCAGAATTTGTGTGTGCTGCAGGCTGATTTCAGCCTGTTGATGCAGTTTATTTTTAAAACTTTTCAGAAAGAGACAATTTCACAACTGAAGTTGGGGCATTTGGGAGGCAGGGTGCTAAAGAAAAAATGCTCATTGGTTTATGGTAAATGTAGGATCCAACAAATTTGGAGTGTGACCCTTACTGGGGGACCAAAAGCCATATCTCAGTCTCTATTGCTGCAATTGTGGCTATCATAAATCATTTGCCCTATTGAAATAATTTATTTCCAGCTGCACATAATAGATAATATTTAAAAAAGCAGCTTTACATTTTTGTTTGTGAATAAAAAGGGGGAATTAATCAATCCACTTCCTAATGTTCACTGTTTTTTTAAAGTCTTGCTGCAAAACACAATGACTGTCTCTGACCTCAGGCCACAGCTGGTGTGTCTGGACCTGAGTGACTGTGACTTTCAGGACCAACAAACCCTGCTGAAGGCCTTAAGCACGCTCACCTGCCTCAGGACGCTGGTGCTAGAAGGAAACCCCTTCACTCTTGCGCCCTCCTACCCTGGCTTCACTGTGGACACCCTCCCCAAGCTGTCTTGCCTGGACACCTCATGGATTTCCCCAGAGGACAGACAGCGTTTCAGGGGCTTGGCCAAGAAGAGTGGTGGGACTGTGCTGTCAATTAGTAGATCTGAGTGTGAGTGTGGGCTCCTGTTTCTTTTTAATTTTCTAAGTCAGCAGCTTTGTCATTTTTTCCACAGATCTGATAGTGGACCAGGCATCAGTCACCCTGAGAGTGGGCAGGGTGGGGGGAATCCCAAACCCATGGAGGAGTGTGGATGAAAACCCTCCTGACTTCCCGGTTATCACCTGCAGCTATTTTATCACATACGAGTTCCTCAGACATCGGACTGTTAATCTGGTGACGTACCCTTTTAACCTGAAATTTAGGCGGTCTCTTTTCAAGTCTAACACTGTCCAAAATGTCATGTGAAATCGAGATTAAGATAAAAAATGTATGTTTTTACATTGTATTTTGACATTTTATGATAGATTAATTAAGTAATTTAGCTGTAAAGCATCTTTGTCCAATAGATAGATAGATAGATATGGAAGATATTGAGTAAATGTGTCTGCAAATTTTCTTTTAAATCAGCAACTTCTTTCTTTTCCTTCTTTTTGTGGTGTTTTTCACAGAGTTCTGATAGTGAGTCTAAATGTGATGCAGCACATTTAACAGAGGACTGCTTCAGTGATGCTGACCTGCAATCGAACAGAAATTGTGAAAAGGAATCATCCAAACCAGAAACACAAGACTTAATGGTGTATACTGAGGATATTGCACATGGTAATAACACTTCCCTCGTTTATCCTGCACATGTTCACGCCTACACAGACACTGATAGAGCTGACACGCTACAAAGTGATACAAAAAATAATAGCACACATGGGTTGGCAGTGAAGTAGTATATAGGAGTTTAGAAAGAATGTAATTATGGTTGGAATTTAATTTAATAGTAAAACCTGTATTGGGAAACATTTTCGTTTAGATTTAGATTTTTTTTTATTTCAAACATGTCAAAATGAATATAGAAAGTGTCATACAGAAAATAAAGTATTACACAACTAGAAAGCATAGCTATATGAATAACATTTTTTTGATGTTCTATTATTTATTTATTTATTATTTATTTATGTATTTTTTTGACATGTCTGAAAAGGAGTGGGAAGAAGTATTATCATTTTCTATTGAATTGAATACATATCATGCCTACAGATAAACATACAGTCAGAGAGTTGTGCACATCCTGAAACTGAGCAGCGTGATCATTTATCAAGCATTTTAATGTCTGAAACACTTTCCTGAACTTGTGAACTACGTGTCTCTGGCTTTCATATTTTATTTGTTTGTGGTTTCCGTAGCTACATCAGGAGTCATTGTGTGCCAAACTTTTGTGTGTTTGTCTTTCTTTTTCTACAGTGTCAAGACGCAGCACATTAAAGCTGACATGGTCAGAGTGTATGGACTTCAATGACACACAAACGTACATTGTTAGTGATCTGGGAGGTTTAAAGAGATTCTTCAATCAAGGCCTTTATCTTTCGATAGAGGAAGAAAGGGTGATGAAAAAGGGTTTGAGTGGGTAAATATTTAAATGCAAAATGTGTGAGGACTCATATTCTGGCATTTGACATTTTAGGTCATGTCATGGCCTGCAGCCTCTGAGGACTTCCTGTTGGCCAAATCCAGCCGAGCTGTAAAAGAGAAGAAAGGCGGGAAAGGGAGAGAAGTGAGCTTAGCATTTAATTTCCACTGAAACACAAACTGTAGGAAAACACCCCTATTTGTCACCATTGGAAGATAATGAACAGATCTATTGCTGAGAATACCAAGAACGGGGCTAATAGAAGAAACTATGATACATTTAAATCTATTTTTTACTTCTGGTCACAGGCTAACTTTTAGTCTCTAAGTCACATCAGCTGTTCTTTACCTCTTTCTAGAGGGAAGTGTTATCATTGTTCTTTTGTTTTTAATAGTATTATATAAACGCATTTTCACAGAATGTTGTATGTTTTGTAATATACAGTAGTTAATACTTTAACATATTCTTTGGCTGACCAATAAATGAAAGGTTGTATTTCAGCAGAATATTTAACATTTACATAATTTTTACATAAAAAAGGTTCACATGCAACATGGTTTGTAGATGTAAGTTCATCACATTTAAGCATTAAAAGTCTGTTTTGCCAGATGAAATTATTATAATAATCTCATTGTATCATTTGTGATGATCTTCCTCAGTCTCCAATCAAATCTGGCTCCACCAAAGACAAGTCTAAAGATAGAAAGAAGAAATCTGTACCAGAGCTGGTCCAGGACGCTCCCATCATAAGATCACTTGGCTCTGTCCACGTCCCCCTGCAAAGGCTGGTCAAAGGAGGTCAGAAGGTTGACATCCTCTGTGACCTTGGGGCTCTGCACACTGAGGTAGAAGTTACACAAGCACTTGAAAAGGCAAGTTTACATGCTAAACAGGTCCATAGTTAAGGAAAATAATTTAAATTGGGAAAGAGGATTTCTAATATTTTCACGCCCATAAGGAATCTGAAATTGACTTATTTCATTTGGGATATGTTTTTTAATTTATCTTTAGGATCTTGGAAAGAAAATCAATGAGGACAAGAACAAGAACAAGGAATCAAAGCAGAGAGGAGGCAGCGGTACTAAACTGAAGAATACAGCATCCAAAGGTTAATCAACTGAATAACATAACTTCTCTAACCGTACAACTAAATACATTGAATGGATCCTTTTCAAATGGGTTTGCCATTAACAAACACCGTAAAATATGTCTAGAATGGTGTTTATTCTTAGGCTGGCCTATACACACTGATCAAAAACATAAATGTGACATTTTTGTTTTTGCTCCCATTTTTCACCAGTTGAAATAAATGATCCAAGACTTTTGCTGTGCACATAAAATACTTAATGAAACAAAGATTAGGCAGTTAGCTTCACAACGTTCCCCTCCTCCCTTGTTCTATGGGGTATATGAGACCGAAATGCAAAATGTCCTTTTTTATTGTGACGAAGACACACCTGTGTAATAATGATGCTGTTTAATCAGCATCTTGACATGCCCCAACTGTCAGATTGATGGGTTATCGTGGCAAAGTGCTCACTGATACAGATTCAAATCCAAATTCTGCCGAAAAAAAGTATTTTATGTACATAGAAAACGTATGATCTTTTATTTGAGCTCATGAAACATAAAAGTAGGCTATGTGGTTTATATCGTATGGGGAATAATTGAAAAAGTGAGAAGCGTGATATGGGGTGTGCTTGGAACTAACAGTCGGTAAACTCTTTAGTCTGCTTAAAATCATGAATCCGGTTTGATCTCGTCAAATATAGGCAAGGGAAAGAAGGAAGTTTGGATGGACGTCCACACAGACAAATCTGTGTCTGTCCAACTTGAACCGGTGACTGTGGAGTTGACCGTGGAGCTGGAGAAATGGAAGTCCGCATCTGATGCTCATCAACAAAATTCCTTATGCAAACAGCCCTCTTAAACATGTTTAGCAGCTATGGCAGGCTTGCTCACATGATTACCGTTCAACTTCATGTATGTTACAGAACTACGCTACTCCAATCTTGTCATGGGCAGATTTGGTTTAGTCATATATTCATTTCAGGTTTGAAGTGTTGCAATCTACCCACCAGATTAAAACACCTCTTTTTTACGTTCATCCCTTCATTTCCACATTACTGCTGATGCTGACGATTCTGTTTCCTGTCCATATTCAGAGACAAATTTGCTCAGGGAATAAAACAAAATCAAGATTATGCAACAAGAAGAAGACAACTGCACAAGCTGAAGAGACATGTGAAAGTCTAAAACCTGCTTTCCCTTATGGTGTCATAAACAGAGTCCGCACATAATACTAGTAATTAAAACAATCAAAACAGAGTTGTTTGATTTTTAAAATGTATACATACATTTTATTTATTTTTATGCTGATATTCTTTTTTTTTTTTTTTAAAGAAATGCTCAAATATGTCATCGTTTCATACAGAAATTGTCTTTTAATTGCAAAGAAACCTTATGGAAAGGTTGTTTCACTGGAACTGAGGGGTTACAGAAAGTGTGAAGTGCTTTAAGTTTTGCCTTCTTTTTTTCCCCCATCATCTATCAGTTCCTCCATGAAGCCCATAAAAAGTTCCTATTAAAGCCAAACAGCATTGGGTTTCAATGCTTCACTCCAGACAAGAGTGAGAACCCCCCCCCCCCCCCCCTTCATTACCCTTCACAAAAGTATACACAAACCATTAAAGAGTACAGAGTATTCCAGGCATAAAAAAATAAACTATAGCTCCCCATTTTTATGCACAAACCGATATTCATTTTTTCAATCAAGTACTTTACAGTTTCAAATAAACACCTTTCATGATACTATATTATATTTGTAACTCCCCAACAAGCTGTGCAAACAATGTTAGGATATTGATAAATTAAGAAGATTTGAAGCAAATCACAGCTTCTCCCACAATGATACATCCACCTACAGTATCGCCTTACTCCCAGGATATCCAACAGTTATTTTCTGGACATGTGAATTTTTTGTCTGTCTTTCTCTTTGTCTGAAGAGATTCTGAGACCATTCACCCATAAGAGCGCTTAAGGACAGGTATGGACAATAAAGACTCTCAAAAACAAGCACACAAAGTGAACAACACGTACAAACCAAAATCCAATAAGCACAGCGTAATCTAACATGATGTGCAAATATACCGATTGTGCGAACGAGGGTGGAAAAAGGCTTAAAAGGTCTGGTCATCATTACAGGAGTCGGGCCAGTGGCCAAAGACCTCACAGATGTCGCAGTAGGGCCTTTCGTCGCTCTTATTGCCATGATAGGTGGTGTGTTGAGGGGAGTCGGGCATCTGCATTTGTGTGGGACAGTCCTCAGTGTCATGGAGGTCAAAACAGTCGCAGATGTCACAGAACAGCCTTGGGGGAAGCTTCTTCTTTGCAGGTTCCTTGTCATGGCTGCAGAGAAAACAAAAGCAGCTCTGTCTGTAAATTTAAAATAAAAAAAGTTGCATTGCCCCACAGCTGCAGTTGTTTAAAGTCTGCAATGAAAGAGACTTACCCATCATAGTTATCCAGCTCACTTGGATTATTCCCATTGAGAGAAGCAGCTGCCATTTTCTCCAGTTTGTCCTTGAGTTCCGAATTCTTTCTCTGGAGGTCAACTATGACTGAATTCAGGAACTCAATCTGTCAAGGAGATACACAACAGTAGCATCAGTGCTCCTGCTTGGGGATGAGTACAGTATATACAAATAATTACAATACTTATTAAAAAAATTAAATAAAAAAAATATATATGAACATTTTAAAAGAAAACTACCATAGGGTCTCCCTGTGACATTTATTTATTGCATTATTTGCCAAGACCTTTCCTTAATCCTATGAGAATACTTTTATAGATCATTTAAACTATACATATAACCCACAAAACTCACTCACTGTGAGTTGTCAGCCAAAGAAAACTCCAAGCTTGGAGTGACTCACAATGAGAGTCTGCAAAATACCCACTTATGGTGAGTATATTTCTGAGTAAAAGTCATCCTTAACAGATCTAATCTTCATAGCCGATAAGTGTTCTCTAAATTTTTTCCCTAGGAACAGCAGAGAGATAATTGAAAGCTAAAAGGTCTTGATAAATCAAGCTTGATTCAACTTTGGAAGACAGTTTGTGTTTTTTATATCAACTATGTGATCCACCAGACAAAACATACGAGCCTCAGTGACAGACAAACATGCACAAGTGAAGCTGATGAAAAACATTAACAAACCGCTGCCTGATGGTGGTGTAGCATTGCCAACATCAGAGACAGGGCAGAGGAGAGGATTTGAAGTTTAAGAAAGAGAAGGAGAGGGAGAATAAAAAAAAGATGAGATTCAAATTAGGACCCACCTACTGCCAGACAACACACTGAAGTCATCACCGACACAGATAATACAGTATAACATTTTATAGTAAATAGAGGCACGAAATGAGAAGTAGGTGAGAGATTGAGACTGATGAAACACATCATCCCACAATTGTGAGTGAATTGCTCCAATGCAACTGTGATACTGATTCATGAGTTATGGTAAAGAGAAAATGTACCTCTGTAAAGCATTATACTGTAACCACTACACAAGTCCACATAAACTGTAAAATGCACTACTACTGCTACATCAGAAGTAGTATTTGTTAGTAAATATTTCAGTAAGAAACACAATCATTTCACAAACAACTACGCCAAACATGACGACAATCTAAATGAGGCCGAGTCATTGTCAAACAAAAAAAAACTTTGAATGCATCTATTGCAAAAAAAAAACAAAAAAAAACCTCCATTTATGCAGGCCTGTGATTAGTATTATTCAGGATGAGAGGAAAGGCATGCATACCTGACTCTCTGCAGTCTCCTTAGCCTCCCTTAGTTGGTCTAAAACAGCATCACCTAGAAACAATGGGTTAAAGGTTAAATGAAATGCAGGAGTAGACCAGTTTATCTTGTTTTCATTTGGAGGTCACTTCACAGAGCATTGACCTAAGTGCTATCAAAAATATTAGATGTGGTCAAGAGTTAAGCATACTCTTCTCTGAGGAGTTGTTGATGGTGTCGGGCCCTGCAAATAGGTCCTTCTCCAGTCTCTGAACCCGGTCCTGTAGATTAGCCTTGTCCAGCTCCAAGGCCTGAATAGTACCCTGCAGTGTCTTAACTGAGGCACTTTCTCCCTGCAGTCCAACCAGCTGTGATGAAATGATTTTGAAAAAGATGTTATGTTTCTTGTACAAAATATTACTTATTGCTCTAAAAAAAATATATGTTAAGACAACAAGTGATTCTGCAAAGTAATTTACTGAATTACACTTTATTAAGAATGGTAATATGAGCATACATTTGAGCATTTTATCTACCGTTCAAGAGATCTTTGAGTACACAAGAAGAAATGCGTCACTTGGTTTTGCACTTGCAACAGAGCTTTGTTGCTCACTATCTTCAAAGTTTCCCTTTCGGGGCTGTAACCATGAAAAGCATCTTCTTGGGTGTTCCCAAGCTCAGAATCTACTACAAGAGCTGACAATTTTGACTTGAGGTTGTGTGGAATTAAAAAAAAAAATCTAAATTAGTGCTTCTAAATCTTTCTGTGCACACACACAAATCTTTCCCTTCATTATTTCAAATCTTGAGTTTCTTAAATTCATTTTGTGCAACATGCTGTCATACCTGCAGACAATAAGAGTTCCATTATGCGTTAGATTCTCACCTCACTCCTAAGTTTTTCCACCTGCTGGTCCTTTTCTGATATTAAGGCACTGTTTTTAAGGATGGACTGTTCGAGGGCAGCTGTCTCCTTGTCAAACCGCTCCTTCATGGTGCTCTCACTATCAAATGCACAACAACAATTAAATCTCAGAGGTATAGTAAACAGTAGTAGTTCTCAGCAGATGTTCAACTGAATTCAAATAATTTACCTTTACCTTAGTTTTTCAGGCACTATTATGGACATTGCACACATTTAAATAAACAGAAAATGAAGAACCCTTTTTTTTTTTAAATCTTAATACTCTGAAAATGTTAGGACAGTAATTATATTGATGAAGGAATATAAAGTAGGAGATTCTTAGGACAATGGCAAAAAAAAACAAAAAAAAAAAAACAAACAAACATGCAAAATCAATAACTCTGAAACGTTTAAGCAGGTGAGAAGGGGCTGTAGGTTAAATTACTTATTTTGTATCAACTTGTATTTACTTTGCCTTTATGAAAGGTCACACTAGACTACAAATATTTGCTGGGGTTTCCCATTCACGTCTACTGTATGCATTTTCTGTTCTGGTGTGATCTCCAGTCAGTTCCAGCATATTCTTAAATCAGTTAATCTTTGACCAAGCAGATTATTCATCAGTTGCATAATCACTTTTTTGTGTGGGGAAATTTCACTGTAAGGAAACGCATTGTGATCGTACCTTACTTGTTCCTAATTGTCTACCTACATATATGTGGTTAATATATTTGTACTAAATGATGATGATGATTGACATCACATAGTAGTAAAGAAGTACCTGAAGACATTATTTGGCAGGCTTGAGAGAAAAGAACAGCATGACAAACCATTTGCGTATTAACAAATGCACAACATATTAGTGTCACACAAGTAAAATCATCTGTTTTTATTTAAACAAGGGCTTTAAAAATATGGGTGAATTTGCAGAGATCTGAGAAACTGCCTGAGTCACAAAAAGAAGCATTCTCTTACCTTTGTTTCAACTGTTTTTTGAGTTTTGAGTAGTCATCCTTGAGCTAAGAAAAGAATAAACATAGTTTAAAACCTGTCATGTTTAACAGATCAATGGCTGGAACACAAAATGTTATGATGCTTGTACATTTATGAAAGATTTTTCAACATAAATTTTTGAACCTTCACAAGAGCACTGCCATCTTTGTGATTGTTATCAAGCTCCTGAGTCAGCTTGCTGTTCTCATCTTGCAGCATCTGCAGGGACTGCGTCTTCACAGAACTTGCTTCTTTAAGCTCCTCACTAAATAAATACAAATGTTAAAACCATCAAACAAACTCTGACAACTCATGTAGACAACATATTGGTTTGCAGAAACGTATTCTCTCATGCCTCTTGAGTTACTGTGACCCTCCAATTATTTTATACTACTCAAATTTAAATGAGATATTGTTATACAAGCAGCCAAAACTAAGAATATATACTCACATTTCACGGCACAGAGTCTCAGTCCTCTGGGTTTCAATGCCAAGCTGCTCTTTGGATACATTCAGATCTTCTTGGTATTTGGAAATATTTTTCTTCAATGTTTTCAGCTAACACAACAATGACAAATATATTAATTTCCCACATACCAACTATTTCACTTAAGAGAATTTCTCTTACACAGGTTGCATTATGGGAAGAGCCATAATTAGCATCTCTTGCCTGTGTCTCCATCTTCTGCTTGGAGCTCTGGAGCCCTTCCAGCAAACATTGGGCTTCGTTCTTCTCCTGCACCAAACTGGCGTTCTCTTTTGTCAGCTGTTCCAAAGCCTCAGTCGTCTTGCCAGAGGCCTCTGTAGCCTAAACGTTGCATGAGCCGGATATTTGCCAAGAATGGTTTTAGATTAAGAGCAGTAAATAGTTGGAAATAAATACCTACTGACCTCAATTGATCCAATTCTGAAATTTCCGGGTCATTTGAGGAGTCAATTCATGACGCATAATTTGACCTCAACCAATAATTGTAATTATCTAATAAATTAATTGCATGCTTAATGAGTTTCCTTTCTCAATAAATGATTAAGAAATAAATTTAAATTTGAGTTCAATATCATTTTCAAGTTCAAATACTCATTGAGAATTAACAAGACAAATATAACACTAAGAGGGAAATAATTAGCATACATTCTAAAACACTGTAACCTGTGGCCTCAGAACGGATACTGACAACTTAAAAATTTGTCCTTCCATAACCCTTGAAAGCTGTTTTATACTGACATGTATCACTACTTCATATTATTTTTTAAGTGTACTTGAACAGAGATTGTGAATGAAAACTGTAAAAATTGGACAGAATAACATTGTGAAGCAGATTATTAGGGCTATAATGTCTGAAAACTACATGTCGGATCAAATGAAATATGAAACACCATCAGATGGTGAGTGGGATAAAGATGACCGTACACCTACATAGTCATGTAGACCAGAAGAATTTCGCCTTACATTAGTTAGATCACGTTATAAGCCCACAGGCAAAGGCTGGGAGCTAAGGGTAATTTACAGCGGTTAGTAAATGGAAGATGAAAGTTAGACATGAAAATAAAAGCAAAGAGGAAAGGGAGACAAACCAGCAAGCATGCAGTGAGAAGGTACCATAGCCCCAGCCACCTAAGGTATGTGTGTCAGTGATTACTACTGGAGGAGGAATACCTCAATCTGCTTAGAAATGGCATTTTTTAGTTGGGACTCCAGCTGCCCGAGTTGCTGTGTGGCTTTGTCTCTCTCCACCTGCAGGGCGTCTTTCTGAGCTGTCAGATCTGAGATGCTGGAGGAAATCTCTTCTTTCACAATGGTAGAAGCAGACACCTCTGCGATAGCATTCTTGCATTGCTTTTCCAAAAGTTCTTTCTCGGTTTGCAGGCCCTTGACATCAACCTCGAGTTGTTTCTGGCTAGCGTGCAACTTTTCTATCTCCTCAAGTAATCTTGACCGTTCGGCACTCCAGGTTTCTTGCCTCGTGTGGAGAGAAGAAATGTTCTGCTCCAATTTACACTGTTGAGCCAAAAGATCTTCCTTCTCTGTAGTCAGGAGGGTCATCTGTTTGCCTATATCCTCAAGTTTCGATAATAGCTGTCCCTTATCTTCTGTCAACTGACTAGTTTCTTGCTCTCGCTGCTTTAATTGCATTTTCAATGCATCTATATCGATCAAAAAAGACTGTTTTTTCTCATCTGCATTCTTAAGGTTAGAGGAAATCTCTTTTTTCTCCTTTGTAACATTGGACAACGTTTTCTCCAGCTCCTCAATTTGTTTGGAGAGACAATCCTTGTCACATATTGCTTTATTCAGTTCATTGGTCTCAGTCTGTAGCTGGGCCTCAAGAAGGTGCTTGGCCCCCGACATTGATTCAGTCTGGCATTTTAACTCCTGGATCTCCTGAATTAAATTATGGTTCTCTTTCTGCAAGGATTGCACTTTGTTGACAGCTTCAGTCTGCAATGATTGCATATGCTGACAGTCCTTTGTTAGGTTATCAACCTGCTGAACAAGTTCTGAATTAGCTTTCTCAAAATCTAGTTTTAGTGTACTGTGCTCTTGAGAAAGTTCACTGTTAACCTTTTCAAGAATTTCAATATCAGAGATGCGTTTCTGCAGCTCATTTTGAAGGTCAGCCTTTTCTATTTTCAAAGAGGCCATCTCGGCTTCAACTTCATCTTTTTGGCGTGTGGTTTCCTCTAGCTTCGTTGTTAAATGAGACTTCTCTTGAATAGAAATGTCATTAGCTTTGTAGTAACTATCCAACTGGTCCTTATTTGTTCGGATATCATTAACTAGCTTATCGCGCTCAAGAGAAAGAGCATTATTCTCAGATATGGTTTTTGTGAGCTTCTCTTCTAATTCTCCCTTCTCCCCTGCCAAACGCTCATAATCCATTTTCTGTTGCTCTATTGCTGAATCCAGGCTCAATCTTTTCTTTTCGTATAACATGTAGAGCCATCTCAGTTTCAGAATTTTGAAGGCAAAATGCTTGTTTCTCTTGCTCAAAAGATAATACTGTTTCTTTAATTTTCTCATTGGACTTTGACAGTTGTTCTGTTGAGACTTGAAGCTTCTCCTTGAACTCCTCTATCTCTCTGAGGAGCTCTTTCTTCTCATTAAATATTTTTCTTTGGATCGCAAGCAAGTCTTCTTTCTCCTGCAGAAGGTGAAGCCTTTCAGAATCCGTCACCTGACTGCTTGTCTTGAACTCATCCAGCATCTGGCCCAGGCTCATTTTGGAGGCCTCGAGTTCTTCACATTCACGGACAGAGCTCTCCAAGTCTCTCTTGGCAACACTGAGCTTATTCTGGAGCTCCTCCTTCACCATCTCAAGGCTCTTTTTATCCAACAGAGCAGCACTGATTTCAGAAGACATCGCTACCTTTTCTTTTGTCAGTGTTTCTGCTAGGGCCTGCAGCTGGGTGTTCTTCATTGTAAGATCTTCTTTTTCTAAGTTCAAGGATTTAAGTTTTGTCTGCAACTCAGCATTCTTAGCATCAAGAGACTTTTTGGCATTTCTAGCAGAATCTCTCTCTAAAATTAGATTGTCCTTCTCACATGTGAGCTTTGACCTGCTTTCGTTGAAGTCTTCGTCAAGCCGGTCCTTCTCTTTGCAGACATTTTCATAATCCTCCTGTAGTTGCTTCGTTTTAGCCTGCATTTGCTGGGTGTCCTGCTGATGCGTTAGGAGCAGGTCATTCTTCTCTACATTTTGTCTTTGAAGCTCCTCATTTTGGGCCTGGTGTTCACATTTGGCATGCGTCAGCTTTTTGTTTTCAGTTTGTACTTCCTGAAGAAGATCTTTGAGCTTCCCCAATTCCATGTTCAATGAAATCCTTTCTTCATCTGAACACTTGTTGTCGGCAAGTAGTTGTTCTTGATGTTTTGAAAGTTTATCTCTGGTTATTAGCAGTTCTTCATTCTGGACTGAAAGCTCCTGTTGACTAATCTCAAGGGCAGAGAGCTTAGTCTGCACATCTGAAAGCTGTTTCTCCACTTTGCCTTTCTCAGCCATAACATCTTCACTTTCCTTAAAGGTTTTTTCCAGAACTAGACTCTGCTTTTCCAGTTTTTTGGACAAATGTTCAACATCATGCTTGTAGGAGTCAAGCTCAGCAGAAAGACACTGGGAAAATAAAGATGAAAGAAAAAAAAAGGAGGGGAATATATATACACAGGGAAAAGTAAGATGAATACATAAATAACCCAAGCAGATATGGATATAAGTATTATGCAATTGGAAATGTTAAGCTGCAGAAGCATCAAAATGGCAAAGGATCACACCACAGCTTACACCACAATGGATTTCAGCAATATAAAAGGTCGAACATTTTCACTTCAGCCTTTCTTAATTTTAACATGTGCATTAATTAAAAATAGTTTGGACTGACATTCAAACAAAGAGCGGCTGCCAGAGTGTATGGCTATGATCAATTGCATTGTATTATATATCCCGTAATAGAATATTCAAGGGAACCCACATTGCAAGTTATTTCTTGTATGTTGCCAATGAATGCCTTCCATAATGTGAAACACACAAAATCTTTTTTTTTGTTTTTTTTTTTGTTATAAAGTGAAAATGTTCTACTTAAGTGAAAAATCAGGCTGGTAAACGATGCTAGAAGGGGTAAATAGCAAAAGTGGTTATTACTTAACGTAACTGAAAAGTTTAATCAATAGCTAAACACACAATATGTAAATACACGTGATTCAACTTGAATCTTACCCATCCTACACATTTAGCAGCCGCAACTGGTTAAATATCTTAAATATCATGGCTTTTCTAATGATCATAAATGGTCTTATAATAGACACAATTTGTATCAGGTGTACCCCTGCAAGCATACAGACCATGGCACCATCCAATGAATATGCGAAAATTAGCCTTCAAGTGAGGGGGGAATGAAAAACTCATCACAAATGTATGTAAACATCGTGGTAATTAAGAGTGAAAATGTTGCTGATAATAAACATTCATCACTGATGTTAAATGAAGAACAACAACAATTTTACATGAAACAAGTTCCTGGCAGAATATTTAAAACAAGTTGACTCAAGTATGAGGCAGTACCTTTGGGGGGGTGGGGGGGTGCTTACCTGAGCCTGTTCCTTGTATGGCTGCAGCTCAGATACCAACTTCTCCAGCTCCTGGGCGTTGTCCTTGGAGGAGGAGAGCTCCTGCTTCAACTTGTCAACCTGACTCTGCAGAACCTCTTGTTCCTTCGCATGGAGCTCTGAAGCCTGAGAGAGGGATTTATCTTTCGAGGCCTTGAGCTCCTCAACCAGGGTCTCACCCTGTTTAACAGTCTTCTCCTAGAAAACGGCAGATTAGAAAGACAGTAACTTGTATTATGTTCTGAAGCAGCCAGAGACTGAGGGTCACAGTTTAGTGAAAGTTGAAGATTGTCCAATAGTTAAATAAGTACTACATATTTTAACATCTATACAACTATTGCTTGGATTATCTGCAATTTAATTCTGAAACTATTTATTTTGTTTTGCCCAACAATACTAACCAAGTTATCAATCTTCTCCTGAAGGCTACTTAATTGAGACTGATGAGTATCTCTGGTCTCTTTCAGCTCTTGCTCTTTGCGGGAATGTTCGTGCTGGAGTTGTTCATTCGAGTGTGCCACCTTCTCCTTCTCCTCTGACAGTTGACTCTGCAACTCCTCAAGCCTCCTGAGTGACAAAAAAAAAAAAGGTGACAATGAGGAGGATGTTTAATCTTCGACAGAATAGATGTCTGAAAAACACACTGAATACAGCATTGAATAAAATAAAGACAATACATGTATTTCAACATGTTATAGGGAAATCAGTATCCAATTCTGTGATTTAATTAATGATTAGTATAATACGTTTTTGTCGAGTACTAAAGTAACAGGAGCACGGAATAATGAAGTGTGGTACCTTTCTTTCTGTATGAGATCTTCATTCATTTTGGTCAACTGTACTGAACTATCACCAGATGTCTTCATCATGTCTGAAATATCATTTTCAAGCTTGCATTTGTCCTTTGAAAGCTGCTCAAGCTTTTCATCTGCAGCCTTTAGCTTCCTCTCCAGTCCTGAGTTAAGACAAGATTGATCTCATTTATTCAATGAAAAAAAAAAAATTTTGAAACATGAATTCCGTTCTCACCGGAAAGTTGACTTCTCAGAGACTCTGATTCTACCATCAGAGATGTGCACTGCTCTTCCTTCTTAATAAGCTTCTCAGCTGTTTCTGCAAAAGTAAAAATGTTACATTTTAGATCCTATAAGCCTTTGTATGCCAACATAACTTTTGCAATTGCTAAAAGCATTTACCTTGCATAGTGTTTGATGATATAGTCTGCTCCTCTGTGCTTTCAGCCAGCTTTTGTTTCTGTGGGGGAAAATATTTAATATGAAACTTTTGAGTAACAATCGTCTTCAATAGACATTTACAAATGAAAATTTCAGGAGTCATTTTTGTGGTTAATTGCATTTGAAGTATGGTTAGTCATGAGACTCGCTGATATATCTAACGAGTAGATAGTAGTTTGTTGTAGTTGTTGCAGTAGAGAAATGCCAGAAATTATTAGGGTAGTTCGTTCAACAAAGGGCACTGGAAAAATATGAATGATTTCAATCCTAACACAAAAAGTTACTGTATCCACATCCAGAATGAAGTCATAAGCCTCACCATGCCTCCAAACTCCTGTTCTAGGGTGCCCTTCTCCTGCTGTACAGTGGTCAGACTCTGCTGTAATGAGAGCATTTCCTGCTGCCGGGCCTCCAACTGTGAGGTTAATTCACTGACCTATAGCAGGTCAAGTAAAAATGACAGTCGACAAAATAGGAAAAGCAAACAATCATTCCTTGGAAATGCTATATTAACCTAAACAAAAGAAATAAGGATGCTGCTTTGCTGAAACATGAGACACAATGAGAATTTAAGTAAGACAAGTATTTAAATGTTAAGAAGGTGAATGGGAACCCACCTTGGCATCCTGGTTCTTAGCTTGGCTCTGAACCACCTCTAATTGACTCTTCAGGGTCACAAGCTCCTGGTTACCTTGCGCTACTTGGCTGCGCAGAGCGACAAGTTCTGACATCTGCTCTTTGGTTTCTCTGTCCTTGTCTTGGTCCTGTTGTGCCAGTTTCACTTCTGTCTCCTCAAGCTCCTTCACCCTAAGTTCGGCAGCATGGAGTTTTCCAAGGACATCCTCCATCTCCACAAGGTGCTGCTCTTCTGCTTTTTCAACACTTGACCGTAGCAAATCCTCCAGGTGCTCCTTGTTCTCCATCAAAGACAACAGCTGTGCCTTCAGGGTTTGCGTCTCCCGAGTCCAAGCTGTGTGATCAGCCTCATGCTTGGCTCCAGCCTCCTCCAGAGTCAACTTGTGCTCCATCTTCAAACTCTCTAATGCACTTTTGGTTTCAATGAGTTCTTCTGCCTGGGCACCTGCGCCTTTGCTGAAGGACACCTTCAGCTCCTCCATGGTTTGCTGGTGAGAGGCGTTGGCAGACTCCAACTTGCAACGCCACAGTTCAATAACATCAGCATTCTCCTTCTCAGTCTGGCTTAAACGCATCTGCAACTGCTCATTGTCACCAGAGAGCCTTACAGATGAAGCCTGAAGCTGGGCAGCTGTCTCACTGTGGGTTTTTTCTTGAGCTTCTAGCTTCTCTTTGTACTTTGTTAGCTCTTCTTGCTGCTTCACTTCTTGGGAAGCCAACTGATCCCTCAGAGAGTTTATCTCTTCCAAAAGGGGAGAAATAGTAGAGTCTGTGTCCTCAGAACCTTCTTGGGTGCCAAGACGCAGCTGCAGGTTAGCTACCTCTCTTGTTCGCAGTGAAAGATCCTTCTCAAGGTCCATAATACGGGATCTTTCAGACACAGTAGCAACCTTTAAGAGCAGAAATCTTATATTCAAACATCTGTCTGACATACTGTCATCATACTTTACTATCAATGAACACCTTTTTCAAAAACTGCAATTATAGACAACGATGGATTTGATAACATTTAAATGCAATGTTTCTGACAGAAATTTATATTTGTTTGCTGAATGAGGAGGGCATGGAAAATATTAATCTCAAAAACATGGTGTTATACCGACCTCTTGTGGCTATATACATGGTCAAAATTATGGAAGTGAACACTGAAAGCATGTATGGAGCCTTAGTAGTGCATAAGACATTTTCCAAAACCCATTACACTCTTTATGCCAATATTGACTTCATTATTTAGGAGAGGTATGAACTGAGAAAACCCCTTTGCAGCATTGACATGTCCAATTATTTTTATTCAAGTCAACTATGTTCAGAATCAATTTTTTCTAATTTTCTCAAACATGCATGTCTTTTTAGTGCTTCAAGCTAATATTTCATATATTTGTTAGTTGAATCATTTGAATAAAAATAGTATGAATCAATACTTTCTTATATAAATAATTAATTATAATGAATTGTCAAAAGAGAATCTGTAGAAAAAAGAAACATGTCTTTCCTAATTCCCCTTATGGCAATATTTAACCTAGGGGGACACAAGGTTACAGAGCCTGGGAGGTGGGGCAGGTTTTAGACTAGTAAAATGCAGGGAAACCAATTAAGCAGGACAAATAGATGCTGGCAAAGACTGGAGAAGTAGAGGAAAGGATAACTGAGGAAATGATTTGCTGGGACAAAGGATTGTCTGTTTGGTTAATACCACTAAAGCAAAAATGTGTTCAGGTTGGGTTACTTATTGGAAAATAGTATATAATAGAAAAGTTAAAGAGCAGCCACTCAAGACATCGGAAGAAGCACTTTTTTTTGGACAGTACTTTTCAAGTTCAGAGAATTTTGAGTGTAACAATTTAAATCTCTAACTAATGCCACAAATTCCATCCCTCCATCATCAACCGCTTATCCTGTTAAGGGTCGTGGGGGGGGCTGGAGCCGATCCCAGCTGACATCGGGCGAAGGCAGGGTTAATGCCACAAACTGTGATGCTGAAATTGCATATCTAACGATATGTTTGATGGGCTTTGAGCATTAAAATACACCTAATATATAATTTGTTTGATTATAGGTTAGAAAATCAGGAGCATTATTTTGATTTGTGTGCATGCTGAAAAATTGCATCTATGAGGTAAACGAAAAGCTCATACAAAGCAAAGCTACAGTTATTGCCCAGCACCTCTCTGTACCCCTTGGAAATGTTTGGGCCACTATCCCTGGCACAGGTCCTTTTACACACCCAAACGGACCACATTGCAGAGCAGAATTCATTACCCTAGTGTCTTCTAACTCTCTTTGGAGTTTCTCAGCTTTGGTCTTTTCAAAGAGTAGGCTCTGTTCAAGCTCCTTAATGTGGACATGCTCCAGTCTGGTCTGCGTCTGTTAGTAAACAAGGGGGAGAGGAAGAGAACACACCAGTGCCACCATCACATGCCAGCCCAATGCAGACAGAGAGGGAGAAGGGGAGACAGGAGAGGATGGAGGGGTTTGGACAAGGATAATGGTGATGGTGTGTGTGTGTGTGTGTCTTTGTGTAGGAGTATTTGGGGGGATGAGGGAAAAGGGTATTGGGTGGGAGTAGAAAGTGATGCATGACTGAAAATGGGAAGACACCCCATGCAGAACTTTCAAGCTGTGCAATAAACAGCTGCACACAGGAAATGTTGTGAAAGAATGGTGGGAAATAGAAAACAAGCAACAATAGAGGGCGCCATGTGTTATGGGTATGCAGGATGAGTATGTTGATGGAGGCAGTTTATAAGTAACCATGCATAATTGACACCTGGTGAACAAAGCACACCGATTGTTATGATACACAGAACATTTGATAATGTGTGTCAAGCCAGCAGATAACAATGACTCCACCACACAATGGAGAGGAAGCAGTGAAGGCTGATTCCCAACTTCAATTAAATATATCATACACATAACATGTGTGATGTTTTAGGATTGCCATATTGATTAACTATATTAGGTCAATAAAATACATATTTCTACATTTATTTATATACCCACACTATGTCTTGGTTTTATACTGGTAAACTCATACAGCCTGAAGTATTATCAAATAATCACACTGCTTTCTCTCTTTGGTGATAAGGCCATTGTCCACAATTTATATAGTAAGTATTGTAATAGAAACCACCCGTTATCAGACCACCATGTGTAGAATTTGTGACCAACTTAACAGAAAATGAGGCCAAAGCTCAGGCTGATCGGCTCAAGATACAGAGAGGATTCCCATTTGACGTGTGCTACGAGTAAGGGTTTTATGGTAACATACTGATGCATTTCCTGGCACAATGTTATGCATCTTGTGTTTCATGTTACCCAGTGTATTAGGGATGACCCCCAAATAGCTGATTATTGGATGGAAAGTGCTTGATTCAATTAATGGTCAAATCGTCACAGTGGTGGGGTAATGTCTTAATGAAATAAAGATTAATTTAGCATTCATCGAAAAATGTTGAATTTATGGACGATTGTCTAAAATCAGCTGGTGGAGGCACATAGAAACAGCTGTTTGCAGCACATAAAACAGCTTTTTAGAGCTTGTATTTCTCTCCCCTGTTGACTGTCCCTTCGCTTCTTGACATTTCCCTTTTGCCCATGCTACAATGTGGAGAATGGAATTAGGACCGAAAGTTCCATTTTCAAGCCGCGGATCTCTATCGATGTGTCAGTACTACAGACAGCGCACCGCAACGAGAGCCAAAAACACACACATCCCCTACACACAACAAATAGAGCTGTCCATCTTCTGAAACAGCAAAGCGAAAGTAACATGCATCTCAGCCAGTAATGCTGTTTTTAAATATATAAATATATATAGCTTCAACAGAGCGAGTTCTGTGAGCAAGAATGATTTTGTTGTCAACAAGCAAGACTTGACCAATCAGATTTGATTGAGCAAATTCTGAGTTGGGACAAACCTACAGTGTATACTAACATAACTTTTCGTTTTAAAAAGGGGAATAACAAACACCAATTTTGATTTGAAGGACTGTGTCCATGAGGTCTCTCATGGTCACAATCTGACAAAATCAACTGTCATGCATGATTGATTAAATACACCACATTCAAAGATTATAAAACTATCACAAATTCATTTTTTAGGGCTCATTATACCTTTCTCTGGGTACTTTGAAGGTAAAAGTTTACTTATATGCACACATTGTTAACTGTCAATGGAGTAGGTATAAACTAATGTTGCCTGGCACAAATATCTTTGTATAAAAATTACATTTGAATTTCTATGCTGAATGTTATTCCCCTTCGATTGAAGTGGACAAACTGAATTAGGGTCTGTGACTGGTCAGTGGAATGACAAGGGAGCATCTCCAGTGGTTCCATGCGGAGCACTGGACCAACAGAAAAGGCGAGGAAGAGAAGAAAGAAGAAGCAATAACATCACATCACTGAACAGGGAGGCACCAAGGGTTATAGCACAACATTAGTAAGTACACCTTCAACAGCTTGAAGTCAACAAAGCATTTTTGAGTTTGGCCTATAAGAAGTACGTTTTGTTGGTGCCTTTCAAGCTGCATGCAAGTTTTTTAACAGACCCACAGCTGTAAGTAATAAACTGTTAGTATAAAGTTTAATAAGAAATGAAGGGATATCCTAACCCTGTAGCCCTCAAGTTCTATCTATTTTGAGCTTGGTTGCCTTCAGGGTAAATGAGATGGTCCCCTGTGTAGAACTGTGGAATAAATAACAAATCCTTTGATCAGATATGAACACAGATACCACTTGGCCCCAGTTCTCTGCATATCATGACTTGAGAAGAAAAGACAATCAAAAATCTGGGCCTAGTGTATTAAAAGCAAAATTGAGACCCTTTCGGAACAATCCCCCTAGCTTTGATAATTAACTAAGACAAAGGTCTTTAACAGTATTAATCAGCCCTTTGTTTAGTGACCACATGGATGTCAGGCCTATGTAGTTATTTCTGGTTTAGGTATAGACTAGCCTTGTCATCACACCCAGAGCCTTCCTGCAACACTGACAGCACATCATCCAATGTTTGCATGGACAGTTAGATACGTAGGTGTCTAGATGTCCATGCAAACATGCCTATTGAGACTACAGAATGGATAGTTTCCACTGCTAACATAAACAAGAGATAATGCAGCTCTGTGACAAGGGATACCAGTTCATGTCATGCGATCTTAAATCACATTCAACATGCTGCCAAGGGGACACACTGATGTATAGTGTTAAAAAAAAAAAAAAAAAAAAGAGGAAAAAATAATTACTTTATCGTCATGGATATAGAGCAAGGTTTATGTGAACTGATATCCTGAGATGGAACCAGGTTGAAGGGTGACTCGGACGACTGCTGCATCACACTTCATACCAAAATGTACCTTTTAAATCAGTGAGCCCTATGTTGTATTTTATAAGAATAGAAATATTTGCTTTGCAGTTTGATTTAATATTATTGTATTGATCCATGTTTTGATTTTTTTTTTTTTTTTACAATCAAATGTGTACGTTGCAATGGCGTGGATCTGTATTGTGCATTTACCTCCAGGTCTCCTTTGGTGATGCAAGCTTCCTCTACGCGGAACTGAAGGTCCTCCACCTTTCTATACAACAGGAAAAGAAAAGATATTGCTAGAGCTTTTTTTTGTTGACATGCATGTTTTACCACCTTATAAACTATAGGGAGACAATGATGAAGAGCAAGGTTAAGCCAACTTGGGCACAGATCTTTCTTCAGGACTGTATAAGAGTATTATGATCTTGGTCGCCATTTTCTCTTTCAACAAACTGACCCCATACTGACCCCAACTGACTAATCAGACCTCTGGGAATCCTTACCTACGCTCCTCCTCCAACTGATTCAGCAGATCAACTTTGTCTTTGTCTGCAGCTTCTACCAAGGCACGTAACTGATCCATCTTGGCCTCCATCTTCAACAGAAAGGTTAATATTGGGCACAACAAAAATCAATGTAGATGACAAGGCAACTCTTCTCGGATTACTGTAAGATCAACAGGAAATTCATGCAGTGTTTTTAATGATCCACTGGGAGAGCTGACCTGCTCCTGATCCTCCCTGAGCAGGCCAATTTCTTGCTCCATCTCTCCAACATGGCCAGTGGCCTTGGCAACTTCAGCTCTCTCCATGTCCCTCTCAGCCATAAGCTGCTCAATATGCTGCTGCTTCTCCTTCAGTGCCTCCTGTAAGGCTGTGGTGCCTGAAATCTTACGATTATATCGTGATGATGTCTCTGTTAGCTACGGAGAGACAGAATACAAGCAAGGTCAGTCTGCTGAGTAAGCAATGGATCAAAAAATAGATGAAACTGAGAGTGCCAGCATCTCACCAGGCCTGTGCGACTGGGCTTAGCGCTGACAGATGATGCCACAGAGCTCATGGTACTGATGGACGAGGCACTAGGGCTTCGCTTTAACCCCGATGGTGTGGCCACTACTTTCCGAACTGTTGTTTTTGCCTTTGCTGGTGTGGTGGAAGGGAAGCCAATGCGTGTGACTTTATGCACTGGAGCAAATAAGCCATACTTTGGTTGGCACTGAAAATATCTGGGGAGACATAATGGAATACAATCATGATAGTGAAAGTCAAAGTTGCCATGTAGTGAACAGGTATTACAGCTTTTCAATCCTTTATTTAAAGATACAGTGGCTTTTGTACCTTGTGCCTGCCACTGCCCCGTCATTCTTTCCTAAAGGCTCATCCAATTCCACACCACACCACTCGCCTTTGGCAAAATCAGTTTCTCCCAGGAAACGAACCACTCCTGCCTTTGTACCACCAACCTGAGATGAAAACACCAAATGTTAGTCATATGGTGGATAATCCATGGAAGAAATTGGTAAATTTTTCTGTTAGATAATGTAACAAACTTTACCAGTACTCGGTCACCCATCTTCAATTCCCTTTCACTCTTCTTGACTGATCCAGTCTCGGAGAGGTTGGAGACGGATTCACTGTTTGTGTGTGTGAGGTTGGAGGATGGTATAGTAGTCGTACTGGTGGAGGCCTTCTTGGTTGTCGGCGTTGTTGAGGGTAGTGTTGATTTGGTGGTGGGTGTATGCGAGGTCACGCTGCCAACAGAAGGAGTGGGTGATGCAGCACGGGAGGGGGGTGCTGTCTGAGTCCCATTAGCCTCCCCCTCTTCGCGAGACAACTTGGAAGGTCGGGTAAATATTCCTCGCAGGGCTTCGCACTGGAAATAGCGCACCCCTGCCACCGACCCATCATTCTTCCCAATTCCGTCATCTAGAACAATCCCTGCCCACTGTCCGGGGGCAAACTGGGCCTCTCCCAAAAACTGTATGTAACCTGGCTTATTTCCATTTACCCATACTCGCTCCCCAATCTGGAAGCTCTCTCCAGCACTCTCAGCATCTCCTCCACTGGTGCTTGCAGCCGATTTGTTGGCTGCAACTTTAGCGCCTGCTGAAAAATATGCAGAGAAAAAGAGGTTCCTAAAAATCCATCGAGTAATTGACTTGTGTGAGAAAGACAATGTCACAGAGTCGTAGTACAAAACATTGCAATATCAAGTGATTTGATCAGATTATAATATGCACTTTAATCGTTCTTCTGTTTTAATCTGTTCACTTATAGTTATCCAACATGTCTATGACTTACAATTGTCAGAGTCTTCATTTAAAATTCTATAGTGACAACAATTCTTCTGTAGCAAGGGAAATCTAGGATTAATATTTCAAAAACTGGCTTTATCACATTTCTCATACAAATTATTACTTTTGGCAAGATCCTGGTGTAAAAGCTGTGATGCGTTATTCTCCTTAATGCCATCCCCAAGACACATGTGTATGTCATATTTTGTCTGTTTGTCTAGCCATTCAATGAAAGTGACCACCATGTTTAGCTGTTCTGGCTGAAGGTCCGGTGAAGGTGCTTCAAGTTGAGGTGTAGGATGACAAGAATTGTAAAGAAGTCGACGAACATGTATGGAGTGACACAACCTTTGAAAGGGTGTCACATTCACAAGCCCTATTGGAATGAGAAAATATACCAACTTGGTCCCCGCACCACAAGTATAAACTGGCTAGGGAATATTCAAGGGCAAACACTGCACTGCCACATGTTCACCACAGGTTAAAGAAGCTGCACGAAAGAAGATTTTTACCTGTGCTGGGGTTGGTCTTGGGGGCTGCTGTTCCAGGTGGTCTACCTATCTTGCTGGGCCCTTTGATCCCGCTGGGCTTGGCTGTGCTCATGTTTCCTCCTGTGATCTGTTAGACTCACAAGGCTTGTGGGTACAGACTGACCCCAGACCATCAAAAAAACGAATTGCAGCTATGTGATGGTGAAGTTTTTCTCTCCAGGCCAAAATCAGTTAAACAAAAAAATAAAAATAAAAACAAACAAAAAATATTAAACAAAAAGAAAAACCAGGAAAAGGGAGGAGGGAGAAAAAGTGCTGCTCACAAAAAGGACCCTGTTTGGAAGAAAAAGAGAAACATTACTTAATTATACTTTTACTGAGGACTTTAAGTACCACTGTTGGCTAATTCAGAAGAAATCTTATTAGTCAATCAAGTTAGTTTAGCCATTTCGGCAAATGTAAATTCGCTAAATTTTCCTGTCTCTGCTGTGGGTGGCTGTGGTACTGAGTGAACTAATAAATAGCTACAGATATAACTTTAAGGCAGGTTCATTGACTTTGTTTGTGGTGCTCTGTTAATGGAAGCATTTTTATTTCTGTTATGACAACAAGCTCTCACCACACAGCGCGTCACAGTTCATGCCTAAAAATACCCTGTCAACAGCCAGCCGATATGCAGTCTATGTAAATGCCATCATGGACTTCTGAATAGCTCATCATCTGTGACCTTGACCACAATGCAAGCAGTACCCCAAACACTCTCTCACTCAATCTATCATTCTGGCACATGCAATCATGTAATTCTGGTTGGCTGCTTCTCCTAAAACAGGATTACTGTGGAAACATGACCACCATCAGCAGCAGATTATCCTGTTTGTCAGATTACCTCACCACTGAAACGGATTGGCTGGATGTACTATTTAAAAACGGTGCCCCTGTTGTTCATAGTTTGACGATATGTCTGTGGCATTGTGATAGGTATTCATACACTGTGATTAATTCAATACAATGAGCAAAACTTCTGACAAAATACTGACAAGCTTTGGATTTCAGGCCAATCTACTGTCAGATCTGTAGTATTTTAGCCTATTTCAGTGGAGGGTTGAATCACAAACACGATCTCTGCAAAACAGGTGCACGGAAAGTCTAGGGCACCAACTCTGATGCTTGATTGAGCATCAATCAGCAAATTAGTAATAGCAAACTACACAAGAAACCTAAAGCAAGGATGAGCTGATTTGTCAACCTAACAATTACTGGAATGCGTACGTGAAGAAATATCTATGATGATATTACAATTAGTAAAAAGGAAAGACAATTAGCAAAGACATCAATGTCATCAACATCAAATACTGAGGACAGAGAGCTTTTTTTTTTTAACTAATAATGGTGAGTGACTGACTATATTTGTTAACAGAATCATTTTCTGTTGCACACTGTATGCCTGACAAATGAAGCAGTGCTTTAACTTCAGAATATTACCACAGGCCATGTATGTATATGTTATGAATGGCTTGGTCAATGGTTTCATTATTCTCTGTCAATAGCATAATCACAGATGTCAAACACGTGCAGGATCCTGGGGCAGAATTAGAAACAATTTCCTTGAGGCTTATATAATTATGAATCAACAAACCCAGTGCATTCTCACCTCTTCGGCAAAGTCACTGGACTGTTTAAGTCAGTGCTTGATCTCATACAGGGTAGATATTTCATGTAGAACTGTCAAACACTCTTCTAGATATTTCTCAGCAGAGAATCAAGGGTGGCCATCAGAAGGCAGTGACCTAGTTCAAATACAGCGTTACAGATTTCTCCCACTGTGCCTTTGAATGATACTGATTAGTGCTCTCAGGTTAAGAGGAGGTCAGAGAGAGAAAATGTTTCATGGCTGAAGACAGCATTGTGGAAATTAAAGTCTGTACCGGTATGCAACTATCTGAATCTTTTGTAATTCAGTTAACACAAAAATAAAAAGGGAAGCCTAAATGTCACCAATTTTATCAATATCTATGACTGAAGCATGCGCCTGTGGAATATGACAAGAAGTGTTTCTAAAAAATGATTGCATTATGATGTCTTCGCCAGGCTTTACTCGGCTGTCTTGTGTGAGCATTAACGAAGGAGGTTTAAGCTCTGATTGGTGAACTGAAGCAGTCAGCTGAAAATGATCCACTTAGTCTGGAGAACTTCCCACTACAGTAATGTTAATCTTTAGCCACTGACAGTCACTTGAATCTGCAGCTAGGAAGAAAGCCAAATGGCAATGTTTTGCAAAAGTTTCAGGGAATAGATGTATTAAAATGTAAAATGCTTAAAAATATCAACCTTATTTAAAACTGAGCTACACCTATTACATGTAGTCTGGCTGGTTTTCTTCTGTACATGTACACAAAGAGAAACTGGTAGATGGAAGCCTGTAAAACAGAAGTGAGACTCGTAAAAATAACGACATAATCAACTTCCATGTTGGTAATGACAGAATTTTATGTTCTCAAAATTGGTTAAAAAAAAAAGGCTCAACAGTATGGACACCACGCTTTGTAAGGATTTCACTGTCCTCCATTATCAAAACATGTAAAACTTCCACCCTTCATACCTTAGTTAAGCATATCTAAGTGATGCAAAACCAGTAGAAATTTGTATCCATTAAGCCTCCTAAGATTGTGTTAACTGATGGTTGGGTGTCACTGCTTACACGAGCACGAACAATGCTTTTCATTAGCGCTTGACATGAAGAATATTGATCCAAGTACAAACAGATTTCCTTGGAATGTTTTATAGCTAAACGTCCAGTTGTGACTCATTAGTTTAAGTCTATAGCCTTAGCTGCTTAGAACCCCTTATTAAGTCTTCAGAGTTGGCTATTCACTGATGTAATCCTTACTCCTACACTCTTGTTTTTGTCTTGACAAGGACAAATCGAGCTCTGGTTCTTCCTTTTTGAGGAAACATCTGCTGGGATGATTGTGTAGGACTCTGCTACTGACAGAGGATGATATAGAAAGCAGTAACAGGACATGAGCCAGAAGCATCCTGCACCGGCAGTGTCTGTGAATATAATACAGATTTACCTGTTTTCAAGTTTAACCTCCTTCATTGTCAACATGCAGTCATTAAACATATGTTAAAGCTACTATATATATATATATATATATATATATATATATATATATATATATATATATATATATATATATATATATCAACACTGCCTTCTCCCACACATATCCTGGATCCTACAATTGTGCGCAGGCATAAATGAGACCTAAAATTATAAATATATGGCTGATTGGTCATGGTTTCCACTGCGGCCTCAATGTAAAACCCAGACTTTCCATCTTTCTAAGTAATAAAGCCTATTCAACTAAAAACAGCTATGGTGAATTCCATATGGAGAAGTTCAAAGATTAGTACAAATATAGGAATTTCAAGTTCCCTAAGACTGCCACCGATTAAAGCTTTAGTCTTGTCAATCCGTCCAAACAAGTTCAACTGCTTTTTGTATGAAACAAAAAGGCTTAACCATAAATGCCCGAGTCGCACCTTTAAAACGCAAAACTGTCAAATGCAGTGACTCTACTATTGCTCACGGAGCGTTGCCTCACAGTGTACTTGTGCAGTTATTACCTTAACTGCCAGTTAAGGTAGTTATCCTGAGGTTTGGGCAACGAATTAGATCGCCTTGTTGCCTCTATCAGCAACGTAGCTAACGGATTGAGAGCTGTAGATGAGGTGGCACATCTGGTAAGAGTGAACGCCAGCAAAAAGAAAAAAAACATACTACTGCAGCTGACTTACCTTGCTAGCTAAAAGTCGATGTCTCTGGTGAGGCAGTACCCTGTTTATATTTAATTATATCGGTAACTCGCACATGTTAAAACATCGCAATAACCCACTGACAGACCACTGTGATAAACACAGCGACTGAAGCAAATTCCGTAAGTCCAAAAGTCTCCGCAATGTCACCAAAGCTCCAGTAGGGCACACTGCTGCTACAAGTTTACAGTCAGCATAACAAATTAGGTCATTTATAAAGATAGACTGCCGTTTAATGTTTTTATAACAAGCAGTTCGTCTACTCCACTGTCACTTCCTGGGTGAAACGCAGTCTTTTATCACGATAAGAATATACACGCTAGCGATGAGGCCCGAGCAACACGGGGAACCGGTGGTCGGCACCAATTGCTGGTTAGCTAGGTTAGCTAGCTAGACTAACAGCTTGAGTTGCGTCTAACGTGCGTTACCTGGTCAACTTTCACCTTGCTGTTAGTTTCCTGGTTTATCAGCAGCGAACGGACAATGAAGTTTACGGAAATACATGACCTCGGTGTGAGCTGGCTTATACTGACCTGATGTGTTTATCTCAAGCGAAGGTCTTCTCAGGAAATAATATCCAGCTAGCAAGCTAAGTGGAGAACCACGACGACTAGCTGCTCGGATCCGACACGGGCAGGCACAGCCCAGTTCCAAGTAGTCCGTCCAACGGCCGACAGGAACGTCAACGGCAAGTGCCAACCAAAGATGCTATGTTCAGTAAGATGGAACACACCCTCACTTCAGTGAGAACTATGTTCAGACCAAAAAAACTTTACTTTTAATCAAAGGGAGTCTCGTCCATTTATATTTGGCTCGTATTTTGCTGGCACGTACAGGGTTTGTATAGCGTAATATTGTCAAACAATATTATATTATTCAAGCATGCGAGGAGCACGTCGAGAAGTAAATCGGAACCATGTAATATCAGACTTTTCAGATTTATGACCATTTTAACAGTATCATTTTAACACTAGATCTTTATTCCAACAGAAAAGCCGCAAATGTACAAATAAAGTCAAAATTCAGGGGAGATTAAAAAAAATCTGAATATAATATCTAAATTCTAACATACCGGAAAGTTGTGACTTACATTTATGAATTCTCAATACAAAAACATAATGTAAAAAATGTGTTTTATCACTAAAGTTATGAGTTTGGACACCATCAGTTATACAGTCTAGTACATCTACACAAACACGCTTATACTGTATGTAGGTGTATTTGGTATGCATGCATGTGCCAGTCTGTGTCACACAATTGACAAAACATTCCCTATGTTGGAAAATGTTGCATTGTTTTTGTTAAAAAACACAATTTTTAAAATTCCATATTTTAAATGTTTAGAAATACCAATTTTCATGCTCCAAAACGAATTATATTAAAAACTCTGCCAATCAATCAATCATGACTGATTGATACTGAGGTGTCTAGTTAGCCTCCAAAGTCTAACATTGCTTATTTAGAGTTGCGGTTATCTGTATTTAAATGATGATGCCTTTTTGCTGGCAGATTCCTTTGAAAGGGGGGAATGAGCTTTATTTCAGCTGTGAAATAAATATATTTAATGAATAGTGAATGAATAAAGACAAAATGTTAACCAAGCGTTGTAATGTTATAAAACAAGCAAATTGTTGTAGTACAGTTTCAAATGTATGCAATTTCACTTACAATGTGCCTAAAAATCATCAAGTAGGCTGATCACTAAGCTCCACTGAAGATGGCTAAAAACAACAACAACAATATACTGCACTCACATATTTAGCCATCTATGCTGTCAACATACAGCACAATTAAATAAAACCCACATTGAACTATGGATGCCAGACAAAATAATGCACTGAAGCAAGTGAAGGCATGTTTACTTTAAGATTTCAGAGCAATTCCAGTGGAAGAAGAATAGAAAAAAAAAGCAATTTAAACATATTTATACAGGTAATGAGATTGCTATTTCACAAATTTTACAATTAAAAAAAAGGAACAGCATGAGTAACACAACTGCTCCAAAAACCAGAGACTAACTGCTCAAAACCTACAAACTATTGCTGTTGCAGCATCCCTCAACGCCCATCAATGTATCTTTACAGATCAAATGTATATACACAGCATAGACATTCAACTTATAAAATGATACATAACTAAAAACATGCTTGATAGGATGGAAATGAAAATATATGCTTTTGTTTAAAAAATATCCATACATCTTTGTGTTCCAAATGACAGTGCATTTTTATTTTTTCTTCGCCAAACTTCTAGGGGAACTTTTAAGTAAGTCTCTGATCCTAAGGTATGTCCCTGTGGCTTCAGCAACTTCAGTGAACTCTGGAGTATCTTCAAATGGAACAATGCCAGCTGCAAACCTGCTCCGATGAGGAACAGCCGTTATCTTCTCGTCATTCGAGAACTCCACATCAGGGCTTTGCGGATTGTCTTCCTCACATTTGACTGGATCAGGGCTCTGTGGGCTGTCGTCTTGGAGTTTTACTAGAGCAGGACTCTGAGAGCCGACATTTTGGGCTTTGACTGGACAAAGATTGTGAGGGCTGTCATCTTGGGATTTGACTGGACAAGGACTGTCATCTTGGACTTGAACTGGGTCTGGACTCTGAGGGCTGATATCTTGGACCTTGACTGGTTCTGAACTCTGAGGGCTGATATCTTGGACCTTGACTGGTTCTGAACTCTGAGAGGAAATCTGTTGAACCCCTGGTTCCCTTTGATTTTCCTTGCTATGACAAGTTTCTGCAGGTTTTGTTGTGTCCATTGCTTCTTCAACCACCACCGTTTCAGTGCCGACATAAGCAGGTGTGGAGACAGTCGGTGAACTGGGCATAGGTGTTCCCACTGCAGGTGTTTCACAGTCACTATTAGTGGCAGTGTCAGCATTTTCTAGAGCTGCCCAAATCAGCCTCTGCTGTTCCTCTAGTTCCTCCAATGTCAATTCATCCTCTGTTCCGTCCACAGTGTCATCAATGACTACCCACTTATCTCCACGCAGACCTGGGGAGCCATTGGTGGGTGTGGGAGGAGGTGTACCCTTAGGGAGAGGTGGGGGAGTGGGTGTAGCAGGAGGAGTCCCCCTGGGTAAAGGAGGAGGTGAACTGAAGCAAGGGGAGCCAGGGGGCAGTGGAGGTTGGAAGTGGAAATCACCGTGGCCATAACTGTAAGGTGTTCCTGGGTCTGAGGAAAGATAACCAAAGATTAAAAAAATAGAAAGGAAGTATTACTGGACATTATTCTGCATTTAAGCCATGACTAAAAACAGAAGAGCTGCTTTTTACAACGTGGCATCATTGTAAGCATTATTTTCATCAAGTCAACTTTGGGATAAAGATCAGGAAAATTATTTCGAATTTCTGCAATTTTTGACGCTTTAAAACATAACTTTGTGTTCACGTAACTTGTGAAGGACATGTTAGGATCAAATGGATGTGCCGTCTGAAAAACATAACTAAGAAATAAACAGTTACCTGATTCAATATCCATGTCCGAGCTTCTATCAGAGTTCCGATCAGGACTGGACCTTGTCTTCTTCCTTTGCTGCGTAGATGACTCTGATTCATGTCGTCTCTTGTTGCTTGTGGCACCAGGCTGTTGGCAAGGAAGAATGACATGTGGAATTAGAATATTGAAGGGCACTGCCCTAGTGCACAGAAATAACACATTTTCTCTTTATCAGTGCAATGTAACCCAATGTCACACTGCGGTGGGAAATCACAATACCGGCGTTCCAGAGCTCTACAACCCAGCCATGAGGGAAGAAAAGACATGAAGACAATCCCACACTGCTGCCTGTACAACTCTGCATAATCGGTGCATGCCTGATTTAGAATGCAGCCTGAGACCACTAACACACAAATAAATGGTGTTTTCACTCTTATCCTCCAAGTGACCAGACACTACAACAAGTGTTTCAGAATGGCACGACTTTTCTTATATTCCTCCAAATTTTTACAGAATATATAGTTGTTTTTTATGGATCTTTCATAATTGTTTGTATTTCTAATATGTCCATTTGGTGCATGATGCAAGCTCTGACATTTAATTTGAGCAAAGTGGTAGGACTTAATATTTATTTCCATAAATCGGTCACCATACAAAGACGTAAATGCATCTACTGTACTCTCATGTTAATGTACCAAGATAGAGAGGATCTGAATTCATGGTTGTATCACTGCAATATCTAATGTTGTCATAATAATCCTTCAACAATTCTTATGTAACATTATAGTAACTCAATTCCTTTTATTCAAAATGTGTCTTTCATTTCAAACTGCAGTGGTTTCCCAGAGAATGAGTAAAGAACTCACAAATCGTATCTAAGGTGTTTGCAAGTGATGACTAGAAAGGTTGGTTAAAGAGGTGAAAGTCTGTCAGACAGAAGCTAGGCAGCTGGTGTAGCACATATGTGTTGAGAGGAAAAACCCAACCATTTGGAGGGACTTCAAGATAATTACCATTGGGAAGTTGTTGGAAAGATAGGCTGCGTAGTTTTGCTTCATGTGGCTGGTCTGCATTGGAATAGACCCATACTGCATGAACTCCTGGAGGTCAGAAAATAGAAAAAGTGTGAGATGTGTTCTAAAGATGCCCTAAAATTATACAGACTCCTTTTGATGCAAATTAAGTTACACACATACTATATGTGTGTAACTTAATTGAATGCAAAGCAACTCCATGGACCGTATTTTTATTCAGCACTTATCTCAAATTTGTGGCAGAATCTAAGTTTGTAATTAAACTAGGATTCAAATATTCAAGCACAAATGCTGATGAAATCACATCGCAGAATGCTAAACCGAGTTCTATTTTTCATTTGACAAAAACCCTCAAGATAAATAAAACAAATATGAAAATAAATGAAATATGATTATAATTGAGATAACAGGACTATCATAACTAGTGAAACATTCCAAGAAAAAAATTACATTGTAGGACTTACATCTTTCATTTGGTGTGATGCAGATACATTGAAGCCGGGGAAGTCCACCAGTTTGGAAACATCATATGAGATGTTTTGCGAATTTGTATTGTCTGTTATACCATCATTTGGAACTAGAAAACAGAAAGAAAAAAGAGAGATCCAGCCCAATCTTTGTACAATTCAATATCATAAATTCAAAGAAAAATCAGTGCAACCACACCAGTTTCAATTTAATTTAGAACATACCATTTCCATCATACATTGTCAAGCCAGAGTTTTCCATCTCTGCCTCTTTGAGCCAACCTGGTGGGTAGCCCAGCTGCCTCATACGATAAATTAGAGGAGGGAGGGTGTTGCAATCAAGTCCCAGTGCTGTCAACAGCTCCTCACTGTTCAAAAGCACACCGCAGTGTAAAACATTAAATCAACAAGATGTATTTTTGGCACAGTATAGTGCATGTGATTAATATGTGTCTATACAAAAAAAAACAACCTTACCTCATGACTCCTGGCTTGTATTTGGCAAACCTCTCCTCCACTTCATCAGCATGGTATCGCTGATTACTCTGCATGGCCTGGTTGCTGTTCTGATTAAACTCCTTCCTCCTCTCATTTATTGCAGCCATGTCTTTAGGCTAGAAAGGTAAACATGTAAAAAATTAGTAGATAAAGTTCTGATTTTTCTTATATTTAACTTGGGATCATACCATTATAATGCTTTCTTGTTCTTACCTTGGGACAGTCTCTCAGTTGGTGACCACTCAAACCACAGTTGAAACACAACGACTTGGGTCTAGAATGAACAGGTGAGTGATAGACTCATCATATATGTATATGCCACAAAGCAACGAAAAAAGGCAAGAAATACACCAGGGATGAAAATTAAAAAGCCTCATTAATAGCTCAACTTACCTTTTGTCTTTCATTTCTATGTCCTGCCCATCTGTGCCAATGACTTGGTTAAAAACCTGGTGATAGCTTTGCAACTATTCAGGAAATTGTATCATGTTTGTGACAAACACTTTATCCTGTCAAGTTCAACACCTTAATAGAAGTCTTACTTGTATATTTAAACCAAATTGCCAAATTTCAAATCAGGACATATTTACTTGAAAGAGAACATTCTTATCCCGTGGCAAAACCATTCACAAATGTGCAACACATGTTCAAAACAGATGACCTGACAGACTAGGCTGTCCATTTTTGATGATGTGTCAATGTATCCATCTTAAAGATACGTTGGAATTTCCCATCCGTCTGTCTGCTGGGGGTTTTCATTCACCAGAGGTTGTCCAAGTTTATCAACACTGAATGTAGTGAAATACAAGACACTTCCAACCACCTAAGGCAGGAAAATAAGAAAATAGTTTATGATACATGAACAGCATGTAGACCATTTGAAAAAAAATTAAATAAAAATCTAATTCCTTTCCAGGAGGCAAGAAATTGTGCAACGTGCAAGGCACTGATAATAACAGTAAATACTCACTGTAAAGGCCTCAGTTGTTGTTCTTATGCTAATGGTAGAGGACTTCTGTAGATCTTCATCCATCGCAAAAGCTGAAATCTTCATAAAAAGGACAGACATTTTTTTCAGCAAATTCATAACTGTATAGATATTGATCATATATTTTTTTTTTTATTAAAGTAAAAAACTATTTTTGGTAAAGACCTGTGGTTTCATTTGAAATACGGAGTTTTTCTTTTCATTGCTCGGTTTCTGGTGCTTCAAAATCACACTGGAGATGCAATCTTCGATTTCTTGGCGACACAGCCTGAATGAGACATTTAGTGTTTCTTTTTAACAGTTTAGGGATGAGTTGCAGACACAGCAACGTCATTAATATGCTGTATTTTCAGTTTGAAAATTAACAGTTAACCAAGGCTGACGTAACAAAACATACTATGCAAACTACAAGAAAGATGAATCCATTCCACTGCTTACTTCGAGATCATGTTGTTTGTATAGAGGACTTGAAGAGCTGGCCCGTCAAAGTTGACATCTTCAACCGTGATGCCGCTGTTAAGTCAAAGGGAAATTAACAACGGTTAGTTATAACCGCTTTCGTTTCATTTGTTGTGAGCATTGACGTTGCCTAGTGTCAGCTAACAATCACCTTGGTCGTGTCAGGATGTTCAGTTTTCTTCTCAACCCTTTATGTAATCCATGAATTAAGGTAATAGATAGAAAACCTAGACAGGGATCATTAGTGTACATTTTCTATTTTGGTTAGACAGGCGGCTCGCGCCACTAGCAGACGTTAGCTAGTGCTACATCCACAATGCTAGCACATACTGGGCGCATCAGACACAAGGATATTCTCTTCAGTGAGTCTCTGAATGTAATCATCACACTGCTCCAGTTTGCTCCTAAGCTGGCTCGTCTCCTCTTGGTCTTCTTCATCGCTCGTGAAGCGTATGTGGGTCGGGACCGGCGGTGCGGAGTCATCAAGCTGCTGAAAGAGCTCACTATCCCCGAAATCTACTTCAGCCATTTTTACACAGCTCTCTGTACAACAGGGGTTCAGAGGTGAAACCAACCGTTCTGCTTACTCATTGGTCCTGTTATATCACGTGTTATTTACATCCTTCTACGCTTTGCCCACAACGCTGGTTTATAGGTTAAGAAGTCCCCAAAATACAGAAAATTACACAAGCGACGAGACAAACCCGACAGTACACATTTTCTACAACATATTTGTAGCAAAATCTATAGGTTGTACATAAACCAAGACCACAAAGCACATAAATTAGTCACTTTTATTCATGGCGGTTTGTTTGGTCTGCAAGACATCGTTTTGGGCTTAAAACACCCTATCAGTTTAATACCGTTGATATAGTTCGGTTTGTTGTAGCTGTTTGACTTCGTTGCGTTGACTGTATTCTGGTAAAAGATTCAGGCATTCTGCGGAAGAATTTACAGTCGTGACTAAGTGAGGAACTTAATTTACTTTCGGCAATGTCGGGCTGCTCAATTATCCACTTGACTTTACCGCAGTGGGACGGGGGCTCACGGAAAATACGCTTTATTCACTTGGTGGATTTGACATCATTCAGCCTGACAGAGTGTCCCAATAAGGTGAGTGTTAAGTATCCCCGCATTCTCAAAGATCGATTTTATGTTAAAAGAAAGTGGTTTGTAATCATATTTCCAATAACCCCTGGTTTCAGATTATGGTGGCCGATACCTATAGCGCAAGCTAGCTGCTAGAGGGTGCTAGTGTTAGCCATATATCGGGCATCTAATTTAGATACAACTAAATTATTTTAATTTTACATACAACTACTTCATTTTTTTGCCTTTAATTTTGTGTGTTGTGTGCAGCCGCCTCAATACTGATTATCACAACACATATCTCTCTTATCTGTTTTCAGAGTGCAGTGGTTCCTCTTTATTTAGGAGCTGATCTCTTCTCCAACACGGACATCCGCATAGAGAACCACCCCAGGTACCACGCCAAGTTTGCCAAGAAAGGATTTGCAACAAAAATACATTTTTCTTCAGGTAAAATGTGCAAGAGAAAATACCATCACAAGGACATAACATTGGCTTACACCAATGCACACACCAAGACATGACCATGTTATCTTCCTGTTGCAGCATTCCGGTTCCATGGGTTGAAGGTACATACTGCAAGTAACAGCCTCTGGTTCTACAGCGTTCAAGGACTTTTTCGAGTAGCCTTTGAGATGTACAGTAAGCAAGACCAGCTTGCTGTTTTAGAGAACTTCCAGGTGCAGTACAGTTAACATTATTCACATTTATATTACTATGTTATACTTTATTTTCTATATATAAATATGCTTTTCCCTTTTGCAGGATGTTTGGAAATTGCAGATAAATGACAGCCCTCTGAAAATGAGTTACAGCCTCAGTGCGCAGCTCGACTTTGCAGTACCAAGCGGGCTACAGCAAACGGATTCAGGGAAAGAAATGCCACAACCCCAACACGGCCAGGTTGGCAGGGAATCGGTGGATGTATATGGAAGTGACACATCAGCAGATCACGATTATTGTTCTTTTTCCAAGCAGAGCTTGCAAACTGCGCCAAGCCAACAAGTTTTATCCAATGTGAAAAACAAATTGCACAGCTTGGATGAGAAACTCAACTCTGAGCCTCAAAGCTACTCGGAACACCTGGAAACTATCTTCCTGCTTTTGGAGAACATTGATCGGTTCATAAATGGGAATCTAGAAGAAAAGCATGTGACAGAAACTGTGTTAGCCCTGCTCAAGGCCAAAGACTGGGGCTGTGTGTACTCGAGTTCCCTGCTTTGTGGTATAGGACGCTGGCTAGGCCAACAGTTTCATACAGCCAACAGCAGCATCAGCCAGAAAGTGGAGGGCTTTAAAGTTCAGCATATTGAACGAATTAGTGACTTGCCACCTGCTGAAGAACTGGCAACAGAGCTATTCCCAGAAGCAATGCGAACGCTGCTGCTTCATTGGATGGGCTTAAGTGAGGAGTCCACTGTGGAGAAGAGACACAGCGAGTACCCAATCCTGCTGCTTATCCTTGAGTTTGCCAACCACAACCTCATCACCGGTGTGGCTCATGTGCTGTACTCCAGTCTTATATGTAAATAGGAGGGGATTTCAATTTACATAAGTGAATAAGTTACTCTTTCTTGCTTGGGACAGTAGTTTTTGCTGCACATGCTACTTCTGCCAGATTGGTAACGATTCAATTTAGACTTTCTGTGGAATTGTATTGCCAAGATATGCTTATCATGCAAGTTATTAATAACTCCATGCAAATAGTGTTAGTCTAACCAAGTTAAATTTTGTTAAGACAAGTTATTTTTCTGCTGTAACGCAGTTCCTTAATGCAGTTCATTCAAGTTGACATCCATTTGATTCTAAATTATTTAAATGGATTTTGAAAGAATATATTGATATTATAATTTTATCATCACCCAGCCCTGGGAACCACACTGTATCAATCTTGAACGAACATGTAACAATGCACAGATATCACATCAAAAAATAAGTAAGTAGATGTATTAAAAGAAAACATATTCAACACAAAACTAATTTATTTGAAGAACATTTGAAATGTATTATCTCTCTTGTCAAGCACATCTTTATCCATGGCAATCTTGAAGACAATATGAACTACAACCCACTGTTTTTCCCAATCAGGATAAATTAATCTGTGGGATTCTGATAATGCATCATTGACTTCAGATGTCTTTTGCTAAATGGATGTAAACAATGTTCACTTGAACCACATTATATACAGTTCATGTTCAAACAATCACATATCAATATATATATTTGAGTTAAAAAAAAAGAAGCTACCACATTTTTCAAACAAATATCTAACTTTAACCAGTATCAACCAGTCAAACTGATGCATCCTTTTTCAAAGATTACAGTACAGATTAATTAACACTGAGACAAACTCAGCATCTGACTATTTACATTAATGTTCCAATATGTGAGAAGTTCGTCTATAAATAAATTACAGATTCAGAGCAACATCCATGCAAGCTTGAGGGCTAGCAATGAATCGGTGGTCCTATATGATCAGATGAGCGGCAAAGACAGCCATGGTTTGGCACTACATGGAATCCATTCCGCGTGAGAATGAGGTGGTGAAGCCAAGGCCCATTCCCCTCTGGGTGTGTGTCTGAGACCGAGCCATCTCATACTGAACGTCAAGGTTCCTGAACATCTCCTCCTGCTTTTGAAGAGTCTTCAAGCCTTCATCATTAAGTGGTTTGGCAGCTTCGGCTTCATCCTCTCCCTGCATAGATATCAAATTGAATTAGAGAAAGTAAAGATTAGAAATCTTAAAGTAGTGTAATGAAGATTTAACCATGGTATCGTTACCCATTTGTTAATAAGATGACAGCGATACTTACTTTAATACCCATTAGTTTACGGAATTTTACATTTTGGTTCTTGTTTCCAAAGTTTAGCTTCTCCCACAACTCAGCTGTCTGGGACTTGTCCTTAAAAAAATGATAGGCATCACGTTTTCACAAATACGAAAATACTGTACTGTATAATTTACTTTTTTCAACAAATTGAGGAGGAAACACTTGGTATTCATAGAACTGGTGGATAAGTAAGAAATAACAGCTACATCCAATCTTACCCCCTCCTTTTTCCCCTGCCATAGCATTTTCCTCTTTTTCTCCTGCTCTGCAAACTTCATGGGGTTTACAGCGGACGGGTTATAGTAGCTGGGTACAGCAATACCAGTCTCTGCCAGTGTTCTTGCTTGAAGGGCTGCCATTTGTGCTGCCATGGCTATCTGAGGTGTGACCTGGGTCCCAGAGGCCAGGAGAGCTGCCACATTTAGGGCTGGGCTTGAGGTGGCCACGGCAGCTGCAGCGGCTACTGCTGTAATAGGGGCAGTCACTGGAAACAAAATACACAGACCAGGACCTTAAGTAACTGAATCTTGACTGAAATAATAAAGGTTTTTAAAACTTGGCACAATAAGTGCTTTTCACCTGCAACTATCTCCTGCTGTTGCTGCTGTTTCTCGAACGTGTCCTTCTCCTTCTGCTCCTGTAGTTTCTTGGCTCTCTCCAATCTGGAAAAAAGAAGGTTATGTTACTCTTTTGGTTTAAAAGTATATTTTGCAAATTGCTCTTTACCTAAAAGTGATAACATTACCTGTAAGCAACAAAAAAAAAGAAAAGAAAAAAAGTAGCTCCATATGTTAGAGACATCAGCCAGACTTTACATATGTATTTTTGAGCATTCTTGCCATTATTTATTAGGGGACAGCAAAGATTTGAAAGGAAATGAAGGTAGCGAAAAGAGGAGTAACATGCAACAAAGGTCCCCGGCCAGACTCTAAATGTGGACATTGAAATGACATGGTCAGTGTCTTCGTTACCTAGACAACCAGTACACCCAAAGCCCTGATCACCATTTTATGATTCCTTATTTTCGTACCAATGTGGTTTTATGAACAACAATGCTCTCTGGCAAGTGCAACATGGATGAGAAGTCAGATTACAGCCAAACCCAGCGGTCTACAACTTTAATCTGAATAACCTCAGGAATGAATGGTGGCTGATGGTGAGTTTTAAATTTATTTTTCTGTTTGGTTCCATTAACAAAATCTAATGTTTTTTGCATGCTAGCCATATCATTTTCTTAAAATGATGGGCATTAATAGAGCAGTAAAAGTTAATAGCTGCTTTTACACAGATGCAATAAGCACCTCTGCCATTTCTCGGATTTGGCCAGAACAGAACAACCAACCATCTATATTGTAAATGCCATGTAAGCTGTTGCCTTGCCTTCTGGCCAGGGCCTCTTGTGCATCCATAGCTGTGTTTCGGCCCCGGAAGGCAGGTGGATTAACAGACCTGCTTCGACTCTTTCTGCATACTTTCTCACTCCTTTTCTTTCGCTCCCTGATGAAACCAAAAAAAATAAATTCAATTAACATACTGTTAATAACAAGCAGATTAATAACCATGCACTACAAGAGTTCAAAAACACTTAAGTGCCCACAATAAATACTGTGATTGCCATTAAGCTCACCTGCTCTTACTGCGGCTTCTGCTATGACGGTGTTTAGTTCTGGAACCTGAGCGAGACCTAGCTTTCTTCTTCCTGTCCCGGCTGCGTGAGCGTGATCGGCGTTTGTCCTTACTTTTGCTGTGAGGTCGTCTGAAAGCAATAGGACCCATCAACATGAATGATAGAAATTACTAGCATGAATCATAATGATACCATACATTAACATCCTTGATTATTGTAAAAAATGCATCTGTGGTAATCACTTATCGCCAAAAATGCTCTGGCCAAATTACCATTAATCAAGAAACTATAACACATCCTTAATGACTATGAATTTCTATTGGAGTCATTAAACATGTTAAAAGACCTGCTGAACATATTCCAGCATGCAGTTTTTCGACCAGTCTAACCTCTCTCGCGAGTGTGACCTTGACAAGCTCCGACCCTTGGACGGCCTCCTGTCTTTGCGTCTGGATCGCTCCTCTCCATTCTCTGTTGAATGTCTCTCGGGCTCTTGTCGCTCGTCTGTTTTTCTGTGTGATTTTGATGGCTTCTCGGAGTCCCTCTTTCGTGCCTGTTTTAAGAAGAAGTTGTCTCTTTCAGGAAAATAGTGCAACAAAAAGAGTTAGTACCATGGCTTATGGCAGTAGGTATGAAATAAATGTTGACAAGTTGAAAAAAAAAGTCCTTGTCATTTAAAAGCTACTTTCATTACATACACAGAATGTATTTTTGTAAAAACAACTGCAAGTTTGTACTGTATGCACTTATTGAGGGTTGCTTTGGATAAGAACTTCAGCCAAATAAATGTATTGTAACAATGTAATTCATCAAAAACCGGCATGTTTGGAACCTCTCACAACTTGTAATGGTATGCATGCAAATCGAAAGATCTCATTCCCCCAGAAAAAAATGTGGTTTGCAGGTTCAGCTATTAAAAACTATTCAATGATACAAATTTGAAACCAGTGAGAGGTGAAAATAGGGATGGGCATCCAACTTACTTTTTACAGCTTCTATACATACGTCATCCAAATCATATAACACACAAAGATAAATAAAAAGTGAAAAACATGTACATTTCCTCAAGTAAAATCATGCATTTCTACAATGCATTTTTTTGGTCACATTTAATGTGATATGCCCCAGCTTGTGTCATTTTCTTTATAACCGTCACACCATCTTTATCTCACGTGAACATATTTTGGAATTGGTCTTCATTAGTATGAAGAGCCAAATCATATCATCAAGAAGGAAAGGGGGATACATTTAAGGATTAATTATTTATAATATATAATAGGTTTAATTATGCCCATCACTAGCTTGAAGAGATGCAAGACTTTTTTCTACAAATAGTGTGAGACAAATAGGAGTTTGAATGGCAGATAGTTACCTGTCCCAGTAGTAGACATATTATTTTGCTATGTCAGCAGGGTCTTCTGTTCAGTCTCTTCGTGCATTAGCACGCTGAGTATGATTTATTATAGAAATGTTATCATGTGATCTACACACACGGTATAACAAAAAAAGATTTACGCTTCACCATTTAATATGGTTACAAAAAATGACAGATATCCAAGGATGAATGCTTCCTTTGAGACATGTCAACATAGGGAGGGTAAAAAAAAGGGCCTCTTTCCATGTGTGTAAGCCCATCTCCATGTCTTCTGTTCTTAACTTTGATTATTGTATAATATTTTACCTAAGAAAAAAATACTCACCTCAACCTAAAATTAATAAGGAATACTTAAAAGGCCTTCAAAATGACACTAAATATGTTTCTAGTCATAGAAATGAATTTGTTAGTTACCTCTTTACTCCTGCTGCGACTCCGTCTGTATTTTCTGTCACCTGGAAACAGCAGAAAGCAAAGTTTTGACTACATTTTCTGCAGAAAAAAACTGAAATGAGGTTGAGAAGAGCCACACTTGGAAAATTAGTCTATGGACACATTAAAGCTACACTCTTAAAAAGAAAATGAATGTCCAGACTTGGAAAGTAACTGTAGTTATAGGTTATCATACTGTCACAAACAATGTAATTACATATTAGCAAAGCAACCTCAATCACTTCACAAATATGAGGATACATTTTTATTGTTGCTAAATCAGTCGCTGGCCGTTTTCTTTCCACAAATTTAACGAATAGATCTCATGAGTGTATATACTGAGAACAAATTTCATGCAATGGCCCAAAATATTCTGGCATTTACAGCACTGTGCGGGTAATGCTGCTGAATACTAACGTTTTCTATCCCTAGAGCGTGACCGTGACCGCGAATGATGGTGTTTGGAGCTCCTGGGAGATCTGGATGACCCCATGCTGTGTTTTTTTCTGTGATGAACTGGGGATCCTGTTCTGGTCAAGTCAACAGAGTCATTGTCACTTCCCTGGAAAAAAAAAAAAAGGATACAAGTTTTTTAAAAAGCCCATCAGATTTCAATTCAATTTTATTTATAGTGTCATATCACAACAAAAGTCAATCTCAGGACACTTTAGATATTGAGCAGGACTAGAACACGCTCATGTACTTTTTCAGAGTCAATACATGTTCCAAGTCCCAACATCACCGGGGAGCAAGCAACCCTTTAACATTTCAGTCTGTTAAAGGTTTATTTTAGCACCCTATGTCTACCATGATGGCGGCCCAAGTTAACGAGCTCTCAATGTCAGCTATGTGCTAGCAAACTACCGTAGTTAGCTAGTGCACTTGCATACAAACCAATACTGTTTTTCTATCGTTTGCTAGCAGACAAAGGTGACAAAAAGGAACCATGAAAGTTTAGATGTCCGTGTTGTAAACTGGAATTTCTAACTTCGATAAAACATCTTGAAACCCTTTGTTTGAACATTCTCTCCCTCTTATGCATGATGGGAATTTTCTTTTCCCATTGAAGATTGTTTTTGTTGTCTTATGCCCAGTCTAGCAAATTAGAATTTACTTTTCATCCTAAGCTATACATACAACCTTAATTATTCGTCTCAACAAAATCAGTACATGGTGATCCGATGGTAAGGAATAATATAGTAAGTATATTAAGTGGACAATGGGTTATCATCTATAGACTCTAGACTCAAACAGCGCTTTCGGAAGTGCTACAAATAGCACTATCGTTACCTTGGTCCACTATATATAGTAGCGTTAAACAATAGTAAAAAGGCTAGTTATGTTTAAATGCGGCAGTTAAATCGAATACGCCATTCGAGTGTCATGACATTGCTTTTTCAAACAAATCAGTTAGCCAATATGCTATCTACATTAGCCAAACCCTACTACGTTCGCCATTCATACTTCCATCAGAGAGCAATTCGAACGTTAGCTAGGTCGCTACGCTAACTGCTAACTAACGCTAACCGCCATCTTTAAAAAAGAAAAAAAAGAAAAAGAAAAAACGAAGTATTTCTAAATAGAATCGTAAACCTCAAATTATGCTACGTATATGTCCCTGCGTTTATGTATGTCCTGATTATCGTTATGTAATGGTACCTACCGACATAATCCTGAAGCACACCCTATGTAACGCGGCTGTTTTGTTGTCTGTGTAAACCAAAACGTACACGGAGTGGTACTTAGCTGCTACTCAGCCGTTGTCTAGGTCAGCAAAGCTAAGTTGACCTGGGTTGCCAGGTTCTACCTCTTGTATCTCGTACATTACGTCTAACGCTAGCATACTTGTATACATAACCCAGGTCGAGCGGAGCGAACACCAAGCAGGGGACGGGGCAGCAAATATGTGAAAATATAATAAGTATTTCAATTTTGACGAGGTAAATTCCATAATATGTAATCACAGGGCAATTACTAGTAATACGAGATATTTGATTTTACCACTATGCCTGTAGAGTTTTGACGGTTGATGAAGTGGAATAAGAGGAATTGCGCTTCTAGTTTTTTCTTTTTAAACTCAAAATACAATAAATCACCGATGCATGATCTAATCTTTATACCACTGCTGTGAGGTTAGCAGTAACGTTAGATCAGGCAACGTAGCCAACCTGGCAACGCCACAAGGCGCCTGTAGTAATGCCCCGCCCATCTGAGTTTGTTACATGGTTTTCTCCCTACATTTAGCCTGTCAGGCAGCACTTCAGTCAGACTGTGCACAGTCCACATAAGCTTCATCAATTAAATGGTAATGTTTGCATTACTATTGAATAATATTTAAATCTGGCATGTGGTTGGGTTTCACTGTTGCTAATTCAAAGGCGGGAGGCATGATTTACACGTTGACAGAGATTGAAGTCGTATCTGTTAGACACAACTCAGGGGTAACGTGCACGGCGTATTAAAGCAACCCGCCAAATTCTAAAGCTAGCTAACACTGTTTTGTCGATTCTGTGTTTCGTAGCTGTCTAATTATTTCAGTGGAATGGTGAGTTACTGTCTTTCAATTCGCCATCGCTCACAAATATCAGCAGGTCATCTTAAATGTTGTTGAATTATAACGCTCAACTGAACTACTAGCTTTAGCGTTTTAATACAATTAAGGTGAAGTCAACGTGCAACAGAACTGTCAACTTAGACGACATGGATAATGTTGGCTAGCGCGTCTAATTAATCGCATTTCATGTAAACGGCTAGTAATGAATCAATATGAGATCATAGTCTAAAGATCACATTTCCTCTAGGAAAACTAGCTCCGCGACATGGCGATGTGGAGCGACGTTGAACTTCTGACCAACGAGGATACAAACACTGTCCGTTTCGGCAGTGTGTCAAGGGAGGAGAATGGTAGCGGCTTGTATCAGGTGGATACACTGGTCAAAATCTCCAATGCTAATGAGGTAATGCACGTCAATATTTACATATACTTTGCACAAACTCTCCATATAAAGTACTACAACAATAAGTAGTGGCTCCATAAAGTACATTCCATCACTTTACTAGTAACAGCACTGAATGGATGGAAATGCTGATTTTTGCAGGTGCAGACAGATCCACGTCTCTCCTCCTCCAGTGGTGTCAACTGGAGCATTGTTGTTGCTGACAAGACAGTTATCCTGTTTGACCAGAGCTATCAGACCATCCTGCTGCTTCTTAATTTTGGTATGTTCCTCCTCTCATCTTCACCCTCTTTACTGTCTGTGAGATGTCAGTTTGAATGGCCTATGTGGCAGCACACAAATCAGCAAGCCCAACATTTTGTTAAGATGACCGATGGGCAGTGCTTTTTCTGTTGATGCTGCATGGATAGTCCAAACTAAATCACTTTGAAGGTACTGTAACAGTTCAGTCACATGCCAGATTTCATCATGCCTTTCCTGTCAATGCAGTTTGACCTTTCTGGGTAATTTTATTTTTATTTTATTTTTTTCTCCAGAAACTGATGTCGATGCCATTGATCTATGCCTGGAAGGACAGTTTTTGGTTGTCTGTGAAAGAAATGGAAACCTTCATTTGATCTATGTTCCACACAAGAGAATCCTTCTCACCAGGGTATGGATGTTGTTATATTTATAAACGTTTTTCTTAAATAAGTTTGAATTGCATAATGTGTGTTCACTTGTGTACATTAACATAATGTCATTCTCTGGGTTTGTAGGCTTTGGTAGAGAAACCATCGAGTGATGATAAGAAAACATACCGTTATCTCATCATAGAGGAGGACAAGGCATCCTCAGGTAAAAATTCAACTTGAATATGAGACATGTCACGAAAAATTAAGGTTCACTGTTGACTTGAAGGAATTTTCTAAATCTTTTCTGAATGGTGTGTTGCCACTTTCTCTGTTTTTTGTTGTTGTTTTTTTATAGGGATGTACCATGTCTTCCTTCTCGTTAAGGACGGATTTTTCCACATTACAAACCTTGCATTAGCAAAGATCGAGACAGGTATCAAAACATCATGTGCAGTAGAGTTTTTTTGCAGACATTGCCATGACCAAATTAAACATGAATTATTCTCTTGTCAACACAGCAATTGAAGAAATGAATCTGGGAGCTTTGAAAGAAGTAAGTTAAGGCAATCTTCTTCCCATGCAATCACAAACTTCCTGCTACAGCAGAACTATAATCCCACTTTTCCTCTCAGCTCCAGTCGATCATCAAGATAGACTTCTCCTCCACTAGCGATTACCATGACGAGGGATGCAGTACAGGGGTGATGTTCAATCTGGGTCCTGATATCCACTTAATAATCGGGGTCAGTGTTTTATTAATTGATTTACCACCTACATAATGGTTATACATTTGAATGAAAGCAAAATTGAAGATGGTACTTCAAATATTTATTGCTTGCGATACCTTTTTATACTATGTCTGATCGTCCTGCATGTAAGCAACAGATTATGTTGATGATTATGATGATATTGAAATCAGTGTTTACAATGATGTCTGTGAAGATTCTCAGTCATCCAGTTCATGGGAACCTTATCTTAGGCAACTGGACTTTCTTTAGGTTTTTTTTTTTATGTTAATCATGATATTAAGACAAACTTTACATCAAGCTTAAAATATTTGCCTGAATAAAACCTTTCTATGAATGGTATTTACTCCTTATATAAAGCAGTAGAACAACATGTATTTTTTTATGTAATATGTCACAACATAATCATCCTCACAGGGGGATAAAGAAAACATTGTGACTCACTGGACTATGGACCCTCATCAGGCCAAGATGTGCCTTGCTCACTCCATCAACAACAGCTTAATTCCAGGTAAAGTCTTGCCTTGATGTTCATTACATTAATGCACATTTGATAATTTGCCTAAGAATAGACTGTGTGAGGGTTGTAACATATATTCTCCCTATATGTTTACATCAAAGGTGTGAGGAAAATGGTAGTGGTTGAAAATCACTTGTATATTCTTGATACTGAGGTGAGTTCAGTGGTATCACCTGTAGCTGTTGGATATACCATTGCATGAGGTCCGATCAAAAGTATTGAAGCTTTGTGTGTTTTCTTTGACTTCAGGATACGCTGAGTCTTTGGGACCTACATTTCCTGGTCATGATTCACTGTTGGCAGGATCTTGCCATTCTTGACTTTGAACTCACCACAGAATGTGGCCCTGCCTCCATGGTGTATGTATCAATGTATAATCACATACTGTAGCTTTAAATAAATATACTAAGGAATGTGTCTCGATTAAATAATGTTGAAAATGTTAATTAGTCTGTGTGTATTACAGCCAAGACAAGGGCAGCATGAAGATGATTACGCTGACAAAACAAGACGGATGCCAGGTAGCAGAACAACTCCTCTATTGAAGAAACGGTAACAAATGATCTCAAATTCTGTTCTGAACTCAATGTGCTGGTTTTTAATTTTTCAGATCAACTCACTGCAAATCCGATTTCTGCCCTCCATGACTGTTTGCTACTCTCTGGACGTCTCCTCTGTCTCCTGTCTGGTCCAGACAAAAATAAACATGGTAGACAATCAACTTTTGAAATCGTTATAACTTATAAGGATAGATATATGGATATTTCTAGATGTTATGTTGTGACTATATCTACACATTTAAGTCAAATGTTTTTTCTTCTGATTTCAGGATACAATTTATTTAATTGAGGGGATTTGTGAGAACACAGACAGGTAGGATGTGATCTATATGAATATTATAATTATCAGCCAGTACTTGAGCGATTTGGTGAATGTTTTAAAATATTAAGTGGTCTTTCTTTCCCGTTCTTCATCAAGTAGTCGAGGGGGCCCCATATCTGCTGCTGTTGTCAGATGCCTCACAGAGGCTTTGCCTGAGAATAGGTATCTCCATTTTAATTGGATACATTCCCACGTTAATTTCAGTTCATGTAGTGTTTGTCATGTCAATATAATGAGTGTTTCTCTATTCTCAGACTTAGCAGACTTCTTCACAAACACATGTTTGAGGAAGCTGAAAAGTTTGCCATCACGTTTGATCTGGATTTAGAGGTAAGATTTCTAAAATTCAGATTTCTTATTTTTCTCCTCTGGCCTCAATGGACAGTGGAATAAATATGATGGCTATTTCACCAGATGATTATGATTTTAGAGTAGAATAGTTTTTTTAATTGTTACTTTAGAATGGTGGTGCAGCTGGTTGAAATTTACTACCTTAATTTGGGCTATACACAACTGACAATACTATTTTTGTTCAGCTCGTTTACAAGGTGAAGCTGGACTTTGTGCTGGAGCAGCTGGCCTCTGCATCGGTTGGTGGCTATGGACAAGATGTGTGGTCTGAACTTGTGGAGGAGGCCAAGACCAACCTGATGAAGATCACAGTCAGTTATTTAGTATAATCTTAATTGAAATTCCAAAATATTGCTAACTTAGTTTGTCATAGCAAATTAAAATGTTTATCGAGTATTAACCCCTCACTAATCCAGGTTATTTTTTGTTGTGTATCCTAGGATGAGCAGTATGTGGTTGAATACTGCCTCAAGGCTCCGTGGCCGACCTTTGAGACGGCGGAGAAGATACTAAAATATGCTGCCACACAATACACCTCCTTACAGATCCAAGAGGCCTTGGCCAGGCTGGCAACATTCTGCAGCCTGCATGGCCCAGAAAACTTCAAGTAAATTCAGAGTCTTAGCGGTCTCCTGTGTTGTACAGTAAATGTTCCATATTGTGGTTTGTTCATGTCTACTGTCATTGGCAGTGGCATTGCCTGGATCGAGTTTCTGAACTGCACGGACCATTTAGGAGACATTCTGACCCACCTAAGAGAGGGAGACATGCGGGGTGCACAACTCCTTTGGCTCAGATATGAGGTAAAGAACAGCTTCATGCCCTTGTTGGAACAACACTGTGAGAAATATCATGGTGTCAGGGTCAGTAATGTTGATGTTTACTGATGGGTTTTGTGACAGGGACAGATTGCAGCAGACTTTGATGAGAGCAAGCTTGAAGCCATGCTAAGAGCTATTCCAGAGGACCTGCCATCCCAAGACCTCTGCCCTTGGTTTAGGACAGTTTTTGTCCCTTTTGTGAGGAGAGTGCTTCCAACAGGACAGGTAGGACTTGTTCTCTCAAGCATTAAATACCGTCATCTTCAACATATGGTGCCATGTTTTCAATAATGATGTTTTTTTGTTTTTTTTCCCGGTGTGACGGTAGAAAATCCTGGCAAGATGGCTGGAGCAGAGGGCAAGGAATCTGGAGTTAACAGAAAAGGTAAGAAATAAAAAAAAAAAAGACCTTGACCACTAAAGTTAAGTAAAACCATGCTAAATTCATCATAATATATTATGGTGTTATGTATCAATCACAATATTTGAACCAGTGATTATAAATGTAATATGTTGCTCCAGGGTGCTTGGCCCCAGAACGGATTGGACCTGGCTGTGGTTGGACTGCCTTCTCTATGGACATGGATGAAATCTGTAAGTTGGCCACATTGTTCTCTTTTCTCTCCAAGTGTTTGTGTCTTCACAATCATGATCTACCTGCAGGTGGCGATTATAAATGAATTATTGTGACCTTATGTGGTCCATGATGTATTTCTTATCTTGTTTAAGGATGATAATTATGATGCAGAGGAGGTGGAGAACCTCAAGTCCCTGGTGTCCAACCTCCGTCAGCTCCTGGACCTCTACCGGAAATACAACTGCAGACTTTCACTGTCAGTCTTTGAGAAGGTTTGTCTGTTATTTATGATAGATTTCTAATTACATTTGAGTTTCAAACCCGTTTTCTTAACACTTTAAATTGAATTAATTATCAAATTTACACAATCATACTTTTAAGTACATTTTGGTGTTGTGTTCATGAGAGATTTTGAGTGTGATTTGTGTTGTTTTTCCTATCTTTATAATCTCTTCCTTGTGAATTTGAAAGGGAAGTGAGCGAAGTGTTGCGTTCTTCATGCTGGACAAAGTGCCCGCTCCAGAGCTGATTGCCACCGCTGTAGAGAGCAGTGTCCTGCCGTATGCCGAAGAGCACAATATTCCTTTTGACGAGCTACTTCTACAGTACATCAAGGTGAAACCCCGCACTTCGAAGCCCACTGGGAACATTTCATTTTATAAATGCCTGATGATAAATGTTTCTCCTTTTTATCTCCACTAGGATCTGCTAGAGCGCTGCAGTTCTCAGACCACAACACTTTTCACAGAATGGGAAGCCAAAGCAGTGGCTGTGCTGCAGTGCATGGCTAATGTTGACGTAAGTTTCTGTTACACCATATTACACCCTAAGCTGCTGGTATTTTCACATAATGTGAACTTAATAGTTGTGCTTTTAGATTTTCTTTCATATATGTCTGTAATTTTGTGATGTATGTTAGTCTGTCATGTTGTGTGTTGTTAATGCTGGGAATTTTGTATATTACACCTTTTTAAATTTCAGTGGAAAAACACCAATAACGGCAGAATACAAAGAGTCAATCAAATATATATATTTTTAAAAAGGGTAAAGTTTGTTCTATGATTTGTGAAATTTCACATTATTGTATTCCCTGCCAGCTGATGGTAGATGCTGTGTTGGAGATCATGCAGAAAGCTGTCGTGCCCTGGAGTAATGTGGTAGAAAAACTGGTTCAGCAGTACCTAGAGATGGATGGACCAAAGTATGTACACGTTGTCCTCATCCTGATTTTATTATAAGCAAATATGTTATTAGCCGTTTCTATATAATTTTCTGCTTACTCATATATTCCCCAGACAAGAACTTTTAAAGGAGAGTTACCGTTTGATGGAGATCAGGAAACTTCTCAGGGGCTACGGGATCCGCAACTTCAACCTCTCTAACAGCACTCAAATTATGGTAATTTGGTGATGATGAGTAAATATGTGACATCTGACTTCTGTTATGCCTGCCTATGAACTTCTGTATATTTTCCCCAGACACTGATTAGATACATCCTGAAGCAAGACTTGCCAATGTCCTTGGAAGACTCCTTGACATTAGCTGAAGCATACAAACTTCCAACCTCGCAGATAAATTACTTGTATCTCATCCAGCTGATTGGCCAAGGCAAGGTATGCTCAATCACATGAAGACAGGAAATCACCAAAATCATTTACGTTTCTTTTTTCCACTGCATATTGATGGGATTTTTTTTCTGCTGCTTTCAGACAGAGGAATGCATGACTGTCCTGAAGAGGCTGACCTCTGCTGAGGCAGAGTGTGTGATAGAGCGTCTCACATCCTGGGCTCGGCTGCAGCTGGAGGACAAAGCCCACATATCTGATGAGGTATGGGGAGGGGAAATGTTCTGTGTCTGAAATAAAAGGTCATTTACATGTTATGTGTTTGTATTCTCAGCTCAATTTCCTGGAAGTAATTCCCAGATCACTGCATCCATATGTTGTTACATTTTAAGATGTTTTTTAAGAATTAGAGCTTGTTTTTGCTGAGTACTGGATGTCATGTCATATCAGTATCAAGTTATTAAAGTTTAACGGCACAATTGCAAGAATATATACATTCTGGCATTTTGTATGTCTCAACGTTCTCCGTCTCTTTCTCTGTAAATAGCACAAGAAACACCAGATGACCATAGCTCAGGTGATAGTGGAGGCTCTGAAATACCTGTCTATAATCCAAAAATGTAAGTACTTACTTTGCTCCGTATGTCTATGCCTCTATTCCAGCTCTTAAACTGACTCGAGGCTCTGACCTCCATGTGTTGGATGCTTTAGGCCCTCATCAGACAGTTTTTCAGGTGAAAAACAAGAGAAAATCAAAAAGCATCGGATCAGAGCAGTGTGCAAGCCATTCAGAAGCTGAAGGCATGCAATATTATTCAAGGGCTTTTATAGGCTTAATATGGATCAGTGTACCAAAACTATTTATTTAGCTCATGAATTACATAATCCAATCATAATCACTCTAAAGCCTATACTTATCTTTAAGTATAAAGATTTGATGATATGCTATTCATGCGTTGTTTTTTATGTTTGTTAAATTTAAAATGTATGTTTCCTTGCGCTGGAGAAACAATGTGTTGACTGTGGAAACTAGATGTTTTTTCCTTATCTTTCTTATAAAGTTTTTTTTTTTTGCCTAAGTGAAGAGTTAATATCAGAATTGGTGAATCCCAGAAATCAATGGTTACTAACAAAATTAAGAAGAAATTGTGGATACAAACAAATATTAGAGGATATTTGTTTGTAAAACGCTTCCTAAATGCTTTAAACATTCACCTGAATACTGAGTCATGTCACGTCCTCTGCAGATGATGCTCTTAAAAGCATGGAGTGTGAAAACAACCTCATCATGTTCAAGGCGATCGCCCACCTACAGGTGAGTTTCATTTAACAAATGTTTTAAATTTAATTATTTCAACTGTTCTCTTATAAAAAAATTTTAACCTGCAACCTCTTTGTGTCATTTCAGGAGGACTTTGATGTTTTCTTCACCCCCTCCAACTATGAAGATCCAAACATCAGAAAACAGATCCAGGAGCATCACATCACAGCCTATGAAAACACACGTGGCCGCCGTTCATCAAAGGGGAAGGCTACGACAACTCCAGTTGTGGCTAATGATCCCGATGGCAAGACCAAGACCATCTCCACAGAAGCTGGCCTACGTCGTCTAGGAAGGCAGCTGCAGCGCACAGAACAGGAGCTCTGGTCTGACTTGGCCCTGCGAGCTCTGGGAGTGGGCAAGGTGGACAAGGCCCTCAAGATCCTCAGGTTTGTGTGTGGATGCTGTGCCCTGTGGTTGAATTGAGTGGTTGACTTGCATCTGTTTTTTGTTTTTTTTCACACTTGAGAAATGTCTTAGAAGTTTCTGAATTCAGACTTTCAGCAGCCTTGTCCAGTGAGGCATGATGGAGATTCTCCTGTGTGCTTTGTCCGCCCCCTTCATGTATTCAGTGAGCTGTATGAACACCACTACAACACCAGCACAGGAAAGGTTTTGTTCACTGCTGCCAAGATGTTATGCCAGATGCTGGAGGCAGACGTGCCCATGGTGCTTCCTGAAGACATGGACTTGCCAGCAGTCACCCATGGTGTGGCCTGCCAGGCTATCACTGTGTGCCACTCAGGTAAAGAACACACACAAAAATCAACATTATATGTTGGTAAAAATAGCTGTAATCTGAATGAGTGCTGGATTTCTATTTTAACTATTTGATTAGAGACTTAATACACATTTTTTTAATTGGACTGGAAATGTATCCTCAGTCTCATTTTAAAGAAATAGGTCATCCACAAAATCACCATTTGTATATTTATTACTCCCCCTGAAGAACAAAAAATCAAAAAACGGGGAATTGTTTCGAGGAATTTAAGTAAATTGGGGCTTCGTTTGAAATAGCAATGTTGTAATACAGCTTTTGCTGTTGTTAAACACTTCCTCATAAACACTTTTGTGTTTGACGTATTTACAAATCAAGAAAACATACTTACTTCCAATGTATTTGCAACAGTATATCTGGTCTTTCTGAAGAAGCCGACTGCCTTAAGGATAACAAACTTTGAAAGGCGTAACAGATCACGAGACAATTCTTTTTCTCTCTGTGTGACCTCTGAGCTCGCCAGGCTGCTCTCTTTGCTTCAAATCATTTGCACGCAAAGTTAATATTATAATAACTGTTGCAGATTTGCTTCTGGACTGTCTGGAGCTTTGCAAGTGCACACGGATAGCTATGGATGTCTATCATCAGTGTCAGTTATCAGACAACTATGGCTTTATAGCCAAGGTTGGTATTTTATGTTTGTCTAAAGAATGACACTGTTTACTTCATTTTCTGGTCTATGCTTGATATGTTATGACATAGTATTTTCTGCAGACATTTAAATCAGTCATCCTATTTTACAAATTAGTATTAAAATCTACCAGGTGAAACCTTCAATAGAGGATTTAAGTAATAAAAGTATATATTGTCTAAGAAAGTTTTGAAGAGGAATGAAAATTGATCAATGTCTCCCCTATACAACGTTGTGAAATTAACCAAAAACATGAAATACCTTTTTTTTTTTTTTTTTGCATGTGTGTGTATTTGAATTGTTTTGATGTCACAGGATTCAATCTTGGAGACAGAAAAAGATCAACATGGTCAGTTGAGTTTTCAGGATGTGTTCAGTGAAGATTGCATTGTTCTGGACCCAGTGTCCGTGCTTCCAGTCCAGTATGAAATTACCAACTGCCTGTTGCCTGTTTCTCTGGGTAAGATGCTGAAATGAATCATCTATTCAATGTCTATTGAGGATTTAATCACTTTAGGTAGTCTACAGCTGTTCTAATGGATTACCAATCTTGCAGATACCAAACTGCACCCACTGGACTGCTCCTGTCTGGTACACTGCTCATTTGAAGATGGTATGTACTTAAGTTTATATTGAATTCTTTCTTCTTGAATTTGTAATTTTGAACGTTTTCCTTGCGTCTTGTCTTGCACACATACAGGTTCAAACTACCTGCGGCCCCTCCTGGGTCCCCTGGACAACATGTTACAGATGCTAGAGGAGTGCAGTCAGCTGGAGCTGGCCCTCAGAGTGCTGGTCAACTCATACGGCAGCTGCCTGCAGCATGTCACCTCTAATGTTATGGACATAAAGCTCAGTGTTCAGGTATGGCTGCCACATATCCAGTGGTTCTATCAGTGCCATGTGTTTCAGGAACATTTTAACTGTTATTAAAGCTGAGTAACATGCCAGTGGGGCTGAATCAAAAATATTTAGTGACGTTTGAAGTGAAAATGTCACAACAAACTGTAACTCTTCTTTCAGCTTTATGATACCCAAGAGCTTAAGAAGTACAATTCGTCCTTGAATAATCTTCGAAAAACAACAACTTCCTCTCTCAATGCTGTTGCCGTGGCCCTCTTGAACAAGGTGAGTCTGCTGAGACTGATGTCATGACATCACGAGAGGGTAGAAGCAGATTTACTATGTTTTCGTATATTTTAACCGTATCTCTATTTTCTATGGGCTGCAGGTTTTCAACTGGAGGGTGGTCGATTGTGATCTGGCTATTGGACTCTGTACACTCCTCTCCAAACCAGAAGTTTTCAAAATACTGTGGAAGGTTATTGACAACACCTGGCAGAACTATGACAAAATCTTGGTAGGCAATATGATCACTTTTTTTTTTTAATAATAATGAAAATGAAAGAGAACGAGCCAGGCTTGGGATCATAATGAGTGATCATTTTTGAGATGAGCCATGACAAAACATCACGCGGTTTGATGATGTAACAAGAACACACATCACATCTCTATTGAGGTTTTTTCAGTAAATGTAATCAGCAACACTTCTCTTTGATTCTTCAGGCTGTGGCCAGGATCGGGGCCAATCTCTGCTGCTTGTATGGCGAGGCAGAGGAACAAGAGAAGTTTCTCTCTGTCATCACTGATGCTGAATGGGGCATCAAGCTTGGCAAATTGGAGGTGTGTGGATAAAAGCCACTTATATTTATATTCACATTATACTTGATATTTAACGTGAATTGACGTCGACCCTGCTTGCTCCTGCTCTGCCACAGATATCCATCCAGCCAGTTTTCCGTCAGCAGCCTGAGATGAAGATAAGTCTGATCCCTGATCTGGTGAAAAACAGGAGGATCACCCCAGACATTATCCTCCAGTTCTGTGGGTTAGTTACTCACTCTACAATGTCAAATTCTTCAATCTATTTCAATGCACTTCCTTTTAGGTCCATTAGTCGAGTATCCGTTTCCTCCCTGTGCTCATCCTCTCCTTCTGTCTGCAGCACCTTTGGTCTCGACCGTGACGGTGTGATCAACCAATACATTACCACCTTACTGCTGCTCCAAGAGGATGAGGATGGTGTAGGTGAGGCAGGCACCGGCCAGGAAGAGATGCAACCTCTGTGTCACAAAGATGCGCTGGAGCGAGTACTGCAGATTATTCCAATGTTGCACAACACCAGCGAGCTCACCGACAGCCTCTGTGCTGCCATATTCAAGGTTTGTGCATGATGGACAAACTAGAAGAGGGAGAACTTTAAAGCAGCTTGTTATTAACAGGAGTGCTTGGTGTGGTCTGTCCTTTTTTCCATGAGCAACATTTCAGATAACTTCTTTAACTATACAGCTATTACGAGGCTCATCCAAGACACTTGATTCAAGGAAAAGCTAAAACACTAGAGTCCTTAGTTGATGGTAATTGTAAAACATCAAAAGCTATAACCACATGCTTTCGTAAGGTTGCTGTTAAATTACACCAGCCTTATTATTTTCTAGTTGCTAATCCAATTACTTGAATTTAGCACTGAATTACTGACATACAGTACTTGGTTCAGCAATGGCAAACAGATTCCAACTGACAGATTCTTTTGCCGTTTCTATCCCAGATGAAATTTAAATTTCACCTAACTCCAAATCCCTTTCTCAAACAGCTCAGCCCTTACAACTACGAGAGAATCGAAGTTGTGCTGAAGATCATAGAGGCTGCAGATGAGAATGTGACAACCTTCTTAGTTAGTCAGGTAAAAATAAAACACACACAGACACCTTTAAAATGAATAGTTCCTTGTCTTCGAAATTGTGCAGACTCACAACCAGTGTATTTTAATCCACAGGCAATGGGCCTCCTTCAGCACCTCAAGTCCTACAAGCGTAACTCTCCTCCCTCAGACGTGGAGAACACGTATCTTCTGGAAAACGAGCAGCTGCCAAACACCCTGTCCAACAGCAGACTGCCCTTCCACCTGCTTATGCAGACCAAACATTACTGGAAGATTATTTGTGAGTTACGTGCTATACCTGTCTTATTTTCATGCTTCAGTATTATTGCTGACAAACTCAAATTACTCTGATTGCATCAGATCTGCCTATTGGTATCAGGTGTAATCCAAAAGGAAGAAATTACGAGCTACTGATGTTATATCAGATATTTTACTGTTAGTGGGGGATGAAGCACTTTTAACTGTATTTGCCGTCTTTCTGTAGCGTCAATTGGCAATTCTGTATATTTATTATACTTTTTTTTATTGATATTATATATGATTTAATGTATTTATGTTAAGACTGAGGAAACTAATGTTGTTTTTCCTGTTTAGCTCCTGAGCTCAATGAGGAGACATTCCCTACACTTCTTCTGATTAGCAAACTGATGAAGGTAAAGCACACTAATCTAAAAAAGTAGATTACCATGTATAATCCCGAAAAACATAGATGTATCCATAAAGTTTGACTGTTAATTGGGTTAAAACATTCGTGCCTCTTTCCAGATGAGCCTTGACAAGTTATACATGTCAGCAGTGAACCATGTGTTTGAGAAGAAGATGAAGCCTTTACTCTTAGAGCAGAGGAAAAAGGGTCAGGGTCATGGCTACAACAATGAGACTGTCGAAGTGGCCAAGACCATGATGAAATACATCCACTGCATCCAGAGTCCAGAGTGGGCGGCTGCCACGGCCCACAAGATCACCCAGGAGCTGCCACCAGGTGGGACCTGCAGATATGCAGATAGATCGTGTGTTTTTGTCTCTATGTACTGATTTGCTTCCTGTTCTCCACAGGCCACGAGAAGACACAGTCTCTTAGGTTCTGTTTGGCTCTTGGAGACGCTTGGCTGAAAGATCCAAACCTTGAGGTCAGTTGTTAGGATTATCACTTGCAGAAATGATCTCTCACATCTTTATCTGCTTGTTTTTTTTATAAACTGGTTGTTTTTAATCTACTCTCCTCTAATCCCGAGCAGGAGGCGGCGCGGGCCAGAGGGGAGACCTTTCTGTCCAAGCTGAAGCTGCAGTTTCAGCGTTCGGCTACTGAGAATACCTTGATAACTAGCCAGCTGAACAGTCCCGAGCATGCAAAACTGACTGGGATGCCAGCCAGGCTCATAGTGGCCCTGTATGAGCACAGCAGTGTGGAGCAGCGATACAGAGACTTGGGAGGTCAGACTTTTCCAGGTGAGCATGCTTTGAAACGGCAGCGTGCTGTAGAAGCCGAAGTAAAGCACATAAGAAAAGTTTTGTGTGCTGAAGATGGCTACTGGATTAAAGTGTGTTATGCCGTCCCCCTTTTGCTTTGCTCTTGTTTTTGTGGCCTTGTATTGTTTTACTATCAGCTTTAAATGATTTTCTACTTCTTAACACAGCACTATCCAACAGTGTTTATTCTTTCTAATTGGATCAATAACCTCTGAGCAGATATACATGCAGTGGTTAAGGAAATAGCCGCCATCACCAGTGTGGATCTCCTGAAAATCCGTAACATGATGTTGGAAAAATGGATCTGCAAAACAGGCCCTGCTGTCACCAAGGTCCGTCTCTGAGCTTTACACCATTTTTATCAGTGTGTTTTATCAGTGAGAGTCCACTGTATCGAAATTTGATCAACATTTTTTTCATTGATAAAGGATATCGGTAACCATGACTGTATCGGCAACATCGAGGAGGACCCAGACTTAATGAGGTAAAGATGATTTAATGAACGTTCACAATAAAAAAAAATTAAAGGTCTGTTTTCTTTTTCACTTTGAATCTGGGCTGAAAAGTAATGGTGAGGGATCACTGAGAACAATTAGTTTCTGTTGAAACTACTTGCAAGAAGCCAGTTTGTATCATTGGTATTTTTATGTACAGTACAGCACATACAATATTAAACAGCTGCCTCTTTATTAAGAATCCATTCTTTCCCTTATTTGACAGCCACAATGATCGGGTAATGACTTGTATCGGTAAAAGGTTCATGTTTATTTGATGCTCTCAGGGTGGTGTACATGCTGCAGTCGTACCCCATGGATGAGGCTGTCCATCTTCTAAGCCCTGTCCTGTCTGCCAAAACCTGGGTCAGTAATACATCGCAGCGAGTCCTAAATGAACAAAGTGTCCAGTGAAAGTGACTGATTTATTCATTTATATATCCTCCTTTAGCCCCTCAGCACTTCTGGGCCTCGTCTGACCTTCTGTCATCGGACTCGAGCGCTGCTTTGCGTCGTCCGCCTTGCTGATTCAGACACTCTGGAGGCTCAGTTGAAGATCCCCAGGAACAAGATTCAGTAATAGGACTCCAGTAGTACTGATGAAATAATGAATGACAAATTGAGGGGTGTGTATGATGAGTTAATGCATCTGTATTTTATATTCCCATGCAGATATTACCTAAAGTGCTACATCTTTGTCTCTCAACTGGAGGCATTAAACATCCCTTACACGGTGCAGTCATTCCTCAGTAGTCCTAAAGAGGGCTTGGTTAAAGGGCTGTGGAAGAACCACAGTCACGAGCCACAGGTACTCTAACTGAAAACACTATTCCAGCTAGTAACTTGATTTTAGTCAGGCAAAAACATGCACGCAGAAATACTGAAGCACCCATTGTCCTTTCAGGCGGTGCAGTTGGTGGCAGACCTGTGCTTGGAGTACCAGGTGTACGACCCTCAGCTGTGGAACAGTCTGCTTCAGAAGCTGCTGGGCTTCAACTTGGTGAGTGCACCAGGAATATCTTTCTATTCACACAATTAGTATCTTCTGTTTCAAGAAGTCACATTCACATTATTGAAAGCAGCGTCTCACACATACCTGATCTGTCTTTGTGAAATTGGTGGGGGATATTAAATGAAGACAGCTAGGTTATGTGTTTTTATGTGTTTTCCTCCCTCAGATCAGCCACCTCCAGAAGGTGCTAGAGGCAGTAGTGGCTGTGCCTGCTCTCTGGGAGGTAATGTTCTCGTTTTTATGGAAATGCATTGAAATGGAAATGCAAATGATGCTGTCATCTCCTCTGCTTTAAATGCAACATGTCAGAAGCAACAGAGTAAGATATGCTCCCAAAGTGTATGTGATAAATATCTTCATTGTGAACAAATATCAGAAAAAGAATGTACTCTGGACCAGAGCCAAGACTCCGATAGTCAGACAATCGCAGTTATTTAATAGTGGCAGTAGAGATATGAAATGCAACAAAGGCTTCACAACTGGAACAGGAGTGTTGCAGGGTGACTTAACCATTAGCCCACTGGAAGTCCCATTGGGGCAAATATGGATCCAGAGAGCCAAAATTAATTGACTTTATTTTCTCCACAGATTTCCAGTTTCTCCAGGACCTGGAGGAGTATGATACTGGCACCTTTTGTCTCAGGTAACTATAACTATACAACGTTTGGTGGACTAGTTGATGGCGAATGGCTAGACGGTTATTCATAAAAACTGTTAATTTCTATATGTACTCAGTGTTCAGCATGCCTCTTGAATGATCCTGATCTGTTTTCTTGTGACAGCTTCTGCTCCTCTGAGACCTGATCAACAGGCAACACTCTACAGGACTTTTGTTCTCCTCCTCAAGTACGATTATTTATGCTCAACCATTTACCGCCAACTGATCTGCATGCTACCTAAGGACTATGTAGAACTAAAAACTGCTAGTTCTAGGCCATAAACATGCAATACATGCATTGATATGTTTAACTGCTGTGGTTACTTAAAAAAAAAAAAAGCTCACTGCATGGCAAAGTACAGTATACAACCGAAATCAAAAAAGGCCATGGGTGTGACTGTTTGGTCATTTTGTGACATTCATTCACCCAGGTTTGATTCACTGAATGTTCATGGAAAAAGGCAGTGACAACATGAATAATGTGTCTCTCTTCATGTTTATTCCAACCCTCCTGCCATTCATCTTTCTTCCCAAGGTGCCCTTTCCTGTTGAAATCTGGACCTGATAGGAATTGCTAATCGCTTTGCACAGTTCAATCTGCCAGCCTTCGCCCTGGGAACTCTCCTACTAATCCCCTGTGCCAATAAAAAAGCTCAGCAGATCCAGGTGAATACCTCCACATCCACATGTGAGAAGGAACATTTGGAAGATCTGTCTCTTTTAAGCCCTTGTTACAATCACACTGTCGCACTGTTTTTTTGTGTTTCCAGGGTTTTCTGTCTGTGTGTAACCCAGTCGCTGTCCTCGAGCAGGTGGAAGAGCTCATGAACACCGGGGAGTTAGCTGGAGTTCCCTCACAGGTTAGTTGGCAGTTTCGGTTAGATGTGACGTTCCACTTTTTATACCACTTACATGAGAAATGACATTCCAAGTGCTTTCAAACTGATAATTGAAATTCTTTTTGCTTACACTCAAATGGACACTTATTACTTATTTCAGTGCAAACAGTTCTTTCAGTGCTTCCATTTAAAGATTTAAAGCTGTTACTCAAACTAGTTAAGAGGAGTGTTGTGGTGTGAAAATGTTAAATGTGTTGTCTCAAAATATAACATAAATGTAGGGATGTCTGGTGCATTGAAACATTTGCGTTAGCTTTCATTATTATTGTATTAAATTGTACTGTTTTACATAATGGCACGATGTGACATTAATGCCTCCATGACTCCTCAGATCAGGGAGACTGTATTGACTTTCGTCAGCCAAAATGGACAGCACCAGAAACTGCTGAACACCAAACACTTCAAGCATCTGAAGCAGCTCATTGTGTCGAATGGCCAACCTAACCAGGTCAAAGAGTCTGTGGAGTACCTGATCAGCCAGAACCGGTACGTTTTTGTTCGTTTGTTGTTTTTGTGTGAACGGAAGCAACATTAACTTTTCTGATCTTGGTGAGGACACATCCTGTGTTTGTCCTCAACTTTTGAGAGAACTCATCACTTGAAAATGTGACTGAGGTTAACACCTGCATAATAAGATATTGCACGATAATATAATCTTGTGCATGAGGATATAACGCCCAATTCTTTTGATCTGCTCTTCAGTCAGGACGATGCTGACTCACTCACTCGTGATTACATGAAACACAAGGAGCTTCAAAACGGGGGGAAAGCCTGACAAATTGCTCAACTTCACCGAGCTGCCTGAAGGTAACGGAAGTCGATATTCTAGACCCAGTATTACGGTTATTTACATTTAAGTAGTTGAATTCATCAGATTGTCTACATGTTATTATTTCACCATTCATCAGTTTGATTATTGACCCAATATAGACAACACAACATAATAAACACAACAGACCTGTAATTCTACATTACTTTATTTTTCAGGAGTTTCTCAGTGTGCAAAATAGAGTTTTAGGATGAAGTGACACTATTTCTGCAGCTGTATTTATGTATTATTTCTGTCTCTCTTGGGCTGAGATGCAATATTTGCACTTATATCTTTCAATTGTGCTTTTTATTACTCATTGTGTAGCAGATTGTTGAAAAAACAAGAAAGACCAAACAATCTTGCAGTTGAAAATAAAAGACTACCATGAGTCTAAAGTGAAATGAATATATTTCTGTGAGATGAAATAACTTAAATGTCTAACGTATACTATGTAAAATTAGCTTGCTGTTGCCTATTTGACTGTATTTCAGAGGCTAAGAAAGTGTTTCTCTGTTTTGGTGCATTCACACAATTGAATTAAAGTACTACATTTTGTATGCTTTGCTCCTTTTTTATATTAAACCTCCATTTTAACTAGGTTTTAAGATTACTCAGGTTTTGTTATTGTAATAATAAGTCACTTTCAACTTTGTGAAAAAGATCCCTCCCCCCTCCCCCGGCTTCTGTGTTATTTTTGCAACATTTCTTGTGTTATACTGAGTCATACCCAACTTCCCTTTGTGTTTATTATAAACAAAGAGCAAGTATAGAAATGTATGGCAGAATGTAGACTGAGTGGGATATCAAACAAATTACTTCTGTTTGCCAAATCTATTATAAGAGTCGCATTCTTTTTAAGTCTTTGGTTATTTATATTGTTGCTGACAAGTTTCTAGATTAGTTGCAATACTCACTGTGACTGTGCATTCAAGACATGATTCAAGTGTTTCTATACTGAACTGTTATTTATTTTATTTATTACTGAATGTAAGGTAGTTTAGTTGACTTAAGGTAAAGAAATTACCCTTGAGTGGCTTTCTGTATACTTAAATGGAAGCCATCTAAATGTAGGAGAGGATGTGTTTGTGGTTTTTGGTATTCTGTTTATGCAAACCACATCCTTACACAACAGCAAGTCCTGAAGTTAGAGTTATAACTAATTAGGTTTCATATAACAAGCAAACTTAATTTATTTGCTTCATAATGCTTAATTGTGACTTTTACATTACATTACATTACATTTAGCTGATGCGTTAACCAAAGCGACTTCCAAGCGCATTGGACCATGAGGATATAAACCCAGAACAGCAAGAATCATCTTAAGTACATCAGCTTCAAATAAGTTCTATATAATTATGTTTTGTTTTGGCCTTTTTCATTGAGAAAGGACAGCGGGTGAAAGGGGGGAGAGAGAGGGGGACGACATGCAGAAAGGGCCACCGGGCGTATTCGAACCCGGGCCTCGGTACATGGGGCGCTAACTCTACCACTGAGCTATAATAATAATAATAATAATAATAATAGCAGTTGATGTTTGTTTCCAGAATTATAAGAGTTTTCACAGAATTAATAGATGAAATTTTATTCATATAATGATATTGTAAATATTAAAAAAACATGTCCTGTTAATGAAATGGACTACACTAACACAACAAAACAAAACTGTAGCATATATGTTAGACAGTTTATAGCCTGTATAATTTAGATAAAATAGTAAGTGCATACATTATTAGAATATTTAGAAAAGTGCCGTCAATATATAGAGAAGTCAAAAATAATAGCTTAACAACATTGCAATTCCATGTTTTCCAACAGCAATACATTTTTAAAATGTGGTCAATAAGCTGCATAACTACAATATATGAGAATCTAAAAATCACAGCTGACTGAGCGACTGGGAGCCTGTTTCTCGAGGTTTCTTCTCTGTACTTTCAATAGTATTTGCTTGGGGCAGATGAAGTGCTTTTCTGCAGATGTTCTTGATGGCAGGGCTGGAGAAGTAGTAAACGATGGGATCCAACATGCTGTTGAGATAGGTCAGGGTAATGGTGATGTAAAACATGACAGTCAGGTCTTCCAGAGCAAGGCAGACTTCCGATTCGGGGAGAGTACTGGCGGTTAATTGTCGGGTCCTGATCCAAATCAGCAGCTGCACGATGTTACTCGGGAGGAAGCAAATGATGAAGATTACCGCCACTACTGCGATGAACCACAGAGCCTTCTTAATCTTTGCCTGCTGGGACAACTGTCTCCTTCTCAGGTGGCTAATAATGTGGAATGTGCAGTAGAGAATCACAGACAGAGGCAAATAGAAGGCAAAGAGAAATTCCAACGTGTGCCAGTTCAGATGACTGCCGTGTCCAGTATCGATGGTGAAGCTCTCACAGCGGGTTGTGTTGAAGTGTTTCAGGTTGAAGATATGACCGGTCATTGAGATGGTAAGCAACCATATTGCAAGTGCTCCACACATGGCTTTGGAGACACTCAGAGAGTTGACAGGATGATGGGGATGCACCACACGCATGTACCTGTCCAGAGCGATAGCCATCAAGAAGAGGGTACTTCCAGTGCGGTTCATTGCCAACATGAAGAGGCAGAGGTTGCACATAAACTCTCCAAATATCCACTTGATTTTCAAGCTGTAGTAGACGGCACGAAAAGGCAAAGCCATGTTGAGCAAAAAATCAGCCATTGCCAGGTTGAAGAGTAACACTGTGCTGCTCTTCCATGGCTTCAGGTGGAAGCAGAAGATCCAGAGAGCCAAACCGTTTCCAAGGATTCCAAAAATAGTCTGTGTCACCAACACTGGTGGGAGCACACTGATCAGCAACGTTCCATTGAAATGGCACCGCATGTTGAGTTCGGTGTTGTCTTGCTGACTGCAGATCAGAGAAATAATCTCTTGAGGACTGTCAGCATTCTTTAAAGGGAAATGTCTTAAAGAAATGTGTTTGTGGTTTTTTTTGTACTTACAGGAAGCCCGGCACTTCTGCTTTCATTAAAGGCTAATCTTTATTTCCCCATATATGATCTATTTCCCTGAAAAAGATACCAACACATGGCTAATTAACACATGGGCCAGCAAGTAAGAACATGATTAAATATGTACTTTTAGGTTGTATGTGCTGTGCAGTCCTGTCTGTGTGTATGTTTTTGTGGGGCTCAAGATGAATTTCCACAAGCAGTGGACAATAAAGATCTCTAATCTAATATTTAACCTTTATTGTTGTTGTAATCATTATTATCAACCACACAAGATACAGTTAAGTCCATATATATTTGGACACTGACACAAGTTTTGTTATTTTTAGCTCTTTACCTAAACATATTCAAGATACATAATAACAACAATAATACATTTAATATGATTTATAATCAATATGGGCTTATAGTGCAGACCCTCAGTTTTTCAGTTCTGTTTCTGGTTCACCTCCACCCTGATGGGGCCTCATTCCTGTTCCTGTTCACACTATAGTTTGTTAAAGTTAATGCTTTTCCCTTCAACGATGTGGTGTTTAGTGTCAGTGTGTTTTCACACTTGGTCCGTTTCAGTTCAAAAAGGCTCTCAGAGTGAGGACTCAGCATGTTTCCGCATAGATGAACACTGCAAGAGAACTCAGGCCCCTCTGAAACGAACCGTACTCAGGCCTCCTCAGGGAGGTGGTCTGAGTAGGTGGTTGAGGGTCTGAGTGGGTGGTTTCACATGAATATAAAATATATATTTTATAGTGAATGAAAGAAAAAGAGCTAGGAATATTGCTGTGTGGAAATGACACTGCACATCACGTCATTGAAGGGATAAGCATGAACTTTAATGAACTATAGTGTGAACAGGACTGAGGCCAACATCAGAGCTGAGGCAGACCAGAATCAGAACTGAGTCATCTTTCAAATGAGCTAACAATGTATGTGTGAACACAAATAGAACTGAGACCCTTTTCTGCTGGTCCACTTTTTGGTCCACTTTAAGAGGACTGAGTTTGGTTTGTTTAAAGAGCACATATGTGAAAACACCCTTAGCAAAGTTCCATTGAAATTGCATCGCATGTTGAGTTATGTGTTGCCTTGCTGACTGCAGATCAGAGAAATAACCCCTTGTGGACTGTTTGCAATCTTTAAAGGGAAACATCTAAATGAAACAGTGTTTGTGGTTTCTTAAGAGGAAGCCTGGCAGTTCTGCTTTCATTGAAGGGCCATCTAAAAATAATCAAATATGGGGTATTTATCAGAAAAGCTGTGTCCAAATGAAGTTTGTTGCAAGGATAAACCCAGTTGTCGGAAGGAGATTTCTTCACATAAATATAAAAAATATGTTTTAGAGGGATGGTGTAAGACATATGATTTGTGGTGGCCTTATGAAGTATACAGTTTTGTATAATCTACCCGTAAATCATGGGAAATGATCCATTAACACTGATAAGAAAGAAATAACCACAAGGAAGAAGACTAGCAGTTGTGATTTGAGATTTGAATCTGATCCTTGAAAAAGCTTTGGAAATAATGCGGAAGGATGATATGAATGAGATGGCAGTATATTGTCTGTTTTTCTATAATTGATTATGTTTTAGTTCTAATTAAAAGTGTCAATTAGTCCCGCTGGTGTGTGAAGAATGATTTAATACACATGAGGCAACAATAGGTTGCAATGGGTGATGAGGGAGCTCACACACTCAGTTTGTAGACCTCTACTGCTATCTAGTGGATAACATTTGAAAATGCTGCCTTTGCCATAATTTAAAGGAGGCTGCATAATGTGAAGTATGTTTAACTCGACTATGGGGGGAAACTTCCTATCTCTGCCTTTGGATTACTACCCATAGATCTACACAAGTGTGTATGGAACTGACACTATCATGTCACATGACAGGCCTCCCAGTCAATTATCAACAGTAGTGAGGTGGGCCTTGCCAGTTCAGAGACTGGTTGACAAACTGTACTGTGGGGAAAAAATGTGAAAGAGCCAGTTTAGCCTGCAGGGCAATAGATCTCTTTGTGCCCTTCTCCTGTTGTCCCATCAGCCCTTGTGTTTCCTTCACCTGCATAGTTGGGAACAAAACATTATGGTCACTACTCCACCCAGCGTAACAGACATGAAATTCCAGTCCTACAACCTTGAAGAGGTCTGAAATGCAGCCTAAGATGTACATAAGGAACAACTGAATTGTTAGTTTCTTTTCCAGTGTCAAACTGTTTCTCTCGCTGAGGGTCTGAAGAACTGAGCTGCGTATTTTCGCCCTTTTTGAATGTATGACCATTGACTTTGTATCTTGTTGGTTTGAATTGTTGTCTTTCTGGAAGTTTTGCCTGAAGCTGTGAAATGATATGATGATGAAGGAAGAAGTAATTGAGACAAAGAAAACAGGTTATTCCTCATAACTCAGGTCATGTGGTTCGCCAGGCAATTTGAGTAAAGGAAGCAAGAGGCAGCACACTCCGTGGTAAATCCATTAAAGAAAATATATTGTCATTTGTTGATGTCCTGTGTTAATCTAAACACCAGAGGAGATGTTAATACATTGAAATTAATGTATAGCATAAATATGTAGGACATTGGGGTTTGTATGTACTCAAGGAAATATGAAATTACAGGATTTGTCAGCATTGTTTGCATTCTTTCAGCATAAATCTTAGTGGCACAGCTGCTTAATACAGGTCCAATACATTAATTTGAAGCTACGATTGTTTGTAATAGATGGTGAATTCATATGATGCTCTATAGTTATGGCCTGGCCCATATTTCCATGTGACACAGCAGTTTACCCAAATGTAGGCACATCCTCAGATTTACATCTGAGCATCATTTCCTGGTGTATTATGTCATCACCAGTCGACTGTTATTGTAAAACAGATTAAATCTCTGGATTAAAAGAGAATCACGCAAGAAAAAAAGAGAAGAAATAATCCTTGTGTGTTTTGATTTCATTAAGGTGACGTCACTGCAGCGAGAGAGACAGAGAGAGAAAAACAAACCGAGACACACGAAACAATATCGGAAGGGAAAGGGTGATTTAGAGCACGTATGTGCGGTGTGACAAACGCACGCGGATGCGCGTGTCAGCGGCAGGAGACACGATGATGATTTCCTCCACCTTGGGGGAGGATCCGTCCACGTGACGCGGGACGTTCACTTGCTCTTCCTCCTTCGGCCGCGATGCATCGCCGGCGATGAAGCCGCAGCTCGGAGATGCTCCTCGCGCACACACGGCCCCCGCGTCTACGCTACAACTGGAAGAAGAACACCTCCGATATTTCCTCTAGCTCGGACGTTTTCCGCGTCTTGAAAATAGATATATTGTTTTTTTGTTTCCTTACCGACGCCGTCCTTGTCAAAAGTGGAGGATGAACAGCATCAGACACGGGGTGAAAACCAGGCGGACTGAGGCCAACCTGGGAGCGGAGAGGGAGCATTTTGACAAGCAGCAGGTAAAATGTAACCCTGCGGGTTAATGGGACCCCTGCGCTGTATTCGGTCCTCTGGTGGCTCTACTGGGCGACCGTGTGTGTGTGTGTACGGTGTAGACTACCGCATAGGCCACATGACCAATTAACACCTTGACTTGACAATTGAATGTTTGATATGTGAATTAAAGGGACACTTTCACGCCAAAACCCGTAAATCCATATCTCCCCTCTTACCTTTAGCGCTGTTTATCAGAGCGTTTTGTTTGGACTTATTCAATGTTAAATGTTTTGAAGGCGTCTTTCTTCTTGACAAAAATGTCCAATTACAGCCATCCATGACAGGAGGCTGTATGTGTGTGTTTCATTTTAACGCAGGCAAAGTAACTTTTGGACAAACAAAAGAGTTTTTAATCATAATGCTGAGACTGGAAGCCAATCATGACCATGCAGCGCTCTGTATAGTCGCACCATTCATTCCAGGTCTGTATATTGGCACAGTGCTGATCTAGTCTGTCCTGTTTGGCCACCCTTCCTCCCTGAGAGACATTTGCTTCTCATGTCTATCCCAGCCTTGTTATCAGATATCCGAAGAAACAGGAAAGGGAGCTTTAACTTTGAGATGTATTACCCTGGTGGAGCACTGAGAAATGTTTCCTTTTGATTGTGTGCACTGAAGGAATGAGGTCGGTTTCATTCCTAATGTGACAACAGGTGCTTTGTGGTTTCTGGCTGTTCCCTCACTGCACTCATCTGCCAGGCAAATACTTTATACTCTTTATACTACTTTAGACAGTGTTGTTGACTGACTGCTTAAAACTGTTGAGGGCAATCCAGCTGGTCATGGAGCTGCCACCCCCTTTATAGCACTTTAAGTATTATGCTATGGAAAATGGGCTGAGCTTTTCCTCTGCTGGGTGTGTATTCCTCTGTGTTTTATTTGCCTTTGAAGCACGTGTAGAGAGGTGGAGCTGAAGTGCTTGGATTCCTGCTTGTCTTCTGTTCCACTTTCTCAGAAAATAACTAGAGTAAATTATATGTAACATTTCAAGAATAGTATGTATACCCACTGCATGTTGGTTGGTTTTCATTAAATGGTGACAAACTATAGGTATTGTTGTCTCGTTGGTTCCATTATGTGCAACAAATGTTCAACAAAGCATGTGTGTAAAGACAAGTGTGGTTAGAAATTCACAATCAAGTAAAACTAGTTAACCTGGCAGATTTGAACCGGTGTTCTTGTTTGTATGAATGACTGCCGGGTGCCACTGCCCAGCTGAATGAAATATGCAAATGAGGTACTCGATATGGGACAGAATCTGACTCCTGATTGTTGAACGCTGCCTCCAAATTGCAAGACACTGCAAGTGGTTTGGAAGTGGAGACTCAACTATGAACTAGTTAAAAGACTTACTGATTAAGGTGTTTTACAATAAGTTAGTTTATTATTAATTTAACAGGCATTCTTTAAATCTGAACCCGTTGTGTTTAAAGGCTGCTGTGTGTAGGGAGCTCCTGTATTTCTCTTATGATATATATTTTATATTTCTCTCGTCATCAGTACTGCTGACTCATCAAGTACACTTACTGAAACTCCCTCTCACTCCACTCTCCTGCGCTCTCTCCTCTTTATGTCAACCTCAGGGCCAAGGTGAAATGTCTCACACAGCGCCCTGTGTGTTTGTGTGTGTCGTGTTTGCTTTCCCTCGCTCCTGTTGCCTGAGTGAGCGCCCATGAGAGAGGGAAGGGGGGATGGGAGTACCAGAGGCTAAACACAGCTAAGAGTGGGAGTAGAGAACTAAAAACACGATGGCTGACGTCACTTTAATAAAGAAGGCTGATGTGTTAAGTGAAGAATTTGTTGTTTGTGCAGCGAGAGCTTGTGTCAGCATTTGTCATTAAAAAGCAAATAGGGGATTCAAGCTATGACTTCACCTTTTAACCGTATCTCTCAGTGTTTCGACACACTAAATGCTCATGATACTTTTTTTGGAGTCTAGTTTTTCAGCATTGTAACTGTACAAAGTAATGCTCATGCATTAATTATAAAATGAGCTCTTGATGTCCTCTTAACTGAAAATAGACCAACGTTAAAGTTATAAACACAATGTAATGTTTTGTCTCCTGGTCTAAACACTAAACTCCTAATTAACATCATGTGAATCGATATGAACTTAAGCTCTGACAAATGACCAAAACAGTCTGGTTGCTAAAGAACCATTTATGTTTTGCTGAATAATTCAGAGGATGCCATGTTAGTAATTATATTCATAAAGACATAACCTAATAATAAAACTTGACCTCTAGCTGGACAGCCATTTAAAGTATCTGGCTTATTAAGTTCATCCATTCATACTGCTTTTGTAGACATATTTCCAAAACTGAAAGTTAATTCTTTTCTGTGACAGTTTTATCATATTAATGTGAACAGGCTTTTATAATGCATCCTATTTTGCATGCTGCCATGTTTGTCTGTGGTTCCAAGGTTTTTCACCAAAGATATCCTATAATCTCTATTATTATTTGAATCCATTGGACTTGATAATGGATATGATGTATGAACAACATTTTTTGTTAATTCCACAAGTCCGAGTTTTACTTCCATAGAAGTAAGAGTAAAGTAGACAGTACATAGTGATTTAATATTCCAGTCAGGTGAATTCTAGGCATTCTGGGTAGTCCTGCATGTAGCTAATAGGTGTGAGCGGTGCTAAAGTCTGTTTGTGACCTTGTCAGCCAGAGCCACAGCAGCAGTCTGTTGAATTAAGCTGATAAGGACCTGCAATAAGTGCTCTCGCCTCGGGGCATTATGTCCAGTGAGGAGCAGCTCAGGTGTAGCATTGATGCTTTGACTTCATTAACTTCGTACATTCTGGCAGCCCAGGATGTCCAAGCACATGGACACGCTGCTGAAAGGCAGAGATGACAAGGTAAGGCAGAGATGACAAGGTAAGGCAGAGATGCCTGAAGGTTTCCAGGTATTCGTGCAGCATGGAGGGTGTAGACAGTGGAGTGAGCGTGGGAGCTACAGTAATGCTAGCTGGCAAGGGACCTTATGGCAGGCCTCAAGGATTAGTCCAGGCTTTCCCTCTCTCTCACTTCTCCTCTCTGCTGGTCAGAGGATTTATTGACGCTTGAACCAGATGCAGCACTAACTTGTTGGGTCGACAGTGTCGGCATGTCTGGAGCGCTCGGACCAAATTGCTTTGTTAGTTAAACATTTGGATTATATATGACTTACCTTTGGCATTAAGGAAACGGTATCTGTGTTTGTGTTAGTATGTGATCTGAGTGTAGGTTGTAGGTGTGACAAAATAAGATATAGTTCTAGAAGATGACTTGATAAGAGGGTTAATAGATCTGACAATAATAGGCAATAATTGATTATGAGGGTAATGGTTAGTTGCAGCCCTGTCAGTAATTGAACAGTTGCTACTGCTGTGTGGTCCCCATGAAACCAGTGCCTTGTGGCCTTGACCTAGGGCATGTAGAGTATGAATACTGGACGGACACTGATATAAAACTTGGTTATTGTTTCCCTAAAAGTTGCACTAAAGGCCATGTGCTTATTCTGACCGTTAACTCCATGTAGTATTTGGCCACCCTCCACCATTACCAGAAAACTTGCTATATCATGATATGTATCTTTATCGAGGTAAGAAATGACCTCTACCGTGAAGGAAGATTTTTGGCCATATCACCCAGCCCTACTGTCCATTCCCATGCCCTCTCGCTGCTCTCTGACTGACATCCATTCTGAATGTACTATAAAAGTCTCCCTGCAGCCTCCCTGCTCAGCGGCCATCTGTCGAGGCCTCAGTGCCAGGCTCTGTGTGCCAGACCACGGCCCCCATCCAACCCAATCTTCTCCCCCAGCTGTCGGCCTTCCTCCCCAAACAAACCCCTCATTGTCACACAGGCCTTCATGCTAGCCCACTGCACTTGCCCTGTGTAAACGATGTGCTAGCAGTTTATTTGCCTCAGAAGCGTGTGCACACTAGAGAGGAGAAGTGTGGGGGGGGGTCTCCTATTAACTAGTCCACCCCTCGCTCCCTCTGAATGCCACACTAGCCCCTCTGTGCTTTGTTATGCGACCATGTATGTTTTGGTGGTTCTGTGTGCGTGGATTTGGGTGGGGCGGTGACTCCCAGGTTGTGTTCTATTAAAGGGGCTTTTATAGTGTTTTCTGGGATTAGAGGCCTCTGCCACTGATATGTGATTGTCTTTCAAACAAAGACATGGATGTCTAAGCCTGGTGTTTGAGACCAAAGAACCGCCGTCTTATGCCGTCATGTACTGGTATATTCAACTTGTACCTGTTTTAAGAAGTGTTTTTGTGCAGGAAGGTACTTTGGGAAGAGATTGAAGATGTTGTTGCTTTAATGCTTGATTTCTCACTGTATCAATACTATACTATGTGATGTCGAAGCTGCCCTTCTAGCATCATAGAGATTCCATGTGCCTCAATAGATGTTTAAAGGAATGAAGTCCTTAATTATTAAAAATGCTCACAGCTAAGATTTTTGGGAGAATTACTATACAATAAATAATGTGTATTTACCCAATCGCACCCAGCTGGTTTTCCATGCAGGGTTTAACAAAGAATAGCAGGTCTGGTTGATTGCAACACCTGCAGAGTGAGTTGGCACTTTGATTACTTTTTCTGCCCACTTCCCGAAACAGAACGCACCACTGAATTGTGAGCGGGGGCACGCCACACAGATTTTAAGCCTGATTTAGCTGTGGGTGGTGTCAGAGTAGTCCAGCGTAATTGCTTATTTTGTCGAGCAGCGCCGATCATTATGTAATAGTTATATGCGAGTGAATCAATGTTTCAAATCTCTCTTGTAGGATCCCAATGGGCAACAGCATAGCGAGGCATGTTTTATAAGAGAAATTGTTCTATGTTACTCTGGTGTGTAGTTGGGCTCACATTTAAAATTATATTTGTGGAAATACAATTTTATTAAAGATGGGAAGAAAGAAGAAGATAAATATTAACACCCTTCAGTGATACACAACCAAAAATTACTATTATTTAATTACCGACTGTTTTCAAAGGTCTTCATAGTAATGCGGTTCAGACTGTGTACATCATAAAGCCCACTGTGTAGAGCTTTTGACTTAAATCTTAATGATGCTTTCTCTTTGCAAATCACAGCCCTAAGCACAGCTGCTCTAAGCCATGATCTGTTCTTTGGTTATTTCAGCATCAAGAAATTAAAGAATTATTTGCCTCTGGGCCGGGCAGTCTTTCGTTACCGACTTTAGGACGACATACGATCAAGTAACTCTTTTCTTTTCTTTTTTCTTTTAAATGTCTTTTCATGGTTGCTTAGAATTGATATTGTTAATCAGTTGTATATATAAAATATTAAATTAAGCTTTAGCTGGAGAGGAATATATGTCTATCAAGTTTATTTGCAGATTAGATTGTTTCTAAAAACAATGCATGTTCAGTAACAAGACAACAACCTTGGAACTGGTTTAAATGTCTTGCTCAGAAGCACTACAGCAGAGAGCCCAAATGAGTAGAACACTCCCAACTGAAGTATTGCTTCCCCATTCTCATTTGTTTATTTATTTATTTTTTTGCGCAAAAAGGGGGTACCCGTGAAGAACACTCCAGTGTAACGTGACCACACCTGGCAGTTCTGTGTCTGTGGTTCATTGAAATGAGTGAATGTCTATGGGGACACACATCCTACAGTGTGGAGATCCAGACTATGTGTGTTTTTCTTTTTTTCCCCTTCTGTCTCTCCCTTCCTGCTACTCTTCTGTGACACTTGTTTAACCTGCTGGGCAGGTCATGGAGCAGCTTGCTGTGTGCTCTGTGCTTCTGGTGACACTCAGTCTCTCCGGCTCTCATAATCAGGAATATAATCTCAAGAGTCAGGGTTTGTTTTCTCTGACCTGAGCTCCAATAGATGACGTGGCATAAGCTTAACGACACACACATTTATTTTGTTTACATGACACATACAAGTATGATTAGACTAGATATGAAAACACATATACGTATCTTAATCAAGATGTAGGAGAAACGAAGGGAATCTGCATGGGTTCTTTTCTGTGGTCTCCTTTCACAATTCAGAATAAGTTTAGCATCACAGCTATCCAAACTGGCAAGAAAACAAACTGGTCTAGTAAATCCTGAATTACTGTTTTTGGTCTGATACAATCAGGCTAACCGTAAGGTGGGAGCCAAAAGGGAGGGAGGGAGGGAGGGAGGTGTGTGTCTGATTCATTCCTGTCATTGCACTGCAGCGTGTTATCATTTGTTTAACTCCTTCTCGTGACTTATGTGTTTGTTATGCCTATTGTTAGCCCTACAACTGATGATTGTGTGGGTGGAGAAACAACACGTACAAGATCTAAGATTAACTCTTCTATCCTTTCAGCTGAGCAGCATCAGCAAGGCCATCAACTCGGCTGAGACGCCTGTGAAGGAGAAACATGCACGACGTATCCTTCGGAACAAACAATCAGAGTTAATATTTTCTAATTTCCTTTCATGCCAAATGGCACACGATGTGTGCGTAATAGTCAGCACTCGTGTGATTGTTTGTGCTTCCTTAGCAACACGTCAACAGGAATCATTCTGGGGACTCACAGGGAGAAGGGGGCCTACACCTTCTGGTCTTACGCACTGGGCTTCCCTCTGGCCGGCAACTCCATCCTCAGCTGGAAGTTCTGCCACGTACTGCACAAAGTCCTGCGGGACGGACACCGCAATGTACGGCACCGAGTACCCTTCTCTTACTATTACTATCTGTGACAACAGGGAAATGTTAATACAGCTGTTTTTGTTGAGTGATTAAAGACCACACTGTTGCAGCATCATGAGTTCAACATAATGCTGGGAATATTATTAAACATAGACGATTAATATTATTTTTCACTTGTATATTATATTTTTTGGAATATTTTCTTTTTTCCTTGTTGTGTTACGTCTGGTAAAAACATCTAAATCAGTTAAATTTGAATAATTGTCCTCAAGGCAAAAGCCTCACATTTCTTTGAATGCAAACGTTGTTCATTCAATCTGTCACCTTCACAGGTTCTACAAGACTGCATGAGGCATCACAGCTCTCTAATTGAAATTGGGAAAATATGGGTGAGTATTTGCATATTATTTATTACATATGTATTTTAAAATACAGTATATATACGCTGTGATTGTATGTGTGTATGTATGTGTAGCTTAATTTTTATGTATGAATTCTTCCCCGTCTGCTCCTGTGGTTTCCAGAGCAACCTCCATGATAAATATGGCCAACTGGTGTCTCTGTACACCAAGCTGCTCTGTACAAAAATGGAGTTTCATGTGAAGGTAAGAGCATCCTCTGTCATATTTCACACCGCATGTGACCAAAATGCACTTAGTGTATGACTAAAATAGGGATTCACACTGAATGGAAATAGGCAGTAAGTCTCTAAAAATGTACCTCTGCAGCATTCAGAAATCCCTGCGAACCTGGAAGTCACAGATGAAGTCCTGGAGCGCACTGCAGGAACCGACATTAATAATGTGTGAGTATCCAAATACTGCAGGAAGAGCCTTTTTGCGTAACTGTTTGACCTGAACTCCTCAGTCATCATCACTCATAAGCATGGCTTTTGCCACACAAATACATTTAAAAAGCATATAAATGGACAAGCCCTCCTGCTTATTTGATTCCACAGGGTAACAGCATCATTGTTTCTGAGTGGGGCCTCGATTCTGTCCTAACAAAGGTATCAACTTCTCTCCTGCAGGTTCCAGCTCACAGTGGAGGTGTTTGATTACTTGGATGCAGAGCTGAGGCTGGCTGAGACAGGTAAAAAAAAAAAACCTCCTCCCACCTGTCCCCCCCACCCCCTCTTCCAAAGAAGAGAAACTTGAGCTCCAGTAGAGGGCTGCAGCCTGCTGACATTATATATTTATGTACAAAAGCCCAGAGCCCTTTGAAGACACCGTTAAAATGAGCAACTCTCGCCCTGCCTGTTTTCACATTGTAGTCCATTTTTTAGGAAACTGATTTCAATCACATGGTCTAGTTGTAACTCATGTCCTCCTCTTTTGCCTACATTTGTTTTGACTGATAAGGAAATGCCTTCAATTAGAAGAAGTTAAGCTGATTTCCTCCAGTGTAACAGAATGATATCCTGCTGCCATGCCTGCAGGGTGGAGGCCCAGGAGGAGCTGTACTCACACATGCATTATCAGCCTCAGTACGATGTTTTTGGAGCACATAAACCACCTTAATGTTTGCATGTTGCTAAAATGATGCGTCAGTGAGGCACTCAAGTAACAAGAGAACCGAATGTGAAAACAAACTCTGCAGCAGTAATTGACTCCATGGAAGCGGCTGCACTTTATTTTGCTAAAGTACATCCTATTTTTGCACCACAAGAGGCCTTTTATCAAATATATGAGGACTAGACTTCAGCATCCTTTAGAGGCGAGCATCTAAAAGGTGCAGCAACTTAAATGTTAAGTCAATGACAAATATTTAACATGAACTGTTTGCTCCTGTGTTTGATCTCCCAGTGATCCGACAGCTCAACACATCCATCGCCATCTCCACTCTCACATCAGGCCAGTGTCGGCTGGCTCCACTCATCCAAGTTGTCCAGGACTGCAGTCACCTCTACCACTTCACCGTCAAGCTGCTATTCAAGTTACATGCCTGTAAGAACAGTTAATACTCCTTGCCCAACAAAGTCTTTCAATCGTAAATCATGGTTATAAATCAAGCTATTTCCTTGAGATTATCCACGTGTCTGAAAGGATAAAAAAACAACAACGTTGTGGGTTTCAGGTCTCCCTGCTGACACTTTACAAGGACACCGTGACCGTTTCCATGACCAGTTCCACAGGTAGGTCATCTACGGCCTCAGGCTCCGAGTGAATGAGAGTGATGGCATCAAAGGGGAAGGAGTTGTTCTTTTACCAAAGGAAGTGTGTAACACTATCATGCCTCACCCAGCACTGCACATGCAAATATGTCAAGCACTGATTCCCATCCCCCACCTGTTGTGGTGTGTTTTAGTGGATGTCATGGTGGTCACAGACGCATTGATATGATGTTCACTTCAGCGAGGATGACACAGTTTGCCATATCTGCCATCTGTGATAAATATATATCAACTTGTTGTCCTTTGTTCCACAGCCTTAAGACCTTCTTCAATAAAGCCAGAGACATGTTGTATTTCAAGAGATTGATCCAGATCCCCAAACTGCCTGATGTAAGAGCTCACAGGGATGGGGAGAGGGTGGTTGACCTCAGTGCTGCTTCACAGCCTCCATCTTGGATGTCAGAGACCTCATGATAAACCGAATACTGCTACTGTTAACTACAAACTGAGGAAATTGGCAAATTATTTTTGTAGACAGATATGCTCTTTTAAAAGTTACCACAAATATTTTCTCATAGTCAACCATAAGTCAAACAATTAACATAACTTTTGTCCGTCTCCTTGTCAGTCCCCACCTAACTTCCTGCACGCAGCCTCACTGGCCAAGCACGTGAAGCCAGTGGTGGTCATCCCTGATGAGTACGAACCAGAGATACAAGACGACGATGATGACGATCCAGAGCCGCTCATCGAGGTCAGCGATGTTGCAACATCCAGCATACAGTCACAGCCACAGGTATGGCACATAGGTCACTTATGCATGCATACAGTCTTGATATGAGTCCTCATACAATGGTACGATGATGCTGTTTGCTTTTTTCTCTCCACTTATTATTTTACTTTTAGCAACTGGACATATTTGATCAGACATTTGGACCTCCGAATGGGGGCTTTGATGACAGGTGAGTCAGGTTTATTTTCACCGTAGCTTGTGATTGACAGTCACACCGTTTAATATCGGTATGAAATCTGTGCCAGCACACCATGACCCGTGTGTTTTCTGTCTGGCAGGGATCTCCAGATTGAGAGTCTGAAGCAGGACCTGGAGTTGTTGAGAGCTGAGCTGGAGAAAGTCAAAGCAGAGGTAAAGACTGTCGGGACTTAATCACCTGCTGCTATGCTCACAGAAGAGGTGTGAAAATAGGGGAGCGTTATTATCTATGGGCAAAGGAATCTGGGTTATGTGTTGGGTGGATGCAAATGCTGTTGCCGACATGTGGAATGTGGCAAGTAGACTCTGAGCGAGGCTAGGGTGTCCAGTTGATATTTTTGACGTCACGGATATGATTCCAGCTTGAAACCTTTTTTGCTTTTTTTTGGCATGTCATCATAAAAAAGTGTAAGGGTCGAGAGATAAGCATGCATAATAATAACAATAATAATATTAATAATGCGTTTTGTCCCATTTTGTTTTCCCCTCCTGAAGGCTCAGCGTTACATCACACAGCTGAAATCCCAAATCAACAGTTTGGAGGCAGAACTCGAAGAACAACGTGCACAGAAACAACGGGCTTTCGTGGAAAATGAACAACTGCGCATGGAACTGGAGGCTACGCGTCGCCGAAACGCAGAACACGAGAGCTCACAAGAGATCTTCATCGAGGCAGAAAGTGAGACATGCAGTCAGTACTGCCTCTCGAATACATAACCAAAATGTGGTGCGTACCGTAACGCTGTCATGTATTTTTTGCACATTGCTGTGCAGAAAGGTCGCAGGCCACTGAGCAGCGTTACAACAAGCTGAAGGAGAAACACACAGAGCTCGTGTCCAGCCATGCTGAACTACTTCGGAAGGTACAGACAGACTGCAGACCCATCCACAGATGCTTGTTGTAAATTAGATGTCGGCAGCTGGTAATAATAAATGCGTTGATGTGCCGACAGAGTGCAGACACTGTGAGGATGCTGTCAGCAACTCAGCAGACCCAGGATGAGGTGGAGAGGACCAAACAGCAGCTGTCGTTTGAGGTTGAACGAATAAAACAGGAAGCTGACATGAAGGTTGGTGGTCTTCCTTTAAAAACGAAACAAAAAAGAATATGGAGGTTTCAAGGAAGCAGTACAGTGTATATTTATGTAAATACCACTGTTGTATTTCACTGTAGCTGGAGGAGCAGAAGTTTGAAATGGAGAAGCTGAAGAGAGAGCTGGAGGAGAAGATGGCGGAAGTGATGCGCGTCAAAGGGACTCTGCAGAGCAGTGAGAAGGTGAGGTCTTCATCCCTAACGTAATACAGCAACTTCCTTGAAGATGTGTAGCTGATTCACCACCATTTAGTATTCAGAGTTGTTCTGCGTTTGGAGGCTTGAGTCATGTCGCACATTTCCGGCTGAACTTTCCTTTACGACACTCAAGGCCATCTGCCTCTTCTGGCTTCCCTCATCCCTCTCTCGCTCTCTCTCTCTTTGCCAGTCGTCGGAGCAAATGACCAGCTCGGTGGCGGCTCTGCAGGCGGAGAAGGAGCGTCTGATGCGATCTGTGAGTGAGAAGGAGGCGGAGCTGTCGTCCCTGCGGCAGGCTGCACAGGTGCAGCAGTCGTCCATTCAGCAGGAGCGAGACAGGAGCAGCAGGGAGCTGGGAGAGCTGCAGGGAAAACTGCAGGCGAAGGTCAGTCAGGACGGTTGAGCGTTGATATAATACTTATCAGTTAAACTAGGATGTGGTTTTATCCATTCTAGTTATTGGCATGCAGTTTAGACTTGCACTGGCAGTTTAAATCCAATCAAACTATGACTCACAGTCAGTTTTTAAAACATTTCAAAGACAGCAAGACATGCTGTGATGAATAATCCAAACTGGTTAATGAATCATGCTCTGCCATCTGATTCTACCATAATGAAAAGATGAAAAAGAAAAGGCTTTAAGCACAGCTTCGGCTTTTTTGGCGACAGTATGAAGAAAAGAAGGAGGCTCCTGAATACTGTAGGTAAAGTGTGCTGTCGAGTAGTGTGGAGTGAGTGTCTTCTTGGATTCATTAGGCCATCCTCTGTGGAGCACATCAACATGAAAAGCTTCTATGGAAGGGCTTACATAAATACTCGGAACAAGGCCATCGTCGGAAATGTAGTCGATGTGGAGAAAAAGCTTCTAAGATAACATTTAGTTTTAAAAGCACCTTCTGTATGCTCTGAAACAATTTTGGATGAATAGATTTTTTAAAAGGCAATTTAGAAAACATAAAGCAGAAATGTGCAGGTCGTTTATCTGGGTCTCCACTGTACTGCACCTAAATAAAGATTATAAGGAATCTGGCTTAATTTGGTCATGTAGTACAGTAACTGAAAACCTTGTTGATAAGAGTGTGTTATTGGGTGCAGTGGGGACTGTATGCAGATATCAAGTGTGGCTGCCATGAGATGTCCTGATACAAAAATCAACAATGTAGTTCATGTATGACAGTGTATTTCTCTTATCTTCAAAACGTATTAAACTAGACACGCATGGTATTTTTTAAAGATGTGTATTTGTTTGTGTGCATGTAGACAGGTCAGGAGGAGCAGCTGAAGCAGAAGCTTCTGGAGGAGCAGTTTACTCTGCTGCAGGGTACCGTCACAGAGGCTGAGAACATCATCCAAGATGCTGTTGCTAAACTGGATGATCCCCTTCATATACGCTGCACCAGCTCTCCAGGTCAGACTCCCGCTCTCTTATTTCCACAGACATGAAATTAACACGTTAACAGCTAAGTAAGATGTGTGTAAAATTAAATAAGTATAAAAGCAAAAACCATGAACCCAGCTGGTTGACCATATACAGTATTTTGTATAATCTGAAATCAAAATTTGTCCTCCAAACACAGATTACCTCATCAGTCGTGCAGAGGCCACGCTGGGATCCGTGGACAAAGTAAAGAAAGGCCATGCGGATTATCTGAGTAACATGGGGGGTGAGTTTAATCTGCTTCTGATTCAACGTGATCCTGCTGACCTCAGGACAGTTTGTTAATGCGGCATACTGTATGCTCTTGTAACCAGATGCTGGAGGTCTGCTGAGGGCTCTGACTCAATTCTCCCACTTGGCTGCGGATACAATCGTCAATGGCAGCGCCACTGCACATATGGCACCCACTGACCATGCAGACCGTAAGGAATATCTGGATCTTTGGCATTACACTATATATTTTTTTTTTTATTACCATTTTTTATATTAAAGTGTTGATGTAAAAATGATGCAGCACTATGACCGATAGTTGACCACTGCCCCTTTCCCACCCCACAGGACTGACGGAGAACTGCAGAGGTTGTGCCACTCAGAGTCTGCAGTTCTTAAAGGACCTGAAGTCCAAGACCACCCTCCAGAGGGCAGACCCGGCCTCCATTCGTGCGGCCGTTCAAAAGATCCTGCACCTGGGCCAGGTGAGAGACACCAACACAGAATATGTGTATTCATGTTTAATTAACTATACTATCAGTAACAGCCAGGGATAGATGTTCTATCAGTTTAACCACTTTATGTTTTGCTTGCATGGATGCCAAAATAAATATCTGAAAGTGATTTTTCACCTCTGGCTTTGACTCTATGTCAGTGGGTGTTAATTTACTGATAAAATTAGAGCTTCCTGCTAAAAAAAATATGAAATCTTTAGGAAGCACCTCCAATAACTAATTAACTGAATTATGAACAATGTCAATTACATAATTTGTTCTTATGGAGTGTTTGCATTTGCAAATATAGTTTGTGATCTTTTTGTAATGAAATTGTTATTTTAGGATTTCTTTGGATATCAAAGACTTGTTAACATTTGGGTTAAAATTTTCACCAGCGATGTTTTAGTTCATTTCCAGTTTTGTTCACTTGTATTTTTCTTTATGATTACTAATCACATTCCCTTTTTTATTATATGTAGGAGCTGCGGCCGAAAGGCATGGACGTTCGTCAAGATGAGCTCGGAGATCTGGTGGATAAGGAAATGGCTGCAACATCAGCAGCTATTGAGGAGGCGGTCCGCAGGATTGATGTAAGTAATATAAACCCAGCTTAAAGATGTGCTAATATTAGTTGTAATGAATTTACCTGCAGCATTGTGCAGTGTATATATTTTAAGTGACAAATGTCATGTATGGTCGTGTCTTCAGGAAATGATGAATCAGGCACGAAAGGACACATCAGGCATGAAACTGGAGGTCAATGAAAGGTTTGTTCATTTTTGGGACTTCACACTTTTTTTCCTGTCATTCTACAATGAATGTTATTCACTGAAAAAGCTATAAATCCGGTGTGTACATCTACTATTTCACTGTCTTTTACAGAATCCTCAACAGCTGCACAGACCTGATGAAGGTACTGTAGTTTGTTTTTCAACAAATACACTGTATGTTGTGTGTACTGCCATAGTCCACACTGCAAATATCCTATTTTCAAACATCATCCTTATTACTTGGATCTTGTCTGTTATCGTCCACTCTTCCATAGGCCATCCGCATGCTGATCATAGCATCTACAGACTTGCAGAAGGAGATTGTCGAAGGCGGGAGGGTGAGTCACACTGTTCCAATTTTAAATCCAAGACTGGCAGCTCTGTTTTGTTTGAGTTCAAACACTTTTGTTTAAAATCAGGAGTCATAATATTCAATTCAGAAAAGAAAATTGACCAAGAGGAACTTACAGTGCTATTGTTCTGCTTGGTCAGGGTGCAGCAACTATTAAGGAGTTCTATGCCAGGAACTCTCGCTGGACTGAGGGACTCATCTCTGCTGCTAAGGCTGTGGGATGGGGAGCCACAGAGATGGTGTAAGTCACGCCATTGCAGCTTATTATTTTTTTATTATTTTGCTGTTCCTGCTACTTCATGAGCTAGTTTTTCCAGGTGATGATGAGTTGCAGCTCAGAAACGGTGAATATCTTTTCCTGCTTCCTCACAGGGAGTCTGCTGATAAGGTGGTGCTGCACACAGGCAAATATGAAGAGTTGATTGTCTGCTCCCATGAGATTGCTGCTAGCACAGCACAGCTGGTTGCTGCCTCAAAGGTAATAGTTTAATTTCCAAGAGAAATACCACAATAAAAACCTTTTTATGAGATTCTTTATTGTTGTGGAAATATACCACTTTGTATAATGCTCATAGGTTTGTTTGTACTCAGGTTAAGGCAGACCGCAACAGTAAGAGGTTGTCAGCTCTCCAGCAGGCTTCTCGCTATGTGAATGAAACGGCAGCTAATGTGGTGGCCTCAACGAGGACTGGCCAGGAGAACCTGGAGGAAAAAGGTGAATTCAAATTGTATGTGTTAACCAGATGATTGTAGACACTGATGAGCTCCTGGCTGATAACTTAAACTCTTTACATGTGCAGAAACCATGGACTTCTCTGGGATGTCCCTGATCAAGTTGAGAAAAGAAGAAATGGAGTCACAGGTAAGTCATGGTCACTGTGAGGAGTTCAAGCCTGATAGCAAAAGGCTGGAATGGGATGTGCCTAACATTTAAAAGGTTATATGTCAGCTACTTCTAACATACTTAAATTGATGTTAAAATACAGTTTTCATCTTTATTAATGTCGAATTCAGAAATACATTTTTGCAGTGTTGCTAGGATGAGTTTCTCCATCAATTGCTACAAATTAAAATGAATATATTCAGCCATAAATCAATAGAAATAAAACACAGGCGGTAATGCTAAAATGACCTGCAGTATTTTCCCATTTCACATAAATGAGTTCGACATGCAACTGATTTGACACGGAGGACATTAAATTAACTTAAATTGAGCTAAATGTAGCAGAAACATTATTAAACATATACAGCTTTGTTTCCCCCAACCCTCAGGTGAAGGTGCTAGAATTAGAAAGCCAGTTGGAGAACGAGCGTCTGCGTTTGGGTGAACTGAGGAAGAAGCATTACGACTTGGTTCCTTCAGAGCCGACTTCTGAGGGCAACGGTGAAACCTCCTTAGTGAACCATCCTGTCTCCATGTCACCGAAACCCAGCAAACCTGCTCTCCACAAGAAACCTGCGTTGGCCCAGAAACCTAACGTACCAGCCAAAACCATGGTAAGGGCAGGGAAGAAAGCTGTGTGTTGTAATTGAGAAAAAAAAGACATGACTTGTTGTTGATTCTTATCTTTATCTGTCATTTTTGTTCTGTATGTTCCAGTTTAAGTAACGCCTGAGCAGAAGAGGAAAATTCTTCACTAATGGATGGTTGGATTGACCAGCGATGTTGTGAACACGTAGTTCCTTTAGGTTGCATGCTGACAATCCTATGCCTCATCCTGCATCTTACTGTTTTCCTTTCTCTTTCTTATTTTTCTCCTTTTTTGCCAAAATGGACCAGAAGCCTTTTTCCCCTTTTCTTTTACCCTTGATGCCTATATATGCTCCAATCCAGGCAGCATCTTTTAATATTTGGTATCAAAAATTAAAAAAAGGTTATTATTATATGTTAAGGCTGCGAGAAAGTATTTTTTTTCTGCATCCCTGTAATTTTAGATGATTAAGTATTACTACTGCTTTTAGAATACAAACCTTCATAATAACAACACATCAACAGCATATCTGGTAGTTTGTATATCAATAGTTTTCAACATGCTTTGGACAACCTTTTTGCACACTGTTTTGGACATTCATTACAGAGCACATCACATCTTTCTTAATGTACACCGTATACTATTTATGTTTTGGTGGGCGGTAATGGAAACTGGGGAATCACATGTGTGTTCATGTTGCTGCAAAAGTTTTACATACCTCTGGCTTTGCCTTCTTGATGGATGGTGTTCCTCTTATTTGGAAAACAGCTTTCTTTCTCAACAGTACAAGATTGTCTCAGAGGCCTTGTAATGTTCTTTACTCATGCATTGAATCATACCTGTAAAGACATATAGTCTGTAAAGGACTGTGCCACTCGCACCAAGTATAATTTATATCTACACTCATCTCTTGAATGTCCCTTTATAATAGGAGAACCTGGATATGATGTTAAAGCATATATAGATAGACTTAATGCTTGCACACAAATATCAGATGTAGGTGTCCTTAATTGTCTTTTTTTAAGCCTGAATGAAGATTTAGGGTAGGTTAATGTACATTATGATGGTGTTCAATTTCTTTTTGCCTCCGGGAACTTTTCATACAGGGTCTTAAAATGCATCTTTTTTTATGTTCTGTCCTTTCCTCTGTACGAAATGTCTTTATACACTCAGATCTATTAATATATTTTAGTAAAGATAATAGTGGTTTCTCCTTGTAAGAAGTGTAAATGTCAAACAAATGAACAATAAATGATTGATTTAGTGTCCCATTATGTTACGTTGTCTCTTTTTTCCCAACAATATTGAATAGGCTATATACAAATAACTAAGTTTTAACCCCACTAATTAGTCAAGGTGGTATGATTTATATATTTACATACTGTTGACTGTATTTGCAACCTAAAATGATAAATTTAAAAATGTTAAAACTGATGAAAATGACTATACAGATAAAATATATTTTTAATGTTGGTAGCTAAACATTTATTTAAATTAAGTATTCTCTACATATGTTCTCATGTTCCTAAAACAAATTTAGTGTGTCTTTTATGTTAATACATTGATAATATTAAATACATACTTTGTATCTAAAATGCAATGTTTTATTTATAGCAAATAATGGGGTGCCTGTAGCTAAACTGCCAAGTAGTGCTGGGATAATTTACAAACCGTTCATACAAGGTCATGACATGCGCAGAAGGACGTGGAGTCAACGTGGAGGGTGCCTTCAGGAGCGGTTGGAAATAAGGGGATTTCTTCAAACCCGACACTGAACTGCTTACATGACGTTCACGGAACGTGGATATACACTGATAGTCAAAACAGTGTTTTAGTAATAATGTATGTTGTTATTATCCTGCTTAATTTGCACACCGACTTGAATAAAATACGTATTTATTACCTTTTGAAATGGACGTGAAAGAGTTTTTGTGGGGACATGGAATGCAGCATCAAAAGTAACACACTGCGTCAGACGTTGGCAAAGTTTAAGGTGTCAACAAACGGAAACAAGCTAGCTTCGCGTTCACACAAGCTCCTGCTAGCTTGTGTGAACTAGTGTTTCTACAGCAACTGTGAGTCCACTCCGAGAGTCAGGGCAAAGACAGACATGTTGAATGTCGGAGGTGTAACTAAAGCACAGGGCAGACATGGAAACCTGCGTTATGTCAGCGCTGGACAGACCCGCGGCGGAGCTGACGGTCATGGACGTGTACGACATAGCGGCGGCGCTCGGACAGGAGTTTGAACGGATCATCGACAGGTTTGGATGCGAGTCTCTGGTCGGGGTGGTGCCGAAAGTGGTGAGGACCCTGGAGCTGCTGGAGGCTCTGGTGAGCAGCGGGGCCGCCGGACATGAGGCCGAGGAGCTGCAGAGGGAGCTGGATAGGCTGAGGCAGGAGCGGAGTGACCGATTCGAGGTGGAGAGGAAGCATCAGAAGGTCCGTTTGTGGCTCTGTTCCTTTACCTGTGTGTGTGTGTGTGTGTGTGTGTGAGTGTGAGTGTAGTGTGTGAGAGCCAGAAACTCCCCACACTGGCTTGTAATCTCAGTGATATTGTATTTCCCATCAAATTTAGTCAACGTAATTGAATCTCGATATCCCGTGATTTAATCTAAATATGATTTCATGGAAAGACGATAAATCGTATTGAATTATCGCCCAGCCCTGTTTTACCTATCTGTGTGCGGTGTCTGTCTGTCACTGTGTGTGCATTTGTATTATAACCCTAAACAACTAATTCCATGTACAATAATACATGTTTTTGACATTTTTAATTTTTTATCTGACTTACAGTTTATAATTATGAAACTGGGGACATTTTGCAACGACAGCACACTTTCAATACACTCAAATAATGTGTGATAACAACACAACTAAGCGATTTTTGAAGGTAGTAAAAGCCATTGATGTTGCTCTCATGTTCACACAGCTATGTCTACAATTTACATACACATGCCTCTGTGCAGATACCTGCATGTTTTGGTGTTTTACCCACATGTTTTCTCTTTTCTCCATCTCTACAGGAGTTGGAGCTGGTGGAGGATGTGTGGCGCGGAGAAGTCCAGGACCTGCTCTCTCAAATTACCCAGCTTCAGACAGAGAACAAGAGGCTGTTAGTGAGCCTTTCTCTCAAAGAGTCCCCCCTCACAGAGGAAGACCCGCAGAAACAACAGGGTGGGTTGTCCGTGGCAACATCTCTCAACCAGGGTTTGACGAATTGGCTTTTGGAAGGTTACAAGATGATAAATGAGATATGTTTTTAACATATTGATCATTATGCCATTTTTTTTAAGGAATTCTGGTAGAATAACCTCAGGAAATGTTTCATTTTCAAATCATATGGCTATAGCGGCCTAATATGCCAAACTGGTATCTAAAATTAAATGGATTGGGTATTTGCCTTGACTTGACTGATTCAATTATTGACTAATTATTGTCCAAAATAGCATTTTGTGTGCAGCCAGGCATTAAAGACATAGAACACAGGAATGTAGCAATGCCAATTAACAAAAACGATCTATTATGAAAAATATACAGGCAATGTAAAATATGAAAACAGTATGGAGTATACCAACTGCTAATAATCACACATCTGTTGTCTGTTGTTTGAAGTCTTACCGTGCATGTTGTGTTGTACAGTATATTGTGATGACTCTGGATACTAAATTGGTTTGCTCTCGGCTGAGTTCCATTACAGATCTTATTTATGTTCCAGATGTATGCTCACTGCACATGTGTTGTGCTGATTAACCATATACTGTACATTACACATATTAACCCTATCTACATAGGGTAAATATGTGTAATATGTCACATGGGATCCCTAAGTAATTGCTGCATGCTTGCATGTTGACATGAAAAGGGGGGCTGTGAAGAGAGACAGTCAGGAGCTTGTAAAGGAGACTATTTTTGAAGCGGACCCGAATATATTGTTGCTGTGTGAGACTTTCATGGTGGCTGCAGCTATATTTTCTGTCAGGGCCACGGTGCACACACACTGCTTATGAACATGAACATCCAAACGAATGGTTACTGCATTAAATGATAATTTGTCTTGAAATATGATCGCCGCACTTTGAATCATTCTCATCAAATGGATGTTGTGGAATTTGGTCATTTAATATTTTAAAAGGGTTTCTGTTTGGCACCTTAGTAACTATGGATATGTTTTTTTATGATCCACAGGAATGTCAGAGAAGGAGAGGCAGGTGATTAATAAGCTGAAAGAATTGGTGGATAAGCAGAGGGATGAAATCCGGGCTAAAGACCATGAGCTGACACTAAAAAACGAGGATGTTGAGGCGGTGAGATTTAGACCATACACAACACATATATGGGAGCCTGACAAACTTATTACAATTTATCTCCTTGACAAAACAATTTCCTCTACTATAGCTCCAGATGCAGCAGGGTCGGCTGATAAGAATCAACCAGGATCTTCGCCACAGGACAGGAGTGATGGAGGCTCAGGGCAAGGCTCTCATCCAGCAGAGGTCTGAGTTGGAGGCCGCAGCCCAGGCACGGCAGCAGGAGCTGGGGGCTCTGCAGCTGGACATCACAAGGCTGAGAAAGGAGCTCCAGGGGTGGGAACTTGAGGGAGAAGTCACTAATCTAGAAGAAACCTCTCTTACCAGATCTGGGATGTCACCACCTACACCGCCACACATGACGGTAAGAAGAAGGACTTATCTTCAGCAGACATAAACTTAATTAGGTTAACATTCGGTCCGGACATAATCATTAAGTCTGGCAGGTTTTCTTGTGCCTAACTGGATGTTTTGTGAAACCAATCCAGTCCGTGGCATCTAACTCCACCCAACCAAAATCAGTGTGGGTGGAGTGTGGAGGGGACCCTGGCTTCCTGGCAAACTGCTTTGAGCATGACAAGAGTCCTTCCCTTCTCCCAAGGTCATCAAAGAGAGGAAATCATGAGGAGGGGGGTGACAAAGACAAGGACACAACATCATGGGTAACACATGTTTAACTCTATGCCTGTACACTGGTTAAAACAGGGCCCCCCATAAGGCCATTTACATTAAACACATAGCATGAACACGTTGTCATGCTGGCATGTCATTAAGGCCTTATAAGTATATTGGATACATATCCTACCCCATGGGAAAGTGTTTTAATTTTTTTTAATTTGATTTGCTTAATTCTGTCATAGTGCATTTCTGCCAAGTGTTGATATGATTTACCAACACCACTCTGCCGTTGACAGAAATATGTATCAGTCCCACACTCGAGGGGAATGCTGAATGTGTGTTTTGTCGCAGAAGCTGTCAGATGATTACGAGCCAGAGGAGACAGACGGCCTGGAAAAGGAGTCAGACAAACCTCGCTTCACCCTGCAGGAGCTGAGGGACGTCCTGCAGGAGAAGAATGAACTCAAGGCCCAAGTGTTCATGCTACAGGAAGAGCTGGCATATTACAGAAGGTACGTTTTGTCTCATCCTCTCAACTGCACATAACACTGATGTCAAAGTTAACATGAATCCGTTTCACTCAGTGAGGAGTTTGAGGATGATGACAGCTCCATTGTTTGTCCTCCATCTCCTCCACCATGCTCCAGCTCCATTGATCAGGCCGAATCAGGAATTAGACGCTTGTGAGTAATGAGTTGACTTGACCCTTGCATGCTTTTCTTCATACACCAAAGTTTACCTTTGCATTTTGTCAAGATGGCCAGCATTTCACCACCCTGTTTTATTTTATGTAGGGCTCCATTGGTGTAATTGATCATCATAATGTGTCATCAGTGAAACATACTTAACTGATTGTACAGGAATCTGTTCAACAAATAGCGATTGTTTTTGTATCATGTGAGATGTCAGCAGCGAGTGTCAGCAGAGAGTGTCACTTGAGTTTCATTGAGGGTCAATAGGAGTGATAACAAGACCGCTTCTCCTGCTTTTTTGTGTGTTTTTCTTATCTCATCACATTTCCATTTTCATCTGTGGACAGGATCTTCACTGCTATAATGCCGATGGTTGCAGCCGGTTTGATTGCAGATGACCCCACGTTGTTGCCAATCAGAAGACTTTCTTTTGTATGACCTGGACTTTAAACTTCACGAATGGTTCTTATTTTTTTACCCCACGCCATGTCAATACAGGTTTTTTTTTTTTTTGCAACACAGTTTGCCAATAGACAAATTTTACAAGAATGGGTTTTAATTAGGGATGCATGATAATTATCGGACCGATAATTATCGGCCCGATAATAGGAATTATGACGTCATCCCGATAAATCCGATACAATTATTAATACCTCCGATAATCCGACGATAGGATGTGTGTGTTAAAACAGTGCTACGGGTGGATTGGGATGAGGGACGTTAGTTTTTTTCTAGGCGCCTCCCGTTTAGCATGTGATGTGGTTACTGTGGTATCACAGGTTTCGGAGGAGGGAGTTAATCCACAAATCGAGCGCTCCCTTCTCACGCCAGGTTCACACTGCACGCGGAAGCGCCGCGGCGCAGAGCGCCGCCGAAAATCGCGAGCGATCCGCGCACCCCCCGTTCAGACCAGACGCGTATTTCTCCGCGGCGGTCGACAAGCGCTTCTGCTCAGCTGTTATTCATTCAGAGCTATTTTTTCCATTAAACCCCATAAAATTAATACGCCATGTTTCTGTAACTAAGAAGTTTGTACACTTCTTGTATTTATCCGAGAGAGAGAGAGAAAGAGAGCGAGAGAGAGAGAGACGGACACACACACACAGACAGAGAGTGTGTATGGTATAGACAGTAGTAGTGCAGATATACCGTTGAAATACACATATTTGTTTATCTACTCTTCACATTATATATATATATATATATATATATATATATATATATATATATATATATATATATATATAAATATTGTCATTTTATTGAAGAGTCAAAACTGTTCTTGGCTTTCTTTTGTTCATAGTATTAACACATTATCATGTCACTGTGATACATCTGGTATGGTGTTTGGTAAAAGGCAAAGCTATGCTAAATCTACCTAAGCTTAGTCATTAGTGTTTTTGACCTGAATTTGATCTGAATATACATTCAAAAACGAATAACAATATTATCGGTTATCGGTATCGGTATCGGTCCCGAGGAGCAGAAAGTTATCGATATCGGTATCGGCTTCAAAAAATCAATATCGTGCATCCCTAGTTTTAATAGATGCATTTCTTTTTAAACTAAAGATGTATGGTGTTTATACCATTTACTATATGATGAACGAACCAGTGTTGTCATTTCTGGTGTCAACTTTTACAATATATTTTGGTGGGATTTCATCTTAACTGGGAAAGTGCTTTAAAGAGTAAGTATTTCAAATGTGAGACAGCTGGCCACATCTAGACCCTCTTGTGTGAATTTATGACCTGTCATCCCACAACAACCAATAGGCCAATGTTCTCAGTTATATCTGTAAAATAATGCTTGTTCAGAATACAGTAATAAAGTTTTATTTTTCATCTTTTTAATTTTATTGTGTTACAATCAAATATGAATACAGGTAAACACATGCTGGATGTAAGGTTGTGATTATGTCCTACATTTTTATAGTGTATAGTGTTATCTAGGCAAAAATATTTCCTTGGTCATTTCACTCTTATCAATAGAAAATATTAATTGATAAATGAAATTGGTATCGAACCCCAAAGGAGAAATTTGAGAATGTAGCAGCAAATAATTAGAATATAAAAGCAAATTGAATATAAATGAAAATATGACCTCAAAATTCCAAAGCATGCGTGTCATAATGGTATAATTAGTAGCAACAGCAGCAGCAATATAAACTATGTATACCAGCATAATGCTGTATATGTGACTACGTAATTATACTTAGTGTTTGTATGCATTTATATATAAATAAACCGTGTTTAATAGTAAGACACCAATGCGACATATATAATATGATATAACAACATATATTAATCAGTTCAATTGCAAGGAGAGCATTTGGGTTGAGAAAACGTAAAATAATATAAAACAACAAAAATTGAAACCAAATCACGTGCTTTCTCACCTGACTCTGCGAGACGCTAAAAAACTTAGACCTCTCACTCCCTGGTTTCCTGTTACGTGTAAAAAGTAGCCGCGTTCACGGGTCCACTGTTGAGGGAGTCATCTCGATAGATATACGATCTTTGTGCTCACCTGTCGCTAGGATACTTTGCCCTCCTCTGTTGTCCGGCGAGTGACGCCATTGGTGGATGAGTGATGGGGGGAAGTGCTGCTGCTGTTGCTCGGGAAGTTTTACCTACCGACAGTAAACGCGTGGAAACCGAGACAATAAGAGAGAAAGTCGTATATTTAGAGCATTGTAAACAGTAGCTAGCAGAGGAAAGTCCACTTCAAGCGGTGTTCAGGAGTCGTATCTTTCCGCCATGGAGTTCGGCGAAGAGTCGTCGCCAGCTCTGGCGTTCGAGAAGGACGCGTTCGAGCTCACGGTTGAGGATGTGTATGACATTTCCTATGTGATCGGCCGAGATTTGTTGAAAATAAGCAGCACGGGTGAAGAAGTGTCGGATTTGCAGTTCAGGATAGTCCGCGTGTTGGAAGTGTTCGAGACTTTGGTTAACAAATACAACTTGTCTCTGGAGGAGCTGAAAATGGAGCGGGACAACTTGAAGAGTGAGCTGGACAGGATCATCAAGGAGAGCTCCTCCGGGCAGGACACGGTGAGTCCGTCGTCTACAGTTGACTTCAACGCATTGTCAGACATTAAGTGGCCGTCTAGTATGTATTCATTTCTTCTCCTGTCTGCCATTAATAGCAAAAAGTGGGTCCAAACCAGCTGGTGGTGGACCTCACAGACCCCAACAGACCGCGCTTCACCATGCAGGAGCTGAAGGAGGTTCTGCAGGAGAGGAACCAGCTCAAAGCTCAGCTCATGGTGGCTCAGGAGGAGCTTCAGCTGTACAAGAGGTGAGTAACAGAGGGGTCACAAGTACAAACACCCTTTACTCAAGTCAAATGAGGCTACTTGTGTCCATAAAAGACTGGTAAAAGTACTGATTCAACTTTGTTATTCAAGACGAAATGGAAAGAGTACAGACTCTGAAATATACATCATATCTTTATTTGTATACGTGTATTTAATGTACAGAGCTTCCAGTTAAAGTGAGCAACCAGTATCCGTTGTAGTTTAGGTTTTTCCTTCATCCAGTGCAACACAAGAACACAACGCAAGTCCACTATTAGTTAACGGTTGTGCATCCAGTCAGAGATGAACTGTAGCAGTGTGTGCACACCCGTTATCCCCAGATCACAATGGATACTGGTTGCTCACTTTTAATGGAAGCTCTATACGAGTCAACAAGATAAGGAAATCCCTGAAGCATGTAGTTGTCCATACACACAGCATTCAGCAGTCAGCATTCCCCTTTTCTCAGTGAGTTTAGTGCAGACTCATAGATATAGATATAGATAGATAGATAGATAGATAGATAGATAGATAGATAGATAGATAGATAGATAGATAGATAGAATTTCTCCTTGGTTACACCTTTCTACAGACATTTCTACTGCCTGTTTTTTTTTTTGCAAGGCTAACTGAATCTTGCTTCGTATTAATAAAATTATAATCAAAAGTACAGATATTTCTTTACATCCACAAGGAGGACGGATCATTAGAAATACTTTGCTATAGTGTAATCCAATTTCAAAAGCACCAATAACTGCAGCCTCAAAGATGACCATATAGCTAAATCAACACCTCTGACACAATGTCAACAAAAGCAATTATTATATTGGACGGTACTTAATGCAGTGCTGTTATAAAATACTACATCAGATTCTTAAAGTGTTATGCTAATAATGTTGTTACTCAGTGAAACCTGAATGTTGCTGCTTGTTGTTGTTCTTTAAGCTGATATATAAATTCAACGAGAATCAGACTGTTACCCTTGAGAACATCTATCGCCCTCCTGTAAGACAATATTAGTACACATCTAATACTCATATGCACAAGTGATATATGCCATATAAAATATTATCACACCCATATGTGCCCTTACTTATACAGAATCATGCACAGTCTTATCTTTTTGATTAACACTGAATCTAGGTTTGAGGGGGAAGAGATCACATGGATAGCTCGTGTGGATTTTGTTTTACAGCTGTTTTAGATGTTCAATGCCTTTGCATAAAACTATGCTCAATGACCAGAAAACTCTTTTCCTCCACAGTGGGATTCTGCCACAGTCTGAACCAGCTATGGTGGAGGTGGATCTGGAGACACCAACACACACAGAGCACAGGCCAGCCACAATAAGCGATGCAAGAGATGAGAGGACAACTATAGGGAAACTGTGAGTAGAAAAAAAACAGGTTCATTGATTGTCATTGTGGTGTTACAACAAAATGCAGTTGTAGGCGACTTATGCTACACAAGGAAAACAAAGCTAAACATACTGGACTATGAAGGTGCAGGAAATGGAGTAGTAATTTGACAGAAGTCACTGAAATAACATTTATTTTTAGCTGTGAACTTCAGATGGCAATATTTCAAGTAGAATTTCATCAGCAACCACATGATGTTGACATGAAGTAAGCTAGCAGGGAGATCGCTCTCACAGCCATCTCCTAATGATATACTTGTGACCGAATGAATTCATGCTGATGCTGAGAATGTGTGTCCGAGCAATGAGACAAAGAGAAGTGGCAAATGGGCAGTTTGTCTGCCAAACTGCTGCAGCCGTCAGTAATTACAGTCTGTCGTGATTCAATGTCTCCTTCTCATACTGGGCAGTTTTACTCGTATGTTCCATGTTCACTCCACCGAGCTCAAGAATAACTATTAAACTAACTCTGGACTTTTTCCTGTTTTATAGGTTTTCATTCAGGCGAAAATAAGGAAAACCTTTCACAAGAACTGAACATGTGGAAGACAAATGGGATTTGTCGGTACAATTTATCTTCAGTTAACCACTTTTATATTCTTTTTTACAATGTCAAATCGTCAATCTAACAATCTAATTTGAATTGATGGTTTATAGTGGATGTAGTAGGTTATGTGGAAAGTTTGGAGATTTTAAATTAAACTGGAAAAGTATTATCACTATTTTTAGATTATGCTGAATGCATGCACTTGAAATTAATTTATAGGCATAAAAATGTATTTAAAAAAATATATAAATCAGTTTCCTGTGCTCCCCACCCCAAACATTTAAAATAATTCTATATTGCATTTTGAATCTTTTTTTTTTTCCTCTTCAGGGATTGAAAATTTAAAGTGTAATTTCACATTGATGATACAGCTTGTGATGTCATATCGAAGTAGAAAAATACAATTATATTAGTAAATCAGAATTCAGAACTTTGTGGCACGCGTCTTAAGTTACTATCAAAGATAACTGCCGTCCTGCAATCCTCTATATATGCGTTTGTAGCTCTGGCATACTATAGAAACCTATTTGAAGACAATACGCAATGTGTGAACAGTCAATAAGTGGAGACAGGCACCATCTAAGGACACCATATTTCAGCAATACGTTTCAAATCTTCTTCACCATTAACCACGCCACAGCTGGAATGAAAACTCAGTGTTTTATTCCTTAATTTATGGCACAGGTAATAATTTACATTTGTCAATCATATTCATTACAAAAGGGAACCCCATGGACAATGTGTAACCCTTCAAGCTTGTATCAATCTGCTACAGTTGGATAAAAAAAATATATAATAAAACCATGATAAAAACGACAGTTGCAAAAATACACCCGTGAGTTAACACATTAGCCCTCGTTTAAAACTAATCTTTTTTTTTTATATGTATATATATATACTTGATTAAAAAAAAGCCTTTTGGAGGACTGCTCATCTGTAGCTTCTCTTACTTGAAGCTAAACAGGACAGCAGAGAGCACCAATTCATCTGAAATATCAACACTGTTCAAGGAGCTAGTATTTGAGCCAAGGGTGAGCAGAGACAGAGGCTTTACTTCGATCCCCGTAGTCGTACAGCAGCTCTTCCTCTGCTTGGATTTCTCTGGAAGCCACAAGGATCAGATGAGGGGTTCCATCGATGGCGTGAAGTCTAGTCTGACAGTTTCCACTTTTACTGTGGTTGATCAGTCTTCCAAGACGGCCCGTTTCCTCTGTAGCATCCACACTGTAATGTGAAAAAAACACCCGCGTTTACATGAAAAGGGCTTTCTGGGTTAAATCATGTTTTCCAAAACTCCTCTAAGATTGTCTAAGGAGCAGAAGAACAGAAAGAAATTTGATAAATTGAACAAATAAATTAAATTAAATGAGGTCAGTCCTGTTTCAAATTGGTGACATTTGGACTTACCAGTATGTTTTGGTTTGGTACTGGAAGTAGTACATGTAACAGCCTTTTTGGGGATCCTGAGTGTACTGGGCCTCTCTTATTTTAGCCTCGGCTAGTTCCAGTAGGTCTCCATGGTACTCCACAACAAACTCCCCCTTTTTGAAGCTCTTGGCAGCAAATATCCCTCTTCCTTTTCCTTCTGTGTGTTTGATCTGTTGACATTCAGAAGCAACAAAGTGTGAAATAAAACTGAATTGTTGATCGTGCAGTGGTGGTTTTACTACCATTTTCAACAATATTAAATTTAAAACAAATAAACTAACCACTGACCAGTTATATCACGAAAAATATGTTTTGAGGAAAGTTGTCACGAGAACGATTCTTTACTATTCACAGACAACAGCATTGTAGGTTGTGTTCTCCAAATGCATAACGAAGTCCATCATTTCAGTTTGGACTGAATGGTGCATTTAAAACCATTACATTACCTGCATTCCTTCTTCAATGTTGTTCTTTATCAGTTCATCAATGTGTCCGTGTTCTTCACTCTGTGGACAATACGAGTACTCAGGTCAAAGTCAAACTCTCGGTTATGGATAGCGATACAGAGTTGCATTATTGTAAAAAATGACCTAAATGTACCCCTTATAAAAAATAAAATATGCAAAAAATATATACTAACTAATAATTATAACAAAACATACATAAAGCATTTTCACACAGACCTTTAACTCCGTCTTTGTTTTTCTGTTACTCCGTCTGATGGGATAATAGTCTGTGACTTTTCTGTTTTGGGGAGCTTTATTCTCAGTTCTGCAAAGAGACATTATGAAAGTAAATTACATTTTGTTTTTGCACGGTCGGTGAAATTGGCTGGTTTTTTTTTTTAATAATGATACCGATTTTTTCATTTTGCACTTACTTTTTTGCTCCGAGTTTGCGACCAGTTCTACTCCGAGGTTTGGATGCTGAAACTTTGTCTGCTGCAGACGTGGTGTTTGTGAGAGTCGTGGACTGTTTTTCCTCAATTTGGTCAGTGGCTTCAGAGTGGTCTCTGATCCCTTGACTGTGACAAGCCATTTCATGCTTCACCTCTTTGGGCTCACAACTCTCAGACTTTATTTCATTAGGTATGTCTAAAATGAGGAAGAAACAAAGACTGAAATTGACAGCTGCCCTAAACATGTGGCCTTAATCAAGACAGAAGTTCCTTAAAGAAAGCAGTTAAGTTGTGTCATAAGATAGTTGGTCAGGGAACACTGCTACCATTCACAGGCAGTGTTTTCTCTGTGGTACACGTGGATCTGCTGACCACATGGTGACATAGGCATGGTTAACAGCAAAATAGCTAGGAAATGAAACAACCAAAAAACAGCATTTCACATTAGCCAATTCAGACAGTTTAAAAGTTAATAAGATACTCACCTTTTTTTAACTTTGACATGCCAGGAGGAGGGGCATTACATTCATTTCCTTCCTGGATCAGCATGCTTGAATTGTCACTCAGAGGGGATCTAGGTTTGTTTGGACTTCGGAGATTCTGTAAAATCGTCTCCACTGCACCTACGCAATTCTGTAAATAGAATTATTATTTACCCTGGTGAAAAGATACGAAATACTATCATTCACAGGAATAATACTGAGGACTTTTATACAAGATGCAGTAGATGTCATTATGAGGCTTTGTTTAGAAGTGTGTAGCTGGTGCAGACTGTATTCAATGTGGTTTAAAAAAACACCCAGTCAAAACATGCATGGGAATTTTAAGTGTTCCAAAAATGTAGAGACAGGTGCTAGATGAAGATTTCACCGCTCTGTCTGCCAACTCCAAATCAGAGTGGTAAACGTCTCAATAGTAACAGCACCACTGCTAGAGTCTGCATTAGGGTTATTATATAGTATATTAATTAAACAGGGTGCTCGGGTACCCACCATTACTATAAATCAACCTTGCACATTGTTAGTGTGTGTGTGTGTGTGTGTGTTGCTTACATAGTTCCTGTAGTTACAATGAAACCACTCTATTGATTGTAAACAATTCACATCCCAAACCAAACTACGTTTCAGTTCTGGGTGCGAGGTCCCTTCCCACACCTGAACCCGACCGTGTGATTGGTTATTGGGGCAGAGTGCACAGTTTGCACGAAAAAACTCGAGCCTGGTTAGAGGTTATATCGGCCGACTACGACGCCAAGCGAAAGCAGGGCCGTCCGTGAACGCAACGTTAACACAGAACGTGGCAAATAAACTAATACAAAAACTAAACTGCTAATTCCGTAGCTTCATTCACAAACGCTACAAAGCGTAAAACCAAACAAGCAAACACACCTTGTTAGTTGCTGGTATGTTTTCCTTTGTCTCCTTCCTTGAGGCGACTTTTTCTTCAACAGTGTCCTCGGGCTTTTTCTCGGTTCTGAGCACACCTTTCTTCCCTTTAAGAACACGGAAATAAAAACACGTCGAGCACTGCTGGAGAATTTACTCGACATTGTGCAAAAGCAGACCACAACCGGCGAGTTTTATTATTAAACAGCCAGTTACGTGCGTTTTAAAAAAGTTGCTCCTCTGTTTACGCTAGCTAGCATTAGCAACACACTAACTACAACTACGAACGCATTGACAAGTTTACCTTTTGCCATGTCAGGTCCCAGAATAAAATGTAAAGAGGACGAGGCGTCTATTTAATGTCACCCTGCGTCCACGGGCTGCTCGGTCGCTGGGCTTCAATTCCCAGCCTCTGCAAAGACAAACAGCAGCCCACCACACTGCCAAGCAGAGCCTGTGAGCGTGGTGGATTTAAAAAAACACACTGCGCCTCTCATTGGTCGATTTGTCTAGGTGGGGGGGGAGGGGGGGGTTCTCTCATTGGCTGCAGCTCCGACCCACACAACCGACAACAAACGCTTGTGCCGTAGTGACGTGTTCTCCCAAAAACTCAGCTGTAGTCATGCCTAGCTTGCAAAAATATATTGATCCAGTGGGATTACCTGAATTAAAGGGGCAGTATACGACCTCCCGGGAATTCATATAGCGACAAACTATTTGCTATGTAAAGATATAATGACGTTACATCTACCTGAGCAGAAAATTAAGTCCATCTGACGTGTTATCTGACATTCTCCTTGCATTGATGTAGCAGGCTTAGGGCATGTTTGTGTGCCATAGTGGCTAGAGGCTGCTACCATCATTCATACGCTCATTTGCTGTATTTTTTTACTCTTAGCACTGTTAGCTACAAACCGCAGACTCAGCAGTCGCCATGTTGAGAGCCATTGGAAGGCTCCCAATCTCTTATCGTGCACCTTTAATTAAAGGAGTATTATAATTAGGGAATCATTATTCAATTATGGCTGGCATAGAACACTGAGTAGAAGAACATTGAAAAGCATAATTAAATCTGAAGAATTTCACGTCCTATGACTACTTTAGGAAAGGTAATGATTAAAGAGAAATAAGTGAAAATCAATTTACAGCAATGCATCATATTTATTTTAAATAAAACTTGAAATCTTAAGCAGAAGGAGACAGAAAACAATGATAGCAACTGGTGCAAGCAGCCCAAGTCTTGAAAGAAAATCCTTCTTTTCATTCCGTGAGTCTTCGGTGCAGGCATCGATTCAGAACTGAAATTGGCAGGAAGCAAGACAGGCTAAGTCTTTTATGTTTAGCCCAAGTGATTTAGGTCAGACAGCTGACCTTTAGTGATAAATTGGGGTGATTTTTGTCCAACAAAATCATCCAGTTAAAACATTAGTACGGCTTGTTGACTTGTTCTATGAGCCAGCAGAAAATGTTCCAGTGTGGACACATTCGGAATTGTACATAAAAAAGTCTGCAGTATCCAGTTAACCTTTATATTTAGGGAATTTAGTAGACGCTTTTGTCCAAAGCGACTTTAGAGTTAAAATGTCTACCGCTCTGTGGCGCTCACTCCCATTCTGATGAAGTGCTTTGAGAAACTGGTTCTACAACACATCAAAAACAACATCCCATCTGTCGCCACTGCCTTCCACTCAGCCCCACACATAAATAACACCTACTTCACAACGCTGTTTGGTGATTTCAGCTCAGCATTCAACACCATCTCCCCCATTAAACTGATGATACATTATAGTACACATGGCACTGTGGGCTCGAGTAAAATTAATGACATCCAAGGTAAAGGTTGAATACTGCAATTTGTTTCTCAAGTATACATGTCCGTTTTTTTTTTTTTTTTTTAGAACACATCTTCAAGCATTGAAAGATGCACACACGGTTTTTCTCCAAAGTCTGTCTTCTATTATGTCCTACATGTTGTGTTGCAATGTTGCATGAAATAGTCTATATAAAAAAACATCAATATAGATTCATAAGTGTTGACAGTTTACCTTCCCAGATTGTTATTCAGTCTTTTGGGGCATAAAGACACAGGTGCGTTCAAGTCATTATGTATTCATTCTATCTAAACAGCGTCATCTCCAGGTTTGGAGTCTGCAGCCAGCGCTTCTTTAAATAGTCTTTTTCTTTCCAGATTTTCATTTGCCTTCCTCCTCTTCTCTTGTTTCCTCAGTTCAGATACTTTCCTCTTTAAAATTATTTCACTGAGTTCCCCTTTATAAACAACATCAAGTTTCTCTCGCATGATTTCCCGAGCCCGCTTCCGATTTATATCCACAGATCTGGTTTGGTGGCACTGCAGGGGGAAATGGTACAACAGATTAAATTAACACGAAGCTGTAATATGATGCAAAACATCAAAGCTATGGACTTTTAAGTAAGACTGATTTGTAATGGTAAAAAAATTAAACATAACTCTAATTTGGGTCATTCATTCACCAACATATCTACAACACATGGAGTGATTGATACCCGTGAGATATTAAATACAAGATTCACCTTCACAACAGTCCCACTAGGGATGTGTTTTAGCACCACACAATTGCTGGTTTTGTTGGTGGCCTGTCCTCCGGGTCCAGATCCTCTCACAAACTGCTCTTCGAGCTCGTCCTCATTCAGGGCAGGGAGGTCTATCAAGTCCTTTTTACCGGCTGCCACAACATGCGTGATTCCGGGCGGGAGCAGCCTCAGCAGTGGATAGACACCGGGACGCCTCCCTATGAGCCGCCTGGACACATCGTGCATACGGCTGATGAAGGGGAGAAGCCGCCACATCTCTTTAAATAAACAAACAAAGTGAGTGACAACATCAACGCCACACCACGGTGTGTGTTACCAAACTTTCAATATAAATGGTTTGACCAAAACCTTCTGTTAAAGTTAGAGTTGAGCCCTAGCGGAGGGTATTACATTTTCCTGTCCTTTCCAACGGTGACGCTAAATGCACAGCGTTCTCTTCTTCTACGTTTCCGTCACCAGCCATCCAATCGGCAGTCGTCGGGTTCTTCTTCGTGGTCAGTAACGTGTCTATCTTGACCCTCTTCCGCCATCGTGTGTCGGATCGCTGAACCAACAGCACGTAGAGTGCAGACAGGTTTCACAACGATGGTAGTCGAATTTTAAAGTTTGTGCTCTTTCTCTTAGTTATTTTGAGGGCAGTTAACATACCTACCTCTCTTTCTGTGCCCTACATGATCTAGATTTTCACGTTCATTCAGGTTATTTATTCACACGTAAACAAAAGTAGATGATGGAGGATAAAAACTTCATCATGAATCCGTGTGTTGCTTGTCTGCTACGTGCATTTAAAATAGAGGACCTCTCGTCTACACCTCATCATGATTTACTATAAATAATAATTTGAAAATAATAACGTATTGCAAAATAGTTTCATAGCGTCAGAACAGATGGACTGTGATATAATGGTTCCTGCTCTCACCCTTGACAATAACTATAATTAGTAAAGCAGGAAACTATGTAGGTCACCAGGAAAAGACAATCTCTCCAATGACCTATGATGACATTGCTCTGATATTGCGGGTGGGGGAGGTGAATTTCTTATTACTTGAACTTTTTCTATAGTGTTCACATTAAAACGTACCCTCATTTTGGTACAATATAACGTTCACTATGTCATGTTTGTAGATGTCATGTTTGTAGATTTTGCAAAGGACTCACTTTTCAAGTTAAGTGTGACCTGCAGTGATGGTAAGAAATCAGTTTTATAGATTAAACATAAAATCTTTTATTTTTATTTTTAAGAAATACAAATCTCCACAACTCTCTCCCAAATGTAAATGCATGGTCCATAACACAGTGGTTGTAGATAGAAAAAGTGAATCCAAACTCTATGCAAACTTTGCAATGCCTACTTGTTAAATTGTTATAGTTGGTGAAGTACAGAATAGTTGTTGCAGTGGTAGACATCCAATCAATTAACTTCTTGAGGTCCCCACCATGCACCGATATGAAATCATATATTTTCTTTAATTTCCCCCTCTCCAATCACTTCACTGAGCAAGATGTTGGCAATAGAGCCATCAGAGCAGATGTCCTAAATATATGAAACAAATATTAATGTGGGTAAACCTTTCACAACATGCCAGACTATAACAATGCCAGTAACACGACTGCTATACAGTAAACCCACCTTTGTTACATCTTCTAATAACGCCTCTAACTGCGGAAATATGTCACCACTTGTGATACTAGTTTAGACTATATACCGTGTTGCCAGCAGAGGGCGCCCCACGATCGACGCAGCTGAACCGCAGATCCGAACAAGCACCCGAATGGCTGTGCGAGTCCGAACGTCATCAAACTCGCAGAAGGAAGGACAAACACTGGAAGTTAAGAGACCAATCCTTCACAATCAAGTAGGAATGTCCTGGTGCTGCTGAGTCGCATATTAACACTAATAGTTGGTATAGTTTGATGTGATATAGACATTTAGATACATTAGGTGGGAACGTACTCAGCAAATATGTGTACACGGTGGAATTTAAGTATGTTTGACTGAATACTCATTCCAACTTCGAACGGACTAAAGATAGGCTTTCATTTTGAAAACTGTACCGGAAGCGTCGCTGTACTCGCCTTCCCCTTAACTGTATTTTGTGTCGTGTCTGATAGGAGGGCTGTGTGAAGTCTCGCAGTGGCTCAGACTTGAAGAGTGAAAACTTACGATGGCGGGTGCTCTTCATCTGTTGGCTTTTGGCTCTTCCCGGTTCCCTGGACGGTGGCGGCGGCGGCAGCAGCAGCAGCAGCAGGACTGAGCTCACAGCCGTTTCACTTACATCGCTAGGACGAGCCCAACCGTCAACTCCTGCGAGGGTAGCTTGGATATTCAAGGACATTTTTTTTGACGTTACCATAGCTACTTTGGCCTTTTCTGTCGATTGAGGAAATCCCGCGTGCGGTTTTCTTGCGCAACGATGTGGACATATTTTGTAAACACGGGCAGAAACGGCGGTTGATATCGTGTAACGCAGCCCCCCGAGCCGGAGATGTTCCTCTACGCGTCATCTTTACGTGTCGTACCCGCGCCCCTTCCTCCGCCGAAGGGCCATACAAACGGCGACGTAAAGGAAATCACTTGCTGACTTTTCGATGCGTTCATCTCAATTATGGCATCGTTTCCAGAGCTCGTCGGGTCAGCGGCTGTTTCCCGTTGAAAGAAAACTGCATTACGGGTGAAAGTAGTGAGCCCAGAACGCGGAGAAGGAGTCGCCGAGTGCCGGAGCGCGGGCAACCCAGAGGTGCATCACTCGTGTGCATCAGGTCCAGGTATGTGAGGAGCATTGCAAGCCATCAATTTGTCATTACCGTGCTGCCATGTTGCTAGGTAACTAACCGACGGTGGGTTTACTCCAGTTCAAATTTGACCATCCCCTTCCAGAGATGCAGTGTCACGTTTAGTCATTAATTTACAAGGCTTTTAAACAGCGTGCTGTCATGGCTCGCCATTGAATTGTGTTTAGACTCACGTTGAAGAAGTGCAGCGTGTTTTCTGCTGTCATGCCCGTGGTCCTGTTGCTGTCACACAGGCTAAATCTGGGGAAATGTTCCACTCCTTGTCCAGGCTGGAAACTATGATCATACCACATAATAACATGTTTAACTTGAAATTACTGGAATCTCTGTTGGATTCATGCAGGCTCTGTGTTTTTGCCCTTTTGCTAAGCTTTGTAGGGATACCCTGGTGTGAAATCTTTTTTTTTTTTTTTTTTTACAACCCTGGTTCTTGCTGATTACAGCATGTTTCAATTTGACTAATCATGGTTGTGACCTCGGTCATATGGTTCATGTGGAAATGAAGGTAGACCCCAGATTTGACTACGGATGCAGTCTGCTCGTGCACACGACAAGCTTGTTTTTGTACCCCCCTTGGCCCATTTCTCATCTAATAAGTCTAATAGATGAGTTTCGGCATCAAGAGTGACTCCACTTGACTCAGCAGGGCCTGGGTGAGTCATTGAGGCAGTGCTGACTCCGAGACCGTGGCGTCTGTTGTCCAGCTGATGGCTCTGCTCCGAGGGCAGGAACTCCACTGCTTAATTTCTAGCATCGGCTGCAGTGTGTTTTTCAATTAGGGTTGGAATCTGAGACTGGTTCTGTGATAAATCTGTGCTGCTGATCATCTGAGCCGTATAGCCTTATAAGAGGGGGATGCAGCATCCATGAGTATGTTGATAAAGAAGAAAATGACAGGAGTCACATACCGAGAAAGGTTGTTGGGTTGTTTCTGGGCCTGAAGAACATTGAACTACTATCTATGCACACAGTGTAATCTCTATTTGACACGTTAAAACTTGCCTCACTGAAGCCATGAAGGTTGTGTAACTCTGCATCAGTGGCTCTGCGATCTTTAAGATTAAATTGGTGTTGTCACTTTTGAATAACACTAAAGCAGAAAGTGGAGTAGTGAAGTTCACTGCAAGTGCAGTGTGTAAAAAAAAAACTACTACTGAACTGAATTATAGGCTATCTGTCCTTTTATTTTTATACAGATTGTTCAATGACTCATTACTTATGTTCCTGACATTGCTGCTTTTGATGCCAATTTGTAACTGCCGGGGACTAGAAGGATGTTTTCTCATGTCAGAAAGAACAACACCATGAGCTATTTTCTAATGTTCCTTAGTCACTGAAGTCCTACTTGTTATGACCTTTAAGATATGGTGGAGGTGTCGCCGCTGTAAACATGGCAGCTCCTCAATCTGTCTAACCAGTTTTCTGGTGGGGGCCTGCCTTCCTTCCTTCCTTCCTTCATTTGTTCCTTCCTTCCCTCCCTCCCTCCAACCAATGTCAACACACTCACACTCATACATGTGGTACATGGAAAAGGCTGCAGCTGACGGTGCAAACTGCACAATCTCTAAAGTGACTTCCAAGCTCTCTTTTATTTCCCTTGTATATTATAATAATAATAATAATAATAATAATAATAATTGTTATTGTTATTGTTATTATTATTATCAGTATTCAATATAGTGGATCTGGCTTATGGATCAAAAACACTCGAGCACTCACTGATTTTTTTCCCCCTGAAAGATACATACACTTGCTATATTTGCAAGTCTTTGGCACCGATATTGGGACTGCTGATATTCTTAATTCTACAACACGTCTTATCATTCTAATCTTATTGGCGATAGTGTCTTTTTTCAAACAATGATATTTTTTGACATTAGGCTTTTATCATGTTTTAGGTCAGTAAGCTTGTTTTTAATGTGTTTTTTTGTGAGTGCACCTGCAGCAATATGTTGTCTATATTTATTGCTATTTTGAGTAAATATAAGCTAAATTGTTTGAGACCAGGCCGATGATGACTATATTTTGGATCTATGATCTGGAAGACTTTCTTTATTAAGTAAGCAAATTCAACAGATTTCAAATATTCATTCAGTATAAATATTATATGAGTTATGTCCAGAAAAGCAGCTTCAGAGTTGTACATTTATTCACAGCCATGTTCATATTGAAGTTTGACAAAGTCAAGAAGCCAGAGTTTAGTGGTTCTATACATGACTTTTACTTGTTGACCTGGCTTTTATCAGTAGTTGTATTGTTCTGAGGAGACATAATGTCGTGACATGTTGTTTCTTTAAATCATGAGTCAGTGCATCTTCTACAGCAAACCAAGGAATCTGACAGCCAGACAGTAGTTGTCAGGCTGAAATCTGATAGTGCTTTAGTTCTCAGGTGAATCTAACACACTAAACAAACACAGCCGGAGAAAGAATACAATACAATTGTGATTTTTAGGGGTTTTTTTTGCACCACGTCTACCAGTTTTTCTTTTGTTGAATAAAAGCAGTTGTGATGCTGTTTTTAAGCCAACGCAAAAAGCAAAGTGGAGACACTGCGATGACCTTATTGATAAATGAGGATACTAATTTGTAACTGCACTCAGATACTATGCTAATGTTTGCTCATGCTTGTCTCACAGCTCTCTTGGCCTAAGACTGAAATTACTCTGGACTCCACTCATGTTATACAGTTACAGGAGTTCCTGACAACCTCCTGATGGTCAGGAGGAAAACGCTGCGAGTATGTAAATATATTGCTGTATGTCTGACTGACTGTGTGGAGTGGAAAATTCCTGACAGAGGGGCGTGTAGCGTGTGAGCATGTGTTTGAGTATTCATAGCACTGCATGGAATAGTTTTTTTTTTTTTTCCATGTGACAGGTTTTCTGTTCCCATACTACAACCCTTGGTTTTCTTAAGTAAAACAATCATGTCACTTTTAAGAATGCAGGTGGCAAACAAATGTACAGCCATTTAAGTAAAGGAAACAAGAAAGACTCACTTCCTGTCTGTTAAAGCTCACCACATCTTTCAGTTCCTTGTACTGTTTGAGCTGCTCGGATTAGAGTGCCATCACAGGAAGAGCACAGAGACGTCAGGTTCAAACACAGTAAAATTAGCTTTATTAGGCCTTTTGATGAGAGGTGTTAAATAAGGTTGAACACTCAGTACATCATGGCTTTAACTGCCGTTACGTGATGTTTTGTGAAAAACAGTTGACTTTTTGTGTGATATTGGTGTTGCAATTTGTAGTTTCTACAGAACATTTCATACAGTTTGGCTTTTTAAGCGGAGCAGTGGTTTTGTCTCGGTTTTTCAATTAGACTAGACTGTGGACCATTATGCAAGTCTATTGCATATTGATCTCCTCTTGTATCCCACTCACCGTACACACACACAATCATCAAGACAAGGTGGCAGTGATAGGATGTCGTCGATGGTGACAGAGTTTGAGCAGCTGTTAAACAAGATCATTTTTTTTCTCTTTATTATGGAGTCCTCGCTTCTTTACTTATTTTATTATAGCTATGAAATAGAAACCTTTGTTCCTCATAATCTCACTGGGTCTCATTTCTCACAGTAGATGAATCGTTCATATGGTTGCCAGTTTCCTGAAGTAGATTTTATCAGTATATTAGAAAGCTTAATTTACTATACAGCTGGGCATAAAATCTATGAATGCCTTTTTGGTAAATTAGCTTGCAGAGAACAAGGTATTAAACTCCATTCACGACAAGCCTTTTATGTCATCTCTGATTGTAGAAGGCATTTTTCCCACAGCAGATACAAATCACAGGTCATGTTTATCATAATCATATGGCATCGGAGGGGATTTTAAGTTATGAGGGCATTTTATGTTAAGAACTTTTAACAACACGCTGAAATTATGTGTTTAAATCGTCAACAAGGCAGCTTTATGAAATATACTTTGGTCTTTATTTTTGTCTGCCAGAGGACGTGGCATGAACTCATTTGGTTAACAGTGCAAGAGCAGGAATTCTCTTAAGTGTTAACAGCATGCATTTGTTTTTAGGTTGGAAGTTTCCATTCAAACGAACCATTCTCAGCTGAAACACTGTCAATATCAGCTGGATGCCTGCTCTGGAATTGGATAATGATGACAGATAGATGAGGAACATTATATCCTGCGCTGCACCGCACTGAACCCACACTTGGGCTTAACACCAGGTTCTTCTTTTGGGAAACGGCTAAATAAAATGTTATTTAGAGGGAACATTGCTTTGTCCCTATTTAAAGTGACGCAGACGAATTCTCAGAGCTCCCCAAAGCACTTTCCAATAGCATATTTGTGGAAACCAAAGATTAGTGTGGGTGCCTTTTCAAACGTTAGGGCACCCTAGGGGTTTGAAGCAATCTAAAATAGCATGTTTTACAATGTATTCATTCCTTTTAGGGCAGGATAGAGACGCATTGCAAGGTGGCTGGTTATTTGAATGTCTACTTTTTCTTTTATTTCATCTTGAGTGGACAATAAAGTAGGGCTGGGCGATATTGCCTAAAAAAAAAATCCCCGATTTTTTCACAAAAAATCCGATTTACGATTTAAATCGATTTTCTCAACAGCCCTCAAATTCAGATGCAGATGACAAAGAAATAGTTCCAAAAAATACTTGTTTATTTTGATTTCTCCCTTGGAGTTAAAGTGCAATCAACAACAATTAGCCAAAAAGGCAATATGGCAGGCCCTGCCATTGTAAACTGTGAAAATGTAACATGACATGTAAACTTATTAACATAACATTCAACAGCATCAGTTATCTGTACATGACAGCATAGGGTGCTTTTTTCGAAACATTTCTAAACATTCTTAGCCAGGAAGACAAGCCTATCTACCACCTCTGGCTTTAGACATGCCCGGTGGCATGTAACAATGCCCCCCCCCACACTGAAAACCCTCTCTGAGGGTGCACTTGTTGCTGGGATTGAGAGGTATCTTTTTGCCAGGACACTTATCCTAGGAAAATTTGGTTGGTGGCGCTTCCACCACTCAAGAGGATTGGTGTCTGGGTCAACTTCAGGGGTCAATAAGTAAGATTTCAGCTCAGTCTCTATCTTTTCTGCCTCTGACTGGTTGGGAGATGATGACACTACATTCTGTTGTTTTTTTTCCAGCTGTAAGAAAAGGCAGACACAGCCTTTTTACATACCCCAATAGCACGATTGATCCGTGGGTCCTCCTTCACACCATTCTCTGCAGTAAATGAAAAATACATAGGCCTAATCAAAACACATTTTAGGGGAACATACCACTACATTCACAAACTTGTCTTGCTTCAATTTCTGTACAATATGAATGCACATGCACAAAGGGCACATACTCACTCATTCATTCACACACACACACACACACACACACACACACACACACACACACACACACACACAGCATTTATACCATTATGATTAGATAGATAGATAGATAGATAGATAGATAGATAGATAGATAGATAGATAGATAGATAGATAGATAGATAGATAGATAGATTGATTGATTGATTGATTGATTGATTCTGGGGGAATTCCAAAATTTATTAATTCATACATTGTGTAATAATATTGGCTTGATGCATTAATTACATGATGCATTACTTAGATTGTCTTGCTAATGTATAAAAAAAAAATGTCACGTGATGGATAGACATTAGACTTACCGATAGCATTGTGCAATCTGTGACCAAAGCACTGCAGGTTCGGCCACGCATTGTCCGTCAGAGCTTTAATCATGTTGCTGCCGCTGTCAGTAGTCATGCAAATGAGCCGGTCTTCGGCAAGGTTCCATGAGTTGAGGGCATCTCTTAGCCCCTGGGCTATTATTTCACCCGTATGGTCCTCAGGGAAGTACGCCGTTTGAAGGCAGACGCTCCGCAGAGTCCAGTCGTTGTTGACAAAGTGCACTGTGAGACTCATATAGGGTTGCATCGTCCGACTTGACCACAAATCGGTGGTGGCAGAGTAAAAGGACACTTCTTGCAACTCGTTTGTGACCCGTTGTCTTGTGGTATTGTATAGATTGGGCAAAGCAACGTCGGAGAAGAACTTTCGGCTAGGTAGCACATACCTGGGGTCCAAAACTTTAATCATGTTAATGAACCCCGGCTTTTCCACCGTATATATTGGCACCATATCCTTTGCTATATACATAGCGACCGCATCTGTTATGGCTTTCCAGCGGGTCGAATTCTTGTCGTACGGGATGCAGTTTAAAAACGTTTGTGGTACGGTGGACTGTATTTTGGTGGCTGTGCGTGAGGTGCTTGGGGTGCTGCTGTCTTTTTCATTTCCGCTGCGCGCAACATTTCTCCCATTCGACAGGATGCTTTTGTTTGAGGTGCTGTAGTAAATTTGTCGTACTGCTGCCTTTGCTAGCAACAGACTTCGAACAACTTTGCAGCGGGGTGTTGTCTGGTGTAAATCTGACCTCGCGAACGCGAACCAATTCCAAACAACGGATGACACAGTGCCTTTCTTCGGAACGAGTTCTTCCCTGCTCGCTGCCATGTTGTCACTCACTACTAGTTTCTATCACTCACTATTTGGTAAATGCGCGCTCTGTGCGGGGGCGGGGGGGAGGCGCGCTCTGTGCGGAGGGGGGTGGGGCGCGCTCTGTGCGGGGGCGGGGGGGAGGGTCGCGCTCTGTGCGGGGGGGGGGGGGCCTTTGCATCTGTGCGGACGGGGGGGTTGCTCATTCTACGGGAGGCCAGAGGGAAGTGTTAGCGGATGTTAAAGAGAACCGATTTTCATTCAAACAAGTCGACGTGAACTACACACTCGAGTTAATCGATAAAATCGGTTTATCGCCCAGCCCTACAATAAAGCATGACATGACAGTATTTCAGATGAGCCTCCATCATGCGCCAGCCAAGCACCGAATGGAACATTGCACCTTAGGCTCCACAGACTCCGTCCTTCTTCCCCAACAAACCCGCCCTCCCCACCTCAGCTCCCACAAACAAAGCAGGTGATGCTAATGTTAGTGTTGAGCTGTTGATGGGGACAACCAGGGGTACAACCTGTCCCCAACCATCCCTGATGAGCCAGCTGATGAATGACACATCACTGCTAATACACCTAAAGTGCGGTTGTCTGGGAAATGAGACAAAGACGAACGCTTTGTGCAGGCGGTGCCATGTCCCCATCCCTTTGGTCACCAGTTTTTCTGGCGGCGTGGGAGGACTTGAAGAGCTGAGGTCTTTTTATAGCAGTCGATCACCTTCCTGTGTCCTTACTGGAGTTTCATTTTGTTGAAGTGGAATGCAGTCTGTTATGTGCATCCTGTCGGGGAAGAGGGGTTTTGTGTCGTGCACAAGGTGAAATCGAGGCACTCTGACACACAGGGTCAGGAAACTTTAAGAAGAAGGATGTAATCATATCTGCTTCTGTGAGTCAAATTCCCAGTAGAACATGTATTAGCAAAATCTAATCTGCAAGGATCACAGTCTGCTGTGACTTAGAAATGCTGCCTCCACCACCCAGTCATTGAAGTGCTGCCTCGTGGACTTCTTCCTGGTGGCCTTTCCATATTCCATATTAATTGTGAGGCTGTCGCTGACCATCAAAGTCTAAATCCCATTTTTAATTTGAGCTAATTTACTGTTTTTCTCGACAGTTTGGTGTCCATACATGCCTCTTTATATTTGTTTGTGTTTTGTTGTACTCCGCCCCCAAGCCTTACAGCGCAGTGACTCATATGGATCATGTAAAATTAAAGTGACAGTGCTGTTTCATGTCACTTTACCCACACTCTCATTTCTTTCCCATTGGCTGCAGACACCTGATTTCTCTGATGCTAAAAATAGACTCCTTCAGACCCAAACTCCCCCTCCTCTGTGCCCCCCCACCTATTCATCTTTTTTTCCTCCTGGTGTACAAGCTTTTATTGGGAAGTCTCTCTGCATTATGCCCATACTTTGCCTCCATGTGCCACAAAGCTGCACCTCTTTATTCAAAGTGGTGTGTATCTGTATGAGAGACATGTCAGAATCCTTTATGCCTTTATGGTATAACTGATAGTTTCTGTTTTTTATAACACTGATAGGAAAATCCCAATGTGATAAATCCTCAGAGCTGAAACCTGACCTCTGAAACCATCAAAATGTTGGCCAAAGTTATAGGACCATGCGCATCTTTGAAAATGGCCTTTTATGGTCAGCATGAGAGACAGCCTCTGTCTTTGGTCATCGGACAGCACACTTTTTTTCGTGGTACACAAGAGGGTTTGAGGTATTTCACCAAAGGGCAGCAGATGGCCTCAGCTTTTCATGAGCAGCTTTCTTATCATTGACAGGTAATTTGCCTTTATTTATGGCGTGAACACATGCCAACTCACTGAACTGATAACTGTGATTCAAATTTTTTTAAACCAGAAACCTAAGACTGAAGCAATAGCTGAGACAGATGGGGATTGTTGTGTTAAGATCAGAGTCGTGTTTCATCCCTTAGCTATGAAAGGTCAGTCTTATGTTACATTACCTTTCTGGATGAAAGCTGATAAGAGATATTCTGTCTAATAAAGGCACAGTAAAAGTAGTAAACACACTATTTCAGCTTTCCACTATCTCATTGTTTCTCACTAGTATAGTTGTTGTCTGATGCTTGCACATTAATGTGTTCTTCTGCCCCCAATTCACTCCAAAGTGCTCACATCCAGTTTCCACACAGCCAATAAAGCATGAGAAATTAGGGCAATAAGACCAATTCTTCCCACGGATTCAATCGATTTAATATTGGTATGCTCCTGTGCGTGTCTCTATGTTCCTCTCACTCACTGCTAGATTGTTGAAAAGGGAGTTATTAGTAGTCCTCTGGGCTGTGTGTCACGCTGGCCACTGTTTGTTTTTTTAATTTAGCATTCTGCTATGTAGAGAATATTCCACCTACATACAGTATATCACAGTAGCATACATAGAGTTTGAGGATGTATTAGAACCAGTCATTGCAGGTTGTTTTAGCTGGAGGGCAGAAACCAGAGTGCCGTGGAAATGAGTCGAGGTGGGGAACAAGAGACATTGGCAAAGTGGAGACAGGAGAAAGTATCTGCCCCGGCAGCGTCTGGTCTCTACTTTTCTCCTCACTCTGACTTCATCTTGGCAGCCAATAAGGAAACAGCCCTCGGTCTCCATGGTAACCCTGTTCAAGCAATGCTGGAGAGGATAAAAGGGCAGAAAAGGGAATACATTTTGGCCTTTCTGTAGAGTATAATGCATTTAATTTCTCTTCTTTGATGATCATTCAAAAAAGTTTCATTGCCAGTGATGTTTTTTTTTTTTTCATCTAGGAAACTAAAAACCTGACTCAATAGACAGGCGAAAAGGGTTCTGTATATTTACCTTTTTATTTTGTATGCTTCAAATACACTGCTCAAAATGAATTAAGAGAATACTTGCTCATCCCAGTATTACATTTCCATTTAGGAAGCACACATGATTGTGAACCTCCAGCAGGCTACGGGTGTGCTTGTTTCTGACCAAACTGTCAGAAATTGACTCCAGGGGGAAGCATGGGGGTCTGACGTCCTCTAGTGGGACCTGTGGTCACAGCCCAGCACTGTGCAGCTCCATTGGCATTCGCCAGAGAACACCAGAATCTGGAGACGTTGTGAACGTTATGCTACCTCTAACACAGAATCATATACTTGGAGGATCGCACAGACCCCATATCATAGCCAACCCTGACTGCTGTTACTGGGATGAAATCCTCAGAGTGATTGTCAGAACGTACGCTGGTACAGTGTAATTTCAGCTGTGATTTCAATTTTCTACTTTTCTTTTTGTGTGATTTTGAATCCAGCTGTTAATGGGATAATTACTTTGGCTTTCATTGACTCTACAGACATTTGCCATCTTTTTCTTTGTGTGAGACTTTTGCCGTTTCCAGATGTTTGTAAAGCATCATTCTAATAACACTTTAACTTAATTTTTTTGGAACCTTTCATCATTGAGTTATTACAAGCTGGTGGATTATTAAAATCCTGCATTTTAAATGTTTGATGCGTGTGAAGCTGGTTGAATTTGGCTACAGACTGATTGAGTTTGTGTTGTCCCACTGCAATAACAAGTCTCCGCAACATCACTAGTACTTCAAATAGTCAAAGCCACTTTGCACTGTTATGAGAGATTGCTAGTGGCAATGATGCTGGCAATTCATTAGTTGTTATTCCTCCAAGCCTTATTCCTCCAAGTACTCAGCAACAGGCTCCACATTAGCAAGAAGGCCTTGATTTGAATCAGCATATTGTTGCTAACAAACACTCATAGAGTGGCTGATGGAGATGTTGAGATTGTCTGAATCCACAAAAGCATTTCCTGCCCTATGGTCTGTAGGCTACCAAAATTAGTTAATAGGATGGACAGAATTCTTGGGTAGCAATGCTTTTTTTGTTCTTCTTCTGTATCAATCCGAGTTACATAAGAGTGCACTGTGCATAGTTGATTTAGGCTCTCTGAGTGCTCAGAGAGAATGACAGCGAGGGGTGATCCTCATTTAACCTTGGAACATTACTGATTAATCCAAGTGTAATTTGCATATAAGGTCATCTAATTTTGGATTTCAGAGTGAAGCGTGGCGTTGATGAGAGAGAGAGAGGGAGAGGGAGAGAGAGTATGTAGCAGGCCCGGTTTTGGAAAAGGGTGGGCTGATGAGCACCGCTGGGGCATAAGAAAACAATGGCTCCACTTATTAAGAAGAATTTAAAATACATACTTTGGGGGTATCTAATGTAAACTTTACTTAATTGTCCATTCGTTCAAATCTTCAAATATAGTGAGATTCACTGCAGTGGAATGAGTCCATGTTTGCCATGAGATAGACCGAAAATAACTGGGACAATTTTAAGCAGAGTTGTTACAAGCAAAAACTCAGTTTTTGTTGTAATATTCTTTGTAAAATTCTGCTTTCCTCATGCTTCGCTACTAGTTCGTTCTCTGTATAAACGGGAGTCATTTTTAGAAGCAGTCCTTACTTGCAGGGTTACTGTAGGAGGAAGAGGAGAAGGAGGAGGAACACAATGGAAGAGATGCTCACTTGAGTATTTTTAGCGCTCCCCTTGTACAGCAGTGATGAGTAAAGAATAAGGGCAGGTTGTGCATCCTACCTCCTTAGCCTGTGGAGGAGTGTGGGCCCGAGGGATAGGAGGAGTGATGGCCTCGTTCTACGGTGCATCATGGGAGCTAACTGTACAGTATGTGGCACAAGATGACGCACCATTATTTAATGGGACTTTGTTTGTTTTCCCCTGCATTTACATGATCATACCACTCTGCTGGCTAATGGCACTGCTGGTGAAACTGGTTACGCATGTTGTTGCAGTGTGTTTTTTTGTCTGGTGCCCTCATGTCTGATACAAAAAGATCTGGTCTTTGGAGATCACATTATGTTGCGTCTGCATCTGCCTGTTTTGTTAGCTCAGCCTCAGTTCAAATTGCTTAAAATGATGGATCACTGAAAAATTTTTTCCCCGCGTTTGCACTTCTGTTGTGTTGTGCATCGTGTGGTACATCATACAAACAGGCCCAACCACTTTTTGAATATGGAGAAAAGATGAATGTTTGCTCACTCCTTTAGTGCTTTACTGAAGACAAAGAAGGAGCAAAACATGGTCTTTGTCAGGTAGCCTTCAAACAAACTACACCTGTATACTGAATAGAAATATTCTGGTCACGACCCGAGTATTAAAAAGGATAAGAAGTTTAATTATCGTGTGTTAAGGGTAAAATGTATTCATTAAATTAATTCAAAATGATTAAAAGCCTGCATGTTCACAAATATGGTATGGATAAAAGTTGAAGCTTAAACACCGTAATACAATTTAATTTATAGATGGAAAATAAAAGATGGAAGAACACATATCCCATCCCTTATTAAGCCCTTAGCAGGCACATTTTGTAGGATGTGAACTCATTTTGTTTTCAGTAATCTGCGCCACATAGTTTATATTTATCTCAGTTATAGCCCTGATTAATGATGCTTCATCTTTTGTCCTTAATAGAAGTGTGCTTGTTCAAAATATGCTTCATGGCCTCTTTGGGCATTGCAGGTGGATGGTAAACTCCATCACTTTGGCCACAGAGTGCACGCAGCCCAGCCTGTACAGCATCTTCTTAAGCCTTTTGACATTTTAACCAGATAGGTGGATAAGCCCATCAACTTAATCAAGGGTTCTTGTCACAGGCTGAAACTGTGTTTGCAGTGGTTGTCATAGCTAAAGTTGTCTCTGCAATGTCAAGGCAACGCTGTGTGAAACTGATCTAGGATATTTTGGGCAGTCCGGGGGCTAACATTTTCCACTTGTATTTTAAAGGGGTCTTGCCCCGGGTCAGTCATGAGGGAACCCCTGCTCCCCCTCCTCCAGCTCCTCTGGGATCCAGCACCTCCTCTATTGCTCCGGCTCAAAGTGGTGCTCTTTAAAACATGGCTAAATTTAAAGGAGCGCCACCATTCTGGCCTTTTGGGGGGGAAAGCCTCCTGCGAATCAACACCTCCCTCCCAGTATTTTGCTTTTCTGTCGGCAGCAAGGTCCAGCTGTTGCTCTTTGTCCTGTTGTCAAACCTGCCTGGTGTTCTTATAACTTTCAATCCTAAGATATCGGTTGCACCTTCAGACAGAGTTAGCAATGCCACTTTCCATTATTGTGATACAGGACACCCTGGGCTGGCAAGGAAAATGGATCTCGATAAAGGTTTAGGCGGAAGTGGGAGCCTCTGCTCTGTGGCAGATAATCTTTGCTTCTTGGAGTAAGCAGGTTTCATCTGTTGAGGTCAGACACTTATCCCTGTGTAGAGGTGAGCAGATGTGCACATCTTTGAGTGCTTGTTTGTTCCTGCCGGCTCTAGGAGTCACACAGATGTAGCTGTGTTTACGGCTACCGTCCTTTTGGCTCCTGTGGTATTTAGCAACATGAAACCACAAAAATTCAGAGAGCTACGCCTCTGAAATGAGCTTTCACTGCTGTTTATTCGTGTTCATTCAGTTTTTAAATAGAGTGTCTATGTTCTATTTAAGCTACTGTGTGGGAGTGTGGGGCAAAACGTAGCCTACATGAGCAAGATAAAGGCATGGTTTATAATGCACAAAAGAGCAGTAAGAATTATGCACACCCTCAGGCTGTTTAAGTCAAGACTATTGACAAAAAAAATTTAGTTGGGTTACAGACATCATTTTTTATATACAGGGCAAAATAATGAATATAGTAGCACATTAAAAAATGTTTTGTTTTTAGTTATGAGGATGAGGACCGTAGAAGGAAATGTGACTTCAAACATCAGTATTCACGTATTACTTTAAAGGCAGATGTGTATTATTTGATTAGTTGGTGTCAATCTGGAATAATCTCCAGTGATTTAAAGGGTTGTATAAATATATTTCAGTTGTATAAAAATGATAAAGAAAGAATAGTTCCATATATGAAGTGTCAGGTATGCTGTTTCCTTAGTTAATGATGTATTATTGTGTATGGCTCTTGATTCTTCTTTTTCAATTACGGATTAAGGATTTTTGTAAGTAACTGTAATTTACAAACCATCTAATTATGTTGTTAATTCATTCAATTTTGAGTAAGGCGCAGGCAAAATAGGATTTCTCTTGTTCTTGTTTTTTTGGGGGTCATGTGTAAATAGAGTTGTGTTTTCATTGTGAACCTGTTTAAAAAATATATATAAATGAAATGAATGCCTGATATATTACCTCCTAACCTCCTCCACCTTCTGGGTTGCAGATGAGGTAGTCGCAGCATTATAAGGGGGCACTGTCCAGCCACAGCTGGCCACACGTTTAAGGAGCTGAAAAAACAGTGGTGGGTAGAGGTACCAAACGCAGTCCTACTCAAAATGTCTTTGTAGCTATCGTTGCCTTCAATTTTGTCAAAAAACGGGAGCAGGAACATTGGAGGGTGCTTTGTGATGAGCGCTGTGCAGTGGTGTGTGCTGCTATTGCGTCACTGCCTAGAGGGGGGCACAGATGTATTTTTAGAAGGGAATGAGCATATTCTCTGAACAAACAACGTCAAGCACTCTGCTTGCGTATGCTAGGATTATTGTGACCAGGCTATTTTTAAGGGGTGTGTGGGTGTGGGTGTGTGTGTGTGTAGATTTTTTTTTTTCTAGGTCAAGCATGGTGCCAGTACACTCTTGAGGCTGCTGGTGGATCATGTATTGCAGGTCCGATGCTGTGCACAGCATCTGCATTGGTCACAAAAGAATGCATGAAATAGCATTCTTTTGTTATTTATTCTTTTGTTTGCATTCTTTTGTTATTTATATAAAAATAACCCTTACCTATAGCACTCTGATCTTAGCACTGTTGCTCTTGAAGTACTACTTTACTCAGATGAGGACCTAACACTTGTTCTATTTTTAGCTCTTACTGCATCGGCAATGATACGTCGTGGTTTCTTTGTTTCCTTATTTTACAAATGTACTTATTGTAAGTCGCTTTGGACAAAAGCGTCTGCTAAATGACCTAAATGTAAATGTAAATGTAAATAGACAAATTTGAACAATCAGGCAGTTACAGCATTTATAAGTCTGTATCTGCAACACACATATTGATTATATCTGTGAAGCAGTCAGACACACTTGAAATCCACTCTCATTAATCTGCAGTGTATAATTAAAGGACAAGATATTACACACTCTATCTAAGCCACAAGCATACATTTGTGTGATAATTCTGTTTGATAAATAACTAAGTATCCACATCCCAATTTGAAACTTTGCATAAACACAGACAAATTGTGTAACAACACAATTTTGAGGGAATGAATTTGGGTGTGTCCATCTTTGGCTGTTGCTGAGTTGATGAGACATACCATGAAAAAAGGTTGTGTTTTTCAACACTACAGGGACAAGAGATTGTGGGGAGTTAGGGGAAAGCGGAAGTTAAAATAAACAGAGAATATTTGACTTACAATTATGCAAAAGACCAGATTTCAATTGAAATGTTTTTGTCTCTTTTAAACATGTCCATCCTGGTTTGCTGCATTAACTGTATCTACATTATTGACAGGACTATATCCCACATTCATGAAACTATGAATATATATTTTCATAAATGCAAAGATGGATTGGCACACCCTCCTGATATATTAAGGACGTAGGCCAAATACTTTCTTTCAACATGTTTTTGTTTCTCAAAATTGAGCAAAACTTAAATAATTTTATTAAAAGTTATTAAAAGGAACATTTAAACGTTTTTACTGAAATGCAGATAATGCAAGATACAATATACAGGTTAAAAAAATAATTATTTAAAATACTGCAACTATTTTGAGTCATTTTGGAGGAAAAGTCAGCATGCGTTCTGAGAATTTTTTTTTTTTTAACCTTGCATTCTATTGACAATTGAGAAAATTAATTGATTTAATAAAAAAATAAGCAGATTGATGAAGATGGTAGTTATCTGCAGCTCTAACGCACCACATCAACCCACATTGAAACTGTTGCCACGGTGTTGAACCATGCTTCATGTAGATTATGATGCTGTTTATCATTAACACTGTTAACCAGGATGAACACTGTGACCTTCACCTCTTAAGCCTGGCATCCGAGCTGCATTTCGGGGCTTTTCTCTGGGTTTCTAGGCTAACCTAGTTTCATCCCAGTCCTTTCAAAGAGTAGTTTCCAGCAAAACATGGCTTTCTGCTCTAATCTTGACAATCCGTTGTTCTTGTGTAGTGCAACAATATTACATAGAAATCTATAGAAGACCATATACAAATTAAAGACCTCCCAGTCTGTTATTAAAAACATCTGCTTCAGATTGAGACGGTACACAGGCTCCATCTTTGTCCTGGCAATGCAAGCTTATTAAGTGAATGTGTCTTCAGCGGGGAGTTGTGGGGGCGTGGACCAGAGCTTTTGCTGACACCAGGAGCCTCACCAAAGCTGGCCTTTGTTCACTGGATAAGTGACGCAGTGGGAATATTAGTGTAATTAGTGTGATTAGACAAACCAGCCGGGTGCCAGAGCAAGGTCCAGTTCCTGCTATAGGTCAGAAAAAGAGTGAATGTTGGGGTTATGCAATGCTTCGTAGACACATTTGGACAACAAAATGTAGGCAGTGCCAGGACGGTCTTGTTGTCGCCTGTCACACATGCAATCAATACAGTTTCACCAGCATGGTGACCAAGGTCCTGTCCATTGTGCTTTCACCATCTGTATCTGTACAATCCCTTCATTAACTAGACTTTTAAGTCTTTGTTGTTGAATTATTAACAGGTGTGGAGAAAAACATGAAGGACTCAGCGTATAGTGTTGGTCCTTTTCTGTTCCAAGGACTGAAGTCTCTCTTTACAAATACTCCATAATGTGCTTCATCGCTCATTTTGACAGAAGCGATCTTTCATGTCTCAATTTCCTCCTCTTCAAGTAACGTGCCACCTTAGCTGACAGCGTATACAGTCAAGATCTTGTTTTGGACTCGCTTGACTTTGGATCTGTTTTTCTCTCAGCGGTCAAAAGCAGACTTCTGCAACTCACGCCACCCACACGTTGGTTATGTATAGCCCACACCTACCCCTATCTGCCCAGTGGTTTGAAAACAATGCTTTGTGTAATTCTAAGGCTGCTATTTGTGAAACCGCGATCATGCATAGTGGGTTCTTACAATGTTACGTAAGGCTCCCCACTCAACTGTAATCCCTCTTACACTGAGTGAGCCCCCCATGTGACAGTGCTGAAGTGTTGGGAGAGACAGGGTGGCTGTTGGGACCGTCGGTAAGGCACGGGTGCTCTCTGTAGACTCCAGCAACCTGCCCCCCCCTACACACACACACACACACACACACACACACACACACACACTGAGCTGTGGCCTGTGTATAAGAAGAGAAGTTTATTCTGGAAAATGCCTTACTTGGATCTGAGACGCTGGATGGAGACGCTGATGCTCGTCCTCGGTACCAGGGTTTGAACCAGACCTACAGTAATTATATTGAACCTATTTAATGAATGATACTCCGACTCTCTTCTCTTTATCTGCGTGTCAAGAAAACTAATCTTTGTCCTCGGTTTATGTGTATAGGAATCTTGCAGCCTCTGAAATTGGCCTGTGTGCTGTTATCCTTTGCGAGTGATTTACAGTTTTTTGTTGCTGATCGAAGCTGGTTTCTGCTTTCGAGTGATGGATGTTGATGAAGAATGATTGTTTTTTTTTTTTTAATGGAGTCCCAGAAATCAGACCAGGATCAGCAGCATGTTTTGACTCTAACAAACACTCCTGACTGGATGCCTGCAGGCATTTATTTAAAAGTTTATTCGCAGCTTCCTAATGCTTTGATTTTTTTCTTCCCCCACAGGAACTGTCAATGTGAACTTCAGCTGGTGATTTGACAAGTCACATATAGGAGCCCCGAGTCTTTCCTGTCCCCTCTCCCCCTCCCTTCCCTCCGTCCCTCCCTCCCCCCTTCCCTTGTCAATCTTCTCCCCGATCCCCCTCTCCACCTCCTCCAATATTCACCATGCTTATCAAGGAGTACCGCATCCCCATGCCCCTGAGTGTGGAGGAGTACCGCATCGCCCAGCTCTATATGATCCAGGTGAGCTCACAACGGCGTATGACCCACCAAATGTTCACCCACACACACCTAGCCGAAACCGGGAGTCAAAAACAAGCAGTAAGAGAGGAGAAAAAAAATGACAAATGTGATCGCAGCGTGCTGAATTATGAACTGATTGGTCACACGGTCTGACGTCAGTGGAGTAATGGAACAAAGAGAGCTTGTGTGCTGATAGATTAGCCAATTTAAACTCTCTGAAGCTGGCTGTTTCCAGCCGTCATAGACTGCATGTTTCTTCAGGAGGAGGGTGGGAGCACCTGGCTTTCACTATAAACTTGGTGCAGGCACAACGGAGATGCTTTGACTGTGTCGGTCAGATTAATTTGTCTAACGAGGCCCTTAGCTGGAGTCTGGGGGTCTGCGTAAGAGCTGTAGGGTTTACAGCTCCAGGCAGGAACAGCTTGATTGCTACCGCTTCAGTTATCCTGTGTGCAGACACATTGTACTTCATACTTCATATGTACATGAAGGAGGATTTATTTAATCCAGCGGCACTGCCAGGTGCTCTGTGAGCAGCCGTACCCAGGAGAGGCATGGAGAGCATTCACAATGACTTGGACTGTGGTAAAAACAAATCTGCATTGTTTAGTTACTATTATTTAGACATGTTTTTGACACATTTGGGTGTTCAGGTGCATTTTTGTATTTCAGATTTTATCGTTGGTTTTTCAATTTTTACACTGACCTTAACACCAAACAACGGTGCTGTTGGGATTTAAGCTGCATTGTTGTTTAATGTGAATCACAAGTGGTTTTTACGTTTGTTGAAGAGCAGGTTGATGTTACAGACCTGTTTGGTCAGGGTGAGGCATTTTTCTGGTTTCAGTGTGTCTTGCTTCTTTAGTGTCTTAATTGTATATTGTGCTGGTTATGTCACTGAAGGAGTGCTGTCATCAGGAAATGAATAAAGACGTGTATGAAATATTCATAGCGCAGTGTCAAGTGAAGTGAGTAGTAGTTTGAGTTATAGGGATCATCCATGGGAGCTGGACAGCCCTGCAGCCCTCATGGAGCAGCTCAATTGGACAAGTTAAACATTTAGGCCATGCGTAAGGAAACCCCAGCATGCTTTCAAGCTGTTTACCAAATCACAGAGAGGCCTCTGTTAATCTTACACCTAAATGAATTCATCTTTATGTTGACAAAGCTGTCTAAAATACATATTCACCCCCTAGTATAGTATAAAACAATATTTTCCACTTACACCCCACCCCCCAAACACAACAGAGCAGACAGGTAATCCAGCTGAGCTGTAGAGGGTCTGAACCATGACTCAGCGGTAATGCCATGAAGCATGCAGACATGCGTTTCAAGACAGTACAAACTAAATAAATTAACGTAAAACTAAATAAATGATGTGAAACGCATAACTACAGTATTTGTTTGAGCTGCCTCACTCCCAGGTCTTCCATATGCCCTGTGTTAGACTTGACCAGAGAGATATTACACATTACATTGCAACCAGGATATACAGTATCTTGAAAGAAATAGTTCACATGAGCATTGTTAAAGGATGTAAGCAAATGATGGGGAAGGAATTCTTGCATTAGTGACCCACAGTTACCTTTCCCCCTGACCTCACCCTCTCCGCAGAGCTCTGTTGCTGTCAGGCTTTTGTCACTATGGCAACCATGACATCAGCAGAGTGCCAGTGGTCAGGTTTTGTTCAAGAGAGGGAGTGAATGAAATAAGGAAATGGAGGGAAAAGGGAGGAGAAGAAACGAGAAGGGCGGAAGGAAAAGGGATGGAGCAAGCTATAGTCTGAGCAGAGAGGATTTTGCTGGCGTGTGGATACCCTCGCTTCATGCTGTATGTTGCCAGGGTAACTGCAGCATGTAGGCCTGCGTGCGACTCATCTCCAGTGTAAGCTCCATAGATGAATTCAGGGGCCTTAGGACAGCCTGGCCATATCTGCACCTCAGCCAGCAATTCCCCACCCCATCTCTCCTCTCATTCCTTTGCTTTGCCTGGACAACGCCGTCGTCTTATTTGAGAGCTAATTGTAAATTCATAATCACCATATATGGATTTGCAGTAATGCACAAACCAAAACACGGAATGTGAGAGAAATTAAAGATGAGAAGATCTCGCTGTATCTCATTCATCCACACACATCATGTTCTGACTAAGCAACTGTATCTGTGGAGTGAAGTGAAAAGAAGCATCTCAAACAGGAAACACTCCTCACTCACTTGATGGCCAGAAGGGAAAAAAAACCAGGATGTGACTCCCATCCTGTCAGAGCAGTTGGATCTAAACATATACAGCAGGCTTTCATGTCGATGGGTTTTTCTTAAAGGTCCCATATTATGAAAAACACGTTTTCTCTGGTCTCTACACCTATAAACTGGTCCTCCCTGAGCCTGTCAACTCCCAGGAAGAGGAAAACAAGTGACTCCTGCATGGTCTCTGCAGCCCACTCACTGATACAAGGCGCTCCTACAGGCTGTTCAGATTCAGCTCCTGTTGTTGCGTAACGAAAGGAGTCATTTGCATAGGCCGAACTCCTCTGCACGATGATAGGAGGCTACGGCAGGTACGGTCCATGTTAGCTTGTATGTGTTTGCTAAACCACTTCACATCGGACTGCTTCAGTAACGAGGGTCAGTACAAAGCTGGCTTTGCCTCGACACTGACCCTCGTAAAAGGATCTGTCCCAACCATACTGGACCCAGCTACTTCACCTGAGCCACATAGGCAAGCCATAGCGATACATCCACGTAAACATTGTCGCATGCTGACGCTAGCGTAAGCGGCATTGTCTCCGTTTCTCTCCAAGTAGGCGATGACAGACGGAGCTCATTAGCATTTAAAGGCGCAGGCACAGAAACAGCCTGTTCTCAGCAGAGCTCATTTAAGCAACTTATAAACAGCTGAAATTCAGGACTACGGATGGGTTTGGGGCAATGCATATCGAGCAGTGTTGTTGGAGCTCTGACAGCTGTGGGAAATTGATGAAAAACAGTATAATATGGGATCTTTAAAGGTTTGATGGCAGTTTAAGAACTCACAACACAGCGGCACTTTGTCTTTGTGTACTGAGCCAAAAAGGAGACCAGTATAGATGATAGCACCCCACCCTCACCTTTGGAGACGGTCAACACGCTTCCAGAGACTCTAGAAAACTATTTCTTAATTTCTGTATTCCCACAGGTACAATTTATATTTGTACACAAATGAACAAAGCAAACTGTTTTCATTAAGAATGTGACATTACTTTCGGAGCTACGTTGAACTACAAGCATGTTATCTCCTCCATCATTTACCATTTCTCCTTAAGGGAACAGCTGAGCCCTGGCCAATGTTTTGTAATCTTTCTCCTGTTGAACTGGAGAGAATCATCCGTCGCTCCAGGAGGGAGAAGAAGTGAGACTGTGTTTGGCAAGCTGCTGTCACCTGTCAGCAATCTAATTAAAGGGACAGTCCACAGTAAAACAAACATCCAGACATAATTTGGACAAAACTATGCAATTTGGAAAGATCAACTGCAATGTGTCTTTCCAGATAGAATGATTATGGCACTTCCAATAATGCCACGACCTATTGTGATCAGCCTAATTGAAAAGACAGCTGATAGTCCTCTGTGGAAGTGGAAAGATATGTTGTTGTGTGTTTTGAGGTGAACAAAATGTGTTAATCTTTGTCCAAACATTGGTTTACATGTGCATACAGCTGCACACATATTCTGTTTGCATGTGTACACTGTAAAGTCGTCATTTACATAAACCCGGTTCATGCCTTGTGTGCTGGCTCCATGTACATCCAGTTGGAAGGTGCTGTGGGGTCTGTGCTCTGTCTTTGGAGTTGTGTCTGGGCTGTTGAGAGCAAAGCGGTGGCTAATGAATGACCTGTCAGAGGTAATGAGGTCCAGAGCTCTGGACGCCTCATGGACTCCCCCCACTCCCAGTGCTGCATTAAATACTGTGTTCATACTAAATGTATGTGGAAAGACTGAACCACAGCTGATAAGTATGTTCAGCTGATCAGTAATCTCTGACATTTATGGTCCTTGCTCTTTGCTCCTTGTGTTTTTAATATTGCCAGCACATGGACTATGCTCAACTGCCCATGTTTCCTGTTTTACTGATTTCATAACAATCACAAGTCTTCCTCTTACCATGCAACACATTGCTGCCTTTGAATCCTTGAGTCACCTGGCTGTAAGTCTACTTAACTGCACCTGCACCCTCCGCCCCGCCTCTCATCCTGTGTGCACCTGGAATGTAAATATGGGAAAGGTGTGGCTCTGCGAGCTGCTTTGGGGCTTCCTGATTTGCAATTCTGAGTGAGCAGAGCTTTCAGGAAGCTATAAATAACGTGTGTCATATTGTCAAATTCTTATTAGGGCAAACGTCCATTCTTTTGTTTGCTTGAGATCCTTCTCATATTTGTTTCAGATCAAGGGTACATTTTTATTCATGTAACACTCACTCTACACTATTATTCAAACTTGAGCACCTTGCCAACTTACTTCAACTTCATGTCATTCTTCTTCTTACAGAAAAAGAGCAGAGAAGAGAGCTGTGGTGAAGGAAGTGGGGTGGAGATCCTAGAGAATAAGCCCTACACAGATGGACCGGGTGGGACGGGCCAGTACACGCATAAGGTTTACCATATAGGCATGCACATTCCGAGCTGGTTCCGCTCCATCTTGCCGAAAGCAGCACTGAGGGTTGAAGAGGAGTCCTGGAACGCCTACCCTTACACACGCACCAGGTGGGGTTTGCAGTAAGAACACCTCCACACCTCTTCAGAGCAGGAAGAGTGGGAGTTAAACTCTGCCAAGGCTGCACAAAACTCTAAACGTGTTATTTTAATAATAGAAGTGCTCTGTGCATGGGTGTCTAACTGGTGCAGCAGGTAGGTGTACACACATTTGAAGACAGAAAATCATCCCAAAACCTTTCTTATGTTCAGTTTGATATATATTTAAAATACCATGAGTGTGGTGATGCCTGCCCTGAGATCTGATTTAGCTGCTGTCCCCCTGTAAAAGCCAAGAGAAAATAATCTTCAGAGCAAGTTGGCAGAATATAACTGTGCAGACCATTAGATCGGCATGCGGCCAGCAGCGCTTACATGCTGTTAGATTTTGATGGGCCCCCATTCTCAGGGTGTCAGTGTGTTTGTCTGTGTGGGGCCTTACAGAGACGTGAAGGTGCTGAACAGAGATGTGCCCTTGACTATACTGTCAGGAAATTGATAGACTGCAAGGGCCTGTTGACACATCTATTCAACCAGCGACAGCTTTGCTTCAGATGCAACAGATGGGCATGGCTCACATGTTTCCTATCCTCAGCATGAGAGGGTGTTGTCATCCGTAATTTTCAAAAAAAGTACTGATCTTGAACCATCGAGTTGAGAAGTAAATCTGTTATTGAAGGCAGGTGTAAAATGCAATCTTGCCTTATTTGGACACCTGTGCCATTCTGTTTTAGTTGATTTTGTTGCCTCTTCTCTTCTCGTCAGATACACCTGTCCCTTTGTGGAGAAGTTCTCCATTGACATCGAGACCTATTACAAACCCGACACAGGCAACCAAGCAGATGTCTTCAACATGTCTGCGGTAGAGAAGAGGCAGAGGACTATCGGTGAGAGAATTTGTTCCTGAGCCTTCATGACAACATTAACTAGATGTTAAAATATGAATTAATGTGTATCAGGCTACTACTATATTACCAAGTCCAACACATATAGCATGCACCATATACATACAGCTTTACTATAGAACCAACAAACCAAGTGATGACATTTCTTTCCGAAGTTATTCAAGGACACGGGTTAGTAGTAGGTTTAGTCTAATGGTGTCTTTATATCGGTCCTCTTGTGTCTCAAACATAAGGACCTGGTGATGCCCACTTGTGGCTTATTGTGGTACTGCATGTGTCTTTTCTCTTTGGTAGCAAGCCCATTGACTATGCTCAGAAAGGAATGGTTTTAGGGCATGCTGTGACCCAGTTACAACATCGATTGTAATATTCTTAATGAATGACTTCTTGTATGTGCATGTCAGCCTAAAAGATTTTCAAGCATTTGAACTCAAGTCTATACAAGTTCTACTATCACACCCACTTATGCACTATTGCATTTTTGAATGACATTTAAGGCACATTATTCCTGTTATATATTGAAAATACCTGGCTCCATTAGTCATTGTTCTCTGAATTTGTCTTGGCAGACCCAATTGACATAGTGACAGATCCCATCCTGCCTCATGAGTACAAAATAGAGGAGGACACACGGCTCTTCAAGTCAGACAAGACCCAGAGGGGTCCTCTGCAGGACGACTGGATAGAGGAGTACAACAACAATCCAGGGAAGACCCCGATCATGTGTGCCTACAAACTCTGCAAGGTGGAGTTTCGTTACTGGGGTATGCAGTCAAAGATTGAGCGCTTCATCCATGATGTTGGTGAGTGTGCAGATTTTACAGTCTTTTAATGTAGTAGTTTGTTGCTAACAGCGTATTTTAACAGGAATGTTATAAAGTAATTCACATCTACCTGTAGAAACCTTATGCTTTTTGATTTTTTCCTCCCCTTAGGACTGAGAAAGGTGATGGTGCGTGCCCACCGGCAGGCCTGGTGCTGGCAGGATGAGTGGTACGGTCTGACCATGGAGGACATCCGGCAACTGGAACTGGAAACCCAGCTGGCCCTGGCCACAAAGATGGCCCAGTTCAGTCAGGCAGATGAGGCCACAGAGGCCAACGGAGGAGCTGCATCTCCGGACAAAAGCCAGGAGGTTAAAGAGGCAATCAGCTCCATTGAAGCTGAGGAGGTGGTCGTCAGCTCAGGAGTAGAGACTCTTCAGCCACGAGGTGTACTCACCAAGCAGTGGTCCACTTCATCCCGATCCTCCCGCTCATCCAAGAGAGGAGGTGAGGAGCACGCCATCTTCACCTACTCATCCTTCACCTCTGTGTATGACGGCATGTGTGAGAGGGACTGTCCTGAGCCATACTCCTTCCTTCACGTATTATCACATCTGTATTTACACCTCATGAAGCCATATTTGTTCACTTTGTCACCAGACTTGTTTCCACTTTAAAGGTTGAGATATACTAACAGCAAAGTCAAACTATTCCAAAGGTAAACACAGCCACTAGTGATATTTGAGACCTGTCCACACCGACAGCCATTATGTCAATAATTCAACAATGACAGGCATTAACCTTATGCAAAGTGAAAGTAACACTTTGCTTTTTCTGTTTGTATGATTTTTGTGTGTAATTTCTATGTAGTAAAGTATGAGTATCAAACACTCTCCCTCCCTCTAAGCTTGAAATGCGGCTATTAAAAGTCACTGGTTAGCTTTTGCATAAAGTACTGCGGGTGATTGAATAAATATGTATTACCGCGCTCCCATGATGACAAAATTGCCTCAAACTCTGTAGCTCCACGGGTAGCACTGTAATGGCAGAGTTCTTAATCAAGAATCAAACAAGAATTAATTGGGTCATCTCTACCAACAGACGGTAGAGATTGTTGAAAGATACAACATTTTTGTTGTGTTTTGTGGTTCAGCCGTACACGGATGTATACACTGAAAGTTGCTCCCAAACTGAATGAATCAGTGTTTACTGAAGATGATTGTTGAATTGGTGTTAATAAAATTAAACACCTCAGGAGCAGCCTTTTAATATGCAGTCTCTCCTTTTCCGTTCGATGGCAGAGTATTCATTGGAATTAACTTACTTAACTGTTTTTACTCACGCCTCCACTTCGGCGATCAGACTCACCTCTCCTCACCCCTACAGCCCGTTGGATCTCGCCTGGGTTATTTTTAGCAGCCGTTTTGACATCACAAACCACATGTCTTAGCACACCCATCTCCAGTGTCACCCCTACCTCAAGGCAGCCCTCACTGCAGCCGCCACCTGGACCTCTGACTCTCATCCAGAGTACCTTGTTTCACCCCTGTAACTCTCCCCATGTGGTTCTCTCCTGAGCTATTTTTAGCAGCAGTGCTGACGTCGCAGACCAGAGGAGGCTGACGCTCTTCCCACTGACCCTCCCCTCCACCACTGCTGCTTCCTACTGTGCGCTGACAGCTACAGCTGTGCCCCCCTCTCACCAGCCTGCCCCTTAGAGCAACACCCCCTCTCTTCTCCACACTAATTATATATATGAGGCATAGACTACAGACACGTGATAGACATGGCCTGCTTTTAGTATTGCCTTTTTCCCCGACTGGTATTTGGTAGTCGGGGTGCTTGTAGCTTGTTACATCGGGCCTCACTTTTTACGCACTCCCCCTGACCACAGAGCAGTCCATCTGTGGTGCACCGCAAAAACTGTTGCATGTTTACATAACACTGTATTTGTGTGTGTGTGTGTCTGTGTGCGTCTGGGCATTTTGCAATGTTTCTTTGTCGTAGAGTGTGTGAGTGTGTTAAAAAGGGAAAGAGACAGGCTGAAACACATGTCCCAAAATAACAGTGAATTCTTTTTTTTTTTTTCACATGTGGTCTTTCAGTGAGCCCATCACGTCACAGCATCTCGGAGTGGAGGATGCAGAGCATAGCTCGCGACTCAGACGACAGCTCGGACGAGGAGTTCTTCGACGCTCATGGTAACTGCAGTCTTGATTTGTCATTGGAGTCGGTAGTTCGATCACCAGGGTTGTGTTTGTGTTCAGTTCTCCAAGAACCTGCTTGTTCTCCTCCCTCCTGACTCTGCATGCATCTCTTTAACCACAGATCAGTTCTTAAGCTTCCCAGATACCCAGCATGCTTTGGGGCTGCAGTTGAAATAGGTGGGTGTGGTACGACACCCGTGCTCTCTGGTGGATGAGAACGGCCGAGGACACGGGGGGCCAGGTGTCTCATCCTGACGTCCAGTTCAGAAATCACTATCGTCTCTACCCATCAGTCCCCAACATCGTTAACATACACGCACAATACTTAATTAATTAGTTAATGATACGTCCCAGCAATCAATGTGGTGACATTAATTGTGATGAAAAAAATGATCAAATAAAATTGTATTATATGGATACTGATTTAGCGGCATTCGTTAGTTTCCACCTGATTCAAGTTCAATACATTTCTGCTGTTGTCATTGTGAGTAACAGGAATACAATCATTAGACTGAATAGTGTGTGACATCCGGTAATTTATTGTGTTGCAGTATTCATGTTTGTATAGATTAATTATGGCGTGTCTGGAGCCTAGAGTGAAAGCATATGACATGTGATCAAATAAATGGATTAAATGTATGACAGCACTGTCATAGATTATGTACATAACCCGCCTCAGTGAGGGTTAATACAGTAATTATTGATGTGCTGATCAGTGTCCATCTCAGTTTCTACTGTATTAGATTTAAAGATGTTCCTACACTGCAGAGAAGACTTTATGAAGTAAGCAGTTATTTCATTATGGTGAATAAAGGAGGTTGGTGTGTCACAATGTAGATACAATAACTATAAGTCTGTGTGCTTTGATACGTGGATGAATCAAATGACAGTGTTATACATTACATTTAGAAACAGACTGACTTGTCTCATAAGATTTTCATCTTTAAAGTTTGTTCGTGGTCATGATAACTCTTTTGACTGTTGTGTTCACCCATTTTTGTTTTTAGCACAAATGAATAAAAGAAAGCTTTAGGAGGAGAGCTGCTCATAGATGCCACATCCAATGTGTCTGGTACTGCTGTACTTCTTCTTCAAAACAGAAAAAACAAAACGAAAAAATAATTTTAATACACACACAACTTGCAAATGAAGCTTGCATAAAATATTATTTATTGAACAATGTAAAGCCTATTGATGAAATAAACGGAACTCTTCACCTTCACACCAAGTGTTTTAACCCAGTTCAAGGCAGGATACATCTCTTATAGATAAATGAAAGAAATTAAGCAACTAAGGAAATAACTCAAAAAGTCACTTGATGTTATGTGTAAAGAACACTATCTCTTAAAACCTCATACAGTTAAGAGCAGAGGTCTTATGGTGGGTTTTGCATTTCTGACAAACTGGCTGCATCTTCCCGCTTGCAAAGCTGGTGGCTATGAAATAAAATTATTATTATTATAACAGTTGTGTTAATTATTTTTTTACTATAACTTCAGTGGGAATAAGTGGAATCACATGCTGTTTGAACATTCAATTTTAGATTTAATTTTCAATTTGTTAACACAAACTAAATGAACAGGAGGAGTTGGTACCCTGTTTGTTATAAATGGGAAAGAGATGAGAACAGAATGATATCTATGGATGGATATCAAAGTCTTTCCATATATTTATGAAAATTCAAATGATACATACTAGTTTAAACCTCTTCTCAGTAGATGTTATGTTAAACTACCCTACTTCTTAGCCACTGTCCTCCAGCACACAAAGGATATACTTCAAACATGAAAATGCCCATTATAATATGTATTTGATAGCCACCGCAGCGATTGATGCTTTACATTAAGTAGTTATAAATGTCTATTTAATGGTTTATTTGACAATATCTTGGGGAACAGCTTCAAAGAGTTCCTTTATTTGGTTTTATTATATCAGTAAATAAGCAAACTGATCCAACTGTCGATCATGATAAATTGGTCATACTGTTGGTGTAATGACAAGTTTCTAAACTGACTGGCCTTTATGTTTGAGATGATCAGGATTTATCTTGTGTCGCCCCTGCAGAGGATCTCTCAGACAACGAGGAGGTCCTCCCGAAGGAAATCACCAAGTGGAACTCAAATGACCTCATGGACAAGATTGAAGCTGCAGACACAGAGGAAACTCCTGGTATGATGAAGATCCACGGGCACTTCATCATGGAAAGTCACGCTGCCTCACTGCTGGATTTTAAGTATGTGTGTGTTTGCAGGTGAGCTGTACAAGGAAATGACGGTGGACTATGAAAGGGCAACCAGTGAGGAAAGACTAGATGAGGTACGTGTGTTTGACGGTGAATGTGCATTCACAAAAACGCAACCACAACCAGTAGAATGCTGTCTTGAAATCAATATTCCTAAGGAATGATCCACAGAAAGCGCACATCAGGACGCAAACGTTTTGGATTAACTTGATTTCATGATAATAAGCATCCTTATTTGCATCAGGTTTTAAAGGTTTGCAGGATAAGAGGAGGGCTGTTTGTCCCTGAGCCTTTCTGTGCTCTTGTGTTCAGATGCGTGGCTCTGTTAGAGGCCAAAGCGGTAGCTCTCCCATTCCCATCATCATGGTAACGAGGCACCAGTCAGTAAGTAGACATTTTGGCCCTAGAGCACTGTGGGCTACAGTAGCTCCACAGAGACCCCCCCGACCCTCCTAAACAAACCCAGTATGTCCTGCCCCTGCCCTTTTTGTCCCGGCCAAAACCCAAACCTGTACTCCTCAACCTCAGCCCCCTCTGTTCAACCTCTGTGCCCTTGCAGCTGTGGCTTTGAGTGTACATAAAATGCTTCTTTAAAATGTTTAGAATCAAAAGACAAAATTGCACATTATATGGTTGTATTTAATGTGACTTTGTCCTCGGGAAGCATTGTCGTTGTTTGCTGTAAGTTGAACAGTTTTCCAAGTGGATTGTAGGTTGGCTCTGTTCTGTTCCCCTTCATGGTTCTCCACCCTTCTCTGGTTGTGAAAAGACTTGTTTGTTGTCGTGCGGTCCATGCGACTCACAGATGTGACAAAATGCTAATTGTTTGCTGCACAATAGCTACGGCATTATTGTTTATCTGTGATGTTTCGCACTCTGTAAGCATGTTGTCTTTGATCATGCTGATAAAAAGTGAATATGTCATCTACTCTTCTCAGAGAGCTTGTCCTCATCGTCTCCATCCATTACCTTTTCTTGTTCAATTTTCTGTTCCCAGGAGAGCTCGTCGCAGCAGTGCCTGCAGCCTTCCAAGATCCATGTGCTGATCCTGGTTCTGCACGGAGGGAACATCCTGGATACAGGCGGAGGGGACCAGAACAGCAAGCAGGCCGACGTCAACACGATCAGCGCAGCTTTCGACACGGTCATGCGTGTTCACTACCCCGCGGCGCTGGGACGCATCGCCATCCGCTTGGTGCCCTGCCCTGCCATCTGTGCCGAGGCTTTCTCCCTCGTGTCCAAGTAAGAGAGCACACATGCGCATGTTTTTTCCTGCAGGCTGCAAGAATCGTGGGTAATGATTGACGGTTTCTGTTTATCGACTGTGATTGATTTTGATGGAAAAGACCCAGGTGCAGCTCGCAACCATCACCTCTCCTCCTCCTGTGTTTGTTTCTTCACTCTGTGAACGGCCTTGATCTTAAAAATATGTTCACAATATGATTTTGTTCTTTTGCGGCAGCCTGAGCCCATACAGCTATGACGAGGGTTGTCTGTCCAGCAGCCAGGACCACATCCCCCTGGCAGCTCTCCCCCTCCTGGCAACCTCTGCTCCACAGTACCAGGAGGCCATGGCCACCGTCATCGTCAGAGCCAACCAGGTGTACACAGACTTCATTAAGTCTCTGGATGGGGCAACATTCTCAGGCCAGGTCAGTTACTGAAGAAATCGGCGTAGTATGCCATTTGTGTGTTTTTGTTATTCTCAAATATGTATGAACATAATCACAGCTGACCCTTTTGTATGAATGGTTACCTTTTAATAACTAAATATTAAAACATCTTGTTCTTTAATTTTTCTCCACTCTCCCTTTACTGACCTCTTTAGGTATGCCTCATTGGGGACTGTGTGGGAGGAATCTTGGGATTTGATGCATTATGTAGTAGCAACCAGACAGTCAATGAAAGCCAGAACAGCAGTCGCAGAGGCAGTGTCGTCAGTGTCCAGGTAAGTAGTGGATACATATGTCAAAAATATGTTTTAACTCATCATCAAAGAACCTACAAATGGTTACTACTTTTGAGATCTCTGACATTGTAAAAATTCAATAAGACGTTCCCTTTGTTTGTACGATGTAAACCTTTTTTTCCTCCATCATATAAGATATACAGACTGTGCTATGTGTTCCTGAATCCCCCCAACAGGACCAGGACCTCCTCTCTCCTGGCATCATTGTCAACAGCGGGCATGGGTCAGCCTCTCCGACTCTGGAGGGCAGCCGCCATCTCAGTCGCAGTAACATCGACATCCCTCGGGCCGGCGCAGGTGACGACGCCAAGCGCCAACTGCCACGCAAGAGAAGTGACTCATCAACCTACGAAGTGGACACAATAAAGCAACACCAGGCCTTCCTGACCAGGTGTGTTGAGTGGGAGATGAGCTCAGTCTCATCGCTTGTTTTTATGTACTGTCACATCACATTGTGTGATTTATTTGTAGTCCGGCTCACAGTAATGACTTTGTGCTGCCCTTCCAGCTTACACTCCAGCGTTTTGCGGAATGACGCGGTGTCGCGCAGGTCGAGCAGCAGCACGATGTTGGACGGGGGCTCCCTGGGGAAGTTTGACTTTGAGGTGTCTGACTTTTTCCTGTTTGGCTCTCCACTGGGCTTGGTACTCGCCCTGAGAAAGACTGTCATTCCTATGCTGGATGGTAAGCAGATGTTATGATTTAATCAATGACTGCTGTGACATATTATGCCAGAGTAAAAAATAATTCTGTCTACAAAGGTGCTAAATGTGCCTCAGGTGGAGATGCACAAATTGGTATATACTTTGTATACCTTTGTATACTCAAGTCATTTTCACGTGTTAATTGGACATCTGTTTGTCAATACCAATATTTTAAAGCTAATCGAATATGTTCTTATATAGACGTATAAGGAAATTCAGAGGGAAGGGAGCCATAGATCCTCCCCGCTCTCCTCTCATGTTTTTGGTTTCTCCCCCTAGTGGCCCAGCTGCGTCCTGCCTGTCAGCAGGTCTATAACCTGTTCCACCCGGCCGACCCCTCAGCATCCCGCCTGGAGCCCCTACTGGAGAGGAAATTTCACCTCTTGCCTCCCTTCAACGTACCCCGTTACCAACGCTTTCCTCTGGGAGATGGAAACTCTGCTCTGCTGGGTGAGCCCACTGCACCAATGATGTATAAATGCCTCAGTGACATAAATGACTAAAATAGTAAATATCCTGTTGTGAAAGCACAGAATTTAAAGTTTATTTAAGTAGGTCTGTCTCCATCTCTCTCTCTCTCTCTCTCTCTCTCTCTCTCTCTCTCTCTCTCTCTATCTCTCTCTCTCTCTATCTCTCTCTCTCTCACACACACACACACACACACACAGAGTAAACATGTCGCAAAGCAAAATTAAACATTTTCTTTGTGCTTCCACTTCTTTTGCGAAGCAGTTTATTTCTCTAAATGTGCTGGTGGTTTCTGTTTGGACGCTCATTATAGTGGACAATGGAGTATTTGTTTCTAAGTTAAAATACATAACTTCTATCCTTGAGCCAGGGTTTATTAAAAAGCCACATAATGGTTAATGAGCTGTGAAAGCATGACAAAGTTTCTGAAGGACTTTGAAGGAATTTGATGTCGTCAGAGAAGTTTCATCAAATGAACTGTTGCTGATTATCCTATGGTCTGCATTGTATAACTCTCTTGTTTTTAGTGCAGATTAAGTTTTAAAGACAACTTCACGATCATTTTGTAGTTTTATGACGAGCAATCTTAGAGTAATGATATATGAGGGTATATGGCTGACTAGCAGTTGCAATTCAAAAGAAAATGGGCTCAAACAAGGGCTCGCCTCTGCTTTCTTGTCTCATGTATAGTTGTTCTTGCTTCATATGTTTTTGTGTCTTCCTTGTCTTCTTTCCCTCTTCCTCTCTTGACCTCCTGTCCCCATACCTGCGTACATGGCTCGTTAAAAATCCCCCTGACCTCTGTCCCTTCTGCCCCTCCACCTCCCTCTGTAGTGGAGACAGTCCAGAGCAACGCTCAGCTGCTACTTGACAGTGGGCCTCCCCTGTCCCTTCGCTGTCAGGAGACCATCAGTGAGACCTGCATCCCTGTGCCTGTGCTAAACTGGCAGGAGGGCTCCCTCAAAGCCACACCCACCACTATGGAGTGTGTGTAGCCTCTCCCATTCACCTGCATCTGTACTTACCCCCATTCACCATGTCTCTTTTGTTTGTTCGTTCCCACCTTCTTGCTTTCACGTCCACGATGCTCAGATTTATACCCATCGTGTCCTTTCTGAGTATTCCCATCGCTGTTGTTTCAAGAGTCAAGAGTCATGTTTCTGATAAATCAGATACCCTGATACACCATTACATATACCTTTACTTGTAGCATCTGATCTTTTATCTAAATTACTTGTTTAATACACTTGTTGAATTCTTGGCCTCTCAAGAATTTGTAGTTAAACAATAATACAAATTTGTGACAACGTCTCATGGAAATACTTTTGAAAATCTGGAAAGCATCTCATGTGGCGTTACGTTTGGTTGTTGCGTCACAGATTCATGTCACGTTTGAAGTTTGCAAGCATTTGTGTTTGTGCTGTGGTTTTTAGGTTACACCGGTGTGTCTGTGTCACTTCTTTCAAATCAGTTTATTGACGTCTACGGAGGGTATTTATCCCATCCTCTGAATTTCCGAGCCATTGTGATGTGAAGATTGTGGTGCTTGTGAATTTGTGTTTGAATAGCACACTGTACGTGTAGCTCTGTACATCCTGACTATACGGTTCCTGAAGTATATTCTTGTGATGATGGTCAGAGGTCATCTGAAGTATAACATCTCCAGCACTGATTCATTATATCTTTATTAGGCAAAATAATTCCACATGATATTACCTGACTATTAGATAAAAAGCATCTTTACAAGACGTACTAACACGTGGATGTGACTGTAACACATGTGGACATTTGTGAATTTAAGTGTTTTGTGTACTCATGCGCCCTTGTTTCCAATGGTCGGTAACAGAAATGTGACCTTGGCCACCATGTTTTGGATTCCCATTTCCTCTGAAACCATGGTGCCTGTCGTCACATTTCTCTGCCGCCACCCTGACACCTCCCCCCCCCCCCATCACTGTGAGTTCCCCTTACCAGTGTCTCTGTCTAATGGGATCTCCTTGTTTCGGCTCAATAGCGGATGTTGTTCAGTCTCATGGTGGTGTCTTCATGGACAGTTCGTACCCCTCATCCCCTGTAACGGGCCCCTTCTCCCGGGGCCAGCGGAGAGCCAGTGAGGTCAGCATTGCCAGCCAGGTCTCAGGAATGGCAGACAGTTACACTGCCACCAACATAGCCAACAGTAAGTGTTCTCAATACCAACAAGCCTCTCTCTCTCTCTCTCTCTCTCTCTCTCTCTCTCTCTCTCTCTCTCTCTCTCTCTCTCTCTCTCTCTCTTCCACTCACACAAACACTGGTCCAGTTATTCTTCTTCTTATCTTTCTTTCAGTCTAAATCTCTCCTCTTTTCTCTCTCTCTCTCTCTCTCTCTCTCTGTCTCTCTCTCTCCCAACCCCGTTACTCTGACTCTACACACACCCTGCACTCCAGCTGGAGGAGTCTTGTCAGCCAGATAGCTCCTTTTTTTTCTACTTCTGCTTAGCAGAGATTTGTCTCCACATTGTAAAACTTGAAACTCCCAGTATGAGCAAGCAAAGTCCTGGAGCAAAGAGCAAGTCGCGCCACTTTTCACTGTCTGTCCTACTCTTATCCACTGTCTAAATGTAAATGCAATGAATGAGTGCTACATTTATCTAATGTTGCGGTGCATGTGGACACCTGCCTCCAGCCATTCCTGCATTGTCCAATCCCTGGTACAGTGTTTGCAGATGACCAGTGTTCTGTTTCTGTTTTATGTGAGATTGTCCTCTACACTCCCCCTGTTTATTTGTACCTCACATTATTGTTAACTCTGCTGTTTTAATAACTATAACCCATTTTTGTTCGTGCAATAGCAGATAAATAGAAGACGTTCAACGGGATCATCATGTCCGACGACTTTAACTGTTACTGTACTGTTATTTTTCAGCTTTGACAGCTTACTGAAACCAGTTGCCTCCCAACATCAAACTGTTTGAATACACATACATTCATCCATTTTACATGCAATTTTGTTTCTCTTTGTTTTCTCCCCGTAGCTAAATCATGCCAAACAAACCAATCCAAAAGGTTCAGCTTTTTGTCCCAAATCGCCCTTTCCTCTCAAATCAAATTTTTCCCGAAAACTCCACCAAAGTCCCGTAAGAAAGCAGAGGCCGACCTGGCAGATGGATCTCCTGATGCAGATCTTGCAGATGGTGAAGCAGAGGCTAGTGAAGGTCTAAGTCCCACTGGCGAGTACGAGAACTGCCTTTCACCCGGGCTGTACTGTGCTATATCTGATCTGGTCTCACTGGACTCCCAAGCTGAAGTGGACCAAGGTATTTTTCTAAGGGAGGGGACGTCTGAAATCAACACGAGGCTACAGTTTTCCTCTGTGCACTGTTCTATACTGTGTCAAAATCCAACAACTCAGCGCTGCTCTGAGGGAAAGCTTCTTTTTTTCTCCCCTTTACTTGGATTTAAGGCAATCACTTCTATTGATGGGTAATAATGTATAAATCCAGACATTTCACCTTTTTTCATGTCCATACTAACATGAATAACCGTCTTCAGTTGCTTATATTTGTCAATTCTAACCATCTTTTTCCTCCTGCTGCACTTGATTTTTGTGTTAATCATGAACTAAAGATTTCTGTCTTTTAGCTGAAGAGCTGCTGGTGTCTGTGTTAATTGGGGTGAAAGATTGAAATCATCTTTTTGCTTCAGCTTTGGGGGTGTTGCACCTTTTTGCGTGGAATCGCACACATCGCACTCTTACAGTTTCACTTTACGTTATCTGCTCCCTATTCACTTCAATCCGTCACAGTTGCAGCACGTTGGTGGGGCACAAAGCGGCTGGACTTTGCCCTGTACTGCCCCGACGCCCTGACCGCTTTCCCCACCGTGGCTTTACCGCACCTCTTCCATGCATCGTACTGGGAATCCACTGATGTTGTCTCTTTTCTCCTGAGACAGGTGAGTCAACATTAGAATACTGCCACACTTAAGGGCCTGTTAATAAGTGACCTGTTAGTCCTCTTCAGGGACACTTGGATGAGTCATTGCATTGTGTCCTGTAGGTCATGAGGCATGAAAACTCAAGCATCCTGGAGCTTGATGGGAAAGAAGTAACTGAATTCACCCCGTCCAAACCTCGAGAGAAATGGCTTCGCAAGAGGACTCATGTGAAGATCAGGGTAGGCATCAGATCTACGAACATCAGTGTCAGTGTGCCTGACAAAATTCTCTCATTCATCAATTCTCAACAAATCAAGTAAAGCATGTTTTTTGTTTTTGTTAAATCTTTCACCCCCTGACAGAACGTGACTGCTAACCACCGCGTGAATGACGCCGTGTTCACAGAAGACTCCCAGCAGGTGGTGACAGGTCGCTTTATGTACGGCCCTCTGGACATGGTGACTTTAGCCGGGGAGAAGGTGATCTCTCTTTTTTGCAACAGCACACGTGGACTGGTGTCCGTAATGCCTGTATAGTTTGTGCTCATGGTTGTCGTAATCGTGTACAGGTCAACCTCCACATCATGACCCAGCCTCCATCTGGAGAATGGGTGTACTTCAACACAGAAGTGACCAACAGTAGCGGCCGTGTGTCTTTTCTCCTCCCAGAGGACAAGCGTCTGGGCGTCGGTGTTTACCCGGTCAAAATGGTTGTGAGGTGAGATCAGATTGACCTTTGCAGGAAGCCATTTTCACAGCAGACATTTTGAAAAGCACAGGTGCTAATAGCAATAACGAGGGCCCTCTTCTGTTCAGGTATCACAGTAAATAATGACCGTGTGACAGAGAGCCATCTTTCACAAAAGCAGGACCCTCAAGTCAAAGCAGCTAAATGGAGTTCAGCTATCTATTTATTCAAAAAATGTCCTACTTTTTGAGTTTCCCTGCATTAGATTATTTATTTTTAGACCATATACCTTATTTATGATTGATTTTGTAAATAATTTTAAGTAAATTAGCAAAATAGAATCTAAAATCATTCAAGCTCTGACTCAGTATTCATTATTTTAAATGTGAATAAATGGCTGCTCTGGACATTATGGTGGTGGTGCTAATGATTTCACAATTTGGCAATATTGTGCTAAAGTTTTATGCCTAGTATACTACAAACTAATACTATATAAGTGTACAGTACTATACTATACTAAGTGTATTTTTTCCCTGTCAGGGTTTGAAGATGTTGCTTGTGCTCATACGCTGGTGTCATTATGTCGTACTTGTATATATGTTGAACTGATGTTAAAAGACATGTCTTAGTTAACTAAATTATTCTTTTTTTTTATCAAGAAGCACGGCTTGTATTTGATTTTACCTCAGTGTTTTTGTGTTTCAGTGTGCTCAAGGGAAATGTTGTTCTTTTCATTGCTTAGGGGCGACCATACATTCGCAGACAGCTACTTGACAGTTATTCCACGGAGCACGGAGTTTGTGGTGTTCAGCATTGATGGTTCATTTGCTGCAAGTGTGTCCATCATGGGCAGCGATCCCAAAGTGCGGGCAGGAGCCGTGGATGTCGTCAGGTAAACCAGCTGTGCTTCTCGTTGTGTTTTATTGGGTTTAAAGCGAGATTCTACATTAGCATGTAGCATTGTTATTTATGTTCCTGTATAATCCTTTTATAATTCTGTTCTCCTGTTCCTCCTCGTTGCAGGCACTGGCAGGATTTAGGCTATTTGATCATCTATGTGACAGGACGACCAGACATGCAGAAGCAGCGGGTAGTGGCTTGGTTATCTCAGCACAACTTCCCTCATGGCATCGTCTCCTTCTGTGACGGCCTGGTCCACGACCCTCTCAGACACAAGGCCAACTTCCTCAAGTCCCTGACAGAGGTCAGACTGGGGTGATTGAGGGGGGATTTATCTGCAGTTAAAGTTACTTTGGTCGTATTTTGTGAATCAGGAATGCATACTTTAGAGGTGAATACAAACGACAATGCTGACATGGTGTTACTATTAGAGAAATCTTAATTTAATCACTTCTTATTACAGGTTCAGATGAAGATTTTCGCTGGCTACGGATCAACCAAAGACATCTCGGTCTACACCTCCATTGGCCTCCCTCCCTCCCAAATATACATTGTCGGTAGACCCTCCAAGAAGATGCAGCATCAGTGCCAGGTACATTTTTGAGGTTTTTTTTTTGCATAACATGGGGACTTGATGTTGCTTTTCAGATGAATATTCAATTTATTTATTTCAAGGATACTAAAGTAGATTTCGCCCTGGTCAGGTCTAATACTGCCAAACAACCAATTAATAAAGAATTTAAGTGAATGTTCTCAGATTCTTCACAGTTGACAGTATGTCTCCTCTCAGTTCATCACAGAGGGATATGCAGCTCATTTGTCCCAGCTGGAGTACAGCCACCGTTCCCGGCCAGCCAAGTCCAGCAGTGCCCGCATGGTCCTGCGCAAAGGCAGCTTTGGCTTGGGCGCCAACAGCGACTTCCTAAGGAAAAGGAACCACCTGCTCCGCACCATCTCCTCCCAACCGGCCCCCAGCTCCCCGACAGGCAGCATGCACAACAGACCAGAACGCACACAGAGCCAATCAGACGGCGAGCGGCTGGAGCGGGAGCGGCTGGAGTGCGCTCCCGGCTACAGCCAGGGAGCGGCGCAGCGCAGCATGAGCATCACAGCCAGCTGCTGGGGCCGCAGCAGCAGCACCAAGCTGGAACCAGGCATTCTCAGCCCAAAATGAGATGAGAGACTTAAAAATGCAGTGCTGAGGAAGAGACCCATGACAAAGTTAATGTAAAGAGCAAAAAATCGGTTGGCTTGCACCAGATGGGTTAATACCACAATGAAAACAGGTGCTACAAACCACTCTTTATAAAAATAATGCCAGTCGTATTCAACACAGATATTTATGAATAGTAGCTATGGCTATATTTATTATACAACACACACACACACACACTCAACAGGCATTTCAAGGAGTATCACACAAATAAACATAGCTTATATTGTCAGGATCCAGACTGTTTCTACTGTTTAGTAAATATTTATCAGTCTTGAATACCAGGCCAGTTTTCTTCCTACAGCAGGCTTTTAGATTGGAGATGGTTACACACACAAGCACCCCAAACAAAGTGGTTACAGACAGCCTGTATCAGGTCCAAGGTGTGATGCTGCACTGTAACTGACTCCTGCCACTGCAAGCACAGCAATTACTATAGGAATTATCCTTGTGCATAATAGTTTTAAAGTTATGCCGTTTTTTATGTGATATTCAGATGTTCACGTCTGGGAGCAGAGCTGAGAATCAGGTAAAACTGGATTGAATGTGTTTATTTTCTCCAGCGTGACCAAACAGACAGATTTTTTTTAGGAAAAGCATCATCCTTTATCAGGATTAAAAAAAAATGTTTTTTTTCTATGAGCTAGCTTTGTGATTTGATCTACTATTGTTTTCATACATGACTAAATATGTCTAAGTAATGTTTCACCGAACCACACGGTTCAGTTTTGTTTGTTTTCCAGCTGTCTCTCAGACCAAAGAACCATCCAAATATCACATGAGGCAAACTGCGAAATTACCCTTTAACGATGGTTGCAGCTGAAACTGTTCCTGTGATTTCATAGCATTTCACCACATCTCGCCATACTGCGCTGCTGAACCTTCCCGAATCTGTAACGTATGACTTATGCTCTAGGAAACGTCCTACTGATGTACAGTTAATGTGCCAAAGTAAACAGTGTAGAATGATATGCTGTACATGAACAGAGAGGGAAAAATGGAATAGACTGTGTAAGTATGTAGGTGAATGGCTTAATAAGGCTTGTATATAATTGTTATATTACAGTGCAGATCTGGTATCTGGTTCACTGAAGACCAGTTTTAAGTGTCTTCGTTACTCTTGGGGTAAACACCACCTCATTCAGGATACACTTTATTGATTGATGATGATAATTATTGTTATTTAAGATTATAGCTCTTTTAAATGTATTGATTTTGTGAACAAAGTGTGTTTTAAGATTACTTTAGCTATGTTTTTTTTTTTTTCTTCAAACTTCAGTTGCAGCAGCCAAAACTCAAAGAGGTCTTTGCCTGGCACAGTATTGTATTTTTATTCTGTTATCTCGCAGATCACCAGAATTGTATCAACAGAACTGCTATTTTGTGTCATATATTGTATGTTTATTATCTATTTTTGGTAATTTGGTTCATGGCTTCTCTCCGGTTATCCCTAAGCTGTAAATGAGGCGTTGAATGTGCTCATAGATAATCCTCCTTAGGTTAAGGTCTCCTTTCTCTGTTCTGCTGCGCCTTTTAGAAGGAAGAAAAATCTGCAAATTGTAAATGCTGTACAAAATTCTGTCAGAAGTCGGAACACAGAGCTCAGACTTATTTTATGCTGTTCGCCATTTATTTCCGAAATGAGTACAGATGTATGATTTATTCATTCAAAGTATCTTTATTCGTCCCTCTAATAGGCATGTAGAGAGCAAACGGCAATGGACCAATATGGGCTCAAATGAAAGGGAAACGTGCAATATTACTCAACCGCACCACAAGACCAAACAGACTGTGTTGAGGAAATGTCACAGTGCATTGACAATCAGTTCAACAGGCACATGTTCTACAGTCATCAACTTGCAGAGGGAGTGTGACTACATCGTAGCACTAAATAAAACCTTAAAAACATAGACAGAAGGTGGATTTCTCAACTTAAAGGGCCATTGACCTGATAATGGTGTGAATTATTACAGTTTTCACTTTGTTTTTGACATCTAGATGTGATCACTTACATTTTAAAACTGAAACTCAACATTCAGTTGTCAGTTTATTAGGTACACCAATGTGAAAGTAATGCACTCCTGCAACAAATCCTGCCTTTGTGAAGGTTGTAGTGTTTTAACTGTCATGGTGGTTACGGTCTCAGTGGCCGTAGTTTGTAATGCTTTTGAATTTTATTGTTTTATACTTATAGGTGTTTCTAATCATTTGTTCACCCCTTTTATATCAACGAGAGGCGACTTAGTGCTAGATAACGGAGTGTAAATACCAATACGTAGGGACCTATAACTTCCTTAATCAGGGTTGGTCATTTTGAAGAAAGGCGTAATTACAGAATGTACTTCAGTCCCTCTGCATTTTGACCATTTCAAAGATCCGGCTTGAAGCCATATATAAAACTGTTTCGAAGGCTGCTGATTAAAGGATGGCTGTTTGTACATTGATAGGTATTAGAAACATAAAGGCAATGCTGTAAAACATGCACTCATCTAAAGTTGGCAACTACTGAACAATATGTCCTTCCTCAGAGATTTGCCTGGGTATTGAAATCCAGAGAATGTAAAGACGAAGCGGTGCGGTTACCTTTGTTTGGATACCTCTGGCAGACAGTCGCTTCGATTCTGCTACTGACACACACTTTACCAGAGGCCTTACATTTCCCTTTTTCTGCCTTACATTGACCGTTGTGTTGCGAGGCCGAGAATGAAAGCTGCTCACTCCCGAATTGACTTCATGGAATCAACGATAAGACTGTTTACTTTGTGGAAATAGAAAAGAAAAGGCCATATTTTCTTAAAAGGCTTTGGCTTGTTTTCACTTTAAAGGAAATGTACAAAAGAAAAATCTATTTGACACACTTCACCAACATTAGGCAAGCCGTCACCGTCTCAAGCTCTGTTCCCCCAGTTTAATGCAATGCCACCGCTGTTAAATCAACAGTTAGCATTCATAGGCTGTATATAATTATATGCAACATACCTTGGTAAATATTTTCATTGTACAGGGTGTGTACCTTGTAGGTTTTGGATAACTAAATTGTATCCATTCCCTTGTGTTTTTATGTACAGTGTATAAAGAACGTATAAAGAACAACCAAGTCATTTTGGCCTTTTTTCTCACTGAAAATTGCAACATTGTTGTGAAGAATAATATGTTTCAGCCCGATGATGAAGACAATCTCTTCCGAGAGCAGGGATTATTCAAATATAGGAGAAATGTATTGCAGTTAACACAAACTTTATTGTTCTGGAATCAGTTCATTCAAATGCAGATTTGTTCAAGAGATACAAAATGTGAGAGTAAAGGTGAGTAGACATCTACGAGTGTGTGTGTGTGTGTGTGTGTGTAGCCCAAGAGTCAGAGTGAAGCAAGATGCTGATCACCGCTTCACAATGCCTTCTGTCCAATTACTGTGAATCGATTTCAACTGAATTGAATGGATTTTTTGCAATCACACGTCATCTAAGTAGTCTAAGCATAGACCTCAGTTGACCCGAAACATTAGTCGCCTCACAAAATCCAGCATAGATTTAATAAGGCAAATCATTAGGAGACATTGTATTTTACCTGGTTTAAATTCAGTGTACAGCATGAGTACATGACCCCATAGTTTTGTACCTTCAATACTCAAATTAAATCACAGGTCAACCCTTTGAAATGATAGAATCTTCAGTGTCACTCCTGGAGGGGATCAGGGCATCTTCTACCTGTTGACTCCCAGTTTCTTCTGGAAGGCATTCCCGTCTCCCTTGGTAGCTTGCTATAGAATGAGTGGAAGTTCACTGTTAGACACAAGGGAAGTCCATGTTTATTTCACACAAGTTAATAGTAGAAAATGACTCTTGTACCTTATTGATTTCTTTATGTTTATCTCGGCTGACCATCTCCTCAATGATCTCTCCTTCTCCTCTCACCAATCTGGAAGAAGAAAATCGTTACAGGAACATTTCATTACGTCACATTTTAATTATGGTGTTAAACTTTGGGTTCGGCTGGGATGGAAGTGTTTGATTATGCTGTGTATGTGAACAGGTGGACAGCTCGTTTACTCTCACAGTGGATTATAACCTTGTGGAATGAACCCTGGTTTACCTGGTGCGTCCTGTTTCGGGGTCCACCACCCTGCGTATCACACTCTGTCTGGCCTCGTACTCCTCTTTGGTGAGGGGCCTCTTAGTGGCGAGTCGGGCCTTCTGCTCATCCGTCATCACTGCAGGGGAAAAACACAGATATCGCCCTAAATGTTATAGTCCTTGATATTAACTGTGAGACAACATACATGGAGATTTAGCCACGCCATTTATGCTTTAAATCATCAGGTATTGCTTGATTATCCCATCTATGTCTATCTGTGTGTGTGTGTGTGTGTGTGTGTGTGTGTGTGTGTGTGTGTGTGTGTGTGTGTGTGTGTGTGTGTCTGACCAGGTCCGAGCTCCATTGCCCCCTCGTCACTCTGCCACACCTCCAGGTAAGATGGAGGCTTCTCTGCTGGGAGACTAGGCGGCAGCAGCACCAGCTCTGCTTTCTTCTTCTCCTCCTTCTTCCTCAGCTTCTCCTTCTTCTTCAACTCCTTCTTCAGCTCCTTCTTCTTCTTCTTTTTCTTCAGCTTCGCCTTGTGCTTCTTAGTCTTCTTCTTCTTGTCTTTACTTTTCCTCCTCTTCGTCTTTTCGTCACTCGACGAGGACGAAGACGACGAAGAAGAAGATGTGGACGATGAAGACGAAGAGCTTCTTCGTGGCTTCTTTCTTTGTGTTTTCACGTCTGAGGGGAAACAGAAGAAGAAGAAGTTCAACAGAGTTATTTGATATTTTCGCTGCTGTCAAAGCTTCCTAGATGATTTACTTTCAAGTCCCAACCTCGACTTTTGTGCGATGTTTTCTTTGACGATCTGCTTCGACTCCTGCTGCCGGACGAGGAAGACGACGACGTTGAGGATGAAGAAGAGGAGGAGGACCGTCTCCGTTTCTTCTTCTTCTTCTCTTGTTTCTTCTCTCTGCCGGCTCTGTTGGGTGATCTGCTACGATCCATCACTGAGACAACGAAAGCAACTTAAAGCCCGGTTGAAGAGCATTCAAAAGTCCAAACTGTACTACAGCAGCCGGAGAAGTCTGCTGCTTTAGTGTACGGAAACGTGCGCGTCTACAATTGTCTTCCGTCACCGTCTAGACCTGCATCACTAAGGTTCCTAGTTCCTACTTTAGCTTACCCTACATATAAATATGGTTTCAATATGCTCCGTTCTTGGTTAACACTAAGAAATGCATTTTTAATCAAGGGGAGGAATAAGTACTTAGAACAGATGTTACAATGTCGTAAATGTACTCTGTTACAGGTTATCAATCTTTAAAATATCAAGGAAAACAAAAGTACACAAGTATTATCAGAGAAAAAGTAAACATACTCATTATGCAGAATGTTCTCTTTCCGAGTATTCATATCTTTAAGGTTATTATTACATTTAACATTCACATTTGTAGTTAATCCAGTAATACGGGAAAATAGAATATAGAATCCAATATACATCTGCAAATAAGTGCAACTGTCAAATGAAATGTAGTGAAATATTGGTATATATTTACAATTTTAAAGTACTGTAAATACAGTAAATGTATGACATTCATATATTTTAAGTTTTACGCCACTAACAAATCATGTGTTTACATTAATCAGAATTTTGTCAGTGGGCATCACTGTTCTTAAAATAAATCTCATTTTGAATAAATATTTATTTATTTAACGAATAGCAATATTGCGTTATATTCTTTTATTCCACTGAAAGCCAATGTGGCTGTTTAGTCCAGCCTGGTCTTAGACATGCACATCCTAAATATGGCATGCAGAGAGCCAAAGAAAACCCTACAAACTCAGTGAACCCCTCAAACAACCTGTTGGCCTCAAGGCCTCTCCCTGTGGTACCGCCCACAACACCCTAAGAGGAAAACAGAGAGGATACTTAAAGGAAGGGAACATAACATGTAAAACACACCGGGTCTTATCAGCAGATGCACAAAAATGTTCTTTGAGATAACCTGACTTTATGTATGTGAGAGGCAAATGCCTGCAACCCAAGTAGCTCAATGTTTATTAGATATTTGGGACACATGCTAACTGTAAGGAATTGAGTAGTATAATTGTGTGGAATAATATTTCGATAGGGTTGTAAAGAGAGTCAGTTTATGAATCAGTGAATGATTAGAAAAATGAAGACTTTAATGTAGATTGGCTGGTATGAAATAAGTTTAAAGTTCAGAGACTGTTGATTCATAGATTCATCTGTGGTGATTGAATGCGGAATCAGAAGGTGAAGACAGGATGATGCGGTTATTCAATGCCGGTATTTAGAGGTAATTACTTTTAATGACAGTCTCTGGGAAGTGAGTTATATTTAGAACGAGTGCATTAATGTGAAACCGATACTGTAAAGAGAGGAAGAGACGATCTGGGCGCACAGAAAGCATCAATGTGAGAACATAGTTCCAATATTTATTTCAAAATTTTTACAAAGGCAATTGTGAATATTTAAAGCTTGCATTTTGACCAATGTAAGAGTTCCTGATGATGTTAGCCCTTGTGAATCTTGGTACATGAGGCTAAACTAACTGAAAAGAAGCACAACAGACAGGCCTTACCAGCTGAGAGGTAAAGGCTGTAACCTGCCTCCATTCAAGCTTAAATAGTATGTCAATATAGTAATAAATAAAATACAATTTCAAGATTCCTTTAAAAACTCTAAAGAAATTAATTGTCAATGATAAATACTGTTAGTTAAATGTCGCTGCTGCATGAGTGATGTAACAGTCTAAACATGGCTAGACATGAATTTAGGAAAGGTTTTAAATGTCAGCAGGAAGAGAGTCTTAAAGCTATCATCTTTCCAGTTCATGTGCAAGGGGACCTCGTCGGGTTTGCTCCAAGTAAAAAATGAAAGGGGGGTTCGGAGGGGCTGGAATGTGTCGCTGTTGCTGGGATTTCTTCTCCGGCCAATTAGGACGCAGCCGCCATGCGGATCCTCTCTGGAGGAAACAGCAGAACGTTCTTAGCTGCTTTGATTGTGTTCTTCATGAGCATCGCCACGGTCATCGGCCCCACGCCTCCGGGTACAGGGGTGATGAAGCCTGCCTTCTGCCTCACGCCTGAACATAGACAGAGAAGGTATGTCATTCCCGACACCCAAGATGCCAAGCATACCAATACAGAAATATGATCGCCATCCAGCTTTACCTTCAAAGTCCACGTCTCCAACCAGTCTGCTTTTCCCAGTGACGGGGTCCTGCACTCTGTTTATTCCGACGTCAATAACGGCTGCTCCCTCTTTGATCATGTCCGCGGTAATGAGGTTTGGAATCCCTGATACACACAGTACAGTTAGACGGCGGAAAGAACTGGAAATGAACTGAAAAAAAAAAAAGAGTTTTAACCAGTTTTACAAACCTGCAGCAGCCACGATGATATCAGCAATTTGAGTGTGTTGGCGAAGTTGCTCCTTTGGAGTGTGACGGTGAGAAATGGTGACCGTGGCATCACCTGCAACAGGAAGAACACTTAGTATTTGTACTGTGTACTTAAACACTCCTCATTTAAAGCAAGCATGTGCACAGTAACCGACCTCCGGGCCTCTCGTGACGGCCGTCTGTGTGCAGCAACATTGCGATGGGCATGCCCACATTCTTGGAACGCCCCGCTACCACGACATTCTTCCCAATAGTAGGGATACCTGGAAGACAAGCATTCAAATAGTACGTTTAAATTGTTTGTTCAGCGTTATGTCAACACTGAGACCGAGTATCAAATATTCCGTGGTTACCTGTGCGTTTGATAATTTCCCAGACTCCCCATGGGGTGGCAGGGAGCATAGTGGACTGATCGAGGCACATGCGACCCACGTTGACTACGTGGAAGCCGTCCACATCCTTGGTCGGGGAAACTGCATTACAGATGGCGCGCTCATCAATGTGATCTGTCGGGAAACAAGGACACGTTATAGTCAAGATAACTAGACCTCAAGGGTCTTGTTCGGCAACACAGATGAGTTTGTAAAAGTTCACAAACGCAACTTATTTAGTAGGTGTTTGACCTTCAACAATAAAGAAAAACAGGAAAAAAGAGAGACAGTTTGCATGTTGGGAGTTGTTGGTGCTCCATCAGTCATCGCTGACGAGTATCAGTCAGTCAATCATGTTTGACAACAACACATATTTCGCTACGGATGCATGATTCTCTTTACACATTGTTCATCTTACTCTTCCAGTTTATCCTTACCTGGCAGAGGCAGCTGGACCAGCAGGCCGTCCACACGATGGTCTGTGTTGAGTTTGTAGATCAGGTCCAATAACTCCTCCTCACTGATGTCTGAATGCTTGAGAATTGTCTCACTAGAGATTCCTGTGGGAGGTTGAAGTGAGAAACAACTTAAAACACAAAGGCATTTGTTCTTTTGTTATTACACTGTAGGAAAGTTAAGTTTACACACACATACAGTACGTATGAGGACTGTTTGTCTCTTACCGACATCAGCTGCAGCTCGGGTCTTATTCAGGACGTAGGAGTGACTGGCTGGGTTTTCGCCCACCAGGACCACGCTCAGATGGGGTCTCCTGTTGCCGGCTATAACCCATTTCTCCACGTCGGCCCGGGCCTCCTCTCGGATCTGCCGCGCTAGTTTCTTTCCTGAGATGACCACCGCCTCCTGTCTGAGAGTTGGAGAGCAAAAGACTGTCAGCTATCCCTAACTTACTTTTGAACAAGTTGTGTCTTGCACCAAAATAAGTGGCGTAATCGTCTTTCTTTAGTAGAAAATATGCTTTCTGAACACAACCTTTGAAAAAAAAAAAAAAGTAATATTATCACAAGCCACACAAAAGTGACTTAACTTTATAAACTAAGAAAACTAAGCTAATAGTCGTTCAACCTGAATCATCTTTACAGTACAAATTCATCTCCTGGTCTCCTTAATCTCCATAGAACAGACACCAGACACCTGTAATCAATCTCAACCATCTGCACCAATGCTAGCCTCTAAAGTTAGATACAGCACGTCTGCACCTGACAGAGCCATGTGTTCCCTGACCACTTGTACAGTAGAGTCAAGACATGTCAAACGTGGCGAAGAAGTATGTATCCCTCGCTGCATGAGTGTGTGGGTTGACCTGTATTGCTGCTTTGTGAAAATGACAAAAGCACCAGGATAGTTATATAACATCATACAGAAAGGCATAGCTAGTAACCAAAGAGTAATGAGCCATCAATAGTGACGTAACCACCCTTTTATTCTGCCAGAACTAATTAAACCTCACAGACAAGTATCACATCTTCTGGGTGAGACCATGAGGGCCGGTGTCCCAACTCAGGATTCTTTAACCTCGGATGAAATTTAAACCTAAAGCTGGTGTTCTCAGAGAGAAAAAGGCCACTTTTTAAATGTGTGACCACGAAGCCATGTTAAAAAAAGTCATCGTTCATCGAGGCCAACCTCTGAGGAGAGTGTGCATTTGAAAGAAAAGCCCATGAAGTTTATGTGCAATGAAAGGTTATTCAAACTAAGTTATATATTGTTTTTATGGTAATAACTCTTGTGCCCATGCAGCTGATCATCATGTGCAGGAGCCCGCACGAGGTTTGAGTTTTTAAGGCGTATGTGCAACATTAGGTTATTACGTTTATCTCAGTCATGCTGAACTCACGTTTCCAATAAGTAACAGCACAAGACTCCACCATAGTCTGTAGGACTAGGTTTACGTGCCCTCTCATAACACAATTATCATTTATATGTTAAATGACTGCACGTTATCCAGGACCAGCAAGGGCGGGCACTGTTCCCATTGTGTGCAGCACAACACCTCGGTCTCCAGCTGAAACCTGGGTCCTCAAGCTCCTGGGTGTAAGCCCCGAGACCGATTTCATCAGCCAGCCGGCTGCTGCAATGATACCGGCATGACGCTAGGGGCGCACCAAAATGTGACCAACTGCGGACATTTGTGACAATAAAAATCATGCAAACCCACCGTAATAAAATAGGCGGTAATTTATCGGTATAAGATTTAACACATTACGTCACACTAGACCGGAAATCCATACATTTAAGCAAGGTGAATATGAAAGCATTCGCCTCAGAGTGGAAAGGGAAGCGCCGAGCACGTCGTTTAAGAAAAAAGTGAGATTAAAATGAGGCTACCCAAATTACATTTTAGAGCCGGTGGTCGTACTCACCTCGAGGCGGACGTGTGAAGTCTACAGACTTGATGCTGGGCGTGTTGGCACAGTTTCCTGAGAGTCCTGATCGCTGCCATTGTGGCTGGCTGAGGGGAGAAGAGACACCGCGGCCGGTTACGTAACAGAGCTTCAGCAGCAGCCGGGCTGACAGAGCGACGTCTGTGGAGGAGGAAGACGCGAGGCGGAAGGGCTTTATATGCTTCCCCCGTGCACGTACGGTGCTTGCGTCACTGGTATCTGCTGCCACACCTCTACAGTCTAGATTACACGGTAATTTTCCAATGGCATGGACGCTCAGAGTCAGAATATGTTAGTTCTGAAGTTTCAGGTTTAAATTGTCAAGCAAAGAAGTACAAGTAACTCAGAGCTGTACTGTAAAATTGTAGGTTGTTTACAAAGTAGTATTCACACAGTTTAGGCCTACTTATGCAAACTGTAAAAATAAATACATTAGGAAATGTTTTCAAAATGGAAATTAAAGTACTGAATTACCATCAGCAAAATATACTTGACCTATCAAAAGTTAAATAATTTATGCAGAATAGATTTTAGATTATATATTGAACTATTATTAATGATATATTAACGTAGAGACACAATTTAGCTGGACGAGATGGAACTTATTCTAACTACTTTTAAGTACACACACTAGAGTGCACACACCCCCTGGCTCTTTACATTGGAACATGTGCTGTGTGAGGACAACTATAATCATAACTACATTAGTCTTAGTATGTCTTAAAGGCAGGTGCAGAACCTACATTAGTCAACTGCCACAGTTGGAGCCCCTGGCTCCAAGTCAATGAAAATACCTACATTTTGGCTCAGATGCACTTAGATTAAATCATTCTCGTTTTTTACAAAAATGTATAATATATTTTAATAAAAAATGATCAGGTTACAGAAGTTGGGCATCAGATTTATATGGCGTCAGTGTCTAAAATGTAGGCTTCTGTGTCTGTTCCCATATTAGATGCGTGACAGACGTGATATTAGTGAGTTTAGTGACTGTCTAGATGGAGCGTGCAGGAGCTTCCTGCAGCCGGGAGGGGGCGACAGTGCCTGCTGCTGGGCTTCTACAGAGAGAGCCGATAGAGGAAGAAGATCCTCTGTGGGTGCAGCTCATGTTAGCCGAAAGAGCAATACTCTTAGCAGGCATCGCAGACAAGTGGCTCCCCGTGTCCCGTCGTCAAAACAAAGTTCTGCTTCTTAAACCAGAGCACTAGCTGTAACCGAGGGCCTCTCCGACGACTGCTTCGCCAAGATGGCCTTCCTGTTGTAAGTAAAGTTAGCAGCCGCTTGCTAAGTTGCGGACGGAGCCTGCGGTCAACGCTAGCTAACGTTACGAAGTTACATCAAGGGAAGTAAACTGGCGTCAAAAGTAAGACAGCGGTACAGAAAACACGTCAAGCGCACTGTACGTTTATCCCGGTACGTTTAGGTTAAACTCAATCTGCCCGTTTTTACGTCTTTTTTCTCGTTTTGTCGTCATTGTGAGAGGGGGAAGCTGTGTTTATTTTCGTCTCACTGTGCACCCTCGCAGTCGTTTTAATTAGTTAACTCCTCACTCGGCTAGCACGATAATTAAAGCTAGCTCACGGTTGGTTAGCTTACTCAACACTAGCTCATATTCCCCCATTAATTCAGATAAGACGAAACATGTTGATGTGAGTCATCGGTCACACCTTCGCTGTCTTGACTCCCGTCGGGAGGTTTCTTAAACGCAGACTAATGCGGTTAAGTTAACGGTTCCGTTGTTTACAGTGACGCCGTCACATTTCCTGTCTGTCGCACCAACTTCAGCAATCACCGCCATAACTTCAGTTACACGACTCGGATTGTACGCAATTGTCACACTGAATACAAGCTGACAAACGTTTGAACATATGACACACGTGGCAGCGATTATCCCCAGTTTAAATGTTAATCTAATAGATGTTCACCATAATGCCTCCCTGCAGCTGCTGATTGCACACAGTGGACAGAAGGGGAAACCCCCTAAGAGAAGCCTACTCTTACAGGAGCCTGTTTTTTAATGTCACTGCCCTGCCAGCATACAGACAGTTGCTCAGCTCCACGCTTTGTTTCTTCTTCTTCGCAGTGGCAGTCGCTCATCCAAGACCTTCAAGCCAAAGAAGAACATCCCAGAGGGCTCCCATCAATATGAGTTACTGAAGCACGCCGAGGCGACGCTGGGCAGCGGAAACCTGAGGCAGGCCGTCATGCTGCCCGAGGGAGAGGATCTCAATGAGTGGATTGCTGTCAACAGTGAGTTGATGAATGCTATAAGCCTATTTATAGAAAAACATCACTCAGTCCACAAAACTTAAGTGTTCCTTGTACAGCAGTTGAACATTTGCATCACCTACTGGTAAAAGAAGAAAAGTGTTTATCAAATGAACGCACACGAGCAAATTGGTAAATTATTGGTCAGACAATTGTTTATTTACAGAACAAGCGTTGGCAGTAGCAGCGAAATTCTTCGAAACAGAAATACAGGACAGATCCAGCTTACATACAGATGCGTAAATGTGGTAATATATGGTTGTGTTCATTAGATCTACAGAAGGTCATACATATGTGCAGGAATTGATAGAAAAACACCCAGATTCCTTGTGGCTGTAGATAATACATAATTCCAATCATCAACTGTCTACATTGTGGGGAAAAGACCAGATAGAAAAGTTACACTGTTTACGTTATTATCATTACAAGCATGAACATTCCTAGGGAACAGAAATATAATCAACCCTTTCTTACAGCGGTGGACTTCTTCAACCAGATCAACATGCTGTACGGCACCATCACAGAGTTCTGCACGGAGACCAGCTGCTCTGTGATGTCTGCTGGACCAAGGTAACGGACAACAGTGTCCTTTTTATGCATACAGCTACGGGGCTTCTAATGGGTAGACATCTTGACTTTACCCAGAAGGGAAAGTACAGGTGTATGGCTGATTTCAATCTAGCTGCTTTGTTGTTTGGGTCCTGGTGTTGTCCATGCTGACTCGCTGTCACACTGTCTGGCTCATTGAGACACTTGCATATAATGAGTGAGGTGTAAGGGTAGGCCTTCCAGGACTGCTCTTCAACCCCAACTGAATTATCTCAGTGATGCTTTTGGAAGACACGTTAATGTACTAAACCTCATGCGTGTACTCAGCTGGTCCATCCCTGTAGGGCTTATTCTCTAGAATCTTCACCCCACTACTTCACAATGACTCTCTCTCCTGCTCTTTTTCTGCAAGAGAAATTATGAAATTATGTTGAAGTGAGTTGGGTCATGTTTAAGTGTAATTACTGTAGTATAAAATAGAGAATAACGTTTTTTTTTTTAAATGTTTTTTATGTTCCCTCCTCATGTGTTATCAGGGCCTAACAATGTATTTGAGCTGAAATACTCTGGTATCTCAAAGATCCACATACTGGTTGGCAGTTTCCTGGCAGAAATATAAACCATGAAAACATAATCTTTTACGTCAAAAGGTCAAGGTAGATGATGAGATAGATGGTAAGCAGAATACGTATATTATTTAATACGTAACATATAATCTTATCTAAAACTTGATCTAATGTGATGCAGCTCAAAATAGGCTAAATGCCATTTGGCAAGTTCCATTGAAACAAGGGAAATGTTTGGGTTGCTGTATGCGTTCACGCAATACAATAAAATATGGAACTTGACACGAGTTGGCCAAGACACGAGATGTGTCTCACGAAGCTGTGAAGAACATTACAAAACGTGGGAATCAATGATGACAGATCTGGGGATGTACAGGCGGTTAAGCATGGCCTTCCACCAGAGGAGAACAGGTTTTAAAGATCAGAAGGGATTACATGTCGTTATGTTTATGGGCTACATGATGAACATGTTTTAACCTGAGGAACCGGAGCTCAGATGTACGCCTGGTTGAAACTTGATTTATGATTACAGGCGTTCATGAAACAATGGTGAAGAGTCAAAGTACAATCAGTATTTAGTTATGAGTGAATGAAGATTATAACTCACAGATGTAACACGCTACCATGTGTTGAAAAAAAGTCAAAATGAAATATAAGACTGAACCAAAATGTAGAACTGAATTGAAGCCCTGTGAACTAAACTGAAATGTATCATCTGAGTGTCACATGAGGAAAACAGGAATGACACTTTGCATGTGGCCCCTGTACAGGCTGTTTAGTTAGAATCTAGATTTGGCACTTCCTCTATCCTCTCTCCTGCCAAGACCGTCTGTATTCAGTCTGTAATCAGGAGGAAGAGACCGCGTTTCACTTCCTGTTGACATCAACGCCATCAACAGTATGATTGTAGATACTTGCATGCATTTTTCCCCTCTTGCTCTTTTATTTTTAGCTTGTCTGACTGGAAGTGCATGTTATCCATAGAGCTTTCATGTTCACGTCTCGTATGTAAGTAAATTACAATTTCTTTGCTTCTCTGTAGATATGAGTATCACTGGGCTGACGGCACCAATATTAAGAAGCCTATCAAATGCTCCGCGCCCAAGTACATTGACTACTTGATGACCTGGGTGCAGGATCAACTGGATGATGAGACGCTTTTCCCCTCCAAGATTGGTGAGTTTGTAAACAAGCCTTCAGTTAAAACTTTTTCGGGATGATTTTTGTTGCAGTTTTACCTTTTTTTTTTTTTTTTTTTTTTTTTTTTTTTTTTTAAACTTTACCTTTTTGAATTAACATTCACCCTTTCCTTCTGCCTTCTTTACTTCTTCAGTACTCTGTTTATTTCTGTCCAACACTCAAGAATCTCATGTTTGTCATTTGATATTTACTGTATTTTCATCTGTGGTGAACATTTAAGTTTCTTTTTTTTTAGTATTTATATAAAATCTGGGTTTGGCTCATAAAGGGAATAAAAGCTTCTGCATTTACAGGATATAAGAACAGTGCTAGAATTAAGATGTTTGTGTAGGTCTCATAGCTTGTTTATACATGGTTCAATGCAGAAGAACTATGATCTTGAACATGCAGAAAAGGCAACCAAACGTAAACAGTGTTACAGTGTAATGGTTGTTATTGATTCATTTGAGCCGGTCACCTGACTTCAGTACAGCTGATCATGTGTCTCACATGCTCAAGACTGAAATTGAGAGCCTCCAAACCAAAAAAAGATAAAAAGAAAAAAGATGCCTGCAGTATGTGTCGTAGACTTCAGATGGAGGTTCAGTAAAAAAATACATGCTTTAAAAAGGCCTGGCACAATAAATCACTATCGGCTTAACATGCAATATATAGACATGCCCTCAATCATTTTTGCTGACCTCGACATTGCTCGTTGTGTTTACATGCGTGTTTGTTTACATGCGTGCGTTTACATGTGTGTGTTTACATGCGTGTTTGTTTACATAAGAATGTCACCAACATTTTAGTCAACATGATCAGAATAAACAGCAGGGTTTTCCCAACCATTAACATTGTACATGGTCATTAACAGTGCCAGAGAGTCCATTTATTTTCTTATTTTGGTCATGTGATTTTATTTTATTTATTGAAGATATTTTAATATCGTTTTCAAATTCCAATTTCTGAATGTTTTTAAGAATTAAAAGTTCAGCTCATTGCTTTTTAATAGCGTATACTTGCATTGTTATGCTATTATATCAGCAGCATAAAAGACTCCCAAAAAATGACAATGTAGAAATTGTGGAAATGACACCTTCAATGTTTCGATGTGGTGGAGTACGGAGAAAATTCACCACAAATATGTCACTGCTCTAATAGGTCAGACAGCTCTCACTGTATCTCCTTTCTGCAGGCGGTGCATATTACTCAAGTCACTAGTAACTTTGTGTGGCTGCAGTGATTTGTCTGCTACTGAAACGACACTTCTGTTAACATCAGCGTTTTCCACCACCTTCTATCCCACAGGAGTTCCCTTTCCCAAGAACTTCATGTCCGTGGCCAAAACCATCCTGAAGCGTCTGTTCAGGGTTTACGCTCACATCTACCACCAACATTTCGACTCTGTGATGCAGCTGCAAGAGGAGGCCCACCTCAACACCTCCTTCAAGCACTTCATTTTCTTTGTTCAGGTGAGATTATCTTGCTACAATGCAGGGTTAAGTCACTGCTGTGTATCTGAAGCCCCCAGTTTCCTGAAGCAGCAGACATGACTGAGGATAGAATTTTTTACAAGTTACACTCCTTTTGTTATAATTGCTAAGAACAAGATAACTATACATCTTAATGGGTGTGGCAGTAAATCATTTTTTACATTATACATAACGTGCTGCCAAGTCCGATCTTTGTCAAATGTAAGTTATTATGCTGGTATGAAACTGGAATAGTCAGGTTTGAACAGAGTCGGCATAGATCTGTTCCATGTGCACGAAGGCCAAAAAGCCATGCCTTGAACAAACAGATTAACTCAGCAATCCCAATTCTTAAGATTAGAATTTGGCACTGCAGGTACACTTTTGGGTGTGATAAAGTGTCTAGTTACACAATTGTAAGTGAACTACAGTATAAGTATTGGTATTGAGCCTCTAAACATTTCATATCTTCTACTTCTATCCTATTTTTATTTTATACAGAACCACAACAATATCATATTGTGTTCAGGCAACAAAAGGTGTCATTTGAACTGTTTTGATTTGAATCGCTCTGGGTATTAATTTATTTATTTTTTCTTGTAGGAGTTCAACCTTATCGACAGGCGAGAGCTTGCTCCCCTACAGGACTTGATCGAGAAGCTTGGGTCCAAGGACAGATAGACATTTCATCACATCCTCCCCTTTTTTTCACAGTTTCTTTTCCTCCTTAGTCCTTCTCAAAGACCTCTGCTACCTCTACGACTTTTAGTCTCAACTCTTCAAATCTGTGCCTTCTACTTTTTTCATTTCATTTCATGAATGTTTGTACTTTACTTCCTTTTACTCCTCCTGACGTCTTTTATGCTGTCTTTGAGCCCTTTTCCCATTTTGCCGCTCTAAATCATTTAAAAATAGTGTAGCGTCGTAAGATTATTTTTTATCAGGACTGTGGTTAACGACTCTGTAAGAGCAACCTAATGAATTTTATATTGGACCAAGGACATTTGGAAGTTCAAGTCAAAACCGGCTATTTTTCTTTCAGAAGTTGGCATATCGTGTTTTGATTGTCTAAACACTTTTTTAGTTATTGAACGGTAATTTTCTCTTTGATAACTTTTAGCTATTGGAATTACAATGACTGACCAAATATCCCAGTCTTTTTCTTCCTGTTAGTGTGTTGAGACTAAAGATGGCAAGAAAAGTAGTGACGTGAAACAGGTCTTGGTTGGACACACGTGACAATTCAAATGTGTGGAAGCTATTTTCAGTCCAACATGAAGATGGGCGCAAAATGCACTGGTATATAAAATATAGCTCTCTGTCACAGGTTGGTTGTGTATGTGATATCCCGCTTGCTCCCACATGCTTCCTATTGACACGCTCTTTGACACCGTTACATGTGAAGAGATGCAGTGACGGATAGATGTCAGATGCCTCTGGTATTTGCCATTACAGCCATTTAAATTTGGTCATACATTGTGTTTTGCATTTTCTTATATTTTCAAAATTAAAATGGTATGATGCAAGATATGGTGCTTAGATTGCTACTTTTAAACCGCTTGATAGTTATTATTAATAGCCACTCATAGCTTTTGTAATCATGACCCCATAAAATACTTGTATAGTAGAAATCATCCTGTCACAGCAATAGTCTAATGTGAATTTATTTTTGTTTTACTGTCATTTTAGTTCATTTTTGTGGTGCCGATTTAAGTTTGGAACTTTGCATTTTGATCCGTCAATGCTGGTACTTTTTTTTTTTTTTTTTCTTAAATATTTTCCCCATGATTGTAAAATAGAGCAATAACTATTGCAACAGTGCACGGTAAGGATGAGTGACCTGAGGTGTAGTTTTTCCTCAGATGTAGTCTTGGTGCATGTATCAAGGTCATTTCCTGTGCTAAAGTCTGGCTACAACAGCAGGGCTGTTTGTACTGCCATCGTTTTATAAACGAATGCAGCTAGTATTCCTGATGAATGTTTCATTTGGTGAACTTCCAGCAAGGGTATTGGTCCAAAACCTTCTTCTCCTTTGACATAAATTCATATCAGACAATCGTGTAACCAATTACGAACTGTTAGATAACTTAATGACTCACCAGGATCCAACCAATGTGATTGGGTGCAGTGGAGTGTTCATTTTATGATGTACTACTTTTTAAGAAGTTTTTCAACAATGTGGGGAAAAAAACATGTTTTTACATTTTAATTAAGATTTATTCACTTTTAGGCCTGCTAACTGCTTGGAAGAGGGGGAAAACAGTTAGTTATTTCAAAGTTTTTATGTGAATAAATAACTTGCCCTTTCTTTCAAGTCACATATTTTTGAGATGTACTGCTTTTTTCCTCACAATTGTTTTCAAACGTATGGCATGAATTTACATTTCATATTACATTGTACAATTCATTGTTGACTTTACCTTTTCAAATAAGGAACAAGGGCTTTGAAATTAATTAAAAGTTTTATATATGAACAATAATGGTCCAATTATTGGGGTTCTTTTTGACTGGGAGAACATGCAAGGTGTATGTACTGTGCTCCAATTTGCTGTTAATACCATGAGTGTTTTATCTGAACAAAACTGTGCCTTCCAAGAATGAAAATGTCTGATATGACAGTATTGGTAGATAAAAAACTCAATAAACACAAAAGACAATATTGTGTTGATTTGAATCTTGTGTATACTGAATGTTAGGGGGACTGCATACTTGTGTAGTAGAGTCAACTATGTATGTATATGAATTTTACGGATATTTAGAGTAATTTTTTTCTTCGTGGACAAACCCTAATGCATGTTATAGTGTTTGGAAGTAACTAGTTTCATCTGACGGTTAGTTACATAATTAAAATACAAAATAAATGTAATTGTAATTAGTTTGCTAGTTTTGAACATTCCATCCACTACACACTAATGTAAAATTGTGAGGGGCATTTTATAAGGCTTTAAAGAAGGTTGAATATTTAAAAAGATTTGATTTGAAAGGTAAATAATACACAGAATATATGAAAGATGTGGAATATTTTACGGTAAAATTTTGGAATTAAGTGGATGCAATTTTCCACTTTCTTGCACTGTTTTTAGAAGATGTCTCTTCCGTATCTAATTTATATTGTTCCTAGAAATGAGAATTAAATAGGCCTATCATTGTTATACTGACATTTTTTATAATGCCTTTGCAATAGTTATACAACTGACTACAGAATCAAAACAAGATTTTGCACCGTGTAAATTATCTACGCCACCCATTTCTTTCTCATCTCCACCACCTTTTTTTCGTTTCAACATTTTTTCGTTTTCTCTGTGCAACTTCAGAGGGAAGTCAGATTCATGATTGTATCATCTGAAATTAAAATATCACCGATGGCCAGTCCTGTTGCTGGTGTCAACTCGTTGACCAAGTAGCTGCATGAAGCAAACTTCCTTTAGTGCTCGTGAGTGCTGCGCGTGTGTATGTGTGCGGGAAAACACGGAGTGGATTCCTATTGCTGTGGGTATTCTCTTACTGATAAAGTGGAACGGATTTGATCGTTAAGCAATGAAAATAGCAATATAGAGAGCGTCATGCACCACACTACTCAGATAACTTCTTTCATAACATCACCTTGCTATATACACACACATAATTTTATTTATTTATTTAAAGCGGGAGAAGCCAAGGCTTATCCAGTCCCGCCCCCATTACACACAGGATAGAATCAGAATCCGAATCTTTTCTTTTCATTGCATCTTTCATTTGACATAACTTTTCCTTTTCCTAGTGACATTTGACATAACATGTTACAGCAGTAGGTGGTACAGAGAGCTGAAGTCCAGTGCATACAGATTACGTGTGTGATCATAAAATAAATAGATAATAAAACTATAATAACACAAATCCCACATTCCGACCAGTCACCTGACTATTTCAACAGGAACATGACCATTTGACGCATGTCAGAGTTGAGCAGCAGAGCTGATCTAATTAGCGCCGCTACGTAAATAAGCGGCCGATGTTTGTCAGAGTGCCTCAGAAGAAATAATATCTTCTTCCAGCCCTGACGGTCCTTCACTCTCCAACTTCTATCATAACACCGGTGAGATATTTGCTCAAATGCAGGCGCAAGCGATCACAGGCCGCATACGTCAACAGACACCATCCTTACTTCCGGTGTGGACAGGAAGTTATAAAGCACACAGTTACGCATCGGAGCACTTGCTCCCTGAAACGATTGTTGTAAGGTCAAGAATGTACATCATTATTACAAATAAAAGAAAATGCGTAGGTAATATAATATATTGGATAGAGCATTTAAAAAATACAAGGGTGTCACCCGAGATGATTTTAGAAGCGCACGGTTTTTACTCAGCCAATCAGAATCGAGCCTGTAGAATGTGGATGTACAATTTGCCCTGAGTTTGGACTTAGAGTTAGCGTTAAACCCTAACCTCTAAAATATGTAAGCACTGTATACACTTAGATCACCAACCTATGGCTTTGGGACTAAGTGTAATATTATAAATCGTTACGTTAGGATTTGGTTTGGTTGTGCCTGTATTAAAGGAGGCGGATGGATGTCTACGTAGAGAGCCTGAAAGGCTGTACTTAGGGTTTAACTATTCATCCCAATGGACAGACCAAGGAGGAAATAGCGAACTGTTTTCCAAGATATCATCCAATAGTTAGCAGTCGCCTTGGCTTTATTGTTGGTTACATATTCTACAGAGGTGAATTAATTGACAAACGTTTACATTGCGACGACTGTCCTCGTTTTCTGTGGACCGGGCGGCACATTAGCCTATCGGGTTGGTAGCTACTTCGTAAAGAGCGTAGCTATAAAGTTAACGTTAGTCCGGTTAGCTAAATAAACGCTACGTGGTGGTTCCAAACGGGTATTTAATGCAAGTTGCGTAGCTAGCTAAAGGCAACACGGTTAACGTTGTCCAACTTTTTTGATGTGGTTCGAGATGCTTGTTGATTTAACGGTTAACGTTGACGGGGACCCTCCTTATTAATCCAGGCCATCGTTGTCAGCTAACGTTAGCTACCTTCTTGGAAACGCTGGGTGAGCAAACCGGGAGAGCTGTCAACCAATCTCATGAAGCTAACGACAGTGGTAGCTATGTGCTCTTTACATTAGTCCTGTTGATTCATTGGGCTGTTTTAAAAGGCGCAGTAAACAGATGTCGGTGCCAGTTCAATAAACGACCGCATATTAACTAGTTATACACATTCGTAAAGATCACCAAAAACGGAGTTAGGCCAAGTGTCACGCTCGCCTGACATGTCGTCAAGCTATTTGTGTCATTAAAATATAACGTTAACGTCACACTTTGTCCATAGGCTTAGGGAAAGCCATGGCAGATGAAAATACACAGTTCTGTGGCAATTGGTAAGTATGAATAATGTACATTGTACATACAAGTTATCATTCAATATGACATGGAAACTATTTTTACTTTTATTTTTTTATTTTTTGTTAGCAAACATGACATTCCAGAAGCTAACTTTACTACCCATGAGATCCACTGCCGAAGAAACATTGCGTTGTGTGATGTTTGCCAGGAGCCAGTTCCACGGTCAGACCTGCACGAGCACAAACAGCAGGAGCACACTCAGGTAAAACAGCAATACTGGAGACTTTAATGTTATTCCCACTGCAGAGGTGTGCTGCTTTAAAGAGCAGGCATAATGCCAAAAAGTGGGAGCAGAATGTGGTATCAGAATAACCTGAAAGAGCTAACCAAGAAACCACTAAACTGCAAAATGAACTTGTGTCTCAAGGGTTTGCCTGTTATTTGTTTTCAGCAGGTGTACATGTGATAATGGAGCAGAACAGGGCAGGAAAACACTAGTGGAGTTTCTTAGCTCTGCCTTGTAATCATTTATTATATTGTACATTCTTGTGGATTGCTAATTATTATTATATAGCTATTTATTTTATTTTTTTTAAAGAAAACATAGTCAGACTTCTACTGGATTGTAACTTTTAATTTTCATTTCAGATTAATTGCAAGTGTGGTTTGAAGATTGAGAAGAATCATATTGATGTTCACCAGGTATTTCTGAAGCACCCTCCTCTTTCCTATTCATAATATATCCAGCCCATTTTTTAAAATTAAATAATCAAATTGTGTTTCTTCATGGTTGTCGTTTCTCTCAGAGCTCTGAATGCTCTCAGCGGCTGGTCCCGTGCCAATACTGTGAACTGGAGATTGTTTTCAGTCAGTCCAAAGAACATGAGGATTACTGTGGCACGCGTACCGAGCCCTGCCCACACTGCAAGAGCAACGTCATGTTAAGGGAACTAGCTATGCATCCCATCCTATGTGGAAGCCTTACACCGCCCCAAGAGAGGAACAACAGTCGAACAAGTCGCAGCCCAGTAGAATCGCAGCCACCGGGGGCCTGGTTTGAAGCACACTCCATCCGAAATCTCCTCAGAGCCCAAGAGAGAGGCCCAAAGAATAATAACATCAGTGCAGCAGAGCAGCTGGCGTTTCCTCGGCCATTTGATGCCGGAGAATATAACACTTCAAGGGGACCTCAAGGCCCAGGAGACTGGAAGAATACGGCACCAAGAAATACATTTAGCCAACGTGAGTTTATCACCGATCTATTAATTATTACATTTGTTGTGGGGAAGAAGTACATTATTTTATTTGAATAGATAATTACGTATTGGTCAAACATGTTCCAATGTTGCGTTAAAGGACTCTGAAAGCAATTTAAATGTTTTCTTGTAAACATACATGTTATGTTTACATCCTGTTTTCTTACAAACCCCCCACAGTGTACCATTACGCACCCAATTCTTCCACAGTATTGCCTTATTTGAGAAAAATCATGTGTCTGTTACACAAAACAATATCTGACATTAAATGTCATCTTTTCTTCATGTGAGGCCATCTTTAGAAGATATGTTTTGTAGGTGGAGGAAGACGCAGTAGATGCCCTGGAAAACATCAATCAATATTTTGTGAATTACAATGTTGTCTTATCAGCAATAGTTAATATTTTATTATCAACATGTCAAAAAGTTAAAAAGAACAAATCCTGAAATATTTCTAATGAAAGATTTCCCCCCATTTCTGTGCTTTAATTTGCAGTTAAAATTGTTTTCTGGAATAACTCTTTTTTTTTTCTTCTTCTTTTAGTGATGGAGCAGAGGGATTTCCTGAATAGCAGCAGCAGTAGTGCGTGGCCACAAAGCGATCTCACACTGAACGAGGATTCATCAGGCCTGGACTACATGCTGGCTCTCAGCCTGCAGAGTGATGGGGAATCGGTGGCTGGAGGTGTCGAGGGGAACCTGTGGAGTGGTATCTGGGACCACAAGATAGGGAAGACTTCAAACACCTCAGTTAACTCTCCGTTCACTCCGCCCAACAACAACTTCCCAAACTTCACTCCAGGCACAAGCACAAGTGCAGTCCAGGAACACGATCAAGCAGGTAGATTGGTTTAGATTAGAATACGTTTGAGTTATTGTCTTGTCTTTTTCTTAATGATTTAAAAATCATTTTTACAGATACCATGCTGCCTTGTGAGTTTTGCGAAGAATTGTTTCCTGAGGAGGACCTAATTTTGCATCAGGTGGGAGATGTTATTTTATTCTTTTGATGGTTTAACATGATATAAAACAGAGAATCAAGTGGTTGACTAAATGTTGCTGCTATTACCAGAATAAATAGGACGTGAGTTTAAAAAACATCTTCCTCTAGAGTAATTAAAGTAATTTGGATTGTCTATATATATACACATTTCATGGTTTTTGTTTCAGTATATGGCTGAAGGAGGACCAAATGCTGCAGATTAAATCTATCCATCATATACTAGATTTTTTTTTCAGCTGGGAAACAAATGTTTTGCGAATCCATGTCCACATTCAAGTAAAACATATCTATAATGTTAGAGGTAAAAGCTGTCTAACCACACATCACTTGGACAAGTCCAAGTTAGTGTGTCATATCTGCGTGCATGATGAAACCACGAGTGAAAAATACAACCAGAGCATGATTGACGGATAAACCAGCCTTGCAGACCCTGTTCGCTCTGCGTCATGCAGAAATCTGATGGGTGTTAAAGGCTCAGATCCAGTCAGATATCACATGGCATTCAAACATTTGCATAGCTTTCTTTGTCTTTGTTTCAGATGGTTCACAGTCAAGTTACTGCCTTTACCCGTTTGAACAAGAGGCCCTCACCTCCATTTAGTTAGGGTCATGATGACCAGATTAAAGCAGGTCTCTCAGAGATTTAAACCCTTTTGTATAGCCCAACCTTCTTCTCTTTGTTTCAGACTGGATGCAGCCCCGCCTCCGCTTTTGCGTCTTACAGCAAGCAGCCTTTGTCTCCACCTAAAGAGGACAGGATGGGCAGGAATACTTCAGGGCTGATGCACAACCTCCCTGACACACTCGCTTCAAACATTCCCACTTTCCCTCGGTCCGTCTCCCCAGCCTCCTACAGTCCTCCAGCCAGTCCTCTAGAGGGCGATGTGGTCATTCCATGTGAATTCTGTGGCGTTGCTCTGGAGGAGGCAGTTGTTTTTCACCATCAGGTATGTCACATTATTGACATGACACAAGTCAATGTTAATTTTTTGGCCTTTTGAAGAGTTTTTGGTTGTAAAGTTGTAGGAATTCTTAATATGTGTGGTTGAAAAAAAAAGAAATAGACATATTTGTAATTGCATAGTGGCTAATGGCCAATTCAATGTGTTTTCTTCTATCTAGGACAAATGTGATATGCGTCCTCAGACTGCCCATCCACTGAATAATCTAACAAAAGCATCTGTCAAGAAACCACTGAGCCCTTCTACGGACACCTTTGGTCAGATGTCTCCAGATTTTCAAATGAGAATGAAGTCCCAAGGTATTTTATATCTGTTAATATTCAAAATAAATGATATACATTTGATGAGAGGAAAAAAAATGGCATTCCATTCAACACCATCAGAGTGTACCAAAGTACAAAAGTCAACTTCTACTAAGACATTTTTGCATGCTTTAAATGTTCAAAAACACATAATTTCCCGTCATATCATTGGAGTACAACACATGTGCAATAAAATCTGGTTTGCACTTGGAAGGCTCATTAGCTGGCACACAAAGCTGGCAAGGCGGCTGTTTGATTTGGAGGTTTTGTTGGTGTGTACAGGGCTTTTCAGTATTAATTTACACATATTGTGTGTCCTGTTCCACATGCAGCTGACTTCGTAGATGCAAACTTTGGATTTGACAGAGAGACATCATCAGCACTCAACCAAAGGGAATGGCAGAGAGGCTACATTGGACGGCCAAGTCAAAAGAAGACATCAAACTGTGATGCTTCAGTGAAAAACCGACCTCTGCAGGGCGGCCAAGCAGAAGGGGCTCATTCATCTTTCTGTGACGCTGAAATGTCTGGCTCTGCATCGATGAAGGGGTAAAAGCAATCAGCATGTCGTATGGAGATTATTATTATTATTATTTTCAAATAGGATGGTTGAATATGTTGTTGATATTCTGATTTGAACGTTTGTCCAACAGAGTATATCTACCAGAACATAAGGACGGCAGAGGGAACAGAAGAAATTCATTAACAAAGGTACACTTCACCTTTCTTAAAACACCCACATTCTGTAGGGTTGATGTTACTTTTGTTTGTATGGGACAGTGACATAACTAAACTACACAGTATACAGGCTATACTTCTTTTATTTGTCCATAAGTGTGAAGCACGTTTGTGTGTATTTCTTCCATTCACAGCTGCCCAAGAAGCAGAATGAAGAGCAGCAGGAAGAGTGAGAGCATGTGGAGAAATACAGAAACCAAATCTCCTACTTCGCTTTTCATTTATCTCCTTGCAAACCTTTTGAAGACGAAACATAAACCTATATGATAAGTGCCTGTGTGATTTAGTTATCTTGCAGTTTTCATTTTGATGAGTTTTACTATTAAATTTGAAGTAAGCAATTTGGTTTATTAATGCATTTTCTGCTTTATAACATGATTTGTTTCAAATGTTTGTTCGTCTAACATCAAGCCTTATAAATTATAAAAGGATTTTTATTTGCACCGAATTTGATTTGATTTTTCTTTTAGTGTGTAAGTTATGTCATGGCTCGTTAGGGACATTGAAAACATCAAACTCAGACACATGACTTTGTTGGTGTGCGTTTGCATTAACTTAATCTTTATTTTGATACTTCAGCCAAGAGCATTCGGTTTTTACCCCTGTTTGCCAGTTCCTTCAGGGTCCTTCAGCGTTCCTGTTGGTTTCTGCATCTTTATGTTACCTAAAGCACTTTGATAGATTATTTTGTTTAAAAAAAAAAAAAAAAAAAAGGGCTTGAGGAACAGATTTGATAAATTTATGCATCTTTGACCACGAAAAGAAAAACCTGTATAATTGAACATTTGTCTTTTTATACTGTTGAACGTTTGTCTTTAATACTCCAGTAATATGTAGATTCTTAAAATAAATCATTACTATACATGTGTTGTTGTGATGAGATGGCTTTCAAAGCAGTGTCTCCTGTCCCTTCTGCTCTGAAATAGTATGAAAAATGTTATGAGCTGCTCCTCCAAATAGGATTTAAGATTGATAAGATGTATTTTGTGTGTAACATAGGGTCCACTTTAGCAATATATATATAACATAGGCAACCTTGTGCCACAGATGGGCGAACCCTTTTAAGAGTACATTCTTAATGAACATGGTAATCAACCAGACTATGAGGAGTACATAATTAGTGAAATCTCCTACTGTGGTGTTTCGTTGGACTTCAGACACTCGCGGCACACGGCTGTCTATTCCTGTTTAAGAACAACTGTCTTGATGCTCTTTGTCTTGTGTGGCTATTAAATGTTTAATAAGGACATTCATGGCTCCAGTTTGTATTCTGTCAGTGTTGATTCACACCTCCTTAATATGTCATGTTTCCACCAAAACTGCATACAAGTCAGGCTGAATTATCTTATTTTTTCTTTTGAGAAATACCACGGCTAGGAGGAGAACGCTTTGACATTGATGAAGCTATTTTCGATGTAGCTGATGGCATTTTCAGCCTCATTAGGGTAGAGCATACGTTTGTTCTGTTATTACAACTTAAAATGACAGAATTTGAAGAGATCAGGATCTTAATCAAACATTAATCAGACCTAATGGCTCCATTAAATATTTAGGACCACATGGGCATAGACGGGGCTAAAATAGATGCTCCCTGAGAAGTAAAATGGGGAAATAGAATTGAATGGATGCATGTTAAAGTGACGTTTATCTGAAGTATTCCACAAGATCGTGCAAATCAGCTATGACTAAGTCTTTAGGAGTTATAAAACAGCAAATGGGACCACTTGTGAAACAGTGCAGACGGGCGGAAGCTTGTTACCACTGAAGACACTTAGGTCATGTCCTGTGTTATTTTTTTTCTTCTAAGAATTCACTTTCTCCTTTGTAATTAGTTTAAATTTGAATACCTCAGGACAATAAAACATAAATAAACGTACTTTCCACCAGATGTTTATTTCTGGCTTCAAGGATTTGAAATAGACTTCATATAAGGAGATACAATGCTATTGGGTTGTTTTCCATGTCATTTCCTTATACCTAATCTGGAAAGAATTTGATAGTGATTAGAGGGGAATTACAGACATGAGTTAGTTTTGTCACGTTTATGAGCAGTATTAAAAAAAACAATGTTAACGACAATATATAAAAGTACTACAGAATGTTAGTATATGGCTAAACTGTTCTGTGAAGGATTATACTGCCTGTATTTCTTTCCACACAGGCGTCAGCAGAGGCACTAATTGCCCCTCATAGCCTGACGCTGTTTTGCGTCTTCCCACAGAGCGGCGCGCTTTGAATGAGCGCCGGGAGAAGCCGGCGACGGAGAGGGGCGGGGTTACACCTTTCAGTGGGAATCCTCGGTTCAAAAAGCTGCCAACGTCCCCTTTTGAGAGACCGAGGTGCTGTTTCTGCTTTCACCGCCGACTCAAGACGACCAAAGAGCACCGGGATATTATGCTTCACACGACCGGCACGCGGGCTCATTTCCGTTAGGAAGTTTCTGCGCTGAAGTTTGAGACAAACTTATAAAAGAAAAAAAAAAAAAAAAACAGGAGCGAGTAGTACAGGTGGCAGACACCACGTTGACCGCGGGAAGAAGATCACTTCAAGACCCAGCGTCCAGACTTCTCGTCTCACCTGAGCCCGACAGCAGAGGTCAACATGTCCGTGGAGAGCTACTCGTCGCTGGATGAGTCGTCCCTCCGAGCCCTGGTGAGATGCTCCAAGCCGAAGCTAACGTGCACCACTGTGGTGAACGGGGAGACCTGCACGGGTTCGCATGTGAAGTTGTTTACTGATCACTTCCTTCATGCGGGAACGAGGTCTTGTAAGGGAAAGTGATGTAAATGTATTTGATCAGCTTTAGTCAAGCAGAGCCAACATGTTTGAAATTAATAATATTTAAATGTTCACTTGATAATTCTGACAGGTGGTCACACTGAGTTCTCTTACTCCTTCTTTTGATTTTCTGTCACTTTTTTCACCATTGTTTAATGAATTGGGGAAAATAATAGGCAGATTTAAGGACAATGAAAGTAATTGTTAGAAGCGGATCTGATGAAGTGTGTCTGGCCATGAGAAATCAATCAAGTGTTGAATTTTTTTGCAGTACAAACAGTGAACAATAGCTGTAAGACCATAACTCAATTAATCGATGAGTGAAGTTACCAACAAAAATGCCAATTGCTGAACTCATTCCGATGTCTCGAATCTGAGGATTTACTAGATTTTTTCTCTCTTCATATAATTGAAATTTAAAATCTCTGGGTTCTCGACCAGTAAATGTCTCCCTGTACTTGGACACGTTATGCTCTATAAGGATGGATCGATTAATATAATAAATAACTGACACTGATCCATGAGGAACATGGCACCCAGAACTGAATCATGTAAAGGTTATGATGACACATACGGACGTATCCCTATTACAAAGTAGTGTATAATTTCACTACGAGGTGATTCCCAATTATATATTATGTCTTGGTCATAAGTGCGGTAGACACTTTGTCACAAGTGTGAGCAGGAAATCTGTAGTAATACAGTAAACGATGGAAGAAAAAAAGACCTTGGTTCAGTCGCATTACTCATGGTGTGGTAATTATTTCCCGAGGCAGAGGAAGGTGAGACATCAGGGGAAGTGAGACAGCAGTCTGCCTCCCATATATCATGACACCTGTAACACAGACACGTTTACGAGGACGTGTGAGTCAACCCGTCCCTGTTTAGACATAGTTACACTGGGTTGGTCTTAATCACAGTTGCACATACGCGGCAGTCATGCATGAAGCATCTGTGCAGCGACGTCACTTTTGATGGTTTCTCATTGTGGAACGATGACTGTTATGAATCCTTAATGACCATTAAAGTGAGGGTAAATACAGATGTGTTTAAGACCACATTAGATGAAATTGCACTATTTAACTTTAAGCTCATCATCCTCACCGGTTGCTTTCCCACGACTTTGCACTTTTAAGGAGAGGTCATCTCAGAAAAACACTTTGATTTCTATCCTTATAGATCAGACGAGCAAAGGCTGTTTACTTTGGAACAAGGCGAGGTATAAATGTAATGTTTTGCTGACCTGCCTGAGGCTATTTCAACATTATTTCCCCTAAAGTCTGGAATTGTCTGGCCAAGAGCTTTCTACTCATAAATCAGACTTTTATCACAAGTGCATTATTATAATAGTGGGAGAACAGGAGTTTATTGAGGAAGTAATATGTTCTTTTGGCATAATGATTTAATTTTAACGAGTGGTTGCTTTGATCAGTTAATTTATGAGTTAAGAAACAAAGCAGGGAGGAGGGAGTTGAAAGGAAGGACTCAAAATTGCCATTACACATTTTGGCAGTGGAAAGAATGAGGACATCTCAAGTGTTTTGCTGGCTGGAGCTCTTTAGTTTTATTAAAATGCTGTAGTTTTATAATTAAGTGTGTGTATGTGTGTGTGTGTGCTCAGTGATATTGTATTTCCCATGAAATTAAATTATGAGGTTAAAAACCTGAGCTTTGTCTAAATCTTCCCACGTGGCCTAAATCCTACAAGATAAAAATGCCGGCATTGTCTGAGAGAGCTGCAGCAGCTGTAGAATATAATTCACCGGGTTCATCATGGTGTGAGGCCGACAGGCGACCCAGTACTGAGCTGGATCTCTTATATCGAGCGTCTCCTCTCGCTCAAACATGACCACCGGCTACGAGGTCGCACAGATCCCACATTTTCACTGATGATGTTCGCGGTGACTCGAGTGTCAGGGTTTTCCACCGTGAACTCAAAGGAAACAAACTCTGATTAAACATGTCACTCAGAGGGGAAGTTCACCTCCACAGAGACATGAATGCAGCCTTTTGTGTGTGTTTTTATTATTAAATCTAACACCCTGTACTGTGGTGTTTTTTATGTAGTTGCTGAGTTTGGAAATGAAGACTGGTTTTTCAGGCCTCTAGTAAAGATGATGGACATTCAGAGGGTTTAATGAAACGGCTGGTGGAGCCAATGGAGGAGCTTCTGAGAAACAACAGTTGGATAAAGAACACAGACTCCAGGCCTGTGTGTAATGAACTAAAGAGTCAGAAGGTCATATGGCCGCCTCTCTAACGCCACTAATCCCTTCTCTACACTTCTATTCAAAGCCCTAGCTGATTTTATATATTGCTCATTTAATCCCCTCCCTGGCAACCAGGAAATGCATTTTCCTTTTTTCTCTCTTGGCCATCACATATTTAAATATCCACAAATATAATCAGTTGGTGTCCCAGTTTCTTATGGAGATGTTTGTTGTGGGTCATCTGCCCGACTGGTGCTTATGATCCTGCAGACACAAAAAGACAAACGCTTTTTTGGGCAGTTGGAGAACTTTCCGACCAAACCACTCCAACCACCGTTGATCTATAAATAGATTTTAGGATTTTTTATCAGCTGATGATTATCAGCTGTTACAAAGCCGCAGGTGTCTGTGGTTGTGGCACCTGTGCTCCTGCCCACTTAGCCGAGATTAGACTTCAGCGTCTGTCAGCCGCTGCACGCTCTCCCTTCTAATTATCTCTGGAACACCTCAAACTGCATCGTTGGAATGCAGGAACGGTCAAAGTGTGACATCTGACGAGCTCCCATGTGTCAATATATGCATGAAATATTGTCGTATGCAGTTTATGGTCTGCTAATGCACAAGTCTGCCTTTTTTTTGCCTATTAATTGACCCGACCGCAGGGAGACATGTCCATCAGTGGCGCTTCCTGGGCTGATTTACATGCTGGATGTCTCACATAATGATTTGCAACTAGTCTTGCCGGTCCTCTGACCGTCCGTTCTCCCTGGTGATCGAGAAGCATTCACACATGTTTAAAATAGCAATTTCTCTCTGTGGTCCGACCCTGTTGATATGTGCCCCCCTGGGCCTTCGTTTTATGGCTCCCTGGGCCCTTTGTGCGTTGACAAGGACTCGGCGGTTACAGTCGGAGGGGAAGAATGGGGTTTCTTTTGTGGGCTCTCAGTAAAGTCCCAGGTTCTCCTCACCCCCTGGAGACATGGTCCAGAATGTCAGACTCATCATTAGGAAGAAATAAATCGAAACAATTGGGACCTCTGGGACCTTTTCAGATATATGTGCTGTTTTATTTATACTGACACTTTAAAAATGTCTTCTTTCTTTATTGTTTTTAATCAAGGAATTGTTTAATTTTTCCCAAATGTGAAGATTTGAGACTTTGTCATACATAAAAATAAACTTTAATATGTGAAGGCACATTTGAACATGTTATCTTGGCCTGTGGGAAACTGCCACAGCACCTAAAGTAACATTTCAAGAGAACATCTTTTTGGAAAAGCACTAAACTGCAAGACTGAACCTGAAAACCATTTTATTCTGCCTTCAAAGGGGCTACAGACTGTTTGGGATACAAGCTGTTGCATGCAACAAATCTCCCTTTTGATAATGGCTCCTCCTCGCTTTGCTATTCACATAAAGGGTTTTATGCTCCTGACCGTTGAGGACACCTGCTGCTTCTGGGTTTATGGCTGGTAGTTGGTGAACTGCCTTTGACCTCCAGTGGAGGTTTTTGAATGCGTTTCTGTCCTGGAAAAACGAAAAAAGCACAGCCTTCACATTGCACACCTGATTTCTCCTTCTTCTGCTGAGTCTGTCATCATTCTTTCAGGTGATCACGCCCTTCACATTTTCCGCATGGCATTTCCTGTATGATTCGGTTTCAAGAGCGAGGAGCCAATGAAGAAATGTTCCTCCGTCTGAGCCGACACAGCAGTTATCTCCACTTCTGCAGGCTAGTTTAGTTTCAGACTTCAGCCTCTGACAATGAATATCCCGCTCCACTGCCGGGGGCAGAGAGATAAGGACTCACTTGTTTGTTTGATAAAACAGGAAACTTTTGTTACTGGACACGGCTTTAAATAGGCAGCGACTTTTGGCTCTGAAAGGATGAGAAAGGAAAAGCAGTGAACTTTGGGATGATGTGCATATGAAAGTCTATTTTTGGGGTCTGTGGCCTTTAAGTAGTTTGTTGCTCTGGAACAATAATTCTGAGTAAGAGGAGCACACGCTGCGATGTATTTCTGCAAACATTTACTCCATGTTTGAAGTTGAAGTTGAGTTCAGCGTGTCATATTTCCTCATTAAAGCGGATGCTTGATATTGTTTTGTCATTTTTTTTTAAACGACGCGCTGGAAACATGAGCTGGCATTTGAATACGAGGAGCTCTATTTCATTAATAAGCAGGAGGCCAGACAATGTTTTGTCATTTTTAAAAAGTCACAAAAGAAGAATGTGGCAGTTTAACGCTTAGTATAACAGTTGTGAGTTATTGTTAACGCCCGTCGCTCCTCCGCGGTCCAAATATGGTGACTTCTGTTGCAAAAATATAAGATGGCGACGGGTAAAAATGCCAAAATCTACACGATGTATCATCTATTGAGTTGAATTGCCAGTTTGCAAGTGTGTCCGCATTGGTGTGGTGGATACAAACCAAAAGAGGACCACTGGTGAAAACACCAGCACTTTTCTTTTTTTTAAGTAGTGAGAGTCAGTGATGAGATGACGCATGATGGAGGTTAGAGCAGCAGAACTGACCTGTGGTTACTGAGGGAGACCAAAGAGTCACAGTTGGACAAATAGAGGCGAGGATAATTATTGTACGCATCAGATATGAGACGGAGCTGCTCCGGTATTTTCGTTTTGTGTGGTAACTAAGTGATCCAGCAGAGAGGGTTTCTATCGCTGAGCTCTGTCTGTCTGGATCATCATCATGCCAAATGGAAAAAGGTCTGGATAAGGGATTGAAGGTGGGTTCCTTCGCTGCCACCAGGCGTCTCTGGCTACAGAAAGCCCAGTGCTAGAGTGTGAATGCTTTAGGTGCTTTGGCGAGGGTTTTTGTGTGTGTGACAAATCCTCCGAGCTGCTGTTGAGACTGTTTTCCAGGTGTTTTATAATCAGAAGAAACACTTTCCAGATGTGTCCAATCTGCTTTCTGGCGGCTGTTTCCGTGGTTTCCATGCTCGATCTATGATGTCCCCATACGGCTTTTTGCTTCGCTCTCATCAAAGAGGATTTAAAGATCAATATTGAATATTATGTTTAATTAATGTGGGCAAAAATCATGGCACCATTACCTGAAACGAGCTTAATGCCCACTTTAAATGAGGGGAAGAGAACATTGTGACTCACGTAATTGCAGAGATGCTATTAAAGTGCCGTTTGATGTTCAGCACCCATTAGCTTCGCCCAAACTTTCTGGCTTTCAGCAGTCTTTGGCTTTACATTGGGATAAAGGTGTGGTTCTGTTTTATAGAGAAACGTACAGGAAGCTGCATCGGCACTCTCCAGGATCAGACGTGTCTTGGGTTTTCTGCCAAGTCACATACTGGATCAAACCAGTAGAAATAAAGCTGCATGCATCACATTGCACAAGCTTAGGAATAAAACAGATGAAAGTGAAGACACAGAGAAATGTAGAAACACTGTGGTGTCTGTCTCTTCTGTATTGATTCCCTCAGGAAAGAGCCATTTCCTGAGATCTACTAGAAACTGTGCTGCGGATGTTGATGTTTTTCTTTCCTGACCACTGTTGTTAATGTTGTGGCATTCTTGAGATAATAACAGCTGATCTGTTAAATATTGTTTGCCTTTGTCTGTCTGTCACTGTGTGACTCTCTCTCTCCTGTTGTTTGAGGTACTGCAGACTTTCAGAGTCAGCATCTATAGAACAAACGGTCTCTGCAGCCTCCCAAACTGCTCTGACCACCATCTCTGTTTACTCCTGTGGGACTTCCCTCTCGCCTCCTTGCTCTTTGCTCATTTAACCACAAGAGAGGGTCACGCAGGACTTCAGCTTGACCGGGCGATGTCCCGTATTCCATTTCATCACGCTCCAGCTCCTGCCGTGACCCGGCTCTGCTCACGGGACACGGCCAGCTGAAGGGCAGGATCCAGCGTTGTCTTTCCTTATCTTTGTATTAATGACGGCTCCTTCCTGATGAAATCTGTCAAACTGCATCAGAACTTCTGCTTCTGACCACGAGGTACTAACAAACTGGACTGCTCCCTTCCTTAGTGGGTTTCCTATGATCAAGTACGATGAGTAGAAATGTTACACGAAGAAGCTTTGAGGTAAAGATCGTTCTTTGGGGGAAAACTTTTTGGATCAACCTGGAGAAACAATGAACCAATTACACAAAAAAAAAATATAAAAGATCTACATAACATTGTCAGACAAACCCCAGAGTGAAAATCCCACAAACAAAGATTGTTGTCAAAGTGAATGCTAAAGTCATGTCTGCGTGTCGGGGTTAATAATGTATTGTACAGCTCCAACAGAATAATGAGACATTTTTGCTTACGTTGGCTGATATGAAACTCTTTTGTTGAGGCCAGCTCCAGAAAGTGGGGCACGGTTGTCCCGACCAGGCTGTAAGTGACCTGGATCCTCTCTGTGACGCGACTCGCATCTCTGAAGCGAGACACATTCAGAGAGCTGAAATGGGCCAGAACGTCTCACGGAGGCAGCCGATGGAGTGAAATCTGTTCCGCTGTGGACGATGAAGAGATAGACTAGTTAGATATGAAGCAATGCTGCATGATTGGAAATTACTTTTGAAGTCCACAGAGCTGGAAAGGTCACTATTTTTGCAGTTTCTGATCAGAGCATTGTCCACGTGCGGGCTAATGAATCCATCAGGACGTGCCGTCCACTGCACTAATGTAAGACTCTACTCGGAGCATTAGGCCACATCATGCACACGTGAGTTCAGATCTGTCTTCAGTGCATCATTACAGTCCTGCAGAACACAGCGATGCCTGTACCTCTGACCCACTTGCATTCCTCCATGCGTCCGTTCTTTATGCCTGCTACCTCAAGTGTAAAGGGGACGCTGTTTTCCCAGGTCTGCTCTGGGCCTCTGTCCTACCATCCGCTTATTAATAAAGGTTAAGCCTTCCCACACGTGTAGCCACACTCCCATTGCCACATGTGCAGTAATCTTTCTTTCTCCCTTGGCTTGGATATGTTACAGGTACTCCCTCTATTTGAGACGATGAGTGTTCACTGTAGCACAATGGCTTTTAAGCTTGAATCTGGATCGTTTCTTTGTTGCATTTTTTTTAGCCGAGAGGTGATTGAAACTCCCACTTCGGAGAATCCAGGAGTCCCGTGTCATTCAGGGCTCTCATGTATCCCGATTCCATGTCTCGTTATTGAGTGGGTGTGGTGTGCAGCTCCGCTCTATTCCATGCATTGTTTTCTCGCTGAGAAAGATTTATGGGACGACAACCTGTTTCAGATTGGAGGCAATAAAGAGATTTCACGGTGATAAACGCATTTTTGAACTTTCTCACCCTTTCAGTCCTTCTGGATTTGTTTATTTACGTCTGTCTCGATGTTTGTTCCACACCGGCTTCCTCGGTGGCAGCTGGTAATCCACTTCAGCTCTGCTACCAGGACGGCCTTATAAGGGCAAACTCACTTGTGGGCTTGACACAAGTGAATTTAAAAGCACTGATCCGATCTGCTGCCTGGCTGCACTTTAACCTTCAGCCTGCTCTGGAAATTATTAGTGTAGCCCTCATGTCATGCACACACACAGAGTATCCCCATACCCATGCACGTAGAGGTATACATACTGCTTTGTGTCGGGGAATTTGTTCGATGCGTCATCGATCACAAAGTAGAAGTAAGTGTTGAGCACAAAAACAGCAAACGAGACACATGCACAGCCATTAGCAGTCAAAAGGTCGGGTCTCGGCCTGAGGGGTCATTGTGCTCCCAGACGGGTGTGTGTGTGTGTGTGTGTGGATGCTGACCACATACCAGGCTGTGATGTTTGACCTGACCTTTGTAAACCATGACACACCCACTGGAAAGATGCTTATAATATGTTTTTTGTTTTAAATTTCACAATAAACTATACTTTTACTACTCATAAGTCACAAGTTAAACATGAGTTTAATATTTAAACCAAAGTTATACCTTTTAGCGTTTGCATTTAGATCAAATGTGGGGGGGCAGAGCCACTAAATAGCAGCTAAGTGTGTTTTCACTACCTGAAGAACCTTGACTTCATTGACCACATCTGAGGCCGTTTTCCATGTGTGGCACAATAAATAAAAGGAACCACACCGACTTAAATCTGATTCTTTCATGATGACTTTCAGAGGGTGTTGCTGTCCCGAGGAGTGTGTCACCAGCTGCTCGGGATTACTGCTAAACCATGAACGCTCTAATTGACTGTGATTGATCGGGCTAAGTCAGGCGCATGTCTTCGGATGTAGGTCTGAGGTTTTGACTCCATAGAAAGCTGCTGGCCGACAGGAAGTGACTCAGCGGTACAAACACAATACAAGCCTTAGCTGGCCCACTTGGGAAACAGTCAAACATTTCTCTGTCTCTTGCGCCACCCCACAGTACGATTCCTCCTAAATGAGATTATCATCTTCTGGTTTATGTCAGTGAGTAAAGTGAGACGAAGACACATCTGTAAGAAGAACCACCTGCTCTATCCTGTTCCAAACATTGGATATCACAGACAGCCAGGTGACTCACCCAAGCAGCTTCCTCATAGACTAGACTATAAGGTGTCACCCCCCGTCATTAAAGGTGCTGACAGCTCGGGGATGACGGCATCGTTTTCAGGAAAACATATTTACATGTGACCTATTTTTTTTTTTTATGTGTTAGCCTTCTGTCTGGGTATAACGGCTGCTCTCCGGGTCACAGGGCTGTCACTGTTCGGAGCCACAGTGACGGTTGGTCTGTGGCTTGGTTTGAAAAATACCTCTGTGGACGGTCAACGGTGTAAGGTGCTGTTACTGTGTAACTGCATGGATGATTGTTTTCCCCTCCCACTGACCCAGCAGCCTCCCAGTAAAGACCAATGCCATGTGGAGGTTTTGTCAAATGGACTCTGTTACAACATAAGTCTGTGTTTCCGTCTCTGGTACTTTTAACGGTCACTCTGTTTTTTTTTTTCTTTGGCAGCCAGCCAGCTTTAAGGTGTGTTTTATTTGCTCGGGTTAAGCCCACTCATCACCTTCCCATGCAGGGACGCTATTGGTCGACTTTTTCCAGTCTCCTCTTTTCAAACCCGTAAAGGGAAAAGTCAGTTACGGCCGCTGGACTTATGCCAGTTGATTTCAGTGGACAAATGTTGCGGCCAATCCAAACGGACTCGACACCCGGCCATCTGTGCACTGATTGGCCCGTTTTATAACTTGGAAAAAAATATGTGTGCTCGAGCAGGTAAAAGTCAAAGTGCTGACGTGCACATGTAGGGTTTGTTTTTCATCTGCCCCTTTCACCACATCAGGATTTTAATTCCCCTGTGCGTGCATTTCAACAAGATCACTGTGACTGATTTGGGCCAGTTCTGCAGTTTGTCTCTCTCTCTTTAGGAGACGACCTTGTCTGTTGAACACTTTCTTATGTGATTTTTGCTTGATGTTTTAAACTGATATGAACAAAAAAGGAAAAAAAACGCAGCCTGGTTTTGAAAATGCTAAGCAGAAGTTATTGTTTTAGAGTGGAGGCCCAGGCCTCAGGCTGCTCTGTTATATCTCAATAGTGAATAAATAAATCAGTCAGTCCAAAAAACTTGGCAGCGTCCTGGCAGTATAATCACATCATGACATTCATTCAGCAGTAAGCTTGACAGTGTGGTAACAGACTGTTCCCCCGGGTGTTTGGCTTGTGTGTGTGTGTGTGTGTGTGTGTGTGTGTGTGACACTGGACAATAACAGCAAGTGTGTTCCCATTTCCTTTCTCCTCTCCTGAAACTCCGACACTCCTGAGATCGTCATCTAGTCTCACTTCTGGGTTTTGACCCGAACCCCCGTTCCTGATCATCCCATTTCACTTCCATCTCTTTTCCTAGTGAGTCAGCAGGAATGTGAGGAATGACCTGAACAAGGCCTGGCCCTTTCCCACCCAGCTCTCATCTGCCCATTTTTAGGCATACCCGAGTCCAGCTTCTCTTTCATTTTACTCTTTTTCACTTTGTCATCCTTTCCCCCTGTTCTTCGCTTTACTTTCCCCTCTTATCCTTCTCCTCCTCCCTCATATGCTCTCTCCCTGCCTTTTCTGAGCACTTTCTTCTCTTACCCATTATTTTCAGTCAGCTCAGCACTTTGAATTTCCACAAATTATAGTACATAGGAGAGCCCCTCTAAGCTAGCGCAGCTCGGGCTGCATATTTTGTCAAACCGCAGTGAGACCTCAAAACCACTGGCCCTCTTCATCTCATGTGAGACAGCCCCCTCTTCCTCCTCCAGGCCCAGTAGGGGGGAGGCACATCAACACAACAACCCCCTTTTGAACCCACCAGGGTGCAAAGCTTAGCTTAACAACCACATCCAGCTTCCTCTACTGGAAACCAGTCGGCACACAAGGGTTGGTTTCTCCACCCGGCAGGTTTTAACTGGTGCAGCAGGAGTGTGTGTCTGTGCGTGAAGTGTATCAGGAAAGCCTGCCAGAGGGACGGCTCATCTCTGCATGTGTTGACAGGTTTCCCGCTGTCGAGCGAAAGAGAGATCCGTCTCTCGTTTGGCAGGAGAGGGCTCCCTCCACCCTCGCTAGGCTCGCGGCTGTCGCTGACATGAAAGCATCCAGCTCGCCCGCTGGCGTGTCTGTCTCCAGGCGTGCTTTTATACACACACCCGCACACCTTAATTACTCCTGCTGGGGGAAAAAAAGAAACCCTTTAACTAATAGCCACTCGGAGCGATGAAATGGCTCGGTGAGTGTTTTCAAGTGAGCCGTTTCAACATCTGAGACTGTGAGGCCTCCTGCAGCCCGGCTGCTTTTCAAGAGTAAAGACACCTGATGGACCCGGGGAGCTGAACACACTTCCTTCTTATAGCCCAGGACCAGCTGTTGCCGTGCCTGTTTCTCATCCTCGGCTTCCTGCTCAGGTGGTTCCTGTCTTTTCACATTATGGAAGTCGGATCACTTGTCCTCACCAATCGATAAGCCGTTCATCGCCCCCTGCTGACCACGTGACTCCCGACCACACATTTAAAACTAAGCCAGGGCCCGTTTAGTCTAATGCTGTCTGGAAGTCGAGTCACACACCTGAATGTATGTTTGTTGTCTGTCAGCTGTGACTCTGGTTAGCACAGCATGACCTTAAGCTCACATCAGCTCACTAACATGTTCACAATGTTGAGGCATCCGTCCAATAGGGATTATGTTTCAGTCAACCGACACACCGACATCGCCGTCCCCAGAGCCAAGCTGCAACCACAGGCTAAAGTCACAAAATAAGAGATTTTGGCTGGACATCTGTATGTTTGGCTACACTGTCCCCCAGCCTGCTCCTTCTTGTGAAGAAATGCGTTATTGTCCTTGTTTGACAACGTTAATTACAGAGGCCAATAGACGACCTCAAAAAATCGGAGCAATGACTCTACGCTTTGGGCCCTACAGTTCTGCCTCTCCACTGCCCTGTACTTACACCGACAACAAGCCTGTGTTGTGCTGCTGTCGTGGGTTGTTCTATAACCGTGTGGCCGTGTCCTGACCATGCTTCTGCGGTGTAGGATACTCGCTCATGGATGCAATGATGGCATTATACGAGCAACAAGTGGCTACACTTTGCAGCCCAAATATGCGGCGTCCTGCTATGTGCACGCTCACATTTGTCTTCATGCCCTTTTTTTTTGTGTGTTTTTCCTTTTTATGTTGCAGCTGGATGGAACCGTGGATCTGGACGAGAGGCGCCTCATCCGTTCAGCCATCCGGGAGTTAAGGAGGAGGGAGATCGAGGACATGGAGGCCGCTCTGGCCAGCAAGAGATTTCGCCCCATGCGACTCAAACAGCAGGAGGACAAGGAGAACCAGCACAGGTAAGACCACACACACACACACACACACACACACAGACGTGTCTCTAATGACAAATACCAGTCCAGGTGAACTGGAGATGCTGGGAAAAAAGACGCAAAACCCAGATGCAGCATTCCTCGACTCCAGTGGGAAAACGAGAAATGTCTGGAAAAGTCAAGTCAGGAAATCATAGGGGACTGAGAACTGCAACCACAGCAAATTTTCCATTTTCCATTGTGTATGCAAGATTTCACAGAAAATACATTCACTTTGAGAATGTGTCCTTATGTCACATTTCTTCTCCTGAGATTCAGATTGAACCACTCGGTTCACTTTGTTTGTCCTCATTGGTTTTATTTGGAGCTTTTTCTCTGTGTTTTTCCACTTCAATTCCCAGCTTCTGTCACTCAGCTGAGGAATGTGGACAAACTGATAACTCGGCTCTAATTCCACCTTTGCCATTTTGTCAATAAACACTTTTTTTTTTTGCTTACACACTGAATGAGAAACAGGACAAACAGGCTCTAGAAGAAGATCATCTTGGTGTGGGTGTAAACATTCGTATTTTAAAGAGGCTTACGATAAAGTCTTCAAAAAACAAATTTTACTTTTAGTACAAATATTTAAGATAATACATAATTGCACAACATGTAAAATAGTATGATAACTTAAAGCTTTTACTCCGTGTGGATGAGCTCTGCCGGTTAGGATGGACTAGGTCTTGTAACAGGTGTAAAATAATAACTGGTAATACCTCGAGTGGAGGTGAAAAATTGCAATAATAATACTTCACGATGCTGCTACAGAAAGTTGGTATGCATACCTACAGTAGCAAATGTGTCAAGACACACGTATTATGCACATTACCCGTATGAAAGTTGCCTCTCAGCGGTGGAATGTGAAATATTCCACTCTGGCGTGCCACACGTCCTCTAATAGTTAGGTAATGTGGAGAACTGGAGGAGGCTATGAGTAATAGAAACCTGCATAAAAGTGAGCAGTGAAAGGGAGAAATATGAGGCTGAAATGATGGGAGGATGAGAGCAGCCTTTTTTAGGCACTGTGTGTCATTGCTGTCAAATCTATTATGCCAGAATATCACTTTTTCCACACTGTATTTGGGAGCGTTTTCTCCCGGGCTAGAAAGCCGTGCGTTATCTCCAAATTGTCTTCTGTTACCTTTCAAAAGCACAGAGAGGCCCGACGAAAGAGTCAATGAAGCCCACAATTTGTATTTGTATTTTAATATTCTGTGAAGTTAATGGTGAGACATAATGAGCACCATTATAACCACTTAAACGTCTCTCTCTCTCTCAGGTCTGAATCCAACGACAACTTGGACGTCCTTTCACGAAAACTGCAATCAATCCAGGACATCGACGAGCTCACGAAAATGGTGAGTATTAACATTAAAAATGAAAATCATGTAATATGGTGACACTGCATGCTTGTCCTGCGAGCACTGAGATGATGTGTTTGTGTGAAGCTCCGTGCCGCCAGCGAGTATGAGGAGAGGAAGATGATCAGAGCAGCCATCCGAACCATCCGAGATGAACAGCAGCAAGGTGAGCCCATTTTATGATGATGATTGTGTCTGTGAAATATAATCCCTGGAAACTTGACTTCAGATTGACTGATTAGAAACTCATGTGAGACCAGCTGTGGGATCGTAAGGAAACGTTTCAGGATGATTCATCTGTGTTCTGGCAGCTCACCACTGACGATGATGCTGTAAATATCAAGTTATATAAATGTAAAAACATAAGGATGTCATATTCTGCTTTAGTCTGGATGAAAGGAACTATGTGGGTAAATACATTGTGTCAATATGCATGCATGACTCAAAAGGGAGCGATGGAGGGCTGTCTGTGGTCGCCATAGTTACTGAGGCAGATCTACCTATGATGCTGGACCAGATAGTGGATTCCTGTCATTCCTTAGCGCTGTCTGGTTTGTGTGAGGCCCTTGTCACTCTGATCCTCCTCTGGGGCCGTGTCGGGACACCTCAGATAATCTTCTTTGCTGTCAACTCGGCTTGTGTCCCATCTGTGTTTTCTCTTCTCCTAATTTCACAAATGACCGGAGGTTTGACATCAGATGGGATAACCAGCCCCGGCGACTTGGTTGTAATTATTGTTCTGCTGCCGTGTGTGTGTTCTTTAGGGACTGTGGAGCGGGGTAAAGCTCTGGGTCGCTGCCTGGAGCCTGAGAGCGTGGAGCCCCGGAGCAGCATGGGAACTGGGGTGAGTAGATCAGAGTTAATAGAGCGGTTTCGTGGGAGGAGAAATGATTAAATATCACCGCATTATCCTGATAACAGTCTGAACGTCACATTTCAACTGACGGCTCCCTCGTCTAATGACTACTTGCGTCGACTTCCATTTGCAAAGCCGAACGGAGCGCGGACCAATTTGCGGGTGTTGAGTTTGTTTGCGTGGCAACAATGACCACTGAGGTTTCTCTGCTGCCACAATGAAGAATGCAGCAAACAACAACCAGCATTGTGACTTGAGTCACACACTGTGTCATGAATGTGGCTGGACCATATGTAAATCCACACACACACACATGCACAGCCACACTTTGGCTGCCACGGAGCAAAGAATGTGCTTTTGTTTTTTACATCCTCTTCCAGATTTGGCCAAGTATGAGCAGAAAGATAAAAAGTGCTTTGAGCCCGGTGATTAGAGAAGGCAGTAAATCGTTTTTGACAGGGACAGTCTCCCAGACGCTGTCATGGTCACATATCTTTACAGCCTTTAACACTTTGAGACAGTTGAACAGAGAGACGAGAGGCTCGGAGACTTTGATTCTCATTGAATCTGATTTGATCAAATATTTGAATGGTTTTATTGCGTTTTGACAGCCAACGTCACATGTTTCTGAATCCCTCTTTGGCTCTGGAGTCTCCAGAGACGCCTCTCTCAGCCCTCTAGTGGCCGATGAATGACTGTGTCCTCAGAGTTGAACTAAACTTTTTTCAGCGTTATTATTGTCAGTGAACATGAAGCTTGCCTTTTTGGGAGAGTCTGCTAGGAGCCAGATGTTATCTTATCTGCTGTGTGTGATCGCAGTTTTTTGATGAATGCTCTGTTTCCAGTGGATGAGATTTGGAGGAAAAACAAAATTGCCCCTTGTATGTGGCCACCCTTGCTGTAACTCAAGCCTTTAGAGTGATGGAGGTGAAGAAAACACCTATCCAAGCTTTAAAGGAAAATTCAATCAGTCGTATTATCAGAGTTCTGGTGGTTCATGTGAAAGCCAATTTTTCCCGCCACAGTGACGTAAAAGGGAGCCATTAGTATCCGTCCCATTGTCTGTTGAAGCCCACGCTTTGCTTGTGTGCATTCCTTGTGTGTGTGCGTGTGTGTGTGTGCGCGCAATGACAGCATGCTGGCGTCACAGGAAGCTTTAACATTCAAGCCTTGTTGCCTCACTTCCTGTATGATAGCTGAGCTGTACGGCGGTGGAGTTGTGAGCTACAGGTGGCATGATGGATCAGGGGGGTGTTGGAGGTCTGGATGTTGAGGGGGGGGGCAGACAGACAGACGGGACAGGCAGCCCACCAGCTGTGCCTCAGCAGCCTAGTCTGTGCTGGAATGGGGACGTGGCCAAAAACAACATCAACCAGCAGCAGCAGGACTCCTTCCACTCACATCACAGCAGCGGATCTCTTTGAGCTGCGCTCAATTGTCCTGTGGCAGATGGAGGTCCTAGATAGGCCTCCGCAGCAGCCAAACACACACACACACACACACACACACACAATATGTGTATACTGCCAGCAGCTTGAGACAAACAGCAGCTCAGAAACTGAAGTAACAAAAATGTATCATGGAAAATATACCGGTATAGTATATGCATGGTCAATTGGTGGATTAATATAGCTTACCAGAACACATGAGAAGGTGATTTATTTAATGGCTGTGTTTTTAATGACACACAAGTAGAGCTCACGTAAGTTTCCTTTAGCTCATTTGTGAGAAACCACGCTGTAACTGTGGCTTCTAAAAAACTTTAATTATATGTATGGAGCCAAAAGTGCCAGTAGCAAAAGGTAAAAAAAAAAAAAAAGTGCTTAATATTCAATAATGGAAAATAGGTTATGCTACAGTAAAATATCTCATCTTGTCTTAATGTCTTAATGCAGCAGGTAACAGAGAAATTAAAAGAATTAGGTCAAAACACAGTGAGTCAGACGTTAATATGTCAAGGCACAACCCTTTAACCTGTGTGTGTGTGTGTGTGTGTGTGTGTTTTGGGGGGGGGGGGGGTCAGATCCCTTCGGAGACAGAATGGGAGGCAGGGGAAGTCAAGGGAGTGGCTTGTTGGTATTATGTGTGTGTGTGTGTGTGTGTGTGTGTGTGGTGGTGGTGGTGGTGGTGGTGTGCATGTTTGTGGGTGTGTGTGTGGGTGTGCGTGAGAGAGAGAGAGTGTGTATGATGTGACTGAGGGAGTAGAGCGACAGAGTAGAGGACGTCCTGACTCCAAGAGGGTTACTGCTGGGAGAGAGAGAGAGAGCGAAAGAGAGAGAGCCGGGTCAGTGAGAGAAGGTAAATGTCATTCAGATTATTTCTGCTGTCGTGTGTCACAGACCAAACGCTCCTCTCTTACTGTCCTCATCTTTCTTTCCATTGAACCATTTCTCCTCATCAATCCGCGCTAGTTTCCGTCTGACTGAACAATGAGACGTACCTGCCTCTCTGTTTACCTTTCAGGTTTGTGCACTTACTGATTTATTGCTGAGCTGGAACATATTTGTTGATGGTTAAACTCTTAAGGAAGTAGACGACACCTTGATGATGCGTGAGATGAAACTGGGTCACTTGTAGAAATGTGAAGTTAATGTAAGAATAAGGATTCTACAAAGACACATCTGGAATATTTAACATTGAGTATTTTAGTCATTTAATGCTGTAATTTGTCTGTGAGGCTTCAGGTTTGCATGCCGGCCGGGTGTGTTGGGAGAGCTCAGGTAGGCTGTTCCAGACAGAGTTTTGTTTGCTCTCTGATCTCATCATTAAGTTTCTATCTTACCGGCTTATAGTATTTGCAATATGTTTAGCAGACTTGGAGATGAGTTGTGCCGGAGGGGGAAAAGTACAGTAGACTCATTCTTTTTTTTAAATATCGTAAAGCTCAGATTGGCAAGTGATGACGTGCAGTAAGTACAAATGGGAATGAGGCTAAGGGCTGAGTTTTTTGTGGGTTGTGTGTGTGTGTGTGTGTGTGTGTGTGTGTGTGTGTGTGTGTGTGTGTGTGTGAGATGATTGCTACTTCATTCCAGCTACTGGATTTCAGTTATTGGAGGTGAGCCGAGTGTGTGGCTCCTCAGGCTGCAGTAATGGAAAAAGGGCCTCCAGTCATCTCCTCTCTCCCATGTGGAGGTAAATGGAGGACCCTCAAATGGTCCGACCATATACCGGCGCAGTGATGGGTTTAACTTCCATGGAAAACTGGGAGCATTGAAACCCGGCGCGTTGATCTCCAGCTGAACTCTGCTGCCTGAGCTGGTTGGTTGAAGGAGGTGTGCGCCTCGGTGCTGGCTCGGCCTCATTGTTGTTATTTTTTTGTGGCGTTGAGGGTTCGGAGGAATCCAGATGGCCGACGCCTTGCTGTGGTCGCGCAGAAAGGACAGTTGTTTTTGTGTTTACGGGTTCGAGCCTTTCGCAATTACAGTCCAAAGCGAGCAGGCTCCTGAGGCCACATGGGATGAGTGGTTCGGTGTGGGACGGTGTTCAGGTCTTCACCGTCGGGGCCAGAGGGAAGCCGCTAATGACAGCATGGTGGCTGGCAGCAGGTTCGGAGCTCTGCTCCGCGTCTCCGGTTCCACTTTATCTTCCCCTTTTTTTCCGCTCTGCCTCACTGTCTGTGAGAAATATGTTCCCTGTGGTTTAGTGGGAGCTGTGAAATGATGGCTGTCTGTCTGACTCCTGGTAGGAGCAGGAGAGGGAGAGAGGAGGGCCGGGTGAGGAAAGGCTTGTCCTCTCTAATTGTGTTTATGGCTCAAACGTGATTATCTCCCCCTGTGACTCTTTGATTGAGTGACTCCACTCAGAAGCAGAGTGCCCTTTGTGTGTGACCTGACCTCTCGCGTTATTACACTGTAGTGCATACAAGTCTTTTGTGTTGTTGCACCGCTTGTGTCCTCCAAACTCATCAGACGCTGTAATGACTCATCAAATGAGCATTCCGCTCAATCCCCATTCTAATTGAGCAACAATTAGCCTCGGCTTTATAAGTAGTGACTTCTTTTTACATCCCAGAATTTGTGCTGACACTTTTTTTTTTGTTGCTCCATATGGAAAAAGTGGAAGGCACCATCCCCGTAGATTTACACTGCTATGATGTCATATTTCAGTTGTCCTTTTTTTCCTACTAACACAGATTGATCTCTCCCTGAGGATTGTCACTGCACTAATTCAACCTGTTGTTATTTTAATCTCATCTCGCTACATGATGTGATCCACTTAAGTTAATAACCAGGGTTCCAGATTCACCTTTCCTGTTTGCGCTCCCGTAACAGTGTCTGATTACATTTTCTCTCAGCGATTGAGCCGCTCCGCCCTGTAATCTGCTCAAGGTGGAGAAGGTCACAGTCAACGGAGCAGAACGCCTCCCAGTCCGTTCTCACCTCTGCCTCTGGGCTTGTTGTGTTTGGATCCAAGCAGGCTTTGTGTTCGGCCTCTCTCTCTCTGATCACACACTGCATTGATTAAATGCCTTTTTAAAAACACAAAGGTGTGACGATTAAGAATTTCAGTGTGCCAGTTTGTGAATGATAAGGCAGTTTACACACAGACGACTGATTGTGATTGTGTGATTGCGTGTGGCCTTTCTTCGCTTGCTTGAGAGCTGGTGAATATGGTTTTCAGAAGCTTTTTAAAGTAATAGCAGGCTTTAAATTCTATGTTTTTTCAGGATCCACCCAATTTTTTTTGCAGGACTATTCTTAAACCAGATGCCTCTTGTAAAACACCTTTAAGGAGATTTTGTGGCGTGATAGTTCGTCATTGCAAATCAGCTACAGAATGACGCATACCACCTAAAGCTTCACACGCAAGAGGTTTTTTTTTTTTTTTTTTTTTTCCCTTTCAATAGAAAAGCAAGTCCTCGGAGCGCTGTGGATTACAAATATGTGTGGGAGTGATTTAAAGCGTGTGTGCACACATGCTCAGAGGAGCCTTATTTGTGCAGCTGATTCTCCTGTAGAGTGGTTGAAGGTCAGGCACCAGAGGCCCAACAGTAGTACCGGCATCTTCATCTCCCCCCACTCCGTCCTCCCCTCCACACCTCTCCCGTTTCCTCTCCATATGCCAAAATACTCCCGCTTCTCCTCCGAGATCTCCCCCTCTGCTGCCACTTTCCTCTATCAGTGCAGGTTTGGGCCGCAGAAAGGTCTGTATAATGTGCTGAATTCAGACTGAATGTCATGTATTGGCTTTTTTTGGCACTCAGGGCGTCTCTGTCTCTCTCTCTCTCTCTCTCTCTCTCTCTCTCTCTCTCTGACATATACAATGGAAAATAAAACAGATTACCAGCTGGCCAAACATGTTGCTCGTCATGGCTGGAGCTTTTGACCTCAACCCCCCAAAACAAAAGACTGTTGTGATCACCAGCTGACCTCAGATGATCGTAGGGGCTGTTTTGATCAGAGGGATGGGAATGGCAGCGTGTGCTGAAGAAAAACCTGAAGACATTAAAGGGCATGATACGTCCGGAGCTTGATTGAAAATACTCATGCGTGGTTCTCTTCTTTTCCAGGAGACAGAGCGGGAGAGTTACAGTGAGCAGGAGCATATCAGATCTCCGATCCGGGAGTTACGCGACCAGCAGACACAACAAAGCAGAGAACTGCAGACAATAGGTGAGGAACACTCCTTCAGTGCCAAACTGCTGTTATAACACATTGTCTGTATGTTATACACACAAAGATCATATGTCGTGTTGTTTTTTTGGAAAACACAAAATCTTCTGTATGCTGTAAACATTCCCCTAAAGGTCACGTATGGGTGATGGCGTGTAGCTGGAAGCCAACACTGACCACCTCTGTTGCGTTTACGTGACTGCAGACGTCCGCCTTGATGCAATTTCCTCTTTGCTGCCTGTTAAAATAGTCCGCTGAAGGAGCCATTCTCCTGAGGTGGCGGTCAGGAGGTCATATTAGTTCAGGGTCCTTCGTCTGACTTTATTAACCATTAGGGCTCACTCACAGCCATAGGCTTAATGACATTGGCTTAAGCGTGGAGTCATTTCATTAAGTTAGCCCAACCATTAATGAAGAAGTATGAATGCTGGCCTTCAGGAGGTGATGAATGTGCTTCGTTCCTGGAATCCGTGACACTTTACAGGCTGATGCTGATGAATAGCTTGTTAAATGACAAAAGTGCATTTCTGGCAAGTCATTAAAGTTGTTACAAACCTTCCTTTGACGCGTCCAATTTAAACACACCGGGACAAACTGTTGATTTGACAATCCTCTTCATATGGGACGCCACATTTCACTTTGATCATCCTTGGCTGAAGATGAAAGTTGTTGTTCTGAGCCTGGATGACCTAAACTTGGCCCTGAGGCTGACAGCCATAATAATATCATTCTGTGTGGCCTGGTCTGCTCTGGACTTGGCATCCAGTGTTCCCCTGATGGTCCTGGGGTTGGTGGTGGCGTTATGGGAAGAAACGGAGGGAAACCCAACAGCCACACCTCTGCTAAATAAAGCTGATACCAGAACAGAACCAAGGCCCGGTTGACTTGGCGGAGAAACTTCCCACTGTTCCTGATTTAACCTTACAATTTAAACCAGGGTGAAGCTGGGGTGAACAAAAAAGACCACTATAGAAAAGCAAAGGAGGAAGGTGGTTTTTTAAAATGGACACCAATCAACAAAGACAGTATGGTTGGGAAAGGCTGGTGGTTCTTGTCATTTCAGCAGAGGGACTTGGACGGTTCTTTTTAGGTCTTTGAACACACACATACCTCTACTTTCTTCAAAAAGACGTATATTTACAAGCTTTACCTCAATGACCGTGTGTCCAGCTGTACTGAATCCTAGTGTAAACTGTAACTTGTAAGGCTGTGATTTAGGAAATGAAATGTTTGCAGTGGAATGTCTGGTCTTAGTTCCCAAAAGAGAGAAACGTGTTCACTAATGGCGAATCACAAATGTGTGGGAATTGAAGGACTGAACCCAGGTCTGCTGCTAACAGGGCTCCAGAGTGCGACCATTTTGGTCGCATATGCGACCAAAATTTTTATGAGTGCGACTGAAAAAAATTGTAGGTCGCACTGGTGCAACCAACGCTGCTCGGGTGAAAAAAGAAATCATAAGCGCAGTATCTCTTTGTGTTCTCCTGATGGCATCGTGGTCTAAACCAATAAGAGACAGAGCGCAGGCGGGTCCTTGCCTCTGATTGGCTGTGGTCCTTTTCACCGCTGTAAATTGTGTCAGTTCGAACAATGCGAGCGAGCGGAGCAGGTACTCTGAGCGCTTCGATTCTCTTTGAAAGTGAAGAGGGGCAGAAAGCCTCGCCCCGAGACTAATTAAAAAGCCCAAAAATATGCCTTCAGACCGGACTGGTTGAAGCAATTTCCCTGGCTGATGTACGATAAAGAAAGGGACTCAATGCACTGCATTTATTGTTCGGAAGTGCGGTCAGAATTTGTCCGGTAATAGTGCGTTTGTGGAGGAGTCAACAACATTTCGCATCGAGACATTGAAAAAGCGCAATATGTCCAAAAAGCATACTACATGCCGTGATAAGTGTGTTAATAAAGTGTCCCCTCATCCAGCTGCATTTCAGCGTCAGGCTGTATCGATCAGCTCCGCTGAGGAATCTGAAATGATTATAAAATTCAACGTCGCATACAATATTGCAAAGGAGGAGTTGCCGTTCACTAAATTTAAGTCCGAAATTATTCTGATGAAACAAAATGCCGACACTAAAGAACAAGACAGCTGCGGAGGTTGGAAACGTCACGTACACGTCATTCATGACTGACGGCGACACAGACGTCTCTACGAAGGCGTGCGTTATTGTCTACTGCTGCATTTTGCGTAAAGGGAGGCCGGTCAACATGTTAATTGGACATGTCGAGGTGGAGCATGGACACGGACATGTTTGAAGGCCCACATTACAGCATCAGACATCATGAATAGGAAATTGTATAGTAGCCTATTCCTAATATTATTATTAAAAATGAATAGCCTAAGTAAAAATATAAGTAGGCTAGCCTAAGATCACATAAACAGTTTTCCATTTGCAATCTATAGGCTAGTGACCTGTATGATCTTTTTATTGTGCCACAAACAGCATCAGTGTGCAGATTGGCTGCAGAAAACGGTTGCTCTGGGTGCTGATGGTGCTGCAGTTAAGCTAGGCCATAAGGGGTGTCATTATGTAAAAGGAGAGCGATAAAAAGGTGACTTTTTGGCGTTAAAGGCGACACGATGAAAAATGTGGGTGCACCTAAATTTTGTGCTGGTGCACCTAAAAAAAAAAGTTAGGCGCACCAGTGCAACCAATGCAAAAAGTTAGTCTGGAGCCCTGTGCTATACCATAGAATAATATACATTGGTTCCCTACATGGGGAGAACCACCAGTGGGGTCATGAGATAAATCTGAGAGGAACACGAATGCAACAGCTTGAATGATCTACCTGTTACATCGAAGCGGAGGCGTGATGATGTCAAGCCCAGGTCTTCAGCAGGCGAGGGCGGAGTCAAACAAACCTGCGCTGACCCGCCTGCAACACAAGCTTTCCCCAGGTCATTGCTTCACTGTGACGGAGGGATAAAGAAAAGCCTTAGTTTAGCCTTTGTTTGTGTTCTATATATTGAGAGGCTGCTTCTGTAGCTATTTCTGAGCTAAAAGCAAGCCTCTCATTACCCAGCAGCAGCAGGGATTTTCCCAGAAATCTCTGCACAAAGGCCGTGACAGCTTCCCGCTGGCAAAAACATGGAACAATAACGTGAGACTTTGTAGACGAAGCATCAACGTGTTTTGGCCTTCGATTCAGTCGAGCGGTAATTGAGTTTAGGTGCATCATTAGATGTAGACACTGCTGGTTAGTGGACTTTAGTGTCGCATGGGAGAATGGGAGCCAGTTATTGTCTTAATTGTGTATCATAATCACGTTTTCTATTCAGACTGTATTACATAATCATCTGAATTAATTGATTGTGCACAATTGAGCATCTTTTTTAGGAGGTGTTTGAAAGATTGCGATGAACGTCTGCTTTTGATTGTGTCTTGACGTGGAAAGAGATTTCTGCGGCTGCCGGTCAGACCCTTTGATTTGGTTTGTAAATAACAGGCATGCATTCTTGGTGAACCCCGTTTGCAGAGTTGGTGTAAACACAGGTCAAACAGAAGTGTTGTGCACGTGGGATGTGGGATTTCGATACACTCTTGGTTTTGTCTGTTTTCCTTATCCGTGGGTACGTACACAACCTCAGATATTCCATCACTACGTGGGGTGTGAGAGGTAGACGCTGTCGCAGGAGGAGGATGTGGGCAGCCGTGTTGTTTGGAGTGTGGTTTCCTGAGGAGAGAAGGAGCGGTGGAGGAGCTCGGACAGAGTGGACGGGAAGTATTTGTCCCAGTCTCGATTTCACTCCCACTTCCTCCTCGACTTGCCTGTTTAAAGCCACATGCTCCCTGTCATTAGTTGTGACCCCCACCTTCTCTTTCATGCAAAACCCCTGACACAATCTCACACATCTTGCTCAGGAACTGAGGCCAGTTTGGAGGAAATGCCAACATCCCCTCAAGTCTCCACGTGCCTCCTCTGTGATCCCGGGAGATATTTTCGAGGCGGGGCCTCTTATGAGGGCCTCTGTGCCCACACATGTATTTCATTTCCATCACTTCAATCTCAAAAGTCACCACCTACTGCTTCCTTTGCTCACATACAGTAACTTCGGTTTGCTACTGATGTGAGAGGAAGCATAGAAGTAATATGAGAATCTGTTTTTTTTTTTTCTAAATCGCTCATTTGTGTTTTGTGTTGCAGGCTCCAACTCAGGCATGGTGTTGGTTCTCGATCACCTGGGGAAGGACAATGTCCCCGGACCTCTGCTGATCCAGCCTCAGAGAGAGGCTGTGACCACAGAGCCTGAACTGGTCCTGTCTCATCGCCAAAGATCCGACTCTTCGGCTTCAGACCGCAGTGTGACCTCTGTGCTTTCCAGGTCCAATCTGGATTCTGTGTCCTCGGAGAAGAGTCTGGGCTCAGCCTACAGAGGCCGGCTGGACTCTGGAGCCTCAGACAGGAGCCAGAGTCCCTTCCAGCGTGTCCGGCTAGACTCTGGGGCATCAGAGCGAAGTGTCAGCTCCCTGTCCTACGTCAGGCAGAGGCTGGGCTCGGATGTCTCCGACTCCGGCGTCCGACCCCGTTTGGGCTCTGGAGCTTCAGACAGCGTTGGGCTTTTGTCAAGGAAACGGACTGACTCTGGGACATCTGACCAGAGTGTGAGTATGTCCTCTGAAGGGAGGGGTCCGACGGAGGAGGTGGAGGTAGCCACGAGCGGTTCAACTTGCAGCACCGATTCAGAAACCGAAAGCGGAAGCCAAGGTCCAGCCAGCCTCCAGGCTCAGCCCAACCAGGACCGCATCATTGACCAGGAGCAGCCTGATGGGGCTGTGTTATCCAGGAGAGACCCTGCAAATGGCCTGCTCAACGGCAGCGCCAAGGCAAAAGTCGACACCGATAAACAGAAGGTACAATGCTCAGTCCTTGTTTCATGAGTCCTGAGTAAACAGACAGGTGACAAATTAAAGGAAATCCTGACTACAAAGTCGGAGAAACACAATAAATGTTGCTTCCATTCAAGGCAGGAGGGGTCATTGTCTGGTTTGAAGCCCCTTTAAAGTCCAACTGACATTACGTTTATCATTTTTTTCTGCCACAGTGTACATATCTGCCCATGATATATAGGCTACAGCGCCAGTTTGTTTATTTCAGTTGGATAAAGAGATTCTCCACACATCTCTTAGACAGACTTGTTTATGCTAAAAGACATTGAAGCTGTCACGACACTGCATGTTGATTCTTCATCTGTATCAGTTTGAGCCCGCTGAACACAGGATGTATCACAACTGCACCACTAGAGGGTGTTGCTGAGCCACATAGCCACTGCACCACCTGTTGAAGATCTCCCTGTCTTTCTTCCCATTTGATTATCTCCTATGAGGAACCCCCGACACTCCATTCTTCAGTGACACCCAGGCCACATCTATAAACTCAGCGGGCTGAGCTCCTGTTAGGTGCTGTTTAACTTTGCGTCACTCGGCAACACAAACAGACGGTGCACCTGAAGTGTCTCTGCTTCACGTCAGCGGCGTGTCAGTCTCACCTGTTGTCAGAGAGGGATGGACGGCGTTACGGCCCAGAGGTTCTGTCTCTCTTCAGCCCAAAGTACGGAGAGCACACAAACTGCTCTAACATTTCCCATGTCGGGGAGGGGAGGGAAGGGGGGGGCTCAGGTCACCATGACGCCGTTGTGTCGCCCCTCTAAATGTGTTTACTCAAGGTTGGCCCCGGACTTCTTTTATTGTTCCCTGCACTATACGGTGATGTTCAGTCTTCTGAGAGTAATGTAAACACTCTGGGGCCCATCATGGCCCCGCTGCCAAAAAAAGAACAGAGGCCCACTGCTTCACTCCAAACACCAATGTTACATAATGAAAACACCACCGGCTGATTCTGTATTTAGGACTGTGTGTGTGTGTGTGTGTGTGTGTGTGTGTGGTTGTCACAGCCATCCATAGACTTTAGTCCCTCGTGAATGTGCATTGCTGCCTGTTAAACATGGAGCTGTTCAGTATTGCAGCTCTGTGGTTGTCAATCCACACATGATGCATGTTAACCCTTAATCTGCCCTCCTTCCTCTGCTGATATTCTCTCATGGCTCCCCCCCCCTCTTTAGATGACAGGAAACAGTGATCTGCCCTTCACTCATGGCAAAGCAACAGATTCTGGTAAGAAACTAGTCCTTTCTTTGCTCTGACTTGTGAACTGTTTGAATAAATAGAAAATCAATCCAAACATCAATTTTCATAATTGTTTGAAGGCATTTATCAAAATCATTTTTTCCAGCTCCAGAAATGTGAGGAGTTGCTGCATCTCTTTTGTTTGAAGCATTGTTTATTGAAAAGAAAACATTGCGATGGGCATATTTCACCATTATTTTTTTTTCATAGAATTTTTTTTTTTACTTAAAGAATCAACAGATTTATGGATAATGGAAGTGATACTTTGCAGCTCTTATGATTTTAGAACACACAATATATATACTTATATGCAGAAATTCCTTTGGTTTAGTTTAAGGACACAAAAGTGTGTGATATTATCACCAGGTGGTTCATAGCCTGTAGGACTCCAGTATATGGAGGCAGCCATGAGTGTGACTGAGCCACTCACAGGAGAGAGTGCTGGGAAAAGGGCATGTTATAATATACATATTGTTTCTGTTTCCAACAGACAGTGCTCTTTGCTGTGACCACTGTACTGTAAACGGTGGTTTTCCTCGTGAGCAGCACATCTTTTTTCCCTTTGTTAGGATGACCTCAGTGAATATCTTCTCCTCTAATCACTAGTGTTTTTTTCCATTGGAGAGTGTGCCAAATCATGAGCTTTGTACACATTATCTGACAGTATTAGGGATCAGAGAAAGGAAAAAAATATCCATGTGAAGAAGAAACATGTCCTGAAAAGTAAAAAAGATAGAAACTGAAAGGCAGTGAAACTGGGAGGATAAGTTGATTAAAATAAAGGGGCTGGAATAAAACCTAGAATGAGGAGGAAAGGACGGATGGGATTTCTAAAGGGCTTTTGAGGTAGAGGAGGAGAAGATGACTGTAAGTCTGCTAAATTCAACCTGAATAGTGGAAGGGATCTCTGCTCTATTGAGAGCTTCGCTGCGATTTCAACTCCCATCCTGCATTATGTCGTTACAGCACCCAAGCAGAAAGATGTTGTATTGGAGCAATTCAACCGCACCAACTCTGTACGCGATCGAATGCGCAAGTTTGCGGAGCCCAGCCAGAGCCCGAGCGTACCAGCGTTGAGGAAAGCTCCTCTGAGGAACGGGACCACCTCCGGCCAGACAAACGTCTCCAGAGCCACCGAGCTGTTTGCACACACAGCAGCATCCCTCAGCACATCTGGAGACAGGCCAGCAAGGCCACGTGTGGACTCCACGTCTCACACCTCAGCCGCATCCCAGAGTCATCAGCCAAGAGGCGTGGCCACTAAACCTCTGTCTTCAGCTGGCCAATGGCAGGACTCGATGGGTGGGACGAGGCATTCGGCTGAAAAAGATGTGCATGCCTCCAGTAACTCAAAGGAAGACAGGACCCCAGGGAGAGCAGCTGCACAGCAGGTCACCCAGGGAGAGGCAGACCCGGACATGAAGACTTTCCTGACCATCGAGATCAAGGATGGGCGCACCACCACCTCCTCCACGTCCTCCTCTAGGGGCAACATCGTCCCCATCACCAACATGGCCCCACGCATCACCACCACTAATTCTCTGGGACAGAGAGCAGGTAGGAGCAACAACCTTATCGTACTCAAACGCTCAGTCAGCTCAAATAACTCCCGTAACACATTATTTAACAAAGTATTAATTCAGGATTTTGAATGACAATAAAACGAAAATGTAATGGTTTGTTTGACCACTTGGCGTACGGTGCTTTTGAAGTGAAACTTCATTAAAGGTCACTATTGATTTGGAACAGCATGCAGGTCAGGACTGTGTTTCGGTGTTAAATTAGCGACTGCATGTCTGACATCAACTCTAAGATCACAATGGAATCCCAGTCATTGTGGGAGGCAACGGCACCAAGGAACCGCTCACAAGTGGGATGATGACAAGCAAAGCACGTGGATGACTAGGGATGGGTGTTACTGCTGAATGTGAAACGGCGTGAATGTACTGAAGGGTATTTGTTAAAGAGCGGGCGAGTTGGTGCAGTGCAGAGGTGGCGAGGTCAGTGGTCAACAGCAGCTAGTATATTGGGACAAAGGACACAATAATTGGCTCTCAAGCCAGACTGAATAGTAATACTGTTGTAGTGAAGATGAATCAGCCTGCTCGTCCCACAACACACTACAGTGTTTCGTCTGTTCTATGCTGTGCATGTTTCCATCCCTATTTTATCTAAAATGGCACGTTCTTGCATCATTCACTGGTGTGTGCTGTGTACTGCTGTCAACTATCAAGAAAAAGTGTTCATGCATTGAATTGTATGTACTGTATATAAGTGAGTCAACAGAAGAGCAGATGACAGGAAATTAGGAAAGAAGGTAAAGGACATGCTACATCCACGGGCTGGAGGCTAATGTTGCAGTTTGTGGTCCGCGCATTAAGCTCTAAACCAGCCACAGGGGAGTCCTGTGGAAAAATAACTTTAGATTATTAATAGATTAGATTCACCCTGTTTTCGAATTAATGAACATGGTTAATATCACTGTGCAGCAGATCAGTGCATGGTCGCTCCCCTGAAATAGTTTAAAAAAATGAATGCATGGTCTTCATCAGCGCCATTGACCGGACAGTATCTGTTTTTTCTAAATTAGGGAATCTCCATGGCACATTATGCATAAATAAACAATAGGCATATTAAGCAGCAGGACATTAAAAAAACACATTGTACATGTAATCAGAGTGCAAACAGTACCAGCAGGATTCATTAATTGCAAAAACATGAATAGCTGTTTCAGAAGCAGAGCTGCTACAGCTGCTATTATTGCCTGTCCAAACAAGATGTCTTAAGTTTCAGCTCTTCCCAGCAACCGGGACCTCCAACCCAAACAATTTATTTAAAACTCAAGCTGGACCTGTGCAATTACAACCATCACCCCCGGACTCATTCTGGCAGCCCCACTGGGCTCCTTCACAGAGATCGGCTCAATTTTCTTTAATGGTTTTGTGCTCCTTTTTTGGGAACCTGCCTGTCTCCCAACTGACTAAAGGCAGGCCGGGATCTGGTGTGCATGGATCCTGTAATTTATGATGTACCTCATGTGTGTGCGTGTGTAGAGACGGGGTGGGGGTGGGGGGTTTGACAGCAGGTCCATGGACCTACAATACTCCATGTGGACGAATAAAGAGATCTGTTTATATGAAAGGTGGCGTCATCTACATTTTCTCCCTTGTCTCTCATTAGACATGAGGCCATGTTGTTTATGGTACTATGGCAGCTTATATAACTGACTAATGGCTACTACCAACTCCATGCAAGACCATGCACACAACAGGACCTTTTGTTGGCCTTTGTTCTTATTCAATGCATAGCTGTGCACTATAGCTACCTAAATGTTTATTTTGTGCTTAAAATTCATATTAATCTGTGTCTTCACTACGTCTGTTTCAGAGCTGACCCTTGGCCTCAGAGCGACACCATTCAAGCTCTCCTCATCCAGCCTGACCTCCGGATCCTCCATCAAGGTACAGTCTGCCTTTGCAAATTATAATCTGGTAACTGGTCACATTGGAGACGGAACCATGTCAAACATGCACTAAAAGAACATTCCCAGTTCCGTCCATCCATTATTGATCGATGATCGTGGGTGGGCTTGAGTCGATCCCAGCTGAGATTTGGGGCGAAGGCACAGTACAACATGGACAAGGTCGCCAGTCTATCACGCATAAAGACAGACATGGAGGCGGACACATTCCCATTTCCTTTTCAATTAAAGATGAAAGTTTCCTTCTTATCTATTTCATTCCCAACTGACTCAGTCGAATACTGTGTGTTTTTGCTGCATCCATGTCATAGCAATCACCTATAAAGGCCTGAAAAGCGAGTGAGCCGGGACAGTGAAAGACAGAGTGTGAGAAAAAGGAGGGGAGCCGAGGGAAGAACCATGTTTATCAAACACGGAGTGGGTAGCCAGTCACATCTGTCCTTGTAGGGTATGTGAAGGAGAGAGAGGGAGAGGGAGGTGCTCGGGGCATTCCTCGTTTTCTCCCGGCAGGACTTTGCCCGCTGAGATTTATCTGGGAAATATTTCCCAAATCACACCTGTCCCTCTTCATGCGCTGCATCGGAACACATCTCGACACAAGTTCTTCATTGCAGCTTTTTCTTGCATGGGCAAAGCCTAAAGAGCTCTCGCCTCGCAATTTTTGTGTTGTAATAGGCTGAAAGTGGCCAGAGCCCATCCCTCTGTCACCTCCGGGGTTAGGAAGAACATCCAAACTCCCATGCCTCATTCTTTAAAATCCCTTGCTCCTCCATGAAAGGAAGTGTCCACATGAATGGAAAGTGGGGGATTTAGAGGCTGAGGAGAGACGAAGCGGTGTCCTGTTTACTCCTTAATGGCTGTGTAAACCCCCCCCCCCCCCCCCCCCCCCTGTGTCGAGCACAGCTGTAATCTTGTTATGGGATCAAGGAGCTGGTTAATAAGGGCTGGGAGGAGGCTCCACAAGGCTGAGGGGTGAATTTAAGGCCTCTAGTTAGGCCCTTATTGAGACACACACAGGGGCAGGTACAAACTCAGATAGCTTAGCAGAGACTTTCTTGTGGAAAAGGGTTTTTGCAGGAAGGGGACAGAGTTTCTGCAGGAGTTGAGGTTTTTACTTGTCTGAGCTGAGTGCTGTTACGACCTTACCATAACGGCATACAGGTAACGGCTTTGTGTGTGTGCTGACATGTGTGACATTACTAAACATGTATTTTAAATGATGCTAACAAAAATATACGAAAAATCTACATTAAAAAAATCGTATTTTATTTCCGATTTAAATAGTTTTTTTTACCTGCTAGGACCTCCTGGGGGGGTTCAAGGTGTGTGAGAGGTCCAGGGAGGATTCCTAGTATTTTATACAGGTACCCTTTTCACATAATCCATGTATTAATTATAAGAAGAAGAGTGTGCAGATATCAAGGTGGTGTAACACGAGTTAGTGATAATTTAATCCGATTTAGAGGTGCTGATAGTTGTTTATTGACCACAGTGGTTCCTGTCTGGGACTCTGATCTATCTGGGTGGTCTGAGCTTCTCCTCGGTGGTCTAAGTTTTTTTGTCGTTGTTTTTATCCCAATAAAACATGTTCTTGCAGCTTATTGCTTATAAATTACAATCTATTTGAGAGTCAATGGAGAGAAACATGTTGAGATAAAATAAACAATGGAAATACTCTAAAAGAGCTGCTCCGTTTTATTTATTATAAAAGCAAGATTACGATCATGTTAATGGTAAGGTCTAGATGCCTGTAGTGTTTCAGTGCAGTGATGACAGTTGATTTTAGACAGGTGAGGCCGGCAGCTGATTATTGATACCTCATGCTCCGAGTTATCGCAGCTGCTGCTGCTCATCTCAGCTGCCCGTCCACGCTCGGCCTTGAACATAAATACAATTAATACCTTAGCTTTATTACCAGGGTGATGACCGGACCGTCACACAGGCAAAGTGCTGTTGTGTGAACATGGACACACAGTAAGACAATCTTTCATTGACTATGAGCCTGTCACACACGGAGAGAAGGACCTCCATTGTTGACATGCTGCTAGTCACACAACCAGTTTACATGTGTCACGGATTTAAGCCTCGTCTGCAGACATCTGTGCAAACTGGGGAGAAAAGTCTGCATGATGTTTTAGCTCCATCTTAGAGTTAGATTTTTCCTTCATTGCAATGTTGGTTCTTCATGTTTTGCTGTGTGTTAGTGCTTTGAATCAAGGTAAGACTATAGTAAAGTCCTTCTTGGGTTTTGATCCATTTTCCTTGCTACCAGTCACATTTCTCTTCACTCTACCCTTCCTGTCAATATCAGGAGAGATCACTTTTTTCCTTTTGTCAAATTGTTCTCCATTGCACTTTAGTTTAAGTTGAATTTAGAATTACAGGTTTGTTCTCATGTTGCTCTAATCACACTGACTTCCACGATACAGTATCTACAGTATCATTTGGTTTCTCTGCATGGTCTGCAATCATCCAATAAATCGCCAGTAGGCATTTAATAGATGCACTTGAGCATCTTACACTATGAACAACATACAGACACAGACTTCTGTCGGCACACTTGGGAAGCTCTTAATCTGTCACCAAAGCACTTGAAGCATCCACATAAGCAGCAGCTGGGCTCCTGCTGCCCTGTCAGGAAGTCTGAACCAAAATCTTGGAGGAGCTACGATGTCCTTCCCAACATCCTTGCCCAGAGACGTGGAGAAGCCACGAGTCCCCGGGTCCCCCACACTGGTCAACCAGGCTGCCGTGTTTGTGGCCCTAAACTCCACTCTGTCCTTCGTGGATTGATGTTCCCTCTGGATATCTGCCTTGGATCACAGTCATATAACACAGCTGACCTCATTAGACCCAGTGCAGTTGCATTTTATCAGAATGCAGGTTTATGAGGTGCGAAACGCTAACATGTAAGGCCTAAACTAAACCCTTGTCGCCTGATAATCGAGGTGTGAAGGACAATGGCTCTAAATAAAAAAGGATAGCTGGAAGAGGTAGGGCAAGTTTTATTGTTGCCACTATCACTCCCCCTCTGGCCTCCACCAGTGCCCTAGGACTCACTGGCTCAGTGGAATAATGGCAGGGCTGGAGATAAATAGACATGTCCATGGCACCTGGAAATCAAGGGGTGGGGCTACTGCTGCCTGGGAAACGGGATTCCTTGCAAGTTCATTGGCTGTCAGGGTGTTGACCGAGATTTGCTGGGGCTATAAAAAACTTGCTTTGTTTTGAAAGTCTCTGTAGACAGACGGAGAGCGTGGACACCTTCTACCCTCACATCTGAGTTTTTGCGACCCAAGAAGATTCAAACCAAACGGATTTTAGAGTGTCTTTGGGTGCAGCTGGACTTGCCATGCCCGGAGTGAACCTGGACTTCCTCCCAGCCTCACAGGCTCCAGAGGCTTTGGGCAGCCCAGATAGTCTTTGTGCCGAGTCCGGCCTGGAGGAAGTGATAGGCGATCTGTTCGCGCAGGAGGAGGCAGATGATGAAGAGGAGCCATTTTGCCAGAGCAAATTTGAATTAACATTACAGTGTGCAGTGGGGGAGATCCACTGTGACCTGCAGGCCTTTGGGAAGAGAGTGGATGCCCGTCTGGAGAAGGCAGCAGCTCAGGTGGATCCTCTGGCCGAGGCCGTTGCCTGGCTGCAGGAGGAGAACCTCAGGCTGAGGATTCAGCAAGAAAGTCTGGCGAGGCAAGTGGAGGCCTTGTGCCAGGCGATGGGGCTCCCCGGTTCCTCACTGCCCAGCAAAGACGGCTCACCTACGGTTCCACGTGAAAACCAAACGCCATCTGGTGATTTTCCAACATCATGCAGTGATTCTCCAGCCTGCACACCTGAGGACACTGCACCACATGGTACTTCATCCTGCACTCCCCAAGATTTTTCATCCAGTGGCGACATTCTAGTTCCATCAAGCATACTAAAGGAGCCTTCATCATGCCTCCAGGACTTAGACTCTGCAGGGCCAAGCACACCTCAGAATCCAGAGCCTTCACCTGTCCCCCACCCGCCCACCTTTGCAACCTGCCGCTCCCTCTCTGCTCCCTCTCTGATGGCAAACATTTCTTGCAACAACAGCACGGTACTGCTCTCTGTTAATGGGTCTGTGTGTTATTATCACCCCCCCTTTTAAATAAGCTGCATGAAGAATGGCAATGTCTGTTATTCCAGCGTTGACAAGCTTTTACGTGCCATGTCACTGACTGTTCTTGCTCACATACTTGTCGAGCTGCCGTTCCAACATTGGCTTTAATCGTACATTTTGTCCTCACTTCCTTTTTACAAAAAGCTTCCGACCATCTCAGCTGTCAGTCACTTATAACAGATTGTGTTTATGTGGAGGTATTCCAATCCTCTGGCACCATTTGTTTGTGATCCTAGCAATCACTCATGTGTGTTTGTATGCAAGTGGTCAGCTGAGTGGATACTGATTTTGTGGTGGAGGAAAAAATGACCATGTTTTTATTCGTAACAGTGGTTCTGGGCTATAGTTTACCATCTTCAGAACATCCATGTTCACTTTTCAATACAGCTTCATGACTGACAGGATAACCCTCTCTTTAGCCTTACTTGCTCTATGTACTCTCATACAAATCCCATATAAATCACTGTGTTTGTATTCAGTGTTCATGTTCCTGATGAATCCAGCAGATAGAGATGATCTTTTTAAAAAAAGATCTATTTTTCTACTATTTTTCCTCAATGCCTTTGTGAAATCCACTATTTCTTTCATGTCAGCGTTTAATAATTCCACTGGGAGAGACTGTATTGTAGGTCAAAGTGATGAGTCAAAATGTTTTGATTGTTTTTTGTAGCTCGTATTACAGAAGAACCAAACAAAAGAGCGTGTGTGTGTCACAGTGACTCAGATGCTGAAGCTGAATTCAGATCGAGTACGAAGGTTATCTTGGATTTTCACACCCCACTCACATTCCCCCGTTGCCTGAATCAAAGCGCTTGTTTGGGATGTTGTGTCCCAAAACATTCCTCATCGGTCAAGTGCCTCTCAGTCCAGTCTGTCTCGTGTCCAGAAAAGTCTTAAAACCAATGGCCAACTGTGGTCGCTGTGGCCGTGCTGGACATTGTCCCTTCCTGGTGGGATCTGGCCCCGATCGGGCCCCGCAGGGAGGAGGGCTGGGGAGGCTGTGGATAGGGACAAGGCCAGCTGTTTGAGCTATATCTGGACGTGGACTCGGTTACAACAAAAGCATTGAAGCCCCAGCTAGAGCTCACGGTGCGCCACAGGCATTCAGAAACATATGGAAGGAACGTTTAAGAGGTGTTTTTCTGTAGGATTTATGGTGACTGCAAATATGCTGGTAGACATCCAGGTTTATATCAACAACCTATAATGGTGCGATTGTCCTCTTGGTGCTCTACTTCCTCTTCAGCCTACTCCCTCCACTCCTTCTGTGGTGAACATACCGATACCTCAGAGTTTATATCTGCTAATGCATTGTTCCAATCCTCCAGCCCTAATGGTGTACCGTACCTGTCACATAAACTCGTGCTTCGCAGCAGCTCAGTATCATTTGGACACTCGGCGTGTCAGTCACACTCCATGAACTACGTTAACAGGAACCTGGCAGGGCTGCTCTCCCTCTCATGTGCTTACTGTTGCCCTCTCTTGCACGGCTGGAAGGCGGAGGGGGTGGAAGAAATGATGAGACGTGGTGAGCTGGCAGTCTGGTTACAAAAAGAGATTATTAGTGAGTCTACTTCACGCACTCAAGCCTATTAAGGCTGCAGTGTGTTAAACCAGTGTTCTACTGTGCTTTTTACATCCTAAATGTTCCTAAATGTCAACCTAGAAGCCAGAGCTCCAGGTTTGGAGATTCTTCCTGCAGGAGCTCTTAGACGGCAATGCACACATCCAACTAACAATGACACACAATCCCGTGACTGTGCTTTATTTTGCATGTCTGGATGTTGTTGCTCACTGCGTGTGTTCCTGTTATGTGTCGTGTGCAGATGGAGACGGAGCCCGTCGTGGCCTCTGAGCCGGTGTTTTCGGTTGGACCGTCTGCCCAGGTGGTGTGTCCCGTCCCGGCCATCCCCAACGGCTCCGGTTCTCAGGCCAAACTTGACGAGCACTCTGGAAAACTGACTGCAGAACAGCTGGCTGCCATCGAGGACGAAGAGCTCCTTGACAAAATGGTACTTAACACCCAAGATATGATTCTGCTTTATTTAGGTTTGAAATCACCAAATGTAACAAAGTGTATTAACACTAAATCTCACCAGCTATATGGCGGCCCCTGCATGCATAAATACAGACATGCCACTTTGGCTTTTTGCGAGGAATGACCTCATTGTTTCCGTTTATGTGTTTTTTTTTTCTCTCTTCCACAGTTAGATGAGTCAAAAGACTTCGAGGAGAGGAAGATGATCCGTGCAGCCATGAGAGACCTTCGCAAGAAAAAGAGAGGTAACGGAACAAAGAAGAAAATCTCTTCTTCCAACCACATGACATTTTTTTGCTTCTTTTCCCAAATAAAAAAAGGTATATACACTACCTTATTATAACCATCAGATGATTTTTAATTTACCAGCCATTTCTGTATGATTTCTATCCATTCTGCCTTCAGAGGCCAAGCTGGGATGTACTCAAGAAGAAATAGGTAGGGCAGGTTGGTGTGCAGTGTGTATTAACTATTGATACGTGCCTGCGTTTGTCTCATTGTTTGCACCATCCTGCCATTGTCGGATCACTCAGACCACTTTAGTAGATGATTGATGTGTTGACGGTTTTCTTAACGTGCATGAATCCTGGTTTCACACTCACCTCGGTGTCCTGCAACGTTGTTATTGAAACGTCCACCACGTTTAGTGCATTCTCTGTTTTGCAGTGAGCACTCACCATGTGGTTTCACCAGGTGTCTGGTTGCATCGAGCTCACAGCTGAACCTCGCCTAATTGGATTCCCAGATCTGTACAAGTTCAGTGCACTCGCTGGCATGGAACATAGGAAGGGCAGGGGAAAAAAAGATATATATGGACAAAACTAAACAGAGTGTCTAAGAATAACTGTCTGATGCTGCGTTGGGTGTTTAATACATTGTCATGTAAAAGATGGAGGAAGCACTGCAGGTGGGCAGGTATCCGTATTCTGGACATGGCGCTCCACAGGGGACGATCAGAGTGCGTTTGCTTCTTTGCTCTGTGATGTGCAGTACATATTACTTTGGCTCGGCTGCGATCCTTCACCTCAAATTTGGAAAGCCCTGTTTAAATCCGTCTTTGTGGCAGTCGGATGAGGTGCTGTCAGTTTGTTTAGGACCTTTTGTCCCCCTCCTCCTCCTCTTTTTCCACTGACATCATCTCTCTACCTCTCTGCCCCTTCTCTGCCCCTTCTCTCCTCCTCCCCCCCCCCCCCCCCAGACCAGAGAGAAAAGGAGCGCGAGACCCGTCTGCAGGAGCTCCGGCAGCAGAGAGAGGAGCGAACACAGAAAGGCCGTGCTGGGGTCGGAGCCGGAGAGACTGTGATGAGGAAGGTGGAGAAGTCGGCGGATGGCTCCAGCCTGAGCCAAGTCACCAAGACGGATCGCTTCGCCTCGTCTGGTAGTACTTTTCTTTACGTTTCCTGTGCATTTCTGAACTTTGTTTGAACCTTTCTTAGAACCTGTATTTAACTACCTGAGAGCAAAGAAGTGATTCTAGTCTTTCACAGTTTAAAGACACAAAAGACATCTCGTGAAGAAAAAAGTAAACAATAGAAGATGCTGACAGTCTGGAAACGGGTATGTCCAATATGTATTTAATTTAAAGTGTGTGTTTTTGGTTTTAGATGATGGGAGCAGATCAACACGCAGCACAATGGTCGAGGCCAGTTATGTTCAGAAAACAGACAGTGAGTCATATATTATTACTATACAGTATTGAGAGCAAAATAAAGTATATGTATATAATATATTAATTTGGTTGTTATTATCTCAGGAGGGACAGTCCAGTCAAAATCATACAGCTACAGCTCTTCGTCATCATCCTCCTCCAACACAAACAAAAAAGTGGGCAGGTAGGTGATGATCAGCACAACGACACAAAATTTTAAGTCAACGCACATTCACAGATTAACTCGGTGTCCGCGTCCCTGCCTCAGTGTGTTTGACCGCGAGGATGACGCGTCGTCTCGAGGCGGCAGCGGCGGGTTGGCCGCGGTGGAGCGGAGGCAAGCGGAGCGGCGCAAAGAGCTGATGAGGGCTCAGACTCTGCCGAAGACCTCGGCCATGCAGGCCCGGAAAGCCATGATAGAGAAGCTGGAGAAGGAGGGAGGCGGGTAAGAATTAACGGAGAGGTGTTACCACCAAAGAAAGAAAAGGAGCGGGTCGAAGCATGTAAATATTAACACAAAGCTCGTCTTTCAGCCCTGGAAATCCGGCGGTTGCCAAGGTAAACAAGGTCCAGCGTTCCACCAGCTTTGGTGTACCCAACGCAAACTCCATCAAGCAGATGCTGCTCGACTGGTGCCGCGCCAAGACCCGCTCGTATGAGGTGAGCCGAGCAGCAACGGCTACCAACTCTGTGTTTGGTGCTCATCTTTAATGTCAGCCAGGGAAGCTGAGACTGAACCTGATGAGACAAACCCTGAGATAATATTTTCCTCCTCCGGGAATGTTTCCATCACTTATCTGTCCGTGATAGATCTGTATTTATTCTGTCTACTCTGTCTTCTCCCTTCAGCATGTGGATATTCAGAATTTTTCATCCAGCTGGAGCAACGGCATGGCGTTCTGTGCCCTGGTGCATAATTTCTTCCCTGAATCCTTTGACTACGACTCCCTGAGCCCCAGCAACCGCAGGCAAAACTTTGAGGTGGCCTTCACCACGGCAGAGTGAGTACACAGAGAACATCCCGTTTGTCCCAGTAACATGTCCACTAACCACATCGGTTCCACTATTCTGTTGAAGTTTTGACAGCGAGCGAGAGCTTCAACCAACCTTTTGTTGCAGAAACCACATCAACAGCAGCGAACCTTTTGTTGTTTTGTTAAGCTTGGCAGAGAGAACGGCAGGATATTTGGAGAAACCAGCGGAAGAAGCTGCTGCCGCCTCTTCTCTTAATCTTTATCTTCCAACCACGGCCGTCGTGGGCAAGTTTTCCCAAACCGTCGCATTTCTCCTTTTTTTTTTTGCATCATACAGATTTTTCACATGCTTCTCTCGTTAAAAAATCCACCTCCAGCTTTAATTCAGTTGCTCTTCGCCAACATGTGCTCGAGCCTGAAGGACGGACGGAAAACACGTGGAAGCTCCTCGACTGATGTCCCGGTGTTAACTTTCCCCCGTCTCTCCCAGGTGTATCGAACCACCTCAAGGCTTCTCCTCTAATTACTCCACCTCTAAACCTCCACTCTCCATCTGTCCTCTACTATGAGTAACTGCTGTGACACCCTCCATCTGCTCTAAACCAGAGACCCATGAGCAAACCCTCCCCAAACAACCACCAGGTTAAAAAACGAAACGGACGAGCTCTCGGCTACATCTCCCCTCCTTTTTTTACTCCTAATCTCTCTCCTCTTCCTCTCTCTTCCTCATCCCTCTTGCATCACACCATCCTCACTTTGTGATGCCGCGACCCCACCACCTGTATGTGTGTGTGTGTGTGTGTGTGTGCTCACATGCTCCCAGTAGGACCATGTCTATGCTGATGATGATATTCATGCTCTGAACTCCAGACTCTCACCACAGCCCCCCATCTTTCCACCTTCTATGTTGCACTATCACTCCCTTCCCTGGGCACCCCGACCCTCCCAGCAGTTATCTGGAATCCCGACACATACACTGTTTTCACACACACACTTCATCCTGTGCACCGGTATGTTTTTAGAGTCACCATTATGTTTTTGTCTTGTGTTTTGTTGTGTTTTTTTGCAGAATCCTTGTTGTTTTTTTCATCGTGTCTTGTGTGTCTGACGGAACGTCGTCAGATCGAAAAGGTCAAAAGTCGCACAGAAAAAAACAACAACAAACAAAAGGGCTAAATGAGCATCACCTGACGCTCATTTGACGTTTTGTTTTGTCTCATGTATGTGTGTGTGTTTGCCACATACTGTATGTATCATGATGTTCATGAAGCATGTCAACTCATGGATATATTTGTGTACACAGAGAATGTAATGTTATTGTTTCTTTTTGTGTCATTTCTCTCTCCCTCTCTTTTCACCCTGACTCCTTTTTTGTTTTTTGTTTGGCTGCTCACTGCTCTGTTTTTCTTCCACTCTTTCCCACACTTTGTCCACTATCTCTGTCCTGTTCCTTCTCTTCTTCTTATCTGTACGTCACTCTCCTCCTCCTCCTCTTCTTTGTTTCTATCTCTTTGGGTCTGCCTTTCCTTCCTGTCCTCGTCCTCCCCCGTCTTCCCCCCCTCCCCTCCTGCCGGGTGCGGACACAGGAAACTGGTGGACTGTCCCCAGCTGTTGGATGTGGACGACATGGTGAAGATGCGCGAGCCCGATTGGAAGTGTGTGTATACGTACCTACAGGAGTTCTACAGGGGTCTGGTGACGAAGGGCCTGGTTAAAACCAAAAACTCCTCCTAGAGTCGCACCCCACCTTTAACTGAACCCATGGTGAGAGAGGGGGCAAACCTGCGAAGAAACCTCGCTTTGGTTCTGAGAGATGGGATGGAGGGGGTGTGTGTTATTGTGTGTGTGTGTGTGTCTGTAACTGCATGTTTTAAAGCAGCTGTTAGGATTTAAATCAAGCATAGTGTTTCAGAAAACTCCTTTATTGGCCGGTTTTGGCTATTTGATCCTTCATGTTAATCTGAAGCCACTCAGGCCTAAAGTACCAAACATGGTATGTGTGTGTGTGTGTGTGTGTGTCCATGTGTGCATTTCTGCATAGTCAGACTATGGCTCAGGCAGAGAGCCAGGACCATCTGCAGCTCAGCGCTTTAAAAGGATCTGCTGTATCACAATGTTTCAAACAGAGAAGTGAAGAAACAAAGCAGAGAACGGAAAGGCCGTGTTGTCCACTGACTTTTAATCAAGCGTGAGTTTACAGGTGTTTATGCTTGTAAAGCCTTATAAAGATAGTGTCACGGTAAAGTACAGAATGACCCCACGTCTGCACTTAAATTACAACACCAAATTTATGTTGTTGACATTAGTTTTATTTTTTATTTGAGACATTGACCCTCATGCTGTTACTCTACACTGTTTGTGTAAGACGGCTCACAGGGTTTACAGTATGTGGAGATATAACGCCACCCTGTGGTCACTCTCTGCATTGCTCACTTGTGACGTCTGTTCCTAAAAATGTTTATTGAAACACGCTGCATTACTGAAGTTTATTTAGAGAGCTTTTGAAAGGGTTTCCACACCGAGTCAGATAAGGATAAGAAAAGGAGTCTTCTACCAGCCTGTGTGTTATTTCTCATACTGTCTGTATGCCGTTCCTCAGGACCTACGCCAACTGCATGCCTTTGCTGGAAGTGGAGGACATGATGATCATGGGCAACAAACCCGACTCCAAATGCGTCTTCACCTACGTACAGTCTCTGGTCAACCACCTGCGCAGATATGAGATGTCCATGGGTCGGCCCTGTGACCTCTGACCTGTGCTCGGTGAGCGTCCCCCCCCAGCTCCATCTCCACCTGATGACCGCCTCCAGGCTGCGTCACAGAGTTGCTCATCTCTGATGGACAAGTCGGGGATTGTGTGTGTGTGTGTGACAGTTTGCTTATTATCTTTGTTGGTCGTGGTGAAGTGTATTCATTGTTTCATTAACACAAAGTTCAGCTTTCTCCTTCAAGAGAGCGCCAAAGTTTTTATAAGACTACCTATAAAGCTTTAAAAAAAAATGTTTTGTACTCTGCATCTTTAACATGCAGCAGCTGTCTTACTACGCTAGTGTACTGAAAAACACATCAAGAGAAAAAGGACAAATATTTTTATAGTATTTTCCCTTTTAAGTTATTTATACCTACATTTTTCTTGGCTACTTTTTTTGTAATCTGCTCGCATTGCTGTTGGTAATTCCACCAAAAAAGAAAAATACACCCAACCATATGATGCAGTATTTGGTTTTCATTTCGGTACTTTTTTAACTTTTACCAAACTCTGGCTGCTTGATGTATTTTAATTAAGTTATTACTATCCTCATGTTGATGTTATCAATTAGCATTTTCATATTTAAAACATGAGCAGAGGGAGGTTTCCTTCATTGGTCAATAGTTATGATTAATCCCACCTTTTACTCTACAGTGCTACTGAGAACATGTTTCACTGTATCTTCATACGATAACTTTAACAGGAAAAATGTTTGCAGTCAGACACATTTTTATTCCACTAGGAAGAAAACAAGAGTGGGTTGTTGAGCTGAGTTATATCATGACTTGCTTCTTGGTGATGATTGACAGCATACATGTATGTCGAGTACAGCCGAGCTGCCATCATCCTTGACTTGCCCTGCCAAGCGCACTCACACAGCTCTTTTTGCGGACTCTTTATTTATGTTTGAGTAGATTTATTTCAAATATATTTTGTTATTTTGTTAGTGTGAACATGACACTTTTAAAAGCTTTGTTTAACGTTAGTCAGTAAGCTGAAGGTGTCGCAATGTTTTGTGAAACTAATCTGGGTCACATTTTGGATGAGTTAATGGGCCCGATGAAAGCCGGCTTTCTGTTTAAAACGTTCGTAATTATAATTGAACCTAAGTGCATATTGTATATTTTACAACGTGAAGCTAAAGAAAACATTTTAAAGACTATTTTCTTTTTTTCTGCTTGTATAATGAAGATTCCTTTGAGATGTTGAAAATCTGATGGTTTTGGAGCTGAATGAGCTTGATGAAACTTATTTCTCAATGCTCTGTTTTAGTAGATTTAGGGATATTATTTGAGAATTATTCCACCGCTGCTCACGGAAAAACAAAAGCCTTCCACAGAGCAGCGAGTTCTGTAAATACAAGCTTAAACACATGATTTCATGTTTCTGTGCACCACAGTTAAATGTGAATTAAACCAATTTGAGAACTGATTGTGTTTGTTGCTCTGAATTGTCTCATTTAATGTTTGCATTTTCCACGCCAGATTATTATGTCAAACATGCTTACATTCATGCATGGAAGAATCAGACATGAGAACATGAATATTCAACACAGCAGGGACGGGGGATGATTTGTTTTTTCAAGTATTTTATTGTTTTCTTATTTTGCAATGCTTTGGCTTGAATCCTCTTGTGTGCATCGGTCCAACCCACCAGAACATGTAGCATCAGCCTCAGGCCAGTCAGGCAGTTTTCAGCCTGAGGCTTCATTCAGTTTCACAGCAGGTAGGAAGCAATCAGACACAAGGGGGAGTCAAGTGAGGCAAAGACGCTGGAGACAGTTGACACATGATGGACCAAAATAAAACACACACACTTACAATCTTTGTGTAGAGAGTAGAAAAGCACTCACAAAGCAGCATGTTTGGTTATTAATGCTGCAAAAAAAACGAGAAACGGCAAGATTCATATGTGCAAATTCAGACCGTGGACCTTTTAAAGGCCTTTTGCTGATGCTAAGATTGTGCCCTTGCCCAAGCGCCGATCCACGATCTGCTGGTTTTATTTTGAAATGACATGCATTTCTGTCATTAACTCTAACAACCAGCCGGTCCTGGAGCAACTCTGGGGCTTAGTGGTTCGGTGAGATTCCTACTTTTCTCCACTCTGGAGGGTTATAGGTCGGTATGCTTGGCGTCTGCACTGGGCTCCGAGGAGGCGTTTTCTGTGACAGGAGAAGAAGTGGAGGGCTTGTACTCTGGCTCGTCTTTAAACGGACTGTCTTTGGCAGGAGAGAAGCGGAACTCCTCCGGCACCTCGTCCTCAGGTTCGGCCTTCTTGTAGAAGCCAAGATCCGCCAGCAGCTTGTTGATCTCAGAGCGGGTCATGTCGGACAGGTCGATCCTCTGGAGGACACACATTCGGGTTAAAACACAACTCCAAAACACGATGTTAACGCTAATGTTGCTCTGTGTCTGCTGGATGTGTTGATTGGCAACAGTTTGTGAGCAAATTTGGCATAACAGCTGTAAAATGTGAAGTCAGATGTAGGTTTACAGCTTAGTGTGGAGTTCTGCCCCCAAGTGGCCAGAAAATGGTCAATGCAGCTAGGATTTCTTCATGTAGTTCACTTTCGGACTTTGCAAATATAAAGACTCACATCCAGCTCTTCATGATAGTGGTTCAGGAGGACGAGCTCAGGGTCGGCCCCAGGAATGTGCTTCATCACCAGGTTATGGCTGAGGAAGGGACAGTCAAGGATATTGGCACGGAGAGAAAATGCTGCACACATATATAAAGCAGTTAAGAACAAGTAACATTAGTGCACTTGACTCAAAAGGATACTAAAGAGGAATATCCTGGACCACAAAGGCTTTGACCTGCAGACAGGGGTGGGGGTTAGTGCTGGGGTTCAGATCTGTGGGGGATTATGTGAAACTCCATACGTGCAATATAAAATGAGCAACAGTGAGGACTAGGCTTCAGTCTCGGCCTGCAGCGTGTTGTCCATATAGTTTCTGTTGATCACATGGCCGAGGGTAACTCACCTCTCTGAGCCTGTTCAGCTGTCATCCACCGCACGTCTGGAAAGAGAACAAAAGATGCATGAAAGAGCCACAAGCAGATCTCAGACGTTGAAAACTAGGACATGAGCCACTGAAATGTGCCATCGGCGTGTATTTTCCCCATGAAGATGACTACAACTCTTCAATTAGCCTCCCTGTTCACTTCCAATCCCTTGTGTTCTGGTGTGATTGCAGCGTTGCTTTGAGAGCATCTAGATCTGGGATCCTAACCCAGTTGTGTCGAAATCTGAGCCGTAGGTATCGAGTCCAACCCAACAATAGGAACAGATAACACCCTTTTCTTTGATGATGATGATGAAGATGATGTGTGGTGATTTGGTGACACCCTGGGGCAACAAGGGTTTCACACAAAAACGAGGGTTGAGTTTCAGAAACTTTTGTGTATGAATCTGAGCTCCAGTTTCACGCTTCAGTCCATTTCCTGCTCAACTACAAATGCCTAAGTCTATTCCATTATGCTCACATGAGATAAATGTATTGTCTTAATTGGGGAGCAGACTCCATGCATCCTCTTCTTCCTCCCCGGAAGAATCACTCACGCATGCGCACAGCTCGGGAAATTTGACGAATTAAAAAAAAAAAAAAGGCATCCATTCACACATTTAACACAAATCTTTGTGGGAGAATGACGCCGCGGCCTGCCGTCTCCTCCGTATGATGGACGGTGTTACTCTACCTCCACCCGCGCCCTCGCCATCCCGTCCAGTTTCGCCGCGTCCACGTCGTAGGCCGAGGCGCAGCGAAGTAAACCGGCCAACACGACCAGCCACATTGTGCCTTCTGGTTCAGATCGTGGGACCGGGACCAGTTCTGCTCCAAGACCAGCACTTGCAGATGTCTGTCGGGTAAGTAACGTAACCGGAGTGAGGAGGAGAGGAGGAGTGTGTGTGCAGGGATGTCACATCCGGATCTCTTGCCACGTCAAACGTTTCTCCCAGAGGAGGGAAAGAGGCGTGGAGAGAGCGCCCATTGGTTATCCGCGAGACCCCCATCAGAAGTTAATCCTACAGATTTGATATACAATCTATGGTTAATCCTCACTTTAAAAAGATGACTTTTATATTTAAAAAATAGGATAGCTACTGTAATAAAGTTATTATACAAACATTACAGCATAATTGTGAATGTGGTAAAAAATCTGATCTGGAGGGAAATTAATCAGGTGTTATATTCAGGAGCCTGTCATGACATGTGATATTTGCCATATTCTAGGACTACATGGTCATATTACAATCTATGTTCAGTCAATATTATGTCATATACACACACAGTGGCTGAAGATCTCAGTGTAATACGACAACAACTTTAGCTGCCTTAAGTGGAAGCTTTGATGAGTTACAAATGAAGATGGAGTAGAAGAACACTAAAGAGATATAATGAGAAAATTATAATAACCACGACCGCAGCACTGACCTACATACTGCACAAAAGGCCGTGCTGTTGTCAGGTGTGTGATTCATCGCAGAGGAGAAAGACATACGGCACTGCTGGTCCACAATACAATAGGCCCATTGAAAGGATGAAAGAAGATTTTAAAAACTCAGATTTTAGCATTTCGCTTACTTCTATAGTAATTTAAGTAAAAGTAGTAGTTTAGTAACTAAAAGACTACAAAAGCTTATGATGTACTTTTATGTACTCCATACTTTTTAATGAGAAAACAGTGTTGGAAATGCCTCATTAGTATACATTTTATAAAAGCAACAGGCATTTTAGAGATCAAGGAGACTGAATCTGTACTGTACCGTCAGGTGTTGCCACGGCAACATCTCATCCCATGCTTTAGCTCAGTGTAGAGGTGTTGTTGCACCCGGGAAGTAAACTGCTGTCAGAAAACTAAGATTTTAATGTTTGTATATGACAGTAGGTGTACTAGTTACGTTCTTACTTAGACATGTTTATGTGCAGTAAATACAACGGTATGTTGGTTTATAATCATCCATTAAACTGAAAACAAGCTAAGTGCTGAGTTACTATATTTATTCAAATTAAATAAAGGTGGTGCAAAGTACAAATCAAGGTGCAACTAACGAATGTTAGTGCAGGTTACCAGTTACAGTGGTCCAAATTACAAGCAAGCAAATTTGATTAATTACTACATCTCTCAAGGGATTTTGCGCCATTAAAGTACATTATCATCCAGAGTGAGTCCTGCAGGAATAGCTAAGTTTGGGCCACGTCTAGTTTGAAGAGTATGAAGGGTTATCAGCCAATACAAACAGTGTGTCTTAACAGAGCACAGATATGTGTGTATATGTATCTAGAGCAGGTTTATAGGAAGAGGTTTTTAAAAGCTTATTATTTAGATGAGTACTTAATTTGGGACTTACTGGAGGCCAAACAGGCAGCTCCCTGACATCTTAAGTAAGTTCAGTGTGGATTTCGCTCATACTGTGTCAAGCAAATCTAACTTGACCTTTGTCAACTGATCAAAACCAAGTCCACAAACATAATACTTCTATAGGGGTTTTCCTACAAAGTGTTACTACAAAGGGCCAATGAAAAATGCAGGTGCTTCTACTTTAGAGGCATTGGAGGCTATAAGGCCACAGAACATCTTCTGTAATTATACCACGTACTTCGCCGCACTGAACACTAGGCGTCAGTAGTGCTTCACCACTCACGACTCATGCTATGTAGAGCAAACCATTCAAATCGGCACTGTTGAATAGTTAATAGGCAATTAGGCTCGCGCCCTAAACATAGGCTAACGCTAAGTTGTGGTTATGTAAAGCAGTGTCGAGTCGCTGCGTGTAACGGAGGGATTGTCCTCTCAGCTCACAAACGGAAGTCGTGTTTGTCTAATTGCTGGTGTATTTCCTGTCTACCTACTGTAGTTCTGTCAGCCTCGTTACTGTCCTGATCAACCGAACATCGTTGGCAGCCAGTGGTCGCTCATTTACGGAAGCGCGCGCGCCCGCGCTCTCTCTCTCTCTCTCTCTGTCTCCCTCTCGTGCCGTTCCGGACGTCTTCTTTAATTTGAAGGGCACGAGGAAGGCACGGTACTCACAGGCGTGCGCGTGCTGCCGCAGCCCGTGTCTTTGAACGCAGGAGGAGACGTTTGTGTGTCTGATATTATGTAGCCCGCTGGGCGAATCTGTCCGCCAGCATAGCTCCGGAGACACCTGTCATCTCCCTGCCGAGGAAGGAGGGAAGGCGCTGGGATGCCGATGGTTTCATCGACTGGGAAGGAAAGTTCAGCGTGTTTGCGGTTAACGTTTCACTTCTTCTTCTCCTCGTGGACATTGTAGCCTAAATGCACATCCTCCACCGAGGCTGACTGGACGCAACATTTGTAGATACGGTTTACTCGAGATCCATCAGCTGTCAAGATCCTCATCACAGAAGAACCAAACACAGGTAAAGGTGAGGCGTGTTTGTCTTTATAATGTAACAGGACGTGCTTCGGTTGTGGTGACAGCAGAGACGCCAACACAGGAGAGATGGTTTTGTTTACTTTAGTTTAATCCTGACATCACCTGTAAACATGATCCCTGAAAGCCGATCCTCATACTGGGTGTAGGTGTCCACACGAGAAGGGATATTGATACTGTATACAGCATTTTGTTTGCAACCTAAAACCCTGCTTTTCTTCAGTGCTCTAGATCATGCTTATGGCACTGGCATTTTCCTCCCTCATCTCTCCACACACACACACAAATACAAGCACACGCAGGCACCCATGTGTCTCAGTCTGATGGCAAAACACTGACATAAAATGATTTGGCTTCCTTTTCAGCCAGACACAAATAAAATGCCCTTGAAGCAGGAGTGTAATTAGGCCAGATACTGTGTCTATATCTGCTACTGTCCTCGTTCAGCGGAGGCATCAGACAGTTCAGTATGTAAATATGTATATATATCTCCCCATAGGGCCAAATACCAGTGTCCGCTTCCCTGATAGCAACTAGAACTAGTGTTTACATAACAGAGAATAACCTATCACATGACACCTCCTCTCAAAAAGCCTTCACTTGGCAGGAATATTTGGATAAATGTGAAGCCAGAAGCTGATTACTAACTCACTCATTGTGCTCATAAATGGTATAAACATATATGCTTTCCCCTTGCAGTCCTTTAGATTCCAGTGCTTGGGGGGCATTAGGATTGCAGTTACATGCAATAATGTAATGTAATGTGATAGATGCACTGCAGGCAGATTCAGCTGCATTCATTACAATCCGTAGCTAAAGCTATTGCAACAGTTTCCACATATTTCTTAATTCTTATTTTAAAAAAACAGTAACTGGGCAGGAAGGAAATTGTGTGCAATGAACCGACCTCACTATAAGATAGTGTTGCTACATTTGGCCTGTTTCACATGCTACACCAGCCTCTGTAGATTTATTTTTATCGTCCCTAATGAGTTTTTGTCGTTGCGTTTCATTCCTGCACACAGATTACGTTGGGCCGAATGAAAAGCTTTATCCCAATTACTGGACATTGTGCAATGTATGCATGTCAATTATTTGGTGAACCAGATGCTGCTTTCTGCATCTGATAACAACACAGTGACCATTTTCCTCCACAGCGGGGCTTTTAAACAGAATCAAGCCAAAGTAAATGTTTCCATTTTGCTGAATTGTTAATCGACAGAATCTGAAATTGCAACTTGCATTATAATTTTGCAGATTCAGACAATGTACTCGATGTCGTCAGCACATTCCTTCAGAGTTAAACTATAAGCAAAGTCATTTTGACATCCTACAGCCTCGGCTGTGAGCTGATCAGAAAGATGAGCCCCCCCTGGATACAGGGGAGTGATGCTCGGTGGCACTAGGACCCTGGAGGAGCCATTTACAGCTGTGGCAGCAGCTGCCGGAGTCATTCTGTCCGGGTCATCATTAGTATCCCTGTCACAGGGGCATATGGCCCTGGAGGCCCTGAACACCAACACTCTGCCTGGCTGTAACCTCAACATTAAACATTGCAGAGGTCGGCAAAATGTGATCAACGCTAAGATTGGAATCGCTGTAATGCAGCCATGCAAAGCCAAGGATTTAAGATAAAAGATAATGTGAGCATATAGGTGGCTCCCTTTGCGATTACCCTCTAAATAAAGAGACATGAAACATGGCTTCTGACCCCTCAAGAGACTCCAAAACTATCGTTGTCAAATAACCCCCTCCATTAGGCTGGCGAGAGCCGGCTGTTTGGGTTCCACTACATCCTTCCTGCCCAGAGGAGGACGCGTTTAAACACCATGACACATTTGTTATTATCAAATCATTCCGCTCTCTTTTCGGTGAATGAGAGTGGAATAAGTAGTGGTGCTCTGTCCTCACTGTTACCAGAAATATTTAGCCCTTTCTCTGCCATACATGAAGAATTTTAACATATTTTGTGAGCAAAGGAATAACTGCATTATATGTCGATTTTGGCATGAAGTAAGAAGTGTCCCTCCATGTGCTATTTCCACCTTAATCAGTGTCCATGCAATGTTTTCCTTCTTTCATTTCCACCCGAGTCTGACATGCTCTACCTCCCCTTTCTCCAGTTTCCCCCCAATGTTCCTGAACATGTTGCCACTGATTATGATCAACGTTGTTATGGCGGTGGCTGCTGAGACTGTGGCGATGACGTCATTAATAGTGACGGCGAGGTGGTTGGCTGAAGGAAACAATGCAGAGATTGTCGCTGGAGGAGCACAAGTGTCACCTCAGAGTAAGGGGGGTAGGAGAGGAAAGGAATGAAGTGATTTTAGGTCAGGAATAAAGAAGGCGCTCCTATAAACAATGTCGGATGGGAAGAACTAAATTGGTGGGATGAGCAATTCAACGCAGTGAAGGTGGGTAAGAGGGAACAACGGAGTCTGGGAGAAGATGAGGAGAGAGGAAGGATTAGAGAAATGGGATGATAAGAGAGAGGGGGGGGGATTAAAGCTGGGAAAAATAGACAGCGCCAGAAGGAAGTGTGAGAGGATCAATTTAGAGACGTTCTGCAAAGAGACAGTGTTGTCACTGAATGGGCTGTCTCGCTCGGCTCTCGTTTTGCACCCACCCCCTCCCACGTGTGCCCCACCCCCCTCCACTAAATGCCATACATGGACCATATGAATACATTATGCCCAGCCAGGCACCAGGTTATTGGTGGACTGAGAGACCAGCATGTTTCTGGGCACATGTGGAGCACAGAGGCAGCCTTTCATCTCGGCATGAAAGCCATGGCCTCCGTCTCTTCAAGGTTGTGTGAATAATTATGCGAGGGCTCTGTTGTTTCTCCATCCCCAAGGAGATAACCCCGTCTCCCTCCTTAACAAAAACGTGTCCCTGATGTCGAGGACATCATTCCAACCATGTAGAGAAGATAATGGGTTAAGGCACCACCTGATGACGAAAGACTAGGTGTCATCTCACCCTCGTAAAAGACTGAGATCATTTTTTCTCTTTCTGTTTCACTCCTACCATAACCGACTGATGGGCTGCTACAGTTTTGTGCTCAAATCAGCTCTTTTGAGGATCAGACATATCCACAAGCACAAGACCATGTCCCCGTCTACTGTATGGTTTGAGGGATTTAACATCTGAGCAACCCTTGCTAGATTTAACTTTGATGATGAACAATTGAAGTAAGTTCAGTGCTCCTTCTTTTTTCCCTTAGATCTTCTATTCACTGTATGGCCATATTTTTCCATGGAAGCTTGCATTTATTTCCACTCACTCACTATCTCTTCAACCATGTTGGATATCAATATAATAACTAAGTATGTTATTTTTTTCCCCATCTATTCATTGGAGCCGTTACGTCCAATATTAAATGCTTTATGTTTTTCTACTTAAGTCAGACATTTTAAATCTGTTGTAAAACAAGGTGTGCTATTGAAAACAAAAAAAGCAAAGCATTTATTTATTCCTACAATAATTGAATGGATTGTTACTTATATATATGGGTTTAAAATGCTCCTTTATTTCTGTCCTCCTACTGATCTCTCTTCCAGTGTTGTTGTTTATTCCTGTTGTTGACTTTTGCCGTTCCGGACCGTGCAGCGGTTCCTCATGTTAGTGTAGCAGGTGCTCTGAGCTGATATGAACTGACTGAGTCTCCCTGGTTACTGGAGGACTGGCAGGCAGCTTAGACACGAAGAGAGAGGATGATAAAGTATGTCCAAGCTTGCATTTCTTCAAATCGCCCCAACCAAAATAGAATAGGACAGAAATGTCTTCTTCTGTCAATATGTTCGGCTGTATTCATCCATCGTTTTCAAGGCCAAACGAAGGCAGGTAATTGAAAACTCCCGATGGTTGTTGCCTGAATGACTCACTCGGAGTCTCATGACAGTCCTGCAGTCATCAGCTGAACTGACATTTACATTTACATTTACATTTAGGTCATTTAGCAGACGCTTTTGTCCAAAGCGACTTACAATAAGTACATTTGTCAAAAGAAGGAAACAAAGAAACCACGACGTATCATTGCCGATAAAGTAAGAGCTAAAAATAGAACAAGTGTTAGGTCCTCATCTGAGTAAAGTAGTACTTCAAGAGCAACAGTGCTAAGATCAGAGTGCTATAGGTAATTTTTTTTTTTTTTTTTTTTTTTTTTTGGGGGGGGGGGGGGGGTGTCGAGGGAGGGTGCTAGTGGGTCATGCTATGTAGAGTCAAGGTGAAGTCTGAACAGGTGAGTCTTGAGCCTTTTTCGGAAGATGGCAAATGACTCTGCTGTCCTGACATTGGTCGGGAGTTCGTTCCACCACTGAGGCGCCAGAACAGAGAAGAGTCTGGACTTTGCTGAGCGACATTTGCTTGATTTCAGCGATGGTGGTACCAGCCGGCCAGCTGAAGTAGAAGAGCGAAGTGCTCGCTTCGGGGCATGAGGTTTGACCAGTGTTTGAAGGTAAAAGGGTGCCGTTCCATTGATGGCCCTGAAGGCCAGTGTCATCGTCTTGAATTGGATGCGTGCTGCAACAGGGAGCCAGTGGAGGTCACGGAGGAGGGGGGTCACGTGGGAGAATTTGGGTAGATTGAAGATAAGGCGTGCTGCAGCATTCTGGATACGCTGTAATGGTTTAATCGCAGAGGCCGGGAGTCCGGCCAGGAGAGAGTTGCAGTAGTCAAGGCGGGAGATGACCAGTGCTTGGACCAAGAGCTGCGTTGCATCCTTTGTGAGGAGGGTCCGAATCCTGCGGATATTGTAGAGGGCGAATCTGCAGGATCGGGCCACAGCAGTGATGTTGGGGGTGCAGGATAGTTGGTCATCGAGGATTACACCCAGGTTCCTCGCAGTTGAGGAAGGTAATACTCTGATGCCCTCGACAGTGACCGACAGGTCCATGCGAGGGCAGTCTTTCCCTGGGATGAAGAGGAGTTCGGTTTTGTTCAGGTTGAGCTTGAGGTGATGTGCAGTTGTCCAGACAGAGATGTCAGCCAGACAGTTTGAGATGCGAGTTGCAATGTGAGCGTCAGAGGACGGGGGAAAAGAGAGGAACAGTTGGGTGTCATCTGCGTAGCAATGGTAGGAGAATCCATGCGATGTGATAACAGAACCTAGTGATCTGGTGTATAGTGAGAACAGAAGCGGTCCTAATACTGAGCCTTGAGGGACGCCCGTGTCCAGAGAGCAGGGTTTGGACATAGAGCCATTCCATGTGACCTGGAAGGTGCGGTTTGTCAGGTATGATGTAAACCAGGCGAGAGCAGAGTCAGTTATGCCAAGTTCAGCCAGAGTGGAGAGGAGGATTTGGTGGTTGACTGTGTCGAATGCAGCAGATAGGTCGAGGAGAATGAGAACGGAGGAGTGGGACGAGGCTCTGGCGTCTCGCAGGGACTCGGTCACTGTGAGGAGGGCCGTCTCAGTGGAGTGAGCAGTCCTGAATCCTGATTGATTAGGGTCTAGGAGGTTTTTCCGCAAGAGATAGGATGACAGTTGGTTGTAGGAGGCACGTTCCAAGGTTTTAGAGAGGAATGAAAGAAGAGATACAGGTCTGTAGCTTTGAATGTCAGTAGCGTCTAGGGTGGGTTTTTTAAGGAGAGGCTTCACGATAGCGGTCTTAAAATCCGCTGGAATGACACCTGAGGTGAGGGAGGAGTTGATCAGGGTGGTGAGGAATGGCAAGATGTCGTGTGAGATGTCCTGGAGAAGAGAGGAGGGAATCGGGTCAAGGGAGCAGGTGGTGGCGCGGTTAGATGTAACAAGTGCGTGGACGTCCTCAGAGGTGAGGGGGCTAAAGCTGGTAAGACCATCCGAGTTGAGAGTTGGGGGAGATGTCTTCTGGGAGGGAATAGGCGTGAATGAGGAGCTGATGTCATGTACTTTCTTGGTAAAGTAAGTTGCAAAGTCATCGGCAGTAAGGGAGGAAGGGGGGGTAGGGGCAGGAGGGGTGAGGAGGGAAGAGAACACGGAGAAGAGTTTCCTAGGGTTGGAGGCAGAAGAGTTGATCTTTGCCAGGTAGAAGGCAGATTTGGCTGCCGAAACAGTTGAGGTGAAGTCAGAGAGGAGGAGGTGGTAGTGAGCAAGGTCCTCGTGATGTCCCGATTTCTTCCATTTTCTCTCTGACGCTCGCAACAATGATCTGTTGGTTCGCAGAGGTTCAGACAGCCAGGGAGGGGCGGGAGATGATCGCGCCGGTCGTGAGATTGAGGGACAGAGTGTGTCCAAAGAAGAGGAGAGTGAGGACATCAGGATAGAGGAGGCTTCCTCAGTAGACATTAAGGAGAACTGTTCCGAGGATGGGAGCGAGGAGATAATAGTTGAGGAGAGAGCGGAGGGTGTGAGGGATTTCAGGTTGCGGCGGCTGGTGACCATTCGAGGCGTAGAGTGGAGGGATGAGGTGGGCTTCATGGGGATGGAGAAAGACACAAAGTGGTGGTCGGACACGGTGAGCGGGGTAACAGAGAGTACCGAGATGTCACAGGATCTTGTGAAGACAAGGTCAAGTTGGTTCCCGGCCCGGTGAGTTGGTGGAGAGGGGGACAGTGTAAGATCAAATGCGGAAAAGAAGTCTATGAATTCAGATGAATGCAGCTTTCCCGGGTGGATGTTGAAGTCACCGAGGACGACGAGTGGTGTGCCATCATCAGGGGAGCAGCTCAGGAGGGCATCCATCTCATCCAAAAAGTCACCAAGAGGACCGGGTGGGCGATAGATCACTATGATGTTGAGTTTGAGAGGAAGCGTGACAGAGACGGCGTGAAATTCAAGCGTAGATCGGGGTAGGTGGTCGAGAGGAAGGACCTGGTAGGACCATGTGGGTGAGATGAGGAGCCCAGTTCCTCCTCCTCGCCCTGCTCGTCTTGGGGAGTGTGAAAACGAGTAGGCAGTTGAAAGGGCAGCTGGAGTGGCAGTGTTTTCTGGGGTGATCCAGGTCTCTGTGAGGGCCAGGAAGTGGAGAGTCTGCAGGGAGGCATAGGCTGAGATGGTGTCCGCCTTCTTGACTGCAGACTGGCAGTTCCAAAGCCCTCCTAGTACTTCAAGTTCCTTACCGGTGGAGAGTGGTGGGTAGCAGAGATTGGATGGGTTACAGCCTCGAGTGAAGGGACTTCGGTGAAATCTTCTCCAGTGCGATGTCCTGACTGGGATAAGACACATGGCTGCGAGGGGTTGAGATGTTATACCTACCTCAATGGGCTTCCTCGATGGACTCCCGCAGATAGACTCCCTTGTCTTTGTTCAGCTGTCTTGACTCCCGCAGATAGACTCCCTTGTCTTTGTTCAGCTGTCTTGACTCCCGCAGATAGACTCCCTATGTCTTTGTTCAGCTGTCTTCGTTCTGATGGCCCGACGCTGCAGCTGACGCTGAAGTGACAGCCTTTTAAGTGCTCAATTTACCGCAAGTACTGACTGTGGCTCCTCCTTCCCTCTAATCAAGTCTATTCACTACAGGTGAGCTGGCTCAAAAACAAGCTGATTGCTCACTTAGCACAGACAGCTTCACAAGAATTTCAACAACAAGCTATCAATACTAGACTAAATGTTACCACTAGCTTTACTCACACAATGCCTAAACTCAAATCTACAATTAGTTTCTGACTTACCAACAAGAGACAAAGCAGCTTCCTTCCTTTCTCCAGACAAAATGTGGTTTGAAGAGAGTTACTGCTGTCCCTTAAGTTCTGACTGTGGCTCCTCCTTCCCTCTAATCAAGTCTATTCACTACAGGTGAGCTGGCTCAAAAACAAGCTGATTGCTCACTTAGCACAGACAGCTTCACAAGAATTTCAACAACAAGCTATCAATACTAGACTAAATGTTACCACTAGCTTTACTCACACAATGCCTAAACTCAAATCTACAATTAGTTTCTGACTTACCAACAAGAGACAAAGCAGCTTCCTTCCTTTCTCCAGACAAAATGTGGTTTGAAGAGAGTTACTGCTGTCCCTTAAGTTCTGACTGTGGCTCCTCCTTCCCTCTAATCAAGTCTATTCACTACAGGTGAGCTGGCTCAAAAACAAGCTGATTGCTCACTTAGCACAGACAGCTTCACAAGAATTTCAACAACAAGCTATCAATACTAGACTAAATGTTACCACTAGCTTTACTCACACAATGCCTAAACTCAAATCTACAATTAGTTTCTGACTTACCAACAAGAGACAAAGCAGCTTCCTTCCTTTCTCCAGACAAAATGAGAATGACCTCTCATTTGTGAAAGAGGCTGCATGTCTTCTTGTCCAGTGTTTCAGTGGTAGAAATCCTCTCTGTACCTTCTTCTTTCCATATTACATTATATCAATATTTTAAGACTACAGAGACTTAAAATGAATAATGTTATCTTCAGGATTAGTTGTATATTGGTGGAGTTAAATTCCTAAAACGCAAACATAATGTGCATCGTGCAAAGTGGAAACCCTCCTATTATTTTTTCTTTGCCACAGAAATTGTAAGAAATGGACCAAGACAGTCCGAGCCAAAGCCAGACCCAAGAGAACAACCCAAAGGAAGCAGCAGAAGCTTTCACAACAACTCCGGCTCCGGCATCAGATACAGCGGCTCCAGCCACAGATTCTACTGCTGAACAGCCTGCAGCTCATGCCAGGCCCCGACGGCCACAGAGAAGTGCCAGAGTAGAGGGTTCTGTGGACATCTCTGAGCCCAAAGCGGAACCCACTCCATTGGCTACCCAGGACAAGTGCACTCCTGATGGCATTGTGGCAAGTCGCCCAAAACCCTCTCGCCCTGGAGCAGTCAAACCCTCGGGAGAGTGCACCAGGTCCAGCCCTAAGCCTGGACCCAAAGGGCCAGGCCACCACCCGGTTAGGGCTGTCTCAGTCCCCTACCCGCCCTCCAGCCAGTCTGTGGCCCCTCACCTGAACCCTCATGCACAGAGAGCCCTCTCTGTAGCAGGTACAGCTGACACGCAGGCCCAGATTGTGGAAGACTTCAGGCAAGTTCCCAGCATTCATGTCTCAGCATGTCTTAACCGCGGCTTTCTTTCATAGCTGAGAAAAGTGGCACACATTTATTTATATGACGGTTGACACTGAAAGGCTAAATGATTACAGTGAACACGTAGCCAAACTGTGGTGATTTTTTAAAATGAATATTACATAATTATTCAACACTGATATTTTTTGTTAAATACATATATTTAGTACTTTTTCTTTCTTTTTTTTTTAAAGACCAAATAAGTCTATGTTTATTATTAATAAACATCCCAAATGTTGTCAGGATACATATGTGTTTTTCTAAATGACATAATGTGATCCACTTTCGGGACTATAAGGTTTCCAAAGTGGTGAAATATTTTCACTGTCATACCCTGACTAAGGTTTGTGTCTTTCTTTCCCGTGGGATGTTCCTTCTTTTTTATGGGTGTGTCTATAACCACGTCCTGGTGCATAGTAATCTGGATTTGTTTTTGATAGAATTAGGTTGCTAAATTGCTGGGAAACCTTTTCACAGAAGTGTCTGCCACAGAAATTAAAGCTGCAGATGATGAGATTGATTGAAGTCTGATTTAATATCATAATATAACTCATTATATAATAAATATAAATGCAAATTCAGAAAACCTGAATAGCATTTATGCAGTGATGTCAGCTCCAGCATGTGGAATGTGTGTGGAGGGGAGAAGGGTGTGTATGAAGTGGAAGTTTAATGATAACACTACATGCACAGTGAGTTTTTTATAGAACATTTTTGGAATTGTCTTGGGAGCAGAATCTCAAGGGCCCTGGAACAACTGTGACACTGATGACCCCGAAATGTCCTACATCCTGCTCCTCTGCCAGTAGCCAGCAAACAGAGAAGAGCTCTGTGTTCATTCACGTGTTTAATTTGGGGAATTATTCAATCCCTGCAAATACACGATGAATGCACATTTACACAGGCGAGGTGCACGCTGCACAGGTCTATCACAGAGGCAATGCACTGTATTTATATAGACGCCTGTCTTCATGTTTATATGGTTGATTTTCTAATGACCTATTTCGGCTTGGAGGCACTATGTTCTCGGGTTGTCTGGCCGTATGAATGACGTTTTATTCTTGTGAACATATACAAATACCATATTTCAGAAACGCCGTGTTGTCTCACTCAGTGTCTGTATGTTATGACCCTGAGGTGTATCAGAGATGAGAGTTTTTAACACACGCTTTTTCAACAGGCTGCACATCATCACTTGGAACGTGGGTTCGGCCACGCCACCTGATGACATCACTTCCTTGCTGGGGCTGAATGTGGGTGATGGAAACACAGACATGTACATTATCGGGTGAGTGAGCCTCCTCCGCATAAACGCTGATGTGTCCACTTATGTACGCTTCTCCAGCATCGACACAAGACGAGTTCTGAACCACAGTGACGTCTCTCTCCTTACAGCTACCATTTCCCTTCATTCCTTAATCCACAATTACATTATCAAAGCTCGCACTCATCAGCATCTCTGTCAGCTGTTGACCTCTTGTGTGTTTCTCTCTGTCGTTTTTTCTTCAAGGCTGCAGGAAGTGAACTCTATGATTAACAAAAGGCTGAAAGATGTCCTCTTCACAGACCAGTGGAGCGAGGTCTGCATGGAGAGACTCAGCCCCTTTGGTTATGTGCTGGTCAGTAATGGCTTTTTACCATCAACACATATGCACAGTAATGCTCAACAGCTTCGGTTCATACGCATTTCGCTGATGAGAGCTGTGCTTCGCCGCTGCTGTTTCAGGCTCATTTTGTTCCCTGAGCAACGGATGGTGTGATAATTCATAACAGGCGTATAATGTCAGCGTATCTGCTATCTTCCGCTGTCTGCCAAGCTCTTGATGCAAAGTCAGGCTCGCACTGTCTCTCGCTCTCCCTTCTGTGTGCCTTTATGACTGCATACTCATACCCCCTGTGGGAAGATGGGTTTAACATAATGCACATATTGAATTTGATTTAGCAAATACTTCCCACTACGTATTCCATACAAGCTGGAAAAGTGGGGATTTTATTTTCTAGAGCAGTCTGGCATGCTGGTATCTCCCAGGTTTTTCAGTTTTAAGAGCACATACCATAGCTGTGGTTGGTGTGTGTCTGGCTACGTCTGAAACGATGCTCGGCTCTGTTGGCATGGTGAGCCAGAGAGTGTGAATCAGCTGTCGAGCTGAAAGAGCTACACAAATGTCTCCCAGGCTGCTGTTTTATTTTTGGATCACTGTGTTGTCAGCGTTGATGGGCCTCTGACAGTGAGACTGATGCTGCCCCCCGGCTATACCTTGGTCTGCTATGTTAGCTCAAACTTCAATCAAATCACTCCAACCTGACCTTTTAGTGTACTCCATGAGGATATTAATGCTGTTAACAGGTTAAAGGCATGGGTTAGTCAGAGTTTTTTCCTGAGTAGAGGGAGATTGGTAGTGGAGTCAGTAGGAATGGATCTGCTCATGACATGGTGGACAGACACTAAGCAACAAGACAGCCCATTGGTTCCTTCTGCTCTGCACCAAGACTAATTGTCACGTTCAAACTGTAACTGCTGCTGCAACGCTTACTGCCCTTCACTGCAGGAACACACACTTTTATATGGGCTATTCAACACGCAGTTGCTGATTGTCACTATAATGAATTCATGTTTGAGTAAGAGATATCATTTAAATGCAGAAATGAGCAAAGGGTCTAATCTCTACTTGCGACATGACCATCTCTACTGAATGTGTTGCAGCAGGATTTCTGGTATGCAGTGTGATTTATATTATATTATATTATATTGCAGAAAATATTTTTTTCAGCATGTATGATTAATGTTTAGGTAAGATCACATTTTATGGATTTATAGTCACTGCAATAACAATGACCTCCCTTATAAGAACACCAAGTTAAAGAATTAACATGCCATTTAAAACGCTCACTTGTTTAGCACATATGTCAATAAATCAATCTATGTTTCCTCAAAAAATCCAGCAAGTGAGGTCTAATGTAAATATAGTGTAATGAAAAAGGAATGAAGATGTTGATGTTTCTCTGGTCATTATTCGAGCCTGGAAAGGGTATGCTATTATTTTTGCACTGAATTTCTTCCAAATTCCCAGGCTTCTTAGTTCTTTAGTCATTTGTGTCCTGAAGAAGGTAAACAAACCCCCCCTCTTCCCTCCCCCTCCCCCTTCCCTCCCTTTCACACGCACTTGTCTTTGGACTCAAGTGACTTTTCGGTTCTAAGCCTATGTAGCATGGCAGCCTTCAGGAGCTCTCTCATTTTTCCCTGATGTTGATAAGAAATGCTTTTCAACCACAGGACATGCAGGACATGCAGGCAAAGGTGTACTCTGTACTCAGACTTCACTCACAGATACATTGCCAGTGTCCGCGCTGTAAAGTTGGTGCGCTTTACGGTTCAGTTGCCACCGTTACGTAACAAAGTTACGGTTAGTATACAAGCGAACGGGTCTTCTGTCACGTGCAAAGATGTGTGCCTCCATTTCTGGCCACAGGGCATTTCAGGCGGGGTGTGATCATGCTTCTTCAGCCTGCAGTGGGGGGGTTGGGATGTGCGGACCACTGGAGAACATAGATATCTGGTGAGGAGTTTGACACAGGATGCAAATACCTCATCTTGCCTCACAATGCACGTGTCGTAGTCCTGCCCTAAATCACATGCACTTCTTTTATAAACCAGTGGCATACATCTACACATCATTACATAGCAGAACAAGAAGCAAGAGCATAATGAGATGATGGTGGAGGAAGAAAGGAAAGGTCTGACCATCAAGTGCCTACAGCGTGCACATCACATTTCCTCTACAAAGTGGCCTGTCGCCACCGCCAGAGTAGACCCTGAGCTATGGCCTCCTTAATGTGAAGTAGTGGGAGAGCTGGACCGTCGACTCCTGCAGCTGCAGGGCGAAACAGCATTGCAAGCGGTTTGAAAGAGGAGGGATAGAGGATGGGTCTGGAAAGTGAGGCAGAGCAGCATAAATGGGCACACAGCGGAGTCGGACGCAGCTCGGAGAATTTGTTTATTGAAATTTTAGCGCACGTTGCAAAGATATTTATACAGTTCCCCTGAACTTTAAAGATGCTCTCCTTTTCAGAGTTATGCCTGCTCATAACTCTCACCATGTACCTTTTTCACGTTATCATACTTTGTTCTTCATATCTGTCTCTCAGGTCACCTCCCAGCGGATGCAGGGTTTGCTGCTGCTGGTCTTTGCCAAGTACTTCCATCTGCCTTTCCTCCGCGGAGTCCAGACTGAGACCACCCGAACAGGCCTGGGGGGTTACTGGGTGAGACGGCTGAGTTGTGATCAACACTGAGTTATGGACATTTTACACATGGAAGAGTAGCTGTTAGTCAATGATAACGACTTGCTTTAAGACGGCGCTAAATGTTCCCTGAAATGTTATGTAGCACTTTTGTGTTTTAGAGGGTCAGAGCTGTTGGGAGAACAGGGGGAGGAAACCCACAGACTCATCCTGTCCCCCCACTGTGCACTTTACTGTTAGCATTAAATATTGATGGAGCTCCTCACCGGTCCTTAGTGCGTAAACTTCCTGTTTTTCTGTGGCACAGACACACAGTGAAAACGCTGTATGACCAACTCCTGAGGCACTTTTGCATCACTGACGATAGTAATTTAAGTAATGAGGTTAATTACACTCAACAAAAATATAAACGCAACACTTTTGTTTTTGCTCCCATTTTTCATGAGATCGACTTAAAGATCTAAAATTCATTCCAGATACACAATATTACCATTTCTCTCAAACATTGTTCACAAATCTGTCTAAATGTGTGATAGTGTGAATGTGAGCATTTGCCCACTCAAGTCTGTTATGGCGACGAGCTGGAGTCAGGTCAAGACCCCGATGAGGACGACGAGCATGCAGTTAAGCTTCCCTGAGACGGTTTCTGACAGTTTGTGCAGAAATTGTTTGGTTATGCAAACCAATTGTTTCAGCAGCTGTCTGAGTGGCTGGTCTCAGACGATCTTGGAGGTGAACCTGCTGGATGTGGAGGTCCTGGGCTGGTGTGGTTACACGTGGTCTGCGGTTGTGAGGCCGGTTGGATGTACTGCCATATTCTCTGAAACGCCTTTGGAGACGGCTTATGGTGGAGAAATGAACATTCAATGCACGAGCAACAGATCTGGTTGACATTCCTGCTGTCAGCATGCCAATTGCACGCTCCCTCAATGCTTGTGGCATCTGTGGCATTTTGCTGTGAGACAAAACTGCACATTTCAGAGTGGCCTTTTATTGTGGGCAGTATAAGGCACACCTGTGCACTAATCATGATGTCAGATCAGCATCTTGATGTGGCACACCTGTGAGGTGGGATGGATTATCTCAGCAAAGCAGAAGTGCTCACTATCACACATTTAGACAGATTTGTGAACAATGTTTGAGAGAAATGGTAATATTGTGTATCTGGAATGAATTTTAGATCTTTAAGTCCATCTCATGAAAAATGGGAGCAAAAACAAAAGTGTTGCGTTTATATTTTTGTTGAGTGTATATTATTTATCCTACCTTGTGATTGTCTGTCTCACAGGGGAATAAAGGTGGAGTGAGCGCCCGCATGTCAGCGTTCGGCCACACCATCTGCTTCCTCAACTGCCACCTGCCGGCTCACATGGAAAACTCGGAGCAGCGCATGGAGGACTTTGAGAGCATCCTGCAGCAGCAGCAGTTTGAAGGCCAGTCTGCCACTGGGGTTCTTGACCACGAGTAAGTCGGCACAAACCTGTGACAGGCAATCAATTCCACCTGTTTCCTCTGTTCTGTGTTTTATGGTGGACATTTTGTTGTTATCAGCATTGCAAAAGGACTCATGTACTTGTTTGAATTCATGGAGACACTCCTTGTTTCACAGTGTGGTGTTCTGGTTCGGTGATCTCAATTTCCGCATTGATGACCTGGATATGCAAGTGGTAAAATCCGCCATAGATAACAACAAGTTTCCAGTGTTATTGGAAAAGGATCAGGTAAAAGATAAAAGGTTGTCTCCTCTGCATGTGGTATGATCAAATATCTTACTTCTTATCTGGTGGTCTATGCACTGTGTAGGTGACGCCACTAGATGGCACTAGAGAAACACATCCTTTTGTGCCATTGCCAAAGAGATTCAGTTGAGTGAGTGATGCCATTTTCATTGTTGCAGCTCAATATGGCCAAAGACAGTGAGACGGTGTTGGAAGGTTTCCAAGAGGGGCCACTGAAATTTCCTCCCACATACAAGTTTGACGTTGGAACAGATACATATGACACAAGGTTGGTGATGCCAGGGGGTGCTGTTAAGGAATTCTAGGCCACTAACCAGATATCGCAGCGCCAAGCTAAGTAATATTTATACTGCCCTCTCTGAAAGGTCCTCACTAGCCCCGGGGGGAGCATGAAAGTCTGTCTTTAATTCTCCATGTACTGATCCCAAACAACTTGGTATTTACTTCTTGCTCCATCCGTCTTGTTCTGTCTCCCCATCCAGTGGGAAGAAGCGTAAACCGGCTTGGACCGACCGGATCCTGTGGCGCCTGAGGGCCACGGCTACTTTGGGCGGTGCAGGGAAGCGTGGGTCCACTTTGGGGCTGAGCAGTGGGACCAAAGTGACACAGCACTACTACCGAAGTCACATGGAATACACCGTCAGTGACCATAAACCAGTCTCCTCCATCTTTACCCTGCAGGTGAGGCACATCTGGACACTCTGATAAGATAAAAAATCACTTGGTTTGACACTCAGGCCTTGTTATCACTTGAGTTTACCTGAGAGACTTAACTTGTACTAAATGTTTATGGTACATTTTCTTTTTAGTTTCCGTATAAGGTGGATGTCCCCTTGGTCACAATCATGGTGGAGGATGAGTGGAATAGTATTTCAGATGCCGTGGCAAAATTCAAACTAATGCCCAACTACCCTCGCAGCTCCTGGGACTGGATCGGACTCTACAAGGTAGATAGTCTCTACTGGCCAAATAACACGTTAACTCTGAAGAATCCACGTCAGCAAATGATCCGGTTGCATAACAAATATTTCAGTGCGTTACCAATTTGCCCCCCCCCCTTAGGTGGGTTTCAAACACCATAAGGACTACGTGGGATATGTGTGGGCCAAGCAAGAGGAAGCTGACTTTAATCGACAAGAACAACAGGTAATCTGGTTGCGTGCGGAATTCTCTTCAGAGACCATTTTCTTTCACATTAAATAGATGTCTGACTAACTGTTTTCCAGGTAACCTTTACTGAGGAGGAATTGCCCAAAGGCTCAGGGGACTTTATCTTGGGTTACTATAGCAACAACATGAGCACCATTGTGGGTGTAACAGAGCCATTTCAGGTAAGTATTGGCACTCTGGAACTGCTTTTCTAGAAGTTAAAACAATCAGTTGCATTAGTAACTCAACACTTTTCATTACCGTTACCAACATTGTGCTGCTCTTTCACTGTATTCTATCCCCCACATCTCACACTCTTGTGCTCTTCTTCATCTGTCTTAAGATCCAGCTTCCCACTTCAGGTCTTGATGCCAGTTCCTCAGACAGCTCTGACGTGAGCTCGGAGGACGACAGCACCGTTGTCCTCATGAAGACTCGGTCCCGCAGTCCCAGTCCACGCAAGGCCAAGCACCGCAGCCGTCACAGCCACAGCCGTGGCAGTCGCAGCCGCTCGGGCAGCCCCGCACAGGCCAAAATGAAGGTGCTCAACGTCACCGATGAGCCATCCATCACCACGACGACAGCTGAGAGTGAGTCCACCGGATGTCCAGCAGAGGGCGGCAGCAGCCAGTTGTCTGCTCCTGGGAAGAAAGGAAAGGACACATAGGGTTCAGGAGTGTGAGACACAGCCGAGCCCTGCTGCTGTCACAGGTCACGCCCAACTGTTGTGTCTTTTATTAAATACATCCACTACACGGTATGTTTTCTCGAATGAAAATATGCAGTTTCTGATGCCATCCTTTTCAGGAACGGCCATCTGGTTTGTCCAGAAGGCTTACTTTGCCTTGTGTTGTTCTCTTATGCTGTTCATATTGTATATTTTTGATTTGTAAACCTTTCACTCTGTCCTGTGTTTCTTCTACCTTTGTCCGTTCTCAGGTGTGGACAGTACAGGGAGCTGTCACCTTGCATTAGGAATACTCAAGGATGTTATGTGGAGTGGTTACGCTATACTTTTATAGAAACCATCTTCACCATAATGAGAAAATGAATTAAAACTCTGCACTGATGTGGTAGTCCTATCAGCAGACTGCATACCAACACAAGTAAACGCTGTTGAAATAAGGAGGATGACATACTTGATGCAGACATTGCTCACAAATCATTTGCTGTAGTTGTGAAATATGTATCTATTATGAAACAAATCCACTCAAGGGCCATAGAGACATAGAGAAAAAAGCATTTTACTCCACAACATCCAACATAAGCATCACCAGCTCTGTCACCAATCACTCACTTTATTCCTTTCGGCAAATCTGCGAATGGAGATAGCCATGAAATCTGACTTGGCGGTGTGCGTCTACTCTTGTGGATATCCCATGCTTTGGAAATTAATTAGACAGCAACATGACACATAACAGGCAGGGAGCATTTCAAATGATCCACCAATATAATAAAGTCCCTCCAGGGTCCATGAAAAAACCAGACAAGAACCAAAGTAGGTGGGGACAGGTTCAGGGGGCTCAGCTACCAGTGATGGCTGCAGCACAGCACATGTCAGCTTAGAAAGTGAATGCGTGGAGGCCTTTAAATAGATGGACATATCAGTGCGGTGGGATGGGATGGGATGGGATGGGATGGGATGGGATGGAAGGTTAGCTGTCAGCTAACACGGCATAGCTGCCTTGCTACTCCTAGTGGATTACTTGTTGGCCACTAACTCTAAATGAGCATTATTTAACTCCTTTTTCCCCCTCTTTTTTTTTTAAAGCACAGTATCAAGTATTAAACCAAAATAAAAATGTGCATGTTGTTTTCAACACAGAAACAAGTAAAACTCTGATAATCAATCTGGATATCTCTGAGGAATGTGAGCAAGAACTCTACTATGTAGAATACAGGGCTTTGCATTGTACTGTAAGTAGTACACAAAGCTCCGCCATTGTGAAATATCACAAGGCTAATGTGATATTTCAAATAAATGATATGATCCTATCTAATGCTTTATTTTTTGTGTATGATTTTGACTTTCTTTAGACGTTTGTTTTGTGTTTTCTTTTGCTCAGATCATCCCTCACTGATCCTGGTGGTTAGATGACCGTGACAATAGTCACAATAGTCATGTTGCATTGTTACAGTCTGACCTCAGACGCACCATCGTTGACATGTTGTACTTTTGGGCTGTTAGCGTAGGACAGTGTATACTGTTGTAGCTGTAGGTATGTGTGTATGTGTTTTTATGGACGTGTGTGTATGTTTTGGATGGTTTGTGTGTGTGTGTGTGTGTGGCTACTGTAGCTATGGCATTGAATGGAGTGTGACTGTGTTTGCATGGTTTGCTGCTGGACATACTCTACATTCCGGTACTGTGATCTTTGTGCCGTAAAGTGCTGTTTTTGACTCCTCTTTGTTATAATCGTGGATGTGAAAAATGTTAGAAAAACTTGGTAAGGAAAGTGTAAAAAAAAAAAAAAAGACCTTTGGTGTAAGTGTTAGGTGAAGAAAATGCAGGACAGTTACGCTTGCATCAATCTGAAATAGTTCGAAACATTTCATCGTGTATTTTCTTGTCTTTGAAAATGAAAAATCTAATGGACTTTTGTTTAGAGTAACATGTTTAAAAAATGATTAAGATTGTATGACTTTGTCCTACTTTAGGTAATTTAGATAAGTATGGTCAGTTCTGCTGTCATGACCGGTGACTATCTATTGTGAAATGTTAATGAAGAAAAAAAATACTCTGTCTACAGAATGTTATTGTTTTGTAATGTGGCTAAACTAGATGAAATATGTATGTAAATGACAAGTGTTAAGTATGGTAGAAAACACAAAATAGGAGACAATCTATGCCACAAAGATTATTTTACTTAAATTATGTATTTATTTTCTTATTTAATTGTGAAATGAGCCTGAATTCTGCTGGCCAGCATTATATCAATGGATATTACAGAATATTGATAGATATTTTCTTGTTCTATTAGGGACTACGAAGAGAGAATCTGATTTCTGCAGTTTCCATTTTAGTAAATCCAGATCACATGTTGCTTTTATTGTGTAGATTGTTTAGTCCGCGGGTCTTTATATGATTGTGAATGAAATGACAAAAAAATATATAATCTGTGGGATATTAATTGTTGGCTTATGAGAAATATTGTAATAATCTGATCTGTGAGGTGAGAAGGTTTTTTAGGGGTTGCTTGCTTTGTTCTCCAACCCCAAAACTAGTGCAACACTGTCCAAAGAAAAAATATACTCTCCTTCAAATTGTGCTGTCTGTGTGTTTACTGGCTCTTCTCATACTTATTGTCATTGCTTGAAAAAGTGGTAATTGCAGCTCTAAAGAAACAGTGACTTAAAACAGAAATGTAATAAATGTGTCCCTGAGAGAATGCAGTCTGCGAAAACCTAAGTGCAAGAAATATTTCCATGATGATTGTAAAAAGAATGACAACAGTAAAGTAGATTATCTTCAGAAATGCATTCAATGTTTCCACTGTTGGAATTGTCTTCTGTAAGCCATCTTTGGACAAAGCATTCAGGTCTTTGTGGTTTATTATTGGACACGGTAGACGTTGCTTTCTATTTTAGATTTTCTGAATAAATGCGGGCAACAGTCACAACAACACATCCTGCAGAAGGCAACAGCAGGTGCATCTTGCATCATGCTTTTGGACTCTGAAAAGAAAGTGTCCACCCTGCAAATTCATGGTGACAAATGACTGTACCAATCTGATGCAACACTGGTCAGGGATTGAGCTGCTTGTTTTAGTGACAATAAAAACCATAATAATGTAATTGAATGAGCTCAATAAAAGGGCACGCGCTGGTAATACTAAAGTCCATGTATAACTATGAATAGCTTATTCTATGGACTATCCATTACAATGTAAAGGTCTAATTTAATTATATAGCAGGGTGTGTGTGTGTGTGTGTGTGTGTGTGCTGAAGGGAACCTGTTTTTCTTTTACCTTTTATAATATTTACATTACATTTACATTTAGGTCATTTAGCAGACGCTTTTGTCCAAAGCGACTTACAATAAGTACATTTGTCAAAAGAAGGAAACAAAGAAACCACAACGTGTCATTGCTGATAAAGTAAGAGCTAAAAATAGAGTTAGAGAGTAAAATAAGTGTTAGGTCCTCATCTGAGTAAAGTAGTACTTCAAGAGCAACAGTGCTAAGATCAGAGTGCTATAGGTAAGGTTTTTTTTTTTTTTTGGGGGGGGGGGGGGTGTCGAGGGAGGGTGTTAGTGGGTCATGCTATGTAGTGTATGTAATATCTTGTGTGCCACCTGTGTGCGGAATCATCCTTATCAGTACTGTATCAGTACTCATTGATATTAATTCTATCTACTTCTTTATCTCGTTTTATGATCATAGAAATGACTCAACCATTTCATATAGTATCTAACCTTCACAGTGACTGATGATTGACCTCAGTTTGGGCCCAGGATCATGTCATATGTCCTCAGTGTAGGTCATGTTCATATCCAAAGATATGTCAGAAATTCAAAATGACAAGCAGTAGATGTGCATGCAGTCTTGGAAGGGCAGTGAACCACATCTCAATTTCAACATCAGATTATGGACGAATCTTTCTCTTTTTTTCTGGCTAAAACACAGAGACCAGAAATTAAACTAAAACTACTCCTCTTCTCAAATTAATAAAATGGTCCTGCTTTGGAGCAAGAACGGTAAAGCAGTCCTTGTAGTGACATTAATTCAATACATCTGTTGCCTACAAAAGGTACAACATGTTCACAATCAGACCTTTTGATTATATTACACAGCACTACCCGAAGGGTAAGAGGGAGATGGGAGCGTTTTTAGTAATAATCAAGTTATGTTGGGATATAATATCTCCAGCCTCTGCTCTTCTCTCCCTGTCCAGTGTGCACTTTATTACAAATGTGCTGTATTTGCAGGTTAACCTGGTTGTTTCACCAAGGGAACATGCTCAAATGAATGCAGTTTATCAGATTAAACGTAGGTTTATAGAAAACTGTAATGATGGTTTTTGGGAAATATTTACTTGTTATGTGATACACTTCTTGTACAAACAAAGACAGATGAAGTTTCACAAAAGAAGTCACATCCTGTGGCTGTCAATTTTCAAAACAAATACCTAACAGTGAACTAGGTCCTTAAAAGCTATGTAGCCTTTTAAACGGAATGTTCCTGTATACACAACGACAGCCAGCCAGCTCTACTTTAACCTGCTTTAAACTATCCTGATCATCCCCAACTTCTTATAGAAGCTATTTCATGTTTAGGTTTTTCTGTAATTTATTTTTATCGTACTGTAAGTATGGAGAATAGGTTCGTGTTTAGGTGGTGGAGAAGTTTGTAATTAAAATCCAGTTGACATCTCAAGTAGGATACGACAACACGACAAAGGGTGCAACTAACTCAAATATTACATCACCACTGTAATCTCACAAACCCACACACTAGGTGCGATGAGGTAATTGCTAAGGTAAAGTGTCCTGATTGGCTGTAATGTTTTGGTGGCACATGTTGGCTGTATGATTCTGCGGTGCAGTCGGTTACAGTATGTTACAACCCCTCCATAGGCTCAATGGTATGGTCCGGCTCGTGACGTCAGACCCTCTGCCTTCATAGCATAAATACTGGAGCTCTGCGACATGAGGCTTAGGCTCGAGGATCAATACACCGAGATACTGAAAGACTGTCCTTTGGTAGAGGAGGAAAACGCCGAGACATTGCAACTAGAATAGATACAGAGTGAAATAGTTTTTAACGGGGGTTTTTTAACGTACAATGACAATGAACGGGCAAATGAATGGTTTTCATAACTCCCTCATTGACGAGGACTGCTTCTTGTTCACCTCGGAGTCGGTCGGAGAAGGACATCCCGGTAAGACCCTGATTCTAGCCACCGTTCTAACGAGTTTTCTTTCTGAGAAGCTAAGTGTATAAAGGTGTTTTTTACGACGTTGTTTGACAAACGTACTGTACTCTTCCCACGCGTCACTTTGATTTAAAAACTGTAAATGTAACGTTGCATCATTAAAAATATGTACGTTACGGCCTTTTCCGCTACGTAGCTGGGCCGGTGTCGGGAGCACGCGCTGCTAGCTAACTTTAATGTTAGCAAGCTAGTCTCCGATGAATAGGCGATGCTATCACACGACTGGTCTAAAGACGGCAAACATACCAGCGTTTGAGTCAAGATATTTTAAACGTTAATCTACGTGAATGCTCGTCTCATTACAAAATATGTTTCACATTGTCCTGAATGAACGGGGCTATTCCTGATGCACAATGACTGCTGGCGTTAGCCGTTCAACTGAACAACCGCCAAAGACCGTGGGTGTTTTACTTTACCAACGTTATATCGTCGCCAGAGGACATTTGTTAAATGTTAAGTATTGTGTCACGGTTGCCTTCCGGTCCCTGGTTAGTTGCGCGCCTCTCTTCACCACCACATGTGCACATGCTGAAATGGCGACGGTGTTGGAGGCTCCGAGCCCCACCCACCGAGCACGAGACGGATCGTTTGGCGCTAACGTGTCACAGTTTACATTCAGCGCCGGTTGTGCTCCAGTTAGTGTGGCTGCCTCATTGTTGTTCTCGTTTTCGCTTCAGACAAGATCTGCGACCAGATCAGCGATGCCGTTCTGGATGCCCATCTCAAGCAGGATCCTGATGCCAAAGTTGCATGTGGTAAGAAAAAGTGTGGTTCCTTTTTTTTTTATTATTAACATTTATGTTGCTTCAGATCAGAAGTTAAAATCTTCCTTGCCTCATGCAGAGACTGTTGCAAAGACTGGGATGATCCTGTTGGCTGGTGAGGTGACATCACGTGCCACAGTGGACTATCAGAAAGTTGTCCGAGACACCATACGTCAAATCGGATATGATGACTCATCCAAAGGTGTGGCATGTTGTTGTTTTACTGTGTAATCCTTTTTGTTGGCTTCTCTGTTGTTGTCTGGTATGTCTTTTTTTTTTTTTTTAAGTGCTGCATTTTGATCTGCTCCCCCTCTGTCTTGTACATAGGCTTTGACTATAAGACCTGCAATGTTCTTGTGGCCTTGGAGCAGCAGTCTCCCGACATCGCTCAGGGTGTTCATATTGACCGCAATGAGGAGGATATTGGGGCAGGGGACCAGGTCAGTTTTGCCTGTCGACATTGTGATCTGGCATGTGTGTTCTGGAGTTGGATTCCTCAAGTAAACGTCTCTTTCTCTGCAGGGCTTGATGTTTGGGTATGCCACTGATGAGACGGAGGAGAGTATGCCTCTCACAATTGTCCTTGCCCACAAACTGAACGCTAAGATGGCTGAGTTGCGCCGCAATGGCACCCTTCCCTGGCTCCGGCCAGACTCTAAGACACAGGTAAACTTATTATACTTTTACTCTACTATCAAATACTAAGTGTTTTTTGGGGGGATTATTATATTTATATTAATCCTTTTTTTTTTTTTTAAGGTTACTGTCCAGTACCGCCAGGACCGTGGTGCAATGCTTCCAGTACGTGTGCACACAATTGTGGTCTCAGTTCAGCATGATGAGGATATTTGCCTGGAGGAGATGAGAGACACCCTGAAGGAGAAGGTTGTCAAGGCTGTTGTTCCATGCATCTATTTGGATGATGACACGATCTATCATCTGCAGCCCAGTGGGCGTTTTGTTATCGGAGGACCACAGGTAAATATCAAGAGGGTGCGGCTTCAGATAATATTTAGCATTTGAGTTACTTAACTGTGACACCTCTTGTCAAAGGGTGATGCTGGCCTGACAGGTCGTAAGATTATCGTTGACACTTATGGAGGCTGGGGAGCCCATGGTGGTGGTGCCTTCTCTGGGAAGGATTACACGAAGGTGGACCGCTCTGCTGCTTATGCTGCACGCTGGGTGGCCAAGTCTCTTGTGAAGGCTGAGCTCTGCAGGAGAGTGTTGGTCCAGGTGAGTTGAAGAACCCATGATGTTTCATTCTAGTGAGAGGGGCTGCAAGACACCTGAAGTATTATGTGTTTTATGCTTGATATAATACATGTGTATATGTTGTATTAGGTTTCCTATGCCATTGGAGTTGCCCATCCCCTTTCCATTTCAATCTTCCACTACGGAACCTCCAACAAGAGTGAGCGGGAGCTGCTCGACATTGTGAAGAGAAACTTTGATCTCCGTCCTGGAGTCATTGTCAGGTAATGTATAACCCCTGAAGCCACCCGTTCTTTGTGACACTGCAGATCCTTCCCGTTACCCATGCCTTTTAGCTTTTTTTTTTTTTTTTTTTTTTTTTTTTTTTGTTTTTAAAACTCTACAAACTGGTAATTTTTTCCTTTTACAACCGCTTGCATTTTGTGTGGCTTCTGTGATCCCATGCGTTGATAATGGCATATTGCTTTCTACTTAATTTGATGGCATGGTGTCGGGAGGTTACTTTTGTAATGAAGCCCCGTGGCTCATAATTGGGTAAGCATCCTTTTTTATGTAAATCGTAGTGTGGTTTCCAGCTGCTGTCACCACACTGCTCAGCGATGGTTTTGTTTGTCAGGGTAAGTGGCGAAGCTTTCCTTTTCACCAGCTGGTCGAGCCTCTAATTTTTTTTTAAAACATTTTTTTGGGTGGCTCTCGACACTCCACTGGCTAGTGTGAGCATTGTGCTTGTGTGAGTATGACTGTGTGCATTTACGTTCGCTGAGTTTGACTGTTGCTAAATATGTTGATTATGTATTCCAGGGAGCTGGATCTGAAGAAGCCCTTGTATCAGAGGACTGCAGCCTATGGCCACTTTGGCCGTGACTCCTTCCCATGGGAGGTGCCCAAAAAACTCAAATACTAAACATGTTAAGCTTTTCCCCTCAGGCCTGTTGGTGTATACTACAGAGAAGCCTACAAGGTTCCGGGGGTGAAATGCGCTTATCTCTCTCATAGTAATGGTATCATTAACACATGACTCCCATCCTCACTCCAAATCCCTCCTTTTTGTCTTCTTGCTGTCTTCTGCTGGTTGTGGTATCGTACTGGGTCGTAGGAGGCAAGCCTCAGAAACTTGATGTTTAAAGAATTGGGTGGGTTCCATGAACTCATGCACCATAGTATATCTTGTTCTCCCACGTATTCAGGCTCCCCTGCTTCTTGTCTTGTTGTGATAGACCTGAAAAGCTGCATTCGGTTGTTCTCCTTTTTGGCATTCCACACTTGTCAGCCTTTTATTCAGTGTCAAGGTGATAGCATATTAGGCTGTGTGCGAGACCCCTCTTAATTCACTGGTGCTACTGATGTAAGGAGCCTGCGCAACATCTACATTTTCCTACTACATTTAGAAGCATAATTTGATGGTCGAAGTGTTCTCTGAACTGGCACCTTTCCAAACAAGTTTAGTGTCTTTCTGAACATTCCTCCTTTTGTCAGTCTGGTACAATTATTCTCTGACCAGTCTGTTTTCTTTATCCCTTTTATTGGCTTTAGTCCCGTCCTTGTGGAGGATGCTAGAATGGCACAATTAAAATTTAAAGTTTGTTGCTGTTTTCACAAAAAAATGCTATGCATTGCAGGTTAATGGGTGAACCAAATCCTAATTATTAAAGCTCTCAAATGAGTATAAATCCTCAGATGCCCCTACAGACCGTTGCTGTTTTCTGATGTAATACAGAAAAGTCAGAAGCTGCTATGTCACTGCTCTGGTCTGCGGAGGTATTTGTTATACTTGAAAATCATGGCATAAAATGGATTGAATTTTAAATGAGTCCTTTTTTTTTAAATGTAGTTTCACTTGTTTGCTCTTTTATGGTTTGAAGTGAAATAACGGTCCTCTTTACTCCTTCAGTGTATTGATGGCAGGTGTAGCTACAGAGAAACCTGGTCCCATCTTTATTCTTGAAGGAGTGTGTTCTTTGCCACAGAGTCTTATTGGCTTAAAGTCAAACCTTAACACTATTTATTTGTTCTCTGAAACTCGGCGTGGATACAGAGAAGCCGCGGTTTCAGAAGGCAGCTTTCAACACACATGGCTAATGAATCTTGAATTCCTTTTTTGACTTGACCATTATTCAGTGTTTGACTTGAGGCTCCAGAGTGTTGTACAGAAAAGCTTTGGTCCGCCTCAATGACAAAGTGTCACTGGCTACTGTTAATGACTATTTTACAACCTTTTACATTTCATTTTTTTGGACTATAGAGCATATTTTTAAGTGGGTTGGTTTTTGAAATCCCGTTAAAGTTTCTGGTGCAATTCTGTAGCGCTTACCTATCCACAATGGCATGGCAATATTTGGTTGGTGTAGTACAGAGAAACCAGCCTTGTTTACACAGCCATCCCATGTGTGGGATAGGTTCAAGTTTTGGTTGTAGTCCCTTTTTACCACTCGGAGGTCATCCTGTTGGCTACAGTAAGTGTAAGAGTGCCTTTTCTATTTCCTCTACTCCCATTTGCTTTTCTCCCTTCCTACCAACATGCGCTCAACTTCCAGAGGATCAAGTTGCTCATACTGTATTGTGTTTCATGTCTAAACTGGGTAGTTTCCTTATGCTCTGTAATAAAGAACTACTCCTTTAAAGTCTTGATGTGTAATCTTTTTAAAATATTTATTTCACAGGCCAAACACTTTCTTTGTTGAGTCTTTGTTATCCAACTCAGAATTATGCCCCTTGAATGTTGGCATTTAGAGTTTCCCCTCTATCAGCAATGAGGTCCCAAGAAGCATGCATTTGGGGACCAGTTTTGAGATTAATGGATACAATTATAGTAATGGTGGCAAGAATGCAGGCAATAATTGCAACTGTATCCTTTCTCTCTTCAGTAGCATTCAATCTTCTCTTTCCCATTGGGTGGAATCGCAATGAATTGCAGATAAGACAAAGAATACAATTCTAATATGTAAAGGTATTAATCTATAGTAAATGCTTCTGTGTTATGTGCTGCCAGTCAAAGGGAATGCACATTCTGCTTGGTTTAATACAATAGAAATGACTGCTGGTGCTGTACAATTTAGTTTCCACCTTAAAATGAGGTATTTGCTTTTAGTGATAAGAGTGATCATAAAAAAAAGGAGTTCAGCAGTGCATTTTGGTGCTTGTTGTGCCAATTCAGCTTTACGACCTAATGTTTCCCATGAATTGTGATTTTCTTTCTTATTTTTTTGGGTAATTGGAGTGGAGTTCTTAATTGTTCACCATAATGTCTCTACAAAAAAGTGTTTTCTTTGACTTTGAAGTGTAATTATTTCCTTCAAAATGGACACAGTCATGTGATGATAAAACACCGATATATCCCTATCCACAGGTTACAATGTTGCAGTCTATCTATAAGGTGGAGGTTTGCAGCCACTCAGTGAATGTGATAAGTGGAACTTGTTTCTTAAAAAAGGGGTTTGTGTTGAGACCCTAGTGTTTCTTCTTGCCAGAGGCAAAGCTTTTGTAGACTTAACAGCACCACCAGCTTTCAGGCAGACTTTTCCTGTTAACCTGTTAAAAGAGTGTATGTTTTTTTATGTATATAGATTATGTACTGCAATAGTACTGACATCAATCTGTAAATGTCCTGAGCATAGTTTATCATCAACAAACGGCCCTTTTTAATTTATCTACCTTCTGAGATGCGGCCCAGATCCTGCAAACAAAGGAGTCGGCCTTTATTATCTTTATGTAACACATAATGACGGCCTTGCAAAACACATACTGATTACATACCGTAAAAACATTTAAATTCCTCTCTGAATACCTACTTTAGTCGCATGTAAATGGAAACATGCAGTGAAATTACAGGTGGTTTGTGTATTCATATACAAACATGAGATTGGCGCTGCATTTAATCCATCCTAAATCTTAATGATGAAGCAACTTGGGGTTTAGTGTCTCGCTCAGTGACACTTTGACAAGCGGACATTTGGAGCCTGAGATCAAAACATCAACCTGGTGGTTAATTAATTACCCACTCTACAATAAATGTTTTTTCTCTGATCATATTTTGAAGAAGACTTTAAAAACTGAGCTTTAACTGTTGTTAAAGTATCATATAATCCCAAATACGTGCACATTCTTACAGGCTGGCCTTCAGATCCCAGCAGACAATGATCATTGTAATTATTTTAGTCTAGTTGTTCATTTTTCAAACGCTTTTCAAGGTTGTATGCCGTCAACTAACAGCTAGGAACGGGAATGATGGGATGGGATTCTGGAGTGACCTTTATACTGGAGGAATTCCATTGTGTCTAAGGTGAATTGATAATGAGATTAGACACAACAGTGCAGATATGTCTGTTGCCATTTGCCTCGAAGCACAACGTGTTCTTAGTGGCCTCGGTGTGAGTGTAGCAAATGTTCCTGTAACAAAACAATACCAACCAGTTTCTCAAGACAGACACTAAGTCGAGTAAAGAGTAAAGCAAAGAAGCTCTGGAGACATCCAGTGATCTGCTGGATTCTCCTCATATATAGTGCTGAAGACTTTTCAGATGATGTGCTAGACCTGCTTGTTCAAAGATGATATTCAGTACCATCAGCACATAGCTGTGTACTTAAATCAGAAGTATAGACACTAAATTCCTAAAATGCTTGTGCCAAGTAGGCACTTATTGGTAGTTGGTGCACCCCATTCATGATAGATGCTAGGCTTTTTGTATAGAGCTACACAGAATGAACAACGGGGAGATCTTAGTGGGTTATTACCTTTATACAATCAACACATTCCTTGACGAAATTAAATAATAACGATAGTTATCTGTGAAAAAACTGAATTCACAGATAAAATAAACACCAGGTATTCCTATATGGTGCTTGACTGTACATTATTAAACCCTTAAAGTGCAGCAGCTCAATTTCTAGATACTGCCACATGAGCTTTGAACATGTTGCAGCATATCTTAACCCTAAGATACTTTGCTCACATATTTAAATTTTAACAGTCCTACTGTAGGCAACATGGAACTGGTTTGGCTGGTTCCAGAAGAGTTGAAGATACAGCATGTTTGACTAAGCAGAGGTAAAACAATGAGGGAATACATTTAGGGAAATATTAGACAAAGGGATCGCACACCAATAAAATATTGCATTTCCCAGCAATAATAATTAGACACTTTATCGATAAATACAAGAAGATTTACAGAAGGAAGTTGAACCGTATTCTGAATGCAAACTGCAAATAATATTGTGCAAAATGAACCCACATCGACACAAAACAGATTTGGGCTTTCAGCAATGCTTCCATCTGTTTTTCACATCCTGACTGAAACTCATTTAGTCGGAGAGATTTTAGCATCTAATCCTGTTCTAGTGAGGGACCTATGGAGCCTTTTCAGTGGTAATCCAGTGAGCTTTTTCACCATAATTGGCTTTGTCACTGTGCCACATAAACCCTGCAGCTTTGTAAATTAATGAGTGGCCGGTTTTATGGTCTACACGTGGTCGCTTTTATTATAAGCATGAGTTTGAGTGTTATAGAGACCTGCATACTTCAAGCTATTTTGCCTCCCATTGAAACATGCTCACTTTAATTATTGCTAATTATTATTCATTTTGAAAGGGAGTGATTTTTACCATTACTGTTTGTCAAGGGTTTTAATTTCATACATAAACTGTCATTTCTAGATTGTCTGTCCTGATACGTTCACCTGTCCCTCATTAGTCCTGCACTCGTCTCACCTCCTGCTCACCTGTTCTCACTTTCCTTGTCAGCCAGTCGGTATTTATACCACCTCAAGACCTTTGTTTGCTATTTGTTTGTCTTTCGCCTGTATCTGCCACCTCTACCTGCCGGCCTCCTTGAATCAGTAAGCGTCTTGTGTTATTAAATTATCGTCCCTGAATCTGCCACTCTCTGCATTTTGCGTCCTGCCTGTCGCCCTCCCTGCACCTTGACTCAAGCCTCAATGTGAGGCTGTATTGAAGTGGGTTTTTGGGAGGTTGAATTACAAGCCCTATAAAACTAGTATTACAAATGTCTAGAAGTCCTCCTTGCCTCTGAGAGCTGGCCCAGCTCATTTTACAAAGTACATCACTACAGTTACAGTATATCAGGCAATGAGCAGTATTCACACCCAAGTAACGTCATCAAATCCAGACCTTAAGTCCTGTCTGCAGTTTGACTACAGCAGCTGTGCATTTCATCAGACACCTGCTCAGTCAAACGTCTATATATAACTGAGGGGGGTGTTCCACTTTCACAGCCTTGAATGGGCAAGATCATTACTGAACCAGTAACCCAGCACTGACGAGGGACAGCTACACTACACTCACCTTGTGAGGCGACATACCGACAAAGCGTCAAACCTTTACATGCACAAGGCAGTGCACTTGTCTTTTGGCCCAGGTTTGATGGATGTGTGTAGCACATCTTTGTCCGAGCAGCAAACCAAGATCTCAGAAGACACCACCTGTGCTCTGCTCACATTTGAAAGCAAACAAAGTACCATGGACACCTGAAGAGAGAGAAAAACATTGTTACAGGCCGAAAGATGTTTCTCACAGCCAACATTCATGAGCCCAACAGTGTAGGGAGTTGTCAGTGCAAAGGGCAGAGGCCAGTCAGCTGTTTGAGTGAGGTCAGTGGAGTTTCTTGTCAGGATTGGATGACAGCTGATGCAATAGTTGTGGGAACTTACGTTTGCTCTACTGTATTTTTGCAAGTGAAATTAAAGCCACGCTTTCTTTTTTGCATGTGAACTACTTAATTTCTCCTCCGAAATGATTAACATTTAAAGTTTCTTAATTCATTAAGTTATTTGATTTGGGTGTGTTGACTAATAATACCGTAGCACGATATCAACCTTGTTAAAAAAACAAAATCCACCTGTGTTCACCTGGCCCTTTGAATCAACTTGCATCATCGACTACCCAAAACCGGATCTAGACTGTCATTAATGCGACATTAGCCAACCAATTCACTGCTCCCAGCCCAGCCTTAATTCTTCATAATGTTATCGTCATTCAGTTGAGTATGTTTAAAAAACACTTATGGCGTGTATAGACACGTTGACCCTATCTTAAAAAACTCCAAAAGGTGTGTTTTTGTTTCACCCGATTTTCATGAGCATTTGAAAGAAGTTTGAGTTTAGCTCCGTTAAAAAAATAGAGCAAAATCAAAAGATAATGCAAAATGATGAAGGAAAAGGGCCCTCAGTTTGGAGTGGCCATTTTGATCAACATAGACAAATAAGGGTGCTGGATAGCTCAGTCTGTAACATATGCTATATATGATGCAATATTCACAGACAGGCAAATAACTGCCTGTCACGACAGGGACATCAGTAAGGAGTATAACCTCATGGTTAACATTCTAAACATTTGATAAGTGTTTCCTGGGCGTAAAGAACCGCAAGACCGGTTGTGTGTTATATAACATAGTTAATGCGCACTTAGAGGGGAAGGTATGAAGGTGTGAGCTGTGATTGGATCATTTTCAGCCAATTGAGAAGTGGTGAAACTGGAGATTCTCTGGCAAGCAGTGGAGGGTGTGACAGGGGAATGTGTCTCCCCCCCTCAAAACGTCAGTCATGTGCTGAGTGGGAGATGGAAAGTGAGCAGGAGAAGGGCGTCGACAACCTAAAGGGGAGTGTGTCCGTTGCACCAATAGCGTAGCGGAGACCGCTCCTCCTCTCCTCCTCTCCTCCTTGATGAAGTTTTGCATAACAGTGGAGTCTTGGCTGTAGTGTGGTCACAGGATAATCTTTGCATATTTTATGCATTAATGTAAACAATGAATGAATGTCCACTATGGTGTGGATCAACAGCTTGTCCAAATGTCAACTCAAATAAGATTTTGCCTGAGGAAAGTAGTGGAACTGTGTTTCATCATGGGGATCTGTTTGATGGGCCTTGCATCCATTAAACCTGTGTGCTACTGTGTGTCCTGCTGGTCTGATCCACAAACATCTTAATATGAAGTGTCGTCGCCCACAGAATGTTAATTAGGTGGTGACGTTTCAAATGACTGACGGCAACTGTTCATGTTCATGTATAGTAAATGGCCATTTTGTCTTCAGATTTGAACACATTGATAGTATGCATTACTTCGAGAATCTAATTTCCATCTCGGCGTGGCTCTGCCTGCTGCTATGGACTACTATTATTGCTTCTGTTAATACTACCACTACTGCTAATGCTACTACTATACTACTACCAACACCAAATGCAGTTAGAACCCAAGGGCCACGAGATTTTGGCCTAAAAGCCTATTAAGGCAGTTTTGTCTCGTCATTGTCGCTGTAGCGCTGGGTGATGTTGGGACTTTTGAAAATGTATTGACTCAAATCTTGAGCGTATTCTAGTCCTGCTCAATGTTTTAAGTGTCCTGAGATTACGTCTGTTGTCATAGGACACTATAAATAAAATTGAATTGAAATTGAATTTGACCAGACGAGAATCTAATTTGATTTAAGGTTAAAACCAAAATGTAATCCTAGAAGCTAGGCCTGAGGATTTGAAACGCTGATTCACACTGCCCCCTGCTGAGGACACAGGAGACTACAGTATTTTGCTGTCTCCTAGTTTTTACAACGCATCAAAACGCGAAGAAAAAATAATTCACATTCTATGGCTGTTAAATTCCACAAGTGCACACCCAGACACACTTGGACAGTAATAAATGGCTTTTATATATATATTTCATTTTTATACGAAATTGTGTCTTCAAAAAAATATTACAGTATCAAAAATAAAAGTATTTCAACAATCCAAAATAAATTAGAATACTGAAGACCATGAAAAACAGTTGCCACACAAACACACTATCATGGCTACATCCAACTGAACTCAAAAAGCAAACAATTTAGATTCTCACGTTTCTAAACATAGAACCACTGAGACTGATGTTCCTTTCACAGCATTTACCCCCAAAAAAGTATAAATCCTGTTTATAAAAACTAGATCTTTGTAAACACTAGAAACACAGGACATGTTCAACTGACGAGGAAGGTTAATGGTGGTCTCTGTCAAAGAGTCCCTCCTCTTCTCTGCGTTTAATCATTTTATAGGTCCCGTCAACTTGAAGGTGTACGAAGTGTCCTTCAAGTTAAGAATGGTAATGAACGAGGTAACAATCCAAGATGAGAAAAATGTCGTAAACATGAACCTGACAGTCACCTCCTATCATACTGTCTTTGAGAAGTGCTGCTCCTCCTTCCTCCAGAAGACATATCGACTGTGGGTCATCAAGTTGGATCTCTGCTGACAGTCACTGTTCATGATCCCGGAGTCCTCATTACGCCCCCAACAATGTCAATAGTGTTCGTTCATTGCAGAACTGCAAATGAAGTATTGCTCCTCTTTGCTTGTCGCCCCCTTTCATCATAATCAACCGTTGGAGAATATCACTCAGCGTTTGTCTCGTCTTTTGTCGATTTCCTTTCGAATTCGATCCACTAGAGCCGCCCTCATGGCCGAATCCAGTATGTTCTTTTCTGTGACACGTTCCACCACCTTCTCGGGCTTATCCTCCTTTAGAAAAAGAGAGAGAGCATGAAGTATTTTAAACAAAAGAAAGAAAAAAAGCCAGAAATATCAGTCGAAGGGATCTGCATTAACCTTGTGCACAAGGACGGAGGTAATGGAACCAGAGTCTGCCTGATAGTCGAGCCAGAAGAGTTCAGTACCATGGGTCTCTGGCTCTGTGCTAGACCCGCTCTCATTAGACTCTTCAGCCTCAGCACAGGCCCCTGGCTCTGACCCATCTAGAAAATGAGCACACACATGCATGTTCTTTACAGGATTTACTGTTGGCAAAAACTGTATCATTTTACATACATACATATGTTAACATTTACATAACAAAGCGCATCCAGCTTACGTCTGCGTCGAGGATGGTACACCTGGATATCAGGTCGGCGGGGTCGCCTAGGGGTGGTGGTGTGCCTCCGCCGCTGAAGCTCTTTGGCTTGCTTCACCTCTTTGGCTTGCTTCACCTCTCTATCATAGTCATCTCTTGAAGGCCAAATAAATCAACATTTTGTTATTGCATGGAAATGTACAATATACCATACATGTTTAAAAAAACATGCAGTACAGCATATCCCTGAGCTTCTAGTCAACTTAATTAGGTAATGCTCTTGTTTTACTTTGCAAAAGGATTATAAATTACAATCTGTCCCTGAAAACAAACAAAAACTGTTCTCCAAAATATATTCATAAGTCTAATTTTACATGCAGTACACTTCTTCAATAAAACTATTATCTTCTACCAACAAGGTATAGTCAAAGTGAATACATGATATATTTTGTATACATATGGTTTAGTGAAATGCATTTTGAAGACAAATTGTCATTCTCAAATGCATTTTTCTCTGATTAGCTATGCTGTGTCAACGGTTAGTAACAAAGGCAATGTTTTTCAAACATAACATACTCCTTAAAATTGGACGCAATCACCAAACTTTAGAGACAATTATATCATGAACGATCAGGCTGCTTTATCCTTTTTATTGATCCTTCAGTTCCTGTCTGAAAAACGAAGCCGAATCGCCTCTTCTTCTGATGTTTTGCAGTAAGAGGTTCACAACAATATGTTGTTTAGCCCCCATTAAACTAAAGCAAGTATAACTTTCACTGTTAGGCCTGTGCGACCTTTCTTTATATTTCCATTTTGAGCGTCAAACAATGGGCACAAATCTCCAAGTGACCTTGGCCTCCAACTGAACATTTGTTCACCCAAAGATCAACTTCTATATATTATAAATGTGCGGTCGCAGCTCATAGATATCGTTGCTGGATGTGGTAAACTAGCCAGTATGCTAGCTAGTAGCATTAGCCAACGATAGTTGAGGAAATCACCTAGCAATCTGGTTCCTCCGGATATGGTGCAGGAAGCCGTGGCTCATATCCAAGCGGCCCCCGCGTTTGTATTGCAGATCATGGACTTCATCGTCTCTTAAAATATCCATTTCATCAAATAGTTCCAATGTGGTGACAGTATTTATAAGCTAATGGCGCTAATGATTGCAACAAGCCCGAGGCAGATCCACAGACACCACTGACAAAACGCTACATGCTAGGTAATTGTAAGCTGTTGTCCAAATGTAACTCTCCCGGAGTTTAAACATTAGTCATAGATTGAAAATTCACACTATGTCCATAAAGAATAGTTCACGGTCGCACCAAAAGACAACATGTCCATACATTGATATTAAAAAAAAACATCAGGTATGCTTTCAAAAAATCGCAAGTTGTCATATTGATGTTGGCACTGAGCTGCTCGTGGATCGATGTTAGCTAGCTTCAAACCCCGTGTTAGTTTTTAGTCTGCTCCTGGGTGATAGCGCGTCGTACAACCGCTGTACCACCGCGAGTTTCGACGCGCACGGTGCTTCACCCATTCATTTTCTTCCAAATAAAGTTGTGCACACTCCATTGTTTTGATATTAAGCTATGATGGTTTCTCTGAAGCGAGAAAGAGAGGCTGAAGTGGACGACGATGACAACGAAGACCGGGGTAACGTTACGTTTACTATTTCTAACGTCCGCGCTACATTTGGCTAGCAGGTAGCTCACGAATGCTACTTGAAGCCAGATGGAAGTGCGTTACATTTATTTCACGGGTCGGTCCAGTGACACGCACACACATAGAGGTCAGCAAGAACCACTACTGTATAAATACTTAACTGGCTAAAACGCCCTTATACTCTTTGTATCAAATACACCACCCCTAACAACCTCAATGCTAGGTCAGCTAGCTTACACTCTACTGATCTGGTACGACTGTGTTACTTTTGTTTTTGTTTTGCAGTGGCAGCCAAAATAGGCCGAGGACGTGTAGCAGAAGACCGGAGGAGCCGCCACTGTCCTTACCTCGACACAATTAACAGGCAAGATATAGCTAAATGCACATAGCTAATGTTGGTGCTTAATGCTAGTTAGCCGTGCTACTCTCCAGCTGATTCCCTGACTTGTGTGTTTGTCAGGAGTGTGCTGGACTTTGACTTCGAGAAACTGTGCTCCATCTCTCTCTCCCACATCAACGTCTACGCCTGCCTTATATGTGGAAAATACTTTCAAGGTAGGTGAATGATCTGACATTCAACCATGGATCAAACACTTTGTTGTGCTTGGACTGATTCACTCGTGTATGCGTCCATGCAGGTAGAGGTTTGAAGTCCCACGCTTACACTCACAGTGTCCAGTTTACCCATCACGTGTTCCTGAATCTGCACACTCTCAAGTTTTACTGTCTGCCAGACAACTACGAGATCATTGACTCTTCACTAGAAGATATCACGGTGAGTAAAGTCATACAGTATTATAGATCATGCATCACTCTCTTAATACTTATTTATTATTGTTATATTGTTTGAAATCATCAAGGGTCATACTCGGTATCACATGGTCAATTTGAGGTGCTGCTTCAAAAATACTGTACTGTCCCCACAGTATCTTTGTGTTAGTAATATGTTGACACTTTCTCTACAGTATGTGCTGAAACCAACATTCACCAAGCAGCATATTGCAGGGCTGGACAAGCAGGGTAAACTGTACCGAGCCTACGACGGTACGACCTACCTGCCGGGCATTGTAGGGCTCAACAACATCAAGGCCAATGACTATGCCAATGTGGTCTTGCAGGTATGAATAACTGCCACAGTGGACCTTCTCTGGACTTGGTCATAATGGTTTTAAACAATACCAGTCGTTTCATGTTTGCCTCTTCTACCTAGGCGTTTTCCAATGTTCCCCCACTGCGAAACTACTTCCTGGAGGAGGAAAACTACAGGGAAATTCGCAGACCACCGGGGGACATCATGTTCCTCTTGGTGCAGAGGTTTGGTGAGCTGATGCGCAAGCTTTGGAATCCAAGAAACTTCAAGGCTCATGTGTCTCCACATGAGATGCTGCAGGCAGTTGTGCTGTGCAGCAAAAAGAACTTCCAAATTACAAAACAAGGTAAGGCTTCAGTTGCCTGATAGTGTACTACTGTAGTGTACAATGCTATGGACTGCACATCTCAAATAGGCTTTACAGACATGCTGCTCGATGGAAAATAGGGTTGCAATGCTGATTGGTTGTTTTCTGTTGAACAGGAGATGCTGTGGACTTCATGACTTGGTTCTTGAATGCTCTGCATGGTGCTCTGGGAGGCACAAAGAAAAAAACATGTGAGTAAGAAGAGAATCAAAGGGGTTTGATCCCAAATTGTTAGGTCATAATATATGCAAATATAGTTTTTATTGTGATATTCAGTTAAGTATTTGGCAATTTAATGGTAAATGCTTCAGAGATGAAGAAAAAACATGGATTCTATTTTATCAAATGTAAATTTTATATATATATATTTTTTTATCTGTAAGGTGGTATTTAGTATGTTTTTTATATTATTGATTGTTAGGAAAATGCAAATTAACCCCTCTCCTCATTTTCCCTCATAGCAATCATTACAAAAGCATTTCAAGGCTCCATGCGGATCTTCTCCAAGAAACTTCCCCACCCAGATTTAGTGAGTTTACTACTTCCTTTACTGGAATATGAAGGATTTTACTAATAGCAAAGCTCAGGTTTATTCAATTATCTGACCAGTTTACTAGATATGTGTTTAAAAAGGCTTATTTTCATTCTGAATTGAACAAATGAAGGCTAAAACAAATCAAATATTTGGCACATTATTGTTTATTACTTAAAACTTTGTGATGAATTTAGTTAAGTTTCTCTGAGACAATGTTAAACACTCATGAACTAAACCCAACAATGAAACATGAGGAGGAATAGAAAAAACCTCAAGTGATGGATGATGTTATATTCAAATACAAGGAAAAGGGGCAGAAACAATACAATATCCACATGCCCTTAAACTTAACAGACGATTATTTTTTTTTACTGTGTATACTATTTCAGTTGAATCCCTGTGAAAACATGATTTTAAGTCCTTTGACAGAATCCACTTATTTTTTTTCCAGACACCAGAGGAGAAACAGGCATTGCTTGTCACAGAGGAGTACCAGGAGCAGATGTCTGAGTCCACCTTCCTGTTTCTAACCCTTGACCTCCCAACAGCTCCACTGTACAAGGATGAGAAGGAGCAGCTTATTATCCCGCAGGTCCCTCTCTTCAATATCCTGGGGAAGTTCAATGGCAACACAGAGAAGGTACTTGATTGTCTTAAATATATTGTCCAGTATAAAATACAAGTGAGGGGATTTAAAGCTATGTTGCAATGCACTTATCTGAACAGGAATGCTTTGGTGTTGTTCAAGTATGTAGTCACACCCAGTGAGGTTTTTAAGTGGGGCAAAAGTTATTCATCAACAACTAATTTGAATACATACAACACCTTTCCTAAACAGTTTAACACAGGTGATTATCTGAATGGGCACATACAGGCATGTGAGAAAATTAGGACACCCCATTAAATAATCAGCTTTTTATTTAGAAATGGTTCACATATCAATGTCCAGTCATGTTTTTACGTATTTTTCAAAAAGAAAGTGATTTAATTGCAATTTAACAACAAAAATGAACATTGTTTGACAAATCCAAAAAAAGAAAAAAAAATTAAAGTATGTTTTTTAATGGAGGAAAAAGTTAGGACACCCTACCCCCTAATAGCTAGTGTTGCCCCCGTTGGCTGATATAACTTCAACAAGACGCTTTTTGTAGCCTTTTACCAGTCTCTGACATCGATCAGGAGAAAGTTTGGCCCACTCCTCAATGCAGAATTCTTTCAGCTGTGAGATGTTTGAGGGGTGTCTTGCATGTACAGCCCGTTTCAAGTCACTCCACAGCATTTCATTGGGATTAAGATCAGGGCTTTGACTTGGCCATTCCAGGACTCTCCACTTCTTCTTTTTTAGCCAGTCTTTGGTGGATTTGCTGGTATGCTTTGGGTCATCTTCTTGTTGCAGTATCCAGTTACGTTTCAGCTTTAATTTTTTGACAGATGGTTTCACATTTTCTTCAAGCACCCTCTGATACACAGTAGAATTCATGATGGATTCTAGGATGGTGAGCTGGCCAGGTACTGCTGCAGCAAAGCAACCCCAAACCATGACACTGCCTCCTCCATGCTTCACAGTTGGTATGAGGTTCTTTTCTTGGAAGGCTGTATTTGGTTTACGCCAAACATGTCTTCTGTTCTGGTCTCCAAATAATTCTATTTTAGACTCATCTGTCCAAAGAACCTTATTCCAGAAGTTGTGGTCTTTGTCTATGTTCTCTCTGGCAAACTTCAGTCTGGCCTTAATGTTTTTTTTAGAGAGCAAAGGTTTCTTCCTTGCACACCTCCCATGAAAGTCAAACTTGTGTAGTCTCTTTCTGATTGTAGAGTCATGCACTTTCACACCAACAGTAGTCAGAACCTGCTGTAATTCCCGTGATGACATTTTAGGATTTTTGAGGACTTCTTTGATCATCCTTGCGTTCTGCTCTGGGGTAAACTTGCTTGGACAGCCAGATCTTGGCATGGTGGCAGTTGTCTTGAATGTCCTCCACTTATAAACAATTTTACGAATCGTGGAATGGCTAATGTTAAACTCTTTAGAAATCTTTTTAAATCCTTTACCAGACTCGTAAGCGGCCACAATCTTCTTTCTGAGGGCATCAGGAAGCTCTTTAGACCTCACCATGGCGCTCATCTCAACTTCTCAATTGTCATGGGCACACCAAACTAAATCTGAGGTTTAAATAGGGCAAGGCTCCATTCAAATGCTGGGTAACAATCTACTAATCATGTGCACCTGATGTGATGCACCTGTTTGGGATTTTCAACATTTTAAGAGGGATAATATAGGGGGTGTCCTAATTTATTCCTCACCAGAAAATTGCATTATTTTTTAATTAAATTTCACAAAGTTTTAAAAAGGCTTTTCTTATTTTTTTAATTGTTTAGTTATATTATTTGGATCCCTCAGTTTCATTAAAATTGACATTAAATACCCATATGTCCAAATATATTTTAAAATACACAGGATTTCATAAGGTGTCCTCATTTTTGCACATGCCTGTACCTGCTCCACCTTTTTATATGCGCTGTCAGTTTGTTTGTGCACCTATATTTCCTCTGCCGAGCAAGCCCAATTTTACAATGTTGTCCTCCTGCTTTATGTTTGTTTGTCCTCTAAGAAAGATGCCTGAGAGCTTTAAAGCCTGTTCTTGACAACATACACAACACACAGGAAGCAAAAGAAGCTTATTCCCTGACAAACTAGTTTCCTGGAGGAAGACTCCATGTTCAATTGTAGTTTGGTTTAAATATCCTGTGTCTGGTGGGAACTGAGGTCTGTAATCAGGTTAAACTTCCCATCATTCATGGGCTTCCAATCTTCTTTAAAAGAAATACTGATTTCTGACAACTACCAGCAGATGACAACATCAGTACTTTGTAAATAGCACGTCAGATTGCAGCCCCACATCAAATCTATGCTTCCGCTTTCATTGAATTATTTTTTTTATTGAGCACCCGTGCCTGCTTTCCCGTCTCATTTACATTCAGGAGTACAAAACCTACAAAGAGAATTTTCTCAAAAGGTTCCAACTGACCAAACTGCCTCCATACCTCGTCTTTTGCATCAAAAGATTCACCAAGAACAACTTCTTTGTGGAAAAGAACCCGACAATTGTCAACTTCCCCATCACGTAAGTGCTGTTCATATCCCTTAACAAGAAATCAAAAGCATTGATCAAAGTGCCTAAAAATACCATGACGTGCTTGTTGATAATACTAATGAATGGTTATTATTGTAAAGCTTGTGAGAAGCTAAGGACGTGTGTGCGTGTGTTGTCAGTCAGAATATGCATTTGTTCATGTTGTCCCTTCATATCTGCTTCAACAGGAATGTGGACCTCCGTGAGTACTTGACAGAAGAAGCTCAACTCACAGAGAAACACACAACATATGACCTTGTCGCCAACGTAGTGCATGATGGGAAACCCACCGAGGGAGCGTACAGAATACACGTTCTGCATCATGTAGGTTGCAGCTGGATATTTCTGCATGATTTCTGGTGGCATTAGTACAAATAAACCTGGTAAAGCATCATATTATGTATGTTTTGTTGTGTGATACGTTCAAGTAATCTCTCTTTGTGTTGAATCAGGGAACTGGGAAGTGGTATGAGATGCAGGACCTGCAGGTGACTGATATTCTCCCCCAGATGATTACACTGTCAGAGGCCTACATCCAGGCAAGTCCCCCACTCCTCCTGTGCATATCTGAAAATGTCAATATCGCAGAAGCTTGGCTCCATACGTTTCTGGTGCAACAAGAAATTGCATAAAAAAATATCACTTTTCATGTGATGCCACTCACCTCACACTCTTAGCTTTCGATTTTTAAAGTATCAAGAGTGTCAGCATAATACTGTATTTTTCAAAAAGTTGTACCAGTTGAATTATTCTTTTCATACCACATTGCAGTTTTAAATAATTATAAAAAAATAATAATCATTTGACTTTTTTCTCTCTTTAAGATCTGGAAGAGACAAGAAGGTGACAATGACACAAACAACCACACAGGGGTGTAAGTGAGGCGGATTTTCCTCAGTGAGAACGGACAGAAGTGGTGTCACTATATTGGAAACCAACTGGGTATTTAAGTGATAAAAATAACAACAGGCCACTATAAAGGTCAAATAAATGTAAATGACTTCCGTGTCTTTTTTCACTGTTTTATGTTTTTACTATGTGGAAGTTTCCAAATAAACAAACTCAAAGACACACGTCTGTCTGAATGTTGAATTTTAATGACAAGCCTTTTGATTTAAAGTTTAAGTTTTGTAGAGTTTGTAACAAGATAATAGAAGCGACAGCTTTGTGGCTTAGTTGAGTCTTCATTCAAGAAGTCTGTCTTGCATGACTGACTACTGAAAGCTCATCCTATGTAATGAACATTTTGTTTCGTAATTTCCACATTCATAATAACATACATATTGCAATGGATGGAATACCCCCCCTCCCACCCCCCAACCAGAAAAATTATAAGTGCAATGCATTTTTTTTTTACAAGTTTTAACAGGTGATCAGTGCAATAGATGTATAAAAAGAAAGTAGTTCATATTGTGCACACAGGCTGGCAGTTTGGTTCATTCCTTCCACATGTACTTCTCACAGAAGGCCTGGTTCTGCAGACAGAAACACAAATTCAATTATTCACAAAATCCCATTAGTCCTTTAAACTGTTTTCCAAGAAGTCACCAGGTCAGCCTTGGGGGAGTCTTTGGCCTCCATGCAGACCTGATTGTATCACCTGATTACTATAAATACTAACTCATCCACCATGGAACTAAACATTGAAAACAATCCTGGATGAATAGACTAAAATCTCTACAAAAGAGATGGTGGATTCAAAATAATGAAGATCAGCTGAAAGTCCTGTAGATGAGAAAAGCCTGAAGCAGGTTGGATGGTGGTAAAATATCCTTCTCGTGATTTGGGTGCTCATTACTGCAAATGGCCAAAAAAGGCTTAATTAAAAATAACATAACGTGTGTTGTACACTGCAGTTTTCTTGAATTTAACTTACACCACACTTCTGAGCCGTTTGAATGTCTTTGCACCAGTAGCTCGGCCCCCAAGTGCAAGGACTCTTTCCCAGTGGCTCCAGCTTTTTTGAGGCAACGCACAGATCGGCTCTCTGTGGGACAAAAGATCCAGACAAAACAATGTTCATGAGTGGCTATGCTGTGATTAATGTTGTGTGGACCAGGGCTCATTATATTGTTGTACATGTTTAAGTCTCCCAAAGAACTGTGCTGCTAGTTTGCTTTAATTGTTCATTGTAAACAAGTTAATTCTTACCTCACAAGCATGTGGGATTTCCATCTGGTTTCCAAAAACCTTCAGCAGTCGGGAGCCATAGATTTTGGTGAAAGCCTCGCACTGAAAAGAGCACAAGAGTTATTTACATTCATGCAAAGTGACAGATTTAATTTTCTTAGTCTACCTGATTAAAAATGACTGAAAACAAGGAGAGTAATTCTTTAGTAATAGTGATTTGTGTTGGTCGGGAGCACTGAGGGATAGTTAGTTTTAGTGGGAGCTGAGGGTCACACCTTAGGGATAGCATTGGGGTGACGGATACACACAGACTTGAGGAAAGAGGAAGTCTGAGGTTTGGTGGAGTTGACGCCCAGGTGGAGTCGGCTCAACACAGCCAGCGTGCGGCATGACTCACAATCCGAGGGGAGGAACGCCTCTGTGGAATCAGTCGAGTTAGACTTGGTGGCGGAGGTGTGAGTTTCAGGTTAAAACCGATGGCCAAATGTATTATTTCTGAACGTGACTTACCTGCAAGAGGCTGCTCCTTGAACAGACAGAGGTGCAAAAGAGTACATATCGTATGAGGCGCAGCGGACGATAAGAGGAACTCGACTATCTGCGTGCCGTATTTTTCAATGAAATCATCACATTGGTCCTTGTAGCTGTGTGGCATGAGATCACAGACCTCTTCCATGATCTTCATCAAAGCATCCTGCAGGGCAGAGAGGATGTTTGATGTGACGTATGGTGAGGGATATGTTCTTGACTTAATACAAAGTGAAATGGAAAAAAATGGAGTCACCTCAGTCATGTTTTTGGGCAACAGGGTCTCCAGCTTCTTGATAATATACAAACACAGGCTGCAAGTTGGGTTGAACTGCCCCTGGAGAGAGGATATGCTGTTAAGAGGGCCGTATACAGTATGAAATTAGAAAACAAAAGTATGATTTCATCATCCACTTCTGCTTTCGTACACTCACGCGGTGGCTGCTGGCGGAGCCAAGCGCAGAGCTGGATCCGTCTTTGCTGGTTTCATGGTGGGGAAGTTTCAGCTGTTCCTCCTTGTGTGCAGCGCAAAGTCCAAAAACCATACAGGTCTCAACTGGTTTCTACAGAAACACATCACCTTGGATTAAAAGGTTTCCCCCTCGTGTCTCAGAAGAAGCCTCAATAGAGGGTCAACTCACCAGGTGACCAGGGGTCTGCTGCATGACTTCTGGCAAATACATCTTTACCTGTAAATCACACTCTGATGCCTGTTCTGTTGGGAGGCGTCGGCACAGAGCATGCAGGCTTTCATATACAGCCGCCTGCAAAGGGGCCGGAGTTAGTGCATAGTCCGTGTTGTGTAAAGTGTAAAGTACAAGGCAGGCGTGTGAAGAATAAAGCCACGTTTCATCACCTCAACATTAGAATATTGTAATTTCTCTCCTTGAGTCCATGCTTACAACTATCTCGTTACTAATGGCCATTTTAAGGTTTAACAGGGTGTGGCTGCCAGTTTCCTGATTAACCAATTCTGAAAATCCAGCACATGTGTTCAGTAAAGTGAAGTGAGAGTAAAAAATAAAAAAAACAGTGAAACTGTTGAGTGAGTGAGTCATCTGCATCCTCACCTTGGCGTCTGTGCTGGGAATCATGTTGGTGGACAGCTGGATGACTTGGGTGCACTCTGGACACACATCCAGCATCTGATCAGGGGAAGCAACAGTGAGACTGTGTTAAAAGACATTCACGTCAGCAGCATTTCATTCACACGTGATGTTGTCAGTGTTCATGTGGTGATCGATGGCTCAAGATGAACACAATGGAAAGAAATGGCCGTTGGTAATAACATCACCTTATATAATAAATTCACTATTAAACACTTGTGCAATAGGAAGTATTTTTGAATACAGTTTATTTACAGTAGGTTTATTTTTTTAAATGTATATAGTATGAGTATGGTGGCCATTGAAACATCTGATAAAAAGGTTATAATATAGAAATTCAAAGTCAAGCTTACGAGAGATGTCTGTTTGATGAACAAGGAGTGTCCTTTAAGGCAGGAAGGGATGCGATTCAGATGAAGAGAGAAAGATCGACCATTTTTAAATGTATTTAAAAAAAAAACATATTCAAGCACTGGTCAGAATATAGCTACACCCTTATTTTTTTTATTTTTTTACATATCCGTGTTTGATTGTAAGTTGCTCCGACAGTGATATTAATGGCGACTCGTCAGGTGACGCCGACATGAACGCTGATCTTACCGGGCCACACGGACACGGCGAGGGTCGCCAGCAGGAAGCCAGACGCTGTCATGGTGTGAAGGAGCACAAAGCGATGTGAGGAGATGAACAGATGATTTTTTGTCTATTATAACATCCCTGCTGCTGCTGCTGCTGCTGCTGCTGCTGCTCTTCTTTGGGAGGGTTTGTACGGCGGTTGGCAAACAGCGCATTAGCCGCATTACCGCCACCTTGTGTGTGGCAGCTGTAGTGCAAAAACACAATAATACAATCTAAATCTGGTTATGATTCCACTGTCCTGCTAAATATTTATAGGCTCCAAGTGAAACAATGACCTCAAGTCTGATCACATGTAGGCCTATATTACACTAATTGTATGAGATTAAACCTTTATTTAATACATAATATGCTACATAGACAAAACTACGGAGCCCCAGAGAGCCCATCCGGATAAAAATGATATATATTGAGACCACGTTTTACTACACTGAGTGGACGAGATACAATTCGTTTCCACATTTTAATTTGTGGCCACGTTTTAACCAATTAGTTCCCTGTTTTAATTATTTTTGTCCATAAGATAAGATTAATTTGTGTGCTAAATATAGTGTGAAGACTACTGGCACTACAGGACCAGCCTTTCTATCTGGAACATACCTGCACCTACTTTAAAAGCGTAATTAGTTACGTTTATCATTAGCTAGCAAGGCAACAATTAAGATATCAAATTAAGATATGAAAGAGATGACTGGGTTTACAGTGCTAATCTAATTATCATCTGTGTGTGTGTGTGTGTGTGTGTGTGTGTGTGTGTGTGAGCGTGTGTGTAAATGGTAAATGTCCTCATTTATATAGCACTTTTATCCAAATCGCTTTAGAGAAATGACTGACATTCACACACGACAGCGGAGTAAATGGTCCTCATTTATATAGCACTTTTATCCAAATCGCTTTAGAGAAATGACTGACATTCACACACGACAGCGGAGTAAATGGTCCTCATTTATATAAATGGTCCTCAGTTATATAACGCTTTTTATCCAAAGTGCTCCACATTGTCGCCATTCATGCACATATTCACACACCGATGGCGGAGTCAACCACGCAGGCGACAGCCAGCTCGTCAGGAGCATTTAGAGTGACGTGTCTTGCTCGGGGACACTGAGCTAGGAGGAGCCGGGGATTGAAACCAGCAATCTTGCGGTTACCAGCCAACCCTCTCTACCTCCAGAGCTAATGCCCCCCCCACCCCTTGTGTGTGAAACGTAACATAGCATTTTAAAGTAGGTGCAGGTATGTTCCAGGTAGAAAGGCTGGTCCTGTTGTGTCAGTAGTCCTGTCTTCACACTATCTTGAGCACACAAATTATTCTTATCTCTTGGCCACAAATACATACTTTCTGCACATATTTGGAGTTTGTGAGATCTATACTGGATGATAGAGGAATGTGTTTGTACTTCTATTATTTAACTTACAGTATGTGCACAACTTCCTGTAGAAACCACCAGCTCATGAAGGGGCCGATAGATGGTTTTGTTGCCTTGCCTTGCCATCAGAATGTAGAATAAGGCCCCTCTGACGTGTGACAAAGACCTGCGGAGCTAGTTGACCATTTTAGAACAGGTACATCCTCCGAACGGTCACATCCTCAACCGGCATATCTCTAGAATTCTAGTTCAGATTGGCTTGTTGATGAATTATTCTGTAATCAACAGTTGCACTAAAATCTTTAGGTTTTTTTTTTTACTGTCGCTTCACAGCGAGAGGGTCCCGGGTTCGATTCCGGGTTCAGGTTCCTTCCGTGTGGAGTTTGCATGTTCTCCCCGTGTAAGCGTGGGTTCTCTCCGGGTTCTCCGGCTTCCTCCCACAGTCCAAAGACATGCAGGATGGGGATAGGTTAATTGGTGACTCTAAATTGCCCGTAGGTGTGAATGTGAGTGTGAATGGTTGTCTGTCTCTACATGTCAGCCCTGTGATAGACTGGTTACATGTCTGTCTCTACATGTCAGCCCTGTGATAGACTGGTTACATGTCTGTCTCTACATGTCAGCCCTGTGATAGACTGGTTACATGTCTGTCTCTACATGTCAGCCCTGTGATAGACTGGTTACATGTCTGTCTCTACATGTCAGCCCTGTGATAGACTGGTTACATGTCTGTCTCTACATGTCAGCCCTGTGATAGTTCAGGGTGTACCTCGCCTTCACCCAATGTCAGCTGGGATTGGCTGAGGGTGTCTCCCCCCCCCCCGACCCTGAATACAGGATAAGACTAAAAACTTGACTGACATTAACATGTAATTACTGTATGTTTTTGAATTATGTTCAAGGGTGTTGCTGTACTAAGAAGGCTTATGAGTGCTCAAACCTCATTAAACTGGCTGTGTTCTGTACTTTTATACTTGGCTTGAAACACAGTTTCATTGTGAACAAGGAACAAACCGTCATAGTTTGAGAATTTGCATGCACTCATCGATACTCACAAAAGGCGTTGTTTGAGAGCACATTCATTGTTCACCAAAAATCCCAGTGTATTAATACAGCTGTAACTTCTTAATGAGAAGCTCAATCTCTGTAATAAGTAACAAATAATTTAAAGTTGTACATTCTTATTTCTGCATACATTGTCCAAATTTCCAGCCAATCTTTTCCTTTAATGAAGTATTTGTAAAATAATCAATAATAATAATTATAATCAACAATCTCATCCTTTGGCATTTAAGTATGAGTTTTACACTGCAGTTTCTTTTGAAGCCTCTCTACATGTTTGTTTTGTTGGGTTTAGTAAATAAATTCATTTTGTTTCTTTTGCTGCAGAAATTCAATACAAAAAAATGAATGACCCAACCCAGAGTAGCTTTATAGAACGTACGGTTTAAGAATAAAGAAGACAGAGACACAATTGCTGCAGTTAAGGCTTATTTATAACAAGACATTACAGCAATCATATAGGACTCATCCTCTTCTCCCTTGTCCTGGTACTCATCCTCCTCTCCCTTGTCCTGGTACTCATCATCTTCTCCCTTGTCTTGGTACTCGTCTTCCTCTCCCTTGTCCTGGTACTCGTCTTCCTCTCCCTTGTCTTGGTACTTGTCTTCCTCTCCCTTGTCCTGGTACTCATCCTCCTCTCCCTTGTACTCGTCTTCCTCTCCCTTGTCCTGGTACTCGTCTTCCTCTCCCTTGTCCTGGTACTCGTCTTCCTCTCCCTTGTCCTGGTACTCATCCTCCTCTCCCTTGTACTGGTACTCGTCTTCCTCTCCCTTGTCCTGGTACTCGTCTTCCTCTCCCTTCTCCTGGTACTAGTCTTCCTCTCCCTTGTCCTGGTACTCATCTTCCTCTCCCTTGTCTTCGTACTCGTCCTCCTCTCCCTTGACCTGGTACTCGTCTTCCTCTCCCTTGTCCTGGTACTCGTCTTCCTCTCCCTTGTCCTGATACTCGTCTTCCTCTCCCTTGTCCTGGTACTCGTCTTCCTCTCCCTTCTCCTGGTACTAGTCTTCCTCTCCCTTGTCCTGGTACTCATCTTCCTCTCCCTTGTCTTCGTACTCGTCCTCCTCTCCCTTGACCTGGTACTCGTCATCCTCTCCCTTGTCTTGGTACTCGTCTTCCTCTCCCTTGTCTTGGTACTCTTCTTCCTCTCCCTTGTCCTGATACTAGTCTTCCTCTCCCTTGTCCTGGTACTCGTCTTCCTCTCCCTTGTCCTGGTACTAGTCTTCCTCTCCCTTGTCCTGGTACTCATCTTCCTCTCCCTTGTCTTCGTACTCGTCCTCCTCTCCCTTGACCTGGTACTCGTCATCCTCTCCCTTGTCTTGGTACTCGTCTTCCTCTCCCTTGTCTTGGTACTCGTCTTCCTCTCCCTTGTCTTGGTACTCGTCTTCCTCTCCCTTGTCTTGGTACTCGTCTTCCTCTCCCTTGTCCTGGTACTCGTCTTCCTCTCCCTTGTCCTGGTACTCGTCTTCCTCTCCCTTGTCCTGGTACTCGTCTTCCTCTCCCTTGTCTTCGTACTCGTCCTCCTCTCCCTTGTCCTGGTACTCGTCTTCCTCTCCCTTGTCTTGGTACTCGTCTTCCTCTCCCTTGTCCTGGTACTCGTCTTCCTCTCCCTTGTCTTGGTACTCATCCTCCTCTCCCTTGTCTTGGTACTCGTCTTCCTCTCCCTTGTCCTGGTACTCGTCTTCCTCTCCCTTGTCTTGGTACTCATCCTCCTCTCCCTTGTCCTGGTACTCGTCTATCTCTCCCTTGTCCTGGAACTGTACTATACCATGTGGTCATGCGATTGAATTAACCTCAACACCTGAATGTGTTTCCTAGATGGGATTCAGCTGTGATTGATCTATTTGTATAACTTCAATCAGCTGTTTCTCAGGAGTAAAGGGAAAAATACAGAGGATATATTTGTGTTTCAATCTACAACATCGGCAATGATACGTTGTGGTTTCTTCGTTTCCTTCTTTTGACAAATGTACTTATTGTAAGTCACTTTGGACAAAAGCGTCTGCTAGATGACCTAAATGTAAATGTAAATATGAATAGCTGTTCACTTTGACGCTAGCCTATAAGTGGTTGAACCTGATGTTATCTGTTCTGACATCAAAATGTTCATTGTATAGGTTGCACAGACAGATGTGCTGCTAATGTGTTTTGGAAAATTGTTCAAAGTATTGAACAATGTAACAAGCTGTACAGAGATCAGCCCATTGTCCTCTCTGAAGGAGATATAAAACAACACAAATGACTCACATGCCACCTGTTTGTTGACGTGAGACTTGTGAGACAGGCGTCTTAGTTTTTGTCATAGCTAAATGGCTTAACATGTAGCTGCAGTGAAATGTTTGGCAGAGAGTCGTATGAGTCATGAGGTGAGATGTGACTGTTTCCATTACTCATACTTTCGCTTGTCTCCAAGATTAAGACAGCGACAATGTTTGCCAAATGTTATGCTTCTTTAACTTTGAATACATTAACACCTTTTACTTTTATATAATGAATGAATATAATGTAGGGCAAGACGTGTTGTGTTGCATTACAAAAGCAAACAAAGCTGTGTCAATTAACAGGATGAAGCCTTATTCGGAAATCTTATCCATGTGTTTTTCATGTAACATCATATGCACATTTTAATTGTCAACCTAAATGTGGAATCACTTTGCAAAGATGTTGAAAAACCTATCAAAGCAACAGAAAAAAACGTGAGTTCAACTTCTCTGCATTAGCTGTGTCTGCCAGCAAATACAGCTCCTTCTTTAATTTCAAACAAGCAGTTCATCAGTTTTTTAAAAGTACTTCTTAACAGAGGCAAGTCTTTACTGCTGACGAAGGCAGATACGATCACATATGAGGAAGAACCAGTGGACTTTTATGTAACACATAATTGCTTTCTGATAGATGAATCATTTATCGGAGAACCAACCTGCACTGGAGAGGGGTTTTTTTTTAAACAAAAGAGCAGCTTGACAGGTATATGTTAGTACTTCTTTGCAAGATAAGTCTAACAGATGAAGGAAACAAAGGCGATGTTCTCATTCCATCTACCCATTAACATGCACCGCAAACGAGAGAGAGAGACAATGACAAAGGAGTGACGAACCTGCACACAGAGTCCAAGTGTAAGTTGATACACCACAAACACTTAACAATTCCCAGAAACAACACACACACAAACACACACACGCGTCATGTGTTCTGAGCATCAAATTATATCACAGCTAGACGGCTTGGGTGGGCCAACACATAACACAAAGCATCTCCATTAATTACTCACAAAGCCACACTCTGCTTTTGATCTCTCTTGACAGTAGGCCAGTAGGCAAGGCGGAGGTCAACGAAACACACAGTTTTAGTATGTAACTTAAATCAAAAGTCTTTAAACAATCAAACATACTTCTTTACACACTCTTGCACATGCATATATTTATATTAAGTTATTTTTATGTTTAAACATGTTAAAAAGTTCAACCCATCATTTCATTGGACACAAATACGTCAGGATATATTATTTAAGAAAAAAAAAAGCTTTAAAAGGGCCAGTATTTTGAAGTTAAAAATGTGTTTGTTACCTGAGGGTAACACCATGGGTTCAGTGCTGTTTTCGTAACATGACTCTAAGTTGCTACTGTGATCACTTTTCTTCTTTTCTTTTTTTTTTCAAGTTGTTCTAAACATGGCTTCAAATATGACACATGGCACAATATAATCACTACTCCATATATCTGGTCCATCCATCACAATGTGGCTAAACCAAAATATTTATTATTATGACGGAAAGCCTCTCATGTTGTTCTGCAGGGCGGACAGCAGGAACAAGATTCAATATTTTATTCTTCCTGGAAAACTAAATATGCTGCATCAGCTTATTCCAACCAATAATACCGTGACATCAATCAATCTACAACCAAGTCTCTTCCCACCTGCCGATCAGGTTTCACTCAGAAACCCCACACGGAAGCTACATACCGCTTTTGTTCCGAGCTGTTCAACCAGTCAGCTCACGGAGGAATTTCTGAGATTTCATTTTTTTGCCTAGACGATGTAAGGAAAGTCTTTAAAGCAGTTATCCATCTATCTCTCCTCTCACAACATAAATAGTCTTCTACTAGTTATCCTGAACATTCACTAGTGGAAAAGCATTTATAGACTCTTATTCCATCTGTTTATAATTTTTTTATAGTGTTCACTGATCATCTGTTGAACGAAACAAATAGCTAGCGATAATTATTTTCTGAAAGATGATTGTTTCTCATATAAAATGTGAATGACGTTGATGGAAGGAATAGTTTATCGTTTTAGGGAAACATTTGCTTTCTTGTGAAGAGTTGGCGAGAAGACGGATACCACTTCAACAGTTAGTCCTGGAATCATCAGGCTGCTTCCTGATGGTTCCAGTCATTGTCTTTGTGTAATATGGACATATGACAAAATGTCTTGTAAATAAGTCTAATTGACAATTGCATTGTGAAATGGGAACTCCTCACAGCTTTTCAAAGTCAAGCAATTAGTCAACTTGAGCATCTTGTGGTTTTGTCAGAGTGCATGAAAACGGAGGCACACAACCTAGGAGGACTATGATCATTGAATAGACTTAATTGTTTACCAGAAAGATGGTAGTGATTACATGTTTACCGTATTATGCACTCTTAAATGAATGACTCACTCACTAATTACAGTCCCATTACTTCGTAATACACGCAATTAAAATACTAGCTGACATGTTCTTATGTCAGTATTCAAAAAGTATTCAATTCTTTATTGACATTTCTACATCAACATGACACACGACATTAATTACATAGGAAGATTTATTTTTGCTCATAGGTTGTATTCATGTTAATGTGTATTTTTGGACATATTTGAATTTTTGGAAGAAAAATAGTTTGGGATCAAATCATTTCTGGGATCCCCTGCAGTAACTCTGCAGCAGTGTTGGTAATAACGTTTTTTTAAGTAACGAGTAATCTAATGATTAACTTTGCCGTTATTGAGCATGTAAAGTGGCTGGGTGGGCGGGACCCCCTGCTCTCACGCTGTCTCACTGCACGCTTAGACACAACAAGACAATGACGACGAGCCAGGGAAATACAAAGGTAGCGTTCTCCAACTGGAAGTACCGGCACTACCTCTCTGTAATTGAACTTAAAGGCAAGAATGCTTATGTAACAGGCACGCTCGGTTTATTGTGCTGTAGGCCTAATTTACAGTTACAGAGATTTGCACTACTCAATGCTTGCCAGATTTCCCTTTGTTTCTTTTTACCCAAGTTTACATTTGGGTCTTAAATTTGCACTTGAATTTAATTTTTTAATAGTTATTTTTTATATATTTTTGTTTCTAAGCATATCATATGAGAGGCTGCAATCTATTGAGTTCAAATACATAAATAAGAAATAACATCAGTTACTTTGCTTAATAACTAATTACTTTTACAATGTGCTAACTGAGTTACTAACTCAATTACTTTTTAGGAGAAGTAATTTCTAACTATAACTAATTACATTTGACCAACACTGCTCTGCAGACCCCCTCAGGTTCCCCTGTTGAAGATCTCTTTACAGACACCACCATACACTTCCTATATGTCCTACATCTTCATACTTTGAGAAAAACCTGGAGAACAGTTGAAAAATGTTCCAGTCATTGAAAACGCAGGAGAAAAAAAGTCAAATGTCCTGGAAAATAATTTCAACATTCTCCTATTTTCTTAGTTTTCTGAAAGGCCTGTTATGTTCAGGGGGATATTAATGTTCATAAGGTTACAAAGATGTAACATCAGTTCAAATAAACATCTGGGTAAAAGAAAAAAAATCAATTCAAAATCGTTTTTGCTTTACTTTCTAAGATGTCAACATTTTCAGCCACCTGCACATCCTTGAACAGGCTGGTTAAACTGCTTTGAGTTAAAGGAGTTCAAACCTGCTTCAATTAAGGCTTTATGACCTGCAGAACAACTCCTTGGCTAATTGCAAAGAATTTGAGTGTCCTTGTTTGCAGCTTATGTGGGACTTCACAAAAGTGAATCATAAAAACTTTTTGTCCAGGATAAGTTCAGGTATTTAGTTTCCGGTTAAACAACATGTTCATATTTTGTGGAACCTGCTTAAACACATTGCAGAGGTGTGGAAAAGGGGTGTTTCTGATCACAGAACACAACCCTTTATAAGCGGAAGACGACTCCTCATTGCAGCAGGAACAACATCCAAAACACAACAGGTACTGCAGTCACGCTTCTTGTTTAACTTTTTAACTTCTGTATTGTGTTTCTTCACACTTACGAATAGCAGCTTCACTTCACTTTCCTGTGCATGTAGTATTATCAGTTGATTAGTATGTATATGTTGATGGACTGTGTTCATATTTTCCAGAGATGAAGGGGTTTTTGTGCCTGATCGCTGCATGTCTTTTCATGTGTTTGCAAAACAACGTGAATGCTGGTGAGTTTGACCTCTAACAAACTGAATTATTACTACAGTTGACTTTGTCATTCAGATAATCACGAAATACAGAAGATCACGGATGCATATATGAGTCGATAAAATAGTATTTTGTTGTATTTGCACATGAAAGAAAATCGGCAACACTTCAGGAATCCATTCGACTAAAATCATTAATATTTAAGGAGAATGAGCTTCAGTGAAAGTTGACTGGATTGTAAGGGCAGACTAACTGAAATGTGTTTGGTGCCTTCAGAACAACGTTTGAGCAGAAGCGTGATAGAGAGGGCTGTGATCGAAGCCAAGGCCACGGTGGACTCTGCTTATGAATACTCCAGGAGAGTGTGAGTGGACAAAGCTGCTGTGCAAGTGATGAAAGTGTAAACTCCATTCAAACTGCAGCTTGAATGGCATCAGAAGCAATAGAATCTCAGTGCTCATAGATCTGACCTCTACACAATACAGGAGCGTTGACCGTGTGAGGAGGCAGGCAGTGAGTCCTTCAGACGTCCTGCGTTTGATGAAGCAGCCCGTGGGAGTAACCCGTACTGCTGTGCGTGCTGCTGACTACATGGATAATGCTGTCCGACTGCTCAAAAGGTCTTTGGGATCACGTCAAAAGCGCTCAATCAATGCCACAGGTGCGTATCCAAAATAGGTTCTTTGAATTTTCCGTACATGTTCATGTCACAGCTATCTCTTAACCTTGTCTCTGCTAATCAGATCTGATCTCTGCGGAGGATCTGGGCGTCATTGCGGCTCTGACAGGCTGTTCTGCACGGCAACGGATCCCGTCCTGCGAGACCACTCCCAATTTAGACATGTTTCGCACTGCAAGCAGCGTCTGCAACAACAGGTGGGGCCACTGCAATTTTTAAGATTGTTGGGTGAAGGAGAAGAACAAGTTCTTCACACCCAATTGATCGCTTAATTTGTTTTCTTCTGAGACTTAATTGAATCTTGACAAAAACCATCCCCCAGGTTCTTCCTTTAATTTAAGAAAAATGAAGGCTTGTAAATGGGAGTGGATAGTTTAGTATGGTTATCAATTACTGGTCAACGACAAATATATAAAAATATGTAAAATATATGTATTTTTTTCTTGTGTAGAGTAAACACCCGATGGGGATCCTCCAACGTACCCTTCACCCGCTGGCTCCCTGCTGAGTACCAGGATAATATCGCTCTGCCCAAAGGCTGGGACACTGACGTCAAAATCAATCGGAACTTACTTCCTTTGGTACTATATCTATCTATCTATCTATCTATCTATCTATCTATCTATCTATCTATCTATCCATCCATCCATCCATCCATCCATCCATCCATCCATCCATCCATCCATCCATCCATCCATCCATCCATCCATCCATCCATCCATCCATCCATCCATCCATCCATCCATCCATCCATCCATCCATCCAGAGGATTGTCTGAAAGAAAAAAAAAAGAAGAAAAAAAAATATAGAGAGAGGCATAGACGAGAGCAGACAGATAGATAGATAGATAGATAGTTGGTGAAAAAGGACAAATTATGGAATAGTACCATTTAATCACATCTGCAGGCAAAGATGTTTCATTGATTTCTTTACTTCACCACGTTTACCAAGGTGCTTATTGTCTACATCCTGTCCCCAGGTAAGAGAAGTGTCCAACAATATCCTGCGAACGGCAAACGAAGATGTGCTGAGCGACCCTCTCTTCACGTACCTGGTGACGATCTTCGGCCAGTGGACTGATCATGACTTGACCTTCACTCCTCACTCTCCTGTGATCCGCTCATTCAGTAGTGGCATTGATTGTGACGAGACCTGTGAACGCACAGAGCCCTGCTTCCCCATTGGGGTCAGTATGGTTGCATTCAAATACATGAATTCAACACACACACACACACACACACACACAGGATACTAACTGATTCTCGTCCTCTGAACAGATTCCCAGGGATGACCCTCGCTTCGGCAGGAACTCAGACAAGTGCATTCCCTTCTTCCGCTCAGCAGCAGCTTGTGGTTCGGGCAACGGAGGCCACGTGTTTGGTGCCAGCACCGTCCGTCAGCAGATGAACTCTCTCACATCTTTCCTTGATCTCGGTCAAGTGTACGGTTCAGATGACGCCAAAGCTCTTTCGCTACGTGACGTCTCCCCAAATAAGGGCCTGCTGAGGGTCAACACACAGTTCACTGACCAGGGACGTGAGCTCCTGCCCTTCTCCACCATGACTTCCAACATGTGTGCCACTCGACAACGCATTACTAATGAAATTGATGCACAGGAAGTGCCCTGCTTCATAGCTGGTGAGCAAGACCACCGATGTTCAAATGTTTAAAGGTCTAGATCCATTATAAGCATCTCACAGGGCTGACAGCACTTTCCCCCTCATTCCTTTCTGACTTTGAAGGTGACGAGCGCTCCAATGAGAACATTGGTCTGACCTCTTTGCACACACTGTTCCTGCGTGAGCACAACCGCGTGGCCCGTGCTCTGGCCGTCCTCAATCCTCACTGGGACGGGGAGAGACTCTACCAGGAGTCGCGCAAGATCTTGGGAGCGTATTCACAGGTTAGCGATAAGCTGAGCTGCATGGCTGACAGAAATGTTGTATTAATGATTGAAGGGATGGATGGTTTCTCCTCACATGGTTCTGTTAACCAGGGCTCCAGAGTGCGACCATTTTGGTCGCATATGCGACCAAAATTTTTATGAGTGCGACTGAAAAAAATAGTAGGTCGCACTGGTGCGCCTAATGCTGCTCGAGTGAAAAAAAAATCATAAGCGCAGCATCTCTTTATGTTCTCCTGATGGCATCGTGGTCTAAACCAATAAGAGACGGAGCTCGGGCGGGTCCTTGCCTCTGATTGGCTGTGGTCCTTTTCACTGCTGTAAATTGTGTCAGTTCGAACAATGCGAGCGAGTTGAGCAGGTACTCTGAGCGCTTCGATTGTCTTTGAAAGTGAAGAGAGGCAGAAAGCCTCGCCCCGAGACTAATTAAAAAGCCCAAAAATATGCCTTCAGACAGGACTGGTTGAAGCAATTTCCCTGGCTGATGTACGATAAAGAAAGGGACTCAATACACTGCATTTATTGTCGGGAGTGCGGTCAGAATTTGTCCGGTAAAAGTGCGTTTGTGGAGGAGTCAACAACATTTCGCATCGAGACGTTGAAAAGGCGCAATGTGTCCAAAAAGCATACTACATGCCGTGATAAGTGTGTTAATAAAGTGGCCCCTCATCCAGCTGCATTTCAGCGTCAGGCTGTATCGATCAGGTCCGCTGAGGAATCTGAAATTATTATAAAATTAAACGTTGTATACAATATTGCAAAGGAGGAGTTGCCGTTCACTAAATTTAAGTCAGAAATTATTCTGATGAAAAAAATGCCGACACGCTAAAGAACAAGACAGCTGCGGAGGTTGGAAACGCCACGTACACGTCATTCATGATTGACGGCGACACAGACGTCTCTACGAAGGAGTGCGATATTGTCTACTGCTGCATTTTGCGTAAAGGGAGGCCGGTCAACATGTTAATTGGACATGTCGAGGTGGAGCATGGACACGCACAGTGTTTGAAGGCCCACATTACAGCATGAGAGATCATGAATAGGAAATTGAATAGTAGCCTATTCCTAATATTATTATTAAAAATGAATAGCCTATGTAAAAATATAAGTAGGCTAGGCTAAGATCACATAAACAGTTTTCCATTTGCAATCTATAGGCTAGTGACCTGTATGATCTTTTTATTGTGCCACAAAGCAAGCATTTACTGCGCTTGGGCATCAGTGTGCAGATTGGCTGGAGAAAACGGTTCATCTGGGTGCTGATGGTGCTGCAGTTAAGCTAGGCCATAAGGGGGTGTCATTATGTAAAAGGAGAGCAATAAAAAGGTGACCTTTTGGCATTAAAGGCGACACGATGAAAAATGTGGGTGCACCTAAATTTTGTGCTGGTGCACCTAAAAAAAAAAGTTAGGCGCACCAGTGCAACCAATGCAAAAAGTTAGTCTGGAGCCCTGTTAACTCACTTTATGTTTTCTCTCTTAGGTTATCACTTTCAGAGACTACTTGCGTCACATTGTGGGTCCAGACTTCATCGCCCGGCAGCTGTCCACCTACCCTGGTTACGATGAAAACGTGGACCCCTCCATCTCCAATGTGTTCGCCACTGCTGCGTACCGATTCGCCCACACGATGGTTCAGCCTTTCATGTTTCGTCTTAATGAGCAGTACGAGGAACACAGTCAATTCCCCAACACATTGCTGCACAAAGCCTTCATGGCACCATGGAGGATCGTCTTCGAAGGTACAATTTGAGATCTTTAACTTTCCCTGCATTAAAAAGATTAAATTGCTAAACACTAAGTCAGGAGAGAAAGCTTGACTTATTCTAATGGAGTGCAGGTGATCTTCCTTGATGTAAAATCCAACAGGGTGTGTCCTTTCTTACTTGCTCAGAGCACTGTTTTACGGTCAGTGCTGCCTCTGGTGGTTGGAAACTTAATTACAATAATTTGATGCAGGATCATTGTCTGCTACACTGCCCCCTTGTGCTTTATTCAACCTGTTTATTCTTATGAGTACCATGTAAGCACACAATAGCCTACTCTTTTTTTTTAACAAGCTTGTGTGTATGCATGTGTGTATATATAATATTCTCATTTAGAGCAATTTTAAACTGTTTTTTATTTATAAATGGTGTTTGGGCATTGTCTCTCAACTGATAATTCACTCATTCAGTCTCTTCCATGCTCTAATATCTGTCAATATTCTGCATTTAATTTATTTCTGGTGTTGCATACCATACGACCCCGAATATAGGCTTCTTCATCTTCTTCACCTTAGTGAGTCAGATGTTTCAGTTGTATTCAGTTGAAAGGAGTTGTGGCTATGTGGCTTTAAACGCCATACAGTCTGCCCTGTAAAAGCAGCTGTAGCTCAGAAAGAGGGGTCATGATTCTCAGTGGGATCAGCCGCAGTAGCCTCCACTTATTCTTTTCTTATCCCTGCATTCTTCAGGTGGTCTGGACCCGCTCATCAGGGGCCTGGTGGGTCGGAAGGCCAAGCTGAACACACAGGAGCAGATAATGACTGATGAACTGAGGGACAGGCTGTTTAAATTCACGGAAGAGTTGGCACTGGATCTGGGCGCCCTCAACATGCAGAGAGGCAGAGACCACGGACTCCCTGGTAGAACTCACATTTAGTCTTTAGTCTTTTTATTAGTTCCTTGTATGTTTGGAACTTACATGATCTGAAACAAGGCTACATTTTGTATCCTTTGTGTTCCCTTTAAGGCTACAACACTTGGCGGAAGTTCTGTGGGCTGTCGCAGCCAAAAAATAGGAAACAGCTGGAAAGAGTGCTGAAGAATAAACAGCTTGCCAGAAAACTGCTGGATCTCTATAGAACACCTAAGAACATCGACGTGTGGCTGGGAGGAGTGGCTGAGCCGTTTGTCCGTGGAGGGAGAGTGGGGCCGCTGTTCGCCTGCCTGATAGCCACTCAGTTCCAGAGGATCCGCCAGGGAGACCGGTAAGCAATGACATTATTGACGGACATGTACTCAAGATGCGGAGAGAGTGTTTTTTGAACATAAACTGTCAATTTCAGACTTTGGTGGGAGAAACCTGGAGTCTTCACTGAGGCCCAGAGGGATTCCCTGAGGGAGACCTCACTGGCCCGCATCATCTGTGACAACACAGGTATCACTGAAGTACCAGAGAGACCCTTCGAGTACCAGCCTCGGGGGTCCGGTTACACTAACTGTTTGGAAATCCCTGCTTTCAACCTCGGTCCATGGAGGGAGAACACACCCTAGTGTCTGAGTCTTGGAATATTTGCTGTCTTTGTTGTGTGGAATCAAATAGTTTTCCCTTACTTACATTTTGAATTTAAATGAAAACTGCTGGAAATGTATTAAAATGCTATGATTGCTGCTAGCTATCAATTGAAATGTGATATTTCCTCAGTTTCTTTAAATTCTATTTTTTTTTCTTTAAAATGCAAATTTTCATGCCTAATGAATTAATCTGAGAATTTCTCAATACTTTAAATATGTATTTTTCAAAAAATAAATGGGAGATTTTTTTTTCATTTTTGTTGTGTGAACTCCAAATGTGTTTACAGTTCAGTTGTGTGTTTCACCATGAATACAAATGATAAAAAACACTGATGCTCTTGGCGGGAGAAACAAAATCAAAAAGTAGGAAGATGGAAGAAGTCCAAATCCAGGCACCCCAGTGGTTTTTTTTGTTGTTGTTGTTTTTTTTTTGTAAAAGGCTTTTATTCATTCGGGCTACAAAACACTAAAAACACAGACACGTGTCAGCTTAACGCCTCCTTCAGGGCGTAGAGACAGAACTAACAAAGCCGTTAGCCGGTCTGATTGTCTGCATGTGCGTGCGATATAATATTTGGCCTCTGGGGAGCAGTCGATAGATATGTTTGAAAGTGAGGCCAACTTAAAAGCAGCCGCAGTTACATTCCAGCCTGTTACTCATAGTATGTATCTAGTTACTAAACAGATCTCAGGTTTCATCATATTTTGATATTAATTATTAATTATGAGAGAAGTTACCCTTTGGTCGTCTAAGCCGAGTGACATTGTTCAGAAGCCCCACAAATAATTATTTTTTTATTTATTTTTCATTTCATTTATTTTAAATTGTTTAGTCTTCATTTTCAGAATAATCTACTGATGAAAGGGTAAACACAGAGTTTCAAGATATGGAGAAAGAATATACTTTATAAAGAAGCATTTCTGTAAACGCCTATTTTACATTTTTTTCTGTATACTCATTTTGCTGGAATAAATACATACATAATACAGTTATTTGGATAAAGTTCATATTTATGTTGTCAGATTTCACTGTGACCTTTAAAACCTGTCTTGGTTTATTCTACTGTATACTTTATGACAGAAAAATTACTGAGCAAAATCACACTGATTGAACCAATCTACAGTGCAGTAATTGGTGTAATCAAAGTACATTCTTTAGACCTGCAGCTTATCTAATGGAGAGAGGAATTAGATACATATCATTTCAAGACATATTTACATAATCATGGCCTTTTCTGAGCATGCAGCTTTAATGTAACTAAAAGTTATCATTACAGTAACTTTTGTTCAACAGAAGGGAATGGAAGAAAATAATGTGCTTTTAACTTGTTACTAGCTTGACTTCTTCACTGTTGTTGTGTCGTTCTAATAGAGTACTAAAAAGATGCAAGCACAACAATTTTGTATGCTTCTCCTGGGTAAAAAGCCCCCCTGTCTTTAAATCATAGTGAAGTCCCTGGGTTCAGTAAATATCCCTTGTAAAGAAGGCTCACTTTCAATAATGTCCCAATTGTTCTTCATAAAGCACTTGATCTGGACAGCTTCTCTGCTGTATCCAGTGACAACATAGGGTTTTTTGTTTGTTCCTGGTTGAGGCAGAATCTGAGTTTGATGTCCTCTTTGTCTAAAAACGTTGCTGCATGTCCATAGATTGTGTTTGGAACCCCCGATCAGAATCACATGCCTCTGCACATAAGGCATTTTTTAATGAGCAAAATGATATATATATATATATATATACACACTCACCGGCCACTTTATTAGGTACACCTGTCCAACTGCTCGTTAACGCAAATTTCTAATCAGCCAATCACATGGCAGCAACTCAATGCATTTAGGCAAGTAGACGTGGTCAAGACGATCTGCTGCAGTTCAAACCGAGCTTCAGAATGGGGAAGAAAGGTGATTTAAGTGACTTTGAACGTGGCATGGTTGTTGGTGTCAGACGGGCTGGTCTGAATATTTCAGAAACTGCTGATCTACTGGGATTTTCACGCACAACCATCTCTAGGGTTTACAGAGAACGGTCCGAAAAAGAGAAAATATCCAGTGAGCGGCAGTTCTGTGGGCGCAAATGCCTTGTTGATGCCAGAGGTCAGAAGAGAATGGCCAGACTGGTTCCAGCTGATAGAAAGGCAACAGTAACTCAAATAACCACTTGTTACAACCGAGGTATGCAGAAGAGCATCTCTGAACGCACAACACGTCGAATCTTGAGGGTGATGGGCTACAGCAGCAGAAGACCACACCGGGTGCCACTCCTGTCAGCTAAGAACAGGAAACTGAGGCTACAATTCACACAGGCTCACCAAAATTGGACAATAGAAGATTGGAAAAATGTTGCCTGGTCTGATGAGTCTCGATTTCTGCTGCCACATTCGGATGGTAGGGTCAGAATTTGGCGTCAAAAACATGAAAGCATGGATCCATCCTGCCTTGTATCAACGGTTCAGGTTGGTGGTGGTGGTGTAATGGTGTGGGGGATATTTTCTTGGCACACTTTGGGCCCATTAGAACCAATTGAGCATCGTGTCAACACCAAAGCCTACCTGAGTATTGTTGCTGACCATGTCCATCCCTTTATGACCACAGTGTACCCATCTTCTGATGGCTACTTCCAGCAGGATAACGCTCCATGTCATAGAGCGCAAATCATCTCAGACTGCTTTCTTGAACATGACAATGAGTTCACTGTACTCAAATGGCCTCCACAGTCACCAGATCTCAATAGAGCACCTTTGGGATGTGGTGGAACGGGAGATTCGCATCATGGATGTGCAGCCGACAAATCTGCAGCAACTGCGTGACGCTATCATGTCAATATGGACCAAACTCTCTGAGGAATGTTTCCAGTACCTTGTTGAATCTATGCCACGAAGGATTGAGGCAGTTCTGAAGGCAAAAGGGGGTCCAACCCGGTACTAGCAAGGTGTACCTAATAAAGTGGCCGGTGAGTGTATATATAAATATTTATGTACGTGTGTGTGTGTGTGTGTGTGTGTGTGTGACGGGAATGACGAGAGATATCTCCAGTCACGGGATAAACACTATGAACGAGTACAACAATTAAGCTAGTTTAGCTTAAAGTTTACTCGATCACTGAAATAACATTTAAGTAACAAACAAATCATATCTTATGCTCAAAGCAGTAAGCATAAATCATTACAAATATATTACACTGTAAAATATAAAGTGTGAACATTCAAATCATACATTTTCCCGGTTTACACAGAATGAAACGTCTTACCGCATTCGCTCTGAATTTCCCCTCGCCACCGCCGCGCCACTAGATGGCAGTGTTGTTCTAAATACTGGTATAATTTAACAGATATTAGTTACACACACACACACACACACACACACACACACACACACACACACACACACACACACACACACACACACACACACACACACTGTTTATATATATATATATGTGGGTCATTCTAGAATTGGAGATACATTTGCCGTCTCCCAGAAAAACATTTTGTTATTTAAAAAAAAAGAAGACGTTATTGAATCAGATTTGAAAAATTATAATAATTATATTAAAATCTTACTAAACATAATACTAAATTAGTATTTTAAGTACAATTTATGCATAAAATATTAAGTTAATGACTATCAACCCACCTGTGATTGTCTGTCTTCGGCTCCTGACTCGTACTTTCAGTTTGAATTAACATAATATAATTAAGTGTAATTTTCAGTTTTTTTGTGCTTAATCTATTCACAGTTATAAAATGAATAACATCGAATATCTATTTTCTATATTTTAATAATAAAAAAAAACACATTTTGTGTTTGTCTCTATGTTCTCTTCAACTCTGTTACCTCTGTTATAAAACTGCAAATAATCTCCAAAGTTTTCAAATAAAAAGCATGTGACCTGCTCCCAGTGATGTCACTTCCTCTTGCTGGAAACATGGGATAGCAGTGAGAGCTTAATGCTTCATATCTCATTATTTTGTATAAAATGTTCATGATACACTAACAGTAGATTAATCATTTGTCAAATCTATTGCTGTCATATTGCATTGAATCTCTCATTCAATTTTTCAATAAAATTCTGTTTTTAGGCATGCTAGCTAGTTTGAGATTAGCACATGGTGTTAAGGTACAAAATGGTGGAAAACGTCAACTCTGTTACAGTCAACTCTGTTCATGGTTTAAAGAATTGAACGGTAACAGAGTTAACGATGGGTAACAGATCTAAATGTTCTGAATCACATTTAAGCATTTTGCATTATTTTACACTTATTATGGATTTTAGGTCATTTGACTGTAAAGGGTACATTTATGGTGAACAGGTTAAGGAAATTGGATAATTTCTGTTTCAGTTGAAGTTATGAACAGCACAAAGGCAACGACATTACAGGTTACAGCGAGATGCCGACCCTGCAAGGAAGACCGGAAATTAGCAGAAAGACAGAAATAGATGGCACAAAAGTAGAAATGCAGGGCAGACAAGCACAGTGGCTGATCAGGATGAAAGGGAGAACAGGTATAAGCACAGGTATTGGAAAGAGGCCCAGAAGAGGTGCAGAGCAAGGAGGAAGAGACTAGAAGAGATAGACACCACCGCACAGTCCCCAACTAGACCCTGAACCACAGACATCCAGGTTAGATCAGTGCATAGGTCCATGAGTTTATTATAAATGTTAACTGTACAGTTAGTCATATGTGTTTTTTAAAGGTACACTACATCATTTATGCAAGGTCCAACCCGTAAGTTTTTTATCGTAACAATTTGGTTATATAATCCTAGGATCTTGAACTTCAGGAATTTTGAAGGGCAATGTTCTCTTTTTGTTCTAACCCCACTGTGACCCAAAACACAAGCCTGTTTTCAAATACAAAAGGATCAGTAATACATGAGACATATGCAGTTATTATTCAAGTTCAGGAAATGCTGTAATCAGTGTATCTTTACATGTAATTAAATAGTTGTTTTTACATTTAGAAATGGTTTTAAAAGTTTCAGAGTCAGGCAGTAAAGGTTGTTGTTTTTGGTCTTTTAACTGAGGGTAGTCAACTCTGTTATTCATGTCAACTCTGTTCCCATATTTGTCAACTCTGTTTGTTCAGGGTTTTTGCTTTTAAAATGATCATTAGATATGTGTTTTTTGTTAAAAAAAATGATCAGAAGCTGTGTCATAACTAACATTCCAACCACATGAAATTTCAGAGCATTTAATACATTTTTAATGCTATGTTGAGTTTAAAAGGCCACTGTCTTGGCGACTTTTCGGTTGAATATGTTGATATTTGTACTCCAAAACAAAAAGTCTCAGTCAGACTAAAAGTTGAATTAATGGATGTAGAGACAAAAGTTATCTTAGGGAAGACAGGGGTTGAATTGTAGTACATTTGTTGATTACATACATTTGACCCAATTTGTCCCTAACAGAGTTGACAGATTTGTCAGTTTCTACATTGTTTTTCAGATTAAATATTTTAAATCTTTAAGATCAGCAAATACTGAACATGTTAACTTTAAAGTGTGTTCTATGAGATGAAAAAATGTTTTCTGAAAAAAAAAATCAATCCTATTTTTAGTTTTCTTCTGTATCCTCAATTCTGGAATGGCCGGCCCATATATGTATATTTCATTTTAATGTATTTTCATGCTTTTGCAACATCCTCAAAATGTTCATAAAGCCTCTTTGACTTTAATTGATAAAATTTGAGTTATCAGGCTGGAGTGGAGTTTCTAGATGGCAACATGCACAAATACTTGGCTAATAAATGTGATTTTGATTATCTCTCCTCCTTCCAGACTGATCCCCCTATAGTGATAAAATAAAGAATAATATTTTTTTAATAAATAATTGTTCATAATACTTTGAGTGTTACAATAATCAGAATGCATTTGAAATACATTTGAATTTGAAACCGCCTTTCACAAACTCAAGGAAACTGTACAGTGTAAAAGAAAAAAAAGCACAATGGACTAAAAACATGATTGAGTGTCAGAGGCAGTAACCGGTTATGTTTGTCTGAAGGAAGAATGAGGAATGTCCTTCATGGTAAATACAAGTGTGTGGTTCACTGGGTGCTTGGCATTGTTGGCAGCTCAGTTTTGGTAACTGCAGATGTCCATTCAGTTCACAGCAATTCTCTTAACATGAAAACACAAAACTTCATATGAAATATAATGTTTGCAGTCGTCACAATGTAGTAAAATGAAAAGTAATGTAGGTTAGCACCTGGACAGTCGGAACCGGCCGTAGCTCCAGATAATACTCAACAACACCTCATAACCAGACCACATCCTGGAATGGCGGCCAAATCCACCAGGTTGCTTTTACTTTACTGCTTTATTTGTGTTCCTTCGTCATTGTAGATCTGTTGAAAAGTTGAAGTGCTGTATGAGACCAAACATTAAATAAAACAAATGCACTTGAATATCTGCACAAGGATGATGTCATCTAACCTTCAAAACAGGTTTTGAGCACAAACATGAATGCATTTGTTGTTTTAAATAGCTTCAAACACGTTATGACGCACTTCAAACTGCTTTGTAAATGTTTGATTATAGAAATGCGTCATAAATGAATAAAACTACTTTAAGTGACATACTTCCTCGATGGAAAATGAATAAATATAAATGATCTCACTGTGTCCAATTTATAGTTTCGAACCAGGCCCTATAGATCCAGCTATGAAGAGTAATCTGTAATATAAAAACACATCGCATGTCAAGTTTCTTTTCAGCATCCTGGAAATCGCGTCACATTTTATAATAAATGAACAATTACCCTCCTAATGTGTCATACTAATGAGTCATAATAATAATAGTGTTTCCCTTCAGGGTAACATTCCATGGGTTTCTGAGAGCACCGCTGAACTTTCCTGACAAAACGTTTGCAAATGAAATACAGCTGAGTTTGTCATTCTTGTCTCTATGAGATCTGATTTCTGAGAACGAGCTGACCTGACAGGCTGTGCTGTCTGACTTCCTGCTCCTTCATGCATATCAGCTCACAATAGACAAGTTTCCCACTTGTCATACCCACTGATGATCAGCCTACTAGGTGGATTCTCCAAATGTTTGGTCTTTTGGCAGCATATAAAGTGAGGGAAAATGTGTACAATATCATGTTCATTCTTCGAAATCCAGTTTTGATACTTAGCCATGTTGATTAGCTGCACCAGCTCTCTCTTCATGCTGTTCATTGTTGGGGGCTTGGAGGAATACTGGGTGTTCTCTAGTGTTATCTACCTCTCTTTGCCTCATACACAGACTCCCTTTTCAGCCCCTTTTATGATAAAGTCATCTCGTCAGACAGTCAGCTGTTTTTAGATAGATTGTATTGGCTTGTCTTATTGTGTGAACTGAACACTTTGCTACATAATAAGTCACCTTTTTAGTAAATGTGGTCTGTTGGAGTGTTGGATTTGTAGTATGGTTGGAAAGTGGTTCCAAATAAGTGAGTTAGATCTGTGTGGATCCTCAGTAGTGTTGGCAGAATGGACAACTTTGTTGTACGTGTTGTGGTTTGTGTTGTATATTGTATAATCCTATAGTGATAAAATAAAGAATAATATTTTTTTAATAAATAATTGTTCATAATACTTTGAGTGTTACAATAATCAGAATGCATTTGAAATACATTTGAATTTGAAACTGCCTTTCACAAACTCAAGGAAACTGTACAGTGTAAAAGAAAAAGAAAAAAGCGCAAATGGACTAAAAACATGATTGAGTGTCAGAGGCAGTAACCGGTTATGTTTGTCTGAGGGAAGAGTGAGGAATGTCCTTCATGGTAAATACAAGTGTGTGGTTCACTGGGTGCTTGGCATCGTTAGCAGCTCACTTTTGGTAACTGCAGATGTCCATTCAGTTCACAGCAATTGTCTTAACATGAAAACTTCATATGAAATATAATGTTTGCAGTCGTCACAATGTAGTAAAATGAAAAGTAATGCATGTTAGCACCTGGACAGTCTAAACCGGCCGTAGCTATAATACTCAACCACACCTCATAACCAGGCGACATCCTGGAATGGCGGCCAAATCCACCAGGTTGCTTTTACTTTACTGCTTTATTTGTGTTTCTTCATTATTGTAGATCTGAACTAACATGTGGAGACTCAAAAAGCCACCCAGCATACAACTTGGATGAATTCAAAAGTTGAGGTGCTGTATGAGACCAAACATCAGTGCCGTCGTATAGGGAGGGAAAGTGATGACAATTCTAAGGGCCCACAGCCCAATAGGGCCCACACACAGCCCCCAGTAGAAGGGTAGAGGGGCCCACACCGATATTCTTTCAGGGGGCCCAGAATTCCTAGCAACTGCCCTGCCAAACATTATAAAACAAATGGAATATCTGCACAAAGACGATGTCATCTAACCTTCAAAACGGGTTTTTGAGCACATACATGAATGCATTCATTGTTTTAAATGGCGTCTAACGCGTTATGACGCACTTTAACGTCTCCTTTCGATTTCAGCCACTGAAAGCGTCCTCAGAGCGTTTATGTGCAGCAGCTATACTGTTAGGAGACAGCTGGGGGAATCTACAAGTATAAAAAGCTGAGGATTTATTAGATGTAAATGTCTGATTATAGAAATACATTATTAAATAATAAAGGTACTATAAGTATCGCTTTCAGTTACCTTAAATGACACGTGACACAACAGTGAAATCTTCCTTCTAACAGATCGCGTGACATCAGTTTCCCATTATGTAACATGCATTCATTCCACCATCATCTCACCTTATCTAAACCTATATATCCGGCTAAAAGATGAAGGGTAATTTGTAATATGAAAACATGTTGCGTCAAGTAAGTTTTCTTTTGCACCATCCCGGGAAATCGCGTCACATTGCATAATATAGCAACAACTGGCCTACTAATGTCATAATCATTATAATTATAATTATAATTATAATTATAGTGTTTGCCTTCAGGTACGTGGATTTCTGTCAACAAACGCACCTAAAAGCCCAGGTGTGGTTTACTAATTAAATCACATACTAAGTGAAATGAGGTCAAATAGTCTGTCCCATTAAAACGTTCACACGTTCATAATTCACACAAGTTATGCAATTTTTTTTATAAATTAAAACGACTTTTCTTTTGATGTATCTTGTGTGTTTGCGGCTGTATCTGCATGTGTGTGCGTGTGTGTGTGTGTGTGTGTGTGCGCGCGCGTGTCATTAGAATGGCATCAGGTGCCGCACGACATCACATACCGAGATGCAAGAAACGCGTGAGAACGAAGTAAATAATATTATTTCCGTGTTGCCCGAAAATGGTAAATTATTTGGAAAATGTATTCATATCCGACTTTTTTAAAACTCCAATAAACGAAGCAAAAGTCAGTTTTAATTGATTAAAAAGCTGGAATGAACTCTTAACTGGATCAGCATATCCAACGGACCCCGACGCGTTTAAATGAATCGATTACAGCATGAGTTTAGTCAACAAATCATCACGTGTTTCATAGACACGCATAGGCCTGTTGCATATGACCTACATGGCGGTAAGTCACGTTATTACTTTACGGGTTTTTTTTGGCGTCGTTGCTGGAGGATGCCTGAACAGCTTGACAGACATTCCGACGTCAGCTCAAGGAAGTTGGAGGCGCTTGTCGTGTGTGACTTAATCGAACTTTCCCGAAAACGTTCACCTTATCTTTTTATGGCCTACATTCTTATTCTGATTTGTAGACAAAGGCTACATAATATTCACGTAGGACTAAAAAAAATATATAGATATACACTAAATTATGTGAGAATGAAAAATAAAGAAGGAAAAGAACACTTTCAAATAATTAAATTATTTTTCAATGCAACTTTTATGTTATGCAAAAGCTTTATTTCTAAATCGCATGTGTCCGAATAATCTCGAGGTGTAACAGTTTGGCCTAAAAGTAATCACCTTTGATTTTTTTTTTCTTGCTGAATTTACAATAAAATAAATAAATAATAAAAAAAATTAGCCAAACAAAGATATACACAAATGCATGAAGATAATACACACATTCTAACGCATTAACTAAAATGACGTTGCTTTCCTGCCGAACCTAAACTGAGCTGTAAATCGAGGTCTCCTCATAAACCAGCACTGAGAGAATTGTTTTCCTTATTGCTCGTACCGTAAATGGCACACTTGGAACAGGTGCCGCTGCAATGAGGAACTAGGAAGGAAAAAAAATAGCCTATGATGTATTGGCTTGGCGAAATTCCTGAGAAAAGGCGGCGTTAGATGACGTCCTGAGAGTATAAGAAGCCTGCGATCCTGAGATCGGCATCACCTTCTCAGAGCTGCTGCTACTGCATTGGAAGGGAGCTGCACACCTTTCACAGGTAACCTTCCTTCGACTTTATTTTAACTTTATATATACTGAATCAAGTGTGATGGATAATGCATTCGATTGGATGATATTTTTTTTTCTGATCTTCAAGTATTTGTTTTTATTTTTAATCAAATGTGTTATTTTACCAGGGCATTACTGTCTGGAGAATATTTGTCTCTTCTGGAAGAGATGTATCGCTTTCTGTGCCTACTGGCCGCAGGCCTGTACCTGTGCTTGCAATGCCAGGTGGATGCTGGTGAGTAAGACCTCCATCATCTCACTTAGAATAAACCGCTTTGATATTTATGTATTTGTATTTGATTATTGCATTGAAAATAATGTAATGTTTGTTCTTCAGTTATGAAACAATATAAACTACTCAAAAATATTAAAGGAACATATCTGTAGAATGGCACGCATGCTTCATAAAAGTTAGATTTTTTTGGTGGGTTCGTTCACAGAAGAGTTTGAATTGCTCCGTCTTTCCTTTTTAACGTTATTATAAGCTATGGATTTTAAAATGTGTTACCCTTGTGTGCATCTTCAAGCATAAAGACACATAAAGCCTACAGGTGTGGCTGCATTAACATTGGCCTCCTCTTACATTAGGCTTGTGATTGCTGGACGTCTCCCGATTGTCGTGATGTCAGCTGACTAGGCGTGACTAAGAAATTGAGCAGACAAAGTCAATCTGATGAGCAAAGGGCTCTATTTCTGGGATTCATCATCATCAGATTATAGCCGATGGGTTCCGAGATGTGCTCTGCCTCTTTTATTCTCCACCCAGACGGTTTAAAAGTCTGCTTAGAACTAGACACGACAATCTTGTCATGTTGCCTCCAGATTGTTTCTGTTTTTTGAGTAGTGAATTTTGTAAAATGCTGTAATTGTGTGGTATGAATCATGAAAGCTAGAAATGATCATGTAAGAAATGCAAACGACCAAACACAGTATTAAGAAGGAACCACAAGTACATTAAACAAAATGTTTTATGCTTTCAGAATTGAATAAGAGGGACATAGAGAGGGCTGTGATCGAAGCCAAGGTCACGGTGGACTCAGCTTACGAATACTCCAGGAGAGTGTGAGTGGACCAATATTCTCCATTGATTGAAAAGAGGAGTACAACGACGGTCTATAAACTTTCTGTTGAAGACATTCAGAATGAATTCATAGATCTGACCTCTACACAATACAGGAGCGTTGACCGTGTGAGGAGGCAGGCAGTGAGTCCTTCAGACATCCTGCGTTTAATGAAGCAGCCCGTGGGAGTAACCCGTACTGCTGTGCGTGCTGCTGACTACATGGATAATGCTGTCCGACTGCTCAAAAGGTCTTTGGGATCACGTCAAAAGCGTTCAATCAATGCCACAGGTAAGTTGGATTTACAGCATTGCTGAACTTTCCTTACAAAGCATTTGCAAATCAACCACAGCTGAGTTGCTCCATTCTTGGTCTCTTTTAGATCTGATCTCTGAGAGAGATCTGGAGTTCATCGCTGAACTGACAGGCTGCTCTCCCCGACTTCGTCTTCCTTCATGCATGACAGCTCGCAACCTAGACATGTTTCGCACCCCAGACAGTTCCTGCAACAACAGGTGAGGCGACTTTTACATCAAGACCTGTCAATCATTTCGCACATAAACAACAATCTTTGACAACTGCACAATTGCCTCATTTGAGGTTTGGCTTTGGACTTTTATTGCATGTTACCATGTATTGTTTTTACAGCCAATTCAATGCAACCTTGAAAGGATTAACACAGTATAATGATGGATATATTGTTTTGTTGCGTAGAGTAAACACCCGACGGGGATCCGCCAACATACCCTTCACCCGCTGGCTCCCTGCTGAGTACCAGGATAATATCGCTCTGCCCAAAGGCTGGGACCCTGTCAGCATAAACGGCCACATCCTTCCCTTGGTAATATTCTTCATGATATCATCTTCAATGGCTGCATTGACAATGATAAAACACTTGTAGTTGTACAAATCCTTTTTTCACCAAGGTGCTTATTGTCTACATCCTGTCCCCAGGTAAGAGAAGTGTCCAACAATATCCTGCGAACGGCAAACGAAGATGTGCTGAGCGACCCTCTCTACACGTACCTGGTGACGATCTTCGGCCAGTGGACTGATCATGACTTGACCTTCACTCCTCACTCTCCTGTGATCCGCTCATTCAGTAGTGGCCTTGATTGTGACGAGACCTGTGAACGCACAGAGCCCTGCTTCCCCATTGGGGTCAGTATGGTTGCATTCAAATACATGAATTCAACACACACACACACACACACACACACACACACACACACACACACACACACAGGATACTAACTGATTCTCGTCCTCTGAACAGATTCCCAGGGATGACCCTCGCTTCGGCAGGAACTCAGACAAGTGCATTCCCTTCTTCCGCTCAGCAGCAGCTTGTGGTTCGGGCAACGGAGGCCACGTGTTTGGTGCCAGCACCGTCCGTCAGCAGATGAACTCTCTCACATCTTTCCTTGATCTCGGTCAAGTGTACGGTTCAGATGAAACCAAAGCTCTTTTCCTACGTGACCTCTCCACAAATAAGGGCCTGCTGAGGGTCAACACACAGTTCACTGACCAGGGACGTGAGCTCCTGCCCTTCTCAACCATGGTTACCAACATGTGTGCCACTCGAGCCCGCATTACTAATGACAGTAGTGCAGAGGAAGTGCCCTGCTTCATAGCTGGTGAGCAAGACCACTGATGTTCAAATGTTTAAAGGTCTAGATCCATTATAAGCATCTCTCAGGGCTGACAGCACTTTCCCCCTCATTCCTTTCTGAAGGTGACGAGCGCTCCAATGAGAACATTGGTCTGACCTCTTTGCACACACTGTTCCTGCGTGAGCACAACCGCGTGGCCCGTGCTCTGGCCGTCCTCAATCCTCACTGGGACGGGGAGAGACTCTACCAGGAGTCGCGCAAGATCTTGGGAGCGTATTCACAGGTTAGCGATAAGCTGAGCTGCATGGCTGACAGAAATGTTGTATTAATGATTTAAGGGATGGATGGTTTCTCCTCACATGGTTCTGTTAACTCAGTTCATGTTTTCTCTCTTAGGTTATCACTTTCAGAGACTACTTGCGTCACATTGTGGGTCCAGACTTCATCGCCCGGCAGCTGTCCACCTACCCTGGTTACGATGAAAACGTGGACCCCTCCATCTCCAATGTGTTCGCCACTGCTGCGTACCGATTCGCCCACACGATGGTTCAGCCTTTCATGTTTCGTCTTAATGAGCGGTACCAGGAACACAGTCAATTCCCCAACACATTGCTGCACAAAGCCTTCATGGCACCATGGAGGATCGTCTTTGAAGGTACGTCCGAGATCTTTAACTTGTTCTTCCTTCCCTAAATAGAGAATTAATACAATTGATCACAATTAAATGATATGCTGTGCTCCTCAGGTGGTCTGGACCCGATCCTCAGGGGCCTGGTGGGTAGTAAAGCCAAGCTGAACACGCAGGAACAAATAATGACTGACGAGCTGAGGGACAGGCTGTTTAAATTCTCCAAAGCGTTGGCCCTCGATCTGGGCGCCCTCAACATGCAAAGAGGCAGAGACCACGGACTCCCTGGTATTTATTGAGTCTTTATATGTATTTTCCGTATCCAAGATGAATTTTGTCTACATAAGTAAGATTGTGCAGGCATTACACATCACACATTTACAACGCAGCAATATTTTCACCCTTTTAGGATACAACAAATGGCGCAAGTTCTGTGGGCTGTCGCAGCCACAGAATCTGAGAGAGCTGGCTGAGGTGATGAACAACACCATCCTGGCCAGGAAACTGCTGGATCTCTACGGAACACCTGAGAACATCGACGTGTGGCTGGGAGGAGTGGCTGAGCCGTTTGTCCGTGGAGGGAGAGTGGGGCCGCTGTTTGCCTGCCTGATAGCCACTCAGTTCCAGAGGATCCGCCAGGGAGACCGGTACGTTACAGAGCTGACTTTGCTTTAGCACTGTCGCTATTTGTGTCCTGCACCTTTAAATTCACCTTCAAATTCTGAGATTTTAAATGTCACCAAACCCGATTTCAGACTTTGGTGGGAGAAAGCTGGAACCTTCACTGAGGCCCAGAGGAACTCCCTGAGGGATACCTCGCTCGCCCGCATCATCTGTGACAACACGGGTATCACTGAAGTACCGGAGAGACCCTTCCAGTACCGGCCTCGAGGTTCCGGCTACGCCCTGTGTGAGAACATCAGTACCTTTGACCTGAGTCCATGGATAGAGAATGGTGAGTTGACGTCCTGAAATCCTATCTGACAGACATGACCAAAGACAGTCACTGCTGACGTTTGAATGTTTTGAGAATGACTGATTTTTCCTTTTATCTTTCTCTAGGACAAGATTCACGTGGACCCCCAGGACCACAAGGTAAATCTTCCACTCATCTATAAATACTCAAAATCCTATATGAAAAGTATTACTTAAAACTACTGTAATGGGATATTGTTATAATTGTACTTGTCTTTTTTACAAACAGGACCCAGAGGTCTGAGTGGACCCCCTGGACCTCCTGGACCTCCTGGATTTTCTGGCAACTTGGTGAATGTTGCCTTCTCTATGCGACTAGGCAACAGCTACCCCGCACCTGGCGTGCCCATCATGTTCCATGAGGTCATCTACAACGAGCAGCACTGCTATGACGCAAACACAGGGTATTTCACATGTGAGCACCCAGGTGTGTATGAATTCCAGTTCCACGTCACCATCCACCACAGCGCTGCCAGCGTGGATCTGATCCATAATGGACACCTGGTTCTGCACTCATTCACCACCCAGCAGAACGGCTACGTCACAGCCAGTGGCAACGCTTACATTCGGCTTAATGAGGGGGACCAGGTCTTCCTGGTGGCCAACCACAATGCCAACGGCCTGACCGCTGACTCCGTCTTCTCAGGGCATCTGCTGTTCACTGAGTAAGAGACTGCTCTTGATACAGCAGTTGACCCACAGCATCCCCCTTAAATGCTAAATGAGATAATCCCACTTTCCACTTAACAGTGCTTTGCAGTAGGATTAGAGATAGCACATGTGCTCTAAATTACTCAGATTTGACCAAAGAACAGCTTTGCTGAGAGTTCCTTGATACACGGAAAAGTTGCCCAGTTCTAAGGCAATTTAAGGCAAAATGACATCTTAAAATGAACATTAGTGGAAAAATATGTTTAAAAACCTGTTCATTATTGGATTGTTTAAATGATTTTGTTTTAAATGAAGGAATATATTGATGCAGTGATACCTGCATTAGTGCTGTAATATAATGTGCATATTATTTTTGTAAAAAAGAAAGCAATGTGAACATTACCTGACTTTATTTCTAAATCAGTCTTCACTTATTTTCTAAAAAGTGTAACGTATGGTACAAAGTACGTTTGGTCCTTAAATAAGATACGAGCTGTAATTATTTTCTTTTCATTTTGGAAACACACTTCTGTTTTTCCAGATAGTAAATGTAAGTCACTTATTTTGACACACAACACAACTTCAGAAGATAGCACACATTTTATATGCAGACCCAGAAAAACACAGTTAATGCAGTTCTTAAGCAGTCCAGTAGATGGCACCGACATACAATCATTTTAGGACCAGAAAGTGGGCACGACCTGTGGTTTTGGATGGATTACAGTTCCTGCTCTGCCTGCAGGACTTAATGGTTCTCAGGATGACCTGTTGACTTGCAGATTTAGCTTATACTTGTATTTGTCCGAACAAATCATGAAGTTTAATCTGTGTATTAAACACATGCTGTCTGAAGCTTTGTAGGTTCATCGCATGAAGCTAAATTATAGAGATTGTTCAGAAGGGATATTTCTTGACGTATCTATATCTAAAATGAACAAATAACAACAACTGTTTCTTTATTAAAACATAATGGAGGTCATAAAGACAAGTTATCATTCAGTGATGTTCTGGAACAAATGCTTTACAAAAGATTAACAGCGATATCTGCCTAAAAAAATGCAAACATGTTCAGAAACAGATATGATGAAGTTGCTAGGTGAGACATCGTTTTTCATTGCATTTCATTGTTTAAAAGAACTTGTAACACTGACACAGATGTGGGCCTGTTTCAATACTTTGGTACCGAATGCTGGCTCCCTGGAACTACTTTTACTGTGAGAAAACACAAAGTTCTTTGTTTGTAATATAATGTATATATACTGTATTACTTTTGTTTCTGTCTGACAAATGTTTGAACATCTAAGATCAAAGTCTTGATCTCTGGTTTCTGGTCACAATAAACAACAAACACAATGAACGAGTTGAAATGTCTTTTTTGAAGGTGAAAGGGCGAGTGTAATTCAAAAGGTAAACTTTATTAAAAAAAACAAAACATGTCACATTGAATGAAATTGATGAAAAGGTGAAATGGAGACTAACAATAATATTGTTTTATTCATAACTAACGCACTTTTGCCGTATATATTATATATTCCTCCGAGAATAGATCACCCTGTATTTTCTTTTCTTTAAATAAGTGATTTAGCTCTAAATCACAGCAGGTTTTATGTCCAGATTTATGAGCAGATGAAGGTTTTTGATTCTAAGAAATGGGGGTGACGGTGCCGAGACTCCACAAGGGGGTCTGGTCTACATCCTCCCCACTAGATCCTAAACAGGTTAACTAAAAAGAAAGCGCACTATAAGACGATCGATGGAGACTTGGTGGGTCTCGTTCGCTCTTGTGTTTTCTACACATGGAGGAGAGGGACGGGAACCAGCTGCTGCGTATCCACACACGGACGCGCGCACACGCACACACACACACGCGCGGCCACGCCCCTCGTGACCTCCGTGGACAGTGCCATCCACACAGAGGGGCTCTGGGTGTCCCATGGGAGCAGGGGAATGCTGGAGAGGACGAGCGGCACACGATACCCTATTGTTTGGTTTAGCAGTCACTGATTCCCCCCTCCTCCTCCTCACTAAAACACACGGACTGACCGTCTCAGCGGGTTAAATTGATTAGAAAGACGTTTGTGGTTTGACTAATCCCCCATTTTCGCCCCGACTCTCCGCTCCACCGGTTCAGAAAAGCCACATTGAGACAGCAAAGTCCTGCGGGTCTCGCTGATAATCACGGCCGAGTAGGTCGCACCTGTGGGGCTGCAGCGGAGAGGCGAGCCGGCCTGCAGCGGTACAGCAACCGCATGTAAAACACACACACGACAGGCGGATCTGTTTCTCCCGATGTAACCTTCCGCCAGCTCGAGTTACACATTGAATAAACCGACTAATTGAGAGATGTATAGGCGAAGGTGAGTGAGATACCAACTTGAATTGTGAATTTATAACCATGCACTCTCCAATCGAGGCGTAATAATTTTGATTCATGTCTTTGACGAAAGAGATTAAACTTTTGTAAACACAGTAAATCCATTAAAACAACAAAACAAATGGATGCATGTTGAATAAAAAAAGGTCTGTATTAAGATGAACACCTGAGTTGACTTATCCAGACATGATGACTCCAGAAACCTGTTTGATCGCATTGACTCTGTCAACTAAAGCTGTGATTGATGACTGACCTGATTTATGCTGTTCCACCCAACATTACAGTCCAAACATAGCTCAGCTTCAACACTCGAGTCTTTGCCATCACGCACAGGAAATACAGACCGGCGTTTTACATCTTATAGGCCTACATTTTTAAATTTGCACAATAAAACATCTGAAGCTTTGATGCAGCAACCATTCTGGCTCGATTACCTGCGTTTTTGAGCAAGGCACTGGCACACATCCAATGTCTGCACTGGCTGCAATGTTTATTATTATGCCACCCTTACATAAATTCAGAACAATTAAATCCAAGTGACCTATTTTTTAAGCGAGCACCTCCCTGCATTTCAGTGGAGGAATTTCTTTATTTATGAAAGTGTGTCATCAAATACAATGACTCATGGTTAAGTAGAGCTGTCAATCATGTCGGGGAAGTGTGTGAGCGAAGGGCGGAGACTCGGCAGCAGGATTCCCTGAGACTGCTCTCATAATTGGGGGAACATCTGACTTTGTCCCGCGCTGGCAGATGGTGGGTTGAGGCGGGATCCAAGGGGGGAGATTTACGTCCATTGTCCGGGCGCACAAACTCCACGCGGAGACAATAGTATCGGTAAGGGGCAAAGCAGTGTTGGCAAAAACTTTCCTTTTCAAAGCCAGATGAGCAGGAGCGGAAATTAATCTTTAAGTCTACAAAAGGAAAAATAAATAAATATATAAACTAAAAACATGCACATATAACTTCTGTTGGGCCTAAACACAAAACGCATTTTGAAACTGAGAATGATATACAAAAATATGATTAATCTAAAAATGTAGAACTTCTGTTAAATAACATTGACGAAACTTTTGCGCGTTTTTTGGGCGTTTTTTCTCCAAAATTTGCACCGTAAAAGAAACTTTATCTGTTTATCCAAAATTAATCTCAAGTTGTTTCTATAGGAGATAAATTGCCAAATCCCTTAAAAAAAAAAAGAAATGCAAATAAATGTTATTTCTAACTGATTTCATGACCACTTCAATAATCTGTTGTATTGATGAAGAACTCATTTCGGGCCGCTGTCAGGCTGCGCACCAAACGCCAATCAGAGCGCAGCGCCGTCCGCTGCTGGCGGAGATTGATGGACCAACCAGACGGCCATTGTTGCGGCTGACACTGATGCGATGCCTCCTCGGCGGAATCACTGCGTTCAAAGGAGCAGACGGTCGAGCTGCTGAATGCGCGCCTGTCGAGAGCGCACTTGTGTTCAATTTTGACTTGAATGAAAAGACCAAACAGGATTTGCTGTACAGACTATTAATGACAGCGTGTACGGGGGGGATTCAAACCCACGTTTCAACAAGTACAGAGCGCTCAGAGATGAACGATACATAGAAATATAAAACATGTAAGCTCTTATAACTAACAAACAAAAACTACCCCCCCCCCCCACACACACACACACACACACACACACACACTCACACTCACACAAAGAGGACCTTTCATTCCAATCACACGCAACTAATAATACATGTTATTTAAAAGTACATGCGAGTAGTTTTTGCTTTAAAATGTGTAAAAGTGTGTTTTCCCTTTTCCCCATCACCCTGGTCCAACTTGATGTGTGAAAAGTTGGAGGCTGAATCTGGCAGAAGTCCAAACAACGGATGCACTTTACACCAATGAGAGCATCCATTTCAACAATCGGTCCCCCATATGGCACTGTGGCCCCTCCTCCATGCTCCATCCCGGCAGAGGGTCTCATTCATGCTTCAAGACAGCGGTTCACTGCGAGCTTCCTGGCCCCCCGGATCAACTGTTGTGATCCGATCTGGCCCTCTGACAAAGGAAGACTTTCTGCACACACACACACTCACACACACATTTTATTTGACAGATTATTGTGAGACGGACTCGCTCCAAACTGTGCGAGGAGTTCAACCCAGCGAGCAGGTGATCGCTTCTGCTCGAACTGACGCTGGAGGTCTGCGCTTGGACAATGCTCGCAATTAGTGGGGGAATACATCCATTTTCGTCGTTTCAGCCTATAAAGAAAGTGTGCGTGGATTTTTAACTGCCGGCGCCTTCTGAAACATCATCACTCAGCGTCGGTCATTTGTTGTCAAAGCTGCGGAGGAGCGCAGCGCCCTGGGGTGGACCTTCTGTTGTTTGCCAAAGTGCTTTAGCTCTCCAGCTTAGTTTTCTTTCTTTCTTTCTTTTTTTTTTTTTTACTTCTTCTTCTTAAGTTTTAAAAAAAGTGCACCGAGACGCGCAGGACGTGGCTTAAATGTTCGGGATCCAGGAGCATCTGATGCGAGAAGTGAGCGGATTAAAAGAGAGAAGTCTTGGAGAGGAGATGGATCCGGTCCGGTCCTGGGTGCGTAATGTCGGGGTTGTGGATGCGAACGTAGCGGCGCAAAGGTACAGTAAACCCAGCGGATGTATATTGGCATCACCTTCTCACCATGCATGTTCATCGTGCTGCGTTCAGGCTTTATTGGCAACGCGAACGCACTTCTTTTCGGTTGTAACGTGTGATGGTTATACGACCAGTCCTTTCAGGCAAGAGCTGCAAACGACTTGTTGCAAAAGAGGACACTTTTTAAAAGTCTTTGCCCTCAAGTAATAAAATGTCTTTAAATAGGATGAAAGAACAACACTTCATATTATTATTGTTTTAAACTAATACAATGTGCTCAAAAGGAAAGTAGGCCCATATGACTATTCAACTTTAACATTAACTCGCATAAGGAGTATATTAATAATTTGATAATTTACTCTTGTGCAAAAGGTCAACTTACATATTTAGTTCACACAGTTCAACTTGAGATCATTTCTAATTTCTGTGATTGAGCTGAATATATATTTTCCCAGCTATTTTAGGTGATGCAACGCTTTTATCCTCAGCCATACGCACTTAACATTTATGATTTGTCATCCGCAGTTATTTCTGCTGCTTAATATGTTTTTGTTTTCGACATTCTCCGATATGGTCAATCATCATCTTCACATTATGTCTTCAGCAGCTCCTCTGTGAGTTTATGGCCGATTGGGTCCAAAGTTTAGAAAAACATTGCAAAGTCAGAAAAGCGGCAGCAGCGTTTTCAGCAGAATAGAACAAGTTAATTCATATAAAACAGAAGTCTTATTCGGCCTATACATAACGGTAAGTAAGTGATACAGCCATGCGCGGTTCGAACTCTATCTGGTTATTTGATACAATTGAGTATTATATTAAACCTAAAAATAAAGCCTTATTATGCATATCTTGATTGTAATATTTTATTTAAAAAAACAACAAAAAACTCTCAGCAGGAGTTAATTTCCCCTCGGGCTTTTTTGTTGTTCTCAACATAAACTCCAAGTTTTTAATTATCCGAAATAAAACATAAAATGGCCAATTTGAAAGGGAAATTAAATTGACAGAAATACTCCTCAATTCTCAAATAAACCTAAAATCTTTGAGTTATTTAAATCCAACAGTCAGCAGCATATTACTCTCAGTAACAGTACATTTAACCAAGAATCTCCACCGTCAGTCCTGAAGTCTAAAGTGTTGATTTTATTGTTATTGTTGTTCTTGAAAATAATAATTTTAAGCTAAAACATGGTTTCAAAAATGTTTTTTGTCCAATCCCTTTGCCTTGTTTTTTGTGTTTATTATAGGCCACATTAGTTTCTTCTAGACAAGTAAAATGGCCTTCAAGATATGGATGAAACAAAATATTTATAAATTATCTGAATGTGTTTGTATGTGTGAATTATTAATACTATTGTATGCATAAACTTAAGGCCTTAACAATCATTTTTAATAGTTATTTTTGTAATTATTTAAAAAAACATTATGATAAAAGTTGTCATGATTTACTGCATGCAGATACAAGTTGTTGATTTATTTAGATTGAAATATAAAATATAATCAACCACCAATTGATGATATATTCCATGGTCACTTTAATTTTAAATAACCTTTATATTGATTGGTATGAGATGTGGCTGTGTGTGGATCTGACTCTCTCTTCCTCTTGTGTCCTCAGTGGAGTTGCTTTGTCAAGAGCTCATTTTGAGAAGCAGCCGCCTTCAAATCTCCGCAAGTCCAACTTCTTCCACTTTGTCCTGGCGCTCTACGACAGGCACGGCCAACCTGTGGAGGTGGAGAGGACCGCCTTCGTGGACTTTGTTGAGCACGACAAGGTGTGTTACTGTCTCTGAACGCCTGTCAGTCGTAATGACTATTTGAGGATGTCACCAATCCACTCTCGTACCTTTACTATCTGACGCAGCATCGCCTGAAAACCTGTAAATGCTAACAGCAACAGAATATATTAGTAATATGCCATATTTCAGCTGTAACCAGGTGCTCAACTTGATCCTCCTCATCCCCAGTAATGCCAAGCATATCGAACAGCTGACGGCTACATGTTTACACAAGCTCTACCCTCAATGAGCTGATGATGTGGGATTGAAAAAGAATATCTAATGACTAATTAGCAGCTTGCCTCATTAGGAGGACATCACTACTTTTTAAAATGCAAATTAAGCTTGCTCCTGTTAAGTTATACAGTGAACTAATCATCAAAGTCTCTTTTCCTTCATGCCCCCCCCCCCCTCTCCATACTCTAAATACTGCTGTGGGGAGGGTGGATTCCTCAGGTTGGACAAGACCAAAATAAGGAAGGGTGCAGTGTGGAGACAGAGTTAGAAAGAGACTGCCTGGAGTGGGAGCCTTATGCCCGGTGTTGATGGATGTTTCTGCCTTGTGGTGAGGGGAGCGAGAGCCTCCTAAACTGGCAACAGATCTCCCCTGTGAGAAAGACAAGAGTCACCGTCCTGTCAGCTGAAGTTCAGGCGTAGTTTTACGATGAATTTCAGGGGCAGGGAGGGAGGGAGGGAGGTGGCGGGCGGCGGTGCTAACGCCGGGGCTGAAAGCTGTCAGCGTGCTCCCCTTTGTGCCACACAGGCCAGCGCAGAGTAATATGACGGCAGCGGAGGAGTTCATTTTCTGCATGGTTAACCTGGCATCTGTTTTTGCTTTGTAATTATGCAGAGGCAGAGTGATGGCAAGGCAAAAATAAATGTTCTTCTGTGACTATTCACAAAACTTATGAAGCTAGGCATCCATCTATCTCCAGACGCTCAGTCCCAATCTCACTTTTGATATCACGTTTGTAGCACTCTTACTTTCCAACCTATCTTCATGCATCTTAATCCCCCCCCCCCCCCCCTCCTCACAACTGTCTCCTCTTCCCAGTTTCTTCTACTTCTCCAACCTCCTTGTTCTCTCTCCTCCTCTCTCGCGCTCGTCTCTGTGATGCCAGCCTCCTGGGTTATTGGACCAGAGAGCATTCCTTTGAGACCACTTAGAAAGACCAGTAGAAGTAGAAGAAGAGAAAGAAAGAGGGGGAACGGGAGACGGAGAGGGGGGAGAGAAGGAAAGAAGTGAGAAGCGGTGCAGAGCCTGGGGGAGGGAGGTATAGCGGAAAGGAAGTTTTTCTGTCAAGGTCGACTGCTGCTCAGTCTCACATACAGTACTTTCCCCACTTTGCACACTTTGTGCGCACACACACACACACACACACACATGCACGTACAAGCATGCCTTTGCTACCTCGCTGCGAGGAGGACCAATGCATTTGATCCCGAGGTTTTAGGAGTTTGCATCAGACATGATAGTTCAACCCCTACAAAGAACATCCGACTCAAGGTTAAGCACCGGGCTCTTGAACACAAGGAGAGGTCCCACATGGGCTCTGAGCCTGCAGCCCTCTGATGCTGCTGCTGCCGTCAGGGAAGGGCGAGCTGCAGGATTAGGAGCGGCTCGCTGTGCTCGACGCTGCGCGGGGATGCTCAGCTGTACTTATCTGTTCCTCAAGTGTGTTTAACTGCATGCTTGTCTGTCCCGTGTCTTTCCAAGGAGCAGACGGGAGAAAAGACCAACAACGGCACACACTACAAGCTGCAGCTCCTCTACAGCAACGGTGAGTAGGGTCGGACATGCTTCTTCACATTATGGGTTTGATTGCTTGCCCTTCGAGGTGTCTTATTTGATCCGCGGCGTGTGACAGGAGTAGATAAAGGTCAGCAGTGACACCAACATGACACACACCTTTCCACTTAAGTAACCCTTCTCCACATCCTCTCCTCTCTGGGCTCGTAAATGACCCTCCTCTCGTCGTCTAGTCCCTGGGTTTGTACAATTCAACGTTCAGCTCAGCAAGGAGCCACTTCATGTATTGGGAAATGAGGTCGATGTTACCACCCCCCCTCCCCCCATCCACCACCACCACCCCCCCCCCCCTCTTCCCAACTCCTCCAACCCCCCCATGGTGCTTTCACATCAGATCGGGGATACACAGAGAAATTTGGTTCCCATGAGCCACTGCTGCCCCTACTCTGCCATCGCAGTGGCACCCATGGGAGAGAAGATAAAAGACATGTTCCAGAGAAACCCTCTAATACACCCACCCCACACACACCCACCCACCACACACACACGTACATACAAGCACACCAAAAGCACTTCCTCTGCATCCCCTCCTCTCATTGCCTTCCCTCAAGCGATATCAAAGGCATCTCAATCGAGACTTTGATGAGAGGAACACATTTTGAAAGCAATACTCTCCAAAGTCTCTATAAAAAAAGAAAAATCCTTGGGCAACGCACTCTTCTCTCAAGAAGCAATTCATTACATGTCCTTTCCCTATCTTGTCTCATTTACAGCATTTTTTTTAAGCATCCAGAGGTTCAGGAGTTTCTAGAAATCTCGCTCAGAGGCACATCTGATTTACATTAAAGCGAGAGACAATGTTGAAAAACGGAACAATCAGGCGCCGTATTACCTGTTGGCATATAACAACAATCTCACGTCAGTCATGTAAACTTTGGGAATAAATCAGGAATTTACTGAGAACCACAAAAAAAGAACAGTTGAACATGTCGTGAGAATGTGATCATAAATTCTGGCCTCCCAGCTGAACATGACTGATTATCATCAAACATCAAATAACTCTCAATCCCCTCAGAAACCATCGGGGAGAAAATACGAACTGCATGCCAATCGTCTTCCTCCATGTTGGCTGGACAGAGTTCAATGCTTTTTTCTGAGAGCTCGTCCAGAGTTTGAGATAAAAAAAGACTGATGCCATAAATCTTTCCATTTTATTTTTAGAATCCTCAACACCATGTTCGTTTTTAGGAGTTTATGTGCGGTTTCAGTTGCTTCGTGTATGGTTATGTATATCTTCTAGCTTGATCTGTCCTTTACTCCCAGTTTCCGTTAATCACTAAGGGCAATACATCATGCATTACATTTCTTTCTTTAGTAAAAACGACTTGTTATAGTTACTGATATCAACCAATTTCTGTCTTCTTTTTGCAGGGTTCGCACAGAGCAGGATCTTTACGCACGACTTATTGACTCTGTCACTAAACAGGTGGGTGAACTTTCAGCTATGTATGAAAGAGTGTAATTGATTCTATACGAGTACTGAATCCGTCCCTTGTCTCCTCCTCTCAGCCCATAGCGTATGAAGGACAAAACAAGAATCCAGAAATGTGCAGAGTTCTGCTCACACACGAGGTTATGTGCAGGTGAGTCTCCACACACACACACACACACACACACACGCTCAGTCATTCAAACCTTCGCCCACAGGGACAAAATCCAAATATCCATTACCCTCCTTTACTCTGCCTGTCTCCGTCAGTTTGAAATGTGTTTTTTAGGATTTAGAAAAAAAAAAAAAAACGAGACTGCGGTTGAACTATAAGTCTGGCCTGTCTGTCATCATGCTTGTTACAGTTGTAACCCCCCGCTGCTTTCTGCTGTGAGGCAGCATATCCCCGGTCAGCTCCTGTTTCTTCCATGGGGCTCCTCGCTCTCTCGAGCCTTGAGCTCTGCAGCCAGACCACAGGTGACAGCAGCAGACGCACTTTTAGGGAACGATCCGCCTTTCCCCTCATCGAAATGTAACTCCAGCACTCAGAGCATCAAGTTTGAACTCTTCTCAACTTGTGATGACAAGTGTAGTGCTACATTTCCAGCGTCCGGCCAGTGTTACCAAGAGTTTAAAGAGTCCAGTCGTGGCTCAGCGACCAGAAGCTTCTGGTGTTTGGTGAATATGTGAACACAGGTTTACGGATAGAGAAGGAGCTGGAGAGAGCGGTCTGGAAGTGGGACAGTGACCCAGGATTCGAGGGCAGCAGGGGGAAGGAAAGGGGGCTGGGACGTGGTAGTGTTGGGGGTGGGGGGGGCTAAGACGGAGTGGGTTTTGCCATTGTGTAGCCAGCAGATGCCCGAATGTGACTCACAGCTGGCTAATAACAGAGCCGAAGAGGCAGAGGGCAAGCGTCACAGCTGGGGAGTGAGGCCGTCTGACAGGGGGGCGGAGGGGGGCAGGGCAGGGCCAAGCTGGGACACGAGAGGGGTGAGGCGAGGTGTAGGGGTGGCAGATGGTTAGGGGTGGGGGCACTTTTGTTATGCAGTGAAGGGGACTTTGGTGGGGGGGGCTGGCGTGGCCAGCAGGCTCCTCGGACAGGACTGCTGACGAATGGTAGGATGTTGTGGGACGGTGTGTGTGTGTGCGGGTAGTGTGTGTGTGTGTGTGTGTGGGGCTGCGTGGGGGTTGAGTTTGATTTCGAAATCAATGTGACAGATTGCCTGGCTGGCTTTTCACTTCTGAATGGTCTGTCACTGTTTGTAGGGTGTGTTGTTGTACCTTTTCTTCCTCTTTTCTTCTTTTGTCTATTCCTCCCCTCCCCTCTCATGCCTCCTTTGTGTGCTCCTGGATCGTGGCCGACCGCGGGGCAGAGTAGTCTGGGCCCGTGGATGTGGAAAGGGCCAGACAAATGATGGCACCTCCTGTTTAATTTGTTTTTTTTTTCTTCTCCCCCCCCCCCGACCCTCCATTGACTTTTTCCTCTTTTCTGTCTCCTTTAACTGCACACTCAGCCGCTGTTGTGAGAAGAAAAGTTGCGGCAACCGAAATGAGACGCCCTCCGACCCAGTCATCATTGACAGGTAATGAGATCAAATCACACCCCGCACAAGTGTCCACCACCTCAAACAAGCACCTCTTCACACTAAATGTCTGTCTTTTGTCTATCTGCACTTACACACTCACAAAAAAACAACAAGAGAGAGAGAGATTAGGGGTTGATGGGAAGGTTGTTGTAGTGAGGTCTCACCAATCAGCTGTTGCATCTACACAGAAGCCCCAGTTGTAAAACATGGTGCTGTTTGTGTGTGTATTTCACATATTAATATATGCATACCTGCATCACAATTAATATGAATGTTTACAACATAAGTGTTTCATGTTGGTTTACGCTGCATCGATGCAACGACATACAGTGTAAAATATCCGATGTCTGCCCCCATGTGTTTCTCTCTCTTTCGGCTGTTGGGTATCCGTTCATCTTTCAGCCTGCTGGGATTTGTTTCCGTTTGGTCACTCATTACGTAAAACGGCCGACATTGCACCTGAAACCTGCCAAGAGCGTAGATTTGTTTTTATCGGAAACATGTGGAGCCTCCGCACCACCAGGCCGTCTCACACATGTAGTGAATGTTCACGCTGACAGCCAGTTATCAGGCTTAAAGGCGGGTGACCCTCGCCATAATCAGCGTGTGTGAGGGCCTTCACGTCCGAGGGATTTCGTGGGTCTCGCGCTGTCTGCCTGGCATTAACCGCTGTGATGAATGCTCATAAGCAGACTGCATGTGAAATACTTTTCCTGTGATGTCACAGACACAACCTTCATGTCCTCTCTCTCTCTCTCTCTCTCCGTCCTTCTCCCTACAATCGACTGTCTAGAAAACACTCACTTCATGTACGTCAAGGACCCTTTTCTTTCCCCTCCTCAGTTCAAGCTGGCTGGCTGTTGACAGTGTGTCTCAAAGGATCTCCGCTGAAGATAGTTTTCATATAACAAAAAAAAAAAAAAAAAAAGCGTGCTGTTGTCTTTTGAATTTTCCCAGAATACCTTCGAGCAGCTGCTTTTCCCATTTACTGTAGCACATTACTCTCCCAATATCTCCCTTCGCGCCGTTTTTATACTTCCTCCTTACATGGCTAAACCTCCTTGAAATTTGTTTGTAAGCATTTAAGGCGGCAGGCTGGTGAGGAAAGATCTATATCTCTTTGTGATTCCTTGTGTGTGTGTGTGTGTGTGTGTGAAGGCTGGCTGGTGTGAGGCTGTGAGGATTGATTTAAATGGAATCATTGACCTACTGTACTCTCTAATCACTCTGGGCATATCCCGTCCTGATGTGGGCTTCTCTCTCGACTGCCCTGCGAAATCCTCTCCTCAGGGAGCAGCCTATTAGCAGCCAGTTAATTTCTGATAAGCCAATGGGATTTTTTTTTCTTTTTTTGTGTGGCCCTGTGCCCTTTTATCCCACCTTATGCACACTTTTTCACTTAGCTGCATGTGTGTACACATCACACTGAAAAAGTAAAAAAAACACTGAGAGACGTGCCCGTGTATTCAGAGCATGTACACATCCGTTTGTGTGCACACAAACGGATGTATATTTTTCTGTGTGTGTGGTGATCCTCGCACGTTTATTTATGTATGTATATGGATGTATGTGCGATTGTCTATGTGTCTTTGTGACCCCTGCGTTGACCTTTTTCCCTAGTCACTGCTTGGGTCTTAAATTATTCATGTGTGCATGTGTGTGTGTGTGTGTGTGTGTGTGTGGAGGAGACGGTCTGTTTCTGTGGCTCCAGTAATCAGCCTCCTGCTCCCAGCCCCAACACCTGTTCTCCAATTAACATGCAGCGTGCTGGGGCCCACTCGCTGCTTTCGCCCAGCCACTGCTTTCTACCCCTTTTTCTGCCTCCTTTTCTCTCTTTTTTTTCTCACCCTCTCAGCCCCACGCTCGCTTCCTCCCCAGCCTCTTCTCCGTATCTGTACTTCTGCACAACCCTCTCACTCTCTTCGTTCGCTCTCACGCGATCCGACTGTGCGCTCACTTCTTCACTCCCAATTGCTTAATTCCCCGGCTCGTCTTCTTCCCCCTGTACGTTACCGTCTCCTCACCACCACCACCACCAACACCCCCTCCACTTCCCTTTAGCCTGTCTAATTTTGCCATAATTAGGCGGTGTCATTAGGACACCTACCCAAGCACAAGGGAGTTTGCAATTCCCCAAACGACCCAAACCCCCTCTTTTCTAATCTCCTTTCCATATTGTTTCAGTTTTCTCTTCCCCCCCCCTGCTCCTGCTGCTGCCTCACCCCCCTCCGCCTCCTCTTCTCCCTAATCCTGATTTGAGTGAAAGGAGAGAGACGAATTCACAGCTGATCCATAGGGAGGGGTGAAGGGAAAGAGGGTGGAGGGACCGAGGGATGAAGAGGGCAAGGGCAGTCGTTGACAAAGAGATGACTCTTAAGTTGCCTATGGGAGAAAAATGGTCTAATGCCCCGCCGCCTGCTGTGTCTAATAGTTTTACAATTGTCTCATCTTAACATTGGTGAACCGCTGCACTCACAGGCCTGATGTGACTTCTCTGTTTGGGGAATGTCTTATCTTTGACTGATGGAGTGGCTGGTTCACTGATTGGTTTGATGATCGATCAATGGACAGATAGATGGATCAATGCCTCCGGGCTCATCACCATTAATCTCCACTAACTCGGCAAAATCAGTGTTTTTATATATTTTTTTCAACATAGCAAATGAAAAAATAATAAATGAAAAGCCCTGCAATTCTAATATTCTCCACATTCCCCGTTGCTGTCATTATTAAAGCTCCTCTACTCTAAGAAGTCTTAACCCGGGGTGGATCTGTTAATGGCGGCATTATTGCCAAGCTGACCTCTGACCTCTGAGAAACTATATTGGTTCAGGGCCAGAGCTGGCCTCTGTATTTATGAGTGAACCATGGGTTTACAATGGAGACAAGCAGATGTCAGTATTAGTATTAGACTGTGGGGTTTGGATGGGAGGGGTCCGTGCTCGGTTGGAGTGCATGCTTTTATATTTGGCTAAGAAGCTGAGATCAATAGTTGGTCATGAGGATTGTGTGGAGGGATCCATCGTAAGGCAGGAGCCCTGTTAGGTGGGGGGGCTCGGGTTGGAGCGGGGGGTGATCAATGGCAAGCACTATCTCACTAATTGATCGTGTTTCCAAGAGGGGTCTTTTTTTAACAAGCCAGAGCGCCTAGAGAAAGAAGAATAATCAATAGGAATTTCCAATGTTGTCAATATGGCTCTAACCTCCCCTCGACCCAATATGAGCTCACCAAGACTGATACATACTTGTGCACATCGGCCTTTCATTTTTGAATACTGAACTAAAAAACACATTGCTGTGTTTTCTTTTTAAAGTTAATGTTGCTTTCTGAGGTGATCATTTCTGAACATTATTAGTTGTCCCGGGCGACGGCTTGACTTCAGACTCTCGGCTCCAAGAGGAATCCATTACTCTTAATCTTAGGTTGTGGGTTGTATTGATCTGTTTGTAGTCTTGGTTCTAGTTATGTCCATGTACCGCAGCTTTGTTTTCAACTAGTCAGCGTAGGGTTTTTTTTTTCAGTCCTAATCGATCTTTTGTTAAATTTAATTTCAGCTCAATTTAAATAGTATTGCAGTTATTGTTTGTTAATTCATTTTACTGATGATAATTCTTTAAATACATTTTTCTTGCAAGAAGACGTCTTCCTGTGTGGTAATGTGCAGACACACATGCACACAGAGTCAGTTCTGCAGAGCAGTAAAACTATATTTATAGTTCTTTACGGATTAACGCTGTCTGGATAGTTCGACAATAAACTTTTCAGATATCATTTGTTGCTGTGAGTCTATGGAGTCTCAGAGAGACGTCTGACCATCTGTTTCCACGTTAGTCCGTCCACCTGCTTGCATCTGCCAGTCTCAAGCTTATTGAAAAAATATCATATAATGATGACGCGGGCAAGTTCCCTCTGTGCCTCTGAATGGTCTTCATCACTGTTCTTGTAGCAGGACGGATCGTTTCTCCTCGTACTGCTAATGGAGGGGAACACCGGCCTCCTCATTCTTCGGCCTCCACCAAAAAGAAAATAGAAGCTTCAAGTCTTTGGGAAAAGAACATTAAACTATCAGCCAAAGAATAAATGCAGTAACATTTGTTGGACTGTGTCAAGGGTCGAATTCCTCCCCTTTCCCAGATGCATACTCTGCACCGCAGCCAAGTCGCCCTGTTAGTCATCATATATGCACTTGAGAGTTTTATGTGTGAGACAACAATGTTATTTAAGGAGATTGTTTCTCATACTGTTACTCAACTTCTTCTTAGCTGTAATACGACTCATACTGTATCCTTCTCTGTTGATGCTGGCACCCCGTACCTGTACTCCCATTACCTTTCCCATCAGATTTTCTTAAAGACGACTTGTCTTAAAGTCTTTCACATCGGTGAAAATCCTGGGGGGCAGTGAACCATCCCATCTTGTAGCCAAGACATAATTCTAATTCTAATTCCCTCGTGCTTTGTTTATATATATATATATATATATATATATTACTCTGAAACAGGATGTTGGGGTGGAACAACTCATCAGAAAGGAGGATTTTCTGTGAGAAGTAGCAGAAACTGACAATAACCGTCGACGGCCGCTTTCTTCCGTCATCCAACCTACAGAGGATGTGGAAGAGGTTCTTCTTTATTTGAGTATGGCGGCAGAAAAAGCTGCAGATGACATCCGATCCTGATATATTTATATTTTATATTTATATCGAAGAATACTAAACGTAGTGTCTTTGTTTACCCAGGGAAAGCTGGCGAAACATTTTCGACATTTGTGAGATGTCACTTCGATCAGTGATACTGTCGCATGAAATGTGTTGCTATGGTAGCTTGTAGTTGAGTATAGCTTGCACACTATTATAATATATAACTTTTGATTAATATATCCCAACTTATCACAAACATGTATCTTCTAGTGTACTGGATATTATATCTGAGGAGTTCCCCCCACAGACTGATCAGGTCTTCGTGTTGCCGGATTGTACTCACAATCTGACACATCGAACTGATGCAGATATCAATATTTGTGCATTAATTGCCACATATACACTCATGCACAGAGACAAAGTCAGACACACTGGCCCCCTTCAGTCCACTGTCACAGGTCTCTCCCTGGTGGGGCAGTACTGTCCAGTCCCTCCAGACCCCCTGTCAGCGAACCCCTCAGGCAGGGGGGGACCAGGCAGCGTGGCGACAGGGCCCTGAGGCTCCAGTGCACAGCGCCTCACACAGCGGAGCGGCACACAGGCTGGACCAGTGAGCAGCTGGCACAGGACGGCAGGGATGCCTCCTCCCTTGGGGGCAATGCAAACGGGCGAGAATGACACAAAGACAGACAGGAAGAGACGATGTCTAAAATATCAAATTCACTGACAGGTACCGATTCAAACAGCGAGTAGCGACTCAGAGAAGAAAAACAAGTTCAGGGACCTTTTTTTTTGCGGGGCTTGAGCTTCCTGCGATGTGGTCTCATGTGAACTGGGAAGATCCTGGACTCCAATGTGCACAGGAAGTGTATAATGAGTAGTAGGTTATGAGCCGAGTTTGTGTTTGGTCACCTTTGCTCCGCTTCAGCCAGTGTTAGCTGTTGTGGCTTGAACCCTGACACGAGGGGTAGGCTCGGTTTGTTTTCTTTGAGAGAGCCTACAGAGGGGGCAGTCGGAAACAGAGAGCAGTGGAGAAATGTTTTGACAGGAAATGGGAATGGACTACTGATGGGCTAATGTGGAGGAACAGCAGGGGTTGGGGGGACCATGAGAGTGGGTGGGATGCAGAGGGGATTGGGGGAGGCGGTGGGGGGGCAAATTAGAAGTTTTGAGTTGCAACTCAATGGCGCTCTGAAAAGCCTTGCAGTCTCAGAGTAGCTGGGGCAAACCCTCTCATTTGTCTGGCCTCTAATAGGGTTCACCTTTGGTTGAGCAGTGGAGAGATTAAGTAGGGGCACTCAGAGGATCAGAAGGGCCGCAGATTAGTGTGATTTAGAGGTACTTCAGATCGCAGGCAAGTGAGCGCTGTTTGGTTGTGTGTGTGACATTTATATTTGTGGCATTCTTTCATTTTTTTGGGTGCAACATTTACATGCATTTTGTACAGGCTTCTATCAGTATAATCAGGATTGTGTGTGTGTGTGTGTGTGTGTGTGTGGAGTCACAGGCCGGTTAGCCGTGGTATTTAGGAACAAGGGCTGTTTTCTTTGGCTGCTGCTGTGGGTGGAGCTGTGTGTGTGTGTGTGTGTGTGTGTGTGAGATGAGGATCTCAGGTCTTAAAATTGGTTAATGACTTAACAATGCCCCCTGGAGCTGGGCCGGCCCCGCTGGCCACCTTGTTTGTTTGTTTGTCTATTTATCTTGATTCTGGATGGACTATATTTCTCCCAGGAGTCAGATTTCTCCACACATTCTCCACCCTTTCACTCCTTGAAAACATTTCCCAACACTAATATTTACACATCTGCAGCATTTCTCAAATAAAATGGGATTAAGTTTCCCGTATTGGATAAATGCTTGAGGCAACCGTTATCTCTCCTGTGGGACAAGGATATTGTGAAGGTTTGAATTTTCCTACAATAGATCTACATTTATAACTTCTACTCACATTTTTTTTGTATAGCTTCCCGCTAACAGAATAATATAGCATGGAGTGCAGGAGTGCACTGAACTGCAGTCATATGAAGTAAAAGCAAAGCAGAAATCTTCGCTGGCTCTTTTGTGTTTCGCTGGCTGAATCATTAATGCAGCAGATGTTGTGTTCCCCTCATCATGGAGGAAAAGTTCAAGAAAACAGGAACAGCAATTGCAATATTAAAACAATCTTTTGGATGCATGTGTGTGTGTGTGTGTGTGTGTGTGTGTGTGTTGTGTGTGTGTGTGTGTAATGGTCCTGATGAATCTGTCAGGGCTGAGGGCAGGGGGTGATGTGACTGCTGACAGGCTCCCAGCAGGCATGCTGAGAGCCCCAACAGTCAGCGTGCCCTCCCTTCAGCCTCCCCACCACCCGGCTCCCCTTCTCCTCTCCCAGTCCTCGGCTCCACACATTTGCTGTGTATTAGCCACGCACAGTAAATTACAGCGCCCTGGACCTCTGAGTGATTCCATTCCCATCTCTTCACACGTTCTTCCTCCTCCTCCTCCTGCAGCACCATTACCCAGCTCACCTTCTCCTGCATCCATCTAGCTCCCTCCTCCTCCTCTCTCATTCTGAGCGCTTTTTTTCCTCCCTCTGTCTGTCAAATTCGTCCTGGCTCTTCGACTCCCTCAACCCTGTCAGATTTCTCTCCCCTTTCTGTCTTTCTCTCACTTCTGTTATACTTCTCATCCACCATTCTTCTATTGTGTCACGCTACACAGCGTTCCCTCCCTTACACATCCCCTCCGCTCCCCCTTTACTTTCCTACAAGCAGGTCCCTGTAGTCTCGGCTTCACAGGTTTCTCTGCTGCTTCTCTCTCTCGTTCGTCCTCCTTCCATCCCCTCCTCCCCCCCTCCTTCTCTCTCTTTCTGGAAACAGATGTTGTTTGTCAGATCTTATCATTACTGGCTAATTAAGAAGACATCTCTTCTCCTTCTGTTGTTACTTCTCTTTCCTCTCCTCTCCCTCTTGGTGGCATCCATCCCAGACTCATTGTTCTCCTCGGAGAGAGGTTCAGGTCGAGCTTTGATACACACACCGTTTATTGGCGAATCTGCTCAGTGACTGATTGATTGAAAGGCTATTGAGAAAGCAGGATTAGTGTGGATGTATTGCAGATGACCTCCTGGCATGTTGGAAACTGATTCTGCAGAGGGTGCTCCGTGTCTCCATTTGACAGTTGAGAGTATATCTTGAATGCTTGTCCCCCAGGACGCACCGAGCATGCTGGGAGAGGTGAGGCCGCTGATGGGACTTCTATTCCCTGTCCTGGTTGTGAATTCATGTTCTCCAGACTCTGAATATCTCTCCATATCCATCTATTTGGCAGGCTGACCGCGGTCCCTCGTGGCCGAGCTTTGTATGCAATCTATGCTTTTGGCTGAGCTCGGGAGACTGCAACATTAATTCATTTTAAATTGTTGCGATGCACATTTAGCAGCTAGCGACAGGCTGCGCAGTAAAACACTTTAGCACCCAGGAGAAACCTCGTTGAAACACTCGAGTGCCTCTTGTGTACGCTTCCCATCATTCCGCTTTCCTCCCCTCAGCCGTCGTTTCCCTTGCAGCTCCGCTGTGCCTCAGTCACTTTTGCGGCGGCAAGCCTGAAGGTTTTACAGCGCTACTAAGCTCTATAAATCAGCACTAGTGGTTTAAATGTTTGGCTTTGTCACAGTTCTCAAGTTTAGTGGCGGGGTGGGCTGGGGCTGAGGTTGCAGGGGTGAAGCCAGCCTGGGAGGCAACGGAGAAGAGGCCAAGAGGGGCACAGTCAATCCACCAGGCAGATTTATAAAGGGCTGAGTTCCCCCATGTGCTCGCTGTCTGCCTGTGGTTTACCCACTGGTTCCATTACATCCCAGTAACAAAGGGGTTTTGAATTAATCTGATACAGCTCATCTATTTTAGTTTACTGATAAAAAAAAAAAGAGTTGCGAGGTGAATAAAGCATGTCTTCCTCAACTACTGTGCTGAGCAATTTAAAGATATTTCAATTGAATATTTCAATTAGTCCATTGCTTTTCTTTGGCAGCTGCAGTTACTTTGAAGATTATGAATTTTACACCCAAAAACACTCAATTATTCAGCTGCATCAGCTGTATTGAACTTGGCTGGATTTAGGTGCGTGCCTGCATGTGTGTATACAGATAGTGTTGAAAGTCAGGATGTCACTGAGATGCTATTAGACATCAAGGTAATGACCAGTCACTTCTAGGCAGACAGTGGTTAGAGGTTTTAACTGTGACAGTCTTGTAATAATCAGGAAAGCTACAGTTGTCTTATTGCAGCCTGGATGTGCATTTTACAAGCTGTTACAACAAAAGGGAGTAAAGAGCGTGGAGTCAGCTTGGCTGTGAGATGTTTGCTGGTGAAAGGTGAGAGAAGCTGATGCCACAGATATCCCTGTGTGTTTTAGGAGGAAGAGGAGGAGGAGGAGGAGGGGGGTGGTTGGACTGGGAGGTTGGTGTGAAAGGTCCTGTGGTGGTATGCGACAGAGGGGGTATCAGTTCGTGGAGGGTTCTCTGTGCCCCATTAGCAGTGTCAAAGGTCATGTGCCCCGGGTGTTAACCCTGGTGACCAGTCTAGCTTCCAGTCTGCCAGGGGACCTGGGTCCAGGGGTATTTATTACTTTCCTCCCCCCTTCACCTCCCCGCTCCATCCCCCAAACACAGCTTTCCCTATGGAGGAAAACAAAACACCTCCATCCCTCCCCCCCAGCCATTCCTCGGCGAGGGTACATGTACTAATTGGATGCGTCTCCATACGCTGCTGCACGATGACCCATCTGTAGATCTGTGCTTTGGTGTGAAACATTCTCAGGTCAAAATTGGTTTAATCCAAAACCCTAACACAGCAGCCACGAGCCGCAGCATGTTTTTGAACCATTGCTTTACATGTTTTATTAGATATTGGCTTGCATGTACATACTTATGTATTTAAGACGCTTGTTTTCAAGGCTTCATTTGTGCTAATGTGTATCATTTTTGCATGATTGATTGTGAGCACATGGTCGCTTGCAAGTTGGTACTTTGTCTTTGTGTATTTCCCTGTGAAATCAGGCATGAACGTGTGTGTGGTTCGTAGCCGGCGTGTGACATGTGCATGCATACGTGCACGTATCGGGGCCTGCTGCATGAGTTAGTGCTCTCTGTGTGTGAGTGTGGCAGAGGAAGGCCCTCAGCATGTCAGTATGTTTTAATGCTTCACATCTGGTTTCCTAATTTTCCTCCCACCCTCGCTGCCCTCCCCTTAGCTCCCCTCCACCACGATGTCAGGACACTGTTTTGTTTTTGCAGTGTTGAGGGGGTGAGGGGAGGGAGGGAGGGGGGGGGGGATGTCTGATGAGTGATGGCCCTGAATACAGGACGTCAACATTCTCCTCTGTCTTTGCCTCCCCTTGTCTCCATCTTTTTGTTCCTCCATTGCTCTGCTCTCTCTTCTTATTTCTTATAATCAATACCTATTGAGTTTTATGTGTGTGTGTGTGTGTGTTTGTGTGTGTGTGTGGCAGGGGGGTTATATTAGCGTTGCATGAATGGAGAGCAGCTCTTTTCTGTCCGAGCTCTAAGACATCAATGTGTGATAATGTCCTCCCTCTCATTCTTTTCCTTAAAATCCCCCCTAATTTATTATTTTTTTTGTATTAAAGCATAAATATGTCATTTTTGGTGCTGTAACCCCAAAATTCGAGGCCAAATCTCCGAAGAGGAGACCGGTGGAGAAAGTTTTCTAGCTGTGTCACTAACTAAGTTGAACTCTGCGCTAAAGCCTTTTGCGTCACATGCTTCAAGCGCCGCTGCTACCAGTAAACTTTCATTTACAATGAGCACAGAGGGCGATGTGTTTTATGTCTATGTGAAAAGGCAGTTTATGTCAACAGTGATTAGTGCTGATGAATGCCTATGAACATTTTTGTTAGGGGTCCTGTGCTTCTTAGGTGCTCTTTGGATGATTAAGGCCATATGTAAAGCCTTATGTGTAACACTTATGTGTACCAGATGCCCCGACGGACTGAGAAACGTGAAACTGAGGGTCCACACCGAGGGGTGAAATATTTACACAAAGTGCATTTCTGCTATTGTTTTTGGTGTCGTGACTTGCTGGTTGGTGGTTTGGTAGTTTTGGTTAAGCGTGTTGTCAACATGGGGACGGCTGCCTCATGCTGCGAAGCCTGTGTTTAGTCTTGGGAACCGAAGCAGATGCAGACAAAAGGGATTGGAGGCCTTGACAGAGATGCAGAAGTGAAGACAGAAAAGAAAAAACAGGCTCTCTGTGGTGCCACAGTGGAAAACGATCCGCGGGTTTCAGACTTGGGTCTATGTTTTGTTTGTGTTTCATGTCTTAAGTGTGTCTGTGGAGAGTCGATGTTGTGGAAGATAAAACTCGCCCTCCATTGCGGACCACAGTAAATCTGCGAAATTCAATTACTTCTCAAATTTGTCATCAAATAAAAATCATGACGTTAGTAATCTGATGTCACAGGAAGATATAATTTTTCTGTAATACGATAATAATGCTTTAGCCAACAGTCCTTTCAGCTGGAACGTAATTGCAGACGTACATGACAGTTAAAACGTTGAAGCATGTTTCCCATTAGCTTTATTTGCTCTATGGTTCTCCTTTATCGTAAACAAAGAGTAAAATCGCCATTGTACTCCAGCTTCATGAAACAGAATATTCTGTGAATGTAAAATATAAACACGCTTCAGCTCGTGGACTTCTTTGAAAAAACAGCCTTTCTCGGCATTTTCCCTGTGACATGCAGATCACCTCCAATTCTTTGCATGTTCTCCTTATCTCCTCCCTCTGGATGGGGAGGTGTGTGGGTGTATTACATTACCCAAACAAAAACAAACAACAGCAATATTAAACTTTTGCAACCACAATAGAGGTGGGGGATAAAAAACAGAGGGTCCTCGACTTCTTATTAATTATGCAAGATTAGTCTAATTATAATTCAGCAAATGAATGTGTGGCAGAAGGTGCGAGGCGACGGGGCTGGGAGATTTGCATGTTAAGTGGGCAGGGGGAAGCGGCTAATGCATGCTAATATATGCGTCAATGTCTCGCTTTAATTTCAGCATTTGCAGCTGTGTGCGTCCGAACTGAGGGGGGTGAAAAGTTGACTCAATGGGTTTTTGGGAGGGGGGGGGACAAAGGTGGGGGGGTGTCTGTGTATTAGAGTGTGCATGCATGCATGTGAATGTGTGTTTTCTGTGTGTGCGTGAGGCATCTGGTGTCATACAAACAGGGGATGATGAGAAGAAGTCAACAAACAAGGTCAAGAACCCTCAGAAAGTGCACAAAGCCTGAGATGGATGCAGACAACCTCTCAATTAGGGCTGTGATATCATATCGCTATCCGAGGCATCCGTGCAACTTGTATCACGTCAGTCAGTGAAATGAAGGATGACTGCTGGTTAGATGAACGTTAAGTGGCCGACAAGCAAGGGGCGAGAAAATGATTGTAGCTAAACCGCAGCCGAACCGTGGACATGGGTCCCGAAAACCAAAAAATTTGGTCGCTGTTGCTGACTTACCTCCGTGCACATGACAGCTAAAGCTTTTAAAATGAGCCATAATGTAAGAATCATTGAAAGTATAACACCCTCAAAGGAGGCAGTAAATGGAACTTTTAGTAATATAACTTTCCTCGTGTGCACTCTATGTATTGTGATTTTAAATCATGTTAAACCGACACTGTCATGGTAAGGAAGGGCCGATGAGGAAAGAAATGCAGGAAGGAAATGGGAGAGAGGCGCAAATATGTACTTTCACATGTTTCCACCCAAAATCCTGAGGTCCGGCGCAGCTTTTGAGGTTGGAGGTCCGAGCTCTCGCTGATAAATTATAACCCCCCTCTGCCAACAACAATATTGATTGTCCTCAGACAAAATAGCTCAAATCAAGAAATATTGGACACACTGTTGGAGCCGAGAGCTCCTTCCAAGCCAGGTCCCGTTCGCGAGGGAGAAAGCTGGAGCGAGTGATGGAAGAATAGCGAGTAAAATCTGACAGAATGAGGGAGAGATTAGTATTCGATGGGAGGGTTCAGGGCTGTGGGGCCAATATGAAGTTCCTCTCCAAACAAGCGCTCTCCATTAAGATGACTTATATTTGCAGAGAGCACAGTGTGGGTGGCATTGGAGCAAACCGTGGAGCCCCAAAACCTCTGCCTCCCTCTGCAGCATTTTTCTCCAGCACTGTTTTTGTTTGTTTAATTGGAACATTAATGTATGTGTTTTAACATTGGCAACACAGGCGTGTGTTCTCTGTGAAGGGAAGTGGACGTCTGGTTTCAGGGGCTATATATTTGCCGTTTGCCATAATTCTATCACGCCGCCGCATCACCTCCGGGCTCATTTTTCTTTATCTCCTGATTTAACACACGTACCTAATTCCTCTGCACCGTGAAACGTGTGTGCATCTCCTCGTCTGCACCTGCCCTCTTTATATATATACTTTCCCGTATCTCACCTTGCCAAGTCTCCCCGCTCGCCGTATTTCAGTGATGGAATGCACTCTTGTTGTTGGCTTCTCTTTCCCAACGCTGTCTTTGCCTCTCAGCACGGGGACTTTGGGAATGCGGCAGAGCTGCGTTGCCATGGCAGCGCGCCGTGTTGCCGAACTGTGTACACCTGGGATTTGGAGTCTCTCTCCATAGTCTCCCTCTCTCCTATTTATTCCACCTTTCTCTCAGGTTTTCTTTTGGTGTAGCCGAGGCTATCAGCACCCCGCTCTCTCTCTCCCAGCTCCTCGCAGTCTCCACAGCCTATCACCCTCCAAAGTACACTCACATACGTAATGAGACACATATATACTTGAAAACAAAATTCATGTCCATACCAGTGCCTGTGCCGCTATCACTACCTTCCTCTTTCCACCTCCTCATTTCACTTCCTCTGTAGTCGTCTCTACTTCGTTCCCTCTCCATTCCCATGTGGGGGTTCAAATACGGCATTGCGGGATACCGCGGTCCCCAGAGTCCCCCGGCATACATCACTGTCTCCAGTTTACTTTGAAACACAGCAGCACGTTTCGCCGGACTGTGCTTCAAATTCTCATTACTTGATTTAAAGTGTAATAACATTGACTTTAATTCTGCGCTAAACAGCTGGGATTGATGTCAGAGCTGTAATCATGCACACACACACACACACCGTCCATAAGACCTGTCTCTGAAATATAATGAATGTCTTCTTTGATTGCCAGTGTTGCAAGGTAGCAAGTAAGCCTTTGCACGCTTCTTTCATGTGCTATCGTGGTTGCTGATGTACAAACATGTGTCCTCTTATCTACCTCTGCAGGTTTTTCTTGAAGTTTTTCCTGAAATGCAACCAGAATTGTCTGAAGACAGCGGGAAACCCGAGGGATATGAGGAGATTTCAGGTACGAAAATAAATGCATGTGTGCGTGTGAATGGGACATGTTGGACTTAAAATATAAGAATCAAATGATTAAAAAGTATATTTTACAGTCATGCAGAACGTTCCCCCCTTCGTGCCCCTCCATCATCGATTTTACAGTTAATTTCTTGGCTGTTCTAAGTCGAGTTTATGTCACAAAGCCTGACATTGTAAAGCTCTGGAAGAGATTTCCCGATGGAAGACACGGAGGAGGGAGTTAGGGGTGAAAGTTAAAAATCAATAAGGAGCCGGAGAGACGGAAAGACAAACGAAAGGAGTTAGATATGTGGGAGACTTGGACGTTGGGGTGCCGGGGTGCAGGAAATAGGTTGAGGTGTTTCAGGAAGTTGTCAAGAATTGAGTGATTGGCTCCAGATGGAGGAGGTCATGCTCCGTGACCCAGGAAGTGGTCACAGGGGACACTCCCGCCCCACTTCCTCTGCCGTCTTTCAGCACCAGCGGCCCCTGTCTGGCATTCTCTTTCTCCCGGCAAACCCTGCATCCCTTCCCCTTCTTCGTGCTCCCTCTGTCTTCCACCGTGTTTGCTTTAAGTCCTGCGACGTGACACATGCTGAGAAGTTATGAGCTCCCTAGCGCTCCAAGACTCTCATCTCTGGGTTAAAAGGTGATCAGAGCTGGACAGGAGTCTGCTGCTTGATCGATAATTTACAGTTATTTTCCCTTAGGTTCCCCTCCCTTTGCACCGCCTATAGCACATATGCTTTTTTCTCTTCTTTCTTATGTTCCTTCACCTGCAAAATTACTGCCATGTGTTTTGTTTTGAAGGGAGCGTGAGGTTGTATCTTTGCTGTCTGATTTTTCCAAAAAATCTCCCTTATAAATAGCTATATTTTACTATTTAATTTCCCCCAACTCTCAAAAAAATGTTATTACACACACTCTCAAACTCATTATCACTTTCAGAAATAGTATCACATCATCAACGCTCATAAATACCCAAAGGGGGAAAAAAAACTCCAAGTATCCTCTCATTAATTATGTGTGTCATCCATGCAAGGCAGATGTGGGAAGGGACACACACATGCTGCGGCCAGAAAATCAAATTAGGCCCACTATATATCATCCACTGTTTTTAACGGCCGGCAAAAATGGGAGATCTGGTCCATATGTTTGGTGTCATTGAAGGATCAGGAGGAGACAGCGATGGGCCTGCTGCAGGCTGTATGAATCAAAAAGTTAGGCAACAGGCCATATGGAGACCTGATGGAGGAGGCGAGGGGTGTAGGTGCAGTGGCATCGCCAGAATGCAGACATATTATGAAGATCCCAGGGACGTCACATTACCTATTGAGAAATATTACTATCACCTGTGTGCCGAAAACAAATTGTCGCTCGGAGATTTTGCAGTTGCAAGTGTAGATTGGGACTCGCAGCGTGCTGTCTGAGTTGTGTACATGCACTCACGTGTCTTCGTCTTCCTTCCAGGTGGTCCTGTCCAGCACGGTGAGCGTGGACGGCCACGTCCTCGCTGTGTCCGACAACATGTTTGTCCACAACAACTCCAAACACGGTCGGAGGGCCCGCAGACTGGAGCCAGGCGAGTCTGTGGAGAACACCATGGAATATGGTGAGACACCACAACAGCAGCACAACGTCACAGTCCATTGGTCTTTTATTTTATTGATTGTATCACATGTCTACTTCATCATTCACCATCAGAAACATAGTACATACTGTAACAGCAGGTACGTGAGTTGCTTAATGTCCGTTTATAATCACCGTGATATATCAAACATAACCAGTGGTGCTACTGAGGTCATTAACTGAGCTAATTAATGCATTCATTAAATACTTGTCTTCACATAAAGAATAGATTATAATACAATATCATCTTAAACACATGGCTTCATGCATGAAAAACAAAAATGTTAGGAAAGATTAATTCCCAGTTGTAATTCAACAAATCACATTTTACTCCAAACCAAGAAACACTACTCGATTTGCCTGTGGGGGTAAAGTACTTTTACTTAGTACTAAGTACATTTACTGAAGAACATTTAATGAAGAACTCTACCTTATTTTATTTTTTATTTTTTTTACTGCTATATGATTGCAGGTCATGTGATTTTACCTCCATTTGATATGGATGTATCACTCTGTTCTTATTCATTGATAAAAGCCAGAATTAAGTCATGTTAGCTTTTATAATAGCTTTTCTTTTTAGTTCAGCCCTCAACAAATTCTAAACTAAAGAGCATCATCCTCAAAAACAGATTTGAGATCTGCTGTAAGCACTCTGATTAATATTCTGCATAGTAACGCCCGCTCTCTTTGCCCCCCCAGCCACCCCGTGTATCAAAGCCATCAGTCCCAGTGAGGGCTGGACCACCGGCGGGGCGATGGTCATCGTCATCGGGGAGAACTTCTTTGACGGGCTGCAGGTGGTGTTTGGCAGCATGCTCGTGTGGAGCGAGGTAGGAATTATCTCCAGTACATCTCACTAATGACGGTACAATCTGAAGCGTGTTTTTTGAAATGATAAATATAGCATATGGCTTGTCTCATTATTTCGATGATTTATGGGCACGCGACACAAATGCATCTTTCCACAGTATTTTGTTAGCCTAAATATTTACAAGGCAATAATGTGTTGCTGCTTTGTGACGCTATTTCCGTCCTTTCTCCTTCAGCTGATCACGCCGCACGCTATCCGTGTGCAGACACCTCCTCGACACATCCCCGGGGTCGTGGAGGTCACGCTGTCCTACAAATCCAAACAGTTCTGCAAGGGAGCGCCTGGCCGCTTCATCTACACGGGTATTTAGACAACACGTTGTGTGTTTTGTTGAGATTTCACAATGGCACAGAGGTGGTCAACAGTCTTTCAGAAGGTTTGATGGACAACATGTGTTTCTATTTCAGCCCTAAATGAGCCAACTATAGACTACGGTTTCCAGCGCCTTCAAAAGGTCATCCCTCGACATCCTGGTGACCCGGAGAAGCTAGCCAAGGTTCGAGACTGAAAGAAATAAAAGACTGCTCATGATGAATCTCAAGGAATTGTACACGCTACACTCTTATTGAGATGTTAATGCAATTAATTCTGTTCTTTTTTCTCCAATATATTTTATTCGACAGAAATAGAGTGAGCAGTACAGATTAGAAAATTCAAGATTTTTCTTAAACAAAAATAAACAATACAAAGTGCCGTGTAGTACAAAGACAGGTATAATGACAAACTCCAACAACATGAACCCCCTTCCCACCCATCCCAAGGACCTCTCACATCTAGACAAGCCACATACAAAAGTTTACATACATACTAATAGAAACAGATCAACATAGGCACATCAGACATATTTATAATACTAGAAGTTATCACTGCTTGCTTCCTTTTCTCTAAACACTCAGTATTAATTGAGTCTCAGCCTGCATAGAGTTATATGGTGGTCAGAGCGCAAAGGGACAGAAAGAAGAAAAATAAATAAATAAATAAAAAAAGAAATTAAAAAAGAAAAGTAAAAATAAATAAATAAATACATGAAAAACATGTGGGCAAGGGGTGTAGGGAGAAAATCATGGAGCTACATCCACTGATGGAAGATTATTAACATAATTCAAAAGGGGGCCCCAATGAGTGTAAAATTTTTGAGAACACCCTCTTAGCCTAAATTTGATCTTTTCAAGTTTTAGTAAATGTAATAAATCATGTAACCAGGATTTAAAAGACGGTGGCTGAGGAGATTTCCATAAAAGCAAGATCTTTCTTCGTGCAATTAAAGATGCAAAAGCCATGACTCTGTTCTGCATGGATGTAGTGATCAGTTCACCAGGAGACACACCAAAGATCGCGACCTGAGGAGAAGGACTGACTGCAAGGCCTAGGACATCAGAAATGACCTTAAAAATGGATTGCCAAAAGCTAGAAAGTTTCGAACATGACCAAAACATGTGTGCTAGGTTACACGGTATCTGTGAGCATCGGTCGCAGGATTCAGTCATTTTGTCAGGATATAGTTTGAAGAGTTTATCTTTACTGTAATGCAATCTGAATATAACTTTAAACTGTATTATGGAAAGTCGGGCACAGCTGGTGGAAGAGTTAATCGCGCCAAGCGCTTTATCCCAAAAAACATCCGAAAAATTAATCTGCAGCTCAGTCTCCCAGTCTGTCCGTCCCCTCTTTGCAGGTGAGCTGTTTAGTGGTACAAGAAGGTTATAAAAATGTGAGATGTGACCCCTGGGTAATGACTTGGACTGAAGTACCAAATCGATACCACTAAGGGGTGGAGCATACGGGAATTGAGAAGAGTGAGTTCTAGCAAAGTCACGAAGTTGGAAGAAGCGGAAGAAATCCGTACTGCCAAAATTGAAGGATGAGCATAGCTGATTAAAGCTGGCAAATAGTCCATCTATGTATAAGTCACCAAGTGTTCTCAGCCCCTTTTTTTCAAGCATAGCAAAGCGTGGATCAGTCTTAGCTGGAACAAATAAATGATTATTGCATAGGGGTGTTGCTTGAGGCAGCGTGATCCAACCATGTCGTCTCTTAATTTGAGTCCAGATTTTTAGTGTGTTAATAACGATGGGGTTAGATGTATAGTTAGTAATAGAAAGGGGTAGAGTGCTGCACACAAGTGCCTGGAGGGATGTGGAGCAGGAGTCTTTTTCCATCTGGCACCAGCTGCATTGGGGGGAAATAAACCAAAGTAATATCTTTTGAGTGTTGGCTGCCCAGTAATAACCCAAAAGGTCCGGTAGTCCTAGTCCACCCATTGACCTTTTCCTCTGAAGTAAGTCTTTGTTTGCCCTAGCATGTTTACCAGCCCAGATGAACGTTGATATAGCACTATTAATGTTGTTAAAGAATGAACGAGGGAGAAAGATCGGAATGCACTGGAAGAGGTAAAGGTATCTTGGCAAAATATTCATTTTTACTACTTGAACTCTACTTGCTAGAGACAGCGGTATATGGTTCCATTTCTGTAAATCTTGTTTAACTGTTGCTGTTAATGCTGTAAAATTTTGATCTTTGAGGGAGCGGAGAGATCTTGTGACTGTTATACCTAAGTATTTTAGACCTGATTCAGCGGCCCGAAACGGCATAAAAGAAGTAGGGAGTTCTATGGCCTGCTGGTTTATGGGTAGATATTCACTTTTGGAGATGTTCAACTTATATCCAGAGAATGTACTGAAAGAATTTAAAAGAGACAGAATGGGTGGGAGACTTGTCACGGGGTCGCTTACATAAAGAAGGAGATCATCGGCATACAACGAGACCTTATGTTCAGTGCCGTATCTCCTTATACCTGTAAAGCCTTTTTCAGATTTCAATGCTATGGATAATGGTTCAATGGCTAGGGCGAACAGCAGTGGAGAGAGGGGGCAACCCTGCCTTGTGCCGCGGAAAAGGGAGAAAAGTTTGGAACGTTGTGTGTTGGTACATACTGAAGCTTGAGGTAAGGTATATAATAGTTTCACCCAAGAAATAAATTTATCACCAAGTCCGAAGTGTTTCAGGGTGGCGAAAAGATAGGGCCATTCGACTCTGTCGAAGGCTTTCTCGGCGTCCAGTGCTATCACCACCTCAGGGTCTATGAGAGAGGATGGAGTGTGAATGATGCCGAGAAGCCTTCGGACATTAGAGAAAGAATGCCTCCCTCTAATGAATCCCGTCTGATCTTCTGAGACAATAAGTGGCATGATGGGTTCCAAGCGGCGGGCAAGGATTTTCGCTAGTATCTTCACATCCACTGGCAGAAGAGAGATTGGACGGTATGATGCACAGCTTAAAGAATCTTTGCCTTTTTTATGAATAAGAGAAATGGAGGCTTGTGATAAAGAGGTTGGTAAAAGGCCATTTTTGTAGGAATGGTTGAACATCTCCAAGAGTAAAGGGGCTAGTTGATTAGAAAATTTTTTATAAAATTCAACTGGGTATCCATCGGGGCCAGGGGATTTGCCACTATTCATTGAATTTATTGCTTCTTTTATTTCTAACAGAGTCAATGGTATCTCTAGAGCTTGATTGTCGTTAGGAGGAACTTTAGGTAGATACGTTTTTTGGAAAAAGGCATTCATCTGGGCTTCGTCACTAGGCGATTCAGATTCATACAGATGACAGTAGAAAGATTGAAATGCAGCATTGATTTTAACTGGGTCTGATACTATTGTGCCTGACTTATCTCTGACTTGTGTTATTTGATTGGACACCTTCTTGGCTCTTATTTGGTTGGCAAGAATGCGGCCCGCCTTATCACCATGTTCATATAATAGTCCACGAGACTGTAGAATAAGACGTTCAGCTTCTGTTGTAAGGAGTAGATCGAGTTCTGTCTTAAGTTTAAGTCTTTCTTTAAATACATCAGGAGTATATGATGCGGATAATGAACTGTCTATATCTGCGATTGACTTTGTCAATTCTTCTTTGCGAGCTTTACGTGCTTTATTTAGATGGCATGTATATGAAATTATCTTACCTCTGAGGAAGGCTTTCATGGTATCCCATAGCAGTGATGGGGAAGTCTCCTCATTTTTATTTGTGTCACAAAAGAATGTGATTGAATCTGAGACATACTTACAGAACTCCTCATCTGCCAGCAATAGTGTATCTAGACGCCAGAATTTGAATTGTTTGGGTTTTAAGTTGAAACACAGGTCTAAAACAATGGCAGCATGGTCGGAAACTGTTATAGGTAGATACTGAACAGAAGTAATTGAAGAGGTGAGACTTTTATCAATTATAAAATAATCAATGCGAGAAAAGGATCGATGAGCATGTGAAAAAAAAGAATACTGCCTAGAAGAAGGATATGAGAATCTCCAGGGATCTATATAACCAAATTGATCCATAAAGGTTGACAGAGTTTGTGACATCTTTGAAGGGGGAACTGCACGAGGGTTTGATCTGTCAAGGTCTGGGTCAATGACGCAGTTCATGTCCCCACCTAATATGAGAGTATGAGAGTTTGCATTGGGAATTATAGAGAATACAGAGCTAAAGAAATTAGGGTCATCCCAATTGGGAGCGTAGATTGATGCTAAAATTACAGGTTTCTGATATAGTAAGCCGGCAATAATTGTGTAGCGCCCATCTGTATCTGTGGAAACAGTACTGGGGGTGAACTGAACATTCTTCCTGATTAGTATAGCTGTTCCTCTTGTCTTACAACTAAATTGGGAATGGTAAAGCTGTCCTATCCATGGCCGACTCAGTTTTTTATGATCCGTCTTTTGAAGGTGTGTCTCCTGAAGAAATACCACATCAGCCCCTAAGTCCTTAATGTAAGTCATAACCTTTGTTCGCTTCAGTGCAGCGTTCATGCCACCAGTGTTTAAAGAGGCAAATTTTACATTCTGTCCACCATTAGCTCCTCCCACAGATAGAGCAGTCATGTTGCAAGAAGTGGCAGGCTGGTTTCTAGATGCAAGAAGCAAGCAGTATATAGAGTCCCATGTATTACAGTATAAAACAACACAAACCAGACAACCATCAAAATGTGACGACTTGCAGACGCCGAGGCCCCCCTATCTTCCAACTCCTTTAATTGCCCTCCCCATTTAGGTAGGAGCGTAACCTGCCGCTCCTTTCCTACCCTTTGTCTATCCCCACCCCTACAGAAGAACTTAACTGAACTGATAAGGTTGTACTTCCCTTTCTGAAACACCTTACCTTAGTATTGTCTCAAAGACCCCTACTCAAATGAATTATAACATATACATGTAAACCCTTAAGCTTTAAAAGAATATTTAAAGATACCCTTCTAACATAGAGAGTGAAAATTATAAAAGTATAAGCTTAAGTATAAGTAGTATTGCAACCCAAGAAAGAACTCTGGCATTAAACCTTACAAAATATTAACTTTAGTATCATATCAAACTAACCTGTGCTTAGGCCTTATTAAATACTATACAGCACACCGAAGCCATCATAGTCTGTAGCGCTAGCCTAGCCGGCTAAGCTAGTTAGACCTCGGGCTCTGCTTGTAGCTTGAGGCGAACGCCGCGGCCTCTTCTGGGGAGGAAAACCTCTTCTTTGTCCCGTCGCCTAGCGTTACCTGGAGGCGAGCCGGAAAGAGCAGGGCAGGCCTGAGGGCGAGGTTGTATAGGCTAGCCATCACGGATCGGTATTTGGAGCGTTCCTCTGCCACTTCTGGAGCGTAGTCCTCAAATATTTGGACAGATGTTCCTCGATATTGTAGCTGTCCTCTTTTTTTCCGAGCTTCCCGTATTATAAGGTCTTTTATCTGATAGCGATGCAGGCGGATGATGACCGGCCTGGGCCGCGAGCCTAGCGGCGGTTTAGCAGCTAAAGATCTGTGTGCCCGGTCCAGTTCTGGGGGAGATTTTAAGGTCTCCCCTCCGAGTAGCTCCACCAAAAGATCGGAAAAGAAGCTTGTGGGTTTAGGTCCTTCAATCGACTCAGGGAGGCCAATGATTCGGATATTATTCCTTCTGCTCCGGCTCTCGAGGTCGGTCATCTTCGACAGTAGCTTGTTGTTGCTATCGGCTAACGCCGCACACCTCGTCTCCAGAGCAGATAAACGCTGGTCATCTGATTCGGCACTGGTCTCCAGAGAGTCAATGCGTTGGCCATGGTCTGCTATCGTAGTCTGCATCTTTTCCAGTCGGGTCTCCAGGACGGCGAAAGAGTCTTTAAAGTCCGCTGCTATTTTAGCCCTGTGCTCCTCCAGTAGCCCAGCAATGCTAGCCGCACATATGTTAGCACAGGGACCCGAAGTATCAGTCTCGGTCTTCTTAAGTTGTTTCGTTGTTTTAGACATTATTCCAGGTGGTCCGAGTTTATTGTAGAGTTAAAGAGTATATTCTATCACTTAGGTTAGTAAGGGTACGAAAGAGAGCAGGGTTTTTTAAAAGTTTTTCAAAGTTGAGTTACGGGGATCTGAGACCGCAGCTCACTCACATGTTCACCCAACCGGAAGTCCAATTAATTCTGTTCTTTGCAGGAGATTCTCCTGAAGAGAGCAGCGGATCTTGTGGAGGCCCTGTATGGAAATCCACACAGTAATCAGGTAAACAGCAGCAGCTTTTTAGAATATACTCTAAAATTACACTATATATATATACACTATATAAAACATGCACATATTCAAAAGATCCCACCAGTGATTTTGCATGTTCTAGCCCATTAATATTAATTGTGTATACTCTATATTACTGCTTTTCCAGAGCGTAGAATCATTATTTTTTAAGGCAGCCACTGGCATTCCATTCATTTCACTAATTAACTTACAGGGTTAGATAGGTAATCCATCAGAGTGAATATTTAGGGGGCTTTATTTATTTTTGGTAGGTTATGATTGCATGAAAATGTGGTTCTGAGCAGGAACTGTTTGATAAGTGATCCAGTGTCAGGATTCGTCAAGATCGGAGATTTGACTGCTAGTGGATTTTTTTTAATGCTGACCCATTTCCTGTCAGGTTATATGTATTTACACAGTAGCACCGTTAACGGCCTAAAATGTGCATCTGTCCTCTATGTGTAAAAAGTGATGCATGGTGTTTCCTGTAGGACATGCTGCTGAAACGTGCGGCCGACATCGCCGAGGCCCTCTACAGCGTTCCCCGTCCCCACAGTCAGCTGCAGGCGCTGCCCAGCTCACCGGCCCACGGCAGCGTCATGGGCCTGGGATCGTACCCTTCTCAGCTAGGCGTCAGCATTGGGGACCATGGACAGAGCAGCCAAGGTGAGCAGAATGAGAAATAAACCATTTAATACTTTCGTCCCCTCCCCTCATCTCAGAACTGACCCAACCTTTTCATTTTTACTCCAGGTTACATTAGAAATTCCAGCAGTTTGTCTCCGAGGGGTTACCCATCAGCCTCCACTCCTCAGCAGTCGAGCTATGGGGGCAGCGGAGGGATGACTGGAGGCTATGGGACGGTTCCCATGACCAGTCTAGGAGTACCCGGCTCTCCAGGTTTCAGCAGCGCCTCCCCCACAGGCTCTCCCTACAGTAAGACCTTAGAATCATGAATGCATCTCCGAGTCCGCTGTGATTATTCAGACCTGAGACTGACTGTCGCTCTCCTCTTCCACAGTAATGCCTTCCAGTCCCACCATACCAGGGAGCTCCAGCTCTTCATCGTCTCTCTTGCCTTTCTCCTCCTTCCCGTCCGCTGCTAAACAGAAGAGCGCTTTTGCTCCTGTGCTCAGGCCCCAGGGCTCCCCCTCCCCAGCCTGCCCCGCTTCAGGGGGGAACAGCTTCAGAGGTAGCCATCCGACTCACTATCTGACCCCCCTGTCTGAACTCACGAATGCAGTCTAACCCCCCCCCTTATACTAACCGCTCGACAGCTTTGACTGAACAAGACAGAACAAAAAAAAAGTTGCTGATTGATTAGAATCATAGATTTTTTGTATATTTTTTTCTCTCCAGCAATGACGGGCCTGGTTGTTCCCCCGATGTAGCAAAGCACCCACCCCAATCTACCCCAGACCACTGCTTCACTTAGCCCCTCTTTTGGCATTCAGAGGGAAGGGAGAATGGAAAATTGATCACTAGCGATCGTGTCTAACTTCCCCCCCTCCTGAGTCCCCCACCCCCGTCATTTCTTAGTCCCTTAAAAAGGACGGGGTACGAACATGTCCAAAGACCAGCCATCTTCTCCAGAGGCAGAGCACATTTCTTCACTTACAACTACAGACAGACAAAGCTCCTTAGCTAACGGCACCAGACTGAAACAAAAAGGAAAACTCAAGCTTCAAAAGCATCTGTCTTTACCTCTGGCCTGCTATCACATGCAGTATCTGAATCTTCCAACAACTTCCCCCAACCTCGGCCAGAGACGTGCAGGACGTGTTGCGAGAGCACCGACGGACAACTTCAACATATTGTTGCGGCTCTAAGAAGCAGGGTGCTAGTTGTCTGTGTATGGACACCTTAATGGCATGTGTGTACACTGTCTGTGAGTTAGCAAGAGTTTTTTTTTTTTGTAGTAGACTTTTTGAAGACAATTTACATTCCAGGAAAAAATAGACCCTTTATTTTTTTTTCTGATCTCTACGGTTTTACAAGGGAGAACTCTTTGTCTCAAGGGGTTATTACTAAAGGAATTCATATATTGATTTATTTAAGAACAAGCAATTTAACTTATTATAGGTAGTTTAGGGAATAATATAAACGTGTTTTTATAAAGTGGTCCTTTTCCAATTGTTACCGCAATTAAGTTATCTCAACAATTGCTAATTAATTTGCTAAATGATCATAGGGAATTGATTTTTGTGGTGGAGAAGATAAACTCTCGCACAGTTTTTTTGGAATAAAACGTCCCCAGTTTTTCAGGTTGCATAACGGAATCTGAATCTTATGGCCGCATCTAAAGGTTATTGTCCTTGTGTAAAGGAAAAATGTTAGTTAGCCTTCTCCTTTTTAATTTCACTTATAATGCATGCTTTGGCACACCAATGCCCTGATATTATTTCATTCCACGTTGCAAATTTGAATATATATGACAAGATGATACGATTTTACAGTTTCATTTTAAAGGTCTGAAACCAGTACAGGTCTCTAGTCTCTATGCAGAACAGTAAACGGAAGCATAAAACTGCTGGATTGAAAAGAATGGGGGCGTATTAGGTGTTCATGAACCCATATCATGCTGTTCTTACTCACTGATTTCTGTCACCACAACACAAACTTCATTCTCAGGACGTGAAAACAAAGAACACAAAGAGTAGATGGCATTTGCAAATTTGTTTTTAGAGTTTGGTTAATTTTATTTATTTAAAAAAAAAAAATATTAGCAATTTAATATTATGCTTTTTGAAGCCATCATTTTTTTTTAAACGGTACGCAAAATGGTGCAAATGTGATTTGTATATCTCAAGGTGTAATTATATTTTGTGCTCCAAATAAAATAAATGAGAAAAAAGTAACTCAAGGTTTGATTGGCTTATTAACACACACACACACACACACACACTGCATTACGAGACAGTTTCCTGGACATTGAGGTTCTCCTACGAGGCTCCACATCTCAGGGTTGAGCTGCATCTATTTCTGACTGTGCCCATCACCTGCGTGCTGGTGCAGCTTGCTACACTGTTTTGTGTACATAGCTGATGAGCCGCAGCATCTTAATTGTGATGCGAGCGTTAAAGACTGAGTAGAGCATGTCAGGATAAACAACAACACCCCTCCTCCTCATCCCTCTCCTCTTCAATAAGCCTGCTTTTCTCTGAGGACCAAGCCTCTGGGGGCCCGAGCGAGAACCACATGAGTCTCCCTCCAACGTGGCCTCCTCCTTGCTGTCTCTCTCTCTCTCTTAAAACACACACACATACACACACACATACGCTGAGACGTGCCTCACCACTGCCTTGTTTTTTGGTTCTTTGTTCGGTAGGGCTCCATCCCGTCTTTCTCTCTCCCCTCTCCTTTTTGGCTCCCCTGAAATGGCCCTTTGCCGCTAATGTAATTAGCACTGGTAAAGAAGGGCAGTTAATTACCCACTCTATTTTGATCGGGTAATTAATGTTATGCCAGGAAACAGCAACTGTTTCATTAACATAGCGCTCAAAGGCAGTGAGGGGGGGGGGGGGGCAGGGCAGCACCCGGTGGATGCACGTCTCCGTGGGTCCGTATGATCCACGTGTGGACACCCAAACTCAGACAGCGGGACACATGTGGACTTCAAACCGCTGCTGACACCGTCTGTGATACGACCTCGACGGAGTCACTGTTTCTCTCTGTGCTGTCTTTGTCACCATCAAGTGGCACGTAGCAAAAAAAAAAGCTCAAGCTGCTGCCTCTTCCTCCTCCTCCTCCTCCTCCTCTCTCTCTCTCTCTCTCTCTTGATATGCTTTTAATTTGACAAGTTTAAGTCAGCTTTGTTCCCGGCACCCTCAGCATTCATCCTGCAGAGTGCTCCTTCTGCCCAGTGGTGCAAGAGCCATATGTTTTCTTCCACGCAACTGTTTTGTTGTTTTGCTGCTGCTGATTCCGCCGCGGCGCCATTTACCGTCGTCTGATCACAGTTTGGATAAAGACAGGAGGAGACGCCACCTGCCACCGGAGTCGTTCCACATCACACCGCCTGCACATCTTCAAAGGGAACATCTCGCTGCCGGGCGCATGAGAGCAAACACCATGTCATCTTTCATTATCGATACTGCTTAAGCACTGATGAGCTTCCATGTTTTAGTTACAGTATTGTTTCTCGAACAATACAGGGAGGATATTGCACAAATAACACCCTTCCCCTCTTTGCCTCTCAAGGGATGTGTTTGTGTTTATATACCCAATTAGCCCTTCGGCCACAGCATGGCCATGCATTAGGCTGACATTAGCCCCGGGTGTATGTAATGTATGTGTGTGTGTGTAAAATACAGTGCACCCCTTTCTCATTTGGGGCACAATTTCAGGGGTGTGCGTGCCTTATTAAGCAGACCGAGGCAGAGCTTGACAGGGGCGGCCCACTGTTTTGTCAAATAGATGGGTAGATTGGCTTCCACACACCCAGCCGGTGTCCTTTGCCTTTGGCCCGTCACTAAAACCGGCATTGTTGCCCATTAGACCGCTGGACCCCGAATCCTTTTTCCAAAATGAACCCCCCACCCTTTCTGCCATTCCCCTGGGTGTCGGTAGAGTGGGGTGGCAGATGGGACAGACACAGAGCTGCCCCATGAGACCCACCCTCCCCTCACCCCACCCCACCCCACCCCACCCACAACCAAACAAAACACACACATGTAAACACACACATAAGCACACACACACACACACACACACACATATAGGTGCACACACACGCTCAGACATGCATGCATGCACATATGCATAAGTGCACACAGGCAGCCCAGCAGAGGCAACACATAGCCCCCCGCCCCCCCAACACAAACCTCATCTGTCAGCCTGCTGCTTTTGTCCAACCCACAGGAGTATTTTCTGTGAATACAGAGTGACGTCTCTGTCCCTGCCTCTCAGTGTACCTGTGTGTTAGTGTGTGTGTGTGTGTGTGTGTGTGTGCGTGACAGAATCGCACATGAGAAGCGAAACTAGAATATAAAGCATGTTCCCCCTGTTTCTGTTATTGAAAACTTCATGAACCTAATAAGTTTTATAATGTTTAACATATGAATTATTTATCATTTGGGTAGGCTGAATTTAAAGGGCTATCACTCTTTTTTTTTTCATCATATTGATTTTACATAACCTACATTATAGCGAAGACACAAATACATACACTTAATATGAAGTCTTATGTGTGTACAGACCATTAACAGCAAGTTGTTGATACAATTGAAAATAAAACCATAGTTGTGCTAACCTCCTATTGTTTCACTTTTGATTTATTTCCTATGTGCGTTGGCCTTGTTAGTTAATTCTCCAAACATCAGGGTTCCTCTTATGAAACATGCAGTATGCAGATTCTACTGTAGGATTAGAGGGCTTTTTCTTTTATGTCACAGTCCTCCTCTTCCTCTGGGTATAATATTGACAATTAGCCAGATTAGAGGAGTGGGGATGTAATTTGGGCCAAACGCACGTATTGGCTGCTGGCTGTGAGGTGAGAAGGCCCCACGCTGGTGATTAATTACAGCCAGGCCGCGTGACAGAGGTGGGAGCCGCGCCGGTGCTGCTGTCTGCGGCGACATGCAGGGGGAACCCGGGCCGGCTAATTGACCCGGCTTCTGTAAGGCCATCCATCAACCGTGGCCCAAGTGGCCCCGTAAGAAACACATTATTCAGAGGTAAGTTAGTTAACCAACTAGCGCTCCGCCATTCATGAATGCTATTAGCTGCCCTCCTGTCTGTCCGCGAGCCTGCGCGTCACACAGCGTGCACGAGCAGCCGGGGAATCCAAGAGCAAGCGCGTGGAAAGTTTGATTTCCTGTTTCATAAACGTTTCGATCGATGTTTTTCACAACTTGTACCCCCGTTGTTGGCTGTGAAGTAGACTCGTTCAGCCATGTGTGGCTCAGAGTAAACAGGGAACACGCCATTTTGAGTCCGGTTTCATGTGGACTAGTCCCCCCCCCCCCCCCCCTCGCTTAAATAGAAATCACTAAATGCTGTTTTTTAACCGCCTAGCGAACTAAACTGATTGTTATGACTCAGCAATTTATTATTTATTTTAGGACAAACCTGATGCTTTAGTCGAGAAACCCACAGTTTCCTTGTCATGACATGTAGGTGGTGTGTTATTGATCTCTCAGTCACCAAAAACATCCTTACATTAACAAATAATCCACCCATGCGGCAAATAACCACATTTCCCTTATGGGCTATTAATTCTGTAATATAGCCAATAATAATAATAATACAAAAACATCTCTGAAACCCTCACTGCACATCAGCCTGATGTTTGGTAACTGGATTATTATTGTTATTATTATTATTGGATTTCCATTCTTTGCTAACCTATCCGGACTAACTATGATAGACGGGTCCAGCAGGGTCCAGATCAGCTGGCAGGCCTGCGTCTGGGTGGTGCGGTTGTGACTGAACGATGGAGAACGCTGGAGGTCTCATGCTCTTCCTGCTTGGGGTCCACATGTGCTTTCACTTGACTTCCTCACTAAAAACCCCACCCGTCCAGATATGTGAAGAGCAGTGATCTCTCTTCCCCCGGAAGGTGACTTATCGTACCCGTGTCTCTCCACAAAGATCTGGCCTCCTCCGTCCCTGCCGCTGCTGCAGAGGAAGAGAGTAATTGCAGCTGGGTCACATCTAGTTGTCACAGTTGACCCTTTGCCAATGAAGTTATAGCTGTGTGTGTGTGTGTGTGTGTGTGTGTGTGTGTGTGTCTGCTTTTTGTTGCTCCTCCACAACGGATGTGATTTGTCTTCAAACCAAAATACAATTTCGGACTCATCACACAACTTTTTTTTTTTTTTTTTAAAGTGACTTTCCAATTGGATTCATTCATGCAAACTGCTGTTCCCGTGTGTCTGAGAAAGCCCCATAGCGCCACCTACTTGTGAAAGAGCAAGTTTTTTTCCCCATTGGTGTTCTTCACTGGAATCATTTTCACAGTAAAAGTCAGCAAACGTACAGCAGGAGCTTCTTCTTCTTCTTTTTAGTTAGTTCTTTAATTATTTTTTCTCAACAAGATTTGTTGGAAACGGCTTTATTTGTGTTTCTGTACGTCAAATTCTGTCACCTTCAGCGTGCCGTTGGTAGCAACACTGTGACAAGCACCACAAACAACCGTTTTATACGTCTCGCTGTCCTCTGTACAGCAGCACACATAAATATGCAGGAGGATATCTAATCAAATAAATCCATTCATTAGGAGAGCTGCTGGTATTTCTGCTTTTGCATTAATTACATAGTCATTACCATATCAATTAGAGAAATCAGAGATCATGTAATTAAGGTTTAACCAAAAGCACCTGCTGCCTCTGAGCTGTGTTGGTGTGTGTGTGTGTGTGTGTGTGTGTGTGTGTGTGTGTGTGTGTGTGTGTGTGTGTGTGTGTGTGTGTGTGTGTGTGTGTGTGTGTGTCAGTCCTAATCTAATCTCTGGCCTTTGACAGGACTCCCCCTCATCAATCCTGAGCTGTCGGAATTCAGCTTCTTTTTTCTTTTTGTGTGTGTGTGTGTGTTGTTTTTGTTTATAGGGGTGGGTGGTGGCAATGGTGGCGGTGTTTGGAGGGGCGTCATGCGAGATGTTGTCATGGCGATCGAATTGATTGGCAGTGACGCCTGATTAGAAAGGAAGAATAGGAGACAGGTGGAAGGAGGCGGGCTGTACATCTAAGGGAACAGATTGGGACAAAGTGAGGACTCGCCGGGTGTCAGGAGGGGAGTCGCTGTCTGCTTCGGCTCTGGCTATACCTTGTAAAAGAGAACCAGTAATTACTCTTAACGGTCCACACAGAGAATATGCTCGTACTCTGAGGTTGCGAAACAATATTGCCAGATGCTCTCGTGTTTTTTGCTTTAATGTGACTCAAACGGAATGGAATATTTCAGAACTGGGCTGCAGTTTAATAATACCAACACGTTTTAGAGGCTCAGACCAAAGAGGGACAAATATGTGCATGTTTTGTAATGTTAGTTAGCCACCTGTGAGGGAAAAGATGGATGGAGCTGAGAGAAGGATTGAATAATTGTTTTAATGAAGGGGTAAGAGGAAGCCATGTGTAAGGAATCATGGGAGAAAAATACACGGAGGAAAAGGGCCCGAGCAAAGAGGAAGATGAGGAATGAGAGACGGGAGGAGAAGGGAACTCAGCGGGCCTCCAACCTCCTCATCCCCTGCACTTCTTCTTTTCTTGACTCTCCCTCTTTTACTCTCGTCATTCTCACCTGTTTTTATCATTGAGTTCACATCTACATCTGCATGCACACAGGCCTGCTCAGTTAAGTTCTATTATCTCAAAAGTCTGACAGAGAAAAATAGTTCATGATGATTACCATCATCATAATGCGTTTTCATGTTTTAGCCCATAAACTATTGCTCTTGTTTGTAGCTTATAAATAATAATATATAATATAATATAATATAATTCCAGCGAGATAATGAAACCTGTCATTTAACAATGCAGTTGAAGACAGATACAGTTTCAAGAACGGGTCCCTGGTTGGTGCTTCTTCAGAGATTTTTCTTTTTTAAGTGCAAGAAATACAAGTTATTTGTCTCAGTGTATGCAGTTCATATTAGCATGAACTAAAAGTACATACAACTGTCTGGAAGGCAAGTAACTAAAACGTAGTTTATGTTGATTGTTCGGGGAGACGTCATTTAGATTTTTTGTAATTATAGTTGTTTGTAAACTGATTAAAACACTCACCAGTATGGTTTAAGAAAGTTGGAGCTGATTAATTCACCAAAGATAATGTTTCTGACCATAAAACCTCATTAAACCACTGCTTTTTTTCTTACATTCCATTAATCAGAACCCTTTTTAATACTTTATCTGAAGTTTTCATATGGTACTTTGAACACCACTGACAAGAAGACACAAAATAAGTCATGACTGGACAGTTAATGCTTTAATTCCATTCTACCCATCAGTCAATTAGCATGTATTGGTTATTGCATCATCACACCACTAGATGGCAGAAGTGAACTGGATATACTGGTACAGTCTGTCTCTGCAGCCTCAGGTTTTTGAGTACCTCACTCTCTCCTCTTCAACATTATTCTCTGAATGTTCATTTATTAGCTACAAAAATACCCCTTTTATCTCTCACCCTGAGATTTTAGATCCCAGAAGGTAGCTTGTTGATAGGACATCATTAGATATACAATAATGTGAGCTGTATTTTCAGTTTGTCTGCACTGCTAAACCTGCAGCTGTTGTACGTCACTCCTGGCAGCTCCTGCTATTTGTGGTCAGAGAACCTAGATGCTTTACAAAGACAAGGGAATTCAAGCCAATCTATTTTTGTATGTGATCAGGAAGTGCTGCAGACTCATCACTTCCCTTACAGTAAATGGATAGTAATTGGTTTGTTTTTTTCCTAAAGGAGGTATTCAGATATCCAACTATCTCGCACTATCTGTGTTGAGAGTCTTGAAAGATGAACACCCTGCTCTTTTTCAACATCTCAGTTTATTGATCATACTTACTTTTCAGTCCCTCTGGACCTCCTGTAAGATTCTTTCACACCATTTTTACAACCCTGATCTAAGATATAATGCATGAGTGCACAGGGATTTGAGCGTCTCTCAATAAGTTTGTTAGACACCACAACATGTCATTGAGCCTATTTACAGGAATTGCATATCTGATGAATGAGAACCATGCAGCTTTCACAAGTCATTTTAAAGTGGTGTGATAAAATGCATGAGTCTGGAGTTGACCATAAGTAGGTCTGTAAAATCCCCAGAGTCCTGAGAGCATGACATGCCACGGCAGCTCATCGTTCAGTCCTTTAGGGAATAGGATGAGATATCCAGTACACTTCTCCTTTTATTAAGTGTTTCATCAATGATGCCACCTCTCTCTGGCAACTTTGGTGTCACCCTTTCAATGCTCTGGAACCTTAATGATGAGTTGACCTGTTTGAAGTCATTAAGTCGTTTTTAGTGCTACTGGGTCATCATTCCTCCTCATGGAGCGCTTGTGTTTGCTTTATCTCTGCTTTAATGGACTTCATTACATGATTAGGATGTATGTGTTTTAATAATTGCCTATGGTAGTTGGGGTTATAGGTTTTATTAGACATGTTTCTTTTTCTGCGTAAAACGCTGATGAGGGTCCTGCTGGACCGAAACGTAGTGAGCGGGACTCCAGTTATCTAATAATAGACGATTGAGAACAGCAGTGTGCTTTGCCTACACACTGCTGTGCTGCGCTGTGCCTTGTCAGATCCTCTGTACACAACAGCAGCGATCGTCAGTCTGCCTGAGGCCTTTGCCACTCCCGGCTGGTGTGATGGCGAAACTCACCGCTGACTCTGCATCTCTGAGACAACTCAGGACTGCCGTTCACACCGCCGAGCCGGTGACGGTGCAGCGTCAGTAACACTGGTGGCATATTTACACTGAACTCTGGTCCGGGCGCCTCCCCGAGTATACGGAGCCAGACCGGGTGAGGTGGCAGGCTGCCTGAGCCGCAGCACAGTGTGGATACGAAGCCTGCCCTTGATTTGTTACCTGCCGATATGGCTTTCCCAATCAGTGCTCTCTCAGCTGGTGCAGTGCCAGCAGAGAGAGGGAGGGAGGGGGAGCTCTTTCAAAAGGATAATTTCAGGTCTATGAGCTAACCTGCTCTATCGTCCCTTCATGCTCTACTAGCCAAGTTTCAGGTTTATGGGTCTGATTCTGTTTGCGGTGTTAATGTACTGGACTGTAATTACGCTTATAATAGAGGGTAATTGTTCTAATTCTGACCTCATGTGAACCTGCTTATCAGGCTACATCTGTCTTGATAAACTGGGCTTAAACAGAAATAGCAACCACATAGTTGTACCCTTTTAATTTATTTTTTTGTTCAACTACATTGATTTAATTGTTTAGTCAATAAAATGTCAGAATTTTTTCCCAAATCCCATCTCAATTTCCCACAGCCCAAGACACATTTTTTTATTTTTTTTTGTCCGAATGAATCACTTATCAAACCAGTAATTAAACCCAAACCTCCGCACTCGTTTTGGAATTAGTTTCATCATCATTTGGACACACGATTATATCTAAGGGGTGCTGTCTAGTCGGAGCAGCGCTGAGCCGTCCTGTGGTGTTGCTCTGAGGTGTGTGTGTGTGTGTGTGTGTGTGTGTGTGTGTGTGTGTGTGTGTGTGTGTGTGTGTGTGTGTGTGTGTGTGTGTGTGTGTGTGTGTGTGTGTGCGTGTGTGCGTGTGTGCGTGCGTGCGTGCGTGTGTGTGTGTGTGCTCACCCATTGTACTGCAAGATCAGCCTACGGGCGGCACTGTGGTCCGGTGTGATCAGAATGATGGATTATTCCCGTACCACTCTTGTTGTCTTTCTTTCTGTTAGTCCTGTAATGTGCACTGGTGAAACATCACTGAGGTGAATTGTTCGGTTGCTTGCTAAAAGGCTCCTATGAACACATTTCAACAGCAGGTTGCTACTAAGAGCCGTCATGTCTGTAAACCATACACCCAGACGCATGCAGCGAATGTTCCTGCCCCTTTTTGAAGCAGTACATCCAACTAATCACCAGAGGGCGCTGTCCGACCTTTATTCTTCTCTACTCAATGTTTCTCCGATTGATCTTCTGTGACGACCAACCATAATCGGTTTCACGTTGTTAAAAGGGCAGTATGATGATGCCATGATCCACTTGAAAATCACAAAATGGTGTTCATCCATCCTGTAGCAGCACAAGTACAGCGAGGGTTTTTTTTCTTTATCCCGTCGTCTCATTTTGGCCAATGGTGACTAACGCTGCTGCTTCTTATAAACCAAAGTTGATTGTGCAGAGGGAGGCACGGGCCAGCAGAGTACTGTATCTCACTGGAGGCTGTGGCCCTCTGCCAGCAAACACTGGAGACTCTTTGAAATGTTGAGGTGGGCTGAACATGAGCAGCATAGTAAAAAGCAGCTACTGCTGCAGCTGATGGGTTAATATGACCGATGCAAAGCAACGCGTTTGATTATTAGCTCTCTCATGATTAACGGATGTTAATAAAGTGTTTGAGAAATATCCTCCAGACCATGTGACCTGTTCCTGGCGATAAGGATGACTAAATTTGCGCAGGAAATGAGAAGATTATCCCGAGGATTCCACCTCTGGTGTGTGAGTGTCAATGAGTGTAAAGCTGACATTTGGCTGTCAAGAATGACTGGCTATACATTAAACACTTGACCTACAGTATGTGGTATTTCAAGACATGGGAACTTGTTATTTGCTGAGCTGTATTGAGTAAATGTTGGAGCACATTTGTCAGTGTTACACATGGTGTCGTTGTGTGGGTGCAGCCTGCAGAGTTGGCTGGTGTCACAGGAGAAGGGGCTCCAGGCTTGGCCCCGCCTCCTCTGTCGGACCCTTTCCGGGATGCTATTGGTCAAGGGGGATTTAATTGAACTGCTGTATGCAGAAGGGTCAGAATTTGACCAGTGGATGCTGTGTTCCTTTTCACAAGGTGCATTTTAAATCTGCCTTGCAGCTTTTAATGTGGGGATAATAATCCCTAGAAGAAAGGGATTTGTGTCCAGGACTCCAGGATGATTTGGTGTTTCATGTGACGGATCTTGCGTAAGAATAGCCAGTAGATGGTATCTTAATGCAGTAGTTTCTTTCTCGGCTCAAGGTTAAAGCTTTAGTAAAGCACACACTTGTCAGTCCTCTATGGCTTCAGAACTGAGATGTGTTTAGGTGTTTTACCTTCCATGTGAGCTGCACTGATGGAAGCTTCCTGCAGCATTATAACTTTATTTTATTTATTTTATAACTGCATGTAAATATATTATTTACTTATATATATTTTTAGGAGAAAAATGTATTTGTGTGAGACTTTAGAAAACAAAAAATATATGAATCTTGGCTCTTGACTACATGTTTCTATCCAAAGAATCTGGATTTGATGGCTGTTCCATATAATATAGTATGCTTCCATGTGTTGAATAGGCTGCCACTTCTGTGTATGGGTCCATCGTATCCCGTCCACTGTTTCTAGAGGAGCGCTGGAGCGGCTAATATGCCGGCGGGTGCTGGCCGTCGCAGTGAAGAGAACTCGGGCAGTAGCTGTGTGTTTAGTTCTCCCCCCGGGTCCACACAACCTGTCCCTTTGTGTCCCAGGCAGGACCACCCCGGGGACAGCTCATTTACACTGGGTGCACTCTGAAGCAATAAATAGGCTTATATAGGGGTTTCAAGTCCGTTCCAGTGTTTTGCTTAAAAAAATGAAAATATACTTATAAATGAGCGCATTTAAATTCATGCCACATTAGCATTTTGTAGAAAATAGCGTTGTTGCCATTTATAATCTGTGTATACAAAGCTTGTTGCTTTTGTGGAACAACTCAGCTTTTAATCATATCACATGATCTTCATGGAGTTTGCTCAGATATAGACATTTATAGACATGATTGAAAATCCCTCTAACAATTGTGTTGTACTTCATAATACTGCACAACATTTTTTCAATCTTAAGTTTGATTGATTTATTAGCCATTGCATTTCACCATTAACAAGTTACATCATTAACACACAGTAATGCAGTTGCAGAGAGAACTGATTGGCTGCCAATCGGAACCAGTTTCATATTTCATATATATATATTTTTTGCCAGTCATATTTACACATGATGGCACACATGTTGGCAGCACAGACAGTCATATCACGGTTCATCGGTGGTTGAAGAAGACATCGCCTGAGGCTCACAATTTCAGTCCAAAGTCAGCCGGGGAGCAACATCGTTAAAACATGTGGAACAACTAACTCAATCAGACACTTACTATATTGTAATTAATTTCCATGCATGCTGCTCAGAGTAATTGCACTGACCTGTCTGCTGACGTAAACAGGTTCATTATATTAAAGGAGATGTTTTCACAGCAATATGCAATGGATATTATATTGGAATTGTGACATATTTGACATCCTAACTCTAATTAAATTACCACTATAGATGATTTTTAAAAAAAGAAGTTCATCTGGATTATAAATGTGGTTTTGATTATATTTCTAAGAAAAAAAATCTGGAGCGGCAGGTCAGACGTCAGATTTTGGAATCAGTCCAGAAAACTGCAATCGATGCGTCTCTAGTTGCAATCAGTGGCTACTTTGAAGACGTCCTTGTTGTTCAGTGAAGCTCATGTCAGGTTTGAAGGTAGGCAGCCAAATAGCACAGCATCAAGGGATTGAAACAGGTGTTTTAAATAGGCCGTTGAGTTAAAGCTACCGTTTCACTCGTCAGTATGTGGTGGGTGTGGAACGCCCTCCTCCCCACAGGGATCATCCAGCTTCGGCCTTAGATGATCCAGCTACCATACTTGAACGGTCCCACTGGCTGTGTTAACAAAACCACAGAAAAAGTGCCCCTCCATTAGCTGAGCAAAAGTACAGCATAACAAGACCATTTTAGTTGGCTAGGCAAAAACCTCCTGATCCCCGGTGCAGTCAGCCCGGCTGGTGATTAATTTAGGCCCCGTTCCCCGGGAGCTCGATATTGTGATGAATCTGTTGCCACGGAGCTGTCAGCTCGTCAGTATTTGTGTTTGTTTGTGTCACAGCTAGGCCACATGAGCGAATGATTTGTGTTGTTGCATTGCAGACAGAAGGCAATATCACCAGCCCTATTCATTAGTATGCTGCAGTATAGAGAGAGGGCTGCTATCAGATCAGGGGAAGCCTTGGCAGGAGAGCAGAGGAAAAACCGAAACATGAGATATGGACAGGAAGTGGTAGAGGATAATGAATGAAATGTACGACGAATGGTGCTTGAACATGGTAACGATCTTAATTTTGTCAACATAATGTTGCTATTAAATGATGAGGCCAAGAAATACCCAGGTTTCATTTTCTTAAGAGCGCTTTTCATTCAAATTTGGCTCAATATATGAGTCAATGAACAGTTAAGTGTCAGAAAAGAGCTGATAATTACCTCTGAGAATGGGAGAAGAGGTGACAGATTGAGACCATAGGAGGCGGAGTGATAATATCCTGCTTGCTTTCGTACATCTTCCAATGTTATCCTCCAAAATGACGTACGGAGGGGAGAACACATTAGTGGGGGAAATTAAGATGTGGCTGCAGACCGCTCTAATAACAGCCATTCACCAGCTGTCTCTCCAAGCACGTGTGTTGGCATGCATGTGTGTGTGTGTGTGTGTGTGTGTGTGTGTCTACTGTATCAGTGTGAACTGTACGTGTGATGTATAGTGAGCTGGGCAAAGAGAGATGTTAACGGATATTTTTTGCCTGCGTCAGCACCATTGCAGGGAGGAGGGGAGAAGGGGAGGAACAGGCAGGCAGGGAGGGAGGGAGGAGGAGAGAGGCAGAGCAATACCAGTAAACAGGTGCTGGCTCCATCGGCTCCTCTCTTTCTCACTGCGCACATATCCACACATGCAATGTACATGAGCACTGCACACACAAGCCACTTATACTGTAACACACTTATTTACACCTCCATGTAGTAAATCTTTTATTGTCTGCAGAACAATAAGGAGGGATGGGAGGGGGGGGGAGTAAAGGAATGCAGGAAAAGATAATGAAGCAAAGCTTTTGATGTTACTCTATCCCACTTTATGATAGATGTTCAGCGGGTGTGATGGGGGAAAAGCCTTTTATAGCTCGCAGCCTCACTGTAGTAAACACGAGCCCACTGCACCAACATCTTTGCACGGGTACCGATCCCGTCTGCTGCAGCGGCCAGAGAGGGAGAAGGGAGAAGGGAGAGAGAGTGGACGAGTGAGGTTCTGTTTTTCCTCATGCATGTTTTAGATTTTTTTTCATGTTTCCTCGTGTGTGTGTGTGTGTGCGTGTGTGTGTGTGTGATTGTGGTGTGACGGGTTCCCTGTGCAGCCGAGCGATCCTCCACAGATGGATACACAGCAGGAATATGAGATACTGAGAAATTAAATACAGGAAAAGGAAACAAAATCAATGCCGGGAAGGAGAGCTGACTTTGATTCAAAGCTGCTCAGGCTATTCCTCACAGACTGTCAGTTTATCCTTCTTGAATCTTTGTTGAGGGGTTTGGCGGGGGGGGGGGGGGGTCGAGTCGATGCAGTTCGATGCAGTTTCACAGAATGTCAAAGCAGTGAAGTGAAGAGAAATCTAGAGAATGAAAACAAGTCAAAAAGAAAGGGGGGGAAAAACGTGTTTGTTCACTGTAATTTACTGTGTTTCCCTCTTCACAGTGAAGGAGGGCGACCGGAGAGGACGGCAGCAGAAAGATTGAAGGAGGGAAGTGTACGTGAGCAATTGAGAGAGGGAGAGTGTGCGAGCACTGAAGAGAGAGAGAGAGAGAGAAAAGGGGAGAGAGGGAGAGAGAGAGAGCAACGCTGCAGTAGCATCCCACAGCAGACGGCTGAGGACCGCCGGTGTGTGTGTGTGTGACTGCACTGCTGAAGAGGAGGAGGAGGAGGAGGCAGAGGGTGAGCACGCTCGCAGTCTCTGCAGGGCTAGAACACGGAGCAGCAGCGGCAGCGCTAGTGTTGGCCGGCACCAGGTAAAAGTCCCCGTGCCGTCGCCCCGCCGACCGCCGCCGCAGGACCTGGACGCGTCAACGCCCGCCAGACCCCGACCACCGCCGCCATGGCACAAGCCGCCAAGCATCTCCGCAAGAACAAGGATTTAGAAGCCCAGCTAGAGCAGGAGCGCAAAGAGAAGGAGGAGGAGAGGGTCAAAAAGAGGAGTCGCTCGCGGGATAAAAAGCGCAAGGTACTGGGACTATTCACAGGTGGGGTGGTCGGGGGGGAGGGGAGGGGGGGGAGTGATGGGGTAGGGTGCAGAGGGAGGGGTGGCTGGAGAGTGGGGCAGGAAGGTTGAGTTGCCCCCCCCCCCCCCCCCCCCCCCCCCCACCACCACCCTTTCTTTCTCTGTCATGCTAAGCTGTGGTCAGAGGTGCCACACATGGAAACTCAGTCACGAGTGTGTTTCTACTGTGTGTACACTCATGTATGTCTGCTGCATACAGACATGGGGAAACGGCGCAACACACTGCATGCTTTCCTACTCCCCTTGACAGCTCTATACCTGCTTTATTGACTGTCCTGTCTAACTTGTCTGATAAGACAGTGTAGTCTCTTCACATCGCCGTCTCTCTCTCTCTCTCTCTCTGTCTTTGTTTTCACACTGCGGTACGGTGTCAGTGAGCAAAATTTCACTTCACTACTAATTATTCACGAGCGTACCAATTTCCGCAAACAGCCCGTTCCCTTTTTTCCCAGTGTTTCCTCTCTGTGGCGTTTTAATGACTGCAGACGTCTGACGGAGGAGTCCTAGGCAGCGCTGGAGTGACTGGTTCGGGGCTCGTTGTAAACAATAAATCTCTGCTCCGCCAGTCAGCCGCCTGCGGGGATGTTATCGCCCCGGCTGCAGAGTCTGCTTTTATACCTCTCGTTGGATCCCTCTCCAACTCATTCATGGTAATGAGTCATCGAGCAGATTGTGCTGCTGCGTGTCGGTGGGCAAATTGAGTACGAGTCCGGCCGCCCTGCGAGGCTGCGCCGTGCCAGGCTGGCTGTAAACCAATCTGATGCTGATGCAGTAGAGACGGTGTTATGGACAGAAACGCAGGACAGCTTCCACTTTCACAGAGAGGGGGAGGCAGGGCTGGAAGGCCGGTGTAGGCGAGGTGAAGGTGGTGTGACTCGGATACACCTGGAGAAGATGTTTCTCAGCCATCGCTCCTTTGGACACACATGCTGACATATAGTTACTGTACGGTGTCATATTCTCCACCTCTTAGAGATGGATCTCATGAACCTATTTGCTAAAAGGCCCAGGAGTGGAGAGATGCATGTATGTTTTTTTTTAATGCATGTGTGTATGTGCAGTGTGTTCACGTCCGGCAAGATGAGAATCAAGAAGGCAAAGTCTGCAGTTCTGACGGCACAGATAAGATTTCCGGCGAGGGTGCTAATGCATCACCCAACTTTGACTGAAAGTGTATGGTTTCAGAGGATCCCGTATCACTTACGTAACTGTGCAGCTTAAGTCTCTCAAATAAGCTTCCTGACTCCCCTCCAGCTCCCCCTCCCAACCTCTCTTCCTTTTTTTAACACCGGCTTACAGCCATTCCTGGTTTCTGGGGCAGATGTTAACACTGGGGGAATCTCTCTCTCTCTCTCTCTCTCTCTCTCTCTCTCTCTCTCTCTCTCTCTCTCTCTCTCTCTCTCTCTCTCTCTCTCTCTCTCTCTCTCTCTCTCTCTCTCTCTCTCTCTCTCTCTCTCTCTCTCTCTCTCTCCAGTGCCCTCTTTGTTTCCTCTCTGATGCCTCTGGCGACGTAGTCAAATTCTACTGTCCGTAATTCGGAAGTTTCCTTTATATTGCACGGCGGTTGACAAAACGGCCGTCACACTTGGTGGATTTCTTTCTCCGCCACTTGAGTCCCGTTTTTCAGTAGTTGTTACATCAGCTGTCTGGTGTATCGACCTGCACCTCGGGAGTGTCCCATCCTCACCAGGCAGGCAAGGTCAACACTTTTCTCTGTGACAGAACCACATGTTTTTGTTTTTATTAATGAGCCTATACATTTATCTCCACACATACTAACACTCATCATTTCCCCCACTGTAACATTTCAACATAGCAGCAAACCAGACTTTTGTTGTTTAAGCTTCACTTTCCCTCATCGGAGTTTATCCTGGACCCTTAACATTCTCACTTAATATGTTGTATTATTGTTGTATTATTTACTATGTTGACTTGTTTCAAATGATTGTGGTTGATTTATTGTTGCTTGGGTATTTTTTTTAGTTGGAAAAGCAGGAGTGCGGCGCTCTGGAAGGATGTCTGTGTCAGCAGGTTATTTAAGACTCGTTTCTCAACGGGGGCGTGGGGGTGCTGGAAGCAAGGTTTTGGAAGAGGGGGGGTGTTGAGGGTTGAGGGTTTGTGTGCGTCTGTGTTGTAATGCCAGTTTAGTTATTCTCATGCACATTCTCACAATTTTATTTTTAGACTTGCTTCTACCGCCATCATCTGAGGCTTTATTTAGGCTTTTCCTCTGACCTGTGGCTGTGTGTCATGGCATCTTTGTGCTGGACTTCACCAGCAGTGCTGAAAGTATTTGCTGTTGGTTTGGGTTTTTTGCTGTCGATTTTTTTGCTTCTCTAAAAAAAAGACGAATGTATTCAAAGTTTAAATAATTATTACTGTTTTGTTCTCCTCAAAAAATATATATTTATATATATATATATATATATTTTTTTTTTTATATATTTTTAAGATATAACGTCTGCAAGAAGACAAATATGTGGGGGTATAACACATGCTTAGTGTAACTGGAGCTGCGATGTCGGAGGCTTACAGCAGAGCATTTGTTCATCGAGTTTTATGAAAGATCTTTTCAATAATTGCAGAATTGTAATGCTCGCCCATAAAGTAGGCTACTATTGACAACCTCCCTGTGAACGCCTCGGTGAAATGAATCAATCATGCTCTTATTCTATGTTGGAGCGGTAAGTAATGAGCCGGTGCAGACCATCTCTTCTTTTCACCCCCCTCGGTTCAGACTCCGTTGGTCCAGCTGGTCTTGGCCTCTAGGGGCTTTTAGAGACTCAATCCTCATTTATTTTTCTAATATTACATTTCATTAAGCATTTTATAAAGACATTGATTTGCTCATCCTCTTGTGTACTTTTTCAGGCTAATGTAAGTTGGTGTTTTCCATGATTATTTCCGTCCCTGTGGGTGACACAAATCTTTGTCCACTGATGAATGTCCGGAGACTCGGGGCCAACAATCCATCATCAAAGCATGAAAGTGCCATTTTAATTGGCTTCATGGTGTAGTGGTAATATACAGCACAGGTCAGTTGCTGAGCGGTGGCTAATGCTGTCCTCAAATTACTTTTATTGATGACTCGCTCCTCTTGAAAAATGAGCATTGTCAGGATATGAACAAAGCTCTATTGTCAGCACCTAGTTTCACCTCCTTCTGTATGTGGGTCCATGTCCACACCGAGAGCTGCTTTGGTGTGAAGTGGTCTACCTGGCAACAATGACCCTGATGTATGAAATGTTTTGTTTGTCTCATATCAGCATGATGGATAAAAATGGGTGTAGTGTGATTTTTATTTCCGGCTGTTTACGTTTTTAAAGATTCAGGATTATAACAGGAAATCTGGAAAACCTGGCAGATTGGAAATACATCAACATTCTTTCTGTTTGGAATTTGGTGAAAAAAAGCGTTTTCATTCATTGCATGTTTTATTATTGCTTTAAATACAAATGCAGGAAGATGAGAAAAACACAATTTCCATTCAAAAATTTGAGATTTGGCATCTAATTGCAAACTTTGAACAAAACTAGCTACACTTGTCATGTGAGCTGCAAGTAAGATCCATACAATTATTTCAGTTGGACTCCTGATGACCATTTAGAGCTCTGTTTCCTCCTGATACCAGTTGTTTTAGAGCTCCAGCATGTGATCAGGAGTTGGTGAGCCCCCAGGGTGTTAAACAAATCCATTATTCCCATCCAGGCTTTATGTCAAGAGCAGTGTTTTGGGATGCAACAATATGGATTTCTATGGTGACAATTTGCACATTTGGTCGGAGCCGGATGTGTTTCAGTTAGTTTTAATCTGGTAACAATGTTGTGACATCTGAATGTTTATGGAACTCTCTTTACGGGAACCTATTGCTGTTATTACGGCTGCAAAATTTTTAATTACTTTTGTTCTCCATAAGGCTGTTTTATTTAGACTATCAAAAAAGCTGCAAAATACTGTGGCATTTTTGTAAAAAGAAAGAAACAAATAACCAATTTGTCAATATCGGTGCACATTCATGAATAGATTTCCTTTTAAATCTAGTCGTGATTTTGGGCAAACAATCTAAATGTCTCTAGGATATAAAAAAAAAAACAATAATAATAAAATTGTTATCTGACAAATATTGATAAATTGAAAATGTATTGTCTGGTCTATCAAACATAAATACAGTGAACATTTACAGTCATTTACAAGACAAGAAAACCAGCAAATGATCACATTTCGGAAGCTGACACCTCAAAATGTGAAATATGAGAAGCAATTGATAAACATGTGCAAATTAATTGACTAAATAATTGAAGATCTATAAAAGAGCTGAAGGTTCTGCAGCATCATGTGTGACGCCTGTGTTGGCTAAAAAGGCATCCGTGTGCACTTCTGGTTTCTGTGAAGTCGAGCTCCTCGTGAGGCGATGAAGTGCAGAGAAAGTCATGGCAGCTGAGGACTGACCACTTAGTGGTGCTGCTACTCAGACTCATCAATACAGTAAGTCTGGTCAGGATGCACTATGGCTCCTTTGTTGCTGTGTATTATCTGGCACTCAGAGGTGTTGGCTGCAGCTGGAGATCTCCGCCTATCAGGCGTTTTAAAGATAAAAATCCACTGCATAGACACAAAGCCTCGGTGCAGGACTGTGCAGCTAACATGGCTGCCGGTGAACATTGCAACGGTGAGAGTGCTATCTAAGTGCAATCTTCTCCTTCATATAAAAACAGCAGCAGTGGATCAGCATTCCGGCCTCGTCTCTGTCTGCCCTCCAAAATCTCTTCGCCCCCCCTTCAGCCTTCGCTGAGGTTAATGTGTCAATGTCTGAGGCAGATTGGTACCGTAGTGCTGGAGGTGTTTTAGTGTGTGTCCAGGTTTGGTGCAGTGGATTAGGGGGGCTGCAGCAGCGACGGAGCCCATCAGAGGCAGCACCAGCACCTGTCTGCCTGTCTGCTTACCGATAATGTCACCAGCTACTCTAAGTGATGAGTTTTAAACGAACCATTCTTCAGGTCAAATTGTTGGGAGATGGTCATCACTTTCATTATTGGCTGCTTACATCATGTAAAGGTGTGACTCTGTGCTTTCTCTGGACTTCCCTGTCCCCAGTCTTGTAAAGATGCAACTGGAATGTGTATGAATCTGCAGCTCAGGTGGCCCTATGGAACCCCTGAGACGGATGACTCAGCAGGGACTCGCCGAGGCACTCACTCATGTTGACGGACACTGGGAAGGAGTCTCAGTGAGTCCAGCTCCTGGCACTACAATAAGTGCTGCTGGGGCAGGTTGGCCGGGGGGGTGCAGCCTACTCTCCTTTAATTAAAGCAGGACTGGAAGGCACACGTGAGGCCAACCCTCACCTCTCTCCTCCTCCCCTTTTCCAGAGTTGGTCTTAGTAATGAGCTAGCTTAGTGATTCCAACGCGGATACCTCACCACACCCAATCAGGTGTCTTCGATGGGAGAGACGAGCCGACTCCAGAGTTGCTCTCCAATCTTAAAAATGGAAGAAAATGATGAAATAAATGAGAGCATCAAGCATCCAACAGGCACTCCCTCTCTGCAGGGATTCGGCTTCCCCCAAAAACTCAGAAGCCTGAGGATTGATGGAGAGATTCATCCTCACTGCAGTGATTGATTCTTTCAAGCTGAAGCCACAAGCATCTGGATCCTCTTATTATCGCTGTAATTTAAACAAGCCTGTGAGATACGAGAGCATTCATTGGTGTTTCCCTAGCCGGGATTGTAAATGAAGCTGAACTGACACGTAGGACTGCAGCACTTTCAGCAAAGCATAACTCTTCCAATAACAGATTGTGTAAACCTCCAAAAATATGAACAATAGAGGCATCCGTCTGCGTCCGTCCTCCCACTGCATGGTTACATCGAAGACTGCACGTGAAGCCTCGTGTCGTATTGTGAGGGGCTTCCTTAGATTTCCCCTCTGTGCCTCCCTCGCTCCCTTCGTTTATCTTCCTCTCTATCTCTCTCCTCGGCTGGTCGTGTTAATCTCTCCTCCCGATTGTTATTCTAATAGTGCAGCTGTTACGTAACTCGCTAAGACAAGAATTGAGAGATCAGGGTTTTTGAAATGGAGCCTCACCCAAATAAAAGACGGGGACAGGAAGAATGAGGCGAGATCTTCTTTTTCACAGGTCGTTGCTGGACAGCTTGTTGTGACAAAAGGAAGTCTTTTGGTGTTCGGCACCCAACCTCGGCTCTTTCCCCTTTAAGCTCCTCCTGGCTGAGGAGAGAGGAAAGAACAGGAGGTGGTGTAGGGGAGCTTAGTGTGGTTTGATGATCAGGTGCTCTGAATCCTGCCTAGATATCCTCGGACTCTGCAGCATCCCTTGGGCTGATATTTGCCAAAGCCGGGAGCCTCTGCAATGTGCAACCTACCACTTACTGTATTGATCTGCTCCGTTTTGCTCTCTGGAGAAATAGTGTATTTGTCCTGTGTCTCTGGCTTATACTGTACAACAGGAGGTGTTTGGTGCAATTTAATGCATTTATCCACCATTCACCTCTCAGGTACCTTGTGATGCGGTCTTTTCATTCATCCTTCAGCACATAAATAGAGAATAAATGTGGAGGTAAGGATGATCACGGTGGGTTTGCAAATTGGTCAGCCCACCACTTTAGACTGGACTCCAAAATCCAAACGGCTATCGGATGGATTGCAATGAAAATTGTACAGACATTCATTTTCCCCAGAGGATGTATCCTACTGAGCGCGATGATCCCCCTACTTCTCATCTTGTGCCACCATAAGGTTGATTTTTTTTTTTTTTTTTTTCTGTGAATTGAGATGGATTGTCATGAAACTGGAACACTGACAGTTCTGTTCCTCTCAGGAAGAATTGTATTTAATTTAGTGATACTCCAACTTTTCATTCAACGCCACTATGTTGAGTTCTTTGGTTTATGACCAAATACCTGCGGAACTAAAGGCGTTCCCTTGAGCCTCAGCTGTACTTTCGATTCAGTGATAAAGTGCAAATGTTAGCATGTTTTACATGCTAAAGTAAGAGTAAGAACATGTCGAACATTAAACCTGGTTAACATGTTGATGAATGATGAATTCAGCTCCAAGTGGCCTCAGAATTGCTAGTCTGAGGTGGCAAAATACACTGTTAGAATATGTGTTCTGCACGTTTGCATGTATTTTCGTGCTTGAGGCGAGCATGCTGCTGTAGGACGGCGTTTACTTGTGTGTGGGAAGCACCTTATTTGAAGATGAGCACTCAGATTGAAGGAATGGCCCCGAGGTAGAGTCATAGACGAGGGGAATGAAAGGAGGGGTTTGAGGAGTGAAATATCAGAGGAGTGTGGGTGACCCCAGGGTGACTCTGCACCCTTTTCCTCTGGATTGTATGACGGGTGTCTTATTTACCTGATGGATATGAGGATTCCTTTTTTTCTCTCTGTCTACCGGAGGCAAGAGGAATAATTCAATTCTGGACCCAGCCGTGCAGTCGGTCATTACAGCAGCGCAGCTTCCCGGCTGTAATTCTCAGTTCCAGTTCTCTGAGTGCGGACAATAGAGAACGTCTGATTCATTTAATGCGATGCGAAGGAGAAGATTGACTTCATGATTGGACTCTGGATTTCCTGACTGAATCAAACCTGCATAATTCCAAAGAGGCATGCTGAAATCCAGTGTATGTATGTTAAAGCAGCTTAGTGGGGTTAGTTTTTATGACTGGAGCGGCCCTTTTGGGAAACAAATGATGACATTACGAGAGCAGGACTTCGACCTAGGTTGGTGCCTTGGACTATCGCTCCATGCTCCCTGATGACAAACGTTACTTAGTGCGGGGCAGCTTCGTCGTCTAATCCTCATGTCAAGTGTCATCATAGTGTCGTGGCCCCGTTATTAAAAGCTTAGTCATTTGTCAACCCCGTCGTCTGAATCCCCCCACAGACAGAGGTGATGTCGCTTTGGTTTGATCCTCTTCCTCAAACCACCCGGCATGCACAGTGATACTGTGCTCTTTAGGACGGCCAACGTGTAGATGTACACAGAACTTAACAGCCGTTCATCCATCCAGTCATCTTTGAGATGCTACCTGTGCAGTCGCACTAGCAAATATTATTTAATTACCTTGGCCGAAATATTAGGTTGCTTCTTTGCCAAGTCTGCAACAATGTGGCAAAGATGTGTTGATGTTTAAATGCTACAAGAATAGTAGTGCTTTTTTTAATGACCCTGCATCTCTCTCTCACACACACACACACACACACACACACACACACACAGCACACTTTGTATTGTTGCTGTCAGCTCCAACTTCTGAACGTCCCGGGGCTGAAAAGAGGATGAAACTTAATTTTTGGATGAGAGAAGACTACAGTGATGCTACATGTAAACGGATGATGTTTGCCTTCCCTCCATGTTTGTTCTATCGATCTTAAAAAGTATCATATCAGAGTCTGATGAATCTCTTATACAATCTTTGGTTCCCCCCCGTCTTTGTTATTTTTTTGGCGAATAATAAACTACAAGTAATTCAGCTAAATGGCAAACGGCTTATCTGGCAAAGTTTAGCTGGATATTAACAGATCATTTCATCCAAACCAGGTTTCGAGATTGGAAATGTAATTCCTGACCTTGGAAAATAATCTGAACACGCTCAGTAGCGGTCCTGGACCTGTTTATCATATTGCCCAATTTTCCTCAGCAGATGGAGTTTCTCAGCTCTCATGGAAATATAGATGTTTTCAAATTCTATTTAATCAATTCCAATCATTTCCAAGGTCAAAGTCTTTTATATGCTGAGGAAAAAAATAGCCATGTGAACACTTTCATGACATATTCATCAGCTCCATCTACTATATTAGTTATTTGTTTCAAGAGGATCACAAAACTCAGAACTCAAACGGGCAAAACTTATTTGTCATATAGTTGCTATTGTCATCTAAAGTGATTATCTGTATGAAAACACACAAATCAAACAATTAAATTAAAAGAGATTTCATCAATTAAACAAATTGGCGATGGGTATTCTTCATCTTAGTATTGGTGTGTAAACTGCAGAGATGAAACCCAGGCAACCAAATGTATCCACAAGGCTGCGATGTTGGAACATGTCGCTCCGTATTTACTGTAAAACACATGTCGGGGTTCCTTGTAACTATTGAAACATAAGCTGCACAGATCTTTATAAGGTTTGAAAAGGATATGGGTAATATGGAATCCCGACCCTACACATATTATTACAGTGACCCACGAGGATCCGGCAGGACGGGGTCGATAATGAGCCGTCTCTGCTCATGATGCATGTCTGTCATTCTCAATCTCTCATGCACATCTTCTATTAAAGCAAGTGACCCTGACCACTCAACTACTTAACTGTCCTACATTCGATTATCTCCAATCTCACTGTCAACTTAAACATTTCCTTTGTGTGTGTGTGTGTTCTTGTTTGTGTGTGTCCAAGCTCACACGTTTCATTGAACAACGGCACGTGGTTTGTCTTGTGGCACAGGATTTACTAACTAGCTGGCAGGACGGTGGTGTCACCCAGCCTCTAATTGGCTGACCCCAGAGATTTGCAGAGCCATGAGCCCCCTCCCTCCCTCCCCCTCCTTCCCTCCGTCCTACAGTACATTCCTCCAACCCTCCCATAATCAATTCTCCTGCTTCAATATAGACTACAACTCCCTCCCTCTCTGCTGCAGTTATTTGCAGCACATTGCAACACTGGAAGACCGTGCTTCAAATTCTTAACGCCTCCCTCTCTTCTCTCAGCCAGTTTAGACTAAACACTATGGATCTCACATTTAGAGACAAACGAGGGAGAATAAGTGAACAACAGAGAGAGAGAGAGGCGGGAGGGGAGGATGCTCACTCATTTTTCCTGCTATGTTTTTGGTACGCAGGAGAAGAAAACGGGAGCGCTGCGTTGGTAGATGTGTAATAATCGACGCCCGCCACGCACACATCCATGCAACGTTTGATGTAGTAAACATCATTTGTCAGATCATGTTTGAGCTGGGTATTCTCCCGCCATATTAAATGAGCTGTGATTGAAGAGGAGGGAGGGGGTCCTCGGGGAGAGGAGGGGTATCGGCTCAGCACGGGGGAGACTGTACGTGTATGCAGCAGCTTAACAAGGTCAACCGCACCTCCCGCATGATCACATGTAAGCACACATGTATGTTCACTTGGCAAACGCACATCCACCGTCAGCAAACCCTTAGTCAGCATGGGGCTGGCTGCTCGGTTTGAGGGTTGGATGTCGCCACCTAGTGTTTACACAGGGGACTTTCCACTTCTCTTGCTCATCTATCAAAATACTCTGCCGTTACTACACATATCTGTCCTTACACACATCCGTATTTCATTTCCTGTATGACGACATGCTACACTGATCCATCTCAACCATGTGGATCAGGTCACCGCAGCAGAGCCTCTCTGTTTCTGTCTTTTCCAGCCCATTTTGATCAGAAGGACATTAGGATAATCTAACATGTCTTTTGAGGTAAATAATTAATTCGTATTGATAACTGGAGATGGATCCTCTCTACTCTGCATTTGGCCTTATTCACAGTGTCCCCATCTCTTTTGTTGCTCCTTTTACTCGTACAGTAGCGTTTCCCTACTCGCCACTGTGGTAACTCTTCTTCCCCCTCGCCGCCGCCGTGCAGAGTCCAAATGAAAGAGGATATATAGCGGAGCTTGAGGCGCTGCAGGACAGTTACGTCTGCTGGTTAATGGAGAAACTGTTTGTGAGAGCACAGAGCATTGTGACTTTGGCCTGCGCATCCCCTCAGGCAAAGACTGCCTACACATCGGTGAAGTGTGTGTGTGTGTGTGTGTGTGTGTGTGTGTGTGTGTGTGTGTGTGTGTGTGTGTGTGTGTGTGTGTGTGTGTGTGTGTGTGTGTGTGTGTGTGTGTGTGTGACTTCCTCTTTGTATGAACATATTTGTTCTGTGTGACTAAAATAACTGCTGAGATCGATATTTATGCCTGCATCCCTTTTCCTCTTCATCTACAAGAGATCTGACAGATTTACATTGGATAAGTGTTTCTTAATTTGTCATAAGACTTGGATGAACTTTGTCGAGTCTGAATCTCTTGCACTCACTTTGAAGGATTTTGTTTTAGCTTTTAAGGATTTAGAAAGCCAACAGTCCCGTGTTTCAGCTGTAAATCTCTTTACCGTGTATGCTGTGCATAAATGCACTAATTTGAATATTAAGGCTTTTATTGCCACATATTTTCAGAGAACTAATACTCTAAATTGTACAAGGAGCTATAAACCGGTGCAATATTTTTTTTGGAATACTGTTTGTTGTATATGTGTAGTTTTCATTCATCTATTGGGTATTTTACACTAGTATCCTTTAACTTCAGGCCCTGGTGTTATGCCATGTGCTCAGAATATCTTGATTTGTCGCCAAGGTGTATGCTTGAATGTGAAATCTCTTTGTATTTGGCTTGAACGGTTGTCATTTTTGTTGTCATAACTCAAAATGACAGAGCCGGCACTCTTTCTCTTCATGCCCACTATTTTTTGAAGTTTGTCACAAATGCAATAAACAACTTAGATTTTTTAAAACATGAATTATGATAGTTTGAAGCCAGTTCTTTGTGCATTTGTTCTCCCCACTGTGTGCGGAATCACTGCCCTCTTCACCTAAATATGCAAACTAATGAAGGTGTGAAAAGTAAGTAAGCGTATATGTTTATTTTCACCCATGGCTCGGTGCTTTCATGCAGACATGTTCCCCTAAATAGGAAGATTAATGATACATGTTCTATATCACAGCAGGGATGATAGGAGCATCCGTTGGAAAGAGAGCTGTAAGGAGATGAATGCGGTGATAGAATTTACTCTGAGAGAAAAAAACAAGCATTTGCTGTGAAATTTAAAAAAATGTTGTCCAAGATGTGATGTGGAATATCATGTTTAATGTCTCCTAGCTCTTAAAGCTGGGCTGATAACAGAGGACACATGAAGGATGAGCTGGTCTTAGCTCCCTCTGCTGGTCGGAGCAGGGTCAGATCTCATCTGCAATCAACTTCCAATCTGCCTTGGTCAGCAGCATCTGAGCAGGCCTACCATGCAGCATGATGCAATCAGCAGGCTGACGGCCGGTTTAGTGATCATCCACAAGATGACAGCTCGGCCCTGACGAGTGGAGAGGAGGGAGGACGGGGAGGTGTGAAGGACTCTGCACCGCCTCAAGGAAACCCTTCATGTTGCGTTTTATCCGACACACACGGAGTCACACGTTGGCCCAGATACAAGCCGAGCGTTCAGCACACACACACACACACACACACACGATGCGTTCACACCCGCCTCCCCCTCTGATCCAGTGCAGCTATTCCATGTTGTTCTGCAATACTGTTACGCAGAGTCATCAATTATTCATTCAAGATTTCTGCGCTTGTTCAGTCATGGGCTTCGGTGGAGGGAGAGATAAAATTCAAGGGTGAAAAGGTTAGAGATTCATATCACTTTCCAAAAACCTCAAGGAAACTGTATCTTTAGTAATGGCACTATTAAAAAAAATGATTCATGCTATTAATATTCTTCTTAACCTCAGATCAGTGTGGGGAGATGGATGAGGGTGCAACGTATGATCCATGATTTATTTGTCTTGTGGGAAACATCTGTCTCGCTGTCAATAAAGCATCAGCATCTCTCTGCGACCGCCTCGTAAACCCAACACATGGCTTCATCTTCTGCCCTGTTTATTAACTTCATGTATTTATTATGCAGATGCTTTAGTCCCAAGTGACGTACGCAGTAGATCAGCAAGAGTGGTGTTTTACCGGAGACGTTCCGATCAGGTGGACCGGAGGATTTGGGTGGTTTCGCCGTGTGAAAGGCTGCCGACGGATCCAGTGGGATGAAAGGATGACTAGGCGTTTCTTCTCGCTGACCGCAGGGTTTCTTTCACCGACAGCAGTGCAGTATCAGTGTACTTAAAGCTCTTGAAACCAGACTGGTTTGGATCAAGCAGATTATTTCTGAATGAAGAAATCTGAGATTGGATACAAACTAGAATCTTTGTACACTTAATGGATTTAGGCTTAGCTTTAAAAAAAAAAAAAAAAAAAACTGGGAGAGATGGGCCTGCTTACACTTTGTGGGGATGTATCCAAAGACAGCTCTAGAAAAGGGTTGGAGGAAATGTGATCAAGAGTACAAGTGGTGGGATGACTCTAGAGGGGGAATTGCAGTAAGTGATGAGAAGCTCCTGCTTTGAGGAAAAAAAATCAACATAGTCATAGTCATCAAGCAGATATTTGAGGACAGAGAGGGGAGTTTGTTTGCCCTTCAGTGCAGGAAGATGTTTGGTCATGCAAAGTCAGCATCACAGCAGAGGGAGGACGATGTCTTAGGTGACCCCCCCTCATGGATATGGACACAAGACAGTATTTTGAACTGCAGAGGCTGATTTTAATGCTTAAAAGTGTGTGTGCGTGTGTGTGTGTGTGTGTGTGTGTGTGTGTGTCTCGTCAGTGGAGACGGATTGGTGGAGGCAGGTCTGTGTGGTCCACAGCACTGCAGGGTCATGAATGATTTAATGGCAGGAGAGGTGAGCGCTGTCCTCCAGCTCTCAGGATGCAACACAGGCATTTATGACCCGCAGAAGTGATTCATTTTCATGACCGGACCAACTGTTGTATCGATATTCTGAATAAATTGGATTTCTAGGGTGATGCATGCGTGTTTATACGTAGCTCCATTAAATGCGCAGTTTTGCTGCAGTTTATCAAAGAGAGAGGGAGTTCACTCCTACAACGTCGATGTCAACCCTGCACATTTTCAGTTTGGGCTTATGTAAGTTTCAAATACAGAAGAGGAGGCGGAGGACATGCAGGCCCACTTTCTTAAGGAGTGTGTTACAGAAATACTCCTTACATCAATATTTCCCTCTCAGTACAAAACCACACATAGTGTGATTCTTCCCAGTATGATGGTTATGTGAGAACAGTGTCATATTTCGCTGTGTGAGTTGGAATGCTGCACCAACACACAGCATTATGGCTGTCGATGGAGCGCAGCCGGGGAGAGGACTGTTTGAAGACGACTTAATTCACGTGGAAGGTCACGTGTGAGATCTGTTCTTATTATTCTCTTCATCTCTCTGAACGGCTCCGGTTTCCAGCGATACGGGGTTGATGGGTCACAGAAACCGCTAAACCAGATCCCAAATACAATTCTAATTGAGACCGCCTTTCCCACAAAATGATTACCATTCGATTACCTCGTTCAAGTCTCTGGTCGAGGACCAAAAACAAACGTATGTTCACATATATATGCTTTTGATCTGTTTCAGTTTGCAGGACATCATTAGAATTCGACAATAACTCTAAATGGATAAAGCTGGCAATATTATAATATTTTGTTATCTTATTGCATTAATTATAACTCAACTTCCCCAACCTGTACATGTAATATATGTGGTCCATGTGCTTCTACTGGAAGATGTAGATCTCCAAAAACAGGTCTCAAACATACATCTTCATTTTAAAGACAAGAAAGAAGAAAAAAGGCTTAATTTCCTCAAGAAGTTGGGCATTGTCGCTTTAAGCAAATGTCCCTTACAGGAATAAGTGGTGTTTTTTTGGGGGACTATTTTCTATTAGTGTGTGTGTGTGTGTGTGTGTCGTGCTCCATTTATTCAAAATGGAAGCCGATGTGCCGTCTAAGGTTGCAACTATTTTGAGACTTTGCTTCTGGTTATAGACTTTATTTGTTTAAATGCTGATACGGTCATTTTTGAAGCCATATACATTCAGCACTCTGGAAACGGAGTGTGTCCCCCTCGTCCTTTCAGGTAAGAATAGTGCATTAACAACACAATAGCATGTCCTTCATTGTACGACTGCCTTCATCTGATATTAGAGGTCATATCTTTTAGTGTTGAGATACTCTTAATTATTGCATGAGTGATGTTTTGTTCTCTCTCAGATGTTTCCAAGCTTTCTATAAAGCCTCCTCCAAATTATTGAACAAATTGTTGATTCAGTCCAAAATATTCGACCCCCTCTCACTAATGATAATTTATTCTCTAATTCTCCAAAGCCTTTTCCCACACATTGTGCCTCCCAGTACAAACCCGTTGCTTCAGCGGGGCCAGCAGTGTATCACCTTTTCACTTTGCACCTTTTTCCCTCCCTCCTTGACCCCTCTCATCGTGTACAGCTTCACTTACAATGTCCGCTCTCATCCCATCCAAACCTTCTCCTCTTCTCTTTTGTACTTCTTTTCTGTGTTTCTATGCAGCTCTCTGGTTTTTGAGATGCTCTCATTTCTTTTCCTCTCTTCTGCTTCTCCCTCCTTTCAGTCGTTGGACTGACCCCCGACCTCCCCCATGTGTGCTTCTTTATACGTTCTCAGCTTTGACGATCCCTTTGAGCCACTCGAACCCATCGAATCCTCGCTCGAGTGCTCTGTTCCTGTTTCGGAGGGCTTTGCTGAGGGTCGGGGGCTTCTCCGTGGTTGGTATGTGTCTCATTTAGAGGGGGGAACACATGCTTTTGTGAGAGCAGAAGTGTGTTTTTCTCAGCCCACAGGTGTGCAGCAGTGGGGAGTTCCTATTGTCTGCATCTCCTCTAGCTTGAATAATACGCAAGGAAAGTTAATTTAGATGTTGAGTTGTCGTGGCGGTTGAGAGTTTGTAAGGTTTTACCCGAACCCAGTGTGAAGTGGACCACAAAGGGCAGCCCATAAAATAGGGATCTCAAGGGTTTGTTGAAGGCATTAAACCTTTATTTTAACGTCCACCTGACCTGAGCCAACATGTCTCACCTCAACGACACGGTCGTGCAGGTGATTAGACAAGACTCTAAAGAGCGGAGAAAACCACATGGGACACTACAGAGATGAAAGAATCAAGATGTCAGAACAAGACAGTGTTCACAAACTGTGTGATTCATAGTTTCCCAGAACACTTCATCCCTCCAGATTTACCCTCAGACTTTCCAGACTGTTGCTCTGACAGCAGAAAATGGATGCTCTCCATTTATATGGAAGTAAACTTCTTCAAAAGAGCACTGTCAGCCAATTGGGGTTTTTGTCAGATCATTTTTCAACATTAGGGTTTATTAATCCACTTTTAGTCCATTCACAACTCGAGCAAGCTCCATGCATCATCTGGATGTTACAAAGGGGCTAAATCTCTTTTTCATCCGTCCATGTACATGTAGTCCACGGTGTTACTTTGTTTGTTTTAGCTTTAGTTCTTTTATTCTCAGGTTTAGAGATGAATAATTGACAGATAATGAATCAGCTACTAAGACTGTTATTTATACCAATTAATCAACAATAAGACTTTGTTAAAACAAAAGGGAATCAAAAACTGAAATTAGAATAGTATGTCCCCTTTAAACATCAGTCCACCTTAAGTACCCCTTAGCTGGAGGTGTTGCTACCTCCGGGGTTAACTCCCTTCACTTTAATCAGCAGGTGGCAGGCAGGACACAGAAAGAGCTTAAATGTTTATTTACTGGCAAATAAAATGTACACACACGTGTGTGTGTGTGTGGGTGTGACGGTGGGTGTCACTTCTCAGTGTGTCCCACCAAGCAGGCAGAGAGAGAGGAAGACGAGGAGGAAGAAAGGGTATGAGGACAGTAACGGCAGGCCGACCAGGAAAGCTCCATAAAAGCGGCTTGAGTGTCCACCAACTGAATGAGTCCCACACTGCTGATAAGGACGATGAAAGGAATAATGAGAGTGGGGATGCCAATAATGTGCTATTTTTAGTATCATTCAGCGCCTGGCGGTGTACTGTATGAGCAAGTGCATGCTGCTTTACATGGATGTCTTTGTGCATGTGCAGGTCATTTGTGCAAGTGTGTGCAAGGGTGTATCTCCAAGGGTATGTAAAAGTGTGTGTGTGTGTGTGTGTGTGTCTTTGCTGCTGTCCTAGTGTGCACATGGGTGTAGGTTTAAGCCACGTGCCATTAGTGCTGACTGCAGAATCAGGGAAGAGCTGCAGTGAGCGACTCAACATGCACTCTATGAACACCCTGAAAATGTCTTTTCAACAGCTGTGTGTGTGTGTGTGTGTGTGTGTGTGTGTGTGTGTGTGTGAGAGAGAGAGAAAGAGATACATTTTTAAGACAAATGGAAGCGGGTTATACACTATGACCATTTCCCTTTTTATAATCATATAAATGATGCATTTATAATATTGATACTAGTGTAATCACGTAAATCAAACCAGATATGGTGTGATTGCAGTTTTTCAAATGCGTTGCTTGCTCCATGTCTGTTTTATACCAGTGTAACATACCGGGGAACGTCTTGTGACTCTGGACTGTTCGTCGAACATAATAGCAGTAAAAAGATGCCGCATTGGACTCTGGGAAATTAGGGTTTGGATGGATATTCTTTAGACTAAATGAGCAATAAACTAATTAACCAGAAATATATTCAACCATAGTTAATAAGGGAAATAATCATGCCCTGCAGCTGTTATGTTGCACATGGTTGTATCTTCTGTGTTCTTTGACAGTCAATTCCAACCATGTGAATCCCTAACAAGTCTATCACAGTCATATTGTCTTGTACAGTAATTAGTGCAAACATTTGTTTGCAGGAAATACAGGAGATAACGATGTGAAATGCTGCTCTCATATTAGCTTTTTTATTGATGTAGAATGCGTTTCTTTTACGCCTCCACAGTAGCCGTATGTTTTCAGGTGGTCCATCCTTTGACTCAAAGGTATTCTGATGATGAGCTCTTCATGCCAGCAGGTGTATTCATGAGGATTAACTTGATAATTATATCGGGTATTGTGAATGAATCAAAAAGAAGACCGCTACAATGCTAATGATGCAAAGCTTCACACCAAGCTTGTGGGTGTTTACATGAATTCTCTTCCAATTAAAGGCTAGAAGGACCCGTGTGTTGTTTCCGTGGGGTTCGTCAGACTAAATGCTTCGGCTCTCCCCACACAGCTCACTGGCTGCTGTTTTTGTCCTCTTCCTTCCTGAGAATATTACCCTTCAGATTCAATTTGCCCCACTGTGAATCTAATCAAGGGTACTTGCAATAAAGTTTTCTGTTAAAGCTATGCAGCAGCCATCTGTGAGGTTTTATTGCCAATCCACATCATGGCACCGTGGTGAGAACGGGGCTGCTGCTTGGAAACGCCGAGGCTGTGGGGAGAGGGTTCGTTTCAGGTGTGTTTTAAAAACAATGTAAGAAGAATGTTTATTCGTCCTTCTCTTACGTGTGTGTGTGTGTGTGTGTTCATGTGTGCTCGTGCATGCGTCGTCCATACAGGTGTGAAACATTAACTACCCACAGTGAAGCGGCTTAATGAGCGCTCCATGTGGCAGAGCTAGAGGGGGGTATCTGTCTTTCTGTCCCGGGAGAGAAGTGGAGAGGGTGAGAGTCCTGCTCTGATATATGGCCACCGACTGCTGAGGGCACACATACACATATAGCCAAGGACATTTTCATTATCCTTGTGTTTGTGATTTGCAAACCTGCATTAACTGATTTTTTTGAAACCCAAAATATCACTTATTTACATCCATCCATTAGATATGGAGCCACATTAGCATTAATTTGGAGTTTTGCATAGGGCCACTTACAGTGTTTATACTGTATACAAACCTTTTTGGCCTCCACCAATTTTGGAGGAAAATATGTGTCTCCAGTTTTGAAAGTTTTCTCTCTAAAGCAGCTGCCTGCTGCAGACGGAAACAAGGTTGACGATCCAAAACAGACGTCGAGGGCCATAAAACATACTTAGTAAGTCCGTGTGTGTTTGTGTCTGCGATCATGGCAGAATGTCGTCCTGGAGATGCCTCCTGCAGTGGGAACTATGAAAAAAGGCGGTTTTGAGTACTTTCCCAGATGTTAATACTGTAAATCTCTCCGTCTGTGAGCAGATTTAGATTTTTATTGAGATAGCGTCACAGCTGTGGCAGATGTACGCCCGCCGGGCACGATACGGCGTTGTGGCTTGAGTGATCTAATCGGAAGATGTTCTCGAGTTTGATTCTCTGGTTTTGTCATTAAATTTCAGTCATTAGATCTATTGCGAGGATTTAATATTGATTAGGGCAGCTTCAATATATGGATGTTGTTTTTAATGAGCTTTCTCTGCTTCAAACAAATAAATATGACACATGAATATAGAATGTGTGTTAAAAAGAGAGAATAACGAGCAATAATAATGTAACATAGTTTTTAACCTTTTGCATTATTGGCAGCAGATGTATGTTTTCCATATCCCTTCATAATGCATTCATTTCAACATGTTTCTTTTATTACAGGCCAAACATTAGGCAAAGACATGCAGCGTGTTGCGTTTATGTGACAAACGAATTCCATCCATCAGGTCCACACATGTAATCGTATCGGCGTTCAGCTTGAGGTGCGTCGCTCCGTGTGACGACACGCTGCATGCTGATTATCGGGGGACAGTAACACATTCTGTCCAGTATTATGATGGCCGAGACGTATTGTTCACGCTGATGTGTGCGGCACGCAGCTGTCCCCGTTGTTTTTTTTTTTATAAGTCTTGGCATTGCTCTTTGGCTACACTTATTAAAGCATGTAACGTCCATGCTACACTTGGCAGGGGCGTCCGCTGGAGTGCTTGGTGGTTGTGTGGAAGTGTCGACGCGCGTCTGGGTAATCCAACCGGCTGCTCTGCTATGCTTGTGCACAGCTCTGCGCCGGCCCCCATACAAAAGACCAGACCTGAAAAGCACCATAATGAGGCACCGGCTGAAAGAAAGGGCATGTCTCTTTCCATTTTTTCTGAGCGAAAAGAAAAGAGAAACAAAAGAATAGAGGACAAGAAAGAAAGATGAAAATAAGCCTTACAAATCCAGGTTTTTGGCTGCGCTGTCTCTTTGAGTTTATCTTTTTTTTCATGCATGTGTTTTATTATGTTAATGAAATGTTGGATAAAAATAGTCTGGGATGGAGGAGCAACGGTTTTCAATGGAAAGAGGAGAAAAATAAGGTGTGTGTGTGTGTGGGGGGGGGATGCAGCTAAATGTCATTGATAAAACTCATAAAGAAATGTAAATGGATTCTCTCCCTCACAGCCTCCATTTCTGTCTTCTCTTTCTTTTCATCTCTTTACAGACATTCGGTTCAAACATCACAACTCCCGTAGTTCACACAAACCATGAAAACATTCTTCATTCTCCTCTGTGTCATAGTTCAACTTCATCTACTTAAATCAATTTAATTTGATTTATCTTCCACTCTTTACATTATTCACAGGTTTTTCTTATAAATGTTTGCATTGAGTATACTGGAGTGAGTAGGCACTCATACCCACGCTTTCCAACGGCCCTTTTGTTGGAACAGACTCCTCCACTCCGCCTCAACAATCCCCCGATACTTATTCTCTGAGGAAGACAAAAAAGGTACAAGCGGAGGTGAAGATCAGAAGAGGTTGTACTTTCTCTCAACTGCAGGAGAAAATCAAAGCATTCTGTCCTCTGTGTGGTGCGATAATATTTCTGCCTTAATGACCTCTGACCTCCACAGGCTAGGAGCAGAGGGTGGAACCAGGTGGAGTCAGACAATCCAATGTCGTAGGCCTGACGTAACCCAATCTTGAAGCCCGTTGTAGTTTCATCAATCAGGCTGTAAAGGGTCAACTGTGACTGCTATTCCTCTTTACTTATATAGTGTTGGTCAAGTGTCTTCAAGATTTCTGCATTCTGCATTCTGCTTTTGTAATTTGGGCTCAGTTACAACAAAAAAAATAATCTTAAAAAGGAGCAAGCTGTGTCGGTCACTCAGTTAGCTTTAATAGCAGCCAGATGGCGACTCATTTTGAAAGTGGTTGTAGGTTATAGGAGGCCAGCCTACACAACCAACAGATACTTGGCAACAGAAGGGTTTATTTGGGGGTCACAATTTTATCCATATGGCCAATTAGGGTCCAATATTCACTCTTTATTTAGCTGCGTTTTCAGCCCCAACTCTAGAAGGAAAAATCTGGATTCTGCTGTTTGATGCAGTGTGTACAGTGGGAATTTGAAGATTGTTGTTGTTGAAAACAGCTGTTGAAAAACACATGACTCATGGTTATTGTTGATATACATGCATTGATAATAGCTTCTTTTAACAAAAGTACCAACTGCAGCCTCGAAATGTCCATCATGATGAACCGACATGCTGCTACACGAGCGTGACTGGACGGTGGACACGAGCCCAGATGGAGAGCGAGACGTGATGAGGTGATAGGTGGAGAGGACTGCAGCATCCTTCCCTTTCATCCCACCTGGTGGGCTCCACCTGTGACCCTTCACAAACCACCTCCCCTCTGCTGATGGAGCTCAGACTGCTTGCTGCCAGCTCTCTCTCTCTCTCTCTCTCTCTCTCTCTCTCTCTCTCTCTCTCTCTCTCTCTCTCTCTCATGCATTATTTATCACATCTGCAGTGCTCTCTTGCTCATTTTCTCTCTGTTGTTTCTTAACTCTCTCTCTCATGTTGACGTCTCCTCTTCTACGTGTATCTGCACTCATTCATACCTGCTTACATGTGAAACGTGTACCTGCTGCTACTACTTCGAGTAGTATTGCTGCAGCAACTACTAGTTCTACTGCTGCTGCAGTTACTTGTACTTCTGCTGTTACAACGTATTATGGTTATGATAAAACAGTCAAAGTCAGACCTTTAAAAAAAACCTAATTTCTTGTGTTGTAGTTACTAAATTTAAATGAGAGACGTGATGTGGTGTAGTTTGGAAGCTTCACCAGTAATGTTAATAAAATTAATAACAAGATTTCTTCTTGACTTTGGACTACAGTCAGTTTCTCTGCCCGTAATGCTGCAGATGGGTACATTAGTCACCTTCCCGTTGTTGGATCAGATAGTTCCTGCTGCAAACAGCTGGAAAAGTAGTGTTGAAACTTGTCAACAATACCCAGCCCTAGTGTAATATATTGTACACCTGCTTAATCACTCCTAATCTGTACTTTTATCCACTTTCCGAAGCACCTGTTCAGTTAGTAGACATCCCATTCAGGTATCCTACGTGTACTTGTCTTCTCACTTTAATCAGCCTTGTAGTTTATCACATTCGGGCCACATCCACTGTGATGTGTTCAGTTAAGTCGTGTTGAAATAAGAACCGGAGACGAGATAAATCAGGCTCCTTATGGGATTCTGAGAAGCGCCCTTTACTGTCTTGCACCTCAGTAATGCTGCTGTCTTGTTATAACTTCACTTGATTTTCTTTTCTTTTTTTTTTTGTTCTTAGCGGCTGAATAATTTAGTAGGGGTCCATTTAGTTTAGATACTGTGTCAGCCTTTCGCAAAGGAACTAGCCAGGCATTGACCTAGTTTGACTCGTGGCATTAGCTTTGATTACTTCACGTCTCCGCTGCACTTGAGGATAATGGACGGAAAGGTGGAGGATGGAGAGAGCAGCCGATGCGCCGCGGTGCTAAAACAAACTGGGCTGATGAATAGGTGCATTGAGGAATGTGCTTGGTTCTTAATGCTGCAGTCATTTGTATATCACAGCTCTGTTTGTACCGTATTGTTCTCACTGAGGGAGTGTGAGTTATTGAAGCTGCAGGTCCGTTGGTGGTGGAGGGTTGTATCTCCCTGTAGAGAAAGCTCGACTAATAACCAACCCCATAAAGACTATTAGTATTCTAATGCTGGTTTTGTTGGTATTCTTCTAAATTTCTGGTCTTGTATTGGCTTCAGTTATGAAAATACTTTTATTTAATATGAGAAAAGTTTGCCAACAGTGTGATCAATCTAAAGGGCCTCATATTGTTGAGACATGATCATTGAGTAAATTAATTTGGCTTTGTAATTTTCTTCCAATTTAAAAATGGAGCCAACTCCCACACTAACACTAAAAACACAAAGAACTGCTGATCATTTTCTTTCACTTCTGCTAAACACAGGATGGGTTCCTGCTGTCTGTTGCCAAATGTCAAGAATATTTCATCTTATACAGATTTTTGAGTGAGTTTTGACTCTCAAATGTTTTCATTCATTCTAGTAGTTGATTACAGTAGAACTAGATATATAGAAATCAAGGTAATTTTGTATTCTTAAGCCTCGGTTCCTTTTTGTTTTACATATGATTATGTATTTCTGCTGTGAATGTGGAGAGGTAGCTTTTCTTTTTTTGCTCTAGACGACTCACATTGGTTGTTTTGGTGTTTTAATGTAAAGTACACCCAAATACCAAGAGGCTGCTAGTTAGTTGTCCAGAAACCATGAGTATTATCCCTTTATCCCTCTAATCTACAGTGTAACGGTTTTGAGTTCCCTCTGTGCGTCTCTTCGCCGCCCCGAGGCTCCCAGAGACTCAGCAGCAAATGGCCTGTTACTCTTATCAGCACCTCTCTCCCCCCTGCCTCACTCAAACCCCCCTCCACCCTCCACCCCTCTCTCTCTCTAGCCGTCTGCTACTTAATCCAATTATTCTTTTAAGCTGACACGCTCTCTAACTCGCCACAAACTCTATTGATGACGCTGCTGTGCTCACGTACACACACACACACACACACACACACACACGCTACCATCTACATGCATAGTTACTGAGCATTTGTTACTGCAAACATTTTCTCAGATGAAGGTTATACAGAGTGCACATTCATGCTGAGAAAGAAAAGAAGGATCAAATGGGGCATATGTATTACATTGCTTTCTAGATGTACGTCGTAGTTTTCGCCCTTTCTGCTTGTTTTATCTATTTCCAGGTGTCCTGATGGAGGGCTCTGGCCTCTGCTGTCACCCTCTGATTCACTGTACCCTTGAGGTAACTCTCTGTGTCTGTGTGTGTCGTCCTCCACTTCTCTCGCTGTGTGTTTAGCAGCAACGCATCTGTCTTCACGGACGCAACACTTGACACAGAAGGTCCTGCTCTGTGTGTCCATCTGTCCTTGCGGGGATCACATGTCCTCGCAGGCGTAGAAAGATGAGGGGAAAAACCTCCTTTTAAAGTTGTTTTTTGTGCGAGTCAGGATGGGACATGTAACCATCTACATGGCCAATCAACAGTCTTCTCCCTCAGCCAACAGTTTGTGCACAAAATGGCCCATCGGTCCAAAAATAAATGTTATTTTGCAGTGTCATGGTACGACTGCCCGCATCACTGCATCTTAAAAACGCAACACGAGTACCGTAAAATTGCTGGTGTAAAGTAAATAGTAAACGTACAGTGGTTGCCGTGACGGCGTGATTAAATCCCAGCAGTCTGTGATTTCATCCCAGCGTAAAGCTTGACAAGTATTTCTGCCACAAAGGGGCTGCAAGCGTCACAAAAGGAGCTGCACTCAGGGTTTTAGGGTGCTGACGCGACAACAGTCAAGAATAACAGATGGGGTGTGTGTGTGTGTGTGTGTGTGTGTGTGTGTGTGTGTGTGTCTCAGGGTGACCAGGACTAGGAGCTGGCTACAGTATGTGTTTGATCTGAAATTTAACAGAGGGCTTACTGATCTGCAACCTTCGCCCCGTCTGTGTGTTTTTCTGTCTGGAGGATGATATTTGGGAGATTGTCTGTCTGATAGACTTGGTTTCTTTGTGGGAAGCGTTATCTGGTTACTGTGTGGAGCTTTTTGAGTTGTTTATGAATTATTGTTCGAACCATTCTTGCTGTTTTTGACACCATCTGGCAGTCCGCAGATGAATTGTGAAGAATTTTTCTTTGCTATTAGAGAATGCTGAAATCTATGTGTTTCTCTATGCATCTCGCTCAGATGCCACACTTGGCCTTTATGTATGTTTTTGTCTGTCTTGTGGTGTTAAAGATATTTCATGTGGTGCCGTTTGTACCGCACAAACGTGGTTGCACATGTGTGAATCCTGGGTAAGTACACTACATCTTGAGTCCGGGTGCCACTTTGCACAAGTGTGATTTGTAACGGAGTCCCGACTCCTTCCAACGAGGAGGTCGCAGCCAATTCCATCTGTGAGCCACAAACCATCAACACCAGATCCTCCTCCATCGCCATCGCCATCAGTGTGACGTGTTGCCCAGCGCTCATCACTGTATGTGTGATATCCTCGTGTCGTGCTTTCCACACTCATACCAGTCATCCTAACCTGACCTGTTTCCCACGGGGGAGAATGTTTTTGGGGGAGGGAGGGAGGGTTCGGACGAGCGAGGTGGGGATGGATGAGGGTGGGGTGGGCTCTCTTCCTCCCTCTCCCTTCCCCCCTCCACCTTGTTTTCTACCTATGTCTCAATATAATGTTCGCCTGTTCCTGTTTGAAATCTTCCTCATTTCCTTGCCATTGTTTCCTGTCCGCTCCTCCCCCCCTCACCTCCCCTCTCCCCTCTCCTCTTCTGTCTCTCCGTCTCTCTGCTGCTCACTGTTGCGATTAACTGGGCTCTGTCTTTATGTCGTATGTCCTTTTAGGCCCACGCCGTGCATCGCTGGCTAATCGATCAGGACAGTAGTGTGAGCTCTGAGATGCCGGATGGCCAAGGAGTATGGCACTATGATGATGAAGTAAATATCTGCAACACGTATACCTGGCTTTTCCTCTTTCTATATATCTATGTGTATATATATTTATATATATATTCTGTATTTATGACCATCTTGTATCACTTAAAGTTTGTGTCACTGTTGTTGCTCTGCTGTTGTTGTTTTTTTTTTAATATATATATATATTTATCTATCTTGTTTTTGTTGTTGTGTTGCTTATGGTATCGTAGTTCTGGTTCCTTTGACTTTCTAGTGTTGCTGTTGTGCTGTGAGCTGAATCAGTCAGGTGTCGTGGGATCAGGCTGGAGCTTTTTCTTTGTTCCCGTCCTTGCTTGACATTGATATTGTACTAACTTGCTGATTTTTTAATTTTTTAATTTTGGTTGTTTTCCTTTTGCGTTTTCCTTTCTTTCAGTCTCACATATTGATGAGTGTGTATCTGTCTCGATATTCACATCTATATATCGGTGTCATGTGATTTCTCTGGAATTAATGTTCTCAAGCAGCATATTACATGGCAAGAGTCCACGGGCAAAATATAGGTTTGACACATTTTCCTATCGGCTGGATAAGTTGTTAGCATGTCTGCGTATGCTTCTACACAAATTACTCCACACAACACAGGTTCACAGTAGTGGTAACAGACGACAGTCCCAAGTATTTTTCCTGTGGGTTCTTCTGATTTGAAGAATATGCTGGTGTCATTTTGTGCCACTGTGTTCGTGTTCAGGATCAAATCAAAACACATGCCGTGTGTGTGCGTGTGTGTGTGCGCGTGTGTGTGTGTGTGTGTGAGTGAGAGAGAGAGAGAGGGAGAGTGAAGTGGAGGAAATGTGTGAGGGGTGTGCTGTGTGTTTTGGGGGTCAAACCTCTTTTATTCTTATCAGTGTGTTAGTGTGCATGCTTTACTTCCATCTGTGCATGGCTTCAGACTGTGTATTGGTGTCTGTGTTGTCTGTCTGTGTTGTGTCCGTGTTGTCTGTGTTGTGTCTGTGCTTGCGTGGTTTCCATTGTTAGCTGTGGATGTCGTGCTCGTCTTTGCCTTTTTGATGTCACTGTTGTGTTTGTGTATTGTGGCCGTGTGTTTCCCGTGTCGCTGTCATGTGCCGTGCCTGCGTCTTGTCAGGTTTGATCTGTTTTAAACAGTCCGGCACACGTTTGCCAAAGGCTTCATTGCACCTATCTGATAGATGATCTCGAGTCCATTTCCACTCTGTGGAGGAGAGATCATCTGAGTGCAATAAAGCTGCTGGGAAACTTGTTCCGGATGACCCTTGCCCATGAAGACTTCCCCTCAAATCCTACCTCCCCCCCCGCTTACTCTCATGTCAAACTCCCAAACCTACTCTCCACATCTCCATATTGCTCCTAAACACTCTGGAGCATCGTTGGCTTAACCTTTTAATGAATCTCAATTAAGCCATTTCCAGCTGACAAATTAAAACATTTCGACGGATAGCCATTTGGGTGAACACATTAAACTCAGAACGAAAGGTAACACAGTTTTCCTTGGCCATCGGCCCAACACACAACAATATGGAGTACTGTCTTTCCCTAGGTGATGCTCGTGAATGTGTGTGTGCATTTGGCCAGTTTTCTTTCAACGTTTGTGCGACTGAGTGAAAGAAGATATTTTAATTTGTTTGTCTTTATCTGTCAGTTAGTCCCAACCATCCTGTTAGAAATAAAAACCCGAAGTTCTTCAGATTTCTAAACCAACCTTGTAAGCAAGTCGGACTCACTGGTGGTTTGCAAATGACAAGAAAGGGAATATATGCAAACACCTTGTATGTCCCAGAGCAGACACAGAGAGATAGTGGTGCAGTGATCTGTTGTCCTGAAGAGCCCGGGCCCCTTCACTGGCCCCGAGCCAACGCAGCAGTGGAAAACAACAGCAGCAGCATAATCCAAATCCCTGCAACAGGGTGTCTGCTTCCTCAACTAGTGATACAGCTCAAATGTACGGCCCAAGTCCTGTAGCTCACAGTTTATTATACCTTTTAAATTATTAAAATAACTTAAATTTCTATTGTTGCAGCTCTAACATCAAAGAAATGAATTAAATCTGCAAATTCAAAATTGCAAAAAAACAAACACACATTTTATATAATAATCCCTTTAGTTCACAGGAAAACTGTGCATTCGCAATTACGATGACCCAGTGGCCAATCACGGTACTGCAAACAAATATCCCTTATGATCCACAAAGCATTTTTACCATAGACCGCCATTGTAAAAGGGCTGACTGTAAAACTGTTGACAGGAGAAATAGCAGTTGGGACCAAGGCGACGTACTGCTCTTTGTTTGCCGCATTACAATCTGCATAACAATGTTTAAATAATAAAGTCCAGGAAGAGTGCGTCGTTTGGTTCATGCACTTAGTGATCAATTTTCCATCAAATTAATGGGCAGCATCTTGGAGTCTAGTATGGTAACTGTGATGGCTGTTTACAGCGGACAATTGGACAATGACTTTGCCGTTTTACTGTTTCTCCTACAAATACATATGGTGAACTTGTTTACATCCTGATTATTGGACTTATCGATAGCAAAGTTACAGCTTTCTGAGATCTCAACAATTACTGTGCGAAAAACAAACTGGCATAATGGATATAAAGATGTCGGAAGCAGGGAAAATACATTTTTCTTTTAAAATTTGCTCCTGCGTAATGTTATTCTCAGAGAATTTAGCATAATGGAGATTGGTCAGTCAGCAGCTTTCCTGATAAAACCCTCCCAGCAACCCTTAAACTGGTCTCATAAACCAGGACTCTTTCCCTGAGGGCTGATTAAATTCCCCCTTAAAACCTAACGGTTCATCTAATGCCCCAGCCCGCCCCCTCCTGTACCACCGAATTGTGAGATGTCAGAGGTCCGTGTAAAGGACCCATCCCCTTTGCCATTGGTAATAGTAAGTGGGCCTAGAGAATATCCCTGATCATCCCACAGCTCTAATTACCCCTCAGTGAGTCCTTGGAGACAGATGCTTAGGGAGCCAAGCCCCATTCGTCACAGTGCGGGCTGCATGGCAGACTCGATATGGAAAAAAAAGCAAACTGTCACACTCTGCACTGTCACATAAATTCTCCCCCCGTCTCACTTTCTTTTTTCCAGCTGCTCTCCAGCCCACTGTAGATGCAGACTACATTAGGAAGCCCATTCATGTCCAGCCACCAGCAGTTGGCTGTAATTTGTTTCGGCTGGGGGGGGGGGCAGAGTTTAATTTACATGTGAAAGACCACGGCGTATTCAAATATTGTAACTCTCAATTTTGTCCCAGGGTTATTGATACCAGCTTCACAGGATTCAGATTAAAGGTACAGGGGGCTTTACTGCTATTGTGCAAAAACTGCAGAAGTCGTGTAATAATGTCTCAGTTGGCCAGATACCAACTTTAGGGAGAAGACAGCAGAGAGGATTCTCCTCCCTTGCTGACCCATTAAGAACTGATCTTTTTTTGGCTTTTTGCAACAGTGAGACACCTCATGGGAACAATCTGGCCTACAAAGAATACTTTCAATGGAGCCGTCCAAAGTGACTATAACATAAACGGCTTTATAAATGCACACCACACCTACGGAGCAGGTTCACTCTACTGGGTGGACAATTCCTTTAACATTTTCTTTATCAACACTAATTGTTATGATAATGTGATAAAATGCCAAGACATTTTAGACGAGTACAACTATGAACGGGGCCCATAACAGGATAAACTAAAATGAAAAATGTGATTAATTTGCCATCCTCAGGTCACTGTATCGTAAAACAACGCTTTTACACTTCTGATCTACTTTCCTCATTTTAACTCAACATATTTACCTTCAAGTTTATGATTTTACCCACACTTTAAAAAGATTTTTACTTTACTTTCACACACTGAAATTTAATATTTTAGGCACCTGATTTATCATCAGTTTTGAGTTTTTGTGTGACAAAAAGAGAGAGAAAATGAGCGACAATCAATGTGCATGCATGCGTGCATGTGCATGTGTTTTAGGTGAATGCGCATGGTAAAGGTTGACGTATACTCCAAAAGAAGTGCTTGTCGGAAAGCCTAACAGATGTAAAAACAAACACCTTTTGCGATGTACAATCACGATCACTTTCTATTAGTGAGCATTGAAAGACCTTGTTACTGTCTGAGAACGGAGAGAACAGCCGAATTCAAGAAAAGACGATCCAAACCAGAGCCAGGACGGATGTTCTCAGTTTGACTTTTCCATAAAAGTGTAACCTGTACGCAGATCACCAGAACAGGAAAGGCAAATATCTCTGCTTCATATTGCTATAATATTACATCATTTTATATGTTCTAATTTGACTGTTGGGAACACCTAAAGGAGGCTACAGATTTACTTTGACAGTTAAACCATGCTTTTACTTTGTAATTTCAAATGTCTGACTTAGATATCCTCATGTATTTAAGCACCTTTTAATGCCGCATAAAAGTATTTTATTAAACCTCAAACTAAATGTGTTTGTTGGTTAGTACCAATCGTTTATAGTGCAGCTATTATTATTATTATTTGTATTGTTATTGTTTGTTATGTACTGTAGACCAACTGGATTACAACCAGGAGTTAAGAGTAAACCATTCTGAAAAGAGCACATCATCACATGTGATATGAAGTTACTTAATAGTTAGTTAATTAAGTTTTTTCAATAAAAAATACATTATTATTATTATTATTATTATAAAGTGGTATATACTTTAGGCTAAGATTGACCTGAACCTTTATTAGCTAAATACTGTACATCATCATCATTACAGACCATCTCTTCTACCAACCTCTGACTCATAATCCAAACACCTCACTATGACAATCAACTGCTCTACCACCTTAAAAAGAAAGGCCTCGTCACAGGGGTCGCACGGCGATTTGCACGACCTTGTTCAGTTTGAGTATACCGCTGCTTGAACTGTACGCCTGCATATGGAAGGTTGAGCTGCGTACGTGTGTTGAACAGGGGCGAGTGTGTGTGAGTGTGTGTGTGTGTGTGGTGCACCTGCATGTCCTTCACACAGGTGAATGTGTGTGTGTGTGTGTGTGTGTGTGTGTTGGCACGTACGTTGAGCGTGTACAATGTGTGTATGATGAGTGTGTGTGTGCTCCACTGTGTTAGAATCTGTATGTGAGGCAGCATTAAAGTATGCAGAGAGAGGCCATGTGAACTGATGCCAGCTTTATAATGTCTCTTTTGACTGCCTTTGCAGTGACTGATAAGAGCATCAACCTTAATCTCTTATATTTAATATTTATTAACATGTCAATTTCAGAAACATATGGCCGCTCAGCGTCTGCCCCCCGAGGCAGCAGATATGAACTTTCCCAGTCTTCCAGTTACGTGTTTTTCTGCTGCTTCAGTGTAGAAAACATGATGATGGAAGGTGTGTGTAAGACGTTAAAGAGAGGAAGCGGGGTCTGTAGATGCCATCATACTGTCAACAAGACTGTAAGAAGATGATAAACAACATTAACTTAGCAACACAGTTGCCTCTGTGCCTGAGACGTCACAGTTTTTCCATCCATCTCTTGTTTCGCGGCCTGTTTCCTCGCTGCTTCTGCTCTTTGTGGTGAGAAATGAGGCACTGAGTCGGCCAAGGCAAATGTTTGCTGCTGTCTCCATATAAATGGTAACGACATACTGTAAGAATAGGAAAAAAGACATAAAGACCTATTTAAAAAATAAAACAATGGGAAAACGATGGACTCATAGAGTGTCACATAGGGATACCTAATATTACTTTGAGCTATCGGAGGTACAGCCTGACTGTAACATCAGCCAAATGTGATTTGCTTATTTTTTGCTTAGCCCTGATTTATCTCTATTGGCAGATAAGAACAGCAGAGAACAGCCTTTTGGTTAAAGCTCAATCTGTTCTCTAAGCTTGTTTCCAGAAATAATTAATGGTAAATTAAGAACGAATCATTTATTCTTCAACAACTTTTTTAAAGGTGCTTAATACGAGATAGGGAGCATTTCTATTGTATCGATACGGTTATGGCTGAGCTGGCGGCTTGCAGCTAACAGTGCTAACAATACAAACAACAGCAACTCTGCAGGCAGAGCTAACACTTTGAGACAACACAGATGTAACGGACTATTCAAGTGCTGGATGCCGTTTCCTCTCATTTCTCTGCTCACATGATTCAATGTAAAATAAATGTTGAAATTGAGTAAGAAGAGCCAACTTTACTGTCGCTTGATGTCTGTTTATGCTGGAAAATATTTTCCAGTAGTGTTACTCTTATCACTTTCCCCATCATCCATCACAAATTGAATAAATCAGGCATGTCGTCTGTGGATAGTCAGTGGATCTATGAAATTGAAATGAATGGGGAATAAAAAGATGATGAGGCTGATTTTTTAGGATAAAACAAAAGCGTCTAATACTTTAGCAATAGACCTCACAGCCCGGTGACGGTAATAACATTTTTCTGGCAGGTGAAGTCCTCCTGGGATTTTATATCATAGTTTCAGGACATTAAGTCTGAATCGAGTCGCTTCAGCTCTGCCTCTATTAACCAGACCGATCAAATTATGGTCTGGCTGCTCAGATCCGGTTTGATGCTGACTCGAGCCCAGTTGTGACTGATGGTTACGGCCTTTGTTTTTAAATTATGGAGTCTGTGTTCTCTGCAACTGTACACACGAGAGAGGGAGAGGAGTTGTGAGACCGATTCGGTCCACAGTAATGCTCTCTTCTCCCGCACATCTTCCCTCTATGTATTTCCCCTTCTCTACTGTACCCTCCGCTGATGAAGATTAATAGCAGCCTGGCCCTATGCTGACATAGTGCTGCTGCCATTCTTCTCTATTGCCTTCATCTTTTCTGCTCTCCGCGCTCAATCGAGTATTTCTAACTCCTTGTTTTTTCTTCCACAGGTCAGTCTGGCTTTATCACACTGAGGCATCTTAATGTATTATTTCTATGATAATATGCATGTATGGGAGAGACGTGTGCTCTGACGTGTGATATGTAATCTGTCTGCTGAGCGAAGGCAGTTTTACCACCCGCTGATGTTAATGCTAAACCGCTGTCAGTTCAGAGGCCAGGTCAGCTTAATGTAGCTTATGAGGAGGAGCCCAAGCACAGCATAAGGAGGAACAAGTGTGTGTGTGTGTGTGTGTGTGTGTGTGTGTGTGTTTTTACATCAGTGTAAGTTTTGTGCCAGGGCTGCAGTAATCAGCCTGACCCAACCCTATACCCTCTGTGAAGCTGCTGCAGGCCACTGCAGAGCATCATGCTGCCACTAGAGGGCTGTTATGTCAACTTGAAATAGTCCAATCTCATAAACAGTTGTGTGTGTGTGTGTGTGTGTGTGTGTGTGTGTGTGTGTATATATATATATATATATATATATATATATATAATATTCATTTTTTTAAAACAGAATAGCCAACCAAATAAATATTACTAATATTACTAATATTAACATTATAACATTGTCAGTGTTTATGTTGATTCCTCCCCCACCTTTTCAACTCTAGTTCCTATTCTCTGAGACATCAGGGCACGGGCAATAAACCGCCACAGGCACCACACGTGGAAAGCTGTAGGCCTTTATCCTGCCAACAAGAGGGGCTCGACACAGGGTGCAGAGGGCACGTCTGTCCCAAACTTAAATCAATCCTGTTACAAAACTGGAGTGTGTCCTGTGCTTTACAATGACCTGCAACCTCCCTGAGACACAGACCCTCTCAGTCAGTCAGTGAGACTCCTGCCTCTCTAAGAGTGTGCTGTATGCATCTTTGCACTTCCTTTGTGCTACGTTTTAAAAAAGATTTGAGCATATGAGCAAAAAGGCCAAAAATATCACTTTGTATCAATTGGCAATTAAGATATTCTAGGTTTCAAAAGAAGAGATCCCCTCCAGATATCTAAAAAATATATTCTGCTTCTAATAATCATTTTTTTCTCGGTTCAATTCTGCTATTAAAATTCTTTAAATTACATTACATCTTTTTCTACGTCATTGAAAATCGATGAATCTGAAATATTTTCCAAACATCTGGACACGTCTCATTGCATCGGGGGTTCGGATTTTAACACTTCTGTAATGCTGGACCAGAGAAAACCTCCGTCACCACTGACTTGATTCTGCCTCGCCTCCGGCACGTCTTCTCAATTAGGATCTGATATGTTATCTTTCTTCTCCTCGGATGAGCTGAGTGTCTGCCGGCTGAACCAAAGGTGGTTTAGGTCAGGGGATTGTCGTCCGATAATTTGTCATGTCTTCATGGACATTAGTTTCTCACATTCTTTGGCAGTGGAGCTCTCATCACTGTCCAAACTCAGGACAGGAGAGACGTCCCACGTGATGTTTTTGAACAGGTCACGGTCCAGCGGGCGCTGAGGAGTGCGTAGCCTTCTTTCGGCGTCGCCCCCCTCCTTCCCCTCTCCTACGAGCATTTATCTCTCTGCATGGTTTTGGCAGCGATGTGCTTTTCCCAGCATTTAGCCAGGAGAGGGAGAGAGGAGGGGAGAGGCAGAGAAAGGGAGGCCTTTTCAAGCAGGGAATGACGGACGCTTTATTAAAAGAGGCAGGGCCTTTTGAGAGGCTGGCCCCTCCGTGCCCCCCCTACACCCCCCCACCCCATGTGTCTGGCCCATTGTCACGGGGCGGTGCCAGCAACCCCCCCGCCTCCCCTACCCCCCCGCCAGGCGCTTTGTCACTGTAAGTCACCTCACAGACTGAAACAGTCCCGCTCCTGAAAAAAAACACACCCATTCTCCACAGTAACTCTACGCTTTTTCTGGTATCGCCTGGTCCGTGGAGAAAAAAAAATGATTGTCTGGCTGTCACAAAACATACAGGAGACACAGCGATGGGCGTGACGTGTGGGGAGGACGGGACAGGAGAAAGGAGGGATAAAGTTGGGGGTGACGCAGGAGTGTTTTTTCGGGTGCAACAAAACGTGAAAGGTAGAGAGGATAGACAAGGTGGAGAGCCGAACAGAGTGTGATGGAGGACGGATGAAGGGTGAGAAAAAGACGGTAGACGAAAGAGAAAAAATAAAAGGAGTTTAAAGTAAAAAAAAGCCAGGGAGAAAAGTTAGTGAAATGGGGGAAAGAAACCAGCCTAAATAAGCCAGGATGTTGTCAGGAAGCCCGTGGTGAGAGTGTGAGGCGCCCATTTGTTTTTGGCTGTGTGTGAAATGTGTGTCTTTAGATACAGGCAGCATTCCTCCAGAGATAAACCCCTGGGCCCCCCGTCCCCTCAACCCCCACCCTCCCCGGTCTCTCCACCCACCATGCTTACTCAAGTGTGTGTGTCTGGGCGTGTGTGTGTTGGTGTTTACGTGGGACGGGGTCTGCGTGCCCTGTATCGCAGCACTCGCAGGGGGCAACAGAAAAGACAGCTGTGTGTTTGAGAGAAACAGAAAACGGAAGAAAGAGAGAGTGGAGGGCCAACAGGCATGCCAGTCAAGACCGTCACTTTTGGAGTGAGTACCACCATCTCTGCTGCTCTTCGTCTCCTCTTCTTCTGACTTCATCCCTTCCCCTGTCACTCTCTCTATGTCTTTACAGTCTCTTTCCACCTGTACTCTTGTTTTATTTGCTATTTTTCCGTCTGATATAAAATCCTCGATTGCATTTTCTCAGATGTTCTGCACCTGCCAGCCTCTTCCCTGTCTTTATCCTTTCACATCAGACAGCGATGGGCCGATACCTTCATCACTGGCTTAGTTCCCAGTTTTAAAATCCATTTCTGTCATATTTACTTTGTCTCTAACACATGAATATTGATGTGTCGTATACTCTTTGTCCATTCCGTTCATGCTCTTCTTTTTTTTTTCTGTCCGTGTTTGCTCTTTGGTTGCTAAGTACCGTTCTCTCTCCACATGAACTTGTTTTGGTAGATTTCTCTCTGGCTCTGCTTTCAAGGCTTGTTCTTATTTTCTGAATATGGCCTCGTCTTTAGTAACGACATTAAAAAAATGAGGGACTGAAAGAGATGCGAGTCCTGGAGATGTAAACTTTGATCCTTCTTAATAGGAGAGTGATCCGTCACTTTTGAAATACGGATCACCTCGTTCCAATGAAAGTTGTAAAGAAGTGATGGAGCTTTTAAAAACACACAGTGAGTCATTACTTACTGCCAAAAACGTAACCTGTCCCGATCAAACTCATTAGACCGAGCCTCCCAAAGCTGCATGGGAGGGAGCGTGATGGTCTGGGAGTTTTCTTCGAGGGCTGCGATGCATGTGTGTCCCAGATTAGTGGAAGTGCGTGTATTCGTGGGTGTGTATCGTCGTCTGTTTTTCCTCCTTAATCTTGTTTTTGACCTCATTTGTTCCTCTGTTTGATGTTCAGATTGTATGATGTCAACCAGGATTAGCTGTGGTAAGTAAACTAGAGGTCAGTGAAGTGATTAGCAGGTCAATTAATGAGATTCTCCAAGTGTGGCTTCAGTGAAGACTATAGACCATTTAGTCTCCTGAGCCAGCGGAGGTAATAACACACTGAATGTGTATTTGTGCTCATTTTGTGTCGACCACAGTTTACCTGGGGAAATAGAAGAGGGAATGATGCAATTTGTAGAAATTGTATCATATCTTTGTCTTTACTTTCTCCGTCTCAGGATGACGTGCAGTTTATTTGAGATTTCTGTCAGCAGTTATTGTTGTTGTTTTCCACCTCATGCAGTGTTTCATCATGGAATCATTAAGTTCCTGCCAAAAATAAGACATTTAAAGGTAAACAGACCAACTGGCCAAAAGGAAAAGTATTTTTTTAACAGCCAAGCAACCTTGTTTTAGTAAGGAGGGTGAGAAGTGTCGGAGGAAGTATTTGCATCCTTTACTTAAGTAAAAGTAGTGTAGAAATAAAAGTAATGCACTCAAAGTATCACACTTAATGTATCTTAATGTAAACTGATCACATGTCCTTTCTGTTGAAAGTTAAAAGGGAAACTCTTAAAAAGAAAACACTTGAGCAAAATACAAGTACTTCAAACTTTAACAGAAGTGCAGTATTTGAATAAATGTACGGTACTTTCCACCAGTGAACTCTCGGAGGGTACGCTGGGTTTTCTGTTGCTGGTTTAGCAGGTGCGAGGTCCAATTTACAGATGCTTACTTTTACGTTTATAGATTCCAAATCCACCCAATATATGAACAAATTATACTTTCTTTCTGTCCCTCCAGACAGTTATAATTTGTATAATCACGGTGCAGTAAAAGACAGGATGTTTACCATATCTTGATCCTATCCTCCATAGGTTCCAGACCCCATCTCCTCCCTATGGCTTTCACCCTCTTTGTCACCCCCCACAAAAGATTACACTAACCATGACAATCTCATCTACAGGCACAGAGGCTGCAGCAGGGCCAGCTAGAAAGAGACAATCAATGAGTGGGGCAGGGGCAAACAGTGGAATAAGGGGAGGGGGGAGGCTGGGAGTGTGAGAAAGTAAACAGTAAAAATGGGACGCTTCGCCACATACAGCGCATAGAAGCAGACAGACAGATTTACATACAGACAGACAGACGGTGCTGAGTGAGGGAATGTAACATCTTCATCCCAGTGCCCCGCTCGCTTGCTTCCAGTAAATGTGTCCATAGTTTAACGGTCCCACAGGTCTCATTTACCTCATTTCTGTAGCCGGAAACAGGCCGCCGCCTGCCCACCCTCTCCAAGCAGCTGAGAGATGAATGCAGGGACGAAGGCCTGAGAGAAAAAACAGGGCAGTGATGAAAAAAAAAAAATCAATCTCCAGAACAAATGCAAGTCAGCAGAAAAAAAGGGTGATGAAATGGCTGTTTAAGCACTCTGCAGTAATTTCCATATCCGCTGTTCAGTGTTCCCCTGAAATGTATAGAAAACGTCCAATCACACTGTTTGAAGTTTAAATACATCGAGATATTGAGTGAAGCAGGGAGGGGACTTGTGACATGCCGAACATACGTAGGTGCCTTGTTTTCACCTTTCTGCTGGTTGTACAAATAACTGTGGTGACACTTAAAATATTTATGATTTGCACCTGGTGCTGAGTCTGCAAATTCATGCGTGTGTGTGTGTGTGTGTGTGTGTGTGTGTGTGTTTTGAGAGACTAGGTCTGTGTATTGTGAATTGTATGCTTATTTTAATAGAAATGCTTAGATTCTGTGGATCAGATCAGATCCCTCCTTATCCAAGTGAAATCAGCGAGGATCTTTGGTGGACGGATTCTCTGCTTGACGTTCAGTGGAGGAGGATTTCTATAGCTAAACGGTCTTGGCTGTCTGTTCTGTAGCAGTGACACCTTTTCTGATGCGACTAAATTGTCTGGACTGTTAGGAGGTACATGATATACTGATGGGTCAAACGATTACCAAATGGAATAGAATCAGAGCGTCTGTAACTGTGTGTTCATGCAGAAAGGGCCCACTGTCGACACGTCGCAGCAGGTTCCTCATCCTCATCTTTACAATCACATCACAAACTGTTTTAAGAGTCTTTCTGCTCTCCCATTCATGCCTCACATTGTCTTATTGCTCCCCCCTCTCACACACACAGACACACATTCAATCTGATCCCATTCAGAACCACACACACACACACACACACACAATGGATCTCTTGTGAAAATGATGATTCTTCAGGTCTCATCGCTGTAGAGGATCTAAGATGTCGGGTTGTTGATCCCTGACAGGCCTCCTCGTTCATTCATACACGCGGATGCATATGCATTGAGTTTTCAAACACTGCAGTCGACCGGCGAGGGGGTGATGATGTCATTCTGTCTGCTGCAGCACCAGCAGAGGAGGCAAGCGAGGAGGGGGGAGAGAGAGAGAAGGGAAGGAAGGCAATAGTAAAGACGAGCTGAGATGAAGACGGGGAGAGGGGAGTTCAGGGCAGTAGGATTCTTCTGTGATGAAATGGGGGAATAATTTGACTTGGTAATTTTGAGCTTCATTATGAGGAGCCTTGCATATCGCCTTCACCTGAGGACAGCGGGGCCACAGTGTGTTGATATTGCTAATGTTAACCGTGATGCTGCTGAGCAGGTTATTGTTTCTTGTGCTCCCAAACAGTATGATTAATGTGTCCACTCCTTTTTGTTTAGCTCGGAGCCCCGAAGCTCGTCCACAGGATAATCAGAGCGAGACTCGTGCATCTAAATGGTCCAGCAGGAATTATCACATTAAATAGATCCTCGCGTGCGTTTTCGTTTCCTCTGTATGGACTGTACCTGTTTACGTCAGACTCATGGATGGGTGTGGTTCCCCTGCATCCTTATCTCACCACACACACTCACTCGGTGACGCATGCAGATACACACACGACTGAACTCCGGCAAAGTGAAAGCTGACTTGAGTCTTGTAAACCGACTCTGGGGAGAGGAGGGGGGGGGGGGGCTCAGTCAGGGTCACCATGGTTTTACTGTGCAACCATTTGCTGTTGGACCTTGTATATTGTTATAGGTCGTGTGTGTCTTTGCATCAGCTGTATTTGCTGCTACTTTGATGAAAAGACTTTTCTTGTGTCACCATGGCAAAGTCTGCAAACAGTCCGCACTCCACTCCGCTGTGTGTAGTTGCTGTGTGGGCAGTATATGCCTGTATTAAAGGATACAAAAGAAGGTCTGCCTCTCTAGTATAACATTCTATACAAATCTTGTGTAACTCTTGTGAAATTGTGATAATTTTAATGCTAAATGGATTCCCAAACAGGGAGACAGCACATGTGTGTCCAAGCAGACACTCTCACAAAGATTCATTGGTCGAAACAGGTGTACTGGGGTCAGTTTGTTGCTCTAGAGGGAGGAGGTTACTGAATTTCTCTTAAAAGTGAAAGTGAATGAGAGAGAGAGTCTAAAGGGAGTAAGAGAGCAAGAGGGAGAGCATGGCTTCCCAAGGCAGCTTGGCAACTGTGAGTAAATACTGAACAGGCCTACAAAGGGTAGTCTGGAAACATTCTATGCTTTTCATGTGAAGTGTTATTGTGTCTTCATTTTAGAGCAATTACCCAAATATTATGCTTCACAGTACATCCAGTGTTTCTTGGGTGGCAGCATGTGAGTGTGACTCAGACTACAGAGTCTGTGAGCAAAAGCTAAAAATCATATTTCGGAGAAAATGACAATGTCTCAGAGGCAATTGGCTCTCAGTTGTTGTGCTAAAAAAGCACAGGATGTATTATTCACACACAGAATGCTTCGTGCTGTAGGAAGTCCATCTGATAAGTAGAAACTTTTCCGTTCATCTCTCGATATGAGGAAGAAGAATCGCTCGTCAGTTACCGTTTTTGGCTTCTTCAACCGGCAGCTTTTCCCTTTCCGCTGCCATCATCTCCCCTGCCTTCTTTTAAAGTGACCTCTGTCTTCGCATAGCGCTGTGCCTTTGGTGTCACGCTGAGGTTGTGTTGTGTCATTTGTTGCTATGCCTCAACTTCAGGCATGTGGCTCCTTTCTCCCTTTTTAACTCACACTCACTCCGTCTTTGTCAACAGAGGACCAACAACCCTGTCAGCAATAGACAACGCAACGAAAGCACCACGTTAAGAAGTTGAGAAAGCGGGTTTTCCGTTGGTGCGTTTGTGACGGCAGCGTTTTCTTTGTGACTCAAAAAATGAGAATTATACACAAATGAATTCTCTGTGTTTGTGTGAAAACATGCACTGAATGATTGGATGGTTAATGATTTCCCTGACCAGCAATGTAGAGATGGCTGGTTAGATGGAGAGGGAGGGGGGGTGTGGGGAGAGAGGAGATTATGTAAATGAAATGGGAAAAAATGTGCAGGCTTTGCCGCAGTCGAGCTTCTCCCTGCGGTTCTCCCTCGCTTGCTGACGCTTCTCCTCTCCCCCACTCTCCCCCGCTCTCCCCCCATGCCGCATGAGTGATCCTGTTTCAGCAGCACCTCTGCCTGCTTGAGAGGCATGAAGCCCTCAGACACAGACAAAACGCAGACGAAAACACTACACCATGTGCTGTGTGCTGGCCGGGGAGTCGAGGCTCGCCAAACCCCCCCCCCCCCCCCCCCCCCTCACCTTGTGTCGCTTTCTCTCTCTTTAATTCTCACACACACACTCTGTTTCCATGCAGTCTGCTGGGCACGACATACACTCCAGTAGCTTTAAGCTTGATCACTGTCGCCTTATCACCTGAGAGCAGGGAGCAGACGACACTTTTAGACGCGTCTGTGTCCACTAGTTCACCCGTGTGCCCACTGCACCCTCAGCGACACCCATTTCAAGGTGCTGATGCAGATTGTCACAGTGCGGCGTTGGGCGGAGTGACATGAGAGGAAAATGGATTATGACTGAACGGTTTCAGTCTTTAAAAACCCTGAAAGGAAAAATTAACCAAACTCCGCTCTCCATTTCCCTCTCCACTTTATGTGTCTCTCACTTTTTCTTCCACCCCTCACCCCCTCCCTCTCTTTCCCTCTCTCTGTTACACTTGCAGGCAGATGCTGGCAACAGTTTTCTCCGAGCGGCTCGTTCTGGCAACCTGGACAAGGCCCTGGACCACATCAAAAATGGCATCGACATTAATACAGCCAATCAGGTGAGAGAGCTGCACATTCAGTGAGTTGGCTTCTGACTGGCAAGCTCATGTAACTGTAAGCCAGTTATTTCTTTATTTTATCTGGCAATTTGGCCTGAAATGGATCTTCAATTGTACTGTGTTGTAGTGGCAGGAATAGAAACATTATAAATAATGGACTATTTATGAATATTTGTGTGCCACCGATGGACCACAATCGCATCCTGCCAGGATTTAGTCTTCCCAATCTGCTTTCTAACAGATTAAAAACAAATGCAGGGGGTCGGCCAACTGTACACCTCTCATTCAGAATCACACCAGCAGTGTGTGAATGGAAATCGGCAGTTCAGTTTAGCCAATTACATTTATAAACACTTAAATGATGAGTCCTTTTTTCATGGAAAAATGAAGAAGGTCCTGCAGAAACATCTATTTTATCCTACAGTTTACAAATAATTCATAAAGGTTGTGCATTCTGTTCTGCTCAAATATTGTTCATGAAAACCACCATGTGTTGTATTATTTGTTTCTATATAAATGTGTTTTGAGTGTGCGGTGTGCATGATGTGTCTGACTTGATCGCTGTGCTGTGAGGTGCCTGTGCAATCAGTCATAATGTGTGTGCATGCTCAGGTAGTAGTGGCTGGAGGTGGCAGGTAAAGTTTACAGGGTCTCCAGAGAAGCTGATAAATGGAGCAGGGGCTTCTCCTTCGCCTGTCTCTTCCATCCTGCCTCCTTTACTCTGACGGTTGTTCCCAGAGTGTCCAGGAAGAGGCAGCAAGTTAGTGGGACTAGGTCTGCTGCCCTGAGGCTCCTGAAACTTGGCCAGAAAACAAACCAAAAAAAAAAGTGTGTATGTGTGTGAAAGATTGGTCCGGCTCATTAATCTAACTCAGTCATGGTTTTCCTTCCATTCACTTCCACTGTAATGCTCTACATTTTGTAATTATTGCTGGTAATGCTCCTGTCAGGATTTCTATGAGGCTTATTTTTTAGGCCCCCACAAAAACAACCAATAATTCATGTAAAGTGACACCGTGGCCTTTTCTGACAGACTCCCTCACCACGATGAAGGGAGACACCCTATGGATTAAAACTATAATTACATGCAGAAATACAGTCTGATACCAGAAAGATGAATTTCATTTCATTTTTTCTTGAAATTTCTTGTATGAAGCTTTGTTATTTTTTTTAACTTTTTGTTTCTTTTATTTATATGTTACCATCGGATGACAACAAAGTTAGGAATTTTCCAAATTTACACATAGTGGCTTTAATGTTGCCCAGGATCAACCCAATAATAAGACAACATGAGACCAAATGTAGGCTACAGCCTCATATTTATTCACAGTATTCCATCTATATGTATTATAAATCAGCGGCACAATTTATTTACCTTCAAAGATTGTTCAATGATCGGATTGATGTGATTTCCTTTTTATTTTTGTAAAGTTGTATGTTGTGGTGGGAGCACCGTCGTTCTGCTTGTGTGACTGGCGGCCCCGATGATGTGACAGTCTTTGGCCGGGTCGAGGCTTGACTCTGGCAGCTGTGTTTCCTTGTCTGAGTGGATGCCTCTCACCAGCACACCGCCTCACTCCTGCTCTCCCCCTCTTGTGTTTCCCCTCCTTTTCTATCCCTCACAACCTAACAACTTCTCCTCTACCTTCTGTATGGATGCTGTTTTCTAACTCTCCTCTCTTTTTTTTTTCTTTTCTTCTTGCTTTTTGCCTCCCCTCCCTCCCCTCCCTCTCTCCTCTGTCTGCAGTAGAGTGATGGTGTGCTGTGGTCTCCCCACTCAGAGGAATAATATCAGTGGTGTGGGAAAGGTCCAACCTCACATGTCCTGTGCGGCTGAAGGAAGGCTGTGTGAGGTCAGACCTATCCCACACGGCTCGTATTCTTCCCAGCCACGAGACCAGCGGCCTGCCATCCCCCTCCCGTCCTCTTCCTCCTCCTCCTCCTCCTCTCACCATCATTAATCAAATGAAAATGTTCACATCCTGATTTCCATCCCTGTAGACATTGATTTCGCTAATGACCACTTTGATTCTGAGAGTACTGCATGCGTGGTGTCCAGTGTAAGTATTTGCCTGCTTTGGTTTGTGAGTGCTTCAGTCACTGTGATTAAAAAAAAACAAAACGAATAAGTCGTTTCATTTGGCATGGCCTACATGTGTTTGTGTGTGTATATGTGTGGTTATTTCTTTTAGATGTGGTGGTTTCTGTGTGTAAAGTGTGTTTAGGAGCCTTCAGTATGAGGTCTACTCTGCTCTCTCACTCAGAATGGGCTCAACGGGCTGCATCTGGCCTCCAAGGAAGGCCACGTTAAAATGGTGCTGGAGCTGCTCCACAATGGAATCGTCCTGGAGACCACCACAAAGGTAAAAATGTTCTCTAGTGACATATCCTCTTTCCGATCTTTATGCCAGCTTCATATTTAGCCTTGTCTTAGTGTCATAACCTGTGAAGCATTGACATTTGGCATTTATTGCTTATTTATTTATATCAAATATGTATTGTCTTCCTAGATGTTCCTGATTTTAATCTAAGCTTTGGTTTTCAAAGAAAATTGAAAAAAAAAATGTACAAAAATTGCAACCCTGTTTTGTAAAAAGGTGCTTTTTTGTTTGACCAGTTAAACAAAGATAAATAAAGCAGCATTCATCCCTGTAAAGTCAGAATGCAACATGAAACCACTTTGAATACACATGTCGGTGCTCGTTATGACTGTGTGTTGTTATCATGTATCTGTGCTGAAACAGAAAGGGAACACAGCCCTGCACATTGCAGCCCTAGCAGGGCAGGAGCAGGTGGTCACTGAGCTGGTTAACTACGGGGCCAACGTCAACGCTCAGTCCCAGGTGAGACCCGGCCACTCCCGCGTTAACTTTACTGTCTAGTCATTGCAGCAACTATGGCAATTCCATCTGTTAACAAGTGTCTCTGTTCCTATATATCTGTATTTTTTTGTGTTCATCCATGTGCATACATCTGACTGTTACCGTCTTCCTGTCTGTCCTTTTGCTGTGCTTGTGTCTCCTGCGTTGCTGTATGTGTGTGTGTGTGTGTGTGTGTGTGTGTTTCTGTGTGTGTGTCTGTTGTGCGTCTTTCTGAGACAGAAGGGTTTCACTCCACTCTACATGGCCGCACAAGAAAACCATCTAGAGGTTGTGAAGTTTCTTCTGGAGAACGGAGCCAATCAGAGCATTCCAACTGAGGTACTAAAGACTGAGGGACGTAATCTCCCGAATGACTCGGTCCCATCCTCGACGATCCGGACGCCACCGTGTTTCCATCCTGCTTCGTTCTCATAAGCCTCTGTCTTTACACGCCTCTAACATTCTCTCCGTGTGTGAACCGGACTCTTAACGCTCTCCTCTGTGCTGCAGGACGGATTCACTCCTCTCGCCGTGGCTCTTCAGCAGGGACACGAGAATGTCGTCGCCCTGCTCATCAACTACGGCACCAAGGGGAAGGTCCGCCTCCCCGCGCTGCACATTGCAGCACGCAATGACGATACACGCACAGCTGCAGTGCTTCTGCAGAACGATCCTAACCCTGATGTACTCAGCAAGGTAAAGGAGTGTGTGTGGCTGCAGATATGATTGTGTACCTGAAGGAGGTAGAGACATCTGTGTTTGTTGTCCTCAGTACTGGCTGTTTATATTATGCAAAGGTAGTGAGAGTGACACGTACCCAACCTGATGTGTGTATGTGCCCCTGCAGACCGGATTCACACCCCTCCACATCGCTGCACACTATGAAAACTTGAACGTAGCTCAACTGCTGCTTAATAGAGGAGCCAATGTCAACTTCACCCCCAAGGTAGGGAAGAATCGGTGTAGTTGGAAGGTTAATCTCTGTCCTTGCGGTCCGTCCTTGCCCCCCCTCCCCTGCGCCGTCTAAGTGCATCTGTCTCCCTCTGCAGAACGGCATCACTCCTCTGCACATTGCAGCCAGACGAGGGAATGTGATCATGGTCCGACTCCTGCTGGACAGAGGGGCTCAGATCGATGCTAAGACCAAGGTGCATCTATCACACCGTTTCATGAACATCTTTCATTCCTTTTTCCTGCTTCTAATTTGATGCATCATTAACTAAATGATCAACAATCCTCTCTCTCCAGGACGAGCTGACTCCTCTGCACTGTGCAGCCAGAAATGGTCACGTCAGGATTATAGAGATCCTGCTGGACCACGGGGCCCCCATCCAGGCAAAGACCAAGGTAATCCACTTGGGTTTAAGTAAAGTAAATTCTGCACTTGTCTTACAAATGAATTGAACAGTATTTGCAATGAATGATCCATTAGCCAAACAGCTGTAGATCCGTTGTTTGTTTACAAGACAAGCCTCCTGTTTTCAAAGGGATGAGAGAGTCAACACATTTTCTTTCTTTTCCTTTTTTTTTCTTTGCAGAATGGCCTGTCCCCAATCCACATGGCGGCACAGGGGGACCACATGGACTGCATCAAGCAGCTTCTGCAGTACAATGCAGAAATCGATGACATCACACTGGACCACCTTACCCCTCTGCATGTGGCGGCGCACTGTGGCCACCACCGCATGGCCAAAGTACTGCTGGACAAAGGGGCCAAACCCAACTCTCGGGCATTGGTCAGTCACACACACCCGATACATCAATTCAGATGAGGCAAGGTTTGTTTTTGTTTTTTTTGTAGTGATGATAATTGCTTTTCTTTTTTTTTTTACAGAATGGCTTTACTCCTTTGCATATTGCTTGTAAAAAGAACCACATGCGTGTGATGGATCTCCTCCTTAAACACTCTGCATCAATAGAGGCTGTGACTGAGGTGAGGGAAATGGAACGAGCCCACAACAGAAACATCTCACACATTTTATTGAACCTTTATTTATCCAAGATAAATGAGATTTTGAATCTTTTTTTTACTGGAGAGTCCTGGCCACGATGTATAATTTGCGTGCCAGACCATTTGTAATATTCTTCGTCTCTTCTGGACAGTCTGGCCTGACCCCCTTACATGTGGCATCATTCATGGGTCATCTCAACATTGTGAAGATCCTGCTGCAGAAAGGAGCTTCCCCCAGCGCCTCCAATGTGGTGAGTTTTCTTCTGAAATCTCAAGCAAACTTCAACCAACTCACCTCTACACTAATGATGTTGTTGTTACAACTCTGAGTGTTGTGTTGTCTTTCTGTGCACGAGTAGAAAGTGGAGACTCCTCTTCATATGGCGTCCCGGGCAGGACACTACGAAGTGGCAGAGTTTTTACTGCAGAACGCAGCACCGGTGGACGCCAAGGCTAAGGTAGCCATTTCACATACTCCACGTATTGTGCACTCATATAGATTAAATGCTCATTTAAGTGGAATAATGTGACACATTTAAGGATTCATTTAGAAAGTTGGCTCAGCTACTAATCCCTGGCAGAGCTTCCACATACTAATTTCCCCTCCTACACACAACAGCCTCATTTCACACGTAATGTAACAAGTTGAAGGCAGTGGAGAAGCTGAGAAATGAAAACAGCATAAAAAAAAAGTCACGACAGAAGACATTCTCCTGCATTACCTCTTTATTTCATACTTCCTCTCCCCTTCACTGGCCAGGATGACCAAACACCTCTGCATTGTGCTGCTCGGATGGGCCACAAAGAGCTAGTGAAGCTGCTGCTGGAGCACAAAGCCAACCCCAACTCCACCACCACAGCAGGCCACACCCCCCTACACATCGCCGCCCGGGAAGGTCACGTGCAAACCGTACGCATCCTACTGGACATGGAGGCTCAGCAGACCAAGATGACAAAGGTAAAACAACCCACCTGCTTAAAAGTCTTAAAACTGTCATATAAAAGCCGCTTACCCAACCTAATGTTGTGTCCACTTCTTCGTTGGTGCCTCTGTAGAAAGGCTTCACACCGCTCCATGTGGCCTCTAAGTACGGCAAAGTGGATGTAGCAGAGCTGTTGTTGGAGAGAGGAGCCAACCCTAATGCTGCTGGGAAGGTAGGAGAAACCAAAAGGGGCTTGACTTTATGGAAAAGGATCTCCCACAGTCTGACTCTTGATTCTGTTTTTGCAGAACGGCCTGACTCCGCTGCATGTTGCCGTTCATCACAACAACCTGGATGTTGTCAACTTGCTTGTCAGTAAGGGAGGGTCGCCGCATAGTGCAGCCAGGGTAAATAAACACGAGAGATGCACGCAAGTCCACACATCATTCATGCTAAATGACCCAGTTTTTCTGACCCCGACTCGTATCTGTGCTCCAGAACGGCTACACCGCCCTCCACATAGCATCCAAGCAGAACCAGGTGGAGGTCGCTAACAGCCTGCTGCAGTACGGAGCCTCGGCCAATGCCGAGTCACTGCAGGGTGTCACCCCTCTCCACCTGGCCTCGCAGGAAGGAAGGCCCGACATGGTCTCCCTGCTCATCTCCAAACAGGCCAATGTCAACCTTGGAAACAAGGCAAGAAACACATGATTAAAGGAAGACAGAACGAATTTGGTCAATTCAAAGTAAAAAAAAAGAGGCAACGTGGTGTTCTGTGTTTGACTTTTGTCTTCTGAATGTGTTTCCCCCAGAGTGGATTAACCCCACTCCATCTGGTAGCACAGGAGGGACATGTTGGCATTGCAGATATCTTGGTGAAGCAAGGGGCTTCGGTCTACGCTGCCACGCGGGTAAGACCTTTCAGTCTCATGGCTAACTGTTGCAGGACTATCAAAGCCCTATCAGTGTAGAGGCTACTTGTGCCATCTACTTTGAGCCATAGCAGATCCTGTCTAAGTGCTGTAGCAGAAATAGTCACATGTTCTCATCGCAGAGGGTGTTATCATCAAAACATGACCGACCCATAAGGGGTTCAGAGACTTCGAGTGCTTAGAGCTGCTCTAACCTTTCACAATAATATATATATGTAATTATTTCACTAAAGCATCAGTAAAGTATTATCTTTATTCATAATATTATTACATCTGAATATGCGAAGAAGGTAAAAAGTACTATATTTCTCCCTGAATTGTAAGTAAAAGTATAAATGGAATCACTCAAGTACAAGTACCGTAACGATGTACCCGAGTACTTTGAGTGAATGCACTTCGTTACTTTCCACCACTGATTGTGGAGCTCTTGTATTGGAAGTTATCATAATGTCAACGTGTTATTATTAGTATTATGTGTATTGTTCCTATCCTGTACACAAGATATAATTGCATCCTCTCTTGTTAATTCCTAAATTGCATGCTGAATGCAGTGATAAAAATGAGCAAAAATTATACTGTGTGAGTTGAAGTCATTTGATAATATAATACTCATGAGTGATTTGATAAAGAATCCACATAATCTCTTCAAATTAGAAGGTCGTTAAGGCACTTAAGTTACGCGGCTGCTGTGTGTTTAAGACTTTTTCCCCCCCTCTGTCATTGGTAGATGGGTTACACACCTCTTCATGTAGGGTGTCACTATGGCAACATCAAGATGGTGAAGTTCCTCCTGCAGCAACAGGCCAATGTCAACAGCAAAACAAGGGTGAGTGCCTCCCACTGGTTTGAGATAAAACTACAATTAGTCAGGGCGTACTGTCTCTGATTCATTCATCAGGAAATACAATTACAGTCCATTAAACAGGTGAAAGCACCGTGCTGCAGGGTTCTCCGAGGTGGAAGCTGTTAAAATGCTTTACTGGAAGGAGGACATTTACTGCACGTACTGTATAAGCATCGGAGAGACTGAGATGAAATGTTATTAGTAGAATACCGGTAGTATATAATAGAAATGCAATATTATAGAATATAGTATAGAATAGTATTTTTCTTGTTTTTGTCTGTAAAAATGTCAAATAATAGCAAAACAATGGCAGAAGCTTTTTTTTGCCATTTTTCATTTTAAAATGGACTTCAACGATTGACCTATTATTTAAATGGCTGCTGATTCATTTCGTTGCTTGTTAAACCAGCCATACTTCAGAATTCAGGAATCTTATTTTATCTCAAAGGCATTATTTTGATGCATCTTAGATCTCTTTTGTACTTTAAATGAGGGAGAATACATGTCCTCTCTCCTCCAGCTTGGTTACACTCCTCTGCACCAGGCGGCCCAGCAGGGACACACAGACATTGTGACGCTGTTGCTGAAACATGGAGCTCAGCCCAACGAGACAACAACAGTGAGCATGAACGCACCCCGTCTTCATCCAAACGACTAATTGAGTAATGAAGTACTGCAATCTGACGAATCTGCTCCCCTCTGTCCGGTAGAACGGTACGTCAGCCCTGGCCATTGCCAAGAGGTTGGGCTACATCTCCGTGATTGACGTCCTGAAGCTTGTCACTGAGGAAACGGTTTCCATGGTGAGTAGTTGCCGTCTGGATGCGGCGCTGGCATTATGTGTGCGTGATACTCGCAGGGAAATGAGAAGTTCACACTCGTTGGTTCTTCCTCTCCCTTCTGTGCAGACGACCACGGAGAAACATCGCATGAGTTTCCCAGAGACGGTGGATGAGATACTGGACGTGTCTGAGGATGAAGGTAGAGAACTACGATTATTCTTAGTCGTATGAAAGAGCCGGAAAACGATGCTTACTCGACTACGCCGAGTTTACCTTTACTTCTTGTTTATGAGGCTGATTTCGATGTTTCATCTGGTCACATAAATATTCATTTTTTTCCAATTCCCTTTGCCCTTTTTTAGGGATTGCTCAGCTAACATTAGGTATGAATGACTCTTTCTATCTTTGTGCGGCATTCATAGGTGGTTGTATTAAAGTGTGTGGCTCCATTTCAAGCTCGCTCTCTGAATATTTACCTCTCTCCCTCTCTCTCTCTCTTGCGTTCCCTCTGTAGTGGTGCTCACTGTGATAGTGGCTCTGGTTTCTCATTGGCATGCACCCATAGCACCCATGTCTGTAACCTTTATATGTCCCTTCAATAACACCCTCATTCTCTAACTCCCCAGGTATCTTTTTTTTCCTCCATGATATGACGGCAGTGACAGTTATGGCCGATACAAATGCATCACGCCTTATTAATCACAATCAGAAAGGAGTTTATTGCCAAGTAGGTTTTCACATAGAAGGAATTTGCCTTTGTGTTCAGTGCGCACAATAATTACAAAGAATAAACAAGAAGCAATACTGCATACATCCATTTTAAGAAATACTATAAATTTATCTGTTTCCATCGTGGTGTCGATCATGTATCACAAACCTGTGAGTGACTGTAATCAAAGTTTTTGTTTTAACAGTCGATCATATCACTTCTTGTATCTGAAAGGAGTGATGATCAATCTCACCCTTGTGATGCCGGATGTGTCCATAGGGAGTTGGTCAACACCAAAAACAGGAATGGGGAGTGAATGTTGGACTGAAAATATCGCTCTGTGTCTTCTGGTTGTGTGAATGTTTACCCTGTCCACTTAAAGTGATTTCTGTTGCCCCTCAAAAACCGCTTATTGCAGGTTTATCTCATCCCGCCTGACGTTTACGGCACATATTATGTCTTGACATTTTAGTACCTGATAATTTAAGTGTCAGTTTGTCACCTTTGCTCAAAATAAAGAACCAAGACGCCGTCTTAAAGACGTGCATCTCATATCCACCACGGTGAAATGATATTGGCAGGTTATGTGATGTGCACACACTCCGCCCACACGTCGGTGAAAACATGCACGAGCCGGAGAACATCCAGGACAAGGGCGGACTCGGATGAACCTGTGGGAAGAGCACTCGCAGAGTCAAACATAGTGGAATGACACCTACGACATCACTTTGGCTCTCGACCGCTGACCGACCGCCCACTCGCACACTCACACACACACACACACACACACACACCACACACACAGAAGCTGCGCTCATAAATAAATACATGCAGAAGACTCACATTTGGTGAATTCTCACAAAGTCCCATGTGTGTTTGGGGGGTCAGTAACCCACCTCTGCTCACATGAACATACACTGTATTTTTTACAGCTTGTACGTTGGTGTGTGTGTGTGTGTGTGTGTGTGTGTGTGTGTGTGTGAGAGAGAGCAAGTCTCCTCATGCATTGCTCTCTGAGGCAGTTTATCTTCCAGTTCAATAACAATTTATTCACTAAACAAGACATTTTTGGAATGAGATTATGCTGATGCGTGGACATGGTGCATCTATAATGCTGTTGTCTCTAACTGAGATGTCATGTTTTTTTAACTCCGGGCTACATTTGTACTGTCTCCTCTAGTAATGCATTACGGTTCTGAATGAAAAGTCTCAGATTCAGCTGCCTTTGACTTCTGCTGTATTGATCCTGTCCTCATACCTGATTTTAATACGTTTCTAGCGTACGGTAGAAGCGGCTGCATTCAAGCTTGTGTGATTAGCAGTAAAGCGTGTTCAGAGCATCCTCATCAATGTCCCATCTCACCAGTCTAACATCTGAATCACAGAGCCATCTCCTACAGTCTAACCCCTCCTAACCCGCTGGTTGACATTCTTGTTTTCTTCTCTCTCTCTCTCTCTCTTGTGCTGTTTCACCAACCTGACCACTTCGCTCTCTTTGGCATGTTGTTCTCTGAAGGAGAGGAGCTCTTGGGGACAGAAGGGGCCAGGTACATGAAGATGGATGACATGAAAGACCATGATGACGATTTCCTCTCCCCCAAGAAATCACTGGAGTACGAGAGAGGGCTGGGCACAGCGTAAGGGGGGCTGGGTGGGGGAAAGAGGCGAGAGAGCCAAGCTGGTAGCCACAAGCTAAATAGGTGGATGGGTAAAGGGGGATGCACCATAGACACCCACTAAACACCAGGGATGAGCACTTGGGAGGAGATGTAAAGAAACTTTATCGATCTAACTTGTGCTTTTCTCCTTTCGTACAACAGGAATTACTCGCCGGCCATACCCAGAATCCCCAGGGTCTCTCCGGAGACCGTCATCCTCAAGGAACATGAGATGGATCAGGTACTGTACAGTATTGAATTTCCCATAATCCAACATCATAACAACTTTTTTAGACGTCTTTTTGACCTTCCTTGGATGCTTATCATAAAAACTTCAAAATTCAATATTGTAACATAAAATGTTATTTGTACATGAGAATCCCTCCTCAACCGTTATTTGAAGGTTAATGATGCACCTTCTCCATGTCCACTGTAAAAAAAAAAAAAAAGCACTTTAAACATGAGTACATCAGCACAGTCTGTCACCGTAGGCCTCTCCACATCATCGCCATTAAAGAGATGATAGCATAAGAAATATTTAAACACTGTGCTGTCTCTCTGTCCGTTGTAGCAACACACTCCACTTCCACTGCCCAAAGAATATGATGACGACTCACTGATTCCCAGCAGCCCGGCAACGGAGACGTCAGACAATGTCAGCCCGGTCGCCAGTCCCATACATACAGGGTCAGCAAAACCTTTCACTCCACTGGATCACCGGCTCTCTATTTAATATCTGATCTGGCTGCTAATCTCTTTTTTTTTCTGATAACAGGTTCCTGGTCAGTTTCATGGTAGATGCTCGTGGCGGCTCAATGCGAGGCAGCAGGCACAACGGTCTGCGTGTCATCATACCGCCGCGGACCTGTGCGGCGCCCACCCGCATCACCTGCCGCCTGGTGAAGCCGCAGAAGCTGACCAGCCCCCCTCCTCTGGTGGAGGGGGAGGGGCTGGCCAGCAGGATCATCTCCCTGGGGCCAGCTGGGATGCAGTTCCTGGGGTGAGGAAGCCATTTTTTAAATGTGTTATTATTATTTTAATAAAAAAGTCATGTGTTCATGTATGATTTTTCTGTGTGGCAGACCAGTGATAGTGGAGATCCCCCACTTTGCTGCTCTGGGTCGTGGTGACCGGGAGCTGGTGGTGCTGAGGAGCGAGAACGGCTCCGTCTGGAAAGAACATCGTAACCGCTATGGCGACGAGGTGCTAGAAACAATCCTCAACGGGATGGATGAGGGTAAGAGTTCAAACGCTGGATCTCAGGCTGACACTCAAACGTGTCACCGGCTCGTGTTAACAACCCCCCTCCCCTCTCGTCCCCCCAGAATTAGAAAGTCAAGAGGAGCTTGGGAAGAAGCGAATCCGTCGCATCATCTCCACCGACTTCCCCCTTTACTTTGCTGTTGTGTCACGAGTCCAGCAAGAGAGTGACCTGATCGGACCAGAAGGAGGCTCGCTGACAAGTAAACTGGTGCCGTTGGTCCAGGCCTCGTTTCCTGAGACGGCGGTCACCAAACGCGTCCGCCTGGGGCTGCAGGTGAGATGGGACGATCAGGAGAAGGAAGGAGAAGAAAGACAGAATCGTTAGTGCCTGTGTTGCCTGAAAAAAAAAAAAAAAAAAGCATGTTCTATGTACGTTGACCTTGGAATGACCTGATCATATCAGCACTTGTGCCAAGTTTTTCTTGATTTAATTTTGTGTTGTTTGATTTTGCTTTTTTCACCTTTTTATTTCACATGCATGCACTTGGCACCTTTATGCAACTGTGGACTGCATCTAGTGCTGATATGTTATTGTTTGTTTTATCTTGATGTCTTTCTCACTCTATATGTATTTATGTCACTGGCAAACGTCCTGTATTTACTATATTTAACACATTCATTTGAGATGAATAAGTATAGTCCGTTAAACACAACTTAATGGAAAACCTTTTGCATTCTTGCAAAAAATAGTGCTTGAGTTTATACTTTGTACTAATTTTTGGTCTCATGGATGTCTGGAAAATGTGCTAATCTTCTTTTTAGAGGAACTGGAGTGTTCTGCATGAAAAAGGCCGACACTTAGTTTTATAAGCTTTTGAATCTACAGCTACACCCTTAAGGTCTTGGTATTTTATGAAACAGACAGAATGAGAAGCCTTCACCATCTAATGCACCAACATGCTGTTAAAATAAATAACATTAGACCACATAACATTTATTTATTAAGTACATTGAATGTTATACTTTCTTCCTTCCATAATTCTTTGCATTGAATGTTTTTTTTTTAATATGAATGCACCATTTTCTTCATATTTACAGACTTGGAATTTCAAGGCTCCATTTGCACACAATTTCATTTTAACAGGGTAAAAATCCCCACATTTATCAGTCTGGTTTCCAGTGTGTACGTTTCATTGCAGCTCTAGATTGCGATTGAATTAATCCCCATTTCTAACAAAATATTCAAATTTTAAGAAATAAAATCCCAAATCCTTTATGAATGTGTAGATCAGCATCTTATGAATTGTATCAGATGGAAACGTGTGCTTCCAAAGTCAGAATGTGTCTGTGAGTAAACCAGAATGAAAGCTAGATAAAGTATTAATGGACCTTCAGCAGCATGTTTTGGTTCAACAGCTGTCCTTCAGACACATGAACCCAAGATAAAAATGTCTTGTGAACATGCTACCACACATGCCGTAACCTCTACGATGAAACTAGTGAACGTAACTGAATGTAAACTAAAAATAGATCTTGTTAAATTTTCTATTAACATATTTTTTTAGGAACATATCTATTTAACTTGAATGATGCTGTAGTAACCGTGTCATGAATGGCCTTGTGAAAACCCACAGTGCCTTTTCTGTGATATCCATTTTGTATTAATGATTGTAAAAGCTTCATGTTAACACACATTGTTACATTTTACAATAAAAAAAGTTAAGTCCTACAACCACTTTGTGTTTCTATTGTCTTTCCAAATGTGTTGTTTAAACCAGGAGGTATTTAATTCACTGTTGACTTCTCTCTCTCTCTCCTCTCTTCTCTTCACTTTTTAATTTTCCCATATTCGGTTGTCTTTTACACTTTTTTCCCATCATCCCTCTCCCGTTGTCTCATTCTACCTGCTCTCCTGTTAACATCATTTTTTGTATCTCCCTTGCCTGTTCATATGTCTGTCAAATTCCCCTTTTTTCCCTTCTACCATATCATTTTCCTACCCTTCTCTCCATCATTTACTTTCCGCCTCAGGCTCAGCCAGTTCCAGATGAGCTGGTTGCGAAGCTGCTGGGGAACCAGGCAAACTTCAGCCCCGTGGTCACCGTGGAGCCTCGGCGGCGTAAGTTCCACCGGCCCATTGGCCTGCGTATCCCTCTGCCCCCGTCCTGGAGAGACAGCCCGCGAGACTCCGGGGAGGGCGACACCACCAGTCTGCGTCTGCTTTGCTCTGTCATAGGTACTGCATGCCGCGACTGGGACGAAAGATGTCAGTGGATGGTTTAAATAAAAAGAAGTATCTGTTCTTACTTGAGGTTTGCTAAAGCCAGATTAACCAGAGTGTCATTCTATCTGATTCCCAGGCGGCACAGCTCCAGCCCAATGGGAAGACATTACTGGCACCACCAAGCTTATGTATGCTAAGGACTGTGCCAGCTTCACGACCAATGTTTCAGCAAGGTAAGTTCAGTCATAACACATGAAGTTTAAATAGAAGTATTGCCATCGCCCATCATTCTAGCAAGTAGCTAGACCAGAGGTCTTCAAGGTTTATAGTGACATCGTGAAAAATTGTTGCTTATGAAACCGGGCCAATGTGTACTACCATGTATAAAAGTACTTTAATGATGTATGTATACAATGCTAAGCCATTCAAATAATGATTGTTGACAGATTAATATATTTGTAGGACATATTTTAATTCTATATTGGCATTTCTACATCCCAATTTCACATCATAACATTTAAAAAATAGGAGGCTCTATATTTATTATAGGGTGTAATTGCGTAAATGTGTATTTTTGGAGATACTAAATTTTTTGGAAGAAAAACAGTTTGGGATCAAATCATTTCAGGGACCACCTGCAATAACGCTGCCGACCCCCTAGGGGTCCCGTACCCCCTGTTGAAGATCTCTGAGCTGGACGGTTTTATGTCCAACGCTGTGATTTCGTGTCGTTGTCCCCTCTCAGATTCTGGCTGGCAGACTGTCCCCGGACAGCCGAGGCCTGTCTCTTTTGCCAACCTGCTCTACAGAGAGCTGTCAGCTGTTCCCTACATGGCCAAGTTTGTTGTGTTTGCGAAGATGAACGAGCTGCGGGAGGGCCGCCTGCGCTGCTACTGCATGACCGACGATAAGATGGATAAAACCTTGGAGCAGCACGAGAACTTCACGGAGGTGGCTCGCAGCAGAGACATAGAGGTCAGTTCAGAGTCGAGGTCGGTGCCTCACACTCATGAAATTACACCGAAGGCTAATGTGTCCCATATCGCAGGTGATGGAGGGAATGCCGCTTCACCTGGAGTGTTCAGGGAATCTGGTGCCCGTGAGGAAGGCCACCCAGCAGCCTCGCTGCTTCAGCTTCCAGGCCTTCAGAGATAACCGACTTCCTGTCTCCGTTAAGGTATCGCCATCTCTTATAGATCTCTCTTCAGTTTTACCACGAACAAAGACACACACACACACACACACATGTTATACATGCATGTGCCTTCATGGCTTTCCTTGTGTGTATCAGGTGAGAGACAGCAGTAAAGAGCACACTGGATTTCTGTCTTTCCTGCGCAAGTCCACCAAGTACGAGGACAGCCAGCATGTGCTGTGTAACCTCAACATCACCATGCCTCCGTGTATCAAGGTAAAGCTCTTCACACGTGTACGTGTCTGTTTAGTTCTCCTCATTTTCCCTGAGATGACATCAGCGTTGCTTGCTTTTGACTGGCAGGTCGTTGGAAGTGAAGACCGAAGGCGAACTCTGACCCCGCTGGCTTTAAGAGAAAGATACAGCGCCCTAAATGAACCTGCTATGGGTAGGAGGCACTCACTCTCCCACTTGTGAATCATTGGATCACTTCTTTTTCCCTTCTTGTGATGATGATATAATCATATAATAGTGTGATGAAGAATGTGATCGTTTTCCAACACACTACTTCATCTCCATCTCATGATTGAGAAATCCCCACTTCAAGAGCAATAATAATAGTAATAACTGTACATTTAACCTGGTCAGATGCTAAATAGCCAGTGATGGTGTGGTTTGTGCAGCATCGATGAGTGCCATGGAGAGGACGGAGTTGAAGATGGCTGTGATTGCAGAGCAGTTGGGACTGAGCTGGGCCGGTGAGTGAAATACGAACATACTGGATCCCTTTTTATACGTTGACAGGCATCCATGTTTACCTTATGTCCGACAAGCTTGCCTAGCTCTCTGCTGATTAAGATCTAACATGGCTGACGGCCAATGAAACTAATTATTTCCTGTTTTCCTGCCAAGAGCCGTCGCTGTTTGTTCTGCCTCTGCTGGATGGAGCCACTGTGAAGCACAGTGTCGTTTCCAGACTGTGTGGGTCAAATTTGATAGAAATTATTCCCTCCACTCACTTGATCGTCGCTGTCCCGTTTGCCACACAGAGTTGGCACGCGAACTCCAGCTCAGCGTGGACGACATCAATAAGATCCGCGTGGAGAATCCCAACTCGCTGCTGGAGCAGAGCTCAGCGCTGCTCAACCTGTGGGCCACCCGCGAGGGCAAGAGGGCCAAGAGTGAGTACAAATGAGGGCCGGGATTGCTGTGAAGTTCTCTCATCCCCTTGTGTCTTTATGATACTCTTTATTCAAGTCAGAATGTTGTTGTAATGGTGCTGCTGTTTGTCCTGGGGAACCCCCTTCCCCATCTTCTCTTTTGTCCTCGTCTGCTTGTGTCTTCGCTGCAGTGGAGAGCTTGTACGCGGCTCTGAAGAGCATTGACCGTTTGGACATAGTCAACATGTTGGAGGGCCAGCCGCCTCAGACTACCAGACAAGGCGCCCGTGATTTCACCAGACGCCGCCACGAGAGAGACAACTCCTCCCCTGGTATGACCAATGGTAAGTTCCCTCCCCCAAATCCCACAATGCAGCCCCTTCCCTGTGTCTTTTTGCCTTGACCCCCGAGCCATCTTTCCAATAAACATACCCCCTCCCCGATCCCTACAACCCCATGAAGGCAAAGGAAGTGTGTGTCCCCTCTGAATTTTCTCCGCTGTCCCCATGTCTTTCTGATTTATTCCCCGTGATGCTGTTGTGTATGAAAGCTGCCACAAACGTCAAACCTTTGCAGGACTTTACCCCGGCAACATGCAGAGGGACTCAGGACACTCCTCCTGTGCTACGACCTCCATAGTGCCGTTGGTTATTATACCTACATTTCTCTGTGTTTAAAGTCAATGTGATGGAAAGTAGAGTGAAGTATTCAAAAGGAAATGATTAAATGATGTACCTCCAGTTTGCAGGCGACCCATTACCGAATAGCCTTTGAGCAAAACACTCCACATAGAGATAAATAAACTATCCATTCATTAATAGTTATTGTTGACATTGTTGTTATTTTGTGTTCTCCTGTCAAATAATTTGATTAGTCATTATTTGATTAACATATAAGAGGGCCAACACATTGTCATACATGATCAGTCCACGTAGATCATACTGTAAGTATAGCCTAGCTTAACTGACTCCCTTACTAATTGTCAGTCCTCAGTCTTTTACTCCTTTTCCTCATGGTTTTCCTTCACACATGCATACCCTACATCTTATTGACTCCATTTTCACCTCTGGACTGGCGTGAGCTCCCCATCTTACTGGACTGGTTTTCTCCTCGCTGTATCGAGTGCAGATGACGAGTCAGTCTGACAGGTGACAGGTCCTATTCTGTGAAAACTGGAGCAATACTCAAGAGATGTAACAATGCATAGAGATACAACCATGAGGGGTTCAAAGGGTGAAAAGGGAGATGTTCAGATCACAGCTGCAGTGAATCTGATAACCATGTATCTGTCTTGTCTGTGTATCTGTCTGGCTACCTGCCTCCCAAAGGCCGTTCCCGCTTTGGCGTTCCCGCGTAAAACGTTGTGCCACTTTGAATACCTGGATATTGTGTCTTCTGCTTCTCTCACAATGATCACAGTGACAGATTTCACGAGGTTTATGATTTACTGTCCCCGTTAAGTGCGTCCTAAAGGAACAGTGACCAAGTGGAGGACCAAAACTGACTTTTGAGACAATAAATAAAATGAGTCAATGAAAGAAAACATGCAAATCCATTAAAAATAAGTATTTAAATGACTCAAAAGTAAAAAAAAAAAAAAAAAAAATGAAAATGAAAATAAAAATCAGGCCACATCTTTAATTAAATGTTGTGGACAAAAATGTATTTATATTTCAATTTTATTGTGAATTAGATTTATATATTCATTTTAAGTGGTTGATTTATTTTTCAATTATTTTTCATAGATTAATTACATCATTTCATATCAAACAAATATGCTAAATTGCTTTCTTACTGAAGACAATCGTAACCACTGTCATGTCTGTGCAGTAAATATGAAGTTGCTGCTCCAGTAAGCAGCCGATTGGCTTAGCTTAGCATGAAGACTGGAAACGAGGAAGCTGGTTTCCTGGAAACAAGTCACTGTGCTCTGATTAGTGAACAGTAGAGGTGCTGGGATGAGGATGTTTTAACTTCGGACAGAGCCAGGCTGTTTCCAGTCTTTATGCTAAGCTAAGCCGACTGGCTGCTATAGCGGCAGCTTCGTATTTGCTCTACAAGGATGAAGGTGGCATCAGTTTTCTAGCCCATCTGCAAAAAAAGAAGCTAATACGCATATATCCCTAAATGTGGAACTGCTCCTTAAAGTCAGCTTCAGTCCTCCATACAAATAAGTCGATTTATTATTATTAAAATAGTGTTGTTTTTTTGTTTTCTGGCAATATATTGGCTAGGATAGAGGAATCAGCTCTACTGCGGTCTATCCTTCTCTGTCTTTATCTGTCTTCCCTTCTTTATGTCAGAACAATGCCTGTAGGATTTTACTTATGTATTGTCCTAATAGTTATAGTGCACCTCTATTGTAGGTAAGCACATTCTGAAGGGTTTTATCAAGATCATTTCCAGGTTAGCAGAGATATAGAGAGATATTCTTTCAGACTGTGATTAGAGGAAACATAAATTCTCTCTGCCTGTGGCTGCATGGGGGGTAGTTGGAGTCTCTGTAGGGCTCATGTTGAATGTCCTTTTGGGAGCCCTGTTTTCATTCCCTGTGAATCTGTCCCTCTCTCTATGTTTCTCTGGACATGTCATCTGCAGCCTAGCTGCCCTACTCTTCCTCCTTCTCACTCCTCTCCGAACTCTGACCTCATGCCAACCTCATGTTGACCTCTGACCCACATCTTTTATCTTTTTTTTTTTTTTTTTTTTGCGACTAGTCGTGCATTTTTCTTTATTTTTGTGCTCTTGAAACCCCCACTTTTTTTAAGTGTCCGCTCTGTGACCGATACCCCTCACACAGACTGTGTACTCAGCACCCACTGGGAGGGGGGAGGTGACCCTCGTTTCTCTCTCGCTCTCTCTCTGTCTGTGACCATCACCCTTTTTTATATTCCTCTTGCTGCCCCTCTTTTCTCTTTCCCCCTCTCTGTCCTTTTTCTCTTTTCCCATCCCTTCTCTCCCTGCCCTCCTGCCTGTCTGCATGTTGCATGAGGCTGACTTTCACCGCTCATCTCCCCCCTGTGTGTGCATGGAGACACTGGGGCGAAGGGCCTGGAGTATCACTGGCCTGTTGGAGATGACGACTCAAACGCTGCATCAGCCCTTAATGCTGCTTGACCAACAGACATGCGTTCTTGCATGGCATGCATACTGAGAATGCCCCTACAGTCTGTCTCTCCCTCCTCAGTGATCCGTCCCAGGGGGGGGTAAAAAAGGCTACAAACCTTTTTTTGTGAAATGTGACAGTTCATGTATGAATGTTGTGGTTGTTTTGTATGTCACTGATTCTATGTATATTGTGTCCATCTGAAGATAAGTTATTTTGTGTGGAAAAATATGTTTTCAGTGTCTTTGTGAGTGTTGTCTGAGGGTCAATTTGATATTGTTCCTCCCCGTGTTGTGAATCTGCTTATTGTTTAATGTGAACTCATCTATCGGTCTAAGTGTATCACTGTGAGCATCTTCATGTGTGTTTTAAGTACTCTTAAGTGTTTTGTCTCCTCCATTATACATGTGTATATCAGTGTTTAAGATTATGGAGAAAATTAGTATTTTTCCTTTACATGTATTTTTATGTGAGCTTCACTGCTTTTAATCTGGGGCATCCAGCAATCATTTTTCATACTTTACACTTATTTTCCATACCTCTTTCTTTCACTAGCATTGCCTTATCCTCTAACATGGTGAGAGAGGACTGACCAACTCTTTACACAGTACTGAATACAATGATCGTTCCCTAATTTATTGAAAACAAACATGTTGTAGTCTGTGTGCAATCATCAAAAACAGAGACAATAATAAGCGTAAAATAACACATTATGTTCAAGCTTCACATCTTGATGAAGTATATTTCATAAACAGTATATTTCATAGACTACCTCTATATTTCCAGTACACACACCTGATCCCGCGCCTCATTTACATGCAAGAGTAATGTGTGTATTTGCTGCCCATTTAATTATAATTTTTTTCTCATAGTCTACGTTGCCCTAATAATACAGTAAGTTATAACTATGAAGGACAAAAGACTCCAGAATCAAAGTCAATGATGTTTTACAGGCCATTTTTGTCTTTTTACTGCATACACCATACACAATAAATATATATTTATATATATATTTATGATTGCTATTTCTATAGACAACAGACAGCAGTTGAGAGAGAAAGTAGGACAAGAGGTCCTTCTGGCCGCTTGGTGTCACAAATATCTCCTGCACCCTCAGCAGAACTAAACAACAGCACTGCCAACCATGAATCAAGTTACATCCTGCAGCTCTGCACAGCTTCCTCGTCACTATACAGTCTACACAAACAGTCTGTCTCTCTCTGTCTCTGGCTCTGTCTCTCTGTCTCTCTGTCTCTCTCTCATTGCTCTTATCTACAAACTGTATGGCTCTGCACTACATCTCCTGTTTCATCCTCCGGTTAATAAACTTCCTGATAACACACCCCCTAATGTTACAGTCATAGTGCCGCTCACACTTTGCTTTACCTACATTGCAATTCATCAACACTTTTACATAACCTATTCACCTAGTAATTTATTGAATAATTAATTGACAAAAGGCAGATTCTATGTATAGTAGAAGAGCCTTCTCTGTAGTCTTTAACAGGGATTTTTTATTTATTATCTCAATAAAAAAACATTCCTGCTGCCTTGACATTGTGCTCAATCATGACAGGTCTGCCTTTTTGTATTATTACAAAGGGTTATCAAGACAGTTGAAGGAGTGACCTGAGTCCACAGCACATTAACGGTGTGCAGCTGTTCTAATGATATAATAGCACTTGTGTGACGTTCACAACGGAAGGAAAATCAAGTCTACTGTCGATGTGTTTGCCGTAATATCAGTACTATATGTTTATATAGCTGTGTTATATTAAAATGCGTGTCAATGAGAGAGCAAGCAGCTGTGTGGAATGAGCTGGTGTGTGTGTGTGTGTGTGTGTGTGTGTGTGTGGAGGGAATGAGATTGCCTGCGTGCATGCTATCCAGCCTGACAACGATAATAACCTGCCTGTTTTTTCTTTGAGTGGGTTTGAATGCATGCTTATCCAGTAGAGTGTGAGTGTATGCGTGTGACACGGAGAGTGAGCGTGTGTGTGTTTATGGCATGTGTATGTGTGATAAAGTGTGTCCCTGCTGGACAGGTGTGTGTCCCAGCCCCCCCAGGTTGGGGGGGTGCGGCGGCAGTAATCCCTGCAGGTGGCAGCCAGCAGAGCAGCATCAGTCACTGCTGGATCCAAACCAAAGTGTCAGTCTCTCAGTCCGTCCGGCTGTGTCTGCTGCTGCTACCGCTGCTGCTCTCACAGTCAGCGCTGGCTGATCGAGCTTGACAAACCCTTCTGAAACCTTCCCTCGCTCTCTTGTCCTCCTTGCACCTTTTTTTTCTAGCTCCTATTGTCTTGGCCCCCTCCCCTCCCTCCTTCCCCACTCCTCTCCCATTTGTCCCTTCAGCCTCCTCTACTGCCCCCCCCCTAGCAGGGACACTTACCCCCTCCCGGGGTCCCGGTGCTGTGGGGGTGAGGTGGGGAGCGAGGCGGGGGGCCGGGTGTCAGTGTGCCTCTCTCTGTCTCGCTCCAGGTTATGGGCTCGCGCAGGAAGAGCTTCTCTCGCCGGCCTCCATGCAGTACAGCCTGCCCTCCCCGCTGGGCGCTGAGCCTTACTGGCAGGAAGTTTCCAGCCTGGACTGTGCGCCTATTGCTACCACAGAAGAAGACACCCTCATGGAGATGTCTGATGTGCAGGTGTGGCCCTCAGGCAACAGCCCGTCCCTGGTGCCTGTGGAAGACTCCTCGTTGGAATGCAGCAATGCCGACGATTCAGAAGGTCTTCTGGGGCTGCCGTATGGAAGTCTGGGTCGGCCGGCTAGTCAGGCCAGCGCAGCCAGCGGAGGGGGTGGGGTGCTGAGTGGCTCCATTGAGCTGCCTGAAGATGATTCAGAGATGGGCGTTGACTCACTCAGCACTGCCACGCCAGCCTCACATGGGGGCACCATCGCTGGGATCAATCTTAACGGGCTGAACAATTGTCAGGGGTCAGAGGCAAGTTCGGAGGTATCAGCAGTCACCGGTATTACTGGTGGAGATGGAGCTGGAGGAGGAGGAGGAGGAGGGACAGGCTCAGAGGAAGGGCTTTCTCTTGTTGCAGGACAGCAAAGGGTGTATGCTCGGCTGAGTGAGTCACCTGGTCTGAGCTGTGTTGCAGACCGGAATGGAGACAGGTGAGTCAGACCGCTGTCTGCCTCTCAGGTGACAAAGTCATGATCACACCAACAAAACAATAGAGCTGTGCTAATGTTTCCTTAATCTTTATTGCATGTCAGTTCTTACAGAGGAAGTGATGACTATAGGGTTGTGATACATTGTTTTGGAGTTAGCATGTACGTGTACCACCTCCACATTGATCCGTTCTCTCCTTCCAGGTCAGGTAACGGAGGTGGTGGAGGCTCTTTCCTTTCCTACCTGCAGGAACAGACAGGCCCAGGGTGGATCCCTGTCACTGATCCCACGCAGGCCTGGGTGGGCAGTCAGCCTAAACCCAGGCAGGCCATGGACGCCATGATATCATCAGTGTGTAACGCCGTGGATGGAGATCAGACCCACGTGTCGCAGGAGGCCTTGCTTCAGCCGGTGCGGGACATGGGCCACTCGGAGATCTTGCGGGGGCACTTCAGAGGCACCCAGCCATTTGAGAAGGGTTTGGGCTTCCCGCACAGGGTACCAGAGCTGAGGGCCTGGGACGACGTGCGCCTGAAGGGCCAGGTGAGTGTGTTGGAATCAGTTATACAGATATAACATTTTGTAGGGAGGGATGGACATTTAAAATTCAAATAAACATGAGATTATTCATCCTAAAACACACACAGACACACACACACACACACACACACACACACAGACTTTAGGGCCCAAGATGGGCACAAACAGTCCGGCCAAATATAGCAAACATTCTCAGCGTCTCACTCGTGTTACATGATCCCCGCCCCCAATCATGTCCATGTGTTAACTTTCTGGCACATCACACTGGAAGGGACAATCTCAGGCGTGAAACTGTGAGAGAGCAAAAATAGACGGTTGCTTTTTAGGGCCTTTTTGTGTTCGCTTTTGTATGTGGTTCTTCCATACTGGTGAGGAAAGAGCCCTTTAGTGTGTCTCAGGCACAGCTTTAGCTTTTGGAGCGCTCTGATGCAGTGTGACACTCTTTTGACCAACTTTTTGGAAATGTTTCTACAAGGCCGTGTTGAATATAAATGAAGGATTTGTAGTTAAAGTCCATGAAGGAAGCCAGGGGACAAGTTTCCCGTGCCACAGCATAGCAGAGCCACATTGGAGAAGCCAGAGGTATTTAAAGCCCACAGACCACGTGGTCAGAAAGAGAGAGAGGTAGGAATAGAAGCCTCCCAAGGTTGCTTCTGCTTGGATTTGATGTCATTGAGTTAGTCCTCCTGACCTGACGGTGGGAAGGCGAAGGAATAGACACCCTAGGAAAGGGCCCACTTCCCCCTGCTAATGGAGGACGGACATGAACCGAAAGACAAACGACTAAACCGCTACTGAACCAGTGACGGAAGGCCGCAGGCTGCAGCTGTTGTCTTCTCAGTCGGCTGAGAGAGGCGCTGCGTTGGAAACGCAGTGAAGGCTGAGGGAGTGTATAGTCGAGTGTGTTTGCTGGGGATCAAAGCGGGGCGATGTGGGCCCTGGTGACAGAACTCCTCTTCAGCTTCGTGCTGCTGGCGTTCCTGGTCATCAGCTGTCAGAATGTGCTGCACATAGCCAGCGGCTCCGTGCAGTCCGTGCTCACCTACATGCACGCTCAGCTGGACCGCGAGCTCGGTGAGGTGGAGGGAGTGGCTGATGAAGAGGAGAACGTCACCACGAGAGTGGTCCGCCGCAGAGTCATCCTCAAGGTAGAGAGAGAGAGAGAGGGGACAGTCGAGCAGGGATCTGAAGAAAGGATTTACACACTGGAGAGAGATACTTTTTGGGGAAAGGGTGTAGTGTGTTCGGAGTGATACATGATTTGTTGTGAGGACTATCTAAGGAAACTACATGAGGAAATGTGTGTGATAAAAACTGAATTGCATCAATATGATAATAATAATTCATCTTCCAATTGCTGAGCATATGAGGCTAAATGTATCTTGTGCTGTTAGGGATGTAAATAGATCGTCTTGGGGGAAACAAGTTTGGGCTTGAGTTCTATTAAAAAGCCTTATGGGCTCTTCAGTGTATCTCAGACTCAGTTTGTCGTGTTGACATGTTTTATTCAGGTCTACGTGAGCTGCCCTTGTCCTTGCTTCTCTTTGAGCGTATAAATAGCTCTGTAGACCCGCTGCAAAATATTAGGGGCTATAACAGCATTGTCACGACCATCATGAGCTGTTATTATAAATGCAGCTGAGAAACTCCTCGGATCCCAAACATCTAACCCTGCATACCATCCAAATCTGCTTCTGTGTTTCCAGTTGTTGGAGGGGTTTGTGGCATGCAAACAATCACACTGCATCAGAGCCTGCATTTACTTCACTTAACTTTTTAAGTCATATCTTCCAGTCATTTCATGATGAAGCAAGTACAGTTTATGGTTTCTCAGTAATAAAAATGTGTAAAAATGCGTTTTTCTGTCCGCAGGGTGATGAGGTTGAAGAACTTCCTGGGGAGCACGTAAGCGAGGAACAGTTTACGGATGAACACGGAAACATTGTCACAAAAAAGGTCAGCCACTGCAGCATGTTTTTATACCGTATTCTTAAAACTGGGGTCTAGTAATTGTTTCAACTTATATCAGTGTCGCAGTACTCATTCAGCATCTCTCCGCTAAATGATTATTAAACTAATAATCATTATAAAGTTCATCACATTACATTACACTGTGGATACAATGTCCCCCAAAAAATATAACAGATATTTTTGAAAAGACTAACCGTTTTTTTTTATACTACACCGACTCTGTCTTTTCACTGCCTTATTCCCACTCTCTGCCTCCATCCATCACTGTCTCCCACCTTCCTGTGTGCATGTGTGAACGTGGTAGATTGTGCGTAAGGTTGTGCGTAGAGGGAAGGGTTCAGGTGAGGAGGGGACTCAGGAGGGGAGCCTGGAAGGTTCCCTGCAGGACGCCAACGAGCTGGAGGTTGATGCTGACCAGTTCATGAGCTACGCCATCCTGGGCCGGGACAGCAGCAAGGTGGGCTTCTGATCTGCAGACAACTGACCGACTGCTGAGGGCATTTTAGATTACGGACAGTGCGGTGATCTTGAAAATTGTCCTGTATTTCGTGGTTTTGCAGGCTCATCCCGACAGTCTTTAGAGTAGCTAAACCTGCATGAGCTTCAGTACGATAGCCTGAGAACACAGTTTGTTTATGTTCTGAAGAGCAAACCCTGATTTATTAACCTAAATCATTAGTGAGGGTCGAGTGCAACGTTTGGTTGGGTTAATTGTTTGATTGCTGACCTTCTGTCACATTAATCTTCACCTAAATGTGATTCTCCTGCATGCATGTGGAACAGATGCGTCCACTTTGCTGCGGCGTTGTCCTTGCTCACAGTTCACCGGCCCATTCAGGGTCTCATCATTCTAGTCATGACTAAGCCGTGCCTACACTTATCATCGTTTGTTTCTTGCATATTAATGACTGGATGAATTGATTATGGCTCCTTGCAGTGGCTATATTTTCCATTCTGTCCCCATCAGTTCTCTCAATGACTGAATCTTGTCTTTTTCTGCCTTCATTAAAGTTTATAGTCCTTCAACTGTGACTGTGTGCTGTATCACTCAAACCTGCAAGACTCTGAAGCAGAGCTGGGTCAAATATTATTTACAAGCAGGAAGTAGCACAGGATTTGGGGTTTAATACATCGAGACATTTCAGAGTATCAGGTTGCCACTTTGTGTATTGTTTTGTGTGGTCAAATCCCATCTATCGAAATATCAAGTAACCAAAATTAGTTTTGCAAATACTATTTGACACAGATCTACTCTGAATGTCAACGACTGCAGATGTTTTTGATGCCCTCTTATTATCTTCAACTGTCTTTCCAACTGCCACCCACCATTTCTGTCCTTGCTTGACTGTTTATGCATAATTTCTTCTCTCCCTCTCTTTCCTCTCCCCTTCACTTATATGTTTCTCACATTTCATCTCACGTCTGTTGTTTTTCTGCCCTCTCTTTCCTTGTGGCTCTATTTCCTTTCCTCTGTTGCCCCACTTCTGTTTCCCCTTCCTCATCTGTTTCTTCCTGTCTCCTGTCTACTTTTATTTCACTCTTCCTTATTAATGTTCCCTCAACCCCTTGTTTGGCTCCTGTCTTCTCACTGCTCTCAACCTCTTCTGCTGCCAACCCCTCCCCTTCCCCCCCGATGTAGCCCGATACTATGGATGTGAAGAAAGGTGCTCAGATAGTGAAATGTGCCAGTCTGCGGAGAGTTAAGCAGTGAGGCAGACGAGTGCTGCGTCCCCGCAGGTACAGGACTGACCCACGGCGCCTCGTCTGACCTGTGGGCTAGACCATTTAATCCAGTCTCTCTGGATTAAATGCATCTGAATGTACCTCTAATTCAATACTAATGACATGTAATGTGATGCTGGCACAGCAAAAATGTATCTTTAGTTTAACAAATCGTTAAAAATATCAATCAGACACAAGAAGAAGGAAACAGATTAATGCCTGGCATTCATTACAAAAAATATTATAAAAGTTTCAGAAAATGGTAACATTCAATGACAACCATGTTAAAGTCTGTCTAATAAAGAAAAAGTGATTTTGATTTACAGAGTTTCAGTTGATGGTAATGCAGAGCTGATACCAGGAAGTTTGATACAGCTAGATCTTTATCTGTTTTTTAATTTTTTTCAGGCCCGTTTATTTCCTTGTGCATGTTTTGCAAAGCTGGAAAAAGGGTTGGCACAGTGTGCACTCAGCAAAACAACCAACCAGTCAAAGGATCTTGTAAAGTGACAGCTCTCAAGGTCAAAGCTGCAAGGCCAGTTGTCCTGGGAATAGCTATCTGGAGCCACTGCAGTGTGTGTGGTGTGTGCGTGTGTGTGTGTGTGTGTGTGTGTGTGTGTGTGTGTGTGTGTGTGTGTGTGCGCGTGCATGTGCATGTGTGTGTGTGACTTGCCCTTTCTAACGCAAAGGCCATGACATTCCTGAGATTACTGATATTTCAAGCGACTCACTACTGACTGTTAAACCACTTCTGCCAACCATTTTTGCTTGAATGCTTCAGCAGAACTAAAGTGCCGTTTTAACATTCTGAGTGTTGCAATGACTGATAAGAATAAAAGAGGAATATCAGTGATTATTTAAATTCCATGGTGGACAGTTAAGCCCAGAGCATTTTAAAGGCTAAACACTCGATTTGCATCGCCTTACTGCAGCTTGCATGCCACCTCCACCTGCTCTGTAGATTGCTTACGAGTTGTGGCTAAATCGCCGTGTTTCCGTCTCTCCACAGAGTTCTACACAGGATTCAACCCCTTCACCAAAACCATCCTACATGGACACATGACCAGCAGCAGCTGGCAGGAAGAAGAACACACATAAAAAAGGCCGACAGACAGAAATGAACGGCATTGCCATGACAACCATAATGGCTTTGCCGACTTTCAGCACGCACCAGGAGAGAAGGATACGGATTTACTTGTAGTTTTTATTACCTTTTTTTTTTCTTCTTCTTTTTTTAAAGAAACCGTGGAGAAAAAAAAACATCTACTACTAAGCTAGAAGCATGATTTCTTATAAAACAAACCAAACACACACAAAAAAAAAACTAGCAACCAAAACGTGCTTCCTGTTATCTGTATCAGCATGAGTGACTGCTGCCGCATGGCCTGTCTTTAACTACAAAAAAAAACTGAGGGAATATAAGAGTGGGTCAAAGGGTGGGGAGGGATGGGGAGGACACACTGCTGTATGGGACAGGCATGCTATGTAAGGTACTGGCCCGTTTTCTAAACCCGTGGGGAAAAGTTTCAGTCAGACTAAAATACTGAGAATGACATAATCTCTAGGCAACAGGTTACTCCCCCTCCTCCCTGTCACACACTTCCAGCTAAGAGCATCACACATTCGTTTCAAACCTGTCCCAGTGCTCTCAAAGTCCAGTGAAGCTACAATTGTCACCCAAGGATATCAGTGTTGTACATAATATCGTATGCACAAAAATGCTCTACGTGACTGTGCGTTACGTGTTGTTCATGTTATAAAATCCCTATGCGATGCCACTGATGCTGCTGTTTCAGGTTCATAAGAAATCCCTCCCTGTTTTTCTCAGTTGGTTCTTTCGGTCCTGAACCTATATTATTCTATATATCTCAAGATCTTTGTGGGGTTCAAGAACAATGCAAATGTTTGTGTCGCTCTGCCTAGTTTGGAACGTCGGATTTCTGTGTTTTTTTTTGTTTGTTTTTTTTTGTGCTCTTCATGTGCTTTTAGCCTTTGCTTTTTGACATGTCAAACTGTATAGCGAAGACATAATGTAAGTTGTTTATTGTAATGTGGGTTTTTCGGCTTCGGGGGGCAGGTTTCTGCAGTGAACCTGCCTCCCTGACTTTCCCTCAGAGTGGTTCGCCTTGCAGAGAGGGTGACAGATATAAATGACAGATTATCCTGAGAGATGAACCTACTCTTCCATCCACTCCTCCTTTTCTCGTCCCAAGTGTGCTGTATATGCTTGTGAGGTTTCTGTTAATCAGATGTCTGCCTGAGCCAAAAACCCAATACCATCACCCTCAGCCCTTATCGCCCGACCTCCTACCTCTCCCCCTTTACACCCCTCCAGTCAGCCTCTCAGAGTAGATGTAGCAGTCCTGTCCGTCTCTAGCAGGGGGCAGGATCCCACGTTCAGTTCGTAGCAGTGTCTGTTTGACGTCATCCTGCAGTATATGACACCACACATAAGGTGCAGTTATAGACCATCTCACCACCGCCACAAGATGTCACTTGATGAGAGCGTAGTAGCTGAAATACTGGTAATAATGTAGCACTGGTTTGACTGGGTAAAAGACGAAGATTGAGCTGGAGGAAGGAAGGTGTCGCGCCGAGGGTCGAGGGCGTGTTGAGCTTTGATGTTTGTCTCCTTGGCAATTGTTTGTAGCAAAGACAGTCAGTCACCAATCACTGTGATGAGAAACTGTAATACTGACCCGCAACTGTGAGCCCGACCCTTCCCGAAGCGGGTCTCCCGTTTCACTCCTTAAGTCACGTCTTTTTTTTTTTTTTACATGATTTACTGTCTTAACTGCACTTCAGAAGAAGCAATAACTGCTTACAAAAGGAGAGGATTGTTCGTGTGAGTGTGTTTGAGTGTGTGTTTGTGAATGAGAGAGGATTTTAGGATCATGGTTCGTATTCTTCCTAAACTCTGGCTTTCAATCCGTCAATCACAGCTTTAGGCTTCTCCACACTCCACTCAGAAATGATGTCAGTACATTAGAATCCCACATCTCATCATTTTGCCTCTGTGGGGGAAAAAAACGATTTAGTTTTACACTGAAATATTGGTATGACCTCATGCCAAGCCACCCATCTGCAAAATGCCCAGTGTCTGTTTTTATTACTCATCAGGGAATGTTTAGTCATAGATTTTAAACCTTATTAACATCCGTATGCACCTTGACAGAAATCCTATTGAATGTGTGTTTGTGATCTTGGGTATTGGGACATGAGAGTGTTGTGCTAATATCACGGGAAGTAATATTGCAAATAGACAAAGAGCAGAGGCTCTCAGACTATAACCACACCTTTTTTTAAAAATTTGATTTACCTCAATAAGTGTGCCATCTCACATATCAATTACATGCATTTATTTCAAACATTATGTTACACATCGAATGCTTTATTATGGGGAAAATATGTCGGTCACAAAAAAAACGTTGCAATAATCACCCATCAATAAGTGTTTGTTTTAGTACGGCTTCACGGCCAGAGATGATGAATGTAAAAGTCTTGGTATACTGTAACTGAAGTAGCCATCCGTGTTGGCTCTGTACTTTAGTAGACGATAGGGTGTTCACTCTGTTGTATCTGCTGTTGATCATCAACACATATAGCCTACATGCATAGAAACTAAAGAAGAGGAGAAGATTTAAAGAGGGAAGCCTCAAATTGCTTTTGGACATTTTAACGAATTCACCTCCATCAGATATTATTTCTATTTTATTATATTTTTTTAAGTAATCAAAAAAAAAAAGTTAGATGTCAATAAAGATTACACTGCAGTGTAATTGTGTACTACCCCTTATGTCACAGCATACAGTTTGCTCTCTAAGGGCTCATAATTATGGTATGCTTGGGTTGGTTTCTGAAGCAGGGGGCATTTATAAACCCACTGCTGATGTCAGGGCTGGAGCGAGGGGAGGAGGGGTCTGATGACAACACAATATAACGGAGCACTTTTTAGACGGAATTATTGTGGGGAGGCTTCGTGGCTCCGACGGCGTGTCTTTCAAGATGACAAGCATTTTTCCTCAACACAACCCACCCCTAATCTATTTCCGCCCCCTTTATCAGATGTAAGACGGAGCCCATTCTAAGGCTTTCACACGGTGACAGTTTGAACGCTGTTTGAAAGCAGGAGTCCAACTAAGTGCAAGCAGAGGGAGGAGTGGTTGTATCACAAATACGAACAATGGAAAGCCCTGCACCGAGGGGCCACTGAGATGATGCCATGCACCGAGTTCATGCAAAAATATTAACTGTTGCAAAAACTAGAGAACACATGTATATTCCTTTTAGAATGGATTGAAGACATTATTAACGCAATAGCATATTACTCAATACTAAGGAATGCAACTGCGCACATGCACAGAAAATGTTTTTAACATAAAAGACTATATATATATATGAGATATATGAATATATATATATATATATATATATATATATATATATTTACTTAGAATGCTATGCACCCTTACTTGTCAAATGGGATTCTAGTTATGTTATGGATGTCCTTTTAGCATCATACAGCTGTAGCTACCAAGAGACTGTTGAGTTCTGGGTAATGCCTGCAACCTGGGGGTAAAATAGGGTTCTTGTGGGTATTTTAACCTGTTTTGTTTGCTTTTTTTTATTGTTATTGAGGGTAAAACATGAATTTAAAATATACATGTAAAAGCCTTTTAATCCAATCAAATCCGAGGACATCTATTGACAATTTACTCTGTACACCAGCTCAACATTTACAAAATTAATAAAGAAATGAAATGTCTTTGTGTATAGTGTTGATACTTTTGTGTGAGACACTTGATGGACGTGCACCCAAACGCTGATGATCGTTATGCAGGTTCGAACAAACCAAGTAGACTTTCACCAACATTCTGAATATTTTATATAATGTCTTTAGGTCTCAGCTAAATAATATATATAAATAGGCAAATGAGTGCAACAGTGGCTAGATCCTGCTCTATTTTCAATGTCCACTGAATAAATGCTGTCCTTAAACCAGCAGCAGCACCTGTTTGTGTTTGCCATAGCTTTACAGCTATATTTTAAACAGTGCTAGTTACTCTAGCAAGGTCATAAGAAGTTAAATTGATCCTATTGCCTTATTTGTCTTCTCAGGTTACAGTTTATAAGATGACATGGATCTATCGAGGTAAGAATAAGAGTTGAAATTTGCACAGCCCTTGCACAGGCGTTATGTGCCAGAAGGGGGCGCGATAATTTCATTTTTGCCCACCTCGGGTGAGTGTGGGAGTCTTTCCCCCTGCAGCCTGTCTGTCTGCATGTTGTTTTGTGTGCATGTAAGAGGGTGAGTGAAAGCAGAGGATCGTGTGCTCAGGTCCTTTTTTTGTTTCAAAGAAAGAACACTTTGTGTGCGTGTGTGAGACTGCATATTGTGATGTGACGATTTTTTGCTACCTATATATCATCATTTGCACTTATGAAAAAAAGGTATTTGTTTTGATTTATCCGAAAGTAGCCATTCTGGTAAGCCAAGCTGCCACGGCGTGGCTTTGTTGTTTTGCAAAGCCAAGACTCTCCTGCCCGTTTCATGCTGTTTTATTAGCTAGTGTTAGTTTATTAAAGTTGAGGCACGATGTCCACTGACTGCCAGAAGACCACTGCCAAGGCCATCCCGTCGACCAGGAAGGTGACCATCAGCGACGCGGCTCACATGCCCCATGACTACTCCACTACTCCGGGAGGGACCCTGTTCAGCACGACCCCGGGTGGTGCGTACTGTTGCTATACATTATGTAGACCTCTTGTGTGCCGGAGAGACACGCCGTTACCCGTCATAGATGGTTTACACCGCTGCTTTGTCAGCGGGCGCATGAAAGGCGCAGGCTAACTCCATGAGGTCGGTCGCTGTCAAACGCCACTGTACGGGGGATCAGCTGCTAGCTCTGCCTAAGCTAGCTGCTAACGCAAGCTAGCAAGTATGGTCGAAAAACACGAAGAGATAAAAGAAGACTGAAGTAATAATGAAACTGTCGTCATATCCAGCTATAAACTCAAATGTCGCTCCTTTTGTCGTTCAATTAGACATGTTTAGTGTGTTTGTGGGGTTTTATCAGCTCGTCTTTGAACGTTAGCGACACCTAACGGGCCTCTGGTGCTAATGACGCTCGTGGTGGTCATACGTCACCGACAGCTAAACGCTGTGATTGGTGGTTTTCAGTGTCTCTAGGTTTTTATTCCGCTCAAGTACTGCTTTCTGTCCGCTGCAACATGATCTCACGGAAATTACTTTAGTTGACGGCCTCCTTGACGTCGCATTACGCGGTGACGGAAACAATTTAGGTTTATGAAGCGAAGCTACTTTGTTTAGTTTAGGACAGAAAAGATCCTGGTTCGGGTGCAGTGGGTTTAAGGTTACGTTTCAGTGGGTTTTTTAAATATCATCACATCTGGATCAACATAATACTTTGCCATCTTGGGATTGGTGCTCATTTGGTCATGTGACGTCTTTGCCACCTCCCTGTATTCACAGCTGATGTACAAATACAATAAGACCCAGCAAATTATATAGTAGTTATAGTTTTATTCAGTTAAACTTTTATCCGTGCTAGTACCAGTTATACATTACATCTTTACAATGTTTGGTTTGTTGATACACTTGGCATAATATAAGGTTAGATGTTTAAGAAAAAAATGCATGTCTCTTTTGTGCAAACACTCTTTTGTGGAAGACCCTTACATCAAGGAATTCGCAATTTCTATGTAGTTTTATGGTTAGATTTGAAGTTAAAATAGGTATAATGCACACCTGCATGGATATGGCAGATGGATGCTTGAGTCACTAATGCAACCTCAGTGGTCTGTCTGAGCTGACACAGCTCATCTATTTCCTGCTTCTTCACACAAAAGGTACCAGGATCATCTACGACCGAAAGTTCCTGCTGGGGTGCCGCAGCTCTCCGGTGGCCAACACTCCCCCGAAAGGCCTGCCAAACATTCGAGGGGTGACCAGTCCTGCCTCCAAAGACACCGACGAAAAGGCCCATGATGGAGAACTACTGAACAACAACGTCACTTCACCTGATAGCAGCAATACTGGTATGTTCACACCTCAGACAAACATCACAGGGTGGCCCTCGCAACTGGAGCAAAGGATTAAGAACTAGATTCAAATGTAAATTCATGTTGCCATTGAAAACTACAGCACTGAGGGATCCTTCACCTCAGTTATGTCACATGTATCAGCCATCAGCTGATAGTTGCTGTTATCTGTCTGTCATGGATAGAAGCCTGCATAAGTCTGCATCAACCACTCAGTAGCTAGTGATGTATCAGAACTATCAGTCATCAATCAATCAATTAATTCATCATCATTTGACACAGAAGCCCAGGTTGTGTTTGCAAGGAGCAGTTAACATTTTAAATATGTCGATTTTAGTCGTTATTTCTTGCAGTAACCTGAACAGCTGCATCAATCTTATCTTCACTTGGCAATTTTTCTGTCATCATTTTCCTGCTGTTGACACAAGAAGATGACTTCTCTATTATTACTCCGCCCCCCAAAGCTCTCTTTGGATTTTCTCCAAATGGGGAAATGGACATCTTTGAGCACACAACCAGACCTCATTTTATCACTGAAAATAATATCAGACATGTGCAGCATTTCAGAGGTTCTGGATTCCAGTTAAGGCCTGATATGATTTGTTTTATTATTATTTATTACTATTATTACTTATTTACTGATTACTTAAACAAAAAGTAGTAGTCGGGTCAGAATTAAACATTCACTTTCAATGTATTCATATGCATTTGAGTTGTTTATTAAAGACTAAAACATATTTTAAGGCATTAGAGTTAAAAACATTTATTTTTTTATTCTTTGAGTAACTTGTGGTGAACTCTAGCTATGTTTACTGTCAGATGTATTTACCAATACTTCCGTCCTCCAGTCTATCGAAAATATTACTTTAGTTTAATATGATGGGGAAACTTTTAACAATGTAATATGCAGAAAAAACAATTGTTTATGAAATATTTCCCTTTTTTTTTGTCAAGGTGATGACTCGCAGTTTGAAATGGACATCTAGGTCCTGGAGTGAGTATTAAGATGTCACACTTACCAACACGATGCTGTGAAGAGAGGCTCAGGAACACCTTCTTATTTCCCATCATCCATTCCACGGAGACAGAAGTCTGCTTGAGTAGATCCAGTGTCTTAGTGTTTTAAAGTCTGTCTTAATCAATCTCATTTGCTTGTTGTGCCCAGAACAAATCTGTTATGAAATATTTTCTGTCTGCCTCGAGGCTTAAAGCTGATTTAAGCTGATTTTTTTGTGACAACGTGTGCCTTCCTATAGTGGCTGTAAGTTTAAAATCAACAAGTTAACACCAACAAAGACTCATCCCTAAGAACTGGGATAAGTTAATGACAATGTTGATCAATAATGAAAGAGAATAATTCAAATTAGCTGAATTTCTAACCATTCCAAAAGGGTTTTTTTTCACTTGAGGTGCTTTTATTTCAACAAATTTCCTGAAACCTCTGCAGATTTTGCCTTGAAGTTCTCATGTTACTGTAAAAATAAGTTCTTCACCAAGTGTCATACGGAGAATGTAAAACATAATTTTGTTGATGAAATTTGATGAAACAGATTTTTTTTCACGGTTTGTAGGGTGACAAAGCATTAAAGCAAACACCATTCAAGCAAACACTGTTTTTGTCATGTATTCGATACGTGTGTATTGGTTGTGTCCTCTTATAGAGTTCTGTCATGTCAGTTAAATGTATTTTCACTATAATATATCACTTCACTGGTCTGAATACACATTTCTCTTGGACAATTCCATCTGAAAGAGCAGAAAGCTGTATCGTCATTTCTGTGATAAAATGAAAAGTAATTATATGATGACCGCAGCAGAGTTATTAAGAGTTTTCTTATCCTCCTTATTTAAAGTGGTGAAGCTAATATACATTTTGAAATGATACATCTTAATCATGTTGCTTAACAGCCTTCGGCACTTCCTGTGCTGCCCTGATTCAGCACAAGTCATATCAGAGGAATTCCTGAAGCAGCTCACTGGCAGCTGATAACCTCCTTCAGTGGACTGAATAAAGAGAGGTCAATATACAACTGTACATAGCTGGGAGAAACTCCCTCCTTCCTACGAGCTGGATGGGATCATGTCATCATTTCTGTTGCACCTCTGGTTCTGGCGTCTTGTTACTTAACTTTCATGTCAAGTTGGGTTCAGTCTGAAGTGGCTCGGCAGGCTCTCACTTTAATGGGTGTGTTATGTAAATGATTCTTAATAATAGATGTGTTTAGGCTTTATTGCACCATGAGGTATTGCTGGGCTGCAGAGTGGGTGTGTGTTGTCCCAGTTTGATCTCAAATGTTTTGCAATAGATAAGCATGTCAGGTGGAATTACACAATTAAATGTCAGAAGTGCTCGGTCATCGGTGTGTTCATTAAATGCTAAACACGACCTTCTGTAGCAGAAAGGGAGGCATCCTGTGGATGCACAACGCAACTATTGACAAAACTGTTTGGCAGGACTCATTACATCAGTAGTGGTTTTAACCATCCCTAGTAAAGTAAGGGTGCTACCGGCTGACCACCAGGGTGTTCCAGACAGAAAGGTTTGTTCAGGATGGAGTAGATGTGTGAGAACTCACACGTGATTTGGAGGTGAAGAAATCAAGCTGCTGTGACTATGATGTGTTTTCTGGACACTTGTCAAGTGTGGAGGTTCAACATCAGCTACTGCCGAAGGGCTCACACTGAATATGGTTATTATATAACTCATACAGATACATAGTGGAGGGGGTACTTAATACCATTTGTTCTAGTGTAAGCTTGCAGATCTCTGGCATCGTCGCTGGTGAGCTCAATGTGAGATGAAACATGTGGTGAATAAAACAGAGTTGTGAGAGACCTGGTCTTGTCTGGTCCTGGTTGGAAGTGTGGATTGAACAGTTTCAGCTGATCAGTTCCAGTCCACCCTGTCCTTCCTCCACAGTAGCTTCAGCATCCAGACGTTGACTCGCTATTCCCTCATTGCTCTCTGTTTGTTTGGGGTTTAAATCTCCCCTCATCACCTCTGCTTCCTGGCACCCCCGCCCCCCTCCCCCAAATAAACAAGTGCTACTGCTTTTCTCCCTCATTGACCCATCCATCAGTATAGGTTTGTGTGGTTCCACTCGGCCTACTTGTTTGATCACAATCAACAAAAGAAGCCTGGCCAGAAAGGACACTAATGATCTCTGATGATGTGCTGTAATAGGCCCAACGATGTGGATTGGAGGTGAGGAAGGCAAATATACTAAATGTTAGCTGGTCCCAAGTCAGAGAGAACAATTGGGGTTAAAATGTGGCTGAGTATCTACAAGCTGGTTGAGCTTTTTGTTAGTGCATTTCGTTCTGCATAATAACTGAGTGATGTTCACTACAAATGAAATCCAGGTAAAAACTGATTTTGTAAAGCATTGCAAATCATAAAGTTATGCATGGAAGAAAATAATGGCAATCAAGTTTAAAATCTTTAAAACAAAATCTTAATCTTAAAAAACAACCAAATATCTAACTGTAAATCTACAGCATTATTGGGTATTTTATTTTGAAAACCATGTGAATTTATTTAAGTTCCCCAATTTCTGTGGCCATTTTCAGGTTGTGCAATTTTAAAAACTTTCAAAAAGTTCTATATTTTTTAAGTTTAAGTTCATATAGAAAAGTGATGTACCCAATATTCAAAACTTGTATTCAAATTGCACCATTTAAATGGTGAGCAAAAAAAAACCCATAAAACATCATAATGTGTCAAAATAAATTGTTTTAATATATGTTTTCATATTTTATGTACAAAATATACATCATAATGCATAAATACATACAACTTATAACATTTACATTACATAATTCTCACTTAAGACATATACTATAGCATACCACCCAGTATGGATGAAATATATTGGCATTCAAACTTAACATCATATCCTGTTTCATGTATGACTAGAAAATGTACATTCAATATTTGAACATTAATGTTTACATGAAGACAATCGAGAAGCAGTTGAATTAAAGGTCAAGATCACACTCCGTCAGTAGCTGCTCTTGTGCCTTCAGTGACATCCACACTCTTCAACAATCATGTCCTCGTGATGCCGCAGCGCCAAATCGTCGTTCTCGTAGTACAGCATGGAGAGTGGGCTGAGGCGCGTCGGCACACAGGATGGGCAAGACACTCTTTCTGGATGGTGGTGTTGCAAGAGGCTCTGAAAAAAGATATGAATAAAACAATAAATTACTCTGTTAATCAGTGACTTTCTGTTCACTGCCCCCGAACAGGTGGTAGCGGATTTGATCCGGCCACCCTCCAGTTTCCAAGCCACATCCCCACAGACTGAATGAGTTTCCAGTTGTTATCTCACCTGCATGTATGCATGGTTGGTCGGGCTGAAGGACTCGTCCAGTGGGGAAGGACACTCTCCCTCACAGCGAAATGCATTGTAGCGCTTCGGGTGCACAATCCACTCGTCCCAGCCGATGTGTTCAAAGTCCACCCACATGTCCACCTTCCGACACAGCGGCCTCTGGGCAGGCTCTGCTGCTGGTGCAGGAGTAGGCGTAGCTCCTTCAGCCATCCTCATCCTCTCCATTCTGTTCCTTTTGTGGCGTCGACCCTGACCGTCACTGCTGACTCTGTCCGTCGTCACGTACTTGGAGTTCTCCACCGTGTGAATGAGACTGTACGCCTCCTGGCCTTCCTGGGGCAGGTTATGTTTGGAGAAGATGACCATCATGACCCTGTTCATGGTCGGATGGTGGATTTTTCTTTGCCTCTGTCCCAAATTTCTGAAGAGGGACTTGTTGGTGAGCTCACGTCCATCGCCAGCGCCGCTCCCATGGTCCGCCTCAGCATCTCCTGAGGCTTCATGGCTCAGTGCTCCATCTCCCTGATATAGCCAGTATTTTAACAGAGCGGTCACATTAAACACCTTCCAGGCAGACTTAGTGATGCTGGCCGATGAGCCAAAACTCCCCAGGAAAAGGGTCTCGTCCTGGCAAGACGTGCTGCCACCACAACGCTGCTTCCTGGAGTGATAGAGGTCTACGGTGGCATGCTTAGAGCCTGAGAAAGCAGGCAGTCTGATCCGAAGTTCTGCCAGCTGGACAAGCTCACTAGTGGATATGGATGACATGTCAAACGTGACTGTCCATCTTTTACCCACTTGATGGCAACCTGAAAATGAGACAAAACATGTAAAGGAGTGCAACTCAAATCCACCCAAAGCAGTCTAGAGGTTTCTGGGCAAACCAGATCCCTGGACAAATGTCAAAACACTGGAGTGGGAGGGTGAACAGGGCAGGATGTGTATTGACCCCCCCTGTGCAAGGACGTCTGAGGGCTAATATACACACCCTCTCACATAAAACACAGAAAGCCTTTAAAGTCGAATAAGCATTTTGACACTTGCTGGGTTGTAAAAAGGGAGGGTCTGATAACACAGATAATGCACCAACCAAAGAGCTGCTGGAGGACAGAGAGCTAACACGGAACATGCTCTATACCCAGAGATGCATAAAAGCACAATATTTAAGCTGCTTACTCACCTCTCGCCATTAGACTTAGGACGGAGTCGGAGCTGCGTGCCGACGGCTCGTCACCGTGCGTCGTCGTGGTGTTGACAGCTACTGGCGATGAGGACTCGGCACTCCTGAAGGAGCGGTACAGCTGCATCATGTACAGAGGATATCTGCTGCGATGATTAATGGAGAGATTTCTGAATGCGAAACTGGCCTGGAAGGCCTGTGAGATATCTGTGCCCCTGAGTGGAGAAAACGACTCCGAAAGAGCAGAGGAGGAATGTGCAGAAAACTGTCAGAACTCTGGCTTCCATTTCAAACTGAAACCCACAAAATCTACTCCAGCAATAATAAGAGAGAGGCGAAGATCTCCCTTCCTTCCTCCAGCTGCTCTCGCTCTGAAATGATGCTATGTGCAGACGGAGCTTCAGACAGGCCCCTTTATAGTGGACAGCTGCCCTTTGATGACCCCTGACCACTCCAGGCATCTGAACAGCCCCTCTGATCATCAGGGCAGTATTTCAAAACTTGTAATCCGGATCAGGATAATCCGGATAATGAAATCCTCCTTTTCTCAGTCATGGATCAAGGTGATCCTGCTGACTTTATCTGAGTATTTCAAAACATTGGCCGGGTGGATCACCGTGATCCCGACCTGGCTGGATACGGATTACCAAGTCTCAAGTCTCCGCCTCCGGATCTGAAACATGGCGGACTACTTCACGGAAGTAGCAGCTGGGAGCACGACTTTCACGTCAAAAATGTAAGTTAACCGTTGTCTAATGTTTAGCGGTAGTGATGGTGAGATGAAGCCTCTTGAAACATCAAAGCCTCTCAGCCAGATGAACCACCAAAGTGGTTCGACCCCAAAGCTTCAAATATGTACGCTAGGGACACCTAGTGGTGAATGAAAATATGAAGAAAGTAAAAGAGTTTCCAGTCAACCTAACATAAGATATTTGCTATATGTGCCGTTCCAACATCAAATCATTTGAGAATTAAAGTCTTCTTGGTGATACATGTGTGTGAGTGTGCCTTTCATAAATAGTTCTGAACTCAAGATAGAAATTAAGTCATTTGGTAAACCACAGACTTGGATTTGAACCTACAACACTTTGATAATGTGTCTCAGTCGTTAGACACTACAACACCTGAAACATGAGATAGGAGTAATACTTATAATGATATATAATAATAATCATTTGTAATATAAGTAATGGATGCATGGGGGTGGATCGTTGTAGCTCTACCCTGGATTCGGACTTGCAACACTTTGACAACAAGTCCAACTTCTTAACCGCTACGCCACTGCCTCTTTGTAGTATAACTAGCAGTAGTAATAATTACAATAATGATGTATAAAAATAATAATAATGATAAAGTGATATATTAGTCAAAGTAGTAGACCTACACTGCAATTCCACCTTGGATTTGAACCTACAATGCTTTGATAATGTGCCAATTTTTATAATAATGATGTATAAGAATATATAAGAATAATTAATAAGAATACTGATAAGCCCACGAGTTAGTATTCGTGTATGAGGCATGTTTATAGTAATAATGTCCCGCCAATTGTAAACCTGTATCACCGCGGTACCTATGGCAAGCCGTTTTAACATTTAATCGAACAACACTCCTATCTGTAATTATATTATAGATATCCATAATAGCATTTCTCCTAGTCCAAATGTAATTTGGACTAGGAGAAATGGTAATTAAAGATATCCACAATACATTCTTACTAGGAAAAATGATATTTTAAGATATCTACAACTTTGATTGTACTAGTCAAAACTAAATTTAAGATATCTAAAAATCCTTAAAAAGTATAAGTGGCCGTTTTATCATTTAATAGCTAAACTGGATATGTGTTGCAGATATCTGTAATTCAATTCTTCCTAGTCAAAAAGAACATTTCAGATATCCACAATGACATTCTTCCTATCCGCAATTGTCATTTCAGATATCCACAATGGCATTCTTCCTAGGACAAATGACGTCACTTTTGCCATTCATGTGTATTGGGCTTTCAGTTTCAGATATCCACAATTACATTCTGGATATCTAGAATGAACATTCTGGATATCTGCAATTGAATTCTTACTAGGAGAAACTCCCATTTCAGATATCTTCAATCCAATTGTTACTAGTCATAATTTAAAATGTTTTAAAATGGCGTCCTGTCTACCTGTCAACAGATATCCACAATACATTTGTGGATATCTGCAATTGTATTGTTCCTAGTCATAATTCTAATTGTAGATATCTGAAATTACATTTCTACTAGTCATTATACGAATTGTGGATATCCATAACGACATTTCTACTAGTCACAATGTATTTTTGGATATTCAAAATTACATTCTGGATATCTGGAATAATTTTTCATTTTGGATATCTGAAATGAAAATTATAACTAGTAACAATTGGGTTGAAGATATCTGAAATGGGAGTTTCTCCTAGTAAGAATTCAATTGCAGATATCCAGAATGTTCATTCTAGATATCCAGAATGTAATTGTGGATATCTGAAACTGAAAGCCCAATACACATGAATGGCAAAAGTGACGTCATTTGTCCTAGGAAGAATGCCATTGTGGATATCTGAAATGACAATTGTGGATAGGAAGAATGTCATTGTGGATATCTGAAATGTTCTTTATGACTAGGAAGAATTGAATTACAGATATCTGCAATACATATACAGTCTAGCTATTAAATGTTAAAACGGCTTGCCATACGGTACCTGTATCGCGAAACAGTAGCCCGAAACGAAGCCTCGCTCGTCATATGCTACGTCATTTTGCCGAGGTGAATCAGATCTCGACACGGAGCTTCGTTGGGGGAGGAGCCGAAATTCTCGACACATGCCTCGAAGCCTCGACGCAAATCATAACATCACTATTTAGCGGTTTAAGGACCATATGAACGCCAACCAACATATTACTCATACTCCTTCCCTTTCTTCTACTTTCAGAGCCCACTCCGCTATTAAGGCCAGGGTCTGGATGAGTGCTGGAAATCCTTGGAAATGCTTCAATTCAATTGCAGTGATAAATTGTTGGATTTTGAATAAAGTGTTTGAAATTGTAGTTGCATTATTTTCATGTATTATAGCTTAATCAGTGACACAATTAGATAATTTTTGTCCATCCTAATTTGTCTCCCTTTATGTAGAAGGCTCTCACTAAACATAATTGTGGTAATTTAAAGCAAAATAGCATCTGATTTAGTTAAGTAAAATAATCAGTTTGTACACAAACATAGCCAAACACTTTTGCTTCACCTTAAATGTTCTTAAATTACTCCAATTTGTTTCAAGTAATGCACTGACAATTTAGATTAAGTGTAATGAACATCTTGAGTAACAATATCTAGGAGAAGCGGAGCTGACACATTGTCAATCCAAGTCAAATCCACCTCTGAGGTGGGATCCAAATTATCCTGAAATTTTGGTATCAAGCTGATCCAGATCTCTGCCTTACGTTTTGAAATACCCAAATCCAGCCCTTTATCTGTATTCAAGGGAGGATTGGATTACCAAAGCTGAATCCTGATCTTCAGGATCGGGATTCTCTGGATCCGTGTTGAAATACCCAGTTTTCAGATCAGATCACGATTTAATCCAATCCGACCAGGATAATCCAGTGGATCACTTTTGAAATACTGGGCCCAGAGCACACCGGAGGAGGAGACAAAAAGAAAACATTTAGCCAAGGTCATTGTCCTGTCAATCTGCCTTTTACACTCACCCAGGAGCCTAATCCCTTTGATACGTAAAAATCCATTAACAATTAACACTTTAAATGCTGTACAGACGTTAGCACCTTTCTGTTAAGTTACAGTGGCAGAAGTGAGGTAAAACTTCACACATACAGAAACAAAGAGTAAAAGGGCATAATAACATGGACAATACACCACAAAAAGGAATAGGTTTTTATTTGTTCAATAAATACACTACATGTCTTATTTGCTTGGTCCTTGATGGTCAGGAATTGTGTGTAAAGTACAGTAACAGTAACAGTAAGGAACACAAAAAGTGTGATGCTCAGTAAACCAGGTTTGCTCACAGTAGAGTAGTAGATAGCACAGACTTAGTTTTGTGGAATTAACAGTACAGTATAATAGCAAACTTTAAGTGAATCTCAGAACAACAAATAAACACAAATAAAAAACAGCAATGTATAGTCCTGCAGCTAAAGAGAAAACCTTTAATATTACTTTAGATTTCCTTCACTTTCTGGGAGGTTCATGTGTAGTTATGCCAGTCTGACTGGTCTGATGACTGGAAGCTGTCTTCTCATAACGCATTGAAGAAGTTCTTCATCTGTGTACGAAAAGATACTTGACTATCAAGATGGATCAGAGACATGAAACACATCAAATGTCACACCAGAAAACAGTTAAGTTATTCTCCTCAGATCAAAGACTGAGGATGAAACATGATTACATACATACATACATGAGGACGTATAGCCCAATAGATTATATCAGCGCAATAGATAAACATACCTTTGCTATAAGTTCCTCCTGCACCTCTGGGTCGCTCTGAAACTCCACACTGGCATCGAGTTGTAGCACAGGTATCCGTCTCAACTTGTCAAAATGTATTCTGAAAAGAGAGAGTCCAGCTGAAGTACTTTGCCCACTCAGACCACACACTGCTGTCCGTCATCTGTTCACAACCGAGCAACAAACAGCTGTGAGGAAAGACATTTAAAATGGTGACAACAAACGGAAATCTGTAGAGCATGCTGGGATACAGGGGCTATACCACCACTGGTGATTGTCGCATTGGATTTTAAATGTATTTAATTGTAATGGTTTAATAGTTAAATACCAATATCAACTGTACTTTCCTGATCTTTTATTTACGCTGCGCCACCTGATTATTGCTAAAAGCGTGACTTTACACTAAGATCATGAGCGTATGACATATCAGCACTCACTCAGTGCTCTTCTCAACAAGCCACCTCTCGTGTTGAACGTGCAGCTTATCCAGATACTCCAGTTTCACTCCTTTCTCTTCGGCCCTTCCCCGGCGCTCCAGGCGCTCCATACATTTCTTAGAAACAACAAAGTTACAATTAATGTTATGGAATGTAATTTTTACGATATCACGTTACAGTAACAATAATACAAATAGCAACAACGACAACAAGATAAAAATATTGATTGTGTCTCCTGAATGTGACATGAAATCTCTTGTGTTGGTACCTTTGGTGGGGCTCTGAGGTAGATAATGCCCTCCAGCTCCACCTGGTGTCCAAACTGCTCCACCAGGAGGGAGTGCCAGTCCTGGTAGACTGCCCACTCTGTAGAGTTGATACAACCCAGCTCAAACATGTTCAGGGCAAAGATGTATCTGACGGAACAGAGTCAAGTTAAATTTGAATTATGCTCAAAAATGTAAATAGTACATACAATATTAGCCATTTCATGCTAATCCTATCCTGGTCATCATTTTGACTGTTAACAACAATAGTAATGTAGTGAGGATGTGTGATTTTGAAGTGTGGAGTAAGAGTACAGCTCACTCTGGATGGAATAGCTTTGGTTAAAAACCTTCTCTCCCATAGGCCTATAGATGATGGGTCTGACCATAACTAGTTCCCCTGACGTGCTTTCATTTCCTGGCTCTCTTACCTGTCGCTGTAGATGGAACGCTCGTACACCTGGACAGGTGTTCCCTCTGAGTCCAGCAGGCGAGCCGGGGGAGGCTGTAGCTGCGTTCTCAGTCGACTCATACAGGAACATGTCTGAAAGGTGTACGACCAGCGCTGAGGGTCCTGGTACATCATCTGCAGCAGGTTGCTGACTGTCGTCTTGGGGGATGCCTCTCTCCCCTGTCAAAGCGGATAATGGTCAGCTTGGCTTCCTTCGATTTTCTGCTGGGAAAACATGTTGAGGGCAGGAAGTGTGCACACACCTTCATGGTCCCATTCTCAACGTTCTGCCACTTGCTGACAGGTTCTGCGACCACCTCCCAGTCTGGACAGGCAGACTGCAAGAGTCTGGCAAAGGTCGACTTTCCGACAGCTGAGGACATGATGTATATGATGACACTCTCATAGATGGGGACAAAATAACATCTTATTTTGAAATTGTGTTAGTTGTTACCAATGTTGCCCTCGATAGAAACCCTCTTCACTCGAGTTGCTCCATTCTCAGATGAACTTGATAAGCACCTTGAACCAGAAACACTGAGCTTCCTTGACTTATCAGCCATAGAAACGCTAGTCATGTGCGTTGTTGCCGGTGTTACGGGGTGTCAGGTCTCTTCCGCTGCGGAGGCAAGTTATACCCAAATGTCATGACCTGCGTCCAACCTGTTTTTATTTTGGAAACACGGTTGAACAGAACGCACCGATTGAGGATAGACATTATGATAGGTGTGCGTACAACTACGAAGAAGGTATCGCATTCACCTGCATGCCGCGAGTCGCAGTTAAGTCTTTACTTAAGCTCATGACATGCTAGCTAACGTTAGCTCCTCTTCCCCGCGATGTATGCTAACACGACCTTTCGTTATAAATAATCGATTTACGGTTAAATGTGCCTCTAATTCCACACATATAAGCGTCGCTATATTGTTTCATGTGGCCCCGTATTACCCACACTATAATTTAGTACATTAAATGCTGTTTAGTCGAATAAGTGCGTTTAGTTTAGAAGAAATTGTGCCCAAATGCTAAAAACAACATTATAATTCACTTCCGGTGTCTTGTTCTGTACTTTCACAATAAAGGCATTTAGACCAACGCTATCCAGCCCATTCGAGGAAAAAATGGTGGCGAATATACTCAGTACGTGATTGGATTTCATACGTTAGCGTCCAGATTAAAATACTGCATTGTTTATAAATACAGTCATACGACATGTTCATTATAACCCGGAAGTACTTGTGCAATGCTGCTGAACTTCCCCCAAATGAATGAGGCCCGTTATATCTGTTTATTTTTTTTACCTGTATATTTGAGAAATGTGAAGATGTTTCAATTTCAGAACTTCACTTTCACCTCTCAACTAGAGTTTAAGACATCAGGGTTTGATTTCCAGGATTTGATCTTTCCCTTATGCCTCTGAAATTACTTTTCAAACTGGCCAACTGTGTATAGAAAAATCAGTTCTAAGAAAACAATTCATTTCAATACCAATCAAATGATAGTAGATATTGGTACTAGTGTGTCTTCCATTACTGCAAGTGTGACAGTGTCAATTAACCTTCATAATTCATAATAAAGGTCCTTAACACAAATGCAATGAAAAAGCATTAACATTCAAAAACTCTTCTGTTAAAAAGCAATCACAACTTGTTTTATTTGTTTAAAAAAAGCATAATCAGGCATTTGACATTTCACACTCCTTTAGCAATCCATTATGAAAAAAGATGTACAATTTACATACTACAGTTCGAATATTCACAGTAAATGATGTTCAATGAGTTCTAAATTACACTTTAATTCAAGCTTTAAACCTACTTAAAATGCCAAAATTCTGTGAAACTTTCACCATTTATTCACAGATGAGGGCTTCAGACAATTTATTCAATGTTGATTCAACCCACTTTGGATCAATCACTGTTGTATCAGCGATGACTGAATCTCAGTAGCTTGTGTTTTTGACGGTGATCTTTTGAGCCACTTCAATTTTGAAGTCACTGACACCTGGGGGAGAAATTTTGTTTTTATTAAAGTTGAAAAGCAGCAGATCAAAGTAATACAGTGAATGCTCTGGTAGTGAGTCACAAGGTTATAAATGTGGGTGTGTGTGCGTGTGTGTGTATGTGTCCGTCCTCACCCTGACTGAGTGCAGTACCATCAGAGGAGAGGTGCCAGTATCGGCGGTCACTCTGCCTGGCCTGCTCTCCGTTCACCACACTTAAGAAAGGCCCCCACAGGCTGGACTCCTGCTCAAACCTGCCAAACAGCATCAAATATTACTCAATGTAATCTTTTTTTTTTTTTCAAAGCAAAAAAAAACAAAAACAGATTGATGTATTAAATGAACTCACGTGAAGCCAGCATTTTTCCCCTTGAGAAGTTCAAGAGCCTCCAACAGAGAGCTGCCCTTTGGGACGTCCACAGAGAAGACAGCAGCTTCCCCGCTGGACTTCACCACTTCCACCATCACGCTGACTTTGGTCTCGCTTGGTAAAACCACCACAGGATCTAGGGGCTCCAGCACCAGAGTGTCTGTAAGAAAACACATACACGAAATGACAAAAACAGTGACAATACAGAGGCAGCCTGAAATCACAGTGACCACAGGGAAGAATGCAGCACATACCATCCTCATTAAGACAATCGTGGCTTTTTACTGTCAGGTAGGATTTCTGCTGGAGAGCTGGTAGGATCTGAGATATGGCCATGGGGTTATGGTAGGTGTTGCTTCTGGCGTCTGTCCTCATGGCCTCCATTGAGGCAGCACATTCTGCCACATGGCTGCCCATTGCCAATAAGGCCTTGAACACAACAATTAAGCGCATTAAAACCGCGAAGGTGTTGTTTTGTAACATTTCATGCAGAGAAAGAGAGAAAAGGAGCTGAACAAATAAAGGAAATCGATCCTTACTTGAACTGCGAGGCCCGTGCTGAACGCATTGCCTATATGACCGTCGTTCCCACGGGCGGCCAAGAGCTTCTGTGTGATCTTGCTGAGGGCTGTGTCGAGCTCAACGGCATTCTGCACATGAGAACCAAAATCCTTCACACACTGGAGCGCCATTCCTGCCATGGCATATGTATCTAGGGCGAGAAAGTAGGATAACAGTGAGAATACAGACGCAGCCATAAATCGCATGTGTCCCTACCTGTTCATCATGTGTTTGATATTTATTTTAGCAGCTTAAAAGAGAACATTTAGGCAGATCCCACTCACCTATACTCTCGGAGTCCCCGTGTGTGAACTGTTCCTGTTCTACCGCCTTGATGAGCTTCTTGCTGACATGAGGGTTGACCCTGATGCCGCTAGCGCAAAGAGCGAGCACACCCAGAGAGTACTGGTAATAGTTGGTCAAAGGGCGGCGGCTGACTGTGCAAAGGACAGGAAAAAGGGAAAGAAACCAAATTGTATAAGAACATGACATCACAGTGATTGTTAAGAAATAAAAAGTACTCCATTTTCTGCTGATTTTGGTGTGGATGAAATGAGTCAACAGTTGATCAAATGACTAGTTCCATCAAAACTAAAGTAGAAATGGGCACTGCAGAATTTTTAGACAAAGTAGAGCAATTTAATTAAGATATACTCAGATATCACATCTATGAAGTGAATTTAGAGCTACTATGGAATTAAAATGTAATGACAATGTTTGCCAATAACATAAATGCTAATATATATATATATATATATATATATATATATATATATATATATATATATATATATATATATATATATATTTTACATGCACAAGTTTCATTTTTTACACTTTAACATAACTTTTCCATGATTTCCTAGTAATAGAAGTAATACCCACACTAAATAAACTCCTTTGGTAGCACAATGTCAGACAGGATGGTGAACACTTATTTACGACAACCGTTAAAGGAAAACTTACAGGCAATGTTCTCTTTTTCTTGTTCCATCTGCTTCTTCAGGTGTGTCAGCAGCGTCTCACTCTTCTCACTGACTGTGAAAGTGATTGTGTTGAGGTCGTAACAGGATGACTTCAAAGCCAGAGTGTAGAGCGCCAAGGTGCCGACCACAGGCTGGCTGTTGGAGAGAGAGCTGAGAAAGACCCGGGTGACACGGTGAGAACATCAAGGGAAAAAATATCAGTTCAGTGGGAAATACACATAAATACCAATACATTTGTTCTGTCAGGACAGTGTAATACCTTTGAATGTCATTGTGTAAACTGTTTTTCAGTTTATTCAGGTGTTCGCTCTCCTTGGCAAGGTTGTGGGTATTAGAAAGCCGTAATGCTAAGTGGACACTGGGATTAGGGAGTCCTTCTTGCGTCTCCAAAGAACGAAGGAGATTCTTATTGAGTGACAGGTGCAACTCCCTGTTGGATCCTTCCACATCTGGATTAAATAAAATAGAAGCAAATGTTTATCAAAAATGTTGAACATGAGGTATTAAAACCATTTCAGTGACTCTCTCTTGCTGACATTAACTTTACGAACATTGCGAAACCAGATTTGCAGCATCAGCACTCGCAACAAGAGACAACAAAAATGTAATTATTCAAAGAATTTCACTGCTGTGATTACATACCAAATAGCTCATGTATCTCATTGACATGTTTCCCTCATCAATAAAGACCAAACAGAACTTTTGTCAATGAACAAGCAAGACAAAGGCCATTTAGCTACATGAAGTACTTTTATTGCAAAATCAGTGAATGTCCAGAACAGTGAGCCAGTGTATTTGTCAACCGGGTTATTTCCAGAGTTCAAACAGGTAAGGACAGTCTGTGTGTTCATGTTTGGTGATAACTGGATTTATATTAGAACATAATAATAAAATAAAATAAAAACTTACCACATGGTTTACCTGAGGCAAAAGCCAACAGGCATGTAACTACAACCAAGGACAGCATTCTGATAACAAACTGTGGAAATAAATCAATATAAAAGTTACAACAAAGACCTGGTAAATGGAGAGATCAAGAAAACAATATCTTAAAAATGATTGCAATATACCATGGATTCTACATAATCTATTAAACGATGTTAGGTAAACATCATAAGATCGTAACTATCATTTTTCATAGTACATTTTTCATTATCTTTTACGCTTTTAACGTTTTACAGTAAACAACAAAGTATCTTACCTCCTCAGGGAGTGACCAGTGTGAAGAATCGGAGCCGAGTAGGTAAGAACAGAAGCAGAGACAACAGCTCTAGTGTTTCACTGTCACATGACTCGTCATTTGTGATGACAAAGCGATGAAAAAAGCAAGAGGGTCCGCGAGCTATTGGCTGAGGCCAGTGCCGTACTGTCAGGGTCATAAACAGGAGGCCGGTACTTATCTTGTCAGTCGCATATACTCTTCGGTAATGCAAACCAAGCGACAGGTGTCCATCTTACTTTATATATATCGTCTTCCGGCATATCGTCTTCCGGTCAGTGACAAACTTTTTAACTACCGTCTGCCTAGCTAGCTACACTCGGTGCTAATGCCACAACAAAAACGTCATCTCGTTAACGCTTCTGTATCCCACCGAATGTTGAGACGCACACTTTGTGGTAGTTACGCACGTTTCCCTCGGTAACGTTAACTACAATTCCCACAATTCACCTATGTACGCACTTTCTCGAATCTTGACGACTCTTCTGGCGCGACTCACTTTTTCAGAATAGCTAACCTAGCTTACTTAACGTACGTTTAATCCCAGCCTACCATTCAAGCAGTTCACACGGCAGCCACTTTCAATGCAGGTGATATGAAAACTTCTATTAATATCAGTGTTAAGTTAGTAAGGTTTGAGCATGTCGAGGTTGTTACTGTGTGCTAATGTGATTATTCCGAAGGAAAACAGCGTTAACTGACGGAGACTAGCTTACGCTCAACAGCAACAACAAAAATAAGGGGCAGGGCTGCTGCACAGGACAGTCTGGGACGCTATACTGTTGTATGTCTGGTTTACTTATTCAAACTTGTTATTCACCTCCTGGAAGAAGCTGTTATTTCCGTGTCATGTTTTGACAATAGCACATTTTATCCGTAACGTCATACTAAGGTTAAAGTTGTGTTCAGCAGTGGCGTTGTTAGCTATCTAGCTAGTCAGCCATCTGTCTTTGTGTATCTATAACTTGTCATGTAACGTTAGGTTAATGAAAATACTAAAATGATTGGTGTCAATACTGCTCTTTCAGATCAGACCCGTTTATCTACCCGTGTGTCTCCTCAAACCATTTCATCGACTGCACCACCATGCATCACAATGCTCCCCCGAGCAGTGAGCTGGGGTTTCTGCCAGCCATGTATTCATTTTCAGGCCCCACAAGCCTTCCTGAATTTGACCTCGGATCTCCAAGTACGCCTAGTCGCATACAGAGAGCAACTCTATCTAAGTATGTAGCTGGTGTTTGCCTTCATACATCTGTCTTTAACTGTCATTTTGTATCTTGTGTTTTGACACATATTTCCCTTTGTTCCAAAAGCAGCTGGGAGACACGATCCCTCAGGAAGCACAGGAGGAGAGTTGTTGATGAGTAAGTGAGAGATACACACACACACAGAAGAAACTGAACTTTTCACAATTCTTGGGATACTCACATATGAGTGTTGTGATATTTTCTCAGGGGATGCAGTGCTAAAAGGAGGAAGTTAATGTTCGACACACAAGTGGACGTTTCGGGGAACTCAAACACTAGCACTCATCATGACTGGCCAACACCTAGCAGCTGCCCTCCTCTACCTGCACAGCAAGCCAGCCCTGCACTTCCACAGCCGTGCTTAGCATCACAGAACCTGACTTTGCCGCAGCCCTCCTCTGCTTCGCCCCGACCTGAGACGGAGAGCTCCTGCATGGAAATAGAGGCAGCTCAGAGGAGACTTCAAGAGATCGAAGACAGGTATGCAATATGCTGTGTGTTGTACCTGCATTTGTTTATTTGCTGTGTGTTGAATCTTTGCTTGTTTGAAAGACCTCAGACTGACACCTTAGGATCAAAAATTATACCCCAATTATTCATCCTGGAAACTGTTGTTTACAGGTTAAACAAGTGTGAAAAGAACATTATTACTTGATCCAGCAATTCCAGACTTCCTGGATATTCTTTATTGATGACAATGAAATGGTAAAATGGTAAATGCTGTTGTTCAATTGTCGTTTCACAAAAGAGAGGAGTGGTGTACCCTGGCCTAGAAAGGTTACCAGATGTTACAGATCAGATGTTACAGATCAGAAATCTGTAACATCTGGGGGTCTGTTTAGTTAGTTTCCCTGGTGAGGAGCTATATAAATGTGTGATTATTCAATCATAATTCTTTCTTGTGTTATTGTTTTGTTACAAGGGGATTTAGATTGAGATATTGTGGGACACGGCTCTAATGTCTACACTATTGGTGGTTTTAAAATGTGTTACAAGCAGATTTTAAATATTTGGGAACATATTTAGTTTGAAATACTTGGTTATATCAATATCATCACATACTAGTATTAAGTTAATGCTTGCTTGCTGTGATAATTATCTGGAAATTTCATCATATCACTCACCCCCATGTTAACATATACTGTATATGTCAGTAAACTCTTGTTTCAGCCACATTTAAACTACAGTCCACAGACTATCCGGTATTTTCAGTTACATTTACTTTCACATTGTCAAGTTATTTATTGGTTTCCTGCACCCTTCCCATTTAAGTCAGCCACACTGGTTTGGTTTTGCCATTTGGTGTTGGCTCTGGTTCTTTATGTGAACACAGCAATATTTATGTCTCTCAGAATAACGCTGGAGGATGACGATGAAGATGACGATCTGGATGTAGAGCCAGCCCCGAGACGACCTGTGCTGGTGATATCTGACAGTTTGAAGGAGGGTCTTCAGCGTGGCATCAGTGACATCCTACCGCACACAGTAGCCCAGTCTGTGTATGTCTTTCATATTTTTCTTATAGGAACACTTAACCTGAAGTAGTTGACACGTGTTTTGCTGTTGCCCTTCTTGAAAAGCACAAAACACATTTTTTTCCTGTGGTGTTTATTTTCATCTCACCTGCTTCTTCCTCCTTTTTTTAGGAGCCATTCCTGCATGGAGTTGGTGTTGTGGCGGCCACCAGATGATCCTTTCTGTCGCAAGCGAAAGGGCTCATTACAGAAACAACGTAAACAACAGACAGTATCTCGGCAACCCCCGACTCCATGTCCATCTCCCACCCCTCACAGTCCCTCCAGTCCACCTGCAGACAAACACTCTTCTCTTTATAGCTTTCCTGTGGCCCTCAGCTCTGGAGAGGAGGACATGGAAATGTAATAGTGCTCGATGACTTGAAAAGCCACGCCAAAGTTAACTTGAGACTTGAAAAGTAGTCGCACAAAAGACTAAAACGGACATGGAACCACTTCAGGTTGGTCAGTTTGGCAAGGCTCAATGGCCTTACATGTATATTGTGCTGTTTTGGACAGTTTGTGGAACACATCTTTTGCTTTACACTCGGCTTAGGTTTTTTGACTATAATCTCATGCAACTATATGTAAGATATAACATAAACGCTGACCTAATGAGTTATTGGTATCAGTTTTAATTTTGCCAAAGCCTGGCCAACAACACAGTTTTTGTTCGACATCAGTGTTCATCATCTGAATTTTGTACAGTTTTAATGTCCAGCTTCTGGGCATTGTTAACAGGACATACAATATTGTTCCTGTGTGTTGTGTTCACGTTTGCTCACAGCATGACTTCCTGCTAGCTGTTGTACTTAGATGTTGGTAGAAAGGTTGTCTTCAGCGCTTAGCAAGTACGCCATCTGCCAGTTTTGAGAAAATTGTAAAGAAGTCATGGAAATGCACCTTTTGATGATTTGATTGTATTTTCATATATACACGACCAGACGTGCAAAGAGCCAAGTGTAATGGCTTTTCATTTGTTTTGTTTACATTGTCCATGTCGACGTTCTGCATGGCATAGTTGGTTTTCTTTGGATGAAAATGGAATTCAGAGAGTGAAATCCTCTCCATTTACTTGTCCAATTGTAAGATTCATCAGTCATTAAACATTTATGAGGAGGGATTTTTTTCATCAGTTAAACCATCTCAGACTAATGCTGACGGTTATGTTTACTTAAACAGTGGAACATTTGTAAAATACATAGGCATACTTTCTCCTTCTAAACATCTGTCACCACAGGAAGAGCCGCCAATGCAGCTACTCCAGCCTGCTCAAACACCCTATGAACAGAAGTATGGGTAACTAACTGAAAATAACAGACATGTTTTAGACAAACTCTTCAGCAAACTTGCCAGAAATCTTCATAATAGGTTTATTGTACACATCTTGTAACATTTGATTATACGAAGGAATCTCCCAAACACCAGCTTTATGATATTCTATGACATAACTCACATGATGTTCAGTGAAATGTCTGTTCATCACTCATTCAGAGTTCATTGTAACCTTAAGCCATAAAACTTGACTGCCTTAACCCATAGGAACATAAACTTAATGACCAAATCTTCAGTCGTGGCATTTGTCACTGTGACCTGCTTGTTAAGCTGCAATCTTCAGCGCATGTAACGGTAAATGATTCATTTCTGAGGCCACAAAAAATAGCTTGAAATGCATTACATCAGTGGGGTGTGTAACACACACACACACACACACACACACACACACAGAGTAAGGTTTCTTAACTTGAGACTGTCCTGATTGAGGAGTGACTCCCAGCAACATCTTGACCTTGAGTGATCTATAAAGGAGACAGCAGTATTATAATATAATGTAAACACAACCACTGGAATAATATTGAAATGACAATGCCACATTAACAGTGTTTTCCCCTTCTCTTAAACAGTTTGAGAAGAACTTTTAGATTCATTTTGACAGGATTTCGGTAGAGGACAAGCAGGTAGTTTGTAATGATGTGTCTTGTTTCCTGGAGTGCTTCAATAAGGAAAGAGATAAGTCCTTATTCGTCATTCCCTGATTGCAGTTAGTGGCCTTTAAAACATGAGTGCACTCACTGTTGAAAGATAGGATCCTGTCAAATCTAAAGGGATTGTAGTTGAAGGCAACAGACTCCAGGTGTAGGCCTGGTTTTCTACACGGAGCTGCTTGACTCGGCTCTGGAGGTATCGGACAAGCTTCAATGAAGCCACGTCTGAGGGGCTGTGGGAGGCAGCAGAGTCCACAACATGGAGGGAGGCGGAGCAAACTGAAGTCTGAGCTTCCTGAATAGGGAAAAGCATTGTTGTTGTTGTTATTTTTCAATTATAATATCTTTAGGTTGCGTATCTGTTGGTCCACACAGGAGCAGTAAAGCATTTACCTTTGCACTCAGTGTCATCTCCCCTTCAGGCCTCCGAGGCGTTCTCTGCCTCTGCTCTCGAGGCTTCGATGGCTTTCTAGAAAACAAACAAACTGCATTTGAAAAGTTATTAGTTGTTACGTAACACCATGAAGGAGTTGTACGTTTACGTGTACAGTTAACGTTACATCTATGGTGTAAAATGCAGAGATCATGCTCTTAGTGGGTTAGTATGCCGTTAGAAACCAGTTACCTGCCCTTTAACAGCTTTGTCTTGCACCTGGTGGACAAATGTGAGCGGAACTTAAATATAGAAAAGAAGGATATCTTGATTTCTATACGACACATTTTATTGGATTCAATGATTCAATGTTTCACATTGCCAAATAGTATAACAATCACTGCTTATAACTTAGAACAAACATATGTACCTCTATCTTTTCTTTTTAATTCGTTACCTTTCTAGTTCAGCTGTCAACTCTTCTTCAAACTTGCATGCCAGGCGAGCTGCTGTCCGTTCCTTCCACTGGCCCATGCTCCTCTGAACCTGCCTGAGCTCCTGGTCTTTGGCCTTCAGCTGTTTGCGAAGAAATGCTGCCACTCCTCCTCCATCAGCTCCTCCATCAGTCGTATGAGGCCACTTCAGACTGCTTAGCTCCTCGATGTGCTCCTGCAGAGGTGGATGACATTGCATATAGAGAGAGCTGTGAGTGCTGAGTTTTCTGTGTCTACTATAGCCTTGTGCAAGTTCATACCTGAATGAGACGCTCCTTAAGAGAATCCAAGGCTTGGTCTCTCTCCATCCTCAGCTGTTGCCTCTGGATGCTCAATTCTCCCTCCTGGAAAAACACCTGAACTTGTATTCCTGTATACATTTAATGTGCTGTATTTGCAAACGGCCGATACAGTCTAAACCATACCTTGTCTTTTGCCAGCTGCTCCGTGGTTTGTTTCTGTGAATCCAGCTCCTGCTGTAGATGGTTGATCAAGAGCTTCATCTGCTCTCTTAGTGTTCTCAAGTTTGTAAGAGCATCAGCTGCCGTACGACTGCACAATACAAAGGCACCAGAATGACACCATGTTGTCTACAAAGTATAGTACAGGTAGGTAAACCAGGACGTTGTACCTGTGGGGTAGTTGCACTGTATTCCGTTTGTCTCCACTCAGCTCCTGGGCCCAGTGACGGAGCTGCGTGTCCAGCTCGGCTGTGATTTGGTGATGGCTGCTCTCCTTTTCTTTGAGCATCACCCGGAGCTTGTCGGCCTCTTTCTCTGCCAGCTGAACACCCTGCTCGAGCGGCAGCATTGCCCTCTGACTCTCCTGTGACCACAGACCACACAATGTCAGCCTGTCTCTTTAAATGCCTGCAAGTAATTGCTTTCCGTGGTTTTCTCGCACCTGTGCCATCTGTCTCTGCAACGTCTGCAGCTCAGCCTGGTGCTCCTCCTTCAGTGATTTGCATGCAGCGGCCAGCAAAGACTCCTGCTCTCTCTGCTGTGCACAGATCTCACTGTCCATCTCTGTCACTCTCTTCCAGATAAAAAGAAAACCCCGGACAGAATGAAATCACACATTTCTGACTTATTTAGAATGGTTGTGTTACATGTGAGTCACCTTACAGTTTTAAGTTCCACCACTTTGCGTTGAAAAGTCAGTGCTTTACTCTTCTCTCGCTGCATCTCGCTCCTCATGCTCCCAGTCTTTGTCTATTCTGCTCTTCCAGTATCCCACAATGCACCTGCACTGCTTCCATTTTTTCTGCCTCCCACTTCCTCCTCTCCTCCACTATTGCTTCGTGCACCTAAGTGGGAGCATACTGTTCATAACATGCAGTTGTGTTGAAGAATACTGCATTTTAGGAAGTTGATTGTCAAAGTACCAGCTCCTCTTCACGGTGCTTTGCCTCCTCCTGCTGCTGCTCCAGAGAGTCCCTCAGCTTCTTCACCTCTTCCTCTTTTAGCTGCCAGGAGAGGAGTGTGTGTGCATTCATGGAAGGTAGGTACTTTTGATAAAACTTTAAAACAGTTTACATTAAGTTTGTGTGAGAGTGGATTTCATCAGGGAAAAACACTGACCTGAATGGAACTTTTCAAGGACTCAATGTGTCGAGTGAGAAATAAAGCTTGGTCTTTCAAAGCGCTCGCCTTCTCCTCTTCAGTCTGCTTATTAACCTGAGGAGACCATCATAGGATTCGCTACATCATTAATCAAACTAACAATGTCATTTGAAGAATCAGTATTTATGTTCGTCACCTTTTGGATTTGCTGCTCATGAGCCAAAGCCAATTCGTTTTTTTGCTGTTTCAACGCTGCCTTCTGGATGAAAAAACCAAACCAGGAGTCTTAATGTTACATTACTGAAGCCATGGCTTGTAGACCGTAACAACACGGCACTTACCACCAGTCTATGAGTTTGCTCGTGGGCCTCCTTCAGTGCACTGCAGCTCTGGGTTTTCAGGTGCTGCAGCTCCCCCCTCAGTCCATCTCTTTCTGCTTGTAAGGCGCCACGTTGCTCATGGAAATCTAGCAGCTGCAGCTCCTTCTGGGCCAACAGCCTCTCCTGAGTGCCCAGTCTACTCTTGCATTCTCCCAGTTCACCCTGCAGCTCACCCACTTGAAGCTCGATTGTCTGGTGAAAGAAAGATGCATGAAAAATAGTACGGTTGGTTAAATATAACCAGTTAACAAAAAGTGCATGTTGACAGATACATATTTCAGGCGTTACCTCAATCTGATCCTTTTTCTGCCTCTGTTTCTCCTCCAGGGATGCACACCTGTTCCTCAGTGAGCCCTCCACCTCCGTGACCCTCTGAAGCTCCTCATGAGTCTCCTCCAACTTCTGTTTCAAAACACAGAGATATTTTCAAACCCAACAAAAACCTTCTCCCTGTAGTTTCACTCCACTGTGATTCAAATACCAACAAAAAGGTAGTGTGGCATGTTTCTAATACACAGACATTCTTTGAATACATTAATCTCTCCAAACCCATTACTGCTACTATTGTTATTTCCTCATCTACAAATATAACTAGAGACATCAAACGGAAAATAACATTCAAGATGTTTCTTTAAAAAAAAAAATATTATTTAGAATTGTATTTTTATAGTATTACATAACATATTTTAATCCTGTTATGATTGTGTAGAAGCAGTGATTGATAATGGATGGACAGTACTTCTTGTAAGGACTCTAGCTTCTCTCTTGCATGTCGCTGTTCGGCAAACAGTTCTGTTTTGGCATTATCCAGCTGTCTCTCCATCTCCTCTCTCTCCAACACCGACATGACGACACCGGGCTGTTTGTGGAACAGTGGAGCAAAAAAAAAGAAACGTGTACCAATAAGAATGAAATATTAAAACATCGGGTGAACACAACCAAGAATTGATCAACATATTGTAATATTCAGGTTTCATTACCCTCTCAGCTCCATCCTTCAGAGTCTGTTTACAGTGGCTCAGGGTTGCTTCGAGCATACAGGTCTCTCTCTGGCAGCTACAACACATTCATTACTGTATTACTGTCCCTTTATACAGCACAGGATGACGGTGATGCAATGTGACATTACCATGTTAATGTATACAGTTTTCTATAATGCAGTTATTAGGAGTTTATTTGTATACTTAGTACAGTCTTTTCCTGCCCTGCTGTCTCTGAGAATGAACTCCAACGTGCTCTTCTGCTTCTCCATCTTTGCCGTCTCTACAGACAGTCGATCTAATTCCTGCAAGGCATGCTGGAACATATCCCAAAAACTGTGAGTATTAGTGAGACTCCTGTATGCACTGTTCGTATATAAGATGCTACACTTTACCTTTTTTCTCTGCTGAAGTTCAGACAAGGAGAGCTCAACATCTTTTAGGTAAGCCTTCTTCCTCTGTAGTGTCTTCTCCTCTTCCTCGCATCTCTAAACCAGACACACAAACCAGTTAAGCGACGTCTCAAACACAAACTCAGATACACAGGATCATTTATACGGTAGGCATAAAAACATTTCTAGAATCATACTAAATATGACCAGGAGACTCATTCTCACTTGTCTGAGTTTAGAGAGCCGCTCCTCCATCTTGGCCCAGTCGGACTGCATCTTCTTTGATTTCCTCTCGGGCCTACATCTCCTGCTCCAGTCATTCATTTCCTCATCTGTGTCATTGTCACCTAAAGAACACACAAGTCTGTGATGCAGAAACATGCAGTGCACTGGTTAGAAACGTATGAAAAATAATCATTGTTTAAAGCTTGTTCACAACGCTGAAGACAAGACTGGAACCTTTTTTTTTCATGATTTACCTGTTTGTTTCTCTCTTACGCTGTGCTTTACGGGTAGAAGTCCTTCTGTTTTGTATATTTCCAGAGGATCTCTGGCCTATATTAAAAAAAAAAAAAAATTAATCTCAAATTCTGTGACATAAAGAGAGTTCTTTTGTCACTTTGGACTCATAAAGGAATACACAGTCATGCTTTACCTGATGTAGATCGAGGTTCACTTTCTTCCTGTCTGGGAGTGTCATAGTCGCTGTGGTAGTCCTCCATGCCTGTCACAGACTGAATGAGAGAGCGCCACCCTGGGGGGATCACACACATGATATTAGCTGTAAATGTATACGTATTTTTATACTCCTGTTACTATTTATTTCTATATTTAAAGAGTTCATTATCTCTTTAATTTGTTCAGTTTGTGCTCTTAGCTCTTTTGTTATTGGCTGCTTTAGAGTAATTATAATAACATGTTTGTTCTAAAGAAATGATCCTTTGTTTCATAACCACAGTTTCCTGCAATGATTCGATAACATTTGCATACAAATCGAGCTCCTTAGATCGAATCATTGAATGGAAGATTCTGGGTCAGCCCATGTCCTGTGGTAGACTGGTGTGCTTTAAAGCCTGCATTGTAAACTATAACACTTGAGTGCTGGTACAAACAATATACCTATTGTACTATTCTTGAGGATAGAGATGTAAAGTGTTTTCTTTGGGTACTGCAAAAGATGATGTCTAGAATGCAAATGGTTCATCCTCTGAGGGTAATGAATGCGCTCAGTAAATTTCAAGGCAATATGCCCATTAGATGATGCCAGAGGAAAGTTCTGTGAGTTAGATTTAATCCTCGGCACTATAAATATCCACAGCAAGAGTTTGTAAAGATTTACTCACTGCTGCCTTCGTCACCAAGCCTCTGTAGTGTGGAACCATCTCCTGCTTTCTCCCTACACGACGCATGTACTCCATAGCTGCCACAAAGACTTCTCTCCTGTTCCTTTCTTTGACAATAAATACTGCTTTTCTCAGCCGTTGCTGTTTCTGATTTGGTGTCGACATTAAGAGAACTGTGTCCTTTTTGTTGACTCTGGCAAGAGTCACAGTAGGATATCACTGTCCTCTCAGCCTCCTCTTCTTCTTCTTCTAGTTGCTGTGTGTTGCTCGCTGGCAATACCAATTCTACCATCTCCTCTCTGAAGCGTCTGGCGAAGTCCTCGGTGCAGATGCTGTCTGAAGAAGGTTGGGTTTCTTCTGCCATCCCTCCCTCATTACAGGTGTCTCCAAGCAGCCTCTGGAGCCTCCAGATGACCTGTTCCCTGTGGCACCAAATTTCCTGTTCGTCTTTAGTCTTTGTGTCTAATTTCTGTTTAGTTTCCTCGTGAGTGACAGGAACTTCCTGGTAACATGTGCTCGTCTCTGGGGAAAGAGCAGAGATGTGTTTATGTGAAGAAAAATCGAGGTTCTGTTGTCCTGCAAAGGAGGTAACACTTTCCTATAAGCCGAAATAAATAAGTGCAGCTCCCTGGTCAATGACAGTCATCAGAAACATTAATGTGGAAGTGAAATTGAAAATATATTCTTTTATGCAAGATTTTTTCTTGTGCAGTCACAAATTATGTGAAAATGACACCAGAATGCAGTGAATAACAACAATGTGCGATTGATTCCTGCTTTTGCCTTTTCACTGGTATTTCTTTTCCTTCAGATACACGGATATCGTGATGCATATCATAGATGATTTATTGCAATACATCTTGTATCGCAGTATCATTGTGAGCAAAATATTGTGAGTTCATCATATCGTGAGTTTCTCTGTCATTCCCATCCTTATATGCTATACTATGGCTTTTTATGATTTTTTTTCAACATGCTATATTATGACTTTTTTTGTGACTTTTTAATTATTTTCTTCCAGGTGCTATAACTTTTTTTTTAATTGACTAATCACACCTTTTGCTATTAAAATACTAAAAATGAAATATTACCTGATGTTTGGTACGTTGTCGGAGTGTGTATCAAATCAAGACAAGACATGGGAGTGTCATTTGTTTGAGTTGTACTCCCAAACCCTGTGTCTTTGCTCAGAGATTGACTCCACCTGAGAGGAGCTAGAAAATCAATGCAAAACACAGATTATTAACAGAGCAAACAAGAGAGAAAAAATCAAAATTTGGCATAAAGTGTGTTTTATCAAATAAATTACCTGCATAATTGCAATCATAGGGCATTTTCTGATCTTTCTTGGGCTGGATCTGGATACATTAATTACACCTAGTACTTAATTACATTTATTCCAGATAACAGACAAGAACACTGACAGAATGAAAGCCACAGACCTGCAGCTGGCCAAGCTGAGCATCAATAGCATCTAAGAGAAGTTCACAGGGGTCTAGTTTGAGAGGAGAGTCCAGCCCAGACACACTGCTGTTGTCGTTGAGATCTGTGAGAACAGACGAGACGGTCAACAGAAGTGGTTTTTCATCCCCAAAATGGAAAGATGGAAATATAATAAAAATATACTGCTGATTAAACCTGTGTAAAGAAGCTCATCTGTGTCTTCTGTGTCTCTTTCTGCTCCACCATGTCCTCTGTCAGCCATGTCCTATTACTGAAGACAAATATGCAGGCACTCAACAGTACTATACAAACACAACATCCCCAGTAGCGGTGGGAAGCTTTGGGTGTCTCGCGATTCAATTTGATTTCTATTCTTGGGGGTCATATATCAAATGAGAATCAAGTTTTAATGAGTACATGCTTCAGGATCTACTCCAGTCCTCAGTAAGTAAATAAAGGTGGTGTGGCAAATTATGGAATGAGAGCATAAAATTATATAATTTTCTTTTTTTTTTTAAAGTCATAGACTATTGCAATACCATAAATACTTTCACTCAGTTTACAAACTTACATAACTTTTAACTGTGGAATATCAGAATAAAATACCTTTGGATACTGTACAATAAATATTACATCAAGCTAAAATTAATTAATATTAAACCGTCTGCTTCCAATGACTAATTACATCAAGTTAAAAATTAATTAAAATTTAAACATCTGTTTCCAGTGACTAATTTCACTTCAGGTGCATTCTAGATGACCTCAGGTATCTTCTCACAAACTTACAGAGTTTTTCACTGTGGAATCTTTTAATAATACGCCTTTGGATATTTCCAAAATAAAAAATAAAATATTAAATTTTCTTAAAAAATTAATTAAAATTAAACCATCTGCTTCCAATGACTAATTTCACTTCAGGTGCATTCTTGATGACCTCAGGTATCTTCTCACAAACTTATAGAATTTTTCACTGTGGCTGACTGGGTGAAGTGGAGTGGGGGGGTTTGCTCGGTTGCCTAGGAAACCAAGACAAGCTTGTTAGCCAAACTGACTTCTTTTCAGTAGAAGACTATAAATTCCTGTGCCTTTCTCTTCTACACCCCAACATAGAGAAGCTGTACAAGTCAGCGCACTTTAACACCGTTATGCAGGATTTGGTCCTTTCACATGTTTAACATGCCATGACTGAAAAAGTTCATATTAGATTTTCCAGCCCACACCGTTAACCCGACTCAAAGAAAGCTAGTTCGCCTGAAACCCACTTATTTTATATTTACATGTAACTTGGTTACAACTTCCTTACCTTCAGTGGACAACTGCAGAGATGATGCTGAACTGGACTATTCCGTGCTGAGACTCCAGTGAAGCTCACAGTTGAACCACTTACAGCAGCTTCAGCATGTTGCCTTGGAAACGGCCCAACAGCTCTGCACCCGCACAGGACAGTGGTTAATCTTAGCGCCAAAGTGATCCCAGTAGAGATACTTAAATTGTCAGAACTATTTCTGCAGCAGTAAGGTCCAAAACAATGTATAGCCATAGCAAATACGGTGTTCACCCCATAAAAGTAGTTGCATTACTACTGCATTATGACCGTAAATTATTTTATTTAGCTGCTCCTTTCAGTTTTTTCATGCATTAATTAACACATTTTTATACTAAAAGTGGCAAATAATCCCAAATGTATCATTTAAAACCATCCCATCTTTCTGCTGTTCAGAAGAGAGATAATAAAACAGACCGATAACCCAGTGTCAACAATAACAACTTTATTATTTTCTTCTTTCATCATTGTGTCTTTCTCATTAAAAGACAATGTTATACGAGTATAAATTAAGGGCGAAAATTCACAATTTAAAAAAAAGAAAGAAGCAAAACTTCAGTTGAATCCGCAGTTACACCTGAATATGCGTATACGTGTATTTGGGGAGTAAGAGTAGTAGTCAAGGCAGATCAATCACCTTTGACCTCCTGTGCCAGGCCGCTGTTGTTATGTATAATAACTTTCATCATCCTACAGATTATCAACTTCACTGTCTCACAATTCAATTATGAGTCACAGTCCGAGGAGAGTTCAGTTCAGTTTAGACAAGGCAAGAAAAATCTCCCATCTTCATCCGTTTTATTTCTGATTCAAAACTGAGAAGCAATGAGAAGAAAAAGTCTACCTCACATGCACACACATCAAGCTCATTGTGCATACAAACAGTATTTAAAAAACAAAAAAACATAAGAATAATGGCACTCATGAGAAGGTAGAAATCAGAAAATGATTTAAATAAGCGTAAAAATTAGATGTAAAAGAATCACATTGTGAATTCAGTGAGATGAAATGAGAGAAACAATGAGGGTTTACATTAGAACCCTGTGAGATAAGGAAGGCAGATGAAGAGGTTTCTTTGAGTCTACAGTAAACTCTCAACATACACTTTGGTTGTTTCTTACCTCTTTTGTTTTAGCAACAACAGCCATGAGCTAACACATGTTCCCCTCAGTGTGTTAACATCTGTCCGTGCTAAGCCCCCTTCAGTAGGCAAGTCACCATCAAGTACTGAGGTCACGTTATTTGGAAATGCACCGTGTTATGATGAGTTCTCCGTTATCATTCAAAATAGAACATATGCTCTCAAATGCAAAATCATCCCAAACACAATATATTTAAGTGACTCTGTAGTCATTTCAAATTCATCTCTGAGAAAGGAAATCACAGACCAACTTTCCATTTGTTCAATTTCCTCACTGTTTTCAGTTTTTCAACAAAGCAAAAATCATGAAGCAACAGTTTCCATCCTTGTATGCGACACCTGTGAACTATGAACTGGTAAGTGGAGCAATAAGAATACAACCAAACACTAAAGGGATAGTTACACATTTTTGGGAGATGCACTTTTTCTTTGCCAAATACCACGCAATCCTGTCACCTAATATTTGACCCAAAAGTAGTGAATAAGTGTATTTCCAAAAATGTATGAATCATTCCTTAAGTATGTCATTCTGGACATGAGATTTAGTGAGTGACAAAACTGAGTTCATGACAACAACAAATCATAAATGCATAAATCATTTCACATAAATGAATAGAACAAGCATCTTTTGTGCAAACAAAAAGCATCAATCATTAATTCACCGATAAATAGGCTAACATTTTGACTAAAATCAATTATCATACTGAACATCTCCTTTACTCGATGTTAATATTCTATCCGAATGTATTTCTTTTCCAGTGCATTGTATACGTCTGTAGGGCCTGCACATCAGAGGAACTGTCACATTTGTTGATCTATGGAAGCATCACTGAACCATAGTTACTAATGTGCTCGTATCAAGGACTCTATAAAAAATATTTTCAGAGTGTTAAGACAGTTTTGGAAATATAAAACAATAAATCTGCAGCCAGATTGATGCCCCAGAGGTAATATCCATCTTCTCAGAATCAATCTGGATCAAAAATTAAAATAACAGCAAATCCTTCAGGCTCGTTCAGTCAATTTGCATTCAAATTTGAACTGTACTGTATAGATACCTTAATACTCACATTAGTATAATTATTCTTCATCTTACAATATCATTCATTTATCACAAAATATTCACACAATTAGACTAGACAGGTAGATACAATACCTCCAGCCTCGAAATCTACATTCCTAACAATAATTACAAAAAAACGCTAACTGTTTTTCAAAACACCTGTCTCTGTAGACATGTAGTGCACAGGTCAGGGGACTATTTCCCTTGTTTAGTCAATTAAAGGCAAAATACTGAGGGATACTTTTGTGAGCTGATCCCAGATCAGCATGTCCACACACACTGAATGAAAGGACTAAGCTGCGTTGAATCTGGAGCAGCAGCTGTGGGGAGTCGTCTGTGGCTGGAGCTAATTACACAAAAGGTGTGCCACAGGAACCAGCCCTGTCTGCTTCTATAACCTTTGACCTCCTGTCAGCTGAAGCCACTCTGGACTCCACAGAGAAACAGCTCCAGTCTCGTGTTCTATAGTCCTCCTGGAAATGTCTGAGCTACAAACTACCGACCGACGGAGGCTGTGGAGCTAGTGCAAAGCACACTATAGAAACCTACGTGTTCCTGTATGTACTGGGTGGCCATTGTCTTTGGTGCGGACCTTATACTTCATCAGTGAGAATGATGTCACTGAAAATGGTCACCAAGGATACCGTATGTGTTGCTATGGGAGAGCACCAGAGGACAAGGTAAAGTACATGAAACAGAGAGAAAGAGAGAGAGATGCGTTACAACTAAAGGACTCGCTAATGCAGAATTTCACCAATCAGAATCACAAATGGAAGATCTGTGAGGCATATTAAGATGACTAAAATGCATTGAAGCATAGAGGCAACATAATGAATAAGCAGCCGTATTATCTCTACGTGGTCTCTAGTCTAATTGACTACACACAGATTCTAATTTCTGGAGGGAAACTCCGACATTCACACCAAATTAACCTGCTGCGGTAACAATCTTATTAATAAATACAGATAAAATATAACCATTAAACCATTAAGTGATCCAATCAAATTAACAAACAGCTCGCAAATATAAAATGTTATTTCATCCCGCTTATTTTCATGTCATAGATTATTGCATGCCTGTTTTATTTATTTCCAAAAAGATAATTTATTTTTAAAAAAATCCTTTTTCCAAAATGTGTTTATTTTAAATTAATTTTTTTAAGTATATTTGTGTAATTTTTCTCGATGGAAATTTTACCACCACTTTTCCTGCATATTCAGAATCCAGTCACATGCTATACCATGTTTGTCTAGTGACTTTTTGATTTAAAAAATTAATTATAAAACAGGATAAAAATGAATAACTAAAAGTAGTAAAAATGACTTGAAACAGACGACTGTGAAAATAGGCAGCATGAAATAACAATATAGGGGGCGGAGTAAAAAAAATGTTTTGTATTATTTCATGAGGTCATGGTTATGTTACCCATTTTGTCTGTAGTTATTAATATAATTTTCCAGAATGTCTTATATTAATCTTACACACTTTGTGTCTGCATAACAATGTCTAACACCATTTTCAAGCCTGAGCCTCCTTCTTAAGCAACTACATTTGGGAAATAATGAGCATGTGAAATCATTCCCATAAAGAAAAAGCAGGAACTAATTTAAAATTTATAAAGTGGGTCTGAAGTAATCTCAGTTGTGCTGAGTAAAACGTAGGATGGGGACACTTTTCTTGCAACGCCTGATATACTGTGTATTCAACAGTTGTCTGCGTCTATGTGCCCGTATCTGATTTTGTCCCTGTTAGTTAAAATCAAGAGGTGCTTTGATGTCCAAATTGGTAAAAACTCTTCAATTGGGTGAACACAGAAAAGTGCTTTTTGAGTAAGATTTGTGGATCAGCTGATTTCAGAAGTGTGCAGGTACCTTAAATGTGTGGTGTTACACCTCCAACACCACCTCACATCCACACATTATCTCACAGCTGTTTCAGTATAGTGTCAAAGTGTCAGGGGGTGCCCCTTCTTTTCCCCCGTAGTAAAAACAGACTGACAGCATACATTTGGAGGTAATCTGAGAGTGTGTGTGAAACAAACACATTCTCATGCTCACTAAAGGTCCACATGGTGCTCATAAGCCAGCTACGCCCCATTGCTGAAGGACCAGAGGCAGAGAGGTTCCCTGTCCGATGAGGTGATGTGTGATCCGGGGTGAGTTCCCGGGTTAGAAGATGTTAGGACACATGCTCCAGTCCTGTTTCTCCTTCGCCTCCCAGTAACCTCCCTTGTACACAAAGTTTGTTTCTCCAGTGACTGAGTTCCTCCTCTGGTAAAACCACAATGGCTGGTAGCCTTCATACTCTTTCCCTGCAGGAAGAAGCACAGGAGTTACTCAATCGGCGACATTTGAATCGCATTCTTAGTGGAGAAGCCACACTTGCAGGCAATTCGCTGAGCGATCGATTCAACTTCATACATATGCATATACAGGGGAAGCAAGCAATCACTGTGCACTGCATTTGGGATAGCTCCAAATGTGAACCAAGCTCATTTAACGGTGAATTCAAAGGTGTCAATAAAAAAACGTGATGTGTGTGATGCAAAAATGTGGATTAATCATTGTGAAGGCAAAGTTATAATCACAGTTTTGGAACTGCCTGAACTGAATAATCGATCTGTTTCGGAAACCAAGTCAAAAGAGGGGGAAATATGAGCTGATTAAACGGCTCAAGTTGTTCCCTTTATAGAAACATTATGTAGATTTAACTCAGAGGAACAAAGTATGAAGTAACATGTTTACTGTGGTCAGTGCAGAAAAGTGCTTACAAGTATTCCACTAGACAGGATGGCGATGCAGTGCAAATTAATCACTGGCTAACGTGGCCACACCAGAGCACATTAGGAATACTTGTAGGTTGTAGATTTGAGTTGTATCTGCTATGTCACATGTATGCAGGAAAAAAAGTATTTTTTTTTCCTGAGTCATTAATCTGAAGAAGTTGACATGAAAGGGGTATCATGCAGTTCCCACACAGAGGCAGACTACACAGAGGACACACAAAGGATGGTGTGTGTGTGTGTGTGCGTGCGTGCGTGTGTGTGTGCGTGTGTGTGTGTGTGTGTGTGTGTGTGTGAGAAATGCACAACAGAGGGGCGCGGGGCAACCCTCACTCACCAGAGTCATAATCACACTCTGACCACCAATAGAGGGAGGAAAAGAAAGACAAGTCATGGGTACATCAAATACAATCAAGCCTTCGCACAACACACACACACACACACACACACACACACACACACACACACACACACACACACACACACACACACACAGCTTTGGTCTGAGGCCTGGGGTTGTTTACTTCTCAGTTTACCATGCTTTTATCTTTAAAACAAAAAAATCGAATTCAGTTGCTTATCATTTGTACTGAAAATCTAACTGGGAGAATGACATGCTCTTCATTTCTGTCATCATCATCACACACCGCTCTGCTTTTCATACCTTCATCCAGAGCATCTGAGGCCTCCGCTTCCCTCCTCCTCCTCACAGCTCTTTGTTTCTCCTCTAGCCGCTGTTTTTCAGAGTTTGCCTCATCCCATCGCCCTTCCTCCATCAGCTTCTGGTCGGGTCTCAGACGGCTGTCGGTCACTCCCACTCCGTCCTCCTGCTCATTCAGGGTCAGTGCCAGTGCTGAGAAGTAGTACATGTTCTCAGCATTCTCCCTGAGAGAGCAAGAGGGAATTTACAGGAGTTATTAGGTGTTATGCTGTACAATCAATGATACTGACTGAAAATCACTGTTATGCAAACTACTTATTCATGCAACGCTCTGCCTTATGAGGCAAAATGAGTCTTACGGAAGAGGGTATTTCTTCCACAGCAGTTTGGGAGACAATGTCTGATAGACCGTCTTCTGCTTGCCCTCTGATCCCCCTCGGCTGCTCTGAATGATCTTGGCGCTCTCAATTTTATCATCCCATGTACCGGAGAGGATGTAATGAGCCTGGCCACCACTGTCTGCCACCACTCCCGTCACCTGAAAGAGCAAAAGGAAAGAAGAAAACAGACTGTAGGGAATGAAAAAAACAAAAGCAAGCTATCTTTCAGCAAGTCCAAATGTATCACCATGACCTTTGCTCCTAACCTTTAACACATAAATGCACAGTCTCCGAGGAAGGACACCAGTTAAGCAGGAGAGCCCCATTTTTACATAATTAGTACTCCAAAGGAGGTTACCTCACTGCAACGTGACCTCATACCTTAAGCTTCTTCCATACTGCACTACTGTAGATATTAATTTATTTGTTGGTACTGTCCAGCAGGAGGCAGCATCAGACAAATTAACTGCATCATATGACGTCATGCCGAGGTCTGGTTGACAAGTGTTGAAAGGAAGCACTTACCTTCCGTGGAACGTCCCTGGAGAAATAACTGTAGGGAGAGAACTTGAGTTGACAGGTCTCTTTGGTCCTGTGATTCACAATCTCAATGTCCCCCGACTGTACAAACGCAGAAACATACAGACACAGTGTGAGACAGATAAACACACAGAGAATGATAGCACCTCAATGCTATGAAAGGTGTGTTTACAGCAGAGACAGACATGTGTCAAAACTGATCCTAATCCTATTTTGTTTGTTTTTTTTACACCATGTTTTTGGGTGCTTTGGTGTTTCATGTAAAACATTTTAATTAATACAAACGACAAAGTGAAAAATAAACACATTTAAAAAAGGACATTTAAATTGAATTAAAAAGCAGTTGTTGAAATACAAGAGAATGGAAAATAAAAAAAAGTTTGACATGAAGGTCTTTGGCTGACCCTGTTCTGCACCAGAGGGCAGCAGAGTGATGTTTGGAGGCGGTGGCAGACGGTGGAAGTATTTAATAAGAAGGCAAAACTATACAGCCGTTACAATTTTGGTATGAGGTCAGAAAAACACTATTTGTTAGTGTTTTGGTGTGAAATGTTGAACTTACACAAAACTCCACAGGCTATCTTTACAGTAATTACATACATCAGCATGAACACTGCTGATATTCCTTGTAGTCAGTATCCAAGGTATATCCTTACTGCACACTAATAATAATATGCAGAGATGATGAATCGGTTACACATGAAAATCAGCACACGACACACACACACACACACACACACACACACACACACACACACACACACACACACACACACACACAGGAATGGTAATATAAAGAAAAGAAAGGCAAGGGGAAAAACTAAAAATATACTTCCAAACAAGCTGACACATTTCTGCACAGACAGACATGCAGATGTGACGCCTGCCCCTCCCCCCCCTATGTAACTGGGCCACCTCACAGAAGGAAGAGGCTGTTATTTTAGGGTGCTATTAGAGATCAAAGCTCTAATAACAGAAGAAGCCGAAGATAAATCCCTAGAGATGTGAATTCCTGATTGCTTGTAAGGCTTTGATTCTTCACAGCACTCGGTCTACTGGTTTGTACCACACTGCAACACGGGAGGGAAAAACATCTATAGGCTACTCCAGGGTTTCAGAGGCATAAAAGCAGGGCATGGGTTTTCAACAGTGGACGAATGGTTACCAACAAACAGACCTGGTCAATCCACAGCTTGCCCACAATGATGTTGTGCACTGTGGAGGTGACCTTTCTCCACACGTAGTGGTTCCCGCTGGAGTGGAAATGCAGGTGGATGGCACCTGGGGAGAGGGACGGGGATGAAAGGAGATATCATTGCTGCTTTGTTACCAATCTGGAAACCTGCGCGTGTGATGGGTTGGATTGTGCGGTGTTAGTGTCTCATTGTAGGCACTACAATGATTCTAAATCAGTGTGTGAACATGTTCAATTCTATCCGCGGCAGCTGAAAAAAAACATGTCATATTACACATTTATGTCCCTGTGCACAGGCAATACATTTCCACCCATTTCCAGTGTGACCAAGATTGATAACAATAATTTGAACATAAACGCTTTCCACTTAAGAGTTTTTTTTCCTCTTACATGGCAGCACACAGCAGGCATATAATGGGAAGCGAGGAAAGCCAGATAAATACCACTGCATCCCTTGGCTGGACCTCAATTTATCAAATCTCCCATTTATCTGAGCCACCAGACCCCTGCTCTCTGTCAGCCCAGTGCAATAGAGAGCTCCCTTTATATCCATACTTTATGTATGTGTCAAAAGGGTCATAAAACCCACCTGATTCATTCTCTCACCATTCCCTCTGGCTTTAGATCGTGTGGGAGGCGGCAAAGTCGTCTATGACTCGGTGGGATGTGGAGTCCTGCTTAAGTAAACTCTGCCTGGTGTGTTTCATTTGCATGATGGAACTGTTATAGACACATATAGTTTGTTTGCTTCCCCGCTGAAAATGAAATGTCTTACCCAGAGGCATTATGGAGAGGTATTTGCCACGGAACTTGCTGGCGATAGTGATTTCCTGCCACAGGGTCCAGCCTCGCTGGGAAATCACATGATGTGCAGCTGCAGGAGGGTGATGGCTCACCTTAGAAGAAAGATATATATAAAGGTAAAGTTATATATATATATAAAGTATATTCCAAGCCGACCCTGTGTACTGGCATGCACAAAACTCCCTCTAGTCTGTTACCTGCTCACACAGCGAGCGGTAGCCGAACTCCTCCTGTCGATCCAGTTCGTAGGTCTCGCCCAGCAGTGGATTGAAGGGCTTGGCTGTCCGGTGGACCGTGGTGGAGTAGGACGACACGGAGAAGGCGGCGACCAGGCACATCTGCTCCAAGGATGAGCCGCAGCGCGCCGCCTTGTCCAGAAGCTCATGGTACTCCAGGTCCTCCGTGAGGCGCTGCAGCATCGACAGAGGCTCGTTGAAGTTTACCTGAACGGGCGGATCAAGAAGACAATGAGACACGTAACAGATTTAACCAGTCAGCAAGAAGCAGGGCCCTGCCCGTTGCACTTACAGGCATTGGAATTTTGGAGAGCTCCTTGCCGATGCAGTTCTTCATGATGCTCCACAAGTTGAGGGAGTAGTTGGGCTTGTCTGGGACATGAGTACGCCTCTGTCTGCGGGGCTGCACTTCCTTTCCCGACACGTCATTACAGCCTGGAGACATCTGGGATTAGGTGGAAGGGAAGGAGTGAAGGGTGAAAAGATGGTCTTTTAACTTTGTGTGAAAAGCATATTCGATATATACAATTTTTGAGATATACTTTGAGCTTTACGGACAGCTTGGCAGCACATCACCAAGGAGAGGAGGCAGAATGGCAGAGCGAGTGAGAGACAGGCGTGAGGGAACAGAGGACGCAGATGTGAGTTAGGGAGTGAAGAAGTGAGGGAGAGTTGAGGGGAGAGAAGTGCAGATGTTTGACTGGTAATTAACATTTGGTGGAATGAAGCAGCTGTGTATCTTTGGCATCACAGGGGTGGCAACGACACCGCAGGACACAAACAGATCAAATCTGTGCGTGTGTGTGCGTGGGATGACAAGGGAGGGAGGCAGTGAGAAAGGGAAGTGAAGATAGTTCTATGAATCAATGAGCTGTGAGCTTTCCAAAATACAAAAGTTTGCAAGTGTCCTATTAGTCAGTCTAGTAAGAAGGACAGCCACTTACTTGGTCGTCCTGGTTCCAGTCAGTGGGCTGACCTCCGCTCGCTCCGCTCAAATTACTCTGAGATCGCCTGGAAAGAGAATGAAAACATATTACACAACAAACGCACACACCAATTAAACACAACACGCTGTGCTGGGTATTGTTAGATTAATACTGTGTTACTCTCTACTGGAGTTGGAGGACATAATGAGGAAACACTGGTGAAAGTACTCGAGATGCTTTTAAAAAAAGTCAAGAAAGAAAGCACAAGCTCAGCAAGAACAGGTGGAGTTGCCTGCCAGATACCGACTCCAATGCAGCAAACAAATGAAAAAAAAAAAAAAATGAAAAAGCAAAAACAAAAATGGGGTTTATTTTGCTGCAGGGAAGTGGGTCAGGGTAGAGTCTTGGTATATTTTTCTGTATAACTCTATACCTCACAACACCAGAGACAAACTCAAGAAAAACCTTCATTCCTGTAGCCGTCTTTCAGCTGTCCTGCTGTTTGGCTAAACACATACTATGGCTCCCTGTGTGTGACTGACCTGTGCTGTGTGTTCTCAGTGGCAGTCACTGTGATAAATGCAGGGGAATCCTCCATGGCATCAAAGTACTCAGTATCCTCATCTTCATCACTCGCCTCTTCTTTGCGTAGCCTTTCACTCCCCCCTGTCAGGACGTATACAGTAAATGCCAACAGCAGCCAACACTAGCAGAGACATCACATGGTGGTGAGTTTGTATTCTACAGAGTTCAGGAGAGGGCCCTGTATAATCACATACCCATGGCGATTAATCAAGGAATAATCAGCTTAGCAAAATTGGCAATGTTCCCGCTGGTTAACTAGCCTGAATGATGCAAGCTCCTCGGGGTGTGCTTCTAATATTCAGTATCCAACATTCAGTTCAGTACTTTCTAAAAGGGAATCTATTAAAAATGACGGTAATAGATGACCTTCACTCATTAAACAACAATCATATGAACTGCACTGTGTTTTCAGAAAATAGCTGGCATCTCAGGGTGCTCGGAGGGGGCTCCGGTCGTGTCAGCTTTACAGCCTTTCACCCAGACTTCACAGAGCCCTGATCTTAGTGTTCCCCGCACCCTCGCTCCCTGGGAAGAGTGACCTCAATGCAAGATCTGTGTCTGCAACCCACCTGACCTATCTTGGAACACCACCCCCTCGTTTACCAATGCTTTGTGAGCATTACTTTTTTCCCTATTCGTATATGTGATATGTAGTATATGTAGTGGACCAGAAGCACGCAGTTACATAAAATGGAAATACTCAAGTAAAGCAAAAGTACCTCAAACTTGTACTTAAGTAGGCTTACAGTACAGCCTAAATCACATTCCACCTCTGTTAGAACAAGAGCGCAAAGTTCCACTTCATGGATCTAGCCTCTTAATCTTTACCTCAAATACACCAGATTGATGCATTTAAAAGGGAAAGCATCAATCTGTGTGCTTTCTATTAATTTCTGTTCATATTGGTTGTGTAAAACCAACACATTTCCTGGATATGGTAAGGTAGTACACTAAAGGTAAGGTCATGTGGTCAATCAATCAATTTGGTAAACTGGTAATAGGTAAACAAACATAAACAAATGGATGGACAGTTCTTGGTGACGGTTATAACCATCTCTAAATAAGTGATAATAGCACATTAGCACTGTCTATAATATCGAGCCTGAGGTCACACTTGACTTTTAGCCGGTATAGCGAGGTCCACACTGAGGCCCACTCAGACAGCCAGTCTCACCCTTGTTGGCGGTAGGGGCGCTGGGTGTGGTAGAAGCAAGCGTGGGCGCTTCTCTCCACGCTCGCTCCAGGCTGTTATGCTGCTTGGCTAGCTGCTCAATGGTCTCCTCTAGGTGGGTACGCTGCTCTCGCTCATACTGCAGCGCCCGCTGCCATCTCCTGCTGTGGGTCTCTGCTAGGTCCAAGAAGTCCCGACACGCCTGGGAGAACACAAGTACATAAACACAAAGACAGCATCGAAAGTTTAATATCTATAATAAACAGTCTGAAAGAAATGATTTACATCTTGACATAAAATTTGAGGTTCATAATTCTCAACAAGGTGCAAGTTACTTTCCCCTTGGGGACATTTTTTAAAGTGCGTCTTCTTATAGTTCATTTTCAAGTCTGCCACTTCATAAAACTGTTAAAATCATAAAACCTACAGATACTACTATATTGAAGAAAAATAAATAGACATCCGTGCCTATCATAGTAATGAAAGTTAAAGTTGAACTGTGCCTGTCAGCACACTGAAAACAGAGCATACATTAGTGATGAGCTAGAGTTGAAACCTCTGACTGCATAGCAGACTACACTTGAGTCCAGAGGGGGCATCGCTGTTACTGCCTTGCTTTCCCTGCTGAGAGGTTACTTCAGATCAAACATATATTATGTCTCAGCGTTTGTCTGACAGCCTTGCCACATAGTGCACTCAAAAGGTCAATGAACGTAAATAACACCTGACAGCATTCCGTCACAGAGCAATCGCTTTCTAACCTCCGCCCTTTTGATTTGAACACGTTTTCCTTTATGTGAACCCATGACAGTGTGTTAGAATATGGTGTGATTAACCAGAATGGCTAACCATTCAGGAAGCCCAAGCTGAACCACACTAGTAGATACTTCTTCACTTGCACATCAAAGTGGAGGTTCTGGGAGGCTTTGCAGCTTTTGTACTGCGCTGCTGAACAACCATCTGAGAAGTAGAACACCTTCCCTGGGACTTTTCCTAACTTCGTTTCAAGGAACCGTGCGACATGTCTTTGAATGGTGAGATACATTGGTGCCTTCTGTCTGCATATGAAACAATTTGACATTTTCTCCTGCTGTCGCTCCAATATCAAAATGATGAGATGTCTTTTATTCTGGATGACAAAACTGCTATTTTCTGAAAAATCTCCAGTCGCCGAGACTTAATTTTCTCGTAGGAGCCCATCATTATAATATTGACTTTGATGGGGAATCACAGGGGAACTAATTTGCAACTGCTCATTGCAAAGCACCCTGTATTGTGACACTAAAACAGCCATTTAAGGACTAAACACACTTCCACGCAAGAGTGTAACCAAACTCTACACCACACAGATTCAGAAGCATAAGTCCTGGGTGTTTTAAAATCTCTCACTGTGGTGTAAATACATCTACTCATGGAGTGTAGTAAATGTCTCCTTGGTTCCAGAGCCACAGAGGCGGTTGAGTTAGCTTGAATTAGTTAGATAAGTTGTGGCTGCAGGCAGCAAGCTGGAGGGATAATGGTGTCACTCAAATAAACTCTGTTGTCTGGCTGGTGACAGTGTAGTATCACTTGGAGGCAGCAGGAAGAGAAACCAGGATGCGGTGAGACCTGACTCCTTCCTTGATTTGTTTCCAGACAGCAGGATACCTATCTGTCAGGTGCCTTTCAGCCCCCATCCAAATGTAGCATATCAGGCTCTCATTGTTATCTCAACATTAAGAGGTGCTATTTTAAGTAGAATTTTAAAGGTATTTGGATATGTATCTTTATCTAAATCTGAACCTGATCAGAGAAAGTGGTAATTTTGAAAAAGACATGCAGTCATGAAATACGAACAAACGTATTTAACAAATATGTTGAAATATGTTGAAATATGTTGTATGTTTTTGAATAAAACTATTTCGCTCCAGACAAAGTATGGAAATCACAAAATATCTGATCGTCAAAAACACCCAGTGGAACTCTTACCTGCTGCAGTGTTTCATGAAGTGTCTAAGCATCGATGTCTGACCCTCAGTTTAAATGTTAGAAGTGCATGTGACAAGACCATGATATGAAACTAAACGCCCACTTAAAAAGTATGATAGTTCCACTTTTTTATGCTGAGTCTCCAGTACAAATGCAGACTGCATGTGACTTCCGTTGGGGGGGAAACGGGGTTGAAAATTGAATGGGCATACAGAAGGGGAAGTGGGGAAGTAAGAGGGGGAATGACCAGATGACCGCTTCAAATTATAAAGGCCTGAATGAGTGATGTAGCAAAAGGACAAAGAACTTGATAAAAGTTCATACAAATGTGACACGTTACATCACCACTAAATTAACTAATGCAACCCTCTCTTGAGGCCGGGGTCAGGTCACAGAAAGCATGCGGTTGTGTCCTGCTGTTATGGCCTCTTTCCCTCAACCCCTCCTCCTTTGCTCCGTCCTTACATGTATACCCATATCCCGCTCTGCCTCTCAGCTTAAGAAGAGCCATTTACAAGCCCAAAAATCACTAAAGCAAGTTTGTGGCGGCTCTCCTTTCTCACTAGAAGCGAATTCTTGGCAAACCTAATGACTTTTTAAAGAGTTAGGTAACCCAAGAGGCTCTGTTTCATTGCTTATCCAGTACCTTTCAAGACCTCATACAAATTAATTAATAAAATGAATGACAGAGAGAAACAAAGGGCTCATCATTTTTTAGCGATGGCCCTTCACATAATTTAAACATCTAGCAGATGTTGTTTTTTTTCTCTTAACAAGCTCTTAACAAGCGCATGCTTCAGCATATTAAGAGTAATACTTTCCTACTGCCTTCAAAACGTATCTTAAAAACTTATCTTAAAGCAAACAAACTTGAAGTTTAATCAGGACTGAATCTGATGGAATTATTTTACAGATAAAGTAATTTCACAGAAAAATAATAAACAATGAAAAAACAATGCTATCAACAAAGCCGTATCAAGAGAAGAAGAAAGAAAAGACAAACCTTGTGTGATTGTGTGGTTTAGTCAGGGCAGGTCGGTCTGTCTAACGGTAGTCTAGAAGGCTCTGGCATTCCTCACCGGGCAGGGAGGGTCGAGGGTTTGAGGGGCAGGGGGGGGAGAGCAGGGACTATTCCTGTCCCCCCAACCCACAATCATATCTAGTATCACTCTCTCAGGACCTCAACTCTCCCTGAACTCTCGTCCACTACCGACGCTGTAAATCCCATGGTATTTACCATTGAGGAGAATGGGCCAGGGCCAGATACAGTAGGGCATAATGCTGGCAATCAGATCCCACACAAAGTGGTAACTGAAACCTTGGTTGTGGTTGTTTGGTTGAGGTTAAATGTCGCTGACAAGGTAAAGCTACATTTTGGAAGATTATTTATTTATTTTTTTCTCTTTCAGAGGTTTTGCCTTCTTTTTTTCTTTTTTTTTTAGGGGTGCATTTACTTAAAAATAATTTAAGCAAACCAAAATCCAATTGATAACAGCAGAGATGTTGATATTTGTTAAAAATTAATTTAAATTGTATTAGGCTGCGAGCACAGGGGACCACCATCACTTCTACCAGCTTAGTTTTGATTGAGTTAGAAACGGTTATCTAATAGTAGGTTAAATGGGGTCTGCCTTGTCTAGGCCTGCAGTATCCATGCCTGCAGTGCAATGACTCACATTAAAATGCCGCACTGTAAAGTGATCTTATCACTCATCATCATCAAACCAGGGCATCATAGATGACTGGCATTCCTGTCACATTGATCATGCTGAAGCATGCATGACGCACTCTTATTGCTGCTGCATCTTGTAGCCCGACCTGTTCCAGCGACTTACATTGATCATAGCATTGGAAGTGATGCGGAAGAGGGTGGCTCGCTCATTGACTGCCTTGATCTTCTCCCCTCCCTCCACAGGGACTTTCAGACCCTCGAGTTCACTCAGAGAGCGCTGCAGAGCCGCCCCGTGCTTGGCGATCAGGTCGTTACACGTGCTGAGGTCATCAAGCTTGCTGACGAGTATCTTCAGGGTGCCCTGAATCTCGCTGCGGTCCGACTGGGATGTAGGCTCCTCGTCCCCCGAGTCATCTGGAGGTGGAGAGGAAAGAGATCACATATACACCATCCTGAACAAGAGATGATTATTGGGGCTTGTGAGATAGCTTTAGGTTTTCTTGGGTCATTTTCTACACACTCACTCAAGATTTTGTAAATCAGTGTTAATTGAGCTGTTTTTACAGATGTTTCCTTTGACACACATAAATACACACATTGGACAGCGACACACTAAATATGACTGGCTGAGAGCAGAAATCCTTAATGGTTTATCAAATGTTAATGTAAGACATGTCAGGACATTTGAATACTGACAGCTCGTTCATACCCATGAGCCTTTGCAATAGCAGCTGCCTTTCCTATGACGTCACTATAGAGGGGTTACTCAAGCTTAAACAGAACATATGAGAACAGTGTTGCAGTGTCAGCCTTACATTACACACACAAATGCACACACTGCAGGCACAAGCACGCACACAGAGAGACAGAAATATGCAGAGGGTGAGCCGGTGGTCCATAAACAGCCAAGTGACGATGCATATAAAAAAAAAAAAATGTTTCTGAACTAAAATAGATGAAGTATTTGCTCACCCGAGTATCAACTCTACATTCACACAGAATAATATTTCACAAAAGCATCTGTGTTTCTGTTTTATTAAATCCAGTATAAAAAAACAAGCCAATATTGCTGCGATGAATTAACAGAATCAGCTTCAATGGTGGCTCTTTCCTCGACACATTACTCGAACATCCCAAAAATCCAACTAGAGGAATGATTAAAACTACTGCTAAAGAAAACAGATGACAGACGAGAAGGAGTGTGGAGAAAATGGAGAAAAAGGTAACTGTTTATCTCAACAAGTTGAATATATTTAAGGGTGCAAGTCTCACCCTTGAATCCACCCTTCTTACCCTTATATCTAGAAACTGTTATTCTGCTGTCTTCTACACCCCACCATACAAAGTACACTTTGTCACATTGGAAAGGTCTGTGATGTAATAGATTGAAGACACTGTCATAGTCTTGGTAAGAAGCAGCACTACAGCAACACTTCTGCTAAGAACATGGCAGCTGGCTGTGACCTCACATTGCAGGAGACTATCACCCCTGTCATGCCTATTTACAGAAGCATGCAACACTAAGATGGATCTCCGCCTGGGGGATGCTGGTTGCCTGGTTGTTGTACCAGTACTCACTCAGGACTACCACTATCATGTAACAGCAATACACTGAGCTCCACTGGGAAACATGCATAGACTCATAGTGTTTTATTTGTATTTTTTATTTTTATTGAATGCAATGGCAGCATGATAATGTGTATAAGTTCCTTCCTCTCTACTCATAACTTTGTAAAAGGAAAGAGCACCAAGACAGGAGTGAGTGTTGAAAGAAGGTGATGGTGTTTGCATTCCTGGACATCCATTTTCACAGGAAACCAAAATTCAGCTAGGAAGAATCAACACACACACACACACACACACACACACACACACACACACACACACACACACACACACACACACACACACACACACACACACACACACACACACACACACACACACACACACACACACACACACACACTGTCTGGCCCATTTTAAAGAAAAGACAAAAACTATACAATCCAGCCAAAGGTCAACCCAGCAGCAAACCCTAAAGCCAACATGGATCTGAACTCCATCTACCCATTACCAGCCATCAAGACAGCAGGAATCAAGTTACACTGAATTTCAATTAAGTCACTGCAGAGAGAGTCAGGGAAGAAGAGAAAAAAGCTGACTACGTAAAGTCAGAGAATTGACTGGAGTGTGTGTCGAGAGATGAGCAGCTGCAGCACAAAACAAGAGAAATCCAGGAGACAGTGAAAGAGGTGAGTAAGTTTAGAGTCGGAGAGGAGAAAGAAGTAAGCCTTGAATTGATTAAGGGTGAGTATGACACAGCAGCTTTAAATAGACAAGTCAGTTGGTGAGTTGATGATGAACTTCCTCCCGTGAGGCAACACAAAGCCTGTCCCATATCACATTAGATTGGACTGGATACATTTATGTACATGCCCTTGAATTAAAAATTGTGTCATCGAAAATATTTTGACATTTGACAAGAATAATTTTCACAGAAAAATACTAAAAATATATTTTTCAGATATGTTTGTCACATAATAAGAGATAAGAGAAAAAATGACAATAATTAAAATGTGGAAATGTCTTTAATTTTGCTGACTCCTTCTTTCTGACCAATACTTTTCAGCTACAAAGATACATTTACATCAACCTTCATCTGGAACAAAAAACTCTGTGTAATAAAAATGCATCCTGCAGAGACCCCACCAATCATAAATGTCCCACATCACCCTGGATGATATTCTCTCCAACAGTCTGTCTGAGATTCCAGAGTGTGCAAGGAGCATTGGAGACTGACATGCAGTAACCCCATCCATGAAATCAAACAGAAACATGACACTGAACTACAGAAAACTCAACCCCAGTGCTCTGTAACACATCCACATCTGATGACAAAAAAATGAAATCACAGAGCAGGGCCTGAATAACACTAGGATAACATCCAGTTACTGCTAGAGGGACACTTGGTGGAGTTTAGATATTTCAAAGGTGCTGTGAGGAAAATGCAAGTGGCTCATGGGATGCTGTGGTAATGATAATGTACAGTTGTGACATTTTAGAATAAACTAATACATTGCTGTGTGAACTGTACACTGCAGTGAAGCCTTGCTCTTATTATTCACCCTCATTCTGTCAATGAGTACAGCAGCTCTAAGCAATAGCACTTAAAAATAAACCGTCACATGTACCGGGGCATATTTGTTTAGAAGAGACTCCGCTTACAGCTTGTTGCCTGTAAAATCTAATTCTCTTTCCAAAACCTCACTGAAACATGTTGTGAGCTCTACGGCCCTTAAGACACCCTTCAACGACAAGGAGAAACCAGGACCCAAAGCCTCCTTTGATCTGAAGTAAAGTCTCCATTTAAGAGTATGTCAGAAATGTCCTTCACGGTCCACTGAGCCAGACCCATAGAATCAATAAGATATCAAGCACTATCGGACAACTTTGATTACTGGATATGAAAACCCTTTAAGTTAAACATATTCTATCAATTGTATATTTTACAATAAACCTGTGTCAGTGGAAACCCTGTCTGTGCATCACTGCCAGGTTTGCTCCCTCACATTTTCAACCCCTTCCTTGCCAACAACGGAGGTGGATGGATGGCTCTCCATAGCGAAGTCGACACCACGAGACAAGGCCAGCAGTCCATTACCATGCCAGTCATGCCTCAAGGGCGGTCTGCCTTCCCCCTTCCCCCACAGTCCACCACCTCAGAGAACACCCTGCATCGGCACAAATGCACCTCTGTTCCCAGTTCCCTGCGTGTCTCTACTGAACCCTCATACTCAGCAGACGATGATATCATTTGAGAGAATATCTGTGCCTGAGGCAAGCCGGGACACCAGTTTACAGGTGCACAGCTCATTAAATCACAACATTTCAACATGTAAACAGGCGTCTTCCATCCATCCTCAGCGTGTGCATACTGAAGCTTCTTCTCCCTTCATTCCTTCCTTATTTTGCATCCCTGTGTTGAACATAAAAGAACCAGGGAGAGAGAGGGGGGGGGGGCTGGAGAATAAGATGTGGGAGAGAGTAATTGGGAGAGCAGTAGTCTCGCTGCCGTCCCACTGTCAGGGCTCGTCTCTCTACTCGTCCCTGAGGACGTGCTGTCAGATCAGTGGAGCTCGGCCTCCGGCTGACAAGATGTCACCCTGTGGGTGAAAGACGTGCACGTCGGACAGCCAAGCACAAGGGAGAAATGTCCTGCCCCTCTGGATTACAGATGCTGTTCGACTAGTGTCAGACTAATTAAGAAATGTTTTAGCAAAGACCTCACTTTTATGTCTCATAGTTATTACAGTTCCTTTTTACAGGTCAGCCATCGTGGTGCTGTGGACTGGATTGGAAATGAAACATGGCAGCAGTGACATCATTTCTATAAATGTCGTCTTTTCTTTCTTAAACTACTAGCAGATTTAATAGTCTCTTTGATATTGTATTTCATGAGTAAAGCTCATGAACACAATCGCATGTGACGTTAGTGTGTAGACAGATAGGTCATTGTGATTCAAGACAACGCATAGTGTAATAAATCAATGAATCAATTACAACAACCCTGCAGTAAATCCTACCCTTTCTCCTTGGAATTCTGTTTATATATTACTCATGTTTGCATTTTTTTGTTTGTTTTTATGTTGTGGTGACAAATGAAACTGCTACCTGGATTATGTTGACAATGAGACATGATTTTTTTTTCCTGGGGAAGTGCTGCATATAGCTGGGTATAGAAAGCAGACCTGCACTGACTCCCATGTGAGCTTGAATTTAAGTGACAAATGCTCTTTGGTAACCTTGTGGAAAACTGTATTTTAAATGTTAACAGTGCACATAGGGTGTGTCTCATCCTTAAAGTCAGGACTATTTCTGTATCAAACCACGATTTTACTAACCTTAAACAAGTGATGTGAACATGGCCATAAAAAACAAGAGTGGATTATGTACGTAAAAAACGAATAGCGATTACATTTTAATCAACAATGTGTGACTTGCCAGATATGTGAATTAACAAAGCTTGCTCACTGTGGTGATAAAAAAATAACACATAACTTAGGTGGCATTACGTTTCCTGCAAAATTATAATGTTTGGTGTTACCAATTATTTGCATACAAACGTAATTTCCAGGTGACGGAGTGCAATAAATTCTACCTTCATAAACGTAATAATTTTTTTGTTTTTGTTAAAATGCTTTAAAGAAGTGTTGATTCGAATTCATGGTTATTTTGTAGGCTGTCTTTTATGGTACTGTTGAATTATACTGTGCTTTAAATGCTGTAATATTGAGTTCACCCACATTCATGTAAATATAGTACACAAAATATAATAAATCGGTTTCAACAAAAACATGTGACACAATGAACACCTTACTATTTATAATTTTTGTAGCGGGGATGTTGCATTAACTGCCTTCGTTTAAGCTAGGAACACCGAATGAACAGGTAACTGAAAGTATAATAAACTATAAAACAGTATACTTTAAAAGAATCATGACTATCAGATATTGATTCCAATTACCCTTAATCCACATACAATCTGGAGGAACACAGAGAGTTGGAAAATATTTCTTTCGGCACTGAGAGCACAGAGAGAAGGAAGAAGGTGACTGTTTTGATTGAGTGTTTAAAAGAAGGAGAGTATATGAGAAGTATATCAGAAACAGAAGAGGGAACCAGGTAGATGAAGAGCAAAGATGTGTCCCAGGGGGCGGGAGTGTAATCCTGGCCAGTAATTGCTAACTGGCTCCATACATCCCCTGAGATACATCACAAGGAGACAAACAGAGGAGACAGCAGGTTAAACCCAGTAACAGGCGCTCGGCTCTCTACAAGCAAATGAGAAACTGTGCAGTGCAACTCATCACTGTCCCCAGAGCGCTGCAGCACAGCTCTGGCCGTGTATCCAATCGAACACTCTCAGAAAGCAGCACACAACAAAAGAGAAGATTAACAGCAAAACTGCAGCAACTATGCAATGACTTTTAATTCAGTTACATTTTGTAATGTGCAAGAATAGACAGAAATAAAAACAATCAAGACTGCTGACTACCAAACTGAAGATTAATAGTCTGGTGTGCCGAGTACATTTTATGAATTCCCAGCTGGCTCATCAAACCTGTGAGAGGCAAATGACTGTTGCTTACTGCATAACTTCTACAGCCAGAAGGCTGATGTCATTAATGATCCTACAACCTCAGAATACTGAGATCATCTACACACCTCATGATATTTTGACAGGATTTCCAGGAAATTACTGCAGTAATAAAAAAAAAAACACATTGGTTACTCTATAGATGTGGAAGCCATCTGAAGCAGTCTGCAGTGATCTCCTCATTGGAAGATGTACACTAGATCTATTTTTCATCATAGGTAGCCAAAGCGCTTAATTATAACCCATGTATGCCAGACTGGTTTCATTGACATGCATGCACACAGCTGTTTGGGCTGTGAGAGGAAAAAATAGTAAGGTTTTTGAAAGGTCTCATTGACAGGGGTGCAGTTTAACATCACCACATAGTGCAAAGACGTCCAGTCTCAGAACAGCAACACAGGCATACCTCACTATGAAGAGATGTGGAATCTCACACGTCAGTGCAGCTCCACAAGAGGTTTTACATGCACAGTGACTAACGCTTCTATTAAAAAGTAGATACAAATAGAGTAATGCGAATGTCCAGGGCCAGGTCTACAATATATGGTACAAGGGAAAACGTGTACACACATTCTGGGATCAATAGAGTACAAGAGGCAGACTTTCTCTGCAGGTTTATTAGTCATTTTACAAGGATATAGCAGAGTTATATATATTCCCATAGGACTTTCACATCTGCATGGTGATATTTCAACGTAATTAGACAGAAGTCACAAAATGTTTGAGATGCATCAGATTGCAACCAGGTTTGTTAGCATTATGTAATTAGTTCATCCTAACTTTTAGTGATTTCCTGTCTCTGGTAGCTTTCTACTGCTTTCCTCTTCTGTTTTTCACAAATTCCCCATTCCTGCCTAAAACTGGAGCACTGCCTTCATGGCGGTAACAATGACAGGCCGTCAACCAGATATGATTGTTTGGCATGTGTGTGCCTCCCAGAGTGCTCCATCATGGAGAGCTGTGACATTGTAAAGCATCTTATTATACAGGCTCTTTTATTTGTTACTCTTTTCAGCAGTGGCCCAATTGGAACATTGCGCACTCCAATTTACTGAGCTAAAGTGGTTTCTTCTGGCCCTGAGCCAACCCTTACCCATTGTTACTGAACTCTGCATAAGTAATTTACATTTAACTGTGTTCTACCAAGAACTGGTCTTTGTTTTGATTGGTATGGACAGAGGAGGGATTTGCTGCTTGGTTAGGACAGCGGGCTCTGATTTTCACTTGTGTATTTAACCTCTTTGTTTGTCTCATGTATCTATCTATTTAACAGTTAAAGTAATGTGTTTGAATAGATATGGAGACAATGAAAAGGTTGATCTAGAAATGTTGTTAAAAGCAACTGTTTAGTCACAGTTTTTGACCAGAAGAAAGTGGCCAAGAGCTTCTCATCATGTCTTATATTCCTAGTTACATTTATTCACATATCATAACAAAACTCTATACTCAAGTAGAAGTAGAGGTTACTCAAAAAGTAGTGGTCCGACCTTTTTAATCCAGTTAAAGTGCAAAAGTACAGGCTCTGAAATGTACTCAAAGTAAAAAGTTTCCATGTGAAAGAGGCTCTAATGGCTGTTTTTTTGCAAGGATACCTGAATCTTGCTTCATATTAATAAGAAAATGATTGCATTAAAATGCATTAAAACTAAAGTAACAAGCCTGTTTTGAAAAAGATAGAAAGTACAGATATTTGTTTTAGGAAGTAGGAGGTTAAAGTTAAAAGTACAGATACCTGAAGATTCTATTTAAGTAGAGTAACAAAGTATCTATAAAGTATATATAACAGTGTATTCTCGGAGGATTTCAGTCCATTGGATCGATGTTCAGAATAGTGATGTTGGTTCCGACTCATTTTAAATTAGTCCCACCATTCATATTACAGAGCGTGTGCAGAAGACTACTATGAAAAGCAATTTGGCTCATACCACCTAAGCCGAACTCATTTCAGAGAACAAACAGGCAAAGTGAGGAGACAGAGAACCCGAGGCCTGAGAGCACAGCTGCTCAACTCAACATTGTCCAACTTTGCCGTGGGCAACCAATAGATAGATGAAGTGAGACGGGTGGAAAGAAAAAACGAGATGGGCAGTGAGGGGAAAACGTGACATAACATATTTCTTCATTGTTCCTTCAAAAGTACGTATTCACACTCTGTGAAGTACACCACACAGGGGCTGTTCACCTGCCATGAGCAATAATACTCATCTATTTGATAGGTGCAGAATCTTTCACCGTTTGGACAACATCTTACACAATCAGATATTGCTTGTGTGAGTCGAAAATGCACAAATGCTATTAATCTGAAGTCCTTACGGCTCTCACCGCTCTACTTGCCCCATTTGCACGTTAGGATCCTGGGAAATACAGCAGGTCACATGTTATACTTTCAGTGCAATGAACTCTACACACAATATGAGAACGCAGATGCAGGTTGCCAACACAACACGTAGGCCTGGCAGGCTGCGACTCATCCATATGCAAATGTGAGGTGGAGCAGGCGCAAAGAAGAGAGGGGAAATGAGTCTGAGAGAGAGAGAGAGAGAGAGAGAGAGAGAGAGAGAGAGAGAGAGAGAGAGAGAGAGAGAGAGAGAGAGAGCAGCACGGGAGAAGGAAGGGAAAGAGGGAAAAGGACTGCATGCAGTCAGGAGTGGGCGAGAGGACACGCTGCTCTTTTTTACAGCATGAGGCGCTGCATCGTTGAGGGAGGCTGCAGAGATGTGAGCATCCATGGTGACAGATGACAGATGCCAGAGAGAGAGAGAGAGAGAGAGAGAGAGAGAGAGAGAGGAGGATGGATGGAGGAATGACAGCTACCTCTCGATACGCGATGAGGAGGAGATAGCAGGATGAGGAAGGCTTTGTCGTTGGACAGATGGAGAGGAGTGTGACAGCTCCGTGCTAATGTTTAGCCTTAGCTGTACTGACCCTGGTTGACTTTACTCAGGCAGCCCGAGTTGCAGAGGGAGCGCACTGTCCCCGGCTCCCAGCAGCTCCGGCCCTTCATCCCACTCTCTGCAGGCCTGATCCCACTCCACGCTTCCTGAGACGCAACGCTGCCCCGGGGCCTCTACATAATCCCAGCGAGAGGGGGGCAGAGGTAGCGACTTCCCCTGCTCAGCATTGCAGCATGCACACAGTTGCATGCATAGTCACACACATACATACAGGACACGGACAGGGGAGCGATGCCGGCGCTCCCTCGTGTAATTCCTATCTCCTCTCGTGCATTGCTTCCCTTCCTTCCGGAAACATACGCGCGCACGGGAGACACACATTCACAAAGCTCGGCACATTTACAATTCTCCTCCACATGCTTCTCTCAGTGCAGTGCAGATTGGAGGAGGGAGGGAGAGAGGACGGAGGGAGGGAGGGAGGAGGAGGGAGGGAGGGAGGGAGGGAGGGAGGGGGGCAGAGTAAGAGAGTGAGTGAGTGAAGCAGAGAGGAGATAGAACTCTGCAGCCAGCAGTCATCAACAAAAATAAGACCAGAAAGCATTGCAGCTTTCGTAGCCTGACAGAAAAAGTACACTATGTCAGGAAAGCGAAATGGCAGAGCTGGTATTAAGTAAAGGTTACGTCGCTGTAAAAATGACTACACAAGGAGCTTAAATATGCTGAGACATGAGGGATGAAAAGATTTCAGATTCATTTTGAACATTTTAACTCAGACCATGGGTGAAAGGTCAAATAAAATAAACTTCAATTCCTTCAATCAAATGTCTATTTCCTCTCCTACTGATTGTGTCCCTCCTCTGTTATCCTCTGCCTGAGTGCTGATCTCCATCTACTGTCGGACCACTTTAAATCTGACCTCCCACAGACAGGTCACTGTCCCTGTACCAGTACAGCACAAATTATAGATTTAGAGCATGCTATAATGAAAGATATGTAAAAAGTATTCTTTTATTCCACATACAGTATTAAGAGGTTGGTCTCAACAATGGAAGAGAGATTATTTGTACATCAATTTGGTTATTTTACAGTGTAGGTATGCGTTTATGTTACTATGACCATGATAAATTGATATAAAAAAAATATCCATAATATTACCATAACAATTTTAAATATATCATGCAGACAAAAAGAGCTGAACAATACGCCAAATGTATGAACACCCTGCAAATCTTAATATCCTCCCATTTTAGTTTTCGGGAACAATCTCTCTTTAGATAAAAGTGTTATTAGGGAAAAGACAGCAGCCTCTCCTGAATCAAACCTATTTTTACACAGAAAAACTACTTGTCAGTAATCCTATGAATATCTCTGGGCCATGGCTTTGAGAAAAGCACGAGCTGTCACAGTGTGTCATGATGCAACACCAATTCCTTCTTCCATGGGCAACTGCATGGAGGAAATGCACAAAATCCGCTGTCAGTCCCTCCCTTCATTGAACACAGCTACACAGTACAAGCAGTGTTGCAGTGGTTCTGTAAAATATCTGATAACAGCAAAAACATAACACGGGGGAGGGCTGCCGTGGCATGTTACGGAGGTGAAAGAAGTGCTGACAGGGAAAGTTGTTGGACTGTAAATAAATTACATCCACTAAATGTCCCGGGGCATGATGGCAGGGGGCGCCGAAGCATGAAATCTCAATTAATTTCATACCTGACCTTTATTATTTCCTTTCTTCAATATTAATAAGTTTAACCTTGCAGAGACAGCCGACCCTGACAGGTGAGAGCAGCAGGCTTTTTGTGAACTTGTTTTCAGTCATTACTCTTAATGTTTGAGCTGCGTTTTGTGTAGGATAAATTCTGTATATATCAAGTTTTCTATAGGATTATCATCTATGGATTAAACTAGGGATGCACAAATCTGACGTTTCCAGTCCTAATATGACAGCGATACTTGGACTTTAGATCGTTTTATGTTATCGGCCAACACCCAAACACTGTGCTAGGGCAACATACAGTTTTAAGACAAGATGTAACAAATAAAAATAACAATTTATTTTAGCTTGGAACTTAGCTTGGGTCGTGTGATATTGAAGCCATTTATTCACCGATAATAAAAACTGTACACACACTCCACTGTTCACAGCTATAACGCTACTGCTGACTTCATATCATCACACACACACTCTCGACCAGACACTCTCTAATGTTGCACCAGGTTTGTACTGGCAGAAACTAACCAGTAATCCAGCCCCACATTTCCATGTTAATTTACTGTAGGAGGCAGTCAAAGGCCAAACCATCTGAAAGATAAACTAATGGGAAAGAGGGTGTTTAAAGAGCACAAGTTACAGTCTCATTAAGCCAATTACAGCATTACGATCCAGGAACCCAAACACTCCACACAGCCTGAATGAAAGCACTGAGCTCATTAAAACCAGTTCAAACAGCTCAAGAAAACTGTTCCATGCTGGGTGGGAAGTTATTTCAACAGTCAAATGGCAACACAATGCTGCGTCAATTCCAACGGCAGTAGTCAAATAAATGTTATTGATCATGCCAAAAGATTATGCTAGACACTGTGCTGCTTCTATGTCATTAAGGCAACAGAAGACCACTTTCATGTAAGAACCAGAAAGACTCAAACCGACCGCAGTGAACTACAAGCTGAAACTGAGGGCTTCTAATGGACTGATGCTGCTCCTGTGGCGATAAGAACCCAAAGGAGGTGGAAGATCAGGACTGCTTCCTGCATGAGCCAGTACTGCTCATAGTAGAGAAACTATGCATGAACTTGATGAATAAGTTACCACAAGCAGACAAAAAAAATCAATGCCCTAGTGAAATTACAGCTGACTCTCAAAATGCTGGGGCAATAAATCATACAGGCCTGATTGCACTTAGTCATCACTGACAGATAAACTCCAGTCCAGGTAGCATCTTTGCACAGCAGCTGTTGCTGAGGTTCTTTAAGAGGGTCTGAAAAAATACTTGAGATCGACGCAATGGATGACAAACCTTGTATAAGAGCTCATTAATCATTTAGAAAGGTGTATGCTACACATAGATATTTATTTTTATGTCATTAAATAAATATGCTATTCATGTCTTTACTCGGGTTTCAAAAAGTATTCAAATGTTGCACTGAATACCCGATAAACCTTCCTCATAAGCAATAACCTCAACCAACCGTTTCCATGGTCGCTGACCAGAGCTGCAGAAATGAGCAGTATTTTGAACATTTGCTCATTAGGGAATGGTTTAAATTCAGTGATATTTGCGGGATGTCTTGCATGAACAGTTTAATGGGCTTGAGGGCAGGACTTTGACTTTCCAAAGAATGGAGAGAAAATGTTATTTTAATTCGAAAGACTTTTCTACTGTGAGTCATTAGGACATTGTGAGAGCTGACCCCACTTTATGATTCAGATCTTAAATGCATATCTTTCTAAGTTACTGTATGAGGTTAGATTAATGTCACATATCAAAACATCCAAATTAAGATTAGAGGAGTAAACTGCAGTTCTTTATTTCACTAAATGTCCTAAATGTAAATGTAAATGTAAAATAAGATTTCAATGTATGCAGTGTAATGTTTTCAGTGTAACAAATACATGACTTCAAAGTTATAACAATTACTTTGCAGTTTCCACAACCTTACATTTGTTATTATGCATACCTTATTACAGCAACAGTTAAAAGTATGTATGTACTATAGGTCCAGGAAAATGGGCCAAGAAAGGACATGTTCAATCCGAATCACGTGGGGAGGCACACTCATGTTTCACTTTTGGAAACAGCCTTGCTGGAGGTCTGCACTCTCCAAGTGCCTTTCCAGTTTGGGTTATATGGTTAAACGCTAAACACATAACAGAGGAAGAACAAGTCATGTTTTACAAACAGAAATAAAGGAAAACTTGTTTTGTATCCATCAAAATTGTGTTTTTTCAGGCTTGGTTAAATGTTATCACAATATTTTGAGCAATGTACCAACCATGTATTTCTTTTTTAAATGAATGGAAGGAAGACTCCCTATATATAAACCTGTCCTCACCCACTAGTGTGACCTCTCATCCATCATTCCTACAATCTTCATCATCAGTCAAACAACTCCAATGCTATTACTGAACCAACCAATTCACAAGTGTCTACAATGGTCTTTTATAAATTACCCCATCAAGGACAATGTTACATTAAAGATACAGACAATAACAGCAGCTCAGACTCTTGCCAACGAAAAAATACACAATAACTAAAAGGAAAGGAAAGGCTGGTATGAAAACTACTGATATCCTGTCATTGTGTTTACTATACTGGCTAAGCTGGGCTGAAAGAGATATTTCTTTAAAAAATAAAAAAAAGACACAGAACAGAACAGTACCCAGCCCACTTTGGTAGATGACAGTCCTGTGGGAAATACACTCAAAGCACTCTAAGCTAGCATAAAAAGCTACACCTCACCAGCAAAAAAGAGGTGTCACATCACAGAGACCCAACTAAGAGGAAGACAGGGGAGAAAAATGGAAAGTGGAGTACTGCACCTCTCTTTACATAGCTGACTGCCTTGCACAACATTTGACTCATTTCTATTTTAATGAGCTGCCTGTATCCGGGTTCGCAATTTCTCAACTTATTCCTCGCTGCTGATACAGCAGAGATTCTACAGAACGAGTGACAGAGAGAAAATGTGGGTATCAACTGTTAGGGTTTATTTTGTAAGTTTAATGCCGTATGCTGCAGGTCACTGGACACACTGGAGCCCTGCAGAGCACGTAATACCCCCAGTAATGGAGTGTGGATCATGTAACCATGCATTGCTTCAATAGCATTGTCCACTGACTGTGTGGAGTCATGATTATTACTACTATTACTATTTTATTAAAATAGCCTAATATCAAAACAGTCATGTAACAAACAAGTGGCGGACTAATACAAGCACAATATTTCCAACTCACACATAATCACATGACGACACACTTTGACACATAAAGCATAATACCGGTAATAAAGCGGAAAGGGAAACAGAGTCATATTATATTATATTCCCAGACATGTGGCCTCCATTTAAAGGATAATTCAAATTATATTATACTCTACTACGCCCGATCAACTCAAAAACAAAAAAAATAGGAATACGCAACTACCACACACATTTCATCTAATATACATTTTCATGGGAGCTGTGGTCACAACATCCATCTTAACTTCTCAAACCTCTTCTACAGCGTAATAGCTGCAAGCGGCTGCTCGAACATGCAAAAGACCAATACATGTGCTTGTTACAGGGGATTTAACCACAGCAGATGACTGAGTGGGGGGAGAGAAAGCTCTCTTTACTGCTTTAGCATGATAAGATAAGACGGAAGTAGTTTTTTTTTAGAGTCCATTCAACATACGTAGGTCCTGAGTGGTTTTTATATACGCAGTACAAGAGAGGAGATGGTACTTTAGATAGAAAATGCCCAGCAGCTTTAATAAAACAGGCAGCAAACCCGGCAGAAACAGGACAACCATAATAGATTTGATTATTTTCCATTGGTTAGAACATAAGGAAAGACAAAGTGGCGTTTCAAAGTTAGACCACTGGAAGAGGAAGCGGGTTGCATGTAACTCCAAGATCGATGGTGGGTGGGATGTGCAGATTATAGATGGTTCAGCGTTCAGAGAGGTCAAATCCATTATGAGACAGCCAAGGTTTGATTTCACAGGGACCCTGTCTATTACCTGGCTATTACATTCAGATTTAAGAGACAAAAAGGGAAAATTAAGTAAAAAGTGTCTTAAAAAGGTAAAAGATGTGATCATTTGTGGCTGGTTGACTGTTTGTTATGTTTCAAGGTTGGCTCTCATCTATTTGTCATGATCCCCCCCCCTCGTCACTAGGGACTGAGCTATAGCAAATCAACTTCTACCTCCAAGACAAACAGGGACAATAACGTGTCGATACACAGCCGCTGCAGAAGTAACTGATGAGGGGATGCCATCAGTCATTTCATGGCATCCTTTTCCTGAGATCAGAATGAAGTGCAAGTAATTACAATAATGTACTTCAAAACACATTTTTGGCCCCATTTATAGCAGGTGTGAACCTCAGTCAGACTTTAATTTATAGATCCGTCAGGTTTTTGCCATGTAGACTGGGGTAATAAAATCTACGCAGCCTACACACAGTCCTAGAACCTGTGTCTCCAGCCCTACCCAGACTCTTATACCTTTCACAATGGGAAAATGAATACAAGAGAGCAAAAACAATCAATTAAATTAAGTGTTTTCAATTCACTGTTAATGAAGAAACATTTACATCACCCGAATGAGCTATGAGATGCATATCTACTGTATACACCCTCTTTTTTCTAACAATGGAAATCACAAATCCTTTATTTACCTGCTAAAATCAGCCAATATGAACTAATATGCTGTAATATAACCTACAACATGTATACACAGCTGCATCCAATCATTTTAACCAGATACAAATGCACGCACACAAAAAAAGCACACACATTCCGTAAGTGGTGGAAAAGCCGGATACTTACAAGAGGCAAACTGCCCCTTATCCCGTTTCCATTTTCCCTCCAGACTTTGAAGAACAATGACAACGTTTTAAGCAAAGAAATAAGTGAAGAGGAAAGAGTTGGAGAAAGAAGAAGGTCATTCCATTCAGAACTAAAAAAAAAAACCCCCGCTGGATGAAAAGCAGAGTAAACGGCTTACTGAGAGAGGAGCAGAGAGAGAAAGAGGGAGGGGGCGTGAAAACCAGACAGCGAGTGAGAGGGTGACTGTAAGGGAGAGGAAGAGCGAGTGCCGGAGCAAACGTAGGGGGAAAACAGGAAGACAGTCAGGACCAGGAGGGATGGGAACAAATGACAAAGCTTGTTTAAGCAGGCTGTCTGAATCTTGATATTCTGTTTCAGGACCATGGACAGAGCTCTGCCTTTAAATGCAAAGGGAGAATTGCAGATGGGATGTGAAATAAAACAAGAAAAGAGAAAGACACAGGAAAAGAATAAGAGAAATATAGAACAAATATGAGTGTAAATCATCTGCAGTAACCAAGCCCCTACGAGTCAATCTGGTGCCTGGTTAACTCTCACACGTAATCAGAATCACGTCAAGTGAAACGTCACTCAAGGACCGTCACATGCTGATGCAAATCACCATTGTTCAAGAACTCAAGACCAGCTTGCATGCTGGGAATATCGGGGTCAGGTGCAGGAAGAGATCTATGGATCTGAAGCTGCTGCTGTTAGCGCCTACCTCAGCTGTGTTTGAACTCAGCCACACACAGAGAAACTACTAACTGGATGACTGCTTCAGCATTTATACATTTTCCACCATCTTCCACTAAACCTTACCAGATGAAAATTCACCATATAAGCAAATTTCCACATGGTGTTAAATTTAAATAGGAACGCATGTCAGATGCAAAATCAATCCACCACTGGAACCAGTGATTCAACGGGCTATAAGCTCACTTTCACAAGCAGTGGCGAGAACAAGGCAGAGGGAGGTCATGTTGAAGTGAAGGAAAATACCGCCACCTGCTGAACGTTCGTGTCTAGGCTGCAGGCACTTTAGCTTCAGTAAACTATGAGAAATCCAATCTAAACCTGCAGATGTGACACCGCTACTAATGAGAGATTCAAGTAATTGATTCAGGGGTGAGGTCAGTTGTGTGTATAAAATAATGTCACGGCTCACAGAAACAGGACACATAAAAAAAAACAAGCCACATCAAGGTTATCAAGTTAAGCCACCTTCACACATGATGGCTTTACTCTGTTCTCCTCCTCTGTGCAGAAGAGATCGATAGGAGCTCTTTGTTCCACTGACAGTGGGGAGGGCAGGTTATTAAATGTCACTGAGCCATGTTTGTCTAACACTGTGGGCAAAGAAGGAGAGGCTATGAAACAGCCTGTTGGCAAAAGGAAAAAACATATATAGTCATTCACTGCGGTATGAAGCATTATTCTCAGTTAAATTAACACAGTGTCCCCCTTTTTCACCCACATTATCTTAAATCGTCCTGCCACAGAAGCAGTTACTAAGTCAAAGCTTTGACAAAAGGCTAACAATTTGCTGCTTCATAAAATTAAAGTCTAATGCATGGCAGATTAAAGGTTTTGTGATGTAAAGGTTCTGAATTACAGTGTTAGAATATCCAACCTGCTGTGATTAATGGCATCAGACTGACTATAGTAGACACACAGAAGCAGGTGTCTTTGTTTGTTTTCATGTTTTTCAGTTAAATTCCGGGAATAGAGAACAGGCCCTGAAGGGAAGGTGGAAAATTGAAGATTTAAAGTGTGCATCTCTTTCTACATTCTTTGCCTGATGAACTGCTCTGCAGTGCAAGAATTGTTCATCACATGTTGGATGAACAAAGCAAGCATTGAATCAAGAGGTGACAATATATAAATAAAAAAGAACTTCAATCTGTGGTGGGTGTACTGTAGCATCAGCAGACTGTGGTTTAATTTGACAACTGACCACGCTGCAAAAAATATGCACACATCAATCATACACACATCATATATGTGGGAAGTTCAATAGCCTGACCTTTTCAAAATACAAATATACCAACATTCCTCTCCTGGTTCCTGGAACTGGTGAGGTAAAAAGCACTCGCATTCTCCCACAGTCTATATTTAGGGATCTGACTTTCAAATGGAGGCCAGAGGAATATATAGCCTGTCTCAGTCTCTGCAAAAGACTGGGGCAGAGAGGCTTTGGGATGATGCCAGGGTGAAAAGTGAAGAGAAATGGTCCTCCCAGGCTTTTCCCACAGCCTTTGACCTGCACCACCTAATACAACCCCAGAAGAATAAGTCCCCTTGGAAAGGAGAGTGCTCTTCTGTCACGCTGAATGGAAGCCCAGTTTTCACAGTCCCATTAGCATACTCTGTGTGTTTGTTTGTTTCTTTTCCAACTCCACTAAGCAGACGGCACTGCCCTCTCATGGCTTAAACTGGAATCTGAACTACATTAAAGAAGGAGGGCGTGAAATCAAAAAAAGCTGAAACTCCAGTTGTTTACTGAATATCAAATGCCAGGGGACACTGAAAAAAACATGCTGAACTAGTGCTGGACACACCTTTCACCTTGGATCTTGTACCATTGTATCATAAGATAAACACACTTTTATATGTTTACCCAAGACTGTATCAGCCCAACCTTTATTTATCAAGGTTAAATGACCATTAATGTCTTGCATCAGTGCCTCATGGGTGTGTTACACAATTACAGATTGCACTAACGCTATAAAAAGATTCCCATGCAGTTTATATTTTCCATATTCAGTAAGTAGCTGCTCGCTGTCCTTACCAGACTGATCGTTCATCATCCGGATGGCTTTAGCTTTGGCCAACTCCAGAGCTGTGACCCATCTCTGCCGCTCCACTTCTGTGCTAGCCTTCAGGTGGTAAGTGCGGCCGCCGCTGCTCAGGACAATATTGCAGGCGTCCTCTGTGTCGATGTGCGCCGTAGCCAAGTTGATCGTTCCACGGCACGTATGAGCCATCTCTGCCTGCGTCCTGCAACAACATAAGAGAGAAGAGAGATGGAGGGAAACAGGAAATAGATGAAGACATTGGTGTGGGACTTTTCTTGGTCTGTTTTTTTGTATTGTAGGTAGGATAATACAATTACGCATTTCTATGGCCTATATGCACACGCAGGGAGGCAGGAAGGGACAGAGAAATGCCACAGATTATATAAGGATTCCCTATTAAAGCTAAGCAGCAGTGGAAGTACTTGGTTATATCACTAAACACACACCATCTTTATAGCACATGCACCCATTCATAATACACCTGTATTTGCTAATGTTTAACAAATTGCATAGTTTGAACTTTGAATTCACTCAGTGTGGCCTGCATGTCCTCCTGTGAGTGTGCTGAATTGTGGGTATTCTGTGGAGGCTCCACTAAGGCCATCTGTTGTACATTTAGTGGGCCACAGTAGTCTAGATAACAAGGCCATTGTCTGCCTCCGAGCCTCTGTAGTGAGCCAAACCAAACAATGAATAACAGTGTGAACAAAGAGAGAACTGAGTGTGAGAGGTGTTACAAAAAAGAAAAAAGAAAGAGATAGCTAGGGCTAGTGAGCCAAAGCAGCAGAGCAAGAGATTAGAACAAAGAGCAAGGGCAAGAGAGTGCTGCACGTATACTGTACGCACTGTGCAAGTCAAGCCAGATGTATGGACTGTATGTTTCCAAAAACACAATAAAACACCTGCATCAAAAATGTTAATACTGTTAAACATCATGCAAAACGGAAAAATACTGTAGCATTTGTTAGGTAGCACAATCACAAGAAAGTTATTCTGCATCATGTGAACTAAATGAAAAAGAAAGTTCAAGAGAAACATTGAGAATTGTGTGGTGGGAAGCTGGCTGCCTGTCATTCTGTATGATTAGACAAGCTAAGCTGCAGGGCAGGGATGGGACATCATGTCCCTCAGAGTGCTGAGCGTATGCAGGTCTTCACTCCGGGCGCAGACAGCTGATTTTGCTGATTAACACCCTCAACCAGAGAGCAGCGGCTAATCAGGGAAATCACATGCTGTGGTATTTCTTTCAAGATTAAACAAGCACATCCTTAACCCCCAGTGTCACATAATTGCCCATCCATACTCTTGGAAACAGCCACTTTGAAGCATGCAGCCATGCAATCATGTGGGTGCATCTGTATTTGTCTGCGGGTGCTAACATCCATTCAACCATCCTCAGAGAGCCCTCACTGCCACGTGCAGCTGCCTCTCAGCAGCACTAAACTTAACTCCATCCATGCCGCGGTTGACACTGACAAGGTGGCTGCTGCCTTATTAAGTCAGAGGTTGGAGTGCATTTATAAGTCCTGCCAGGCAGTGATTTCCCTCACACTGCTTCTACAGGCTGAAGTCAAGTCTTGTTATAATGCCAAACCAGAACAAGCACCTCAGTGTACCACTCTTAACATCTACTTTAGTTGTGCAGATGAGATCGCACCGGCACCATGCAAAGCCATGCGGAGTCCAGTTTCCAGCCTTTCCCAGCCCGAGCTCAGCTGCAGAGTTCTGGCTGTAAGTGGGTCAACAAGCTGCTGATGAGTAAGATGAGATCCGCACTGATCGCTGCGGCCCTGTGGGAAGGCGAGGCCATGCAAAGGCCATGAAATATACAGTCAGGGAAACTACAAAAGCTTGGAAAGAGAGAATGAAGAGGGGAGTGGGAGGTGAGCGGGGGCAGCTGTGGGTCCTGCATGTTGCGCTCAGCCAGGAGAGAATGGCAGTGCTTTTACCTGTCAGTCCCCTGTGCACATATCCTCATAAAACACAAATCCACCGATCTGGAGCATGTAATGACAGAACAACAACCAGTGAACGACACAGAACAGACAGCCATAAGCATGAGGACACATACACAGACAGGCAGAGGAAATATAGGACACAGTACCCAGAGCATGAGAATGTAGATAGGTTTGTTGTGGCTTGGGGCTGAAATATCACAAGACATGGAGGGAGAGAGCCAGAGTAACGCTGGGGAACATGTCGTGCTGAAGACAGAGAGGAAACATAAGACAAGAAAACCAAAGCAATGATACTGCAACACTGACAGCATGACATGACCTGCTGAAAGACAGTAAAACAATGAGATGGTGAGAATGTGGTCGGACTCCCCGCTCTATTTAATGTCACTCTGCTGTGCTTCCTTTATATAAAAACCACACACACACACACACACACACACACACAGTGCTGAGACCAACCAAGAGCCCATTAACATGATAAGATCACCCATCCACATCTCCTGCTCCAGCCACTCCTCTGATGTGCCAGGTTCTACCCTCCAGGTTGGCCCAAGGTTGGCTCGCTCACCACTCTCCCATCACGCCTCCCTGCACCCAGGAGCTGAGTGTGTCAGCAGTAACACAATAGCCCGACTCTCCAAAGGGACAAGAATGGTGCCGAGCCCCCACTGAGCACTTAAACAGAAAACTATCTAGTTATTACCCCGCAGCTAAGAAGGAAACGTGGCAGGTCTACTCTCCTATGAAAGTCAAGGCCGGATTCACTGATATGGCAGCTCCAACTGCACTCAAAGCTTTAATGCCCGATAATCCTTCCTCAAGCACCAAGCCGATTTACTTTAAGAGGTGAGTAAGTAGTGTTGAGAGTATTAAAACTGGAAGGAAATGTCAATTAAGTAAACATTAAAGTTCCGTGCTAGAGGGAAGACAAAGATCTTGCCACTTGTCCTGCTGACAAAGGCTCAATGAGGCTTTTTCAGGTGATCTAAACAAGAAAGGAAAAAAAAAATCGAGACACGAGGCTGACTTGGTACAAAAGACAGCCAGCTTTGCAGTGTCGGAGCCAAAAGTAATCAATAACAAGTGCAATGTGGAATCTCTGTAAAACTCATTACACTTTAGCAGGCACAGGTGCTGAGTCTGCCTACAGTCAAAGCATTGATTATGGTCCTCCATTGCCCTTTGGCTTCTCAGCTACAAGTTAGAAAACTAAGCCTTTGCTTTGACCACAGCAGGCCATGGGAATGAACGTGTTCTCAGGTTATTGACCTCTAATTGTCTGTCACTATTGACTGACAGAAACACAAACGGGTCTTTTGAAAACGGCAAACAAATGCAGCATACTGCAAATCAAACAACAGGTCAGTGCATGTTGGGCTACATCTGATGTGCAATGTCTCTTGGGCTTTAAAGGGCATCCTCCAGAGTTTAATCTCATGAAATGTCTATCCATCAAATCATATCATGTACATACTTACACTTGTTGAAAGATGCATTAAATCCTTTAAATGGGGAGCTAGATGTGCTTCAACTTTAAGGACAAAAACAATACTGACAATGTTACGTGTAAGAGCAACAACTAAAGTGTTATTATAATAGTGAGCGGCAATCATGTAAATTATATAAGGCTATTTATAACTGGAACATTTATCTGTGCATTTGTCCCATAATTGTAGGACAAGACAAAAAAAAAGGTTCTGCAGAGCACAATAATCTTGCTATACAAAAAAAAGACAGTTTAATTAACATGTCACATTTGTCTGACTGTTTCCCTTTCACTTCCCTCACAATAGAAGTGCAGAGAGTCGGCCAGAGGACGCGCACACAGAGGCACACAAAGCCCCGAGTCAGATGCACACAATGTGGTCTGCCAGGAAAAAACATCAGCGGAGGGGATAACTCTTGTGCTTCACTGCCTCGGCGCTCAGATGTCCACAGGCTACCTTTACTGAAAAGACAACAGTCACCTTACAACATAATGGACTATTAATAGGAGGGTAGAGGCGACAGGCGTCTTTCCTTTCACCACAACCTCAGACAGGAGGAGAGCTTTGGCTGCCGTACCTGTGTGTCAAATAGCACTGCTGACAACAAAAGACAAAGGGTGGTTTGGAAAGACCTTGCATGTGATGAAAAGATGTGGATTTGATTGGATATTTCACAATCTGTAGAGCGCATTCTCTGTCAAACCTTAAAAATTCATGTTTTTAAGATGACATTTAATGTATGACTGTTGGAGTTGCAGGAAAGCATAATGAGTCCAAATAATGCCTCGCAGTCAGAGCAGCCACACTCAAACACACATACCGACAAGGAATCATTTTGCAGAAAAGCCTATAAAAAGCCGGGCAATCCCTTCATGCTTCCACCTAATTTTGCTCTCTAACCTCCAAGTGAAAGATGACATTTGAAAAGACAATTATATAAGATAAGTATCACATTAATCATGTGTATTACTGCAAGCTTTAACCATTTCTGTTAACACTTTAAAATAGAAAAAGTCAGATTTGTATCATGTTTGATTGATAAAAAGAATTATCCTTGAGGGTTCAGCTTAGTTGTATTAGTTATTTTTATGCCTACAACTAATAACATATGTGCATTAACACATTAATCTATCATTTTTTTTAATCATATCTGATTTGTGCAGGCATTTAAACTTTACAGATACAGCTGACAAATAGTAATGTTCAAAGAGGAAGGCTAACTCCAGCGGGGGCACCTTCATTCTGCTGTGAACCTTTTAATTAGGAAAACTGGGTGAGACAGGGTGATCAACAGTTGCAACGAATATGCCATCTCTCCTTTTATGTGGACCCCACACAGGTAGTTCAGGCCTTGATGGTGTGGCATCATTAATTACTACATAGCCTTGGGTTAGTTGATATTCCTGGACAGAAAAATGTTGGCATGAGAGAAAAAAAAAAAGGAAATCAATATTATGTTTAAATTGAACGCACCAGTGTGACCCAGGCATAATTATGTCGACATAAGTGGTAAAATTAAAGCAAAATGGATGAAGATGCAAGCAGACCTCTCAGCCCTCCTCTGACTAAATCATCACAATTCAGATGATGGCTCAGATGAAAGTGGATCTTTAAGTTTGAGTACTCCATTTAAGTTCAATCTAAATAATCAACGTCACAGTGTACCAGAACTCTTCTTGTATTCAGACAAGCTGAATGTGTTAAGTGCCGACAGGATGAGTAAATAAATACGTATTTCTAGTGGCTCTTCACCCACACCTGTGGAGACGCGACTCCTTAGCGAGAAGCACCTGATCCACAGGTGTTGTTCGGCTGTTGTATAGCTAATGTTAGCTCCCAGCTAGCAACTGCGTGGTCGAAGTGAAAACGAAATTAAAATGATAGCGAACATGTGATCATGCTGAGGGACGGACGTGGCTGACTCACTCACGTTATTAATGCAACGAATGAATTAATTACAAAGATAAAAAAAAAAGATACGTAACACAATTTTCAAGATAACTGACGTCGACGTCACTCGCCAACTTGCAAGTTTAAAAGACGAGTCGTGTAACTGTCACTGAGGCTCGGACAGCTGGATCACCGACGGAGGCGAGCTAGCTAGCTAGCCGAGGTTGCTAGCTAACGTCTGTACCAACTGTAGCCACATTTCTAACACTTTAATGAGTTAGGAGTGTGTGTGATATTGCTGCTGTGCGTGTGTCTCTATGTGTCGGCGTCTCTTCGTCACATATAGTCATTCAAAGTCAAACATCTCCCCGTTTTTAAGTCACTGACAGCTTGTAGTAAACAGACAGCTGACTGTCCGTTTGACAGCTAGCTTCAGACCGATGCTAGCCAGCTGACGCGGACAGCTGTTAACGTGCGGACACAGAAATATGACTCTCTGAGTCTGACTTTTTTTTTTTTTTTTTTTTTAGAAATATTGTACACTGCGTCTTCAAAAATGTACCTGTAGTATGAAAGCAGGCCATTGCTGAGGACAAACCATCGCCGCTGGTACCCTTTCAGATAGTTGGTCCATTTAAAAAGCCAGCCTTTGTAAGTATCCGACCCCGGTGCCGGGGCCGCGGATGAGGCGGACGCCGAGCCCTTCCCTTGCTCGCTCATCCTCCGCTCCGCCGCTCCACCGCTCCGCCGAAGGATGCGGGATGAACCGGGGGGGCAGGGACACTACCCCGCCGGTGATACCGGGGCGAGGACTGTCGGTACTGACGAATGAGCTCGACGTGTCGGGTCTAGGGCGAGAGACACCACCGCGGACCCCCTTTCACATGACGCCGGAATGGAGGAGACCGGAGGAAGGAGGAGAAGTGATGCCAAGACACTTTGCTGATGCAGACTGCAGAGAACTGAGAGCACAGAGCTGGACCGGGTAGAAAGGAAACTCCTGACATGCACGCCATATAATCTGATAACGCTGTCACCACGTCGGCAGGGAGTTCCACGACGACAGTGGCAAACTGTTTATGGCAGTAATTTTAGAGAGCGGCTGTCATGACCTGGCTGACTCATGAAGTGTAGATTTGAATGGGAAATGGCCGCTCTATCAAATCAAGTCTATGATTCCGACCTGCACCACGTGATGTTGTTATCGAAACATTCCTAAACATTTGACATGCGGTCCGGATGCTGATTTCACACGGTGATACTCAGGCCACAGGTGAGCAGATACCTGTAACGCACAAATATAGTCTATGTAACACACACACACACACACACACACACACACACACACACACACAGCCTATCATTAAAAGTAAGGAAACCCTAATTCGGTAGAATTTGGGGTCACATTTGGGGTCAGGTGATGAACTACAGGGCTACTCCCTGTTGATTGTCTTTTTTGGCAATTATTTATTATTACCTAATATCTTAAGACTACATTTTTAAAAAGGTTGCTAATAGCATCATTATTTAGGTTTCTATTGCATTTGCGTGGTGCATATTCCCAAATAAAATTGTTTTTAATCAAAAAATATCACAAACTGACTTCCACTTTATTTCTATATTGGCCATTTGGAGGCAACAGAGTACCTACATAATGCACAGGGTCATATGGGGTAAGGGAGATTAATAATAACCCAATAACAAATTATTTCTCTGGACTCCATAACAAGTCAATGTGACCATTAATCAGGCTGCACATGCAGTAAATTACCATGGACAGTACTGAGATAATTACTCTATTTAAGCCGCCACCATAAATGGAAATTGATCAGTCATTACATTGGGGAGTTCATCAGATCACCGTCTAGTGTTGTTGAGTGCAATCAACAATACATTTAAACAAAACTGTAATAACTGAAAGGGCTCCAGTGTGTGATGCCTCGTCAGATACCTGCTTGTGATTTGGCTCCTGATAACATCGATTTACCACAAGGTGGAGATGTTGTCAAAATGATACAACGTGGTGTAATTGCAGTACAGGATTGGGAAGTGACCAGAGTAAGGTTGCCGTTTTCAAATGCATTTAATATTTCATCATGTGTCAAATAAAATAGAATTACTCACAGTACTAACACAGTAAAAATAAATACAAGTAATGTTTCTGATAAAAAACTGTAGCCCTTTTTATTCGGAAACGCACACACAGACAAACTGATGAGAACTCATGCTACACACAGTTGCTGCTACATATTCCTTTATCTTTTACTAGAAAAAAAACAAACACAGCCATCTGCCCTGACCGAAGGGTTCGACACTGAGAATCGTGAGCTTGTGCTCTCACATGCCAGTGAAAAACAACGACATTCACTCCACTCAGCTGCTTGTTACGGTGTCAGAAATACCATGTATTACAAAAAGGAAACACAATATCAAATTTTCACATCAGTGCAATTAAACCCTGACCCGTTGGCTCTACCAACAAAAGCATGCAAGTCAATAACTCCATGAATCACTCTTATATACATATAGGTCTGCTTACTTCCAGTGCAGCCGTGTTCACAAACTAACTAGGCCTAATCAAATGAATAAGCAACTGTTAATCTCACAACATTACCAATTACATCGTATTCAGATACTGATATGAAAGCTTCATTAAGGTTCCCTGTGTGTCTGTGATGCACTCATGTTTTGTGACAGTCATTAAGTGCTGCCTCATTTCTGCAGGATATGTGAGTGGGAGTGGATTACATCTATATGTGAGGCATTTTTCATATAATATGGTTGTACATATAGTCATTCAGGATATCACTATGAGATTTTATTGCTCCTTCCTAAGCTTCTACATCGATCTCTTATCTGGCCGTGTCTGTCCTTTGCTTGCCTGAATGTCAGCTATCAAACCTGCCGCTCTGTCTCCCTCTGTCTCTCTCTCTCTCTCACACACAAACGCACACACGCAAACACACACTACACACACACACACACACACACACAAACATCCACATTGCGTGTGAAGCTTCTCGTTTCAGGCTCTGCAGCCTCCTGCAGGTCCCCAGTTCCTTGGATTTAATGTATTCATCAGAAACAGACACTGAGTGAGGGGAGGGAGCAGATTAAAGCCCCACAGTACATCATGATAGAGACTGCAGCATTTTCTGCTGCAAGACAACCTTAAAACCCCCTTCAAGTTTGAAATGGGGACAGGGAATATGAAAAAAATAAATGTAGGCTACTTCTCAGATTCTAAAATGCAACACCATCTAATCATACCTGTACATTTTTAGGATAATCCCCCCTCAGAAGTGAGACGTTAGCTTTTTTTTTCACTCTGTATTATTCTCGTTTCCTTTTAACCCTCAAAGAAATCCAAATATGTTGGATATGAGCGTCAGCTGTTGACCCTGCTGAATATGACAAATTCAAAAGGAAGACTCCATGATATTGCTGCCTCTCCATGTTCAGCCTTACAAACACAGCTTCCACCCCGTCAGGCCCATCTACAGCCATGAGAAGACCCCCGATAAGACCTGCTGCTTTGTTGTTTGGGAAGCACAGCCTCAGATGAGTGGCTGTCTGGTGGATGTGAGAAGAAATGACTGTGCTATGCTAGTTGTATTGGTTTTCACTGGCGTTCTCACCTCCTCTCCTTGCATTTACACATTTGGCAGAATCTGACTAGGAAGTGGTTGGATGACCGTGTGTGAAATTTGAATGTCTTTTACAGCGCAAGAGACTAATAAACCTCATTATGAAAATTAGCTCAGTAAAGCAGGAGGCCACAGGGTATTTTTCCAGCCATTTAGATAAAAAGTCCTTTTTTCTCCACTGCCGCTCCACTCCTGAGGTGAGAGGGGTGGAGGGAGCTCTCTGGGTCACATGATGCTGCAGCGATTCCTCTGTAGTGCCCCCTGCAGACGGATGGAGGTGTGGTTCTGGCGCATGCCCCGTGCCACGGCGATGCCCAGCAGCTCTTTGAAGAGCAGGACTACGTGCCAGTTAAACTTGGCAGAGCACTCGACGTAACCACACTTCCAGGTCTTCTTCACCAGGACGGACACGGCCCTGCGAGGCATGAAGCGCTGGCGCTGCAGATCTCTCTTGTTGCCCACCACCAGGATCGGCACCTCACTGCTGCTGCCTTCCCTGCAGGAGCGTGTGAGAGGCAAATTAAAGAAGAAGGGTGATTTTTTTTAAAAAAGCATTGTTATCATTCTGGTGTTCGTCACAGTGGTTGGCTGGGTGTGTGCAGTTTTTCCCTTCCTTCTGAGGTGTGCGGGGGCGGACTGGAGGATTAGAGCTCACGGGCTCAAGGGGCCTCCCACCACACTCTGCAGCAACCGCTTTACAGCATTATGAACTGTAAAAATTTACGGCAAAACAGAGGTAGGAATACATTAGTGACTGGAGGCTATTTAATGCAGACCTACAGTGTTAATTAAAAACAACATCTAGGAGGACGTCCGACTATTTTCAGTAGCACCTTATTGGTGGTTTGGATATCCAGTCTGACATGCTACTTAAAAAAAGAGACGTTTGCATAAAGAATAAAGGAGTTACTAGAGGGTATACTGGATTAGATTCTACAGCAAATACAATGAAGTTAAGAAGGAACATCAATCGGATTTCCTATAATAAGATTGATTTTTACTTCAATGTTTTAGTGTCAAAGTCAGCGGAGCTGGGATCTTTAATTTTATTTTTTCAGGAAACAAAAAATGAAAGTTGCTGAAATTGGATTCTTTATTAAATCAGATGCATTTTGAAACTTCAAGGATCAATTTCTTCTGACTTGCATGCTTATGCATATTTGTATGCCTTCAAACAAGGAAAGACACATAGAGAGAGAAAAATGTATAATTTTCAAGCCCCTTCGCAGATGTAGGGTTGAAAAAACACTTCAAGGTAATCATCTAAATCTTTTATGGGGTTGTGCTCACGTAACATACTTAAAATATCTCGTTCCATATCTACTTGAGTAATTAATCAGAGACGAGATATACCGTATCTGTGTTGGAAATGTGAGGGACCCTATATAGAGATAGACCCAACACTGTCTTAGTCCTCACTGAGGCTTCAGGAGTAAAAAACAAAACAAATCTATTATGGTTTTGAACTGAGTTTGTTAGCATATCTGTGCAGAATATTTGTAGATTGTTTTGTAAAGTAAAATAAGACATTATTTACAGTATAGCCACCCTGTGCTGTAACAACCTCTATTATTCACAATTCCAGTATCTGTCCCTTCTCCACTCTTTCCTTCTCTAGTCCGGCTTCAGAGCGCTGCCTTATGATTACACATTTCTCCTGTTCTTCGATTCACCCTTCCTTCCCCAGCTGCTGGTGATAATGGTTTTTTGTCACCATAAACATTCACGGCAACACATTTGCAGCCACATGAGGGTGGAGATGTTCTGTCCTGTGGCGGTTTGGTCATAGCATAGCAGCACAAACGAGGCTACTCATTGTACTCTTTCAACATGTAAATATGCAGGTAGACCAAATGTGAGGGTGCCTTATCATTGGTCTATTTTCCCCTTCTTGAATTGGTTCAAAGCCAGCCAGGAGACCTTTCCCTGTTGTTCTCAAGCTTCCTGATTTTGATGATGTGCTCTGTTGAATAAAAGCAGAAATATTCCGAAAAGTAATCTTTACATCACCGGTGAAATCTCAGGCGTCTCTCGTGCAGCGATGCCAGAGTTAAATGCCATGACTAACTGTCAGGAAGCAGGGACGGGTGTGCTGAATTAAAATGTATCACCACAAGCAGACCATCCATCACTGTCACAAATTCAAATTGTGCGGCTTCGTGGCAGAGCTGTGAAATTGCGCGCGTTGTGTCGACGGATGAGGCGATATTAGAAATCGGCAGTTGGATGTCAGCTTGTTGTACGTTGTGACAGTCTGGCCAGCTGAGAGCCTTCGGGTGACCTTACCTGTGCTCCACTATCTGCTGTCGGATCATCTTGACGTATTCGAAGCTCTCCACGCAGCAGATGTCGTACACGAGGATGTAAGCGTTGGCATTGCGAACGCCTCTGCAACGCAAATCCAGCCATTCCTGCAGGGCCGACACAGAGAGGGAAACATTAATGTACAAACACACTGCTGGGGGCAAGCACTTTGATCCAGACGCATCTCAACAACTATTGGATGGATTGCTACATTTGACACAGATATGCATGGTACCCGTAGGACGAATCCTACTGACTAAGGTGATACCCTGACTTTTCCTCAAGCGCCACAATCAGTTTGGCATTTGTGGTTTTGAGTGAATGTCTTGACAAGTATTGGATAGATTGCCATGAAATTTGGTACACACATTTATGTCTCCATCAGGGTGAAATGTAATAACTTTGATGCTGATCCACCATTAAGAGAAATGAAATTTTGACCAACATTTATTGGTATATGACCAAATACCTGTAAATCAAAAATTCATATTGCATTCAGTTTGGTTAATGGATGAAGTGAGTCAATTTGACATGCAGATGTTAAGATTTAGCTGAACGCATCACTGTGCCAAAAAACACAGCCTCATCAATCTGCCAGCTTATGATGCACTGACTCATTTAAAACGCTGTGACAGTAGCGAGCAGATAGCGGAGCAGCATGGGGCATGTGTTTCTGTAATTATCAAACGCAAGGTCGCTTGCCATCGCTGCTTAGCCTCTGTGAAAAGTGCGGAGAGTCAATGAAGCCGTAGAGCTGCCACAGCTCTCAGGGTCCCACAGCCAAGAACAAAGTCATAAAACACGGTGACCACCCAGCCGTATGCACTGAACGGTGTCCTGGCGACACGCGTTCAAGGACACGACTTTACAGCTTAGAAGAGAATCGCTAACACAGAGCCTTCTGTCGGGAGAAGAAGAAATGCATAATGCTGTTAATCTGTTGCTGCTGCTTGGCTACGTGTTGTAGCCTAATGTAGTGCACATGTCTGGTGGTAATGAGTTTCCAACCGTAATTAAAGCCCATGGCACAAGTGGATGCATTTGCACCTTACTGGGGTGCGGTTGCTTCTATAAAAGCACAGTGACCCATTCTTCTATTCATGCTGTGTCTCCCAGAGCTCTCACCAACCCACCACCACCCTCACTGCCTCGAACAGCATGCGATGAATATATAAGCATTTCATCTGATAAAAGAGGGGGGAGGAAACGTCAGGGGGTGGGAGGAAAAGATCTGCTGAGGGAATGAGAAAACAAACGCAGCCCTGAGAAAATGGGAAAAGATGAAAAAAAAAAAAGCAGCAGTGGATCAAGGGGATGAGAAAACCAGGGTGTCAACATAACCTCTGGTGGGCACACACTGCTAATGAAGGGTCCCGAGACTCGGGGACTGTCGGTTCAGTTCTGCTCTTTTCACAATTCAATATATCCAGGCAAACAGTGGTCATACAGAGAATGGCCTCAGGTCAGGTCAGACCACAACTACAAGAGGAAGATTGAGGACCAGAGCATCCAGCACATCACCAACCAACGGGGATGTTCTCGTTCTTGAACTTAGTGGTTTCTTTGCTCATTTTGAGGTGAAAGCAATCCACATCCTGAGGGTCCTCAGGAAACCTGCTGTCCTTCTATTGCTGCTCCGTGGAGTGCGTTGTGGTGCCCAGCAGACAGGAGGGCGCTTCAGAGGGGCATCAATAATGGCTAGAAGATCATCAGCTGCTCCTCTCTGGAGGACTTCCAGCCTTCGTTGGCTCAGTAGAGCAGCCAACATTAAGACCCATCTCAGTCTGGACAGCGAGTTTGAGCCTCTGCCCCTCGATAGCCGCTTAATGCCCATCAAATCACGGCCAAACAGACTCACAAACAGCTTCGACCCCGGAGCCTTACTATCAGCACTACAATGTTACAGCAGTAACTTATGTATAAAGGCCGATAGAACTGCACCATAGTATTATGGTGTCTGATTACTTAGTCTACTATCTGCAGAATCCAGAAGTGTGAGTGAATGCACCGTTCATTTTGTTGTTTGTGCAATGACAATAAAGGAATTCTCTTCTATTATGCATTATGCACAACAATGAATAATGTATGACTGCATACAGAGATAAGAGGACTTATAGGAGTAGTTTGATATTTTTAGAAAAAGATTTTAATCCTTTCTCAGCACAAAATATCTTTCCATCATACAGTTTAGACACAAATATAAACCCAAGTAAGCCCGCTGGCCGCTGCTGAGGCAGTTTATACTTTCATATGTAGCCGGGATGTTCAAAGCTGCCGTGCTTTGTGTTTTTTGATGTGTCTCGGGCACAAATGATTTGTCCTCTTTGGATCTCTGAACGTTGCTTTGAAACTCATATCAAAGTGCTGATTATCAAACCTTTTTAAATCTGATGCTTCTAATTACCATTAAGCTAATATGACCCTGCTTTCAGTGTTGGAAGTGGATGGCAGTGACTTTCCACATGGCGTTTACATTATTCTACCTCAGGCAACAGCTTGCACAAATTGAACTAGGAATGAGAGAAATCTAATTACATTGCTCACGACGCTGAAGCAAGTATGCTTTTCGAATCAACACAAATACAACTGATTGATAATTTACGACAAGGAAGGCTAAGAGCAGGCGATGATCAGCGTCGCTCCTAATGATGATAATGACGGTTTGGAACCATTTGCCTCTTTTCCGTTTGGATGAGGGTGTTTGTGGGTTTCATTTCTAAGTGCGTGCGAGGAAGAAACAGCCTTACATATCAATGGGGAGATAATGAGGCCGATCAGACACGGAGACAAACATGTGGCAGGAAGATCACTGTCATCAAAAATGAAAGAGAAGACCGGGGAAGAGAAGGGGAACGGGGACAGTGTTGTGAGAAATGGAATATTTTTTCTGCCTCTATGACTTCTACTGTAATTTATTCTTGTTGCATCTATTTTACAGTGTCCAATACAGTTTAAAGCAATATCATATTCACCTATTTTTGCCAAAGAAAAAAACAGACATAGTTCCTGTCAAAACAAATATCATCACAGCTCAATCTTTTCTGATAATTGAGGCCACCGACGACAACGAGGTGCACGCGCTTCAGTTGCAGCCTCACATCCCCGTGAGGCTAAAAATAGCAGCTTGCGTTCTCATCTCATATCTCTTTGTCATCCAAGTTGTGTTTTTAAATGCGGAAGAGGAGCCAGAAACAGCGACACTACTTCTCCGAATCCAAACACGAGGCAAAAATAAAGAACTTAAGAGCTGAGAGGACGCGACGATGCAGCAGTGCATGGCTGGTAATCTGTCAGATTCATTTCAAATGCATGTGTGGGCATGTTTATTTGTGTGTGTGCTTGCACAATGTGAGAGTGCGCTTGTGGGAGCGTGAATGTGAATTTTGGTGCCACACTGTCTGTATCCTCCAGTCGGTCTTCTTAATGCAGTGCAAAACAAAAACAAAAAAAAGAGCATCTCATCCTTCACTCCTCAAGAGCCAAACAGAACATGTTTCCCTGACAACCGCAGGTCGTGGTCAGTTTAAGCAGGCTATGGCAAAGCTGTGCCGTCTCCTGATATTAATCAGTAATGGTGGAGTGGTTGTGATGGATCAATACTCAGAAGGACGGTGGGTATAACCTGTTGGGGGAAGGGTGCAGAGCAATTAGAGGTATGTCACATGGCCACCCTGGAAGATCTGCAATGCAAAATAGATGAGGTGCCCTGGGGATGAACCTTCCAATACTCAATGGTGACCTCCAGCAGGTCACCATTTATCTCTGCAGCTTTAGTCGTTCTTAAGATGAATAGTTGGAGATGATGCGAGGTGATGGGTTGTTGCTGGTTTCTTGTGCTCACATACTGAATAGAAAAAAGATCAGCTACTACCAACTCATTTACAAGTCTCATTTGTTTAATCCATAAAAAAAAAAATCAAAAAGAAAGTATATTATTTGGTGAGTTCTAGAGCTTAAGTGAATTTATTTTGGACAGAGCAAGGCCTTCATCTCCCTGTTTCCATGTCTGTATGCTAAGCTAAGATAACCATCTCCTGGCGGTAAGCTTATTTCCCAAAATGATCATATGTGAATAACAATGATGAGACGATTCACTGAACTGAGACTTAATTGGATGATTTCTATTCAAAGAACAAATAATTATTCACGTTACCAAGGAAAGTTGTTCGATTCGTATTTTGTTTCATTTTAAAAGCTAAAACCTACATCTCACGTCACCAAAAATGTCAAACAAACACATAAAAAGCAATGATTTCCACCTTGTTGTCACCGACAGTATCGACAGAGATAACGGAGAAAGATGTCCAGAAAGAGCAGGAGAGGGAGAGGGAGCATGTTGTGTGGGAGGAAGTCATGGAGATACATTATGGCTAGAACAAATAATTGAAAAAGAAAAAACAAGAAAACTCATTGCTGAATCCGCTGTCAGGCTTAAATCCATCTGTCATTGCATCCTATTGACACACTGTGACAGATGCTCTTTAAATGCGATGCTATCAGCATCAGACGGACTAACCGTGAAGCAAACAAATCATTACACCATCACGGTGATATAATAGACATCCAACCTGTCTCCGGCATTGGAAAGGACAAAAATGGCCGTCTGCGTGGTGAAAACCGGGTCACAAGGAGACTGACGGAACTTCACTGCTCTTCTTTCAAATATGATCTCAACTGATGAGAAATCGCCACGCTACATAAGCATGGAGGTGTACTGACTCACTCCATTCTGCAGCTTATTCATCACAAATTTCAGAGGATGTTATAAAACCTAATTTGGTAACCCTTACATCTACGGCGTACATTACACTCTGTGCAACCTTTCTAATTGACTGCAGCAAATTCCTCTGTTGGGTTTTTATTCCCAGCAGGGAACTTTGCTTTAATTCAATCTGCTGTGTACTCTAAGTAAATTCCAATCAGCTTTCCTTGTGCAGTTCTCTTCCCCTGACCCGGGTTACCGTTCTCTACCCACAGGGGTAAATACAGAGGGGGGCGGCGAGTCCAAAAAAAGCCCCATGTCTCATTGCTGCGCTCGCTTTGAATAAATTTCATCCCCAGAATAAGCAGGAGAATGATGTCACAACAAGCAGTACATGGCAGGAGCGGAGAGGGAAATGTACAGCAGGCCAGGCAGGGTCGTTCCTCAGCCAGCGACTCGCCATAAATCTGTCTGATAGAAATGTTGTGGCGGCACTCAGCTAATGGTTTTCTCTGCCTGGCCAGCGTGGCCACGCTGCACTACACCCCGACATGAGCACGAAATGTTCATGCAACATGATATCGAATGATGAAAGCTATGTGACTCAAACTTTGGGACTCTCACTCCCACGCAAACCCGAGAGAGTCATTCTGCTCACCTACCAACGTGTTCCCTGGAGGACCATTTAGCAGAAGAGAGAAGAAACTCAATCAGAATCTCTTTACAGAGGGTCTCTGTGGAGACGGTGAAGCCCCATGCAGACCTCTTAATGCTCTAACAAAACGTTAAATCCAGTAGAACGGCTACATGTAATTCTCCAGCAGCCTGACAGGCTGAACGCGCCGGCATCTCAGCCCGCCTGTCTGTCTGACGCTTTCGGTGGGATTTCTGAGCGCCCACCAAACCAACACCTCATGTTCGAGCTGCTCTTTTTTTCTTCTTTTTTTTTTTGGTCTTCGCCTCGGCCTGTCTCATTTTCTCAGTTGCACCTCATCTGTTCAGGGCTAAGTGTGACACAAGGGGGCAGAGAAGCAGCAGCAGAGTCAGGCGTGGTGACCTTGGAGAGATCTATCTTCAAAGCATCACAGTCTTACCACCAATGCTGCAGTGGAGACGAGTCATCTCAAGTGAATAAAGGCTTGGAGGGGGCCACATTGCTTCAATACTGAAGGGGGGCGGAGACACCCACTAAATCAATAGTTTCTTTGGTTAGTAAGGATATATATATATTTTTTTTCCAAGTCTTGTCTTAAAACCACACTCACATGCACATAGAAACAGGTTTTGAATGCTGAGCGATCCTCCTTTGCATACCGACTGTGAAGACATCTCTACCTAGCAGTCTCAGTCGATCAAATCAAGTGGATATCTTACAAGAACGTTTTATTGACATTTGACCTCTGCATTGTTTAACCCATAAGCGTTAGCAGCAGTGATATGCTGTAAAGTGCTTGAGGTCTCTTCCACACGCGAACAAAAGGAGCCAGGGATCAACCTGCTGATATCTAAGCCATTAGACGACCTGCTCAACCCCCGGAGCCACAGCCACCCTGATGTTTTTCCCTTTTTAGTGTTTGCACAGTGTTTCATTGCCAAGCTGCAGTGCGAGGACATTTCACACTGATAAGATGAAGTGAAACAGTCTTGAGGCTCTATTTTGGCTTTGGCTGAACTTTAAATGACATATTATTTGCACAGAATGAGGACAGTGGGGTTTTCATCATTTAGATTAGAAGTGCTTTAGAATGGTGTCTTTTAAAAGTCGATATTGGAAGAGAAACAATTATAGCATTCAATAATGATGAGATGGACTGTTTTATCATCCGTCTGAATACAGTGCAGTACTGTACAGAGGAATGAAATTAATGTTTCTCTCGGTCACTGGTTCAAAACAAAAATAAATGATGTAAAATAGCGAGTAAAGCAAGGATTCAATTTCAATTTGCATGTACATTTGAGCATTTAGGTATCGGTTTAAAACAGACTTGAGCAAATGTGAGCCTATCCTTAAAGAAAAAAAAAATCCAGGGACCAAATCTTGAGAGAATACCTCAATATCCCCGATCCTTGGCAATGAGAAGACGAGAAGTGACTTCCAACCTTTGGCATTTTATAGCAACAGTGCATGTATGCCTTGATCCTCAAATGCGTCTCCAACTAATGAGGTGTGGCATATGACCTATGGCCTTGAATAAAAGGCTATGGCCTTGAATAAAAGGCCAGTCTATTCTATTTTTAAACTGGGAGTTGTGTGGCGATGCCTGTAGCACAACCCTGCTCCTATTTTCTGTGCGTACGAGCCAGATTCAACCCAACCTCCACAAAACATATCTGACACTTAAGACATGTTATGATTAACAAACAAGGTGCAAGCTCTCATTTCTTCCTCATGAGGGGGGGTTGAGATAGTTTACAATGCGTAAAGTGAGTGAAGCTCTCCAAGGCTTTAAGTCAGTCGGGTCTCCATAGCAACTAGTAGACTAGGGACATCTGATAGAGGAATAAATAAAATTGGGGGGTATTTGCTTTTGAGGAATACCATTGGCAGTGAACAGATGGGATATTAAGAAGAGATTTAATACACTTGACTCAGGCATTCTGAGGGTGGATCAGCAAAGCTTGAATAAATCCTTCTCTGATAAAGTTCAACCCAAGTCCTCAGACAGAGACGCCATACCTGACTGGAGCTGGATGGGAAGGAGGAGATTGGCGGGACGTCCAGAATCTTCAGCTCGTACATGTTGCCGTTCAGGATGACGGAGGGTCTGTACACATATCTGGTCCTGGTCGGCGTGTACACCTCCGAGAAGTCGTTATAGATGAACTGGCGGATTATAGAAGTTTTCCCCACTGCGGGAGCACCGATGACTGCGATACTCAGCGTCTCCACCATTCCTGGAGCACGAGTCCAGCACCATGGACAGCGACGACGACGACGACGACGACAGATGTGACCGTCCAGACAGAAACACAGCTGGCCGCCGCTGTTTGGATGCTGCTGCTCTGATGCTCTGATGCAATTCAATCCACCGCTGCCCCTCTTCTTCCCCCTCTCTCTCTCTCTCCTTTAACCAGCAGCCTCTGAATCACCTCAGCCGGGTTCAACTGCGAGCAATTAAGACGAATCGGTGGCCGAATAAATCCGCCACCCGTCGAGCAGAGCGAAGAAACTTTATCTCCTGGGAGAAAAGGAAGAAGCCATGCAGCTCGAAGGTTGTCCAAAAGAATGCTCCACCATGATCACGCAGATGGAGGGATTTTCGCTGCCAACGCAATCCAACACACAGAGAGAAACTGTTGGTTTTCAGGGGACATCCCCGGGCGACCTCTTCCCCCGAGAGGAAGCGTAAAAGTCCGTCCTTGTTGTCCCCGCGTGGACATAATCTCCGCCAGGCTAGACTCTGACCTTGTCCAAATGCACAGGAGCCCTCGGTGTCTTCATTGATTACCTCCTCCGCACCTCTCACTCATTTCCTCCGATGCAGCACCGCCGCGCTCCTCCATCACAGGGAGGACCGGCGCACAGCCGCCAGCCTCGCAAATAAGCTTCCCACGTGTTCTGAAATCGCACACAAACCCATAATCTTCCTTTTTCGCCGTGAACAGAAAGACTGATTCACACCTGCGTGACTCAAAGGTGCGGGGGCAATCCACGCAGGCTGCAGACGTGCGTTCTCTGTGAAGGCATCTGGAGCGTATTAACAAGCGCTGTGTGTGTCTGTCGTTGGAAAGACATCAGCTAGTGAAGACTGCTCTCTCTCTCTCTCTCTCTCTCTCTCTCTCTCTCTCTCTCTCTCTCTCTCTCTCTCTCTCTCTCTCTCTCTCTCTCTCTCTCTCTCTCTCTCTCTCTCTCTCTCTCTCTCTCTCTCCTCTTGCAATATCCCCTGCCCCGCGCATCCAATAGGATTATGACGTGCGCGAGGCGTGTGAACGCTTCGCGCTCTCATACGCTGCGAATAAACGGCAAAGGAGAAGGCCGAACGCTATACATCATTTCAGCGCGAGGGTCACGGCGCGAGGCTGAACACCAGATCTCCCAGGGACACTTAGCATCGAGAGGGTGTTCGGGCAGGGACGACGTGTCCCATCAAATCACTGCTGCCGACGTCACATCGGGCCCACAAATCTTCTCGGTGACAAGTCGGAGGTTTAAACACTGCATGACAGTCGGAGGCCCCTCAGATGAACCGGGGATCAGCTTGTACCCGACGGGTTTCCAGCGGGTTTTCTTTAAGCCTCCGTTTAGAAATGGTTGAGGATATTTGGGACTCCAGTCTGAGGTTGATGAAGGATGGATTTCCAAACAGGCAAAGCAGGCATTTGCCTGGAAATAACAACATTTGAAATGTTGGGAATCCATTAATAACAGTTGTTTTCTTGTAAATATTAATCAAGTCTGCAGGAGTAAATTGTCAATAAACAGATTCTGGGCCAGATTGTTGCTTCCCTGAGGTATTAAAGAATCTAACAACAAACCAAAGCACTGTTTAACAACCTGGCAGCCCAAAGCTTCTTAATGGCTTCCCAACCTGTAAAGTATATAAATGGTTCAATATTAATACAGTCAGTTACATTTATAAACTCTTTGTAAGTCAATAAGCCTTTATACAGACTACCAAAATGCAGTGCAGTGGCGCCCCCTATTGGAATGCATTCATCACATTGGATCAATATCATAGTTCATTGATTACTGACTCCTCTCTGTTTGCAACAGAACTCCCCTATTCAGAGGAAGAGATCTGAAAGCAGGCGTTTGTGTTCACGAGCAGCTAGAGCTTTAAAACCCTGTCACTGCTACCGAGGAGCTGCTCCGCCTTTAAAGGTGCCCCCAGCTGTGGAAACACGTCACACTTCACTCACAGCTCAAGGTTGAACAACACTGAGAGACTTTGTATGCAAAGCTGCGAGGGCTGCCAAGTCTGTAACACCGGAGCAGAAGCCGAGCAGCCCACGAGAGCAGACGTGAACGTCTCCAAAGGTCATCAGTGATCATAATGCACGGTGTGTAAAAATGAGGCACGTGGGCTTCCAGGGAATTTACCAAGCAAGTAAAACGGACATGACGTTTTGCAGCCTGTGACGCTGGGACTTAAGCACTGGCGGAGCAGTGCAAGAAAAATAAACGGTCCTCGTCATGATGTCAAACACTGAATACTGATTACTTGAATTTATCAAGACTTTTAATAATTATTTTTGATGTACACACAATGAACAAAATCATGTCAATCAAAAACATCTGATTAAACATTTTTAGATTTTTTTTTTTTTTAAACAGCATTTCATATGAATCAGCCATCACCACACACGCTAAGACACAAACTCATGATACACGGCCTCCTCTGGTGTAAGTTTTACAAGCCGCTATCGTGGGCAAATATATCCTGTAGAGCCGATAAAAAGGGCTTCAGTGTAATGACTCGGAAAAAAGGAATCCAATTAATGTGGTCCACTCAGCAGGTAGAACACGGCCACTGGGTGTAGACAGTGTGCTACCTACGTGTCATTACTCAGCGTTTAAAAACCATGGCATCACACGTTTAGAGTTATCTGACCTGAGCCTTCATCTCAGGCCGCCATTGGTACTAGAGAGGCTGCGATGAGAATAGAGAGAGCAAAGTGGCAGAGAGAGCCCAAGTGGCTGTCACTGATGCAGGGGGGGCAGCAAATACAAAATCCTCAACACCTGAGGCTCTCTCCCAGCTTGCAACATGAACACCGAAAAAACTACAAACACAAATCAAACCATGGAATGACTAAGCAAGAGAGCAGACAGCGGACGGCTGCTGCTCGTCCAGATATCGATGGAAAAATTAAAGAAATGCACACAGCACACAGATGCTAATGAAAACTCTACAAAATGACAAAGACAACGAGTATGTAGTTGATAAGTATCTATGTGTCTTTTTTTACAGCCCAGACAGCCACTTCACACAGGAGAAGAAGTAAAGAGAGTTTAAGCCTTATTTTTTTCTTGTAGCTTCTTCTAGTAGCCTAAATAAATATGCAGACAGTGATGATTTACCTGCTGATTGCAGACGCTAAAAATAGACTCCAATTTGCAGAGAAGTGGGGCTTGATAATGATTAAAAAGCCTCATGCAGAGAAAACAGTCACGGGAGTAGAGCCGTCTGTCCCCAAAAAGAATACAGGTCATCACAGAGTGGAGGACCAACGATGTGATGGTGTTCATTCACAAGGTGAAACTTTTGTTTAACAAACATCCAAAGAGGGGACAGGATAGAGCTAGTCAAGAAAGTGAACTAGGATTTTCTGCAGTCTGAGGAAAGGAAAAGCAGCGACAGATGAGGACGGAAACCATGAGCCATCCTAATCTAACGGCTGGACTTCCAACGCAGCAGGAAGTGGCTGCGTGAGGTTGTACTACGTCCCGTGGGTCAGGTGAGGGGGAGCAGGAGGAGGTACTGGGAGTCTGTGAGGGCAGTGGCCGGATCCATGTCTGGTAGCTTTCAGTTCTTCAGCACCATCTCGTAGTTCTGGAAAACACACTGGGAAACCTCTGGAGCTCTGCACTTCAGAGAGATCTGGGGGAGAGAAGATGAGAGATGATGATGATGATTTAACTGTTAAAATGCAAGTTTCTTAACACGTTAAAAATTAAAACTAACACTAAAAATTTGCTGTGGGACACGCGGTACACAAGTCAACACAACAAGACACACTGACGAAGCCAATATATCGACTTTCCAGACTTTCAACATATTATATTAGAAACACTATGAGACATTAAGAGAGATGTGAAGCAGAATCCAGTTAGTACGATGACAAAAAGCAGGCTAGACTGATGCAGTGACTTCATTTTTAATACAAGGCATTAATATAAAAATAGTACAACTTCAAACAAACGGAAAGAAAAAGACCTCGCAGGCAAACCATCCCATAGTTGTCCTTTTTATCAGGCAAACATCAGACGTAAGCATTCTTAATATTTCTTCATGAGCTTGTGGCTATAAATGAGACTAATAACCAGACATCTCTTGGTCTTTTTTCCCAGGAGACAAAATTAATTATAAAAAAAAAAAAAAATCTATCTTTTGATTGAAGCTTTTCTAAATTTAGTGAAATCAGACCCAGACAGCCAGACAGAAATAGATGCATAAACACCCCAGAGAAAGCAGAGGCAGCCTCTCCATTCTTTGGTAGTCTCAACTGGGATTTAAGAGGGATTTTATTCAGTCTCACAAAGTGAGTTTTTCCAACCATAATGCAGATGTTATTTCATCACACCCAGAAACACAAGACAGCTGGAATTATTCTATCAGGACAGATAGTGTCATGGCATTGCACTCATACAAAAGACAGCATTTTGCATCTTGCAAAATGAATATTTCAAAATGTTTCACTAATTAATTGCTGCACAATCAAAACCAGCTGTGCTGTCTACTGACAAATGAAGCCACACACACACACACACACACACACACACACACACACACACACACACACACACACACACACACACACACACACACACACACACACACACACACACACACACACACACACACACACACACACACACACACACACACACACACACACACACACACACACACACACCACGCACGCAAGCAAGCAAGCAAGCAAGCAAGTTTGCTTAAGCCAGAATGTGCAGAACGTCCATGTTTAGCTTTGAGCGAAAGATGCAAAACACAAAGAAAGAAAACAAAACTAAATCTAAGATTATTATTAAATAACAATGCTTTAAAAATGTGCATCTCAGTCCCAGCGATAAAAGCATTTGTAGGCACTGGATGTCCTTTATTAAAGAGCAGTGGAGAGCTGACAGGGAAAGAGAGATGAGGAATGACGTGCAACAAGCATGTCCAGCTGGACTTGAACCAGAGACATTACAATAACATGACCGACGCCAGGAAGCCCCGCATTAGTGACCGTGTCCAGAGTTCATTTTACTGGATTTCTTGTGGTGGATACCACAGACCTGCAGTGGAACAAAGCAGTGGTAGTGCACAGCTCCTTAAGCGTAGCTGTCGCACACCCTTTACTAATGCATGCAGCTGCTGGCAGCATTTAGGCAGCAGCTCTCCTCTCAGCATGGGGTAAGATGTTAGGAAAGGCGCATGCTCTCGCCACTGTGTAGAGAAGCTGCTATTAAGAGAGTTAGAAACTGCGGCATTCACGTGTTCAGTTCATGCTCCCTGATAAAATATTATTAGTATTATATTAGCCATGCATAGGAGGGTCCAGCTTTGTTTCATCCTCACAAAACATTAAACTTATATTATTAATGTGTTGACATGACTATTTCTAATGCTTTGATACAAAAACTCACAACTCTGATCACGTAATGCGATGAACCAGCCTGAAAACACTGCAGGAGTCTTTGTAAAACCTGCATAAAAAGGAGGAACTGGAGACACTGCAGTATTCTGATAAGTAATTCAGCACTGCAAAAGAAGAGGAAAAAAGCCACTCGATGCATGATAATGGTCTGTCATATTATCTACTTTTGTCCAATGGTGTAACCCTTGTCCTACATTATTAGGTATAGCCTTAAGCATGTCACCTGTGTGTGATAACTAGGGATGTGTAATGTGTGTAAAAACCTCCACTATGGTGTATGTCATTTTGGATTAATACACTGTATATTGTGAAATTGTATATTTTCAGATTAAATCAAGAAAAGTTGTTATGGATCATCTAACCGGATAAGTGTGTCTGTTTTCCAGTTTTATCAACTTAATTTAATAACCGACAATAAAATTATTTCATCATATTGTTAACAAAAATCATTTAAAACCCAATAACACTCAGCAGTCCTTCTCTTCGACTACCCACAGCATGTCCAAATCGGAGATATTAACGGGATAGATACCATGGTATAATGCGAATGCAGAACATAAGTCATATTTATATAATCTCACAGTAGATACTGTTCCTGGTTTTAACCTACAACAGTAGCTCTCTGCTTGTATAAAGGGGTGGCAGGTATATGTTTTTGTAGGGTGGCACTTTGGTGTCCATTTCTGTGCTAAAGCTCACTTTACCAAAATCCTCAGAATTACCAGCTCAAGAGTTGAAAGAGAAAATCCGCCGACGTTGCTGGTCACATAGTTGCCATGGGGACAGCAGACCGGCTTCATGTCAGAAAGATAAGCGGTGCCCCAATTCCCCACTATAAAAACTATCAAGTATAACATTAATCGGTCAGTCTATCAGTGACAGTTGCTGTTGGTGATGAATCTCCAGAGTTCTCACCAAGTTTCAGCTCGTTGTTTAGGTGTCTGACCCTCAACTTCACTGGTCAGTTCAGTGCTCAGCATCAAACGGCACACAGACCTCGTTCACTAGCTGGTAAACATAGTGGAGCATTTGAAAGCTAAAGAGAGATATTTCCCTCAGGGGTTGGTGACCGAAATAGAGCGTAAAGAGGGTGAATATTTGACTGACATTCATCCAGTGGACAGAAACAGTATGTCTCTAATATACATAGTGATGCATTATTGGAGAGCTGAAGCCAATCTGATATTAGAACAGTATGGGTAAGCAGCAGCACAAATCAAACATGCTTCCATACGTCGCCACTCATGATGACAAAATATAATTGTTTTCATGTCTTGTCTTCAAAAGCACAATAAAACCCTGGCTTTATTTCTCCAGGTCTAAAAATAGCTGCCAACAAAAGGCGTCAGCAGCTTGGCTTTAATTTACCGTGCCAAGAGAGTGCAGGCACCACGCAGCAACCAGAGAGAGACCAGCATCCCGATACACACTGTACATACAGCACGGTTAACTTAAAAGTCCAGGCTGCTTTTCACTAAACAATTTACATTTGAAGGTTAAGGAGAGAAAAAAAAAAATAATAAATCGCTGGATTTAAGAAGATTACGACACAAATTGACTCACAGGGGAAATAAATTTAAAAAAGCACACTGCCTGCAGCAGAAAATCTAATGCATTACAAATAATAAATTAGCAAAAATAAACTTTCAGTCAATTCATCTTGTGCTTTATCTCAAGGAAATTCAAGTTGTAAATTTTAAAATCTCAAATGAGGGAAGGCTCAACGACAGGCTACTCAAATAAAAAGGTGTGAATATAAAAACCTGGAGATTTAATGAGTGACAGCAACAAATTGACTAGTCTAGACTTGAGGGGAAAAAACAGTTAATGCCACTTATAAATAAAAAGAAAATGACGTGACAGCAGATGAGCAGTGAGGAGTCACACCGAGGTCATCGTTGTGGAATATAGTCACGCAGAACTTCTAAGACAATCCATCAAGAGCAGACACACACAGACAGAGAGACAGACAGACAGACAGATAGACACAGACACACACGTGCATGCCTCCCCTGGCCTCTCATTACAGCACATCAATCTCTGTCATGTTCCTGCTTTGTCATTTGTCTCTATCCGTGACAGTATTTTGTTTGTCCATCACACGGACTTCATTCAACAAGTCAGGCTGTCATTAGTGCTGAAGTGCCGAATGGAAGAGGAAACTTTCCTACACTGCCAGTATGAATGTAGATGAATGTAGAATGTCTGAAGTGAAAGGTTATGTTGAGTAATTTGGGAAAGCATCAATCTGTGCACAGTGGATTAAAAGGTAGTTGAGACTTTTTTTGGACTTGTATAAAAATGGAACAAGGGCTTATTTCAATTAATCTATTTTTGCTATATAATTGTCTACTGCTGTAACACTGACGTCTACTTGCTGCCGTGTACCAAAAAAAAAAAAACAACAACTTGCAAAACTCACCTGTCAAAAGTCATATTTGTCCTAAATCGATGGGTAAATGTACTCCCCTTAATTCTGACATATATTACAGTTGGCACAACGTAGTGAGCATCCTTTAATAAATCAGTAATGGTCTCCACCATCTCTCACCGCCTATTTCTTTGTTAGTAAATAGTTAAGACGGCAGCAACAGCACAACAGCGATACGACTCATGAATCAATACGACGAGCACAGTACTCACCGTGTAGTTTGGGTTTCCTGCCTGCACCCTCAGCTCAGCCAGCACCCAGATGCCATTGGTGAGTTTCATGGACTGATACAGCATGTCCTGACCCTCAACTGTACGCTTCGCTATGGTGAAGATGTTGCTACCCTGCAGTTTGTTGGAGGCTGCATCTGTTGTAAACAAAACGCAAAAATCAACACGGTAATTAACACAGTAAAATGTTAACTGAACTTTTTTGAACACTTTTTTAAGCATCTAAACAAGCTGCTGCTCATTTTGAGTATTCAGTTTCTGTCATCAATCGGTCGCTAAATGTTCCAGACAATGCAGTATTTTTTCCCCTTGATTGTTTCCTTAAATATCACCACAGGCTATGCGCCAAGCAAAAATTCAGTCACTTATTCTGTGTTGCTGCTGCTTCCCAGTAGGATGTGTAACCCTCTCTCTTTGCTCATGAAGAACAAATTTAATCTAGGGGGGAAATCTACATTAAGCTGTCATTAGGAATTCTTCTCCAGTTCATCTGCTCTCATGCTTGTGTAAAACTAAATTATCACACATAAATAGGGGGCTGCAGCTGATGAGTTCTCATCAAATGCAATTTGCTTCATTAGCAGGGATACGAGTTTGAGATCACGCTGCTGCCGTGCCATTTCCACAAATAAAGAAGCAGCAGGATGCGACTCTCTCTGTTCCCTATCTGTCAGTCTCACCTGAGTTGAGATGGCAGTCTTTGATCTGAAACTGGGCCTCGTTGTCATTGGGAATGTCTTTCCATGTGGCGAGGAACACCTGTCGCTCTGTGGACAGAGGGACACAATCACAGAATGAGTCACAAAGACCGAGCACATACTAAAACGTACACCAGTATGAACATCACAAGTGGATTTGTAGTAGAGGTAAATGTACACACAAAAATGTCAAAGTATCATGGGAGCAGTTTGATTTCACATTAGACACTTGGATTCCTGCTGCAGCTTAGGCTCCGGAGCTCCACAGGGACAAATGCTGACACGTTTTCACAGAATAAATCAAAACTGACACACACTCAAAAACCCCCCAAAAATAGCACTGATGTACCATGTAGGAGCAACTGTGCAGCCGGTGAGAGGCGAGCGAGTACAGTCTCACAAAACGCACACATCGACGTCACACACTACACTATCACAATAATGTGGCCTTGCTGAATGACTGACGCATGTGTAGGTCCCTGACGTCAGCTGGGGTTTGAGGCATTAAATTGAAGTGGTTTAGCTGAGACACACTCACCCATCTTCCCGTCCTCCACAAACAGCATGCTGATGGGGTACTGGCAGCTGAAGTAGAACACATCGATGTTGTTCTTAACAGCTACCTGCGAGAGTGATTACATCCAAGGAGGACGTAGAGGAGGATGGCAGGAGGAGAAACAAGAAAAGGTACAAGGGTAATTACTTTTCAAGAGCCCTTCAAGGATTGGCACTGCTGGTGAATGTGTGTTGTTTACTGAACAAGCCACAGTCATCTGGAAATCTCACTCCCACACAAACGCACTCTCAAGGAAGCCCAAACTATATCATCAATGTTTTTCACTATCCCATCACACTAGGTCTCACAGAAACGACAAGGCTTTTATTTGCCAAAGAATATCAGCAAACACTGCTTACAAGCTAATAGGGGTGTAATGGTTTGTGCATATACCTCATCATCACAGTGTGGGGTCACGGTCTGGTGCACACGGCTGCACTTAGAATACACAGTATGTAGATTCATGCACGTAATGTTGAAGCACACCGTTCCGTTACAACCCCATGAGCTAAATATATTAAAAAAAAACTATTTCCACAAAAAGTTAGAGGTATAAAATAAAGATGACAATATAAGGAGATTAAAATGTGCTAAAGTTTTAAAAATAAAATAGCAAAAACGAAAAGACACACATACACGACTGACAAGTGAGAGAAAACAAAAATACAACAAACAGCATATATTTAACAAAAGAATGCATTTGTTAGCCTAAGCTCCTCAGACAGGATCCTTTGAGCCCTGGTGGCAAAAGTACAAGATGCTAAAACACAAAAACAACTTTGTAATAATGGAGGCACCTGAAGTAACAAGAGGCAGCCGGTGATATTGATCAGGCTGCAGAGTTGAGTGCTCAGAAAAGGACAGTGAGTTGACCCAGAGGAGCGCTGAAGAATGACTTGTGAATAATTCATTAGTGTGCGTCTTATTCCTGTCTGCAATGCAGGACTGCCAGTAATACGACGAGTCATACAAAAAGTATTCAAAGCTTCAGTCTGTATGTTTGTGAACTGGGATGCACCGTCTGATACTGTGCTCACGCACTCGTACATTTTTATTTGAAAATTGTGACGGACATTTTCAACTATTTTCTGACATTTTATGATTAAACGTGATCATGAAAGAACACATTTATAAACAATGATGGAATAATATTTTGTGGCACCTGCCTTTTTAATATATTTATAGGATATTGTTATTCAATATTATGCTTCATAGACAAAGATGTATTTATTGATCAATCAAATAGAATGTTTACTTGACAGTCTAGTTATTTGCTGTCGTACCAAAGAACTGTGCTGTAATTATCCAGCACACCACTTTGATGTCTCCAAATTTACCTGCGCTGTCATTGCAGACGACCCCAAACAGCCACGAAACTTTCACCCAAAGTTACCAAAACTTTTTAATTGAACGTGATGAAAGGGTTTCATTGACTGGGACCACAGTAGTTAAAAGAGCACTCAAAATAAAATTCTGGGACAGTATCTTACATCAAGACTAAAACAACACAGAACCTCTCAAAAATTATATCTGAGGACATTTTTAAAACAGCCAGCAGTACCCATCAAAGTCGATCCCACAGGCAGCAGAGTAGAAAGGTTAGCAGGGCTACTGAGGCCAGGAGGAACAAAGGAGCCGTGTGTTGTGTGACCACTAATGACCCCCGCCACTATCATCCCCCTCGACAGTCTTATCTTCTCTTTCCAGCTGCACACAGCACCCGTCCTCCATTCTGCCCAGTTAAAAGAACCGCGCTGATCAAACACAAGGCAGCCTCTGTCCCTCTTTTTGTTTATAACTTAACACAACCGCTGCGAAGGTTGTTTCATGTTTTAATTCTGGGGAGTTCAACAGTATAGATGAATAACAGAGAGGACACGTTGCTAATCGCATAAGACAGATGCTCATATAGTCCAAGGCGTAACTTAGTGTCCCAGAGAGATAGTCAGTTTCATGAATATCTCAATCATGAAGCATTTTGCCGTTTCACTTCTGTAAACGTAGGATACTTGACTGATAAAGAAGTTCTGTCAACTTCAATTTGACCGATTGTTAATTACTTAATTACTTTTTGAGGAAGTAATGTTTTGGTCATTTAATTATCCACCTAATATTCAGCATTTTTACAATTATCTTTTAAAAAAATCTTTCTCTATGTTATGTTTTAAGATAATGTTAAATGTTTAAAAGATGATGATGAAAAGTGAGCATTTAATTAAACACATGCTTCACAGCATTCAGAATACGTTTGTGTTATTCTAAAATGTGTACTTTCATTTTTACAGCAAATGTACATTGGTTTCAAATATTGGTCATCTGTCACGCTGGAAAAAGCTGTGTTGGTTTGCTCCGTTCAAAAACTGTTATATCTTCAACTCTTGTTTACATTTCAATGCATCTCTGACAGAGCCGTCACCACATCCAGGCCCTTGGGACCAGTAGGAAGCCATGTTAGGACAGCCAACTTCAGGCATCAGTGGCCTGATAAAACCAGTGTGTAAACGACTGGCATGCACAACATTGTGCTTCTAGTGTGCACTTGACAATTAATAATCATGACAAGTCACATAACTGTCACAAGTGTGATGCTCAATACGTCTGTCATGAGTCATTTATGGTAAATGGAATCATGGATGCAACCTCGACAAAAACTAGCACAGTTAGGGGATATGAATATTGTGAAGGGGTTACCTGCAGGTTGTTGAGAGGCTCCATCTTCATGACAGGTCCCACAGTGCTGAGGGGAAGGGCCACTTCAATACTCTGGTTTGGGCCAAGCGGTGTGAGAATCTGGAGGGGACCAGCCGGAGCGAGACCAAAGCTACAGACAAACACAGAGTGTAAAATTAAACTCGCAAAATGTGTAATTATTCAGAAATGTCACTAAATTGCGTCGTAGATGGTGTTTACCTGTTTCTGTTGAACTGGATTGCAAAATCAACCATGACACTCATAGCTTTATTGTTGAGGGTCATCTCCATTTGGATGACCCCAGCACGGCGGACAAAAGTGCCCGATATCTCCAGACCCTTGGCCTTCATGGCTGGAAGCCAAACCTGAGCAGAGACAAGATCTGTTGTTTTTTTAGGGATCCAACCACAGGTATGACATCATTCTTTGTAAAAGTGTATCAAGACTTACTGTTTTAGGGGGGTTGAAGGCTCCCATAGGCATACCAACTCCACCTCCAAGATCAAACAGGTCATCCAGGCCACCGCCAACGGGAGCATTGAAAGAGGCTGGCATTGCAGCTGGAGGAGCACCGAAAACAGCCCCCACCTGTGTGTTGCAAAGCGTCACGTTACCCGAACACATCCTGTACTTAGCAATCAAAGCCCAACAGAAACTGGGACAAAATGACTTACAGCAGGATTTCCTCCAAGGTCTCCGCCAAGCTGGGTGGGAGGGGAAGAAGCACAACAACAAAAAATCAATCAGGTTATCTGTTGTTGCAACATATCATAATATTCTGGAGGATGAATGGAGGGGTGTGAGGGTCTAAACATGTCTTTCCATGATTAATGACAGTGAAAAGAAGGAGACTAATACAGGAGACGTTTTCCCTTTACGTAACAGACCTTTTGCTGGCCTCACAAGTCAGGCTGAGTTTGTTATTCAAACGCTACTCACTGAATATGTCTATAGTGGTGATGAAAAGGTTGAGAATATAGTGAACAAGACTGGTGGTGCTAAAAAGTAGTGATTCCACACAGTGACAAAGCTCAACTACTGTGCATGGAAGACAAGAAACATCGGCAATATCTACTGATCTCACCTAAGTGGGAAACATAAAGAATGTAACACAAAGTGTAAACAAGCACGGAATCACTGCTGGGGAGGACTACTCAGAGGACACGGTGGTACAACAAGGGACACGACTGGGTTCTAGGATAGTGCTGGCCTTTACTGGTCCAGTGTGGTCCCCTGGACCAACCTCAGTGGGGCTGTAATCTGGGGGCGATGGGGACTGATGTGGGAGCTGAGGTGACTGAGGGGTGTCCGTCCGCAGGGGAATGGGCGGCTGATTGAAACATATCGCAGAGTCCAGGGATAAGAAAAGAGTCGGACTCAAGGATTTAACAACATGCTTACTGTAGATATCACATATCACAAAATAAAAGATGAGAAATTATGAATGAAAATGTCAGATTGATGCATGAGAAGTACAGTAAAAGAGTGATTAAAACTTGTAAAATGGTCCGACATGGTTTATAAATGTTGTGCCCTCTCCCTCCATGTAGTTACCGGCTCAGACTCATCCCCCATCTGCAGGTGCAGCATTGAACAAAGGAAGGAAAACACACCAGGGTCAAAAGAAAAAGTACCAAAAAACGGTAGAAGAAAAAAAAAAAAAGACATATAAAGATATATTACTGCCAATAGGTCCCATTGACATTAAAGTTATTACTGAAACCAACTAACATGTGCGATAGCAGCCTTTCAGAACCTGGGAGCTTCACTCAGACTGTGACATGTGGAAGACCTACCAGGCTGTCCAGTCCTCCGCCAAGAAGGTCCATAGCACCCATCTGCATGCCGGACGAGGCGGGTGGTGGTGGTCCAGTGGTGGTAGGAGGTGTCAGGTCCAGGTTAAGCAGATCTCCGAGGAGGTCTCCCTGGGATGGGATGACAGCAGGGGGCGCCTCAGAAGCTCCAGCAGCAGAACTTGGATCTGGGCTCTCAACACTCTCGCCACTAGAAGAAGCAAAACAAAACGAAAGTAACATTTTAATTTCAGTTATGCTATTTATGTCATTTATTGGATTACTACTTTGCAAACTACATATCAGTTGTATGTAAATGCAGGAAGTAACAATGAAGAACAGCTGCACAGCTCAACACTGTGGATATGTGTATTATTCAGCAGATTTGGAGGAAAACATAATAGAAGAGTCAAGAAACTAGATCCAGTCAAGCAAACAAACCCCTCTGTAAAAAAATAAAAAGGGCATGACTCACGATCCAGCACTGCCAGGGAGTCTCTTGTGCTGAACACCACGGCTGCCCTCAACAAAGGCACTGGGAGGCTTGTGGTAGACAGAAGCCAGAGTACCAATGTGGCAGATGAGCTCCTCCAGCAGTGTGGGCTCAATCAGATCTGTCTCCTCTGAGATCAGGGGCTTCTCAGCCAGAACAACCTCCTTCGCAGCCACAGGGTCTGTCGAGAGCAGACGCCAGTAGATGTAACCGCGGTCCCTGAGGTCTGGGTTATCAGAGTCCTGCAGAGAGAGATGGAGGATTATTATTCATGGAGTAAGTTTAATAAATACTTAATGTTAGACCCTGATATGACAGAGCAGTTACTCAAAGTGGTCAAGAACATTTCTCAGGATTTCAACTAAATTAAAAGAGACCTACATTTATGTATGCAGTACAATTCAAAAATACAGGTACTATCAAATGACCTCTAAAATTACCTGAGTTCAATTAATAAAAACGTTTTGTCAAAAGATTGTTTTAAATTATGGGGCACATTTTATCCTCATTGCTGCTTTCTGCCCGCACATTTCAGGAACAAAAGACCAATTCATGATTTCACAGTTTTATCTCCTTCATATATTAACACATGTCCAATGCGCTATATCTTTATTAAGCTAAAGCTAGTTGGATCTTTATTTTGGATCAGATACTGGTATTATTTTACCCAACATAATACTACTAAATTATTTTCATTTTGTCAACCAACTCACTACCTAAAACCATTAAAATACAATTAGTGTAACAGCAGGATAAGCTCAAACCACTGCACTACAATACTCCAATGTCCCTGGAATGATTAAGTAAAAGAGAGCTCCTTGGAAAAGATACAAAAAGGATCAAGGTCAAAAGCCATGTCTCATTATTTTATATTTGTTAAATATATCAACATTATTTATGTGTTAATGTAATGAACATTTCGGTTCATAATTTAAGATATTGAGAGGGCTAGGGTCTTAAAAGTGTTTATTTTAACTAGAGGGAGACAACAAGTTCAAAGTCATAGGACAGTAAGTGAGAATTGTCAAAAATGAGTCGATAGAAATAGGAACATAAATGTGTGTGTTTCGTTTCTCACCTGTGTGGCTAGGCTTAACACCTGCTGCACGAGCTCCTGGGTCTCTGTGGGCTTTTTCAGGAACAACTTGACAATAGCCGTCAGCAGCTGTAACTGCACCTAAAGGATGCAGTGAAAACATACATGATGATAAAAACTACTCACACACACAACATTTAAAAACAGCTAGTTAAAATACAGTTTCGGATTAAGCTGAAAAACAGTGTTATTGTGCATTGTAATGATTATCTTTTAACAAAGACCTTTACTAAACCACTGAAAACACATAATAAGTAGATAAATGAGCTCTTTTTACTTCCCAGGGCTTGGGTTTCCCATGGATGGCACACCCTGCTAAACAGTAATTATTCCAACTACTAGCTTAATCTGCTGTTGTCAGAAAGCACATAAGGGAACATTTGATACATAATGCATTTCTTTCAAACCACAAAATAACTTTATATAATAAGAAAAGCATCTCCAAGACAATGATACTGGAATTGATCCATTACCAACCAAGTAGAGCCTGTTGTAATCCCACAACAAACTGTGGCAGAACACTTTCCAGAGTGAAGGCTTTTCTCCAAAATGTGCATCAGAGCCAGACACAACTACAATTACAGTGATGGTTTTTTGTGAGTTTACAAACCAAATTCGAATCAGTTCATTCCCGTTTCCAAGTGAATGTTTGTGTAGTTGTTCATGAGAACGGGACAGACGGACAAGCAGAAAACATGGGCATGACTGGCACGGAGGAAGTATTCCCATTATCAGTACGAGTAAAACTAAATATAATACTCATCTGGGATTCGTTCATTTCTTTCATAGAACCACAGATTTGTCAGTTGAGTAGGAATTGTTCTCTGTAGCACTCCAGAATCTCATCAATATATTAAATTATTTCTAACTACAGAAACATACATGCATCATTAACTGCCAGCACTGGCTGCAAATTATTGGTGCGACTACCATTTAAAAACTAGACACTTTTTTCCCAATAACAACCTGCCCACGCTCTCCTAAACGCACCTGAGTGCTTTCGTCATGGAAACCCTCCAAAAAGCTCTCCAGCAGCTCATCAGCGTTGTCGATGCGCTCGGCATACTCTCCCACAATCCAGATCATGGCGGCACGTGCCTCCGGCTCATCCAGGGAGTCCAGGTTTTCACACAGGGTGGCAATTACGCTCTCATACCTGGAAACAGTTGCACATTATCGGCACTCATATATTGCAAATGTATTGGGAGAGATGAAAAATGTTATCACATGGAGAAAATTATGATAACTTGAATAAACTTCATTAATCTATTAATGAAAATGAGAGGCAGGGAAGAAAAACACAGCTACGACATGGCTTATGAATCATGTTAGCTCGCAACTGTCTACTTTCACATCAAGCACACACAGAGCAAGATTCCCATTACTCTGGTGTTGTGTGTTTTGGCAACCTGACAAATGAGAATCCAATATTCACTGTCCTTTTAGCCTATGGTTTGATCTTTGAGTCTTTCACTTGATGCTCAAACAGTCAATGTTTTCTGCAGTGGTTAATGGTTAGTGGGTCATGTGGTTGAGGCATTTCATTTTTGTAATGCCTTTATTACAAGATTTTCCTAAGATAGAAATATTTAGTTGATGTCCAATTAACAAGCAGTAACATTGAGAAATTAAGTCAAACCCTGGATGCTTTTTGAGGCTGGCAGCAAAAGTGAGTCCATCCCTGTATATTTCATTTTTAAAATGCCCAACTTTATAGCAAAAGTAAACATGTTTTGAGCTTCACAACAGCTCTTCGGGAACCAATGGGTACGTCCATAATTTATAAAGCTTCTGCTAATTAGTAGACAAGGCAGAACGTTGAGTGTGTGGTGATTCATATAGCTACAGGCTTGAGCATGCTAAGCTGGAAACTTTCCAAAGCTGCACACTTCGAGACTCACAACTCCACAGTGATGGTCTACTGCTGGCCATGTTGGCAAGGTTTCTATCTGGCACATGAATCTAATGCCTGTATGAATCTGCCTGACCTTCTTTGACCAGGTACAATCAAGGCAATCGCTCTCTGTCACTATGGCATTGCATACACTTTCTGTCTGTCTACATCTACTATTTAAAGATCAAGACAACTAATTTGAGGGTTAGTGAAATGGAACAAGACGGATGTCTGCTGAATGTATCATGCATACACAGACTCGGCATTCTGCATTACTCTTAAGACTTCAAGAATCCAAGATCCAAGAATTTGGATAATGAAGTGTTAACAAAAAATGTGCAAAAGACCATAATGATGCTTAAGAGGGAACATACTTGTTGGGGTACTTGCGAAAGATGTCCTTGATGACCACAATGGCCTCCTGCACCACATAGTTAACCTTGGTTTGGATGAGGTCAAGCAGCGTGCTGACACAGCGCTCGGCTGATTGCTAATGAACCAAGAGAAAAAGAAAATCTGTGATGCAAAAATAAACAAAACAAAAAACAGTATAGACAAAACATAAAATGTTTGCATGAATAATATATGCCACAATGTGGAAGCAGTTGAAAACTAGTTCCATATTGTGGTATTACTCAACAAAGCAGTGTCAAGCTATTGTTCTTTGTTCCTTCCGGCTTTTAAATACAGATCATCACAGTGAACACGTTTACAGTGTGATCTGCTTGAGTGACTCCGAGGACTGGTATATATGAAAAATCATATAAACTGATGTCTCAAACACACTAAATGCATTAAATGATGTGCCTCATTTGACGTGCGTCAACTGTTGCTCCCATGATATGAATGAAAGTTTAACTACATAATGTGCAATTGACGTCACACCATCTGCTTGATGGAAAACCTATTACTCTGTTGTCGGGATTACAATAACACTCAGTCCACTTGTAGTTGTACAGTGCTGTTACAGCCAATGAGAACAATAACTGTACCTGAAAATGCGGGTGACACTTTCGGGGCATTTGGGCCTTTAATGTTGAACAACATTTCTAATACAAGGGTTTGAAAAACAACACATCTGGCAAAGTATGACATCATACCCACCTCTACTTTGATGGCACACCGGCCAATGGCTCTGACCGCTTTACGGACAAAGTCCACATCCACCTCAGTGGCGTACTCCTTCAGCTCTGCCAGGACCTACAGCGAGACAGACAACTATTAATGTCACTCAGACGATCTTCATAAAAGCACCATAACAGAACCTTTTTTCCTAATTTTCCAACACAATGAAGTATTGTAGCTGTGGGAGAGTTACCTGGGCGATATTGGCTTGAGATGCTAGGCGAATCATGATGTCCAACTTCTCTAGCTTGACATAGATTGGGTCATTATACTTTACAAAGAAAACCTTCATTTCGTGTTTCAGGATCTCTGGGCTAAAAAGAAAAAGTATTTTTTTTTTGTTATTTGTGGCAAACGTCTTGGACTGAAATACAAGATTCAATAAAGTAAAAAGAAATTAAACTGAAATGCTACCATGCTACAGTAAACAGCTTTTGCTGGGCCTGATATTCCCAAAGTGTAAAGAATACTACAGAGACCTCCGCAGGTTATCTCCCCAAACTTACCGTCTCTGTACGATAAGGTTGATGTTTCTTAGAGCCACATATTGCAACTCGGGCTCAGCAGAGAGGAGAGTGACCAGCGGAGGGGCGAGCTTCTTCAGCAGGGTGCCATAGTAGTCCAAATCTTTGGGTAGCATCTCCATGAACTTCATTAAAACTTTAACAGCCGACAAGACCACCGCAGAGTTTGCATGGGAGAGTCGTGGGGTCACGCGCTCACAGATGCTAGCAGATGTTGATGGTATTGGTAAAGAGAAAAGAAAATTACACAAGGTTTACTGGGCGAACATGCCAATAGCGTGCAGTGTTAATGAAGACAGTGCTTTCTCTTACCTTTGGGACTCTCGATCATCACGAGGTGTGTAATTGGCCAGGCAGTCAAGAATGAATATCTGTCCCCACTCTGTACACTCATTTAAAGCTGTCAGTAACTTGTTGATGGTCTGAGGGTTTAGGTCCAGCAGATTACTGTTTGGGTGAGACTCTGCTATCTCAGACAGCGCTGCCACTGCATTTGCTACAACCTTAAAATCAAGAAAAGAGTACAGATAAATGGAGACAGCAAAATAAGAGTCCACAGCTATATGAAGATATAAACAAGAGGTCATTGGACTAACGGAATTCTTGTTCCTGTTCAACATTTGTATACAGCATGGCTTATCTCTGAAAGGCAGAGCAGGGGCAGCCGTGTTACCACCCTGAGAAATCTGGCTGGCTCAGTAGCCAGATAGTAGGCTGCCTTAAGGAGACGTACCATGGGGTTGGAGTCAGAAATAAGGTCTTTAAGGGTGTCCAGAAATCCTTGGTCCTCCACCAACTGGGCATTGATATCATGGAGCTTTGCTACACAAACAGCGGCCGTCTTCCTCACATACGGGTCTTCGTCCTTCAGACATTTCCTCAGCGGCTCACAGAGGTACTCAGTAATCTTGTCCACACGGATGCAGCCCATTGTACGAACAGCAAGGGCCCGGATTAGAGGGTTAGGGTCTTCACAGTCCTAGAGAGGTGGTTCAGAGAGGTCATACGTTTTATCACAACTTTTAACTTATTTCTATATCATACTACATCTACATCACCTGAAAGACAATGTTATGTATGTTTATGTAAGAGATGTTTTTAAATATGTGTGACATAATGAGCTTTACCTTTACAAACGTGTTTACAGCCATGATAGCCATGTCTGGCTGACTCTTGGCATAGTTCATCAGGTAGAGGTAGACCAGCTTTTTCAGTTCCAGGTTGTCAGTCTGCATACAGTTTACAACATCTGGGAACAGAGCGCTAAAGGAGGGACAAGGTGTTATGTGACCATTGACTCAAGATCGTTTTGTGACAGTGCATTTTTCCAGTGTATGTTTCAGACATCATCTCCCCTGGCTCACCTGACATCCTTGCCAACTGTCATGGATGCGATGACCTTCTTCACAGCCTCCTTCTTCTTCTCTTTCTTATCACTGTTTAGCTCTGCCTTGAGCTCAAAGATCTCCCCTGTACATAGGAGAGAAAAAAGGCAAACACACATCATGTACTCTACTTGGATGTGGGGGTGGAAGGGAGTGCTGTGCAGCATTGACATCTTATCCAGCAGTCTCCGAGAATGGTGGGCGCTATTGTTGTGCATATGCTGAAAGCAACCGTCCTGATACAGAATGCATGAGGGATTTTTTTAAACAGCAACAGGGTAAAATGCAAGACTATATATTAGTCCACATCACTTGCATTCTTCTTCTCAGTATGGCCGCCGCTTCTTCTACCATTCTCCCCTTGCAATATCTAAAACAAAAATCTTCCCTGACTTTTGAGAGTAAGGACACTATTTTCAATAGCTGCTACACCCTATGAGCCTTCTGGTGGTCCAGTGATAGAAAGCTTTTATTACAAAGCTGCAGCAGGTCGTGCCATTGTTAGTAGCTGAACAACAGCAGAATTACAGCTCCAATAACATGGCAAATTAGCTGTTAATGAGTACAGCTTGGGTTAGGGTTATTATTATTATTCAATATGATCTTTGCTTAACTTTCAAAACAAACTTGGTAATGAGGATCTTGTTTATTGTGCTTTTTTTCAATTTGATTACATGAAATTCTGCATAGCTGGGGATCGTGGTATACATCTGAATAATATCCTCATTGACATCATTAAGTGGTCACATGCAGATCTTAATGATAGTGGAGATGCCAATAATTGTTGCTATTGTTGCTTTTTCTTAAGACAGGAAGAGGCTCAACTTTAATTAGTTAACATTTCAGTGCCTTGTGTGACTGAGGTGTCTACTTGCATGAAGTAGACTATAAAACTTACACTGACAGCACACACATTTTGGGCTTAAATTTGAGTCTACCTACTTTGAGTCTCCAGACATTGTAAACCTCTAATCAGTCCCAATCTCCTTTGATATGTTAACTACAGACTGCACAAAGCAACACTGGTAAGATGCACAGAAAAGGCACAAAGTGAACAAGTATGCTCTGATGTCTATAATGTCAACAATCATAACAGACATAAGAAGTCGACACGATCGCTCATAAGAATCTGTTTGCATTTCCAAAGCCCTGTGTGTGCAAACATGTACAGTTTTGGGTCAGAAGAAGAACTGCTCAAACAACAACAGGAGGCACAGCAGGACAGTTAAACCTCCAACGGCTAATGCTCAATATGTCTAATCTGATTTACAATAACCAGAGCTCTTCAGTTCTCAGCAACAACATTGATACAAAGCAGAGTGATGATAACACCTATATAGATATAGATAGATAGATAGATAGATAGATAGATAGATAGATAGATAGATAGATAGATAGATAGATAGATAGATAGATAGATAGATGGAAAGAGAGAGAGGAAATCTCTGAATATATCCAATTAAAAAATAAAATGTATTTGAAACCATAAAGAAAAGTTTAGGTTTCCTTTTACAGAGATACTTCTACACCACCCAGCTGACTGCCACAAAATCCACAAATAATTTAACGCATGGCTGAAAGCAATGATTGAGAACTGAATATAATAAGAAAAGTGTTTGTTTAAATAATTTATCTCATGAATTATCAAATAAGCTATCAGACCTTTCTTGGTAGTGGTGAAGTACTTTGAGTCCGTCATCTTGGATCCAAATTGTCGATTCTCCTGGAAAAAGACAGACAGGTCAGAAAAGACTGTGAAAACTTTGCAAGAGTGGAAACTTGGGAGCATCACAAGAGCAACAGGAAACAGTAGAATGGCAAACACATGGAAATAGAAGGAATTCCTGTCTTCTCCTGAACAAATGGCAGTGATCTGAGCGAGAAAAAAACAATGGATAATAAAACAGACGCTAGTCTTTTTCTCCCCTTAATCAAAAATCTTGTTGGTCAGCATGTATGTTACTGAGTCATCTTCTGCAGCATGTAACTACATGCATTTCCTCTTGGTGATTTCCACCCTTGGTGCAGTGCCTCTCTGAAAAGGATTTTCTCCCAATAATTCCTGCTATAACATTTGAGCATGAGTGCTAATGTTAGAGGAAATACTTGCTCAGTTTAACATTCTCTTGCTCGAGGGAAAACAAAACAGGATTTATTCAAATTGATCATGAAAATGTTTTCTTATTAACTGTTGTTGTACTATTAAAAAACATATTGCATTTGCATGTAATCGCTTCATATTATGATGTTTTTTTTAGTTAGCTATGAATATACAGCGAGTGTTTTCTGGTTACAGTGTTAACAACACACTGATATCCCTGAGAAGATCTGTGACTGTTTGTTTACTGGGGGGGGATCATGTATTGTTATAAATACAACGTTATATCATGATTATGATACTTCATTACAACAACACACACATTGATATAGAGCAGGTGTCTACACTGAAAGAAACAGATGGTATCTCAGTAAAAATGATTATGGTTAATAATTTCATTATTATCCATATGACCCATTACACAACGCCATCCTAATGGCTTTTGAATTAATGAAACTTGCAGGACAGATATGTAAGCAGATAGTGAAGTTAACGGTTACTTGATACCAAACGAATGGCTTATCAGTTATTAACGTTAACTTTACATTATTGACAATATACTGGGTCAACTAATTAGAGCGTTTCATTAGTATAAACAGGTAATTTCATTATTCACTGAGCTTCGTGTAGCTGTCAACAGACAGGCTGTTAGCCCCAAGCTAACCAAAACTTAGCTAGCGCTAGCTAACAAGACAGCTAGCTGATTACGGTTGGTTTATACTATAGTTCACACTTTTACCACGTCATACTGACACTGGACTAATAATACACCCTTGAATGGTTTGCAGCTTGACAACATGACCACTTCACACTAGCTGACTTTAAGTTACGACTGCTAAATTAGCCAAAAAAGTAAAGGAAGCGTTCGCTAGCTTGCTAGCATTCGGCTACCGTGACGTTAACGTTAGCATAGCAGGCTCGAGAGAGTATAATACTGTTGGAAGAAAACTAAAATACGAGACAGTAAAACTGGTTAAATGAATGCAGATAGCTCTTGCACTTGGCGATGTTATTTTAACCGGTTACTCACGCATAATTGATTCGCCCATTCCTGCATGTTTGCAGCAGCTGGATGAATGAAACTGGAGCTAAAAGAGGCTAGATAGTCTGGTGCAGTGTGCCTGTCAGTGTCAGCTAGCGCCCGGCCACTTTTCTAGCTCACACAGCTGAGACATGACCTTCTAAATACAGGCTTAAGGAAGTCTTGACCGGGATAGTTAAGCTCTTAATCTTTCGGCCTGGTTGAAAACTTACCGAACGAATTAGCGCACCTTCCCGGGTTAAAATTAGAGCCGCCGCACGATGAAGTTGGAGACAAAATCTTCACAAACACTTACCGTGACAGGCGTAGCAGGGGCTGTGATGGCCTTCGTCCCCTCCCACTTCGTTTACTTCCGTATTTCCACATTTAATAACGTTTGCACACAGACGAGCAGCGTCAGCTTTCATTCAGAGAAGTGGTTGAACAACTCCCTCAACCGTTTGCGGTTTCCAGACAGTGGACAGTTGGACAGTTTCGTAAGATATTATATCAACATGAAGATTACTTGTCAAAATATCAAATGTATGTATATAAAATAATTTGAATACATCATTTAAATAGAGTTCAATGAACGAACAAAATAATTAGATTATGTAAATACAGTAAAAGCTCACTCCCATTTGCAAGGTACATAACTTATGCACATTAATTGTGTTATACTGAGGTGTTTTTCCGTGCCTTGCATATCACCTACACTGTGTTAACATTAGCAGCATTTATTGTGTTTTCTCCTTCTATTTCAATCAGACTTAATATTAAAAAACACTTTTGAGTATAACACAATACTCAACAGCACCACAAGCTGCCTGCCTGTTGCCCCTACAAACAGAATCTTAAATGAAATCACATTGTGCATAAATAGTAATATTGTCATTATCCACATTCACATTTTCAGGCACATCACAATTTTACCCAAATCCTAAGCCTATATGTTCTGCACACTGTGACCAGAGCTCCATATGAAAAATTGATCAGATATTTCATAAATTCCAGGGGAAATGTTTATTACAAGAACAACTTTTGACAGCATTTTCAACTTCAAAAAAACCTGTGAAATGTTGCAGTATTGCTATTTCATACATACAAATTCCACAATGCCAAGCATTCTGTACATTTATCTCTGAACATTTAAAAGTGTTAGTGAAAAGTAACATTAGCAAACAAGAAATTGTCAAATTATGAACATTCAAATTTCGCTGATTAGGGATAGAGAGAAGGAGAGAGAGATTCATGAAATTTTCCAAGTTGTAGAAAAAGAGCTGATTGTGAGGGTGATCACACTTTTTTGTGATTGATAACCAAATGCTTGTAGGAAGTCACAGTTCTCATTACTGGTCGATAATAAACATCAGTTGATCAAAACACAAATGTCTTCAAATAAGCCAAAATAAATTTCAATTCAAAACAATTAGAATACATGTAAGAATCTGTTTATACAGGTGAAAGTGACAACCAGCTACATATGTAGCACTATCAATACTGACACATTGTAAATTATTTGTAACAATGAGGAGTCTGCGTTAAATCAAACTGCTGTATCTCTGACTATTGTAAAACAGTCCAAATATGTTTTGTTTCTCTGTTTCATGCTGGTTGTAAACAACATTTCTAATAGATTGTTTTTCTTTACAGTGTTGAGAAAGAAAAACAAAACTTCATCAAATCAGTGAGCCCCACCTCATTCAGATTTCCCTAAACACCTGCAGCTCATTTAACAGTACTTGGAACACAGATGTCACTCGAGTCCAATGAGACTTAATTTTATAAATAAATAAATTAGACCTACATCACTCCCCTCTTCACTCCAACTCATTACATATTCTCATACCATATGTACACAAATATATGCCCTTTTTTTCTACGCTCTTTCTTTTTGACTCATGTCTCCACAATCTCTCTGGGAGAGATATATCAAACCACCCCACCCCACACTTTTCTTAATTGACAGCAAGTCAAACCTTTCCACTTTCAAATATATTTTACAAAGTCCACACCTGTTAAATACCAAAACAGAAGTACTGTAGCTGGGGCCAGGCCTCTCATAGTCTTATCAACTGTGCAAGAGCTCCAGAAGAGAACGTTAATATCCAGTTACAGTATCTATTATTCATGCCCTGTTGCACACATTCAGACACTCAAGTCAAAGTCATCATTCATCCATCGAGCTTCGCCTTATGATACCATTGTAATTGGCTCAGAACATGTCATTCCCAAAACAGAAAACAGTATCTCTTTTACTGCGTGCATGTAATAAAACATGTCTTTCTTTAGCCACTAGATGTCACCATATCTTGTGCTGTGTCTTTGAAATCCATCTGCTAAGTAGGTTATCTGGCTTCTTGTATTTCAAAACAACCAATAGGATTCAGAGGCAATAAATTATATATCTGTATCATGAATTGTACACCTACATCAAGTATAATGTGTGATTGAAATTGGCAATGTTTCACGTTCACATTCAAAATCTCCAATTGCTATTATCATAAATATAGTTAATGATGGCAATGTAGTGTTACTGAATAGATCTTAGTGATGTTGAGTGAAAAACATTCAAAAAACTAACCTGCGGATACATTTTAAGGCAAAGGGAATTGTCAAGGCATTTCCAACACCAACATTGCATAGCTAAGGCAGCACAGAACTGATTACAGTGAATATGTACATTAAACTGTATATTCAATGCCTTTTTATATATATATATACAAAACACCCACATCTATAAGTGAGCACATCAACATGTATTTACACATTCATTTTCCTAAGCCTTTGCCTTTTGTATATTTGTAGCATTGTATTCCAGAGTACAGTTTGGTCAGAGGAGGAGCTCCCAACATTACGGTTTCAGTGACGATGACACAAAAGTAACACAACCTTCACCGCTCGAATTTAAAAACGTAATCCACTTACAAGGTCGAAATAAAGTTAATATGTTTGACTGCATTAAACATAATCTTGAAATCCTGTAACACATAAACATTTAAAAACAAATATCTCACTCGACTATTTCACTGTTGTGAAAAGCTGACATGACCCATTATTAACAGCAGACAACTGTACAGAGACTGGTAGTGCATGTAGTGTTTATATAGTCAGAGGAACGATGCAGGAACCTTTACCTATGTTATTAGTATAGTAATATTGTAAATGTGAGTATACCGAGTCATATATGAAGACCACTAATGTGGAGAAACTGAAATGATCAGTTGTCACACCAGTATTTTCACTACCAAGGCAAGCAGAGATGCTGTGGAAAACCACAAGAGGGAGCCAGTCCATCTGATTAAAGGTTTAGTGTTTACACTGTTTATAGAGTTGCAGTTTTAAATCCCTGGCACTTCACCATGCCCCTTAGTGGGGCACATGGCAGCACATATGCTCTCTCTCTGTCTCTCCGTATCAACCATGAGAATTTCACAAGTGTCTTTGCAAAAAATAAAAACACCGTTTGATTGGCAAAAAACATCCCCGTGCACACAATAAAATGACAGTAAAAGTAATATCAATGACCATTCCTTTGGTAATAAATAATTTGGCTTGAGTGCAACATAAAAGCAATGTGAACCCCCTGCAGTTATTTGGGGGAGAAAGAAAGTGAAAAAGAAGGTGTTAGACATGCAATGAAAACAGTCTATAGCCCGATCTTATGTTGTTGTTTTTTACACAGTAGTAAGAGTTCATGACAACAAGCCCCTGTGTCATCTGTGCTACATCCAAGCTTCAGTGTCCAGACTCCCTGACTGTCCAGGGAAGGAGCAATCTTGGTTGCCCATGGCTGGACAACGGGGTTGAGGATGGATCATATCTGTGAAGGCCTGGTGCAGGCTCTTGCATGTGGTTGGACGACCAGTGGAGCGCGAGCTCTGAGGGGACAGCGGTGGCGTGTGGCTCGGGGAAAACGTGTCGTGAGCCTGCAGATCTCTGTAGTTGACTGGGGTGGGGATACGTGAGGGGCTGTTTTCTGGTCTGTTGTCAGTGCGAGGCCTCATCCTGCCTCTCAGTTTGTTCTTGGAGATGAGGGCTACGCTGTCTGCCTTCTTTTGTCCTTTCTTAGTCTGCAGCCCTTCCCCATTGGTGTCACCGTTGGCCAGGGGTGAAGTTGGTGGGGGGGAGTCAGAGCGGGATTCGCTCAGGCTGAAGCACATGGAAGAGTTTTCACTGGAGGAATCCTGGAAGGAGCAGTCCTCAGAAGGGGGAAGGGGTATAGGTGACGGACAAGCCTCTGGGGGCGGGAGGTCATCGCTGCCGTCACTATTTTCTAGGTCGTAAGGTAAGTTTGGCTGGTGATTCTCCAAAGGAACGTCTCCTTCGGGCCCTGTGCCCCAGCCAAGCTGACCCTGCTGACCCGTCAGTTCCCCCGTGGGAGGACAACCTCCATGGTCTCCATTCATATTACTACAGTGGAAAGCAGGTTCTGAGGGGACCTGATTCATCAATCTGTCTGTGTCTCCAAGACCAGGCAGTGAAGAGGGAGGTTCCCTCTCCTCGATGGAGCTAGAGATAGCTGGGAGCTTCCTAAGACCCCCTCCACGGTCCCCCCAGTGCTCAGGCCCTCCTTGACCAAAGTTATGTGTTCCTCCAAAACTGTGTCCATGGAGTAAATTTAAGGGGTCCTCCAGTGGGAAGTGACGGGGCTTAGTCCTCTTGGATTCCCTGAGGTCAGGCAAAGTTCCTATCTTTGTCCCAACATTCAGAGAGGAGGTGGAGGAGTTAGAAGAGGAATAGGCAGAGTCCGTGACGTTAGGGTCAGTGGGTGTTGGCGTTGAATGTATCCCAGCTCCCTGCAGTGTCGTTCCTCCCGGGGCTCTACATGACACTCCTCTAGCCTGCTGCGTGTTGGCCAGAAACTCAGCCTCAAAGCTGCGATACAGGTCCTGCTCCTTCTGGGGGTCTAGTGTTGGCAGCATCTGGAAGCCAAGGCTCGGTCCCTCCTCCTCAGGCTTCTGGCACTCCAGGCCGGACCAATTTCTATGGTGGCCTCGCCCAGCAGCGCGAGGGCCCTGTGATGTCCGAGGGGAGCGGACAGCATGATGGTGAGAGTTGCGGGGGGTTGAGTGCGGTGAACGTCGACCTCCCGAGGTGACTGGTGGCAGAAGTCTGCCTTTTCCTAAGGAGGGCGAGCGAGGGGCAGGAGGTCTGGGAGCAGTTATAATCTTCTTGCTGGGGCTGCTGTTGTTGTTCTGGACCCCTTTAATAGGAGAGTTAGAGCACGAGGACGACTGCCTCTTGCTGAACCCACCGCCTATTCTGGGAGAGGATGGCGGCAATTGCTTGGCCCGAAGGTCCTCTCGCCTGTCTAGAGGCGGGGGCTGAGGGTCTCTGTAGCAGTTAGAGGGTCCCGGGCTGGCATCACTGGACCGGGTACGACTCGTTAACTTACTCTGGCTTTGGGAACGTGGCGCGTGGAGCCTCCTTTGGCCCTCAGTTCCGAGGGAGCGGCCCCTCTCTGTGCGGGATGCTCGTGATCCATCAGCGGATCCTTGTGGTGGGTTCGGTTTGAGTATTGGAGCGAGAGCAGAGCGATCCCGGGACTGGCTCCGTGCACGGGGCAGAGAGGGACGCAGGGATGGGCTCGGATCTCCAGCGCTAGGCCTCTCAATCACATGCTTCCCCTCCTTGCGATTGACGAGCAGGATCACCTCATCGCCAGAGCGCCGTGAGGAACCACCGAGGGAGGGCCGACCTCCTCCTCCCCCTCCTTTAGAGGAGGCCGTAGATGAGTCACTGCCTCCAGAGAGCCGTCTTGTCACTGGTACCTTTGTCTCCTTATTCCTGTAGAGAAGAAACAGAGAGTAATTTATTCTCATAATAATACCAATGATCTGCCATCTTGTGTTTTGAACTTTGGTGATGGGGGAGGATACATTTTTGTTTTCATTTAGATCACAGGTGGTGCCTTTAATTAGTGTTCATTACACTGGGCTTCTAAAGTCACCCTCAGAAATGAGATACATTCAGGCGAGCTAATTTGCCTGCATGGAGCCCACCTGTTGACCTACTTCCCTAGTTAGCTGTGGACAGTTGTCTCGGGATGGTTGTCAGATTAGTCTTCATCTAGTCTGGCGCACTTGAAACAGGATGCCCCACCCACACAGGGTTAATTCCAACGAGCTGTTGCTTTGACGTCTGGTCTGAGCCATGGCTCAATGCAGAAATGAGCCACACATTGGACGGGAGCCAAAGTAAACCACCATTCAGCTGCAACTTGTGTTAAACAATGGCGCGCTTGCGCTCTGACATATAGGGAAGGTATGTGACCGACTGAACCTTTTTTACCAGCTTCACGAAGAACATACACCGATTTCATTGTCCTTACGTCCCAGAGAAGGAACCACTTATAAAGGCCTTAACACGCCCCTACTCTGGCTCTGATTCCGCAAGGCATGGCCACTACTTCAGAGGCATGTCAGAGAAAAATGATGTGTCACTGTCTTCATACTAATTCAGACCATCTGTCTGTCGTGGCAAAAGAAGAAAGGCACAGGATCACGGCCATCTTTAGGCACGCGGCCGTCTAATTAGCTGGATGAAAGAACAGGAGAGAAGAGAAGAGAGCTGGGTAAATATGTTTGGTGTCCATCTTGTAGCCACTAGGAAGTGCTGTAGGGTGGCTGCGTGAGACGGGTTTATCTGGGCAATGTCACCTGCGATTAGATAAATCTGCTCTGCTCTAATCTGTGGATTTCTGGCATGTGTATTTGTTGTGTATATTCCCGGTTCTTGTGTGCACGTGTGTGTTTTTCCTGTCTGTGTGGTCGCATCAGAACAAGCAGGGGCTGACCTGCCTGGCTACTTGAGAGAGTGAGAGATTAATTGCTTATCAAGGTAACACACTTATCCGCACACGTGTTTAGACGCACACACTCACCTGAGAGGATTAAAGTGGCGGGGCTCTGAGCGGTCTCGTGGCGGCCGCGGGACCAGTGTGCGCGGCGGGCCCGAGTCCAGCTCAGTGGGGGCCGGAGGGTTCTGAGAGCGGCCGGGCCGCGTGGAGGAGGAGGGGGCACACGGAGCGGAGGGGGGCTCCAGGGAGCGCCTGTCAGGGGGTTTGTACGGGGCGATGCCATCATTCCGCCAGTGTGGACCCGGGCTGGTGGAGCGGGAGGAGTGGGCGCTTGAGGACTTGCTCTGGCCTCCCTGGCCACTGGCTTTGGCCTGGTGGTAGCGGTGGGCTGTGGAGACGGATAACAAGTGTTGAAGACACACTTCTAACCAACATTGTGAGACAGCCTGTACAATCACCACGGATAAGTCATTCACAAATATATCATAGCTAGCGTTTGCTCCCCTGAGCCAGAGACAGACCAGAGAGGTGCCGATGATCCTATCATTAAGGGGGAACATTTATAGAACACAAAAGGCAGATGACTTTAATCACTTAATACTCTATGATCTTCAACGTGGCCTTTTGTTTTTACAAATGTGGCGCCAATTATGTTTTCAGCTCATGTCAGCTGTCCAGTCCGGCGGTCAGCCATTGTCATCACCACTTCAGCAGCAGCTTGGACTCCACAGATAAGGAGGGATGGTCTCCCCCATGGGCCATGTATCACTATAGTGCTGCTAATCAAAATGGTTAGGGTTTACAAGCCCCCAAAAAAGTGTTGAGATGAGTTGCTACACAGATGTGTTGTTGTGTCAGGTAGCGAGTGACTTCACATTTTCCATTACGAACTTGATTCATTTTTAAATGGGAGGCCGATATTTCCTGGCTGGAAGTAATTTTGGTCAGGTTTCAGTATGAAACAGGCTGATTGTTGAATCAGTCAACAGCAAAAATCAGAATGTGTGAAAATGGAACATGGATTTTTTTTATATATATCTTCTAGAACTGTAAGACAAACATTCCTCAACACTGCTGACCTTCACCCTGTCTGCTGTGAATCATTTGTTCATGATCTTAAATGCGTTATGAATTATGCAACACAGGTGCACAACAATGAAGTTGTTTTGTAAAGGGCTGACGGGCAACAAGACGTGACCTCACCGAAAGCAGCGCAGCGACACGGGTCATGCTTGTCCAAATAGTGCTCTAATGTGTCCCAGCCCCCTCCGACGCGCACCATCACATGAGTGCGAAGGACCTGAGGGAGAAACGGAGAAAACAAGGCTTCAATAGATAAACGGAAACTAACATGGACATTCAAGCGCAAATAAAATGGCTAAATGTTTTGATATACTGAGCTACCACACACACTGCACAAGTCAATGGATATGCAAATTCCACAAGTGGGGCAGCTTGCTGAAAGGCTGGCCGGTCCTCAGTGTTACGTAACATCTAGATGCACCCCTGCCTGTGCCTCCGCCTCCCCCCTGCACCTCCTCTTTCTCCCACATCACCCCCAGCTGCTGCCATTATGAGGGCTGCTCATTGCCATGCCAACTCGCAATTAAAAAGAGTACGGTAGCATAAGAAAGAGCCAAAGTGCAATGAAAGACACTTTTTTGGGGGGGCAGTGAATTAGCATGGTAACTACTCTCTCCTGCTGTCCTCCCTGCTCCTCAGCTGAGACTACAGTTGCCGTGGAGAAGGGGGGGCTGGATCGCCACAACAGTGGGGGGTTGGTGGATATGTCACTTCCTACTCTTCTCAGCTCTCTGGAGCACACACATCCACAAGATCAGACCGAAGAGCCTCACTCCCTCCAGGCAGAAGCTGCCTCCACTCAAGCAGCACAGTTTGCCTGATGCAAGAGCCCCGTGGATGCTTCCCCCCTGCCTTGGGTTGTGTAACAGGGTCTGCCGGCCACATGTTTGAAAGGTTGTACCCGTGTCTCGGAGGGCAGGCAAAGCATAGACATAATGGTAGCTCTGTGTGGGCTGGCACAGAGTTTATTTTTCAACAAATCACACATGGCATAGCGCCTAATCTCCTGGATCCCTGACCATGGTCAGAGAGAGGCCACGAGTCTGACCCCACCTTCTCTCTAATACAATCCCTGCCAATCCACCCCAAGTCTTTTTATTGCCATCACTCCCCTACTACATCAATTCATTCAACACAGCCGATCAGCTTATCTCCAGCAGACCTGAGAGTATTAACTGCTTACTTAGGAATAGAGCTTCAACACAGAGATCTGCTGCCCCTTCTGATTCTCTCTGATCACTTAATTATTATTTTTTTGCATAACAGTATTCTTTAATAGAGGTGTTGTTGTGACATATAGAGATATTGTTTAATATTTCTATTTGATTTGTTATTATTAACTGTGGAGGAGGAATAGCTGCCATGACGTTACGGCTACCGAGAATCCGAATAGATAAATACATGTGTAACTTGAGTGGGATCATTTCATGACTATATTTTTAAACCTTTGTTTTGTGGCATTGTGTATCACTTATTTCCACAGCCAACAAGCTCATTATGCACTTCATATTTTAAACACAATGCTGCAGCACCGCTGAGGAGTCTGTTGCGGCTAAATGGACGGTTAGGGACCATGTTCCACTTTAGATCCGTGGCTTAGCTGCCTAATTTCCCGACCACTGAAGGGGTATCACAGTCTTCTGTGCGGAGAGCCCCGATCCCCGTCTCTATGGCAACAGTGAACAGAGAGACTTCTTGTCATCATTGCGGGGGCGTGTTGAACCTTTTTCTCGTTTAAATCTCGCTGGTGAGCTCAAAAAATTAAGCTCATGGTTCATTTCAGCCGTTGTGTCCTACGACTGAAGGCAACTCCCTGGGGACAATGATGCCTTCTTATTAACCCCCCCCCCCCCCCCATTAGCTTTCTCTGCATCAACCCCTCGTTCAGTCCAAGATCCTTGTCAGAGCTTTGGCAGCTGAATAGGGCTTTATTGGCTTTTAAACCGCGGCCCGCTTCCTCCCCTCAGAAGAATAAGGGAAGTGTGTTGGCCGCACTTGTAGCTGCTTGGGCATATGTGTGATCACTGTCATCCCAGTGAGGAATCAGGAGAGGGCGGAGACGGTGTGAAGAGAGCTAATCTGACAAGTAAAAGACTCTCAGACACACACACGCACTGCAAACAGCCACATTTAAATACGTCTATCCCATTAAGAGGGCGGCTCCATTAGGCAAACATGAGCTTCATTTGATCAACCACTTCACAAGGGGGGGGGGGAGAGAGGGAGGGAGGAGGTTATGTAGTTTTAATTTTGCTGAAGAGAGGGATGGAGGTCTTTTATTTTTTTTCCCCCATCCCAAATTTATGCTACAGCCTTCCCTCGCAGGATTAATTTAGCAGCCGCTAATGACGGTTCAGTGCGCCTAATCGCACATAATTGTGCATTTATGAGATGAAGTGAAAATGCAGAGAGAAATCCTGTCTGTGTTTCGGGGCTTTGTATGTCACAGGTGACCCCTTTAGTCTGCATCGTGAGAGAGAGCAAAATACATATTACATAGACTCTGATTGGCTAGAATATGAATCATGTTGTTATATATTTGCCATACATTTGGCTAATGTGTGGATTGGTGGCTTTTGTTGACCAATATTATTCCATGAACATATGCTATGTTATAACGTTTTAGAGATTATTACATCATCTCAAATTATTAATGCTTTCCATTACGTTTCATTATTACGTTTCTACAGTACCTTACAGTTACCTCAGTCCACATCACACTTTTGATTAATGTAGAAGAAACATTTCCCAATTAGGGGAGTGCCAAACAATGCTCTACACAGTGTATATCACATCTCCCCGTCTGGAACGAGTGGTGCCTCTATAAGTGAAGAAATATTTACATTAAAGACCTGATAATGATTCAGAGAGTCATTAAATCACATGAATCTGGTTGGGGTACATTTTCAGGTACATTATCTGTAAGTGAGACCAAATCGATCCCTGGTTTTCCACCAGCCTTCCTGCCCAGACCTGGGAGGCCTGATGTGGTTTCAGTGGCAGCACTTAAACTGAAACGGAGACAAACAGTGCAGCAGAAACAGGCTACGGCCAAGATAAGGGCCAACTCAGGATGTGACCTAAAACCCTATTGTGTCTCAGTGGAAGAGAAGTTCAGTCCTGGGAGTGGGCCGCTTTCTAAACACCCAGAAATCACAGTACATACACAGTAGAGTCCTGTGGGCTTGGATGCAGCCGAGCAGCTGAGTCATTTATCTGTTGCTGCATAACCTTGCTCTCCTCCAAGCAGCATATGATGCCATATGCCAACACCGTATGGCTCCTTGCAATTACTTCGGGCCTCATTCTTCCATGCGATGTGCCAAACTAGCTTCTATATACTCAGCTGAGCATGTACAGTAGTGTAAAACTGACTTGATAATTCAGGCTTGTTGCAACGTGTGTCTACATTTTTGTAGTTTTCATTTCTCCCGGAGATCTGGCAACATGACAACGAAGGGGGGCAAAGAAACACAAGCTGGTCAGATCAATCAGTCTGTTTAGTCAGATGAACAGCTTTGTGAGATTTTTTGGCAAGTGCTGAGTAAGAGAACATTTACGCATCAACACGTTTTTGTCTCCCAACTGACACCAGAATAATAGTCGTCTTTCAATGTTGTGATGTTGCCTTCTTCTCAGAATCCAACAATTAGCACAACAAATACGACCCATGTTGCAATAAACTACAACTATTCTTTCAGTGCAAGTGACCTGACATTCCTTTTATCATTTCATTTGGTGTCATTTATACCCCGAGTCATGTTATGTAACTTAATCAAAGGCGGTTTTAGTCTGCCAAGTTGTATTATGATATTTCAGACATTTGTTCCGACTTAAAAACATGTTTTTTTACGAATGTTTTAATGAAAGCCATTAACTTTTATGTTCATGCTTGATTGCTATTCTAAGCATTCATGCAGGTGATCAAAGATCTCGAATGCAAACGTTTTCCCTGACCACATAATGCACAATTCTTATCCTGTCCACCTTAAGGGAAGAAATAAAAGTAAAAAAAAAAATGAACAAAAAAGCCATGCGTCATGGCTCACAGTGACAGATAATTGTGTTGACAGTGGTGACGGCCTACCCTTATGAAGATCAATGCGCTGGAGTCGCCCACTTTGTACTTTCCCTCCGACACCTTGATCATGGGAAACTGAGCTGGACAGGAACACCGGCCCAGGATCTCACGCACCTGAGGAGAACAAAACAAACGCTGATCAACATCCCCAGCAGAAAAAAACATGACACACACATCCGAGAGGAACCTGACAGCGATGGCTTCCTGTTCTTCAGGCCAGCGTCCCCACATGAGATCATGTTTAGTCACATACGTCTGTGTCCGTGCCAATAAGCGTTATGTGTCAACAACACATCACCAGTTTTACGGTGTGAGAATTGAACAGTGTATGAGTGTTTTGAGTGCCGATTGTTCGTGCCTCATCTTCCTGCCAACTTTTTCCCCCAAGAAGCCACTGTGTGTTGAGGTGCCCCGCCCCGGGGCTCCCGCCACATTAAAGGCCCCGCCTCATCTCATCTCTCCAGAACATTTCGGTTATTTGGTTCTCCGCAGAGTGTCACAAAAGCACAAAAATACATATGTGGACACGCTAATGAATGCTCTCCGTCTGACATGACAATGTTTCTGGTCGTGACATCATAAACATGAGGAGGGAACCAACAGTTCCTCAGAAACCCAGACTGGTGGCGGTGGCGATGATGTCAGCAGGCCTGCGCTGCCAGCTGGGGTTTGAATCGAGGGAGTCAGAGCCGGTGCCCTTGCTGTGGTCGCGGGTGCTTATTAGACATAGACACGACTGCAGGGTGGAGCGAGATCCGCCTCTGTTGCACAGGGCCTGGGCTCGCACCGGATTGGACAACTTTGATGTTTTTCTTGGCATCTCTCTCAGACAAAAGGCGTATGCGCACTTTTCGAACCGGGAGGGAGGGAAAGTAAAGCGGCACAGTGGACGGAGAAAAGCACAGGAAGAGAGGAGGAAGAACTGCCCCATAATTGTGCGTGCAGGAGAAGCCATTACTGAGGGCTGGAGAGCATTTTATTGATATTTAAGTGATAAAATGACGTGTTGGAGGAAAATGTCAGGTTGCGAGCTCCCACCCTTTGGCTGTTTACAGTAGCTTTCATGCTCTGAAGGCATGCAGTGTGTGTGTGTGTGTGTGTGTGTGTGTGTGTGTGTGTGTGTGTAGACTGGCCTATAACACATACATTAGGGAGGCACCATGTCATTTTCTTGAAACACCACCCCTCATTTTTCCCCTTGCTGATGAAAGAGGGTGGGAACAGGACTAAGCCTCAGCACCTCACCCACCTCTCTGCTCTCCCTCTCACCTGCTTCTCTCTCACCTGCTTTGTTCTCCATCAGCCTTTATTCACAGACCTTGCATTCACCCACCGGCCCTATATATGTCTTTGCTTTCTTTGTTTTGCTGACATCTCTTACTCTGCTTGCTCCCTCTCTTTCTCTCCGCTCTGTCACTACGTCTTTCATTCTGTGAGGAGGTGGACGAGCCGTGTTTGGAAAAACCCTGGCCATTGACTTAATGGAAAGATTGCTATGGCAACAGACACACACACAGCCATACACTTCCCTCTTTTTTTTTTTAACTGTACTCTTTTTTTTTTTTTTTCATTCTCGCTATAGTAAAGCCATTCTCTTGCTCCCAGAACATCCCCGGAGCTGTTTAGCTGAAGTCATACGTTTCCTTCCGGAGGGAAGGTGAAGGAGTCGCCCACTGCGTCTCATACAAAACACTGAGCCGGATACACAGTCATTTAATAATGACCAAATCAACAGCAGCCCTGGCATTTGAAATATTTACTCTGTGGAGCCTTTGGCATAAAATGTGTGCACTTCCCATGTCTTCACTGTGTCAACAATGGCTACACTGAGACCCACTGAAACCCAAACACACATACCACACACACACACACACACAGCAGAGTGAGATAGAAGGGCAGCAGGGAGACAAGGTCACGCAGGACACATGCGGTAGTGGAGCTGCAACACTACGAAAAAAAAACGGATGGATGAATTATGGATGCATGCTGGTCACATGAGAGACGCTTTCAGCAAGAGCTGCAGATGTTTGAGAAGGAAGAGAAAAGGAAGAGCGACCGAAACAATTCACAGCCCGCCCCGACTCTGAGAATCTGCCATATCTATCTTAAGATAGGAATGCAGGGATGTTTTGAGCAAAGAGAGAGAAACAGTGAGCAGCTGGGTTTGTCTCCAGTCAGTTTAATGTAAAGACACTACGTATTGCTTTAATGATCCCACTGCTCAGATCACCTCGTATCTGCTCAGTGTGAGTCAACAATCTCTTCGTTCCTTTTCCTTCCTGACCTGCAAACATGTGACGGCCCATTGGAGATATGAGGGCTGAGTAAACCCTGGGGATGAAGAGAGGAAATGGGAGGGGAAGATAAAGATGTTGTAGGTTTTATTCCCCGTTTTCTTTACTGCTTTGAAACGTGGACTAACTGAGATAGCTTCACATAAAATTGTATAACAAAGGAACACACAAGCTTGCTAATATAATAAGTACATTTGCTGTTGTGTGCTTTGAATTTAATAGGCGGTTATTATGTGACTACACAAACTAGCAGCACATCCGTCTGAATATCAGTCTGTTCTCCTCCTGAGTCATCAACATGCTCCAGTTCCCTTCAGCGCAGTCATCAAACATAGGTGTGCTGGCCTGCTGCAACCGGCTCTTTCATGATTGCTATGCAAAGGATGGTTATTGCCAAAATTCAGCCGTAAACTGACAACTCAGGAATTTACATGAGGGTGTTTCCAGGATTTTACTTCCTGAGGGACGACTGTAGATTGAAGTGTTTACAGCAGAAACCTCTTCTCAAACGGTAAAAGGAAAATGGGAGGATTAAAATTGTGGCACAACGCGTACGGTGCTTTCGAGGGGAATTTTTAAAAAATGACAACAAGACTCTACTCTTATCTCGTTACCCTGAGGATCGCCTGTCAGTACTGGAAACTTCCCAAGATAAAAACGACCTCACCATCAGATAAGCACAGAGAAACAAGAGAAGATTGCGGGCGCCTGCTTATAAGAGGGAGAGGTTCTGGAGCTCGGGGGGTTATTGCTTCACCACACACAGGAATTCTTAAACCGAAAATAGCTACAAATCGGACTCTTATTAAACCACCGCCCTGACAGGGGTCCTCTGTGGACGACCATGCAACATCTCAGAAACACGTGAACAAATGATCTCTTTAAACATCCTGGTGGGTACAGACAGCTGACAAATGATTAGCGATGCTGATTGTGTTGGAGCTGTAGCCTGGAGGGACAAACTAGAAAGATCACGGACATTTAGAGACTCGTTAGCATGCTGGTTCAACAGGCCAGACCAGCAGGGATGAGACAGAAAGACAGAGTACGATAAACGCCTCGGGATCAGGTGTGTCAGTCAGTGGCAACAACATTCCACAGCAAGAATAGGCAGAATTATATAGAGTTAAATGAGAAGATCGATACCAGATTTACATCTCCATTACATGTAAGGATAATCAGCAGCCAGTTAGCTTAGCTTAGACGGGAAGCAGAGGAGACAACTAGCCCGAGTCTGTCCAAAGGTTAAAATAAATAAATAAAAAAACGGCAGCATACAAAATGTCAAACTATTCCTTAATCTGTTAAAACATAACAAAAATAACAACAAGCCTTGGTATATTTTGAAATCAGTGCTGTGTGTTTGATTGAGGTGAAAGATGGAATCACACTGGCTCCAGGGCCTTGACCACCGCTTCAAGTGTGTTCAACTATTCATGAAAATCGATGCCTGTCCCCGGTGACAAACTGCCCGTTGGGCTGCAGGGAGAATGTATCAATCAAATGGACATCAAGTGCTGCAAGGCGAATAACTCTATTATTAATCTGCTTCAGTCAGACAGCAGTGTAATCAGCATGGGAAGTTATATATCAGACCAGCATCTAAGTCATTTGTCGGGTTTGTTTGGACGAGGCTGAAAAAAACGCCAAGGTTAGAGGGACTGATGTCCTTCTCTCTTCCCCTCCTGACAGGCTGCACCTGAGAGCAACATGAGGAGGCTGCAGGCGGGTGCAGAAAACAACCAGACTCATCACACAGACAAAAGCCTGTCCAGACAAACGCCCAATTAAATGATAATCATGCAAACAATCAGGGGATAGCTCCAAACGCAACGCAATAAAAAAGCGGGCAGATGTGGAGTCAGCTCTTTCCACATGCACCCTGCTGCATGGAAAATACTGAGGGAGGAGGAGGAGGAGGAGGAGGAGTGGAATCAGGCCTTTACTGTGCAACGTCTGGAGGCTAAAAAAAATATTTTTAAAATAGTAAAACCCTAAAAAACAGGAGTGCATGTGACACAGGATGGAGAAACAGCGAAGGATACCGCGCTCTCTCAGCAAAGCGTACGAGTGTGACCCAATGCAGAGCACGATGACCTACTTTTCTCTTTCACTCCCGCTCCCCTCTCTACTGTAGCTCTGCCTCTCAGACTAACATCTATTCCAGTCAGGTTTAACAGAGTGTACAGTGAAGTCACTCTAGGCACACTATCTCTTCTCTACTCCCCTTTCTGATTCCCTGAATGCAGGAATTGGACCATAAGGTTAATGGAGCAGACTGTCCATATAGGCATAATACACACATGTTCTCTCTTTATCCCCCCCTTTACTCTGCTGGTGTCTCCATCCGAGGTCGTTTGATTGAGACGCCGGCCTTTGATTGCCTCGCTGTCGACAGTGGCGATCTATTCACATGTCCGGTTCAATGCCGCCAACAAGACATACTGTGCTGCTCTTTGCTTTATCATCTATAGCGGAGGCGGGGTGGGGGATGGGAACGAGGGCTCACACATATATGAACTAAACAAGGGGATGAATGTTGAAGCCCGGGGTGAGAACAGACATGAACCAATTTATATGACTGAGCAAGAAGAAGGAATGATGCAACTGAAGGAAGGCTGTGAAGCTCCGAATGAATGGTCTGTTGTTTATAAGCTCAAATCTTGTAGTATGGATGCCTATGCATTAAGGATGTGTCCATTAAGGGTCAGTAAGTGTAATTCAAATTATAACACGTGTGTCACTTTGCATAGTTCTCTATGTGCCCAGGGCCTGATTGCGAGACCTAGAATATATACAAAAAGGTAGTGGATGATGATGTTTCTTGACATTAGGCTGCTTGCAACGTATAGGACAACACAGATCCAATCAAAGTCGTTGTCATAATCCCTATGTAGTGCTGATATGAAAGAAAATCCTCCTAATGCAGAGGATAAACTTTGTGTGGACATATAGCGACGTGAACCAGCTGCTGATAAGTATTTCTCACTGAATCATTCTATGATGAAGGAAAACGAGACGCCGGTCACTTCCTCAACTTTAAGTGGAAAATTGCCCCGCAGTGATATGAGTAATAACACGCGTAGTGGCAGGTCAGTGGGAGACTCGGTGGTGGCGAGTGTTTTCATGAGGGCGCGTTGTAACCAACAGCTTCCTTTAGATGAAATGCTTATTGGATCCACAAGGCTGTCGATGAGAGTGGAAATCTTATTCAAAAACAGTTTTTTTGCTACATTTGTTGAAATTCACATTCCGTCCCGACAGCAAAAATCTAAAGTTGTGACCAAAAGGAAAATAAGGAAACAATCCGCTATCTGTGGCTGTTACAGGACCTGAATCAGACCGTCCAGGTAGACAGGCCTGCACTCTGCCCATGCACTAATTGCACATCTTGACAGCTGTGAGTACCAATAATAGCCATGTTCATTGTTTACATGATAAGTTCATGTTTATAATGATCATTTTTAGTAGATTTGGTGGGAGCCCTGAGGGGGCGGGCTGCCAGTGCTGTCGCCTTGGCAACTATCCTGCTGCTACTTTCATTTCAAAAGCTGGGAACACTGGACTCGGCTCATTTTTAAAATCTAGCTTACTCTTGCTGATCTGTAAGCGTCCCAAGTTTACTGAGAACACATCATTGTTCATTTATAGGCAGAATAGGCTGTCTGTATGCAGACTGTTGCTCTACACTCCTTACAATAATGACCTATTATCACTACACTTTTATTGTCTCTTCGAACAAGATTAGTTTGATCATCCACCAACAACGAAGAATATGCAGCCGCCAAATGAACAAATCTCACTGAGGTGCTTTGAACTGGACAACAACGGCAAACTTTTTAAAAATATACACCAGGATTTCCTCTCAGTAAAGAAATCATGATGAGCACATCGATAGAACATCTGTATCATTCCAGTTTGCACAAGCATGTGAGGCTGCTGTGCATGTCTGAGCGGAGTTAAGGGCCTGGTAATTAATTCATGACATCTCATCAATAATGGTATTGCATATGAATAGAGAGGCAGTTCATTGGTTGATAAATTATGCATTTAAAAAAAATATCTCATTCAAAATGTAGTTATGAACAGACTATGAACTGAGATTTGTTTTTCCCTAAAAAAAAAAAAAGTAAATAAAAAAGAAAACAAAAGAGCCAAACCATCCTGTGAAGTAAAATCTATGTTGAGTGCAGCGGACACAGAGTGTCGGTGTCACAGCTGAAGACCAATGAGACTAAGCCCTTTAACTTTTCCCCTCTCCCTCCCTGTCAGATACTCAAGTCTAGTGAGGAGGTTTCCCGTAATAATGAGACACTAATCTCTTGGTAAGACAGTAATAAAAAGAAATGTATTCTGCAGGATAAACCTGTGACTGATGCTACTGAGGACACACAGGCTTAATGCCAGCTTGCAGTAAGAACTACTATATTTAAAGACACTATGGATTTCATTTGGATCGTTTCTTGGTGGAAAAAAAACTAAAACAAACTACAGTCCAGGAAATGAAGAAGTATCCAGTGGAAATATCCATTAGACGAAATGTGTTACTATTTTAATACTGCATCCTCTCATCTGAGAACCACTGTGGTTTCTCGTTTGAAGAGCCTCAAGTTGCTGATGCGGACTGTTCTGCTCACTTTACATTAAAGCCGTTTTCTGATGGGGAGATTTTCATACGCCGGACACATTATGACTGGGAATGACACTTCCTACATCAGTCAAGTCAAATGTGTCTGTCGGCCACAGAGTGGATGACGGGCCGGGGAAAGACAGGCATACGCTCTGAGGCTTTCCTTTCCCCCAAAATGCAGTTGGTCTGTTTAATCCTCGGTCATATGAGCGAGGGCATGCGGGCTCAGACAATCTGGATACGAGCAGCAGACATCCTCCTGCACATGCTCTCCTATTTCTGTCCGTGGGGGTCACACTGGAGCCGCTCTGCTGCCTGACCAGCATGACTGTGACTGTCTGCCCGCCTCCCTCACTTCTTTGTCGCCTAAGACGGACATTGTTCTCTTCGTCGACATGAAAATATCGTCCTCTCCCCCGCTCACAACCCATGCACATGTCGCCGCCGCCGCCGCCACTCTGTCTGTCTGCTCATTAGCTTCGCTCTAACAAGACCTTTGCCTCTCTGTCTCTAACATGCTGGTGTCAGAGGGCGCCGGCCAAGGTCGGCAAGTTCACCAGGACGAATGACAAGAGTCAAATGTTTGAACTCCACGGGACGGGAACAGTGTTAGTTGTGTTGTGTGTGGTGGTGCTGGTTAAGCAGCAGGACACGGTTAAGACCCGTCCTCCTCGGCAGGATGCTGTATTCATCACTCTTCATGGAGGGGCTCAATGAAAGAGGCTGAAGACGACTGTCAAAACAGACTTTTCGAGAAGAATGCAGGGGAAAATGTCACCTAGTTGACCCCTGACCTTTCAGAGAAAGCAAGAATGTGGGTGTCAAACACACGCTGACCCTACAGGTGAAGGTGAAGAGTCAAAAAACGGAGTTAAGACGGCGGCACACACCCACTCTATGGGGAATCTGTAGCACTGACATGATATTTCCACACTTTTTACACCCGTGTGTGAGAATGCTTGCTCTTCTATCAGCTGCTTCACACTGGAAGGTTGTGGCAGACTTATTTCACACTCATGTAATGAGTAGTGATGATTCAACGGTGTGAACACCGAGCATCCACTATGATGACTTGCACGACTCATGATGCAGTTTTGACTCATTGAATATCAGGGTATGAAGACACTTTGTGTTGAGTTTATCTGTTCAACTCACCAATTCATCCAAATTTCGCATGTCACATAGAACTCTCTTCTGCGGCCAGACGAAGGGCTCTGGATCCGGTTCATCTTCATCCTCCACACTCTGACTGCTCTCCTTCCGACCGAAGCACCTGCTGGACGGGCTCTCCTGGGCCGGCTCCCGAACCTCGGTCTGTAGGCTCTCCTGGTCGCGGATCTCCTCCTCGATCTCCTCCTCCAGCTGGATCAACATGGGGGCCAACATGCCGAACTTGGAGCCGCGTCGCGCCACCTCGAGGAGGCACAGGACGACATTCTTCTCGTTGCATCGCTCCACCAGGTCGTTGGTCTCGAACATGAGGACGTCCTTGATCCAGAGCTCCTGCCTGCACCAGCTGATGAAATTGGACACGTTATCCCGCGCCACGAACGAGCCGGCGACCACGTTGCGTGACTGAGAGACAACATCTTTGGACGGCACCTTCATGGATTGCGCAGCCTCCGGGTACTCCAGCTGGAAGTCCTGCGCGGCGCGGTTGACGTTGTTGGCGTGCCGACACAGGGCGCAGCCGGTCCCCAGGCCGTCCATGAAGGTGTCCGCGGTGACGTCCAGGTCGTACAGGGTGTTCAGCCATTCCGCCAGATCCTCCTTCATGGCGTACAGGTATTCTTCGCTGGATCGAAAAGGCCGGATGCTCTTGGAGGCGGCGGACTGGATGTTGCTCTGATCAGCCATATTGTCGGAATTATGTCGCCTGTGTAATAAAGTCTACTGGCTCGATCCCGATTGTCTCATTGCACAACTGCGCCCCGAAGCCCCGTCCGCAAAACACAGCGAGATAACCGCGTTGACGCACCCATGCCGATTTGCATGCGTGGTTTCTTATGGGAGCTCCTTGCGAGCAGGCTTTGTGTTGTCAGAGGCATGTCGAGATGCGGACTGGCCGTGGCGCATGGATGCGTGTTCCGGATGTCTCTGCGGAGCCCGTTTCCTTCAGACAGCGCATCGCCGGGTCCCGGTGCGAGAAGGAGACGCCCGGGACGCAGATACGCACCCGCACGACAGACCTGTTAATCCCCCGCGGAGGCCGGCGGGTCCTCTCACCCACGACGATCCACGTGTCACCATGCGCGCGCGCGCGCGCGTGTGTGTGTGTGTTTCTGAGGCGGTCGGTCAGATCCGCATCGATGAAATCACGACCACTGAGCCGCGCCGAGTCCACCGCCCGTCTTCCCCGCACATAGACCCGCCTCTTGCACTGAATATGTTGACCTGCTGTAGCTTAGACCAGCAGAGCGACTCGGTGGCACATCCCATTATGAGGGATCAACGCTCGGCAGAGGAAAACTTAACCCCATGTTCACCAAGTTAGGATAGATCCACCCTTTAAAACGGGGACGGGCCTGCTGGATCTCATCAGATATCCACCCATATCATCAGACTGGATTTACAGACCAGATCTCTAAATATCAAATACTATCAGGGGTGTTTATTGAACTGTCATGTTTAAGGAATAGCATACATTTGTATGTGTGAACACTTAACTCTCAATAATGAAGTCTGTGTGTGGCCTCCTCACGCCTAAAGTGATAACAGTCGATAAAGCGTACATCTCAGCATCATGGGACAGCAACTCTGCATAACACTGTTAATCTTAGCAATGATCAAATCATGTGATATGCAAGTTAAGCTGTAATGGCTGGACTAAAACCTCCCCAGTGTTTTGAAATGAATGAATGTGAGATCAGCAGTTAAAGATGCACACCTGGAGATGGCCGAGCTAGTAAACACTGAGACAGATGATGATGAAGAGTGATAGGGAGAGAGATGATGTAGATGGTGGTGATCGAGTCGAACTGGGCACAAGAACAAAGCAGCCGATTCAACAGCACATGATCTGCTGAGTGCATGACAGAAAATGTGTGTCAAATATTGGACCAGACAACAGTGCTGCTTTAGTGCTACTGTAGTGTTGCATTAACTCAGGAGAACTGGTTCGATGTCTCTCCTTTATATATTATCCCAAAATCTCAAAGATAAGAGAGAGACTGCAAGAATATTGATGACGTTTTGTACAGCTCAACGAAAGGTTATGAAACTTGGTTCAAACTGGAATTTCAAGTTTTAATGGTATGTTATATTTTTGGAAAAACATGAGTGAAACTTGCTCGGGGGTTTTAAGACAGTTGTGTAATTTGTCAAAGTGCAAACTAGCGAAAAGCCTTGCAGCCAAAAGTTAAACATCATAAAAATGTTTCAACATAAACTCAACTTCAGTTTTTTAATGTTTCCTGATACTGTTGGAAACTTGTTCATAACATTATGTGGATTATATGTACAGAAACACTTATTGGTTTTCACCTAAAAGTTCAACTCTTCAAGTGTATGTAAATTTATCAGGAATTTGCATGTTAAAAAACTTCTCACTGGGCCTTTAAAAGTCTTTTCCATCATCTCATTTCCCCTTTTGACAATCTATTGGAGCGGCTCTCTAAATGTGTGATTGTTTGAATTTTAAGTGAAGCCCACTGCCAAGGAGGGCGGCTTGTTTTCATTTAAAAAAAGAGGGATGTCTGTTTAAGAAAGAGAGAGAGAGAGAGAGAGAGAGAGAGAGAGAGAGAGAGGAAGGGAGGGGGCGGAAGAGAGGTAGAGAGAGAGAGAGAAAAAGAAGGAGAAGGAGGGGGTTGATGAGATCATTTTCTGGGCCGGGATGAATCAGCTTTTCTGTCAGTAGAGACACAGAGAGAATTCAGCACTCCATTAACCCAGAAGAACAACTGGCCACAGCAGATGAGAAGCACTTTATCGTGTCAGCTGTAGGTTTGAGGCCCTCAGGGAGAACTTAGAGGGCAACGGGTTTAAACACACACACACAAGCCTTGACTACTGTAACACACAAATAACAACATTGTAAAATGAGACCACTTATTATGAACAAAGCTTGTGATTTCTAAGAGAATGAACTTTTGTCTATTATGAAGAAAATAGTTACTATAGTTACTCTTTTTCCCCCCACTTGAAGCCAACATCTATGAGTATTTAGTGGTGTTGTTGATGGATTCAGGTCCTAATCTCGACATTTAAGGGCAAAGTATTCAAATTCTACATATTCCTATATGAATGTGCATAGGTACTGCCCTCTATTGGTGGGAACCCGGCTATTACAATCGACTTATGCTATTGGGCGTATCTGGAGCCAGGTAGAAGGGACAAGTGTTGTGTATTAGCTTTGGCTATCGACACTATGATGCACACATCAGATGACTGTTCTAGATATATTTTTGAATCTGTCTCTACTCCAATAAAACTTAAATAATAGGTGACATGTATGGAGCCAGCGTTCGTCACCAATGAACAACTTTATGCTTCAACGGAGAAAAGGCCTGATATTAGGGGGATGGTTTAAATCTGTGATTAGTGACAGCACATAATTCGATTTGACTGCCTATTATAGGGAATATGGTATAATACATTACAATAATAAGACCAAAGTTTGAATGCAATTAAAACAAAAATATTGTTTTTCTGGTGAGGAGTTCCTATCAGCATTGTCATTTTATTGTTCATGATAGTATTGATGAGCATGGCGGTAGTCATGTAGTGATGGAAGGCAGCAAATAAGTTACTGCCATTTTTTTAAAGACAGTTACTGAAGTCAAAACAAATTTAACAAATCCATTAATAAGAAAAGGCTTGAAGCACTGTATGCTACCATTGAACAGGACAGTCATTGATCCGAAACACCAGAAACCAGCTCAGTCAGTGCAGTTTCAGTTCAAGCTGCTCCCATTATTGGTAGCAAAAGTAAGAGCAGCCACCGTTAGATCAGCAGATAAAAAAAAAAAAAAAAAAAAATACATAAATAGTTATCAGCCAATGGACTAAAAAAATACCAGAGGTGCTTTTCAGGATATTGTGATAGGAATGTAGAAACAAGTGATTCAACATGTGTAGGTCTCTGACCTTGTGCGTGGCTTTTGTTGAGGCTAAAGCCAAAATGTGCTTAGGCTTCCAGGGAGATGTTTTAATTCTTCCTAGAAGTTACCACAGTATAATCTCTCAGGATCCTAAAACAGCAATAGGATTTATGAAACGGCCACTGCATAAACACATCTGTGGCGATAGATTGTTGTTAGTTTAGTAAAGTTGAGTAAAGACCACAATTTTGAAAACATCAAATCAGTAAAATTTTATTTCCCAAATTTGTCATCATACAATTGCCAGTTATGGGAAAGGGTAAGCAATTATGTGAACGTATGAAAAAAGAAAAAACATTTTACAACACTGTCATATCTAAATCAGCATATTTAAAAAAACAAAAACATGCACAATACAAGATGTGGCATAAACATCGGTAAACTAAAAAAAATAGAAACAGGAGTTGAAACTGCACAGGATGTTTGAAGGCAGCTCTATAACCATTGACATATGGAATCATAAATTAAAAATTCTTGTTTTAAAACTCAAATTCCACAAGAGGAACTGTCAAGATGTTCTTTAGTAGGGTCGCTCTCTGCGCTCCTGGCGATGGTCCCTTTAAAAAAATAAAAATAAATAAAAAAACAGCACAGGAAAGTAGTAAGTGGCAGATATTTGCTGTGTCTGGTTTTCACACCAATATTCTGGTCACAGGTTTGCATGAATTGAACTTCTTAATAGTTGAAATTATGGTCCACAGTCTTGGAACTACTATCCTACCTCATATCCATCTTGCCACCTGGTGGGCCCATTCCTCTTCCACCTCTGCCACCCATACGGTCCATGGGTGGTCCTCCACGCCCGGCCCCACGGAAACCTCCCCTATCCATTCCACCTCGTCCTCTGAATCCACCACGGTCCCCTCCCCAACCTCCACGGAAACCTCCAGGGCCACCTGGGCCTCCAGCTCCCGCTGGCCCACCACGGTCCATACCTCTCCCTCCACGCATTCCCATTCCACCCCTGCCTCTGTCACCTCCAGGGGGGAAAGGAGGGCCACCACCTAACCCTTCTGGTTTGGGGGCTTTGCACTGGTTACACTCCATCCTCCAGGCAAAGTTCTGGTTGCCACAACCCCTGTGGACACAGACCATTAAATCAATTAAAAATGTATCTTTGATACAAAAAAGGCAAATAAGACAATATTGTTCTATAAAGTAATGCATACGGGTTAGGACACTCCCAGTCCCCAGCTCTCTGCTGCATGTTGCCTCCTGTGGGTCCACCTCTGCCCATACCACGAGGACCACCACGTGGGACGAACCCACCACGGTCTCCTCCACGACCCATCATGCCTGATTAAAAAAAATAATTCATCATTATGCAATCATGACAATATTCTTATTATTTTCATCATTTCTGTAAGTTTGTCACATGAAGCAACTTTTGCAGCGAAAAGAAATGGGCAATTTATGAAGATCAAAGTCAGATCACAACAGGGAATAGTGTGAATACGCCCTAAAATATTGTGACAAATACTGCCAACATTTACCTCCACGACCCATCATGCCATCCCGCATGGGCATTCCACCCCGCATTCCACCCATCATGGGCTTGCGGCGTGCCATAGACACTTTAAGCCTTCGGCCTTGGAACTCCTTTCCTAAAGTTTGAGATTAAAAAAAGTTAGTAGATGGAATTGTATTTTAGATTCATGTATTCATTCGTGGTTCTGTTCAGGTGTGATGTGCACAGTCAATAAAACATACCATCAAAATGCTCCACAGCTGCTTTGGCACAGACTGGCTCCTCATAGGACAGGGTAGCATCTCCCTTGGGCTTTCCGGAGTCCTTGTCTGTGTAGATGTTAATGGCAGGCTGCCCTAGTCTGCGGTTAATCTTCACAGAGACAGGACAATATATTTAGTGCCTACATTAGTTTTGCTTACACCAATACGTGGCGTGACAAGCCATAACAATTAATGTGAAGAGCTCTTACCCTGATTGGGCCAACATGTTTAAAGAATTCAGCCATTTCCTCCAGGTTTGCCTTCTCGGTCAATCCCGTGATGTAGATCGTGCTGTTCTCAGAGTCATCCTGCTCTTCGGGGCGTCCTTGAACAAATCCATAAAAAATGTTTACCACTTTGAGATTAAAATTTCAGTATAAGGGAGTAATACGGGGTCCAGTGTTGCTCTACTCACCCATTTCACGCTCTTCGCTGTTCGGTCCTGTGGTCCATCAGTCGAGGGGGGGGGAAACAGATTGAGAAAAGTCAGATTGCGCAACTGAAGTTCAGTGTACAACACCTGAGGAGCACTACACAAAATAACCCAGACACTCCCTTATAAACGCTGCCAGTCATATTGGGAAGTTGAAAATGGCCCCATATGGTACACCACAATTCCCACAAGTGATATATTGAATTGAAAATAGAACACCTCAGACCCTTTGGCAAATAATTGTGTGTCATTTGAAAAGCCTCTAAGACCAGTAAGAAATCCTCAAAAAAACCCAGGAATTCGACTCGTGAGATTTGTTAAAAAGCAGTAACACACATTTGAGTGGAATTTGTCATTAACCTGTCAAAAACTCATTTTCAAACCATAAGCAGCGACTGAATTATACCAAGTACCCCAGAGAAAATGGTCTCAGGAATTGGGGGGGAAAAAAATCCACTATTTTCAGATGTGTTCATGTAAATAAATTTTGTATACCACAATGTAAGACACACCAATACTCAAAGCATATTTGCTCAAAAAGTTTAAGGCTTTGAAAGGACTAACCAGTGTAATTCTCGTTAACTTACCACCAGGCTTACTGAAGCCACCTCTGTCTCCAGCGCTGCTATGGGGGAATAAATGGAGATATGAAGGCGACTTCCCTTTTACAGCCACTTCCATGGCTCGAGCAAAGTGGCTTGATTGAGGGAGTAATCAAAACATTCTAACTAGCCCAACAGCAACTCAAAAACTCCCCAAAAATGATTAATACACAATTGATTCGAGAGTATTAACTATGTCCCATTCCTTAGCTAGCTGAGTACAATTTCAGTGACAGTTTTCAGTAGTGGATACATTTGTGCAAAAAATGATTAAATCACTAACATGTTTTCATTGCCTTTGAAAATGTGAAAAAATCCTAACATTTGTACATATGTAGAATTATTTCAGATGCACTGATAGCACATTTGTTCCCAGAAACAAGTTAACACCCAATAACATTAAAAAAATAAAAAAGTTTACAGGTGACTCAGATATGTACAAGTGTAAAACAGACAATGCATCTGAAATTTTACAAGATGGTGATCACACTCACCAGCTAATAAAAAAACAAAAAAATACAAATATACAATAGTTCAATACAAAATAAAAACACCAAAAATATATTTTTTACAGTTATTACCAGTTACGTTAAATCAAAAACAAAGATGTTCAGGTCAATTAATATACCCATCATGCTTATAAAAAAAACACCATCCTCAGTTCTTGAAAAAAGGCAGACCCCGAATCTTTGTTTTAGCTCCCTCCTGCTGCTTAAGTTGGCGACTCTGCACCGAGTACAGATACTTTTTAGAGAAAAGATGGATTTAAATGGCTCTCACTGTTACCTGTACGGTATAAATGTGACAAAGCATGTTAAAAAGGTGCTCAAAAGAATGTGATCAAACATTTGTAATCCAAACCACAACATTTTCAAACATTTCAAAATAACATGATGTGCCCACTCCCCCCAAACATAGAACTTTACCTGTGCGAAGCTAAAATTACACTTAAAGACTTTACATTATAAATTAAGTTGGCATATACGTTATGTAGGTTTGAATTCTTCCATCAAATTTGTAAATGCATTCTTATTACTTTACTACTTTGTTAATGCAGAGTGTGCCGTATAAAAATGAACGCCTATAATCTGTTTGTGTGCATGTGTATTAGTTGCACCAAAACCAGAAGAAGTCATGCAGAACTCTTATTTTTAAAAAAGGGGATAAGACTGGTGTACCAAACCACGTATATACAAAGTTCTTATGCCATTCCTGATCCAAACCTGATCGTTCATGATTTGGGGGAAAAAAGACTCTTTCCCAAAACCAAATCCTTCAAATGAAAACCTGTCATGCCAAAGGTTTTTGTGGCGCGCATCTGCAGTATTTAAAAAAACGAATATTCAGGAATTCAGGAATAAAAAGGTTTTTCAGCTTTTAGTTTTGCAGCAGCAGTGTTAAACCAATCTCAACCAAAGAAAATGTACAGTTCAACCCCTGTTCACCTCAACATTCCTTACCTTACCAGGTAAAACATTTAATTATTTCACTTAAGCAGATTTGGGGTTGGGTCAAACCATTTTAGGCTACAGAGAACAGTGTCTATTAAGGACTATGTTCAAATGTCCAATCTGCGTTAAGAGCAAATATGATTGGCATGTCAATGAGGGTACCAGAGGTTCTGTGTCAAGGACCAGCTCAATTGAGTTCTAATTCCACTATCAGGAGGGACACACACCTACAAAAAAAAAATACATAAATACACCTGGATGGAACTTGTTAAAAGGCTGAGATAAGACTGGATCACACTCCACCAAAACCCATCGACTGAATGCATCTGCACTAAGAAAATCCCATGTCTGTATACACAGCTATAACAAGTTCTTTGTTTTCCTGTGTCCTGTGACTTTTTTCCTCCAACTTTTTCAGAGGAGGTGTAATACCACAAACTCTACCAGTGCACGTCTGGCAAATTATTTAAACGTGAAAAGCGGGATTTGCATCAAATTTGCTCCCAATGTTTGACCTTAATGCAAGCTTCAATTTTTCACTGATACCATTTTCTGTCTTGGATGGATATTATGACGACAACAAAAACATTTTTAGAACTATAGAGATGGTATCAAGTGAGAAATTCTACGAGAACATTTATTCAAACTTAAAAAAAAATTAACTGTTTTGTTTAATCATTAGTTGCAGCTGGTGCAATTCATCAATGATGTCTTCACTATTAGGCTTATTTGAGTCTGCTCTGTGTGGTGCAGGCTCATTTTTGTATTACTTTGTTAGCCCAGTCAATTGAGGACAAACAGGTATTGCCAGTGACCGCCTTGCAGAAACCCAACCATAAACTGATAACTGAATGTATCTGCAAGTTAAAAAGAGGGGAAACCTTATCAAGAGGAAATATATTGACCCAAAAATATTGCATTTGAAATATAACAGAATGTATCGCATGTTTTCATTTATAAAAGGGTATATTGGTTATTTTAGTTGAGGGCCTCAACATCACATTAATTGGGAGAAAGAAATCTGCATGATTTATGCAACTGCCGTGTGCAGTCTTCTTGTAGCATCTGTGAGTGTCACTCTACAAGGAATTATGCACCATAGTGGGAAACTGGTTTCAAGGGTGCTATTGAAAACGAGTCTTTGAACCTACCTTAAGGAAACCCCTTAAAATTTGGTACCGTGTAGATAAGATATTTTTGCAAAACGATTTTAACACATTCCCTGACCAGTCATGAAATGTGCAACATCTCAGTTATCTTAAAGCATTTTGATATAGCTGATATTCTAGGATTTAAGTTGCCCACAACCTAAATGTTTCTGCACAGGTTTCCAATCAAAATCAACTCAGATAAAAAAAAAAAGGGAACAAACCTTTTTCTTACCTTGGGCAAAATTAGAGGCAGGGCTGAGAGAAATTGGATGAGAACAGCCAGAATGCTGCCCAAGTTGACATGGACTACACCCTCCATCACAGGCCTCAGGGAAATTCATGATTTATCAGCACTGATTTATAAACTAAATCATGACTCTTATATTTGTAAATAAAGTTGCATAAATAGCTGGGATGTTACTTTAGACTACTCCAACTGTTTCTGATGGGCCTCGTCTCAGCCCTGCCCCAAGCGGCCACAGGACCTGTAGAGTTAAAATACATGTGAGGATAAGAGCTAAGGAAAGACACTTACCCCATACCACGACCCATGCCTCCTCGACCACGATGCATCATTCCACCTCGATCAAAACCATCCCTGCCAGGGCCCCTGCTTTCCGCTGACCCTGGGTACCTTGAAGACTCAGAGCCAGAGTAACCAGAACCTCCACCCTGGCCCTCCTGTCTATAATTACCTACAAACAGGAGAAGAAATACATTCAAGTATGTTTACAGCGACATTAACCTGAACTGTATCATTGAAGATTAGAAAGCAGTAGGTGGGGTTTAGGAAGCTTACTGTAATGGTTGGACTGGTTGTAACTAGGAGGTCCACCTTGCTGGCTGTACTGGCTGGCTGGAGGCTGACCATAGGAACCAGATGCCTGAGGAGGGTAAGCAGGAGGAGCCTGTTGCTGCTGCTGGGTCTGCTGCTGGTACCCCTGTTGCTGACCATAGCTTGCCTGCTGGGCCTGGTAGCCAGACTGTTGCTGGCCATATGCTGCTGGCTGGGAGTAGCTACTTTGGTTGTAACTGGCTGGCTGGCTACTAGCATTGTAACTGATGGAGAAAAGCAAAGATATAGCATTGAATGGAATGATGAGCATGTCCTTGTGGAACTTCACTTGTTATTTGGTTTCTAGCAGAGTAGCACATACCTCTGTGGTGCAGTGGGAGCAGCCTGCTGGCCATAACCAGGGTAAGCAGACTGGGCAGTATACCCTGGTTGAGAGCCATAAGACTGGGATGCAGCTGGAGCAGCAGCAGCTGGAGTATTGTCATAACCACTGGCTCCATAACCCTGGGTTGACTGGGAGTAGGTGTGAGTGGTAGATTGGGCAGCAGGGTAGCCAGCTGTTGAAAAAAAAAAAAAAAATCTTTAAAATGCTTGTGTGTGTGACAATCATGAAAATAAAATTTCAATTCCACTTAAGGGTAGTCTTTGTAAAAAAAAAAAATAAAGAAAATAAAGAAAAGTCACTCTAGGCGGCAGATAACCTTGATGGTGAATACCAATCTATTGAATTTAATGTAATCCCCAATGAAAAGGTTTGAAGGCATTACCGACATACACCAATGTACAATTGCCGTACCAATCGTTTGTGACCGTTTGAAATCTGATCAGATCAACCCTACCCACTGCATGTAGTTTCCAGAAGAACCATATAAACTTAGTCAAACGCTCCTATTTTAATTACTGACCCGATGCCGGCTGGGCATATGAAGACCCATACTGTTGCTGCTGCTGAGTGTAGCCTCCAGCGGCGGCAGGAGTTGTCTGGGTGTAGGTGCCATCAGCAGCAGCCGGTTGGGCATATGATCCATAACTCTGTTGACCATAGCTTTGCTGAAAAAGAAAAATGCATGTTTTAGCTACTATGGATGAAAACCATCACCAGCACATTGAGGCAGAGTCTTTAATATTTAATGTCTACCTCACTTTAGTTTATCCTCTTGTTAAAAACAGCACTGTGTGTTGTGGTATAATGTGTGCATTTATATCAAAAGTTGTTTTTGTTAAATGTAAATTATCACAATAAATCACTAACACGATAAAAAGGAAGAAAAGGGTACATCACAACAGTAAGGGTAACTTTAGCTACAGTTCAAAAGTAGTTTGACCGTGTTTAACCTCACCTGTGCAGACTGCCCATAAGTTTGTGAGGGCTGGGCAGCATAAGAAGCATACCTGTAAAAACACAAAGACGTTTTAGCATCAGAACGTGTAACGATATTGTTTTCTTTTAACCTTCTACCGACAGTGAAGCTAAGGAGTGGCCGTAGATACTGTTCTCACAAATATATAAAAACATTTACATTTAGTCACTTTAGTACATTATTACTCTTACCCCTGTTGAGCAGTGGTCTGGTTGTAGGAGCTGTAATCTGCTGAAGAAGAGATGAGTGTCGGTTAGCTAACATCAACGAGTGGGCCTTCGAACCAACGTTATTTGCGCGCGAGCAGCAATGCTAATGCTAACAGCACGCCACACCGACCCGTCGTTAGGTCGCCATTCAACTACGCCGATGTAGGTTAAGCCATTAATTCAAAAGGACGACGCTTCAAAACTCACTGAAGCTTGTAAAAAATACCAGCACGAGCATTTAAAACATTTGTTGGTAAAACTGGCGTCCATTATCAACCTCTGTTTGAGGCAATGGGAAATTCATCCGGTCGAAAATACAGCAGCGACTCGATGAGCAAACATTACGAACGTTAGGCCTTGTGCCAAACGGTATTTGAAATAATATAAACCGAAAGTCTGGGTTGTGCCGGTACAATATCCTTCTAAATAAACCCAATCACTTCACTGCTTAAGTTAAATAACACAAATGCATCACAATATGTGGAAATACGCTATAATTCTCCACTCACCCGGAGCCGACGCCATTTTAGTGTGCCTGTAGAAGACGACTGGACAACGCTGGCTGCTGGAGAGAGGTACTTCTCTTCGCAGGAAACACGGAAAATATCGCGAGATAGACAAGCCCTTGCGTGAACAGCGTCAGAGCCCCCGAATAATCACGTGCATTGCTCCCTGTATGTTTTAATGGCATTGAAACATTTTGATTCAAAAGCAGACAACCATCTTACGATACTATGCTACTATCGTCATCTATGCAAAGTATAAATGTTGGTACTGAAGGTCAAGCTTATAAATAATGTTTTGTAAAATATTCAGCCAGAGGTTCCCTACATCTTCAATCCCTTACAAAAGAATCTTGTTTGAAATATCTATTATTTGTAAGCAGTTCCACCAAAGAGATGCATTTTCCCATTAAACTCCTCAGGTGGTTTCATTGAAATAACTGGTTGAGATCTAAAGAAATGAAATTATATATATTTTTAACAAACATTATGTTTGTTTTTAAAAAAAGAATTAATTTTTATATTTTCAAAAACGAATAGAAATATTTGTAGCCAGACTTTGTGTTACATATTTATTTCCTCATCAGTCATCTTAAAACAAGAGTTTGTATCCAAAGCCTTACATTTTATCTCATTATATAAGATATATCTTCTTCTCGTTTTATCTGAATATGACTTCCACTCATGGAAAAGGGGGAAAGTACTAAGAGCCTATCGAGCCATTTTCAAATAACTTGTTTTGTCCGACCAACAGTCCTACACCCAAAGTTATCCAATTTACACATAAAACCTGCAAATGTTCACATTTGAGAAGCTGGATCCAGAGAATTTGTGACATTTTCTATAATTTACTTAAACGCCGAATCGACTATCAGACCTTTTGACAAAGTATTTTCTGTCCTTTGAAATGTCCGTGCTTCAACACTTGTCATATGATTCAGAAGACAAATGCTTATTGTGGATGGGTGTTTTTTTTATGCTATTAGTAGTGCATCCAATAGGTGGCGACAATGCGCCCGACTCTAGTTGGCCAAGTAACTGCCGGTAAACACGAAGAAGAGAATTCGTGACGGAGTACGGAAGTGACTATCCGCTTAGCCTTCTAAATTAAATTTGCTTATTTAAAGACATGTATTATTCACGTGTGGGGGGACTAGTTATTTAATATATCAGTTCCCCTCACAGGCTTGTTGGAAGAGGTCCGTCAATGGCAGAGCGTGTTTGACAAGTTAAATATGCAGCCAGCATTCACAGTTGTAGATGCTTGTTTACGAGAATGATGCCACGAAAGTGAGCTCAGAAGCGTACAGCTAATCCTAAATAATGCTTTGGTTTCGGTCGGACCGCCCTGGATTCCCTCTCGGGACATCGTTACTGACGACGCTCACGCTGCTGCTGTACGCCGCGGGCATCCAGGCGAGCCTCCGCGTCGGTCCCGCTGGAGACTTCCCAACGGTCACAGGTAAACTGCGGCTTTATCGCGGGCTGTCGTGCTGCACTGCTCTAACCGAAGCATCTAATGTCTCCAAACTCATTTTCTCCCCCCTCATCAGACGTGTTCCTGTATGCTTTCAGCCACGATGAGTTGCAGTCGCTGCTGGTCAGTGTTGCGTTGCTGCTGTCGGCCGGACCGTGTCAGGAGCGTCGCTGGGGAACCGTCGCCTTTCTCGCCCTCTCCGTCCTGACTATGGCCGCGCTGCCTCTTCTGTACGCCCTGCTCCTCTTTGTCGGCGGGGCTGATGCGAGTCGGATCTGCGGCCACTCTGCCGTCCAGCTGGCCCTGCTCGCAGCGCAGTGTCGCCAGGTGACACGGAGGAGGCTGCTCAGGTGTCTGCCGGTCTGGTTTCTGCCCTGGCTCCTCCTGCTGGTCGGCCTGCTGCTGCTGCCCGGGACGCCTGCCCTACTGCACTTCTGCGCAATACTAATCGGGCACAACTGTATCCTTTCCTGTTAATACTAAATATATTCTACCAACAAACAACATATAGCATATCCCTTTCCTTTTCCTGTTTTGGGATAACTTGACCTTCTTCATTATTATGACTCATTACTTTTAGATGACCCATAGCATAGACGTCTGCCCTCCCCATCAAATGAAGCATATTTCACACACTTTTTTCAAAATTGAATAACCCTTAATGTACCTCTCAGATAATCAGCCCTTCATTGGGATGTTACAGGAGCTGGAGGAGGCCAGGGTCTTGGACTTCATTCCTGATTGGGTGTATATTCGCACTTCAGCCAGGCTGAGGTTGCCCACCTACACTACCTCTCAGAGGTGCAGTTCATCTTGTTTACACATAAAGTCTCCACTTTATGTGGTGGGGAAGTTTCACACTTTCTTCATTTTAACTTAATCTGTTGTTCCAGATCACCTTCTCAAATGGCGCCTGTAGGTCAGGCAGCTGCTCCAACCAGGAGTGATCCATTGAACCACCACCCATGGGTGGATCCAGTGCCTGCCTGGGTAATGAGAGAGTCTGCTGCACTGTCTGAGGCGGAGGTATTGGAGGACCAGATGCTGAGGGCAGGAATACTGGCCTCATTACAAGATGCTCCTGACGACCCCGATGCAAAAGTGGAGGTGCCCAAATCATCAGTTTCCTCTCTGCGGTGAGTAATATAATATCATCATGTATAAAGTATGCTGCATGTTTTGTGAATTGGTTGATTTCTGTCCAACTTCTCTACTAATAGTTGTATTTGTATGTCTCCTCTCAGACTCCAGCAGCTGGAGAAGATGGGCTTCCCCACAGAGAAAGCTGTAGTTGCATTAGCAGCCTCAAAACAGCTAGATGGCGCCATTTCTCTGCTCATTGATGACAGCGTTGGCGAGCAGGCCGTGGTGGTATCAAAAGGGAAGGGCCCTCTGGCACAGAGCAGCTAGACGACCTCACACTCCTATGTTTGCTCTCGTGCAGTAAACTGGACTTCCATTATGCTTGGGTTTTGCTGAGCTTCAACATGAGTTTTTTTCCCCGTGGGCTACTTGTAGAACTAATTTAATGATCGGATTTCATAGGGGGAAGGAAAGATTGAGTTGTTCTTTTTCCACAACTGTGGATCTAATCAAGTGCAGATGCAAAACCTGATTGCTTTGGAGACTATTTCTGTGTCCGCACATAACATGCACAAGGGCGAGCGTTGCTGAATGAACACTGTTGTAACACAAATAACGAGGTGACGTGTTAAAAAAAAAATGAACATTATTTTATTACACCAATCATCTAGACAGGATTATCTTAACACAATAACACATTTGCAAGAAAAAAAAAAATGTTGAATGAAATATGAAATGGTTACACAACAGCATACAAAATTAGATACAATTGATCATTTTAAATAGTTTCACAATAAGTTTGATATAAGATGAAAAAACAATTATCAAGTCTTTTCAACAGGACAGTTTAAAAGCCGTCAACAGTGGTAAAAATATGTTCAAGTTCCTTTAACAGTTTTGCTATTTCCTGTGTGGGTGTGTGTTAAAGATCTTGAAATGGACACTCTGTTTGCAGTCCTTCGTTTCCACCTTTTGTTTCCAGAATACAACATCGTTTGACTGTTTCTGTCGATAAGCCAAATGCAACCGTGTGCTTTTTTTTGCACAGACTAAATGAAGATATACTATTGTATATCCAATTACTTTATCAGTGTATACTTAAAGGGGGGGAAACACACACACCAGAAAACTACAAATCACTGTTAGCAACACATATCTTAGAGTAGAGATGACTTCATCTTTTTAGTGCACTACATAACATTGAGTTAAACAATATGATAGAAGTATAACAAAATGAATACTAGAAGAAGAGGTTTGTTTGTGTACTTGTGTCCTGCAAACTGTTCATGCTCAATATACTTAAATAGTGGAATCTCTTCAGATCGAAGTTGTGAAAGCAAAACAAACGAATCCAGTTCATTTACTCACAACCGATTCCTCCTTTCATTACTCTACATTACCCCTTATAGTCCAGAACTGTTTGTAACTCAAGCACCACAGAAGATTCAGAATTTCCTTCTTAATATTTTTTTTCTTTCAAACATTAAACATCATTTTTTTCCTCCAAGGCTCAACTTCTGGAGCTAATTAAATGAAACACAGAAAGCTGCTGGGTGTGTTATGTAAAGTTAAGTGTTTGGTTATGGTGGTGGGTGGAGGTCAAACTAGTTCTCAGGTTCCCGATGGAGGAGGGCATTGTGGAGTATCAGTGGAGCTTCCCTGAGGTGACCCCCCATCCTAAATCTGATGGTAAACGCCCAGAAAGGGGATCAGATAAGGTCTAAATCTGTTGAGTGCCGATGAGACCTATAGGAGGGGGAGTCAACCCAGCCTGTGATCCTCAGGGTGAGCGGTAGGGGAGCTACTTCCCTCGAACCTTGGTGTTGGAGGACAGAGGAGAAGCAAGTCGATATGGAAGCGCACCTGCTCGCTTATCTCTGTAGAAACTAGGGGAGGCTGTGCCAAACGGTCCATCCCCAGACCCTAGATCAGGCTCTGTTGAAGAAAGACAGCAGTTGGAACGGGGCCTCCCTGTCTATCAGTGTGTGGTGGACACGTGCACGCTGTAGTCCTAATCCAAGTCTAGGTGTCATGAGTGAGTTGTCACTGTGACTGGACACCAGTGCTCCAGGTTGGGTATCAACGTTATTAATCAAATAGCTTTTTGTTCAAGGGATTTATCAAATTGCTCGTTTCAATATGAAGGCGGTGCATCTGCAGATCCTCATATTTGAGTAGCAAAAAAACAGCTATTTTTAAGGGCATTTTTGCTGGAAAAATTACTTCAACAACTTGATGATTTTCAAAATTGTGGCTGATTTATTTTGTCATTTGACTAATTGTTTGATTGACTATTTATTGCAGCACTACTGGCTAGACTAATATACTTTACATCCACCTACAAAGCATGATTAATATACAAAAGATTAAAGCCCCTGAAAACGTGGTTTCAAATCTTAGTTTTCTTAGAAACATTCATGACTAAATAACAACAATCAATGTTAGGTACTCTATGATTCTTAGGAGTTTAGCACTCAGCCACTCTGCTTCAGCAGGCCTGTGTACGTGTGGTTTGATCACATGACTGACAGTGGCGGTGACATCAACGATCAAAGAAGTAAACCGTCATCGGATATTGATTCAAATGCTGCTGAATCCTGATTGGTGCTTGGAAGCTTGCCACGTCAACCAATGAAAAGAGCAGGAAAAACTGCACAAACAGAAATATCTGGTGAAATGACTCGTGTGATTGAGTGAATAGGTTTTCAGGGCCTTTAAAGTAAAATCTGCGCTACAACCAAAAACAATTCATACACAAGAATACATCCGGCTTTTCAGTGACTAGATCAACATTCAGCAGGTACAAGTGTTAATTAGTATGCCACTAACACTCAATCAGTACTTTCTAGAGCTTGTCAAAAAAGGTGAGTGAGGGCCGGCAGAGCTGTGGGTGAGGATGTCTCAGCGTTACCTGGCCAGATGATCGCCTCCAGCAGCGTCACCCTGCGAGCCAGAAGCTCAAGATCTGCCTGCAAGTCGTGGAACATCTGCAAGCTAATGTCCTATCAGAGAGCAGTGACAGGAGGGGGACTGTGTGAGGGGGTGGAAACACCAGCCTGAGTCCTGGGGCTGCTCGCAACTGTTCCCACTCCCTGCCCCAGCAGTGATGCATGGTGGGAGGGTTTTTTTTTGTCCCCCCCCCTCCTTTGACCCCTGCCTAAAGCTGACCCCTGCCTCAGGCCTCCTACTCACCATGAATACCGATCATAGTCTCAAGGATTAAAACCCTCTCGGCTAAGATCTTCAGCGCCTCTCTGATCTGATGTATTCCGTCCCCCTGTGAAGATAGATACAGCCGTCAAGGTAAGGAGCGCAAGCCAAAGAACTGCTCGCCAAGATGCAAGTCACGTCTTCACACAATACAACTGAGCAGTTAGGAGGTTAAAACAGTCCACATATCTGCCCAGCTCTCTCCGACGTATCTGTTCCCTGGATTTTATCTGTATCGCCCTCATTCTCTGGCCATGCTGCTATATGACGTCGGTCTCTGCCATGCCTGCTGGGCAGCATCAGCATGCACGTTACAGAACCAGCCTCATGTCGATGACATAACACAGCTGGATGTCATTATCCCCGTGATTCAGACTCGATCATGCCATCTGCATTCTTTTTGTTGAGTAGCAGTTAAGCCAGGCGATTATTTTTCAGCACCACAGTTTTCATTCTTTACACTGTGGTCAACGAAAGTAACCTAACGTTACCCGACAAAATGAAGCCAGTATCGATTTACACTTAATAGATTTGACTTTTGTGAAAGGATAAGCAGTGGCTTCATGAGTCATACCTTACAAAAGGAACATAATGTGTTGAAGAAGAGAAGTAAAGCAGACAGAGACGGCTGGAAGCGTCAACATCACACAGGAGGCATGCAGAGAAAGAGCCGGAGCTTTTGGTGCGCAGATGAGTGAAATGCTCTCATTAGTAAGACAAACTTTATATGTTTGGAGAAAGAAGGCAAAGTTTCTGGATCATAAAAAATGATTACATTTTATTTTCATCACAGCCGTTTCATGCTGAAGTGGTGCCATTTCATTTAATTTTCTGCAGACATTCATGATGCCCTCAGGCCCTGACTTTCTGATTTCACAACTTTCCAATCAACCTCAACTGTACTTTCTTTGTTTAGTGCATATTAGCAGATGCTAAGCTAAGAAGGCAACCTTGGCAAACGTCTTTGTAAACATTAGCAAGTTAACGTTGTTATTTTGAATGCTGACATTACAGTGCAGCCTCATTTCATTTATTTATTTATTGAGTTGGGACAATGCACATTCATCAACATTGATGCCTTAAGCGTCAGTGTAAATGCGCCGGACTTAGCATAACTGCTAAATTTCAGCCGTAGTCCCAAGACTAGCATGGCTGTGAACTCTGTAAACAGATCATTAAAGAGGACCTCTTATTTTCTGATATATTGCTTTATAGTTTTTTGAACATGTTAAAAGTCTCCAGAGTTGCAAACCCTGTTAATCCAACCCAAAGGGAGTTACCCCCCACCACCCTCAATTGATATCTTATCTTCTTCTGTACAGTTGTGATGTCACTGAGTAACTAATTTGCATAATATCTTCCCAGCCGCTAGTTTGACACGCCCTCTAACGAAGCTAAATACAAGAATGCACCAGAAAAAGAAACCTCTTTAATAACCCCAAATCAAATTTAAAGCTACTTTGCCTTATTTCTGGTTTAATGATATTTTACTCGTTAGATGCATTTTTTTTTTTTTTTTACGTCCAAGACAGAAAGTTGAAGTGGCACTTAGAGGTGAAATCATGCAAGGTTGCATTGTGGAATAAAAGAGGATAGCTGTATCCACTCCACTCACATCAGAGCACACCACCTCTAAACCCAACAGGACCCACCACTGACACATATGGAGCGATTTGGCATATACATTTCTGTCGTGCTTTCTGTTAGAAACAGTTAATTAACAGGTCAATTAAAAATCATCCAAAAATTTGCTTCTAGAGGGATTTTTTGTCTATATTCTACATGATTTCACTCAGTCAGAGCCGGTGCGTGGTATCATTACAAGATTGACATAGTTTTTCTTGCATTTTGCATCTCTATGTATATGCCAAAGTCGGATGCTGAAAAGGTGACTGTGAAAGGTAGCCATGGGGACAGCAGCTTGCAGAGGGAGTCAGACAGCTTTAGGGTCAAGAGGACAGTGTCGTGACAGGGGACAGCAGTCCAGAGCGAACCCCGAGGACCAACAAAAACAAAAACACATTAACACCAAAACAGTTCACACATAAAACCAGAAAGATCCACTACACAAAAAAACAGAAACAACAATGTAAAACAGACACTTCGTGACTATCGACAGGGAGGAAAGTACAGACTCGGGAGAAAAAGAGATGAACACCACTCAGTGGAAAATCACAGCCATAAACACGGTGATTGTAAAACAATCGTAACCACAACCTGAGACGTGGGTCATGGTTCGACTTTGTTTAGGTTACGGAATAGATTCGCTGCATTGCAAAGTGAACACGCGAGGACATAAATCAAAAAATAAAAAAAGATCTTACATTTAGAGTGCTCTTGTAAAATGAGAAAGAGGTAAAAGAAAAATTAGGGTTAGACAGACACAGAAAATGTCTAATTCTCAACAAATCTTTAAACTATTTTTTATTTTCTTATAAGTTAATGCAAAACCCCTCCTGTCCGTGTCACCATGTGAACTACCACCAACTACTTTCTTACCGGCAAGCCCTTCTCTCCTGGCTCTCCCTTGGGACCCGATACTCCCTATGAAGACATATCAACAGAACATTTGCCTTTAAAACATTGATGAAAGCGGTTTACATCGACAGAAAGAGCTGCTTTTCTCTGAGACCGTGTTGACGCCGGTCAGTGTGATTTGTGGCACTGCTGGTTAGCGTAGTTTACAGCAATATAACCAGCTATGACATGTGTTGATTTTCCCAACATAAGCTCGTTTATTGTACTCGTCAAGGCAGCAGGGTAGCATATCTTACCGGCTCGCCTCTGAAGCCCCTCTCTCCTTGGTAACCTAAAGGACCCTGAAAAAAAGCCAAAGGCACGTTGTTTAAGGATGTAGCGTAAATGAAGAAAGCCTACTGCTCATCATCAAGCTGTGACTTCACTCACTCTCTCCCCACGTTCTCCCTTCGGCCCCGCGGGGCCCTGCGTTCCAGGGGCTCCAGATTTCCCCTGTATTGAGTCAGGAATTAAAAGTGACAATGATGAATTTGTAATGCAACAAATCTGATAGTGCTCAACTTAGTAAGTATGCCGTGTGTGAGCTTACATTCTGTCCTGAGGGTCCAGGAGGTCCTGATGGGCCTCTGGGACCTGGTGGACCTGCGTAATAGAAAGACTCATATTAGGACCCTCTGGGTGGAGGTGGTGCTGGGTTTTAATTGTGTGAAGGGCACTGAGCTCAACACATGTTCAGCACCTGCAGGTGATTATGATTTTATTAAGCTTAGAGTAACTTTAAGAGTGTGGACTTAACAGTTTGAGTTTGGTCACCTGGTTAAGAATAAGCGTCAAAAAAGACCAAAAATGAACCAACATGCATGTGACATTTTTTTGTGTGTGAGATAGAGATGAGATTGCATGTGAAATATTTGGACACTGTGTGTATTACAGCGATAAAGACTATATAGATAGTGATAAAAACTCACCGACAGGCCCAGCGGGACCCTGAGGTCCTGGAACAGGCAAACCTTGTGAGTCATGGAAAGTGTTGCTGTAGAAAAGGTCTTTTCCACGACCTACATTTAAAACAAAATTAAATGGTGTTGACGATCTTCTAAAACAAATCCAAAGTGCCATGACATGAAAATGTAGTGTTATATGGATAATTGTGAATACAGGTTTGTATTGTGTGTATGCGCTGAATCATGTGAGCAAGCTCCACCAATCAAATTGTTCTATTTGGGTTATATTAATAGTGATCTATAATGGTTGAATTGTGTTGCTGTATGACGCCCCGTTCAGACACAACTGTCTTGCTGCCTGAGAGCAAGAAGTCCCCCTTTATTACATTAGAGTAACCACTAGAGGGCAGTATTTTCCAACAAATACTCATACTTAACCTAATGACTTCAACAGGTTAGTAAACTACACTTAAATGTAGTTTAAGCATTTAATGAATGTGAAACACAGATCTACCACAGTAGTAGATCTGTGTTTCACATTCAGTTAAAAAAATAAAATAATAACTTTCCATACCCACTGTGTAACAACACTGACTGGACGTCTAGAAATAAACATGTCTGCAAGAGGAAGAGGGTGGTGAACTTGTGAGCGATAGAGGAAGTATGCTGTCATTGGGTCGTTTGGTACGGACAGGAAACATAGATCCAATCACAGCATGAGACAGGAGACGCAGAGAAGAAGAGGAGGAGGAGGAGGAGAGCTGACAGCCAGAAACATCCTCCAGCTGCCAGAACGTTGCACACCACGAACAGATCTCGACCGGAGCTGACATTCATGACAGAGCCAGTCTCTCTGTCCGTTTCTAACTCCCTTCATTTCCTGTAAAGAACGCATCTGTGGCTCAACGAGACGTGAAAACATGTAAACAATGTTTAAACAACAATGCCCCTCCTCCCGACTTAACATTGCGGGTGCTGGTTTAGGAACAGTCTCCTGTTCAACAGAAGGGAATTCCAACCCCCTGATGCAGACGTAAAAAGCCAAATAAGCCAGTGTTTTCCGAAGGAAGCTCGGCACGTCCCCTGCTGTTACTTTGATGTGAAAGAAAATGGCTCGCAGTCTCGGAAATCATCATGCCAACCCCAATGTACCAACAGCTTTCTCCACACGGGAACCCGGAGCTCACAAATGTGTGCGCGGCATTCTTGGTTTCACCACTGAATCCACATGTAAAAACCCTCGATGATGTGTTGACCTTGAGAGAGCCAGGAGAAGGGCCCCCATCTGTCTCTCACCCTTCCCCTCAGCTGTCTGAGGGGTCCACATCTGGAAGTTGTTGAGTGACATCAGTGATGGACAGGTTCTCATCCCTGCATGTGAAGTCGGAGTCGATCTCAGACGGTCTCTGCCTCCATTTAATACTCTTTGATTCTGTCCTACTTGGCCGGTGGACAATAAGGAGCGAGTGGCGGTTAAAGGATTACCACCACCCTGTCTGTTTCTCATTCCCTTTGTTTCCTTTGTTTATCCCGAGTCCTAAAACTTATGAAAAGCTCTTACGCAGCGGGGGAGAACATGTCCATGAACTGAGAACAAAGGGTTGATTTAATTTGTGTACATGTGCTCACGCTGGGTTCATGGCAAAAATGATTTTTTTTTTGCATTTAAATTAAATATACAGCAGTTAAAGGGAGAGTGAGCTAATTTTACATATCAAAGCCTGTTTACAGGTCTTGCTTGAGTGCAACTACAAATATGAAACAAGTTGCATAAAGTTGTTTGTGATGTCACTTGACAATCTAGTCTGAACACGAATAAAACATCTATTTAAAATAAAAATCAGGGAGTGTGTCATTAAATATAAGTGAGTGTAACAGAGCTCTGTAGATACGAGCATAATGCATCCAAATCTCGTTTGGTGGTCGAGACACATTGTGGGTAATGTAAGCACCAGGTTTTAAAAAGGGAGTTTCTAGTTTTGCGGTCCAACAAAGACAAAGCTTAATCGGTGGAGTCGTTTTTAAAGAGTGTTTGCTGTTGAATTGATGTCATGGTGACTGTACGAAGTCCAGGGTCTTACTTTGGTCTGGTTCTGGGATGTGGGCACTGGCTGGAGCTGGAGGCCCTGGAGGGCCAGGTGGGCCTGGTAGACCCCTCTCTCCTGGGAGTCCTGATGGACCACGGGGCCCTGAGAGGAGGAATTACAGAAACACGGCGGTGGTGACAGACATATTGTGCGTCAGAGGTATGTCATAGCAAAATATGATCTTTAAATTGCCTCTGGAGAGGCACGGCACAACAGCTGACTGGTTATGATAAATGAGTCCGGGGGATGCAATAATAGGAGGATAAACTATGACAAAGACCAGAGAGGAAATAGATTAGATAAAGTGCTGAGTGATACAACATCATAGTGTCTGGCAGGAATGTGTGTGTGCTATACAGCATGTATGTGGAGTAAAATCAGCCGCTGGACAGAGGAGAGAGGTGAATGAACTGGCCAATTTAGTTTCTCTGCAACTAACAGGAGGAGGGTCTTTAATGGTCCGGTGCTGGGAACTGATTTAGAGACATGGGAAAACTCAAATAAACAGCCTCAAACTCTGCAAAGTGTGACTGGCATCAGCTCATAGAGAATTAAACGCTGCCTACAGTCACACTGCTAGCTTTTGGACATGTATGAGTAACAGCCTGTAGCTGCTCCATATGGGCCAGTCAGTTTAAGTGTCCCTCCTCCTCCTCCCTCAGCCATTTTTTTGGAGGTGGAAAAAAAACAACCACATCTGACCTCACTGTTTGGACTCTCCTGAAGTAACGCTACCCCCTAAACACCACCTCCTGCCCTCCGACAGACCCAGACTCATCACCTCTCTGTTTATGTACCGATGCAGCTGACAATGTCAGCTCGCTAATTACTGCTTTGCAAAGTAATGTTATTACAGCTCTGATTTGACACCTCTGGACCGTTTTCACTTAGTGTTTTGGCTGCACCGGGGGGAGACTGTAAGCTCTGCGCTGCAACGCTTCAAATGGCCAAACAAAGTGGTCCTTTAGAGTCTATGTGACATATTGGGGGAAACAATTCTAATTTCTCCCTGCAGAATAATTGTTCCCTAGAGCAGCCGGGGGATGCTGTGTCAAAATACGAGACAAAGTTTGTAAAACAACTGTCCCGTAACTTCTCGGTATTCACTCCACTGAACAACACAAGTTCACGTTTCTCTCATCTCTCCAATAACCTCCAGCTGAAAGAATCCTTGTCGACTTTTTCCATGACACTGGACGCATTCCAGCGCTGTGTTTATCTTTCTCTTTAAAATGATAAAAAAAACCAGCACAATAAGGAAAACACAGCTTCGGATGCAACTTAAGACAGAGCTCTGGTTTTGGGGCACTTATGAAGTAATGGAGATAAAAAAAACAATAACACCACAGGCATATGGAAATCATAAGGACCTGGGATTTGTGTATATATAGCTCATGTTCATCTCAGATTGAAGTCACATGGCGCTTCGCGGAAAGTGGGTTTTGTAGTTTAGCTTTTGCTCTAAATCTGGTCTTTACCCAGCAGCAGGCACGGAGAAGGGGTCATGTGTTAGCCTGAGAGGCACTCCATTCACGATCCAGAGCAGAGGAATAACAGCCGATAGCGAGAGCAGATGTTGTGACAAACTTATACCACAATTTACTTAGTCATCATTCAAGTCACAGCTGCCCGTGGATTTACTCCCCCCCCAACAGGTCATTTATTATTTGTACATAACCAGAATACATGGAGCAGATTTATGATTCTGGTTTGGGGAGCAGTAGCACATGTTGGGGAGTTTACATGCAGTAAATGAAAACAAATGCTTTTGCTGTCGACTGAAATAACACTTTTAGAAAACACATTTTCAGCAAGTTTTACGCCGTCCGCTGGAGTGTGGGTCTATATGTCGACCCGCCGGTTTAAGAGAAAGACATCAGTCTTTTGTTGGACATCCTCTGGTGTTTCCACAGCTCTTTGGTCAACACTGAGCCGTTAAAATGTCTTGTTCTACAGACAAAAGGTTAAACGGACAACTGCCCTGCAACACCCTCCGTCTCTCAATGACAAACCTTTACAACACGCTTATTGAGGCAAGCTTCATTTGTTCCTCTCAGCTCACAACGGCTAACTGTGTGTATTCCTACTTCAGTCCTCTCTTACCTGCAGGTCCTGAGGATCCCTTAGATCCAGGGGTTCCAGATGGGCCCCTATTTCCGGTCTCCCCCCGAGGCCCGCTGGGACCTGGCAACCCTCGAGACCCCGGCCTCCCTAAGAGGAGGAAACAGTCATGAGTAATCACAAAGCCTTAACTGATTTATATCTTAAATGGTTTTACGTGGACTGAAAGCAAGTTACCTTCTCTGCCAGGAAGTCCATCTCTCCCCTTCGCACCCTGAGGACCTGCAATGAAAACAGAAGTGGCTTCATTGAGAGGTGTAGCTCTGTGAAGAGTTCAAACCACCTGGAACAGAGGTTCACTGAGGGACGAGCAAAAAGACATTATTGTGTTAATCATTGTTGAGGCTGATTTAAATGTAAGATTATGGCTGGTTGAAACGGCACAAGTGTTAAGTTAAATTAGAAAGAAGTCGGTGTAGTCTGCTCCTAATCTCTGCTTTAGGTTAAATTAGCTATTGTCTATTCTTCAATGGGAAGTGTTTGAATGAATGAATGAGGATGCAACCACTTTCACCAGGAACGGACCATTTTTTTCCTGCAAATGAAAACTTCTGCCATCAGAATAATCTGAAATATTCTATGAGCACATAACATTCCTTCACACTGGCTAAAAGCAGGTACAACTTGTGGCTGAACACATTTTAATATAACTTTTTAAACGTCTCGTGACCGTGCAGCAGCGCTCGTGAACTCGCCCAGTGCTGGGCTCGACTCCAGGAGAGGAGAGAGAGAGTGCTTACCGCACAGCCACAGAGCGCTGAACGAGAGCAGCGCACACAACTGGCCTTTAACTGTTGCTAAAGGAAATGAGTGTGTGTGTGTGTGTGTGTGTGTGTGTGTGTGGAGGAAATAGGATATGAGCAGATGTGAGCAGGTAGAGGGTAGATTGAAGAGTTGCTGCCCGCTGGGGAAAAGCTGCAAGGAGTGATTTCTGACTCAATTATCCAAAAAACAAGATTCCACTAAATAGAAATATGCAATATGTTTTAACTTAAAACATATCATGCTTGACAGCATGATAGACCTACCTGCAGGCCCCTGCTCACCAGGAGCTCCCTGAGCGGGCACATCCCCCATCAGCAATGAGGCCTCCGGTGCAGTTCCTCCTTTAACCTGAGGGAGGCGATGCGATACGGACACCGGGGCAGTGAGTAAATGGACCTGGTGCAGGGAGACATAAACAGGCGTAGGCAATTAACCAATATGTTTGTTTAATGGATCCTGTTTCTCAGTGATTCAGATAGTGTGGCTGAATGAGTCCAAACCTTCGCCTCCAATGAGTTCAGCCTGTCGTTCAAAGCTGTGACTCGACTGCAGTTGAGACAATCTAGGAAACCAAAAAAAGGTTTTCTTTACCTTCAGGAATCAGAAACTTAAAAACACAGTGTTCCTTTGCTTTTGTGTTTTCAGAGTAGGAAAAGGTTGTTACCAGAGATGGGCTCTCCTGTGCGTGCAGGCGGGCGGCGTAGCGTGGATGGTTTCCTGACTGCCTCCTGAGCTACAAGCTGGTTCCCACCATCTGTAAAAGAAGATAAAGAGACAGAAAAAGGTCACCACTTCAGATTTATTCACCTAGAAAACACATTCAATCTTTAGATGTGGAAGTTTCTACTTCCATTCGTAGTTACGCAGTTGCAAATGGTTCGCTCTGTCCGCCGAGGTAGAAAAGTGCTGTATAAGTGTAGTCCTTTTACCATCATAGGCAACATTGCAATTTTTTTTTAAAGCAAAAACACCCAACTTTCTCATGTTTCAGTAACTCAAATGTAAGGAATTACTGCTTTTCATTCTTGTATGTTTCAAAATTGAGTATATTCGGGTTTTGGATTGTTTGGCAGCCAAACAAAGCCTCACATACAGACAAACATGGATGAATGCAGAGAAGAAAAAAACAGCAGTCCAACTGATCCATCATCCAAATACTGATTCACCAGCTGCAGGTGTCAATTGTGTGTTCAATGTTGTGTCATCAATGATTTGTAAATGACTGTGCTGTAGGTTGTGTGAAGAAATGTCACTGAGGATGAACTCTGTGCTGTTTCTGTGCACATCCATCCTCCTGCTGAGCTTCTTACTATCAGGACATTAAAAAGCAGCAACAGACAAACAGTTTGCATGCTTCGCCAAGCTGCTTTCCTTTTGCTTTGTTTATTTATGCAGTTTAAAACCGCAAAGAGAGAAGGAGCGTAAAGACAAACAATGACTTCCTTGTGCGGAGAGAATGGGCAGTTTCAGTTCGCATTCTGCATTTTATGAAGTATGGGAGTTTGTCTCCCTGGGTTCTGGATGGTTTGAATGGGCAGACCTTTGGAAAAAGCTAGACTGAACCCTTTGTCTGGCTCGGCCTGGCTCTGGTCGGCCCAGGTGCTCCTGATACAAACAAGAGGCTGGGTTCAGCACCTCATTAGCCGCCAGGAAGCACGTCTTTGCCATTCAGTGGCCAGCGTCCATGGTCAACGCCAAGTGCTGTACTAAAAGAAGTCATGAAGTAGCACCTGCAGCACCGAGCTGGAGCAGGCCAGCAATATTCTTCTTCTTCAACAGCCTGGCTTATTGTAACGTCAGGTGTCGTGATCCATCTCCATCCAATGCAGAGCCAGGAAAGGCAAACGGAGAGCTTATTGCCACGAAGAAAAATAAAGGTTTGGGAACTTAAGACAGAAAAGCATAACAGGTTTAGTGTCGACCCACTGAGAGGGGGAGAGAGAGAGAGGGCAAAGGAGGAGCATGAAAAGTCTGCAGAAGAACACATGGTTGGAGGGAAAACGAGAGCGCTTCCATCATTTCCCCTCCTCAACCTCTGTGCTCATGATTTCACTGTTTTGGGTTCTGGGTATTTCTCAGAGGATTACAAGTGTAGATGGATTTAAACCATGTAAGACCTGAGACTGAAATGTTATGGCATGCGCTCTAGATTGTAGAAAACACATTTCGATAACAATGGCAGTGGAGAACACACACACACACACACTCTCATCTGCTCTTCACTCGTCTGCAGCGCACTTCAGTCCACATGGGGACGACTGCAGAGAAAGAGAGGTGTGTGTGTGTGTGTGTGTGTGTGTGTGTACGTTTTCTCCGGAGTTCGGCTCATGTGGCTGCATTCAATTACAAAGAGGATTCTGGATAGGAAATCTAGCTCTCACCCCTAACGGCACCTCTTCTCCCTCTAGAGTAAAGAACATTCAAGCGCCAAAATCCCCTCACCCACACTGCAGCTATTGTATGCAGCATTAACCCGGCTTTGGCGCAAGGACAACTGTCTCCCACACACACACCTCTTACACACACACACACACACACAGACTCTCCGTCTTGCAACAACAAATTTAAAATCCTGCAAGACCGCTCTTTTCTTCTGCATCTCCCATGAGAGTGTTTGTTAACTACACTGTGTGTGTGTGTGTGTGTGTGTGTGTGTGTGTGTGTAGGCTGCATTTAGAGAATGAAGATGAACTGGATGCCTCCAGCGCGACAACAATAACATCATCACAGTTAATGAATGCCCCCCTGATGGATGCGGTTCATTGTATCCACTCTTTGTTCTCGTGGGCTAATTGCCCCAGTGTGTGTGTGTGTGTGTGTGTTTGGGGAGGGGGGGGAGTGTCAAAGAAAATGTGTGAATGTATTTGACCTTTTGCCCCCATGCAGCACTGGTCCCTAATCAGCAACTGAGTCAGAGCTCTTCACTAGAGAATTACCCCCGCAGAGAGTTCAGTGGGCCAGAGGCTGTCCTGACATCAGCCCCGTCTCCCGTTCTGCTTTATTGTCTCTCACTCGCACTCTCTCTCAAACACACACACACACACACACACACTGTTAACATACACATAATATTTGCCCCTGCTTGAGCAATAATCTCATAGGAAAAGGAGAAAGATATGAGCAGAGGTTACATGGTCACGGTTATCTTTTCCGATTCAGAATGATTTTTTTATACTCGAGTACATGATTATACTACACACTGTATATTGTGTACAACGGTACTTTGTAGCAGCAGGACTCTGGCAGTGACGATAAGCCTCTCATAACAACTTACAGATTGTAGACTAGTAGAATTTATCTAAATGAAAGTTTATGTTGGAGCTCTGAAAGCCTACAAACGTTGAGGGGAGCTCTTACGACATAGTCTCTTCTAAGCATGTAGCTGGGGGCTGAGGTTAGACCGGACAATTAAACGGTTCGCTGAAATCTGAGTATTAGGTCTGCCAAGCCACATGTGTCGCCCCGTGGGAATCGGCTTAAACCCCGACAGGAGATTCTCTGCTGCTGAAATAATGGAACTGACCACTAGCTAAAGTTGGTTGCTCGACAGTCCAAAGACATGCAGGTATGAATGTGAGCGTGAATGGCTGTCAGCCCGGTGAGACACACGTCCAGGACGTACGCTGCCTTCGCCCAACGTCAGCTGGGATCTTGAGTGGAGTAGTTATCCCTTGCGGTCGCATGTTCCAGGCACACATTAGACTTTTGAGACAAAATGAAACTTCATACAGAACGAGAGAAAAAGAGTGAACGTCAAACTGTGTTTGTGATTCAACACCAGAGACGCATTCATGCCAAGTGTGAACAAAGCCAAAAGGGGGAAGCAGCGACCCTTTTTTTTTTTCAATTTGGATCCCACGAAAGCATTAACAACCTGCGTTTAGTATTATATCATTATATTACCATTAGGGATGCACGATATTGATTTTTTGAAGCCGATACCGATATCGATAACTTTCTGCTCCTCGGGACCGATACCGATACCGATAACCGATAATATTGTTATTCGTTTTTGAATGTATATTCAGATCAAATTCAGGTCAAAAACACTAATGACTAAGCTTAGGTAGATTTAGCATAGCTTTGCCTTTTACCAAACACCATACCAGATGTATCACAGTGACATGATAATGTGTTAATACTATGAACAAAAGAAAGCCAAGAACAGTTTTGACTCTTCAATAAAATGACAATATTTATATATATATATATATATATATATAAATATTACCATATACCTATACCATACCATACATATACCATACACACTCTCTGTCTGTGTGTGTGTGTCTCTCTCTCTCTCTCTCTCTCTCTCTCGCGCGCGCTCTCTCTCTCTCTCTCGCGCTCTCTCTCTCTCTCTCTCTCGCTCTCTCTCGCGCTCTCTCTCTCTCTCTCTCGCGCTCTCTCTCTCTCTCTCGCGCTCTACGGACAAGAAGTGTACAAACTTCTTGGTTACAGAAACATGGCGTATTAATTTTATGGGGTTTAATGGAAAAAATAGCTCTGAATGAACAACAGCTGAGCAGAAGCGCTTGTCGACCGCCGCGGAGAAATACGCGTCTGGTCTGAACGGGGGGTGCGCGGATCGCTCGTGATTTTCGGCGGCGCGCTGCGCCGCGGCGCTTCCGCGTGCAGTGTGAACCTGGCGTGAGAAGGGAGCGCTCGATTTGTGGATTAACTCCCTCCTCCGAAACCTGTGATACCACAGTAACCACATCACATGCTAAACGGGAGGCGCCTAGAAAAAAAACTAACGTCCCTCGTCCCAATCCACCCGTAGCACTGTTTTAACACACACATCCTATCGTCGGATTATCGGAGGTATTAATAATTGTATCGGATTTATCGGGATGACGTCATAATTCCTATTATCGGGCCGATAATTATCGGTCCGATAATTATCGTGCATCCCTAATTACCATTATGGGAACTTTATTCCAGTTATTGTTATTGGCCCTTTAAAGCCATGTGGAGCGTTGCTGCTGGTGCCGCCACAGTGAGAGCCAAGGGCACAGTGACCAGGGCTGCAGCTGCAACCTCTGAGGTGTGTGTGTGTGTGTGTGCTTGTGTCTGTGCGTGAGAAAGTGTGTGACAAACACACACACACTGGCTGCCTTATTAATGGGCCAAGGTTATTCCTTCAGTGATACTCTCCCAGTGGAAATAAACCAGTGCTCTCATGCTAAGAGCCCAGTTAGGCCTGCCAACCAGAACCCTTAAACACACATCTCACACTCAGCTGCACTGACCGATCCCCGGAGCTCATCACCCACCGACGTTTATTTGCTCTTCTACGGGGAGATTCAGCAGCTTGCACACAGACAGGCCTTTAGTTGCTTTGTGGGTGTATGAGACCTCTCGTACAGTCTGCAGCAGATGGTGGACAAATATATAACAGTGTGTGTGTGTGTGTGTGTGTGTGCACCATCTAACTGTGTCATCTCCAAGTTTGAAGCTCCTGTGGGGAGAGACACACACACACACACACACACACACACACACACACACACACACACAGGGCAAGCAGACACAGCAGAGTGCAGCGTCCTGATCCATCTCTGTCGGGTCAATTAGCTGAGCTCAGCGCTGCAGTATCATTAGTGACCAGATGCTGACAGCAAAGCGGGGAAGGCGTTCGTCTCGGTCTCTGCACTGCCTCAGACAGACTGAAGACCGCTGCTGCCTTTAGATACACACACACACACACACACACACACACACACACACACTGCTCCACTTGATATAAAGCAAAGTCATTTCTTTTGTCTAAGTTTTACTGCAAAAAAAAACTGATGTGATTCTGGATTCTTTCTGCTCTTCAAGAAGGTCCAATTATTACAGAAGTCAGACAACACACCGGTTTTATATCAGGTTACCTGATCAGAAGCACAACATTCAGGTCATCGTTGGTATTTAAGAGCTAATATTAGAGCTACTATACTGGTTTCATGTAAACAGGGTTCGGAGACTGGGAGGAAAGAAAAGCTAAAGGAGAACCATCAACAGCTTCCACCTCCCATACAGCTGACGGGACTCAGTCTGGCCATCAGGACTCCGCCAACCGCCGTGTTTACTGTTCTTTCCCAGGGTTGCAGCTTTATTTTATTAGGTGATTGACTCAAAGGGTGGGACACACTTCATCATTTCCTTCCTTTGGAATTGCCACTCTGCCTCCCCATCAGTCAGCCCACACACCGGACTGGTTCAACTGTAATTACAGGTGAGAAAGAAAGCACCGGCACGCCACAACAATCGGTCGGACAAGTGATTCTGGAGTAAAAAGGTAAGCCGAACAGGAGTGTTTACGTTGAAAACAAGTGCCGGTCTACATCTGCTCTGTTTAACAAGATCTAGGTGAGGTGTTGCAAAGACCTGCTGAAAATGAAACCAAGCTCGAGCCTCCAGGACCCTGAGGTGAGAGTGTGCAGGGTCAGAGAGGTTCCCACCTCGTGCACACACACACATCGCACCTCATCAATCAGCACAGACACTTTGAGCCAACGGCGCGTCTTGCAGCACACACTCGCCACAACACCCTAAGTACACCCTCCACAGAGCCTGACCTCCATCAGTCACCACCAAGGGAAGCAGACTAGTTCATTACATTATGTCTGGTTACCGCACCTGAGGACATGATTTATGTATTGATACTTTTTGGAGTTGTGTTACAGTCAATAATTACTTTTATTCAAGTTTTTAACTGAACACGGAACCATAAGCTTCACTGCTTTGAGCAATTCTTAGTTTGCTGGGTTTTCTGATTGACATTTGCAGGAGGGAACAATAATTCAAAACAAAACTGCACAATAAGAGTCTGCCTTAGAGAAGAAGAGTTGTACAATTGCATCAATTCATATGGCTGTGCTACTCTACTTTATAATACATCTAAATAAGTAACAGCACTTCTGCCTGAGGAGGACATTGTAATCCAGACAGTACAGTCTGTGATCAGATGCCTATTTCAGCTGTTAACTTGAGGTTCCTGAAGGCATATGTGTATCGCAAAACACACACAAACAGACAAAAATGCTGCCGAGGCCAGTTCAGTGCTCAGTTTTGCCTTTTCCAACGCTCACATCAGTCCTTTCAGCTCTTCCGTCCAGATGTGCTTGCACACACAACCTCTAATCTTGCACAGGAAGGAGGAGGTTCTCCTGCCTCTCCTCCCGCCTCTCTGTCCCAGACGAGTCTTCAGCTTCACCTTCCCTCTCACTCACTCTCCCTATCACTGTTTGTATTGATGCTAATGGCAGTGACATCTGCGACCCGCCCCCTTCCACAGCAGGCAGCGTGTAATTTACGGTTCGTCTGGCCTAAAGACATGTGCTTCCATTGGCATTCTGGGACAGGAGACTGGCCTCACTGGGCACAGAGGGCTGTGAGGTAGACCTCTCTGCACAGGATGCAGCACTCACCTTCCATAACCCCCACAAACAGGCTTCCTGCTTACTGTATTTTCCAGGTTTCATCATGAGCGACACACCACAACTATGCTCCCCACAGAGGCTTCACCCAGACTGTCGAGAATAACTCCAAGGCACTTAAAGATAATAATTAAAAGGGAAATTGAGCTTTGTTTCACAATCACTCACCACCTCTGCCTCTAATTACTGAGCAGACCGGACCCCCCTCCAACCCCTTGATTGGGGGGGGGCCCTTGTTCTGAGTGTCCACGACAGCATGAGATGCACATTGTGTTAAAAGAGAAAGCCACAAAACAGAAAAAAGGATCTGGTGTTTACACAAACTTGAGAGGGTGAAATAAAAAACAGGAATCTTAAGTGAAGTTAAAAATGGAAAAGATGTCATTTGCTGTTGTCTCAGTGGAATCCAAAAAACAAAATAAAAATCGTGAGCATATGGCAAAATGGAAAGAATTTTCTCAGTGCCAATGAAAGCAAACAATGCTGCGGTCTGTGTAAAGTGGCTAAAATCAGTGGTGGGCACATCTGTCAAATTGCAGTGTGCTGATTTGAGATTTGTGTGGTCGGGACAAGGGGCACTACAAATCCACCCGACACTCTTTAAACATTTCCTACTTGAAAGCAGCAGATGTGTAATAAAAGCGTGCAGCACAGGCTGACGGTCCAGCTCGCACCCTTCACTTTTATTAAGAGGGGCACAATAACACAGAAGCCCCGATGGAACCGGCTCCTCCCTCGCGACCCCGGTTGACCCAAATAAAAACATCTTTGTAAAAACTCTTCCATGGCGACACTCTCCCTTCCAGTGACCTCAGTTGGCATCTCATCCAGTGATGTGCAACCCGTTACCCCATCCACTCTCCTGTTACCACAGAGGAAACGAGTAAAAACAGGACTCCAGAGTCGCAGATGAACACTGACTCAATGAAACCACACACTCCTCTGCTGTTGCTTTAGTGTGGCAGGGAGGGGTCCGTCTTGTCTGTGACCTTTCCACATAAAACACTCCCTGCACGCCGCTGTAATTAAACCCACTCCTCTCAGCCAAAACACTGCCGCAAGTGGCGGACAAACAAAAGCTCTGAAAAAAAAAAAAAAAAAAGAACCAGGACCAAAATTAGACCTTCACTCACACGCATGTACTGTAACATTAACCAAGTTATTGCTGTTGATTTGCACTGAGCTGTTGAAAAAGTGCACTTTATAAGCCTGTGTGACTAAAATAAGTAAAGCCCCATCAACGTTATGTGAAGCCGCTTTCCCTTTAAAGGGTAATTCCGCTTTATTACAACTTGGGTGTCACAGGATTTGGTCGTCGTCCAAATTGGCCCCGAAAGTAATTGCTGACATCTGCTGGCGCGAGACACAAGCAGACAAGTTGTAAAGATGCCAACAGTCAGATAAATGATTATCTAACCCACTTAAGTTGAAGGTAAAAACATAAAAGTTTGCACCAAAAGTGTCAGTAATTAACCCTAAACAAGACAGGCAAGAAGTATGGCAGGAATTTTACTTTGAATGTTCCTTTTTTCTGTTATTTTCAACATGACTGCCCATTCTTCTTCTCATGTTCAGCTATTAACTTCAGTACAATCTGATTACTGATAGGAAGGATGTCCAAATCTCAGTAAATAATACCTGTGTCCAAATTTCCTGGGCCCAAAGCGCCACTGAACGCACCTTCTCTCCAAATCCTATTAAGACAGCAAACAAGCCAACCTCTTGCATGTCTATAACCAATGCAGCATTAGGATTAGGAATGTAAAAGGTTTCCTAAAAGGTTACTGTTACGTGTTCCCAAGTACGGCATCGCTGGAGAAAACGAAGACATTCCAACAATAGCTTGACTAAGCAATAAAACGATGATGTCTCGGCCGTCTGCAAAGGGAAACAGCAGTGGAGAAGTTTAAACACTGCTGATCTCTGCATAAAGCCACTGCTGAATTCCTGGCCCTTTGCTCTGACCCTGTTCATTACCATACAGAGGTTGACAAGCACTCCAGCTCTCTGCCCACATCTGCAGCCAAGCAGAGCCAGGCCAATCCACAAACCTCCAGCTAAACATCCTGCCCCATGTCCTCTTAGACACACTCGGCGCTGGGTGAGTAAATCCTTTGCCTCCGAGTGTTTGAAGGACACGTCCAGTCAAACACGCAGTTTATTTGTGCAAGGTTGGTCTGGAGGCTCATTTGTTACGGCTTAGAGGCCCGTTGCCACACCAATCAAGTGTAATTTCGCTCCCGTTGTATGATTTGTCTGCGAGTGTACACGAAAGCAGGTCTCGTTAAGGAAAGGGTTTCAATAACCAATATTTTCCCTTCACCACCCATGTTAACAATCAAAACAATCGAGTCCTCTCTGACAACGTGCAGCAGGACCCATGACAACCAAACACAAAAAAAGCTCCGGGTCAACACAATGACTGTGTGATAGTGACTGCATTCATCCACCCGGAGCCAAGACGTGATTATGATTGTACCCGTTCCAACTCCCTTTAGGACGATATGCTGCCTCAACAGCAAACCGTCAACGTGCCTCACTCTGCAGGGATATAAACGAGACGAGACCATGTGTAGTAAGAAGTAGGCCAAATATTTCTTCACTATTGCTTCAATTTTCCTCATGATTCAGCTCCTCTCAGAGAGCATTGTCCATTTCCTCTTACCATAACAAATCATTTGATTTCTCAGTTTCCTTTGGGACATCTCGTATAACACCCTAATCTCCATTTTGCCTTCATGAGTTTGGATCATTTTACCGCGGAGGTATTTCGGCCGCGCTTCGGAGGTTTGTGAGGCTGAAAAATGTTCGATATAACATGCTGGAAAAGCTAAAGACTGTGGTCTCAACACAAACTTTTAAATAGGACAGAGGCAGAGGAGTCGGTGGGAAGAAATTTTATTCTCAACATCTTCTCATCAGATATTCCCCTCGTCATTGTAAATACACTCGACTGCCAATGTAAACAGCCTGTGGAAACATAAACTGTTGAGTAAAAAAAAAAAAAACCCTCAGAGTTTCAAGAATGACCCATTTATTGTCATTTTAACTGGTGTTAAAATGAAGGAATTGTGCTGCGTGAAATGAGGTACTATAATGGGATTTGAAGCGGATTCATAAACTCAATGGGGACATAAAATTCTCTCAGTTGAACCATATAAACCTTTAATGCAAGAAAGACCATGAAATCCACCAAATACGGCCTCAGTATGCTTCAAAAAAGGTATTCAGTGATTCAGCTCATTACCCGATTGCCTGAAGACTGCAATCATTTTGCTTCATCATTAAATTCTGTAATCAAGGGGATTTAATTCTAACGGTATGAACGTGGCAGCAAAAACAAAGTGGATTAGGTGTGTTTCCATCAGCTGGGTATATAAAGCGTCAAGGTTCTATCATCAGGAAAAAAAAACATGGCGACAAGGAGCTGTTGGACCGGCTCTTCTCTTTCAGCTCAGACAAGACCATATTTGTTGCTTTCCCGAGGCAACATGATGACAGAGAGGTGCGGCCCTCTTGATTTATAGAGGAGCGTCTCCACGACGGGTGCAGCGGCGTGTTTGACAACTCTGAGGAACGTTGTGTTTTCATCCAGCTTCTCTAATGAGATAAATCACATAAAAGTGCTGGATGAAAGCGTGGAGTTGTCGGAGTAACGAGAGAGAGAGAGAGAGGGAGACGGTGGTTGGATGCGCTGAGAGCAGTCAGATGTCAGCGATCCAGAAGAAAGCAGTGAAGTTTTCTAAATGTACACTTTAGTCTCCAGCTCCATTAACTTACTGTCTTTAGCTCAGCTCACACAGCAGTTGTGAAACTTTTTAAAATGAATATATGTGCAGCAGAGCGAGGAGCGAAAACATTGTTTCAGGAAACTATTTAAATAATAATTACAGTGAACAGACATGGACAATTAAAGAGACATGAAACCATCGTCATTCTAACAATAAGGCATGGAAGAAGAAGAAGACAGCTAGCTGGCAAACACTGATGTAAACAATGCTGCTTCCAACACATTTTAATAATCTGCCTTTCAAATGTTTTATGAGCAACCAAAAGCCTTCAACATGTTTGTTAGACCGTAATGATGGGAAAAATATGTTTTGGTCATAAAAAGTGAATGTTAATATTAGTCATGCGGCGTTCAGACTTTTTCAGTCCTGCTACGATACCTGGCATTTGGGTGTCTGAGTACTGATCCAGGTACTGATCCGGGTCCCAGTGTTTCATTTAGACCAGATCGGCATACTGTCACCGATACTCAGCTATTTGAGTCAGTAACATCAGTTTATCTCTGTTTTGTTAACAAAAAAACTCCACCGAACACCTTCAACGCAACGTTGGTGACTGGTGTGTTTTACGCAAACTGAGCCTTTTATGGTTGATGTTCCTGCAGTGTATCAGTACAGAGACACAGAAGCATAGCTGCACTGACAGCAGATACATTCATGCATGAAGGCAAAGCAGACATGGAAGTCTGGCTGATAAAAGCACAGCCTGCTCAGTGTGTGTGTGTGTGTGTGTGTGTGTGTGTGTGTGTGTGTGTGTGTCCAACATACTGCATGTTTAAAGACATCCTTTGTTGTGGGCCCTGGCTGAGTCACATACTGTCTAATACTGTAGACAGGCCTGACTCAGCAGCAGGGTCTCAAAGCCCCCGGATCTCATATTCGGTCCTCGAATAAAACCTTCAGCGAGGCAGCTACCGAGAACTCTCTCAGGTAAGAGAGCAGAAGAAATCATTAATCAGACACACGTCATCCTCCATTAGGTGATTTGAAAAATCCACCGACTGTTGCTTCGCCGCTCTATTACATACAAACAGTCACATCTGGGTAAGCTCTCACAGCGGTGGCACAGAGCCAGGATCAACATCGCTCCCTCCACACTCCAGGTTCATTGTAAGATTGATGAGTCTGCTGCTCAGCGCTCCCTCATTGTCTTCACCGTCAACTTAACGCCAAGTCTGAGCGTCACTCTTTACATCGTTATACATTTTAGGTGCAACCGTGCACCTATTAAAACATACACAGGAGTGACCGCCATCCACCAGCCGTCCACCTGATGCGACTGCATCCCTCCTCGCCGCGTGCCGACTCACGGGCCTCAACACTTCTCGTGGATGCATATAATCCTGCTGCTGCAGAAAATGAAACTGTTATTAAAGGTTCCAGCTCTCAGCTGTCTCCTGATCGAGGATCCAAACATAAAATGTGCTCAGAGGTGTGCTGGTGATCTGCTGCTGGTTTCTTGGTTACAGATGAAACTGCTTCAGGTTCCAGACTGACAAATGAAAGTTATTTCATCACTGAGGTCACAGCCAAATCTGCTGTATGGTCTTTGTTCCAACTTACAAGCATTTGGTTTGTGTTGCGAGCATTTATAAATGGGGCCGGTTTACGATTCAATTACATAATAATTTATCGGCTTTCAGAGGACAAAAATCTTCTGTCCAAATGAATAATGCATTATAAACAAAAAATGATCAATTGAAGGTCTTGTTTTCATTCATTTTATGTGTAATTATGCATTGATTTGCCCTTTTGTGAGATTTTGATATCCTGAAAATTATAGGAAAGTTTTGTTAAGTGTAACTGCCTGTATATGATATTTGGAAAAAAAAGTTTTGTATCGCCAAGACTCAATTTGGATTTCAGCTTTCACAATTTTTTTTTTTTTGGATGAGTGCACCCTCAGCCTTGGCACATATATTGACCTCTTTGCAGCTCCCACTGCTTTGAAAACTCACATAAGCCTAAAGTATCAAAGAGCTGATTGCCAAACCTCTTTATATTATGCTGCTAATTAGCATTCAACCTAATATGACCTGGCTTTGTGGCAGCGTTAGCAAAGGCTTCTCGAGGTTTGAGATTATTCTGTCTAACTCCTGTACGCATGCATATGTGCAGAATTTGCATACATGTGCATATGCACCCACACACACACACACACACAAACCCACGCATACATCCGTGCACAGTGAGTAGAGTAAATGACTGTGTGAAGCTGAGCTCCTCTCAGTCTAATCCCTGAGTGAATGGTATGCTGTGTGCCAGACATTCCTCTGTGTCTTTCGAAAGGCTTTTTGGGGATTAGACCCCACTTACTTCCAGGGGCCGCAGGGTGGGATCAAAGCTGATTGGGCTTTTTGGGTTCAGGGTGATGGCGTGTGGAACAGTGAGCCTCTACTCAGGTAGACTCGCATGGGAGGCACCGGAGGGAACACGACACCGCGGCCGAGACGTGAGACGGTGACACGGGTCGCACACACCTGGTGGGGGTCAAACCTGCGCTAATCCAGCGCAGCGCTAACCGGTACCGTGCTGATTGATGGCCGGTGAGGCTTCAACTCCCGCAGTAATCTAGGCTGAGGTTACGCAAACACAAATCACAAACCAGGCCGGTCTTGATCGCGGTTCTCTTCCGTCATACGTGCTGTTTACACAGTATAAGGAGCCTTTCACGACAAACACATAAATGGAAGATGTATGTGTAAGACTAAGCGACAATCTGGACCTCATTCTCCCGGTCGCACCGCAGGCTTTACACCGGATAAATCTTACATCCTGCAAAACAGAAGACAGACAAAACAAACACGATGACTGATGTGTAGTGACCTCAACAGATCAGTACAGCGTCTGACCTTTACCCTCCGGCAGAAAAAAACAGGTTTTCTCTAATCCATGTAAGACAACACAGAGGAAGTGGAGTCGTTATCGGTGATTCTACAACGTGTTAAGTATTTGTATCACTAAAATATCCCACAGCTAGAGAAATACACAGATACGGCAGAGAGCTCTGGTCTTCTGTCAGAGATACAACAGAGGGATTAACAAGGCTAACACGGTGAGACCCTCTGGGCACACTGAAAATAAACGTGTATCCTCAAATATACTCCGTATTAACAGGAAATGTCTGTGCATTTGCAGCAGGGAGAACACCGTGCATGCAGTGGGTGACACTTATGACGGCATGTAGGAATTTCAAAGGCTAAACCATGTATATCCAGAGCTATCTGCATCATCTCAATCCTGAAGACAAACACTTGGGTACGGCATGTTTTGGAAACTTCCTCGGAAATAAACACAAAAACGACCTTCAGAGCGTTTCAGCACCCCGCAGCGTAATCACGGTCGAGCAAACAAAAGACAACGTTGATTGTGTGTGTGTGTGCACGGCGGTCGGAGATCTCTGCTCTTGATTTCATCAGCACAGATGGGAGATTATAACTCATGAAGGCTCTTTGTGCGCTTCATGTGCGCTCAGCACAGGTGTCTCTTTGCATTTACATGTTCTATCTCGGTTCTGTCTGGAGTAAAACAGTCAACCCCCCCAAACACCCACCAGCCCAAAATCAGCGAGGACACCTGAGGTCTGGCCAGCGTTACTCCAACATGTGGTTCTGTCTATTGTCTGCTTCCTCTGACAGATGGAAACCCTAAAGCATGAGGGGCTTTGTTTGTGTTGTGCACCATTGGAGATAAGTATGCATGTTCTGTGGGCTCTACAAAGGGATGATAAGCTAAAGAGGTGCAGCGCAGAGGACCAAAATACAGACACGGTGTGTTTCTACAAGGCAGACTCCAGATCAGGGTCCTGCCGGGTTTGGGCACGGAACCAAAAGGAAAGGAAAGAAAGGGAGGAAAATGAAAGAAAAGGAGGAGTCTTTTGTTGTCACACCTGTGTGTGTGTGTGTGTGTGTGTGTGAGTGTGAGTGAATCATGCCGAGTAGGAATTCTGGCACAACTTCACCTTCTTCCATGGTGCATGCTGAAGGGAAACAGCCTGATGACGTAAAACCGGTCTAGAGAAGGTGTTTTTTTAAAAAGTTGTCTTTCATGTATGACTGTTTAAAAACATACTCACTGAAAGCTAAATGTTTATATACTTCAAGTGTCACTGGAGTTTTGTATGTGTGACTTACGTTTTCATTTAAAAGCCTTTAGAAATGGAAAAATCAAAATGACATTCACAGGACAGGTTTCTATTTGTTTCAAATAAAAACAATGCACTGTTGCTATTTTGTCAGTTTTAAACAGAAAATCAAATGATCATGCATTGTGTATCGATAAAAACAGTCTGCCTTTTCCCCAAACCATCATAGCCACTACAGGTAATGTCAAAATTTTGGGGGAGAACATTAAAATATTTTTTTCCCCTTACTAAAATGGTATTTTGTGCTTCAAAAAACATGGATTAACTGTAGCTATATGAGTTGTGGAGGATTCTTGGATTTTTTTGGCACACACATCCAGGAGAGGGTTCTGGATGAATCACTCTAGAAGAGCTCTAAGTGATGCACTATTCCTCCTTCAATGATATTTTATTTCCAACCCTTTCTCACGTTTTGCCAAGTCCGAGATGCTGCTAGGTGATGGAGTGCTCTGCTGTTTATCTGACATCCATTCCCCCCGTAACTCTCAGGCTGAAGCCTGTGACACGGCAACTCTCCCACAGTGAGCAAGTGCACTACAATTTACCGCCTCTGCTACAGATCACTCGGAGACAGAGAGAGAGAGAGAGAGAGAGAAATGAGAAAATTGCTGGGGAAAATGAAAAAGGAGTGAAGATAAGAGAGGAGGAGAAAAAAAGGAGATAGTGGGAGGAAGATGGGATGCTTCTATTCACAGTGTTTTCACACATCAGAATGAGGGTCTTATCTCTGAAAAGCACTTCAACACAACATGCCCACAGACAGAGCTGCCTGTGTGAAGACAGGCCCATGAGGATGAAAGCACACACACACACACACACACACACACACACACACACACACACACACACACAAACACACACAGAGGAGAGGCTCCCATGGAGGGGAGTGGGAGCAAATTACAGGATCAGAGGAAACGGATCAAAACGAGGCCTTTACAGTGGAGAGGAACAACAGGCCAAACGAGACGCAAACAACTGCGAGTCATCCATCACGTCAGCTAATAAAACAGACCTTGTGATCACAGTTTCAGGTCAATAGGGGTCAGCCGACCCCGAGGGGCTCCAGCAGGGGCCGACGTGGTGGACGCTGCCCTTATCTTAGCAGCGCATTACAAAGGAACACAAGCTCCCCTTCAAACTCCTCCCTGCTGGCATCCACAAAGTTTTCCAACAACAGCCTTCCACTGCACTCCCTCGCACCCACACTGTGAGGAAAACAAACTTCAAGACAAACTCCACAGTAGACACCTCAGTAACATCAATCTGTAGTAGGGCTGCAAGTAACTATTATCTTTCTATGATTGATTAATCAATAGTGGTTTGGTCTGGGCAATAAAAATAGAAGTAAAAGATATCCATCAGAATTGTCCTGAGCCCAAGCTGACATTTTCACATTGCTTGTTTTGTCCAGTCCAAAAAAAAAGGACCAAAACTCAAGTTATTCACATAAATATTTACAACTGAAAAGCTGATTTTTTTTGGCACGTTTGCCTAATAATTATGATTAATCGCTCAGCTAATCAACTGCCAGAAAAAAAGGCCAGAAAATAAATCTCCATCACAATTATTCAAATAGTTGTTTCGTCCTACAAATAGCCCAAAACTCAAAGATATTCAATATATGATTCTATGAAACAAAGAAAAGCAGCAAAAAGGAATTTTTGCTTGATAAATGATGTGACAGAATCATTTCCCATTTCTATTTATTAATTCTGGTCAATCAATTAGTAACCAAGACGTTTAAGCACCACAAGAGAAATGATTGTGTCTCATTCAATAACTAAGAACAAATGATAGAGCGCAGCTTCACTGAACTACGACAGAATACAATGATTCATTTGATCATGATTCATGTGCAGCAGGTTAGAGATCTGCTAAAGTCACTAAAGTGAAGATAAAGTTTCATGATCGCGAGGAGGGGAGCGGCCACACTATAGGTCTTTGTGGCTTTTCAGGTCTAAATCATGCACAGGCAATACCCCCTTTGGTCAGCAAATGTTAATGATCAGAGTGCTCCCAGAGCTCCCAGAGCTCCCAGTCACAGCAGCCGTGGCGACATGCCGAGCTCCCAGCTCCAGAGATCAACACTCCTCCGTCAGAGGGAGAGGGGCGCTCTGACACATACAAACCGAGATAAAACATCTGGGCCGTGTGTGTGTGTGTGTATGTGTCCTCCCCTCGTCATCGCCGATGTCTGGCGGTGTGCATGGAGCTCTGGAGCGGACCTGGAGGTCTTGGCTGACAATGACCTGATCCCTCCAGGCGTTTGGCGTTGCCCTAAAAACGGATGGATGTGTCCCACTGTCTGACTCCGAGCCCAAGAAACGTACAGTATATCAAGATGTGACATGCTGGAAGATATGGAGGGAGCGTTTGTGCTGCTTCACAGTAGGAGAACACAGATAGGTGAAAGTACAGAGCTGCGGCTTATTAAAGATTTCGAGATGCAGCAGTCGGCCAAAAACCATCACCGACACCTCTCATGAGCCCTTAATCCTCTTACCCACCCTCCGTCCTCGGCCATTTAACGCATTTTAACGGATTCGTAAAAGTCACTGTTGAGAGATTAAGTTTCAACAGCTACACACCGAACATGAAAGCTAATTGCCGACTATTTCTAGTTTATCTGCAAAGTCTTCAAACTATTTATGAAAGTTGTTAAAAGCACAAGTGACAATTTAGGGCAGACCAACCTTTAAAACTCATTATACTGCCATCTACATAAAACTATATACCAGACCGCTATATAAAGAATTATCCATGACATCACTCGGCAGGGGGATGATCAACACAAGTGGAAAATTAAAGTAGTTTTATGCCGTTTGGCTCTCCTCTCCGTTTCTGTGAGAGGATGAAAAACTCAGAAAGTGCAAAGGGTTATCATAATTCATACATGAGATCATGAGATACAGCCGCCGAGGCTCTGGGCTGATTTCAGAGCGACAAAGTTCAGTGATAATCCTTGTATCTGTGCACCGGCTGAGTCATGCAGACTCCACTTCTGTGTGTCCCTGAGCTTTGTGCAACCATGACCTCATTCACACGGTGGCCATGTCGTAGTCCGGGTCAAGTATGGAGAAGTGGTGAGATAGGTAAACAGGGTTTAGTTAGGTAGGCAGACTTTTAACGTGTCAAACAAGTCCTCTAAACTGAATAAGTAAATATGTTTGTCATGGTCTTCCCTTTGAACAAACAACCAAATACTGTCATTTTCCTGTAAGGAAAGTCAAAAAGGTCAAACATAAATAAATGCAAACATAAATTTGAATAAAACAGATTTCAACACTGTGACCTGAGACCTACAAAGAACATACTAATGTCCAAATATACCGTGTAAAAGATGTAAACCTTCAAACTCCAGGGTTCAAAATAGTGATTGTGTGATTCGTTTCTGAAGAAAAATGAGATTCAAACAAGCGTTCAAACAGCTACAGCACCACATCCCCTTCCTCTCATACAAGTCCTAAACTTACATACGAGATATCTTCTGCAGAGGAGTTGACATAGACCTTAATATTACTTTGCAAACCGGTTCAGTGATTTTGTAATTGAGGAGTCTATAATGACTTCCGGTCTAGCAACATCTCTGTGGACTTCTTCATATGGTAGAAAAACGCCTGTGGCATCATCTGTGGACAATAAGCATGTCCCTCTGCGTAGACCACTGTATTCCATTTCCCTGTCCACCTTTACACATTTCATTAGCAGCTTCCATTCAAACATCAGCATCGGAGTCAAACTGCTGATGATAGCCTCTCGGATCGACCCTTCAGACTCTTCCGGAGAGGAGGGTGACAGAAGCTGCCTTGGTCGTGACTCAGAGCCTCCTGAAAAAAAAAGTCAGCTGCACTTTTGGAACAATAAGTGAGCTGGCGGTAGCTCGGGCTAAGGTTTCTGCACTGTCAGGTGCAGCTAGGGGAAAGGAATTCCAGCTTGGCGGAGAAAGAGCTGCTCTGATGGATGAATGATCCTGAGCAGTGCTTGTAATTCATCTCCCAGCATTCCCTCTGCTGTCCCGACGCTGATCATGGGAGTGTGTTGAGGCCTCCGTCACAATTAGTCATCCACAGAGAGAGTATTAATCCACGGCTGAGACTTAACAGTCACTCTTAATGAGCTCTGGAGTCTTTTTTATTTCTGGCAGACCCCAGTGTAGCCCAAGAGAAACAAAGGACCGTTAGACCACAACACTACAGTACAAAGTGCACTCAATATTCCCCTGGCTATCTCAGTCAATCATCTTCCTTTAATCATTATTCTGATTCACCGATCCTCAGGCGCTAAAAGGGACACATTGTCCTCCCTTAGCATGACCAGTTCACAACATACGGCTCTGAAGCGTCTCCGAAATTCAAGAAGGAAATGGAATGAGTATTTCCTGCGCTAGTCTCGATACAGCGCTGCCACTTCAGGAACAATAGTTGCTATTATTCTGCAGGAGAGCGCAAACCCGTGCACCCCTCAACGCTCTGCCCTTTCACCCCTTTGGCGTCCCTTTGGCTACCCACCCACACCCAGAGGGGTAGCGGTGCATGGACTGTGAGACAGAGCGCACAAAAGGAAAGGGAGCCTCAAATCTAATTTCACTTCTAAAGTTCAGTAACATTATGAAAAGATAAATTACCTCAAGAGGACCGTTGTGGTTATGGCTCGTAGAGAACGAACCAATGATGCTCATCATGGTCATTACTTCAGCCTGTTCTTTGTCCTTTTAACAGTAACATGAACAGGCCTTTCCAGTTAAGAACACCCCTCCATTTCCTCTTCACGTCCCGTATAATATTTCGCCTTCGCCTGGCTTAACACAACAGGGCCATCCCAGTTTGTGACAACAAGGAAAGGAGGGAAAACACATCCTCTTTTCCACTCTCTGGCTCTCTTTGTCTTCGCTACCTGCTACCTGGCAGCGCTCGGAGAAACGTGTCCCATTGGAGCCGTGCCACCCGTTCATTGTGCGGCCGTTCTCCGTTTACACATTCATCTCTTCCTGCATCTCGGAGAGAGGGAATAGATCTTCCCCTCCTTTGAGCGAGGCCAAAGGGAAGAGGGAGCCGAGCTCCGAGTCTCAGGACAAACTGTAATTCTCCACTTTGTCTCGGGGTCGAGAACCCATCTGGCTGCAGATTTAGTAACTCTGCTTCAATAGGGCTCTGTTTACTCGAGAAGCTAGGTTTACACAGGCAAAGTGAAGGGTTCATATAAAACGCATTAACTGAGAATAATCCTTTTGGTCTTTTGTAAATAGGATGTAATGATGGGGGATGTCCAAAGAGGGTAACCGCTTTGAAAAGGCTCAGAGAGACCAATTTGAGTGCAGGCAGCGGTTCAGTCCCAGACCCTCAGAAATGTACGTGTGGTTTCTGACATATCGGTATCAATATTTTACTTCATTTCACAAAACTGAGTCAAATATTCAGGCAATAAACTCAAAAAGAGAAAAAACTACAAACATGAAACCGCTGTGAACATCCAAGGAATGTCCACAGCGAAACTGAACCTTTTATTTTCCCCTCCTTGTTTTCTTTCATTCTGTAATGTGTAAAATGAGAAGCATGTCATTTGCTGGATGTTTTATCAAAAAAGTGAGACCTGAACCTCTGAAGTCACATTTATGTTTCACTTTTAGGGGTTTCAGCGTATCGGAGCCTCTATGCAGCTATGCCACAGCTAACATGCTTTCTCCCTTATTAAGACCAAAAGCCCAAAATGATGAACTGCTTCCATATAAGATCATGAAAAACAGAAAATAATGCTTAAATGATTCATTAAGATTGCAAAAGTGAAGTTAACATGAAGTCATTTGCAAACCTTAATGCTTGCTGTGATCGCTCCCTATCACAGTCAAGCACAATTACATGGGAGGACATAATTAAAGCCCCAAATGATCTGATAATATACAATCTGCCTAATGTGTCTAAATCACTAATCAAGTCTACTGTCAGTCTGTCATATCTCACACATGCAACTCATGTACGGCGTGTATGCGTGCAGAAACGGGGAAGAGAGACGCTTCATTGGTTACAGCGAGTCAGCAAGTTCAGCCTTCGTGTGACCCGAGTCATCTGTGGTGTGATTTATGTTGAACACAGTCCGAGTCACGTGTCTGTCTGTACATACAAACCTGATACGTGTGTGTGTGTGTGTGTGTGTGTGTGTGTGAAGCAGGTGTTTTTAAACTGTGCGAGTGTTTGTTTGCTGCCAAGCTCTGGCTGCGAGCGCAGGATGAATGAGTGAGAGAGCCATAAACACCTGAGGAAGCAGGAACCCACAGACACCCTCTCTGGACTGTATTTATGGTCCTGATTGAGGTGGGGGGGGGGGAGGGGGGGTCGTCATGCACAGCTCGGCTCTGGCTGTGGCGAGGGTCCAACCAAAACAACAGGGCTGTTAAAGCCCCCCTGGATGAGTCCCAGGGGGCAGTGGAGCGGACGGAATGCAGGCCTGGGTTTAGAGGTTCAGGGGTACGTCCTGTTGTTAATGAGCTCACCCCGCTGGGCCTCTCTGGCTCGGAGCCCCTCACCAGCCACACCAGCACACTGCCACAACCTCTTCCTGGACTGATCCTGGACCAGTGAAGCATACCACACTTCCTGAACAATGCGAACGTCCCTCTGTGGCCCTGCGATGATCCCAACAAGATGTGAACAAGAAGACGGTTAAAAAAGGAAGTGGTCTGCGGCGCGCTGCAGACCGAACGTGCCTGAATGTGTGTGCAGGTTCATATGTGGGTGGATAGAAAGGGAAGCCCAGACGATGCAGAAAAGGAGATACGAGCACTTTCCTTGAAATTATCCATGTCTTACATGCTCTGTTACGGCGGGGAAAAAGTGCACTTTCTGTTCTTTTCTGTGATAGGTTACATGAGGCGGGGCGGTCCTGGGGTGAATGTGAGTTGCTACAGCTAACTGCTAACTAAACACAATCGATATACCATAATTTAGACATTCAGATAGCCATTTCATTGGAGTGAGAAAATGTTTTGAAGCTTGACGTCACTGTGTAAACTTACCTGTTGTGATTTCTATGATGATCACAGTCTCTTGAAACGTATGAGACCTAATAGAACATGGCATCATACACTTTTATCATAATGTTCTAAGCCTTTTTATACTTTCACAATTTAGTTTATTCAATTATTGAATTCTGATTTATGACTAGAATAACACAAGACACACTGCTGAGCTGCATCTCAAAGTAATCTTTCAGATAAAAGCTGTGAATATGGTCTATGTGGGTCTAAGAGTCCCCCACGTCCCACCACTCCACACATGTATAGCTTCAGCTTTATGGATCACAAATGATCTCCAGAGACAAGTTCTCTCATCCTCCACACTTTCCTCTTCTTGCAGATCCAGTGAGGTCATTTGTCTTTGGTAAAGACGACTGGCTCCATCGAGGTGAACGGCTGCTCCTCTGTCAGGTTTGAGCACTGAAAGCCAACCAGGAATGTCTCTAATTAGGCCGACTGCTGGTGCAGTTCATCCAAGCCTCTTCTCCGATCTCGTCTTCAGTCCAGAACTAATCACAGCCATCAGCACCGCTCTCCTCATCCCCGCTGAGCGCCGTATCACAACCCGATGAGCAAATGGAAATATATGCAAAGACCATCTTGAAATAGAGCTCACGAGTCAGACGGGGGGGGGGGGCGACGGCTTTCAAATTCTACACGTTATTCAAGAGTGCAGCTTTTAGTGGCTGGGAAACTGAGGCCGTCCCGGGGGGGAGGGGGGGTGTTTGGGAGGTCTGCGATACGAGAGGCCATAAATGATGTCACCACGACACACCACAGCAGCATCTCTGTGATGTGGTGGTCTGTTTGTGGTTTAGTGTAGTGGGAGTGGAGGTTTTAGGGTCGGCTTCATAAAATCCCCACCCACTGTGCCACAACACTCCAGCCTCTCTTATGTGGCGTTGTATATGTTTATGAAGTCATAACAGTGACAAATGAGCAGCTAGATCACGAGGGCTACTGGGAGTGTAGAAAAACCACAGACTGATACACTAATAGAATATTTCATCTAAAGCCCACTGTTTTCATTGCATCTTCATGTTTTTGCACCACAAATGGAGAATGGAGACATAACTGGGTTTTTAAGGGATTCACACGACTGACAACAAGAGAATCAAAGAGTGAGTTTGTGTAGCAGAGTTCAAACGTTTAGTCAATTGAGAGAAAATAAAGGTGCAACACTTGGTGGTCGATTAATTGGAGATTTGCGTTTTTTCTTGGTTTTATAGGAAAGTATATTGATATATTTGAGATTTGGTAATTTGGTCACCAATTTCAAGATAATTTTTTTTCACTATTTCCTGACATTACATGTTTTGTCTCGACTGGTGCTACATTTTTATGTTTTTGTTGTCTCCTTTGCTGTATGTTGAATGACCACAGAGGAAATCGACATTTAGTCATTCTGCGTTTTCATCCATCAAATGAATTCTAATCAAATTAGTTAAATCAAGAAAATAGCCACCATTAAAAGCCCTGTGTATGTGTAATAGTGAAAGTAAAAGCAAAAGTAGGTCATGTAAAATGCAGCTTTAGGAAGTGAAATACAGAGGAAAAAAGTGGAATTAAAGTGGACTTTTTTTTAATCAGAGAATAGGTGATTTGCAATAAGCAGCAATTTAACTCATCACAGCATCACAGCATCATACCTACTCCATCAATGCTGCTGATATCTTAACACTGACATCAAAATGCCTAATATATATATAAAATATATATAATATGCTTCATTACCTTCTCAGAGCCAACCTAAAGACGGTAGCGCTGTGTTACACAGTACTACATCACTACAGGCACTCTATACCTGCAAGATAAAAGATGGTAATATGTTGAAAGGCCGGGAGCAGACGGGGATAATGCAGCTTTAATGGTCGCTCAGTGGAGGATCAGAGATGAGAGAACGGAGGCAGAGCTCACACCTCCAGAAGTGAGGAAGATTCAAAAGGCTTTTCTTATCTGTCTACATGATAACAGCTCTGTGACCAGTTCAGTTGGCCTCATCTTGACCAGGAAGAGCTCGTCTTTCTTCTCTCTGATCCTGATTGCGTGATCCATCAGGCCGTTAACAGCCTGTCTGTTTGTGGGTCACTCCGTCAGCACACCAGTCCAGTACTGGGCGAGGGGAAATGCCTCTGCTTTATTGGGGACAGAAGATAACCCAGCTGCTATGGTGTGTGTGTGTGTGTGTGTGTGTGTGTGTGTGTGTGTACGCATCTATCTATTTTCATCCCTAGAAGGTTTTTTTTTTTTTTTTAACTGCTGACTCAGCCCACTTTATGTCAGGAAAAACAGTTTTCAATGCTCTCCCGGGGGAAGTCTTGGGAAATAATAAATAAATCAGGGAGCAGAAGAGGCATTTCCAGTTCAGGAGCCAAATACATAAAAACTTAACTCAGAGTCAAGGCTAAGTATGTATGAACGTTTGAAAAAAAGAATTGTGCATCTGCATTTCTTGAAGATTTTATTTTAGATTTAAAAACAAAACTAAAAAATAGGATATTTATATATAGGTCAAATAAACACAATATCAAATCAATACATGAATTAATAAATTAATCTTGATGGAAAATGACAATACTGTTCTTGTCTTTGGCTTACATTTTACAGACATAAACCATAAAAAGGCACAGGGAGTCATAATTGTAATTCTTATGCTCTGTTGCACTGCTCTGTTTGTGGTTTGCATGAACCACTTTAAAATTATGTCATAATAATATTACCATAATTATTAGTATATATTCCAATAGTATAATTTGGGGGTTCTCATAAACCTGGCAGATCAACGGACACTTACATAAGACGAAACCAGAAAGCTGGAAAGACGGAGGAACAACTCCCCTCCACTCTTTGATTTACTTCCAGGTTGGCTGCTCGTTATCTTCAGTGGCATTGTTTGCTAATTAATGACTAAGGACAATTCCCCTGAGCGGAGCAGCGTGGGTTGAAATGGTTGCACGCTCCCATGTCTAATCTCATCTGGGGCCCTCAGCCCAGTTCGCCTCAACTTCAGCTGCTTCCAATTTGGGCTCGGCACTTGTGCTGCGCTGGCCATTTACATAAGCATGAAGATCTGCTGCTGTGGCCCGTCTGCACACAGGCTGCAGTCCTGCATGTGATTTATGCGTCTTTGTGGATCTCTGTGGCTAAATCTGACATCAAATCTGTTTTTTTGTTGTTGTTGTTGTTGATGAATTAGAGCAAGAGAGAATAACATATTTAACACCTGTTAATGGGAACACAGGGGGATGGAGGAATGTGACTGGATGAGGAGGAGGGCCGAATGAAAAGCTGACTCCCCGTTTCGTCCTTGTAATGACCTTGATGGCGCTGCTCTGTGTGGTCTAAAGAGGTCACCCGCTCTTGTGCCGATCCCTCCCCTCTGACCTCAGGTCCGGGGTCGCCCCCACTCACAGCCACCGTCATTAAAGCAGCTAATCACGACGAACAGCTGCCCAAATCCTCGACACCTTCGCTCTTCCACCCACACATTCACTCTGGCAGTCAGACATGCACATGCACCGCCGTCCACGCACTCCCACTCTTGCGTTGCTAATGGCAAGCTGCAGCCGACTGATGTTTGAAGCGCGGGGTTTAGCGTGCAGGCCTGTGATAAGCCACGCTGAGCTGTGAAAACACAGATTACATTTCTGCGGCTTATTACAGACAGCGCGCCTCTGCCTCCCAGCCACACTGTAATTGCGACCCAAAAACCGCAGCCTCCGCTTGGCTGCGAGATACGGCTTGATGGGGACCCCCGTGGCAGAGCTTTGACAGCCGTGCTAATTCAAGCCTACGCCCCCCTCCCCATATGTTTTGCTGCATGCCGAGCCCCCTCCTGCGCTAAGCTGCAGCCATATTTCTTTTAAGTGCAGTCCTGTCATAAATCAAATTAAAGCAAAGGAATCCACTGCTGTCTCCTAGTGTCATCTTAGTCCATCTTAAGACTCTATCAAATTTAAAATACAGAGGGCAAAGACCAAAATGTATTTTTACTGATTTCCAAGGCTGAGTGTGCAGTCGCCTTTCATCGCATATTGAAGCTGATGCAACCTGTATGGGATAAAAAACTTTGAGAGGCGGCTCTAATGTAATGATGTCGCTTTTATGGGTTACAGTTGATATTCTCAGATCATGAAATTGCTTCTAAATGTGGTATAATTTGGATATTTGTGTTTGATGTAGCACCAGTTAGGATATCCCATCTGAAAATAAGCATTTACTTACTTGGAATGCCAAAGCCAACCAGGCATACATTAAATCCCCGTTTCTGGCAGGCTATGAAAGTGCCTCCATCTGCAAATACTTTAGCTTTTTTTTCCCCCTCAAGCTCAATCAGCGATAAAGACCATTGTGTTCCAGGTCCACAAGTAAGACAATATCTCCCAAACCTCATAGAAAACAATTAGGACCCAGTAATTACACCACTGGCCTGGAATTCCAGCCAAGTCCTGAGGTTGGGGTGGGGAAATAAGAAAACGAGTGAATGTGAAAGGTGCCTGTCTGATGCAGTGTTATCTTACTCTGCTTGGACTCTGAAGGACTGAGTTTGTTTATCAGCCTGGGCCTGATGTAATGTTTTGCTTTTGGAGCCCTCACTTTGAGCGTGATAGGCCAAAAAGCCTCATAAGCCGGCGTACGACTGGATGACAGCATGGCGTGAACTCTTCCCATAATGTTCTCTCATTTGTCTCTGTTGCTTTGGAAACGCAAAATGTAAAACTCAAACAGAGACACGTTATCTTTACTTAAGACCGGACCTGTTGATTTACGTATGTTGACCAATCGGCTGGCAGATGGAGGGTGACGACGGAGGGACACAAGAGAAAACAACTCTCTCAACTCCAGTTAGAATGTAGACATGTCAAGGTTACGCTCTCAGCTCATAACGCACTTATTTTCGTCTCTTGCACCTTATAGCAGCCCCATAAGATGTGCTGTAATGCAGACCGGCCTCGGGAGTCAGACGTGACCCGGGGCTTTGGGGTCATCCCGGTGAGAGACGGGTTGGAAATGAAAGCAGGGCAGCGGGAGTAAATGAGTGGATCATACACATTTTCCACAGTCTGAGAAGAGCAGACAAGCAGAGGAAAAGGGAGGAGGTATATAACCATCACTGAGGCTCTGAAAGAGGTCTTTAAAGATGGAATATGTGTCTGGTGTTAATTATTTATGATTTGAGATATATATTTAATGTCTGACCCAGACAGTAGATTTCGAAAGGCATGATAGTCGTTCTTTTATGTAGAGGAGGTGCTTTCTGTCCCGAGCCTTTCTGATTCAGCCTGACTCGAGGTCAAACAAGTGCCCGAAGCCGTCTGGAAATCCACAAAGTAATGTGCAGATGGAGCCACAAACGGGTATTAAGAGCCTGGATTTGAAACTTGCACCCACCGAACTACGCGCGCAGCTTTAACTTCACTTGGCAACACTATGGCAACAGATTTAAGCACAATCCAATCTCCAGCTTTGCCCGTGTGGCAAGCTTTTATTTCTCCTTAAAGCAGCGAATGAGGCAGACAGCAGCAGGGTATCAGGTTCTGACGCTGGCAAGAGGTTCTGCTCACGCGGCAGGAGCAGAACAAAGCTCCGGTGGCCCTGGATCGCATCCATGGTGCCGGGGAGTAAAGGCCCTGTGAATGGGACCTGTCACTTCCACTCAGCGCCGCCTGTGATCTGAGCCACCCGGAACGACGCTCAGATAAGTGGCTAATCCCAGCATCCCCGCTGGCTCGACAGCCCCCTCCTGCCATGACAACCGGAGGGGAATCTCCTCCAGCAACAACTTAATTGGATAATTTCCTCCCTGTTTGACTGTGTGTTCCCCTGCTTTTGTTAAGTAAAGTCTGGGTTGTCTGAATGTCTATGTGTTCTTTGACTTTGAGAGTGAGGAAGGTCTAAAACGAGCAGGACATTCGGGGGTTTTGAAGTGAAGAAATGTCTCCAGTGGAGGCCCCACCGCAGCCGCTTTCAGGCCACTGGGAGGCCTGGGAGTTGCTTATAGTTCACCTGGGAGTGGTGGCATCAAAGAGGGGGGGGGAAAAAGCCACAAAAATGTGACCACTTTAAACACTGTAAACATTTATTGTCCTTTGTGGAGCAAAGCCTGGCGATTTATGTTACACCCAGCGAAGTCCAGGGTCCCCACATAAACAGACACTCCACCCTTCTCCCCAGACTGCAGAGACACAGGGGCCAGTGCCAGGGGGGATTCATTATACACTGGGAGAGAGTGTGTGTGTGTGTGTGTGGGCAGCTACTGTTGTTGAAAAATAGCATGGCACTCTAAGAGCATGAAGACTTGGTTCCGTGCCGGACCATAAGAAACTCAAAACCGCACAAAAGAATCATCCCTTACGTAGTACAAGCACTCTTACAATGAACACATCAAACTTGATTAATAATGTGGAAGTATCTGACTCACCCCGAAGAGGCTGAAGGATCTTATTTCTTAACCTCATTTAGAAGACAGAAGCTGCCTTATGTAAGCCTAATGGAAATCACTCCTGTTTTAAAGTATAACCCAGACACGTGTATTGGAAGGTGCATACGCAGGCTGTAAGGCAGCCGTCCAAAAACAGAGGGATGCGGATCGGGATAAATGAGTGAGTTTGAGGAGGTAAAGAATGACAAAAAAAGAGGAAAACGGAGTCACACGAAACCAGTTTTCAGGTTTGTGATAATGGCCCCCTGAAAGAGCGCCAACTGCTGTTCATTCCAATCAGCTGCTGTGCAGCTAATGTGTGCAAGTCAGCATGAGTCCCTCTGTCTTCACTTACCTTCTTCACAGGCGGCGCCGCTGAATCCTGGACAGCATTTCCACTCCAGAGAGGTCACAGTGCGATACACCACTTTATAGGAAGGTCTGACCACGGTCCTGTAGCTGAAACACACACACACACACACACACACACACAAGATCTAAAGCCAAGGTCAAGGTCAGATTCACCAATGATGCTACTCTAGAGATGCTGCTCTAATGATATTACAACGCCATAACGTTTTGCAGCTGTGTGCAATTTGCCCTTTTTTCATCTGATTGCAATTATCTATGTGGCAAAGGATAAATGTTGCCTCTGCTCCAAGAACACAGTAGGCAGAACAATGGACGAGAGAAAAAGGAGAATGGCATTTTCAGACTTGAGCTACAGGTCCTCACCGTTAAGGTGCAAAGACATTCCTGAAAACTAAAGGGAAGGAACTCGAATGTGACAAAGAATTACCGGATTTTGGATTTAATATCCCAGTCTGTCGGTATAAAGGCACTTCAGTTACCAGTAACGCTCTGAAGGTGCAAATGATTTCACTTTAACAGCGTGTGGCTATGAGCACTTTGTGAAATGGACCGTTTTTTGCGATGAGGCTCACAGAAAGGGGGCGATTTTACGTGGAATGTCGGCATATTGCTGAAGAACAGGAACACGGAGACCTTATTTGCTCGGCAGCTCAGTTAGGGAGGCTCTGAAAATCCTCTTTGTTGTAAACGTGCAGCTTTATCGGCAACAAAAGCCCCACAATCCTTTTGTGAATTCACCCTTTGGTGTCTCTTCTTTTAGTCTACACCCTGGGACAGGTGTGAGCTTGACATGACATAAAAAGGGCCTTCTCACCTGCCTCCTGAACATCCCTGCGGCCAGCGGCACGTCTGGTAGACCCGCTGCAGGACTGTCCCGTTCTGCACCTGGCACGTCACCGTCTTAGTGACCGTATGAGGACACCAGTTCCTGAAATAAAGGGAGGCAAAGTCAGAAAATGCAAGGTATAGAATAAAACAACAGCTGTTACTCTTAGATAGAGGAAAAAAAACATTCAAAGTAAATAATTCACAGAGGAGCCATTCAAACAAGTGCACTCACGCTATAACGCGCTCACAAAAGGAAATTAGCCATGCAGTCTCATTCAATACGCTGTTGTTTTCCCGCGAGTTCACTACTCCCATCCCTTCCCACTCTTTTGTTTTGAAACTTCTTTATGGTGTTTACACGGTTTTAATCAGTCACGAGATTTGAAGGGGTGCATTGTGGGGCTGTATTTACACTGCGGTCTCTCTTTTGTATCAGTACACATCCGTTTGCGTTTGGCTCTCAGAGGTAAAGTCCCTCATGATGGAATAAAGTGAGGGACGGAGTTTAGCGTTCTCCCAACACGGTTTAATTCTGGGTCAGGAGTCCACTCCTTTTTCCAGGAAGGCCTCTGGAGACATTGAATCCGGATTCCGTGAGGAAGAAGAAACCTGCTCGGGAAAAAACACTTCTGTAAAGGTCAGAGGTTAAGAATCTGAAAGTGAGGATGGAGTTATTTCTCACGCCTCCACAAGCAAATTCCAATATAAGAACTCGATGCCGCCATTAGATTAAAAACAACAAATTAGGATAAAATAATCAACAGTGATTTATTTGAGAGCTTATTGGTTTAATCCTCACTGAGTGAGCCTCTAACAGTAGTAGATAGAGGATCACATCAACAAAACACTGACGGTTGATTACTCTTCTTCTCGCTCGCTCTAATGTATGAACTGCCATATGTTTCTATTATTTTATTAACATCGAAGTGTACAAATACCCAGATTAGAGTCACGTGGCCACAGTCGGAGGAGAAACGAGGACAACACTTACTATAGTCTGTGTTTACACAATCAATAGATGTATAGAAAGGGGGCTCTATGTGGAAAACCACAAAGGAGACTGTGTGGCACTGAACTACCCGTTGTGTGTTCTGCTGCCAGTGTGTTGGCAGGAGTGGGAGGGTGTTCCCACAAGTCTGTTTGTCAATACGTGAGACCATATGTTTGTGTGTGTGTGAGAGACGGTTTACACTAAAGGAAACTGCCGACGGCGGAGGATGCGAAGCAGCCCTGAACCAGCTCCCATTAACAATCCCCACATGTGGCGGTGGCCGCACACACAGACCTGAGCACGCTGGGAAATGTCTTTTTTCTGTGGGACCGTTTCTCCGGTGTAGTTTTGTCTGGATTGTTAATCTTGATGTTTTCCATTCATGTAATAATCATGTCATAATGCCATTCGGAATAGATTACAAGTTACAAATCTAAAAAGTGTTGAGCCAAAATATCCCAGAGCCCATTAAAAGAAAAAGGTGTGGTGATACCGTTTTTTATTAATCCTAAAGTTCTCAAGTAAAGGGAGTAGGGAATTTATTTGCCAGATGTGTTGTTAAAATACAAGCCCACCATTCATGTATCTCAGTAAATCCATCAGCCTTCAGCTTACACAAATGAACACAAATCTATATGATTACCCTATGATTGCTTTCCCTTGTCAAGAAAAAAAATTGGCCTAATCATCGGTGGAAAACGTCCCGACACTGTGCTGAGCTGTGGTCAGGTAGAGCTGGGAGGAGGGGATACTAAGCCCGACTCCTCCCCACCACTTATCCTCCAGACCCAACAGATAAACATCTTTCCCAGGCCGAGAGGAGGTTTCACCTGGGAACAGCTAAGATCGTCACCAGGGGGTATGAGGCGGGAAGTGCCCCCTCCCCCGCTCTCTCTTTGCATTGCACTTATGCAATTACCAAAGAGGAAATGCCAAGCGCTGACGCTTCAGTGAATGGAATATCAAAAGCAGTTGGCATAACAGAGTTGACTACTTCCCAGATTGCTTGACAATCGATACCCGCATGACGTACGTTAGTGATTTACACAACACATAATAAGTAGAGCAGCAAGAACAATGTCCACTTTGTCCACTGCAAAGGATGGAGATGCGTAAATATATTCAATAGATAACAGCTTTATCTCCCTGGGAGGTAAAAGACTAAAGGCTAAAAACATGTCTTACTTACAATACAGCAAATAACCTTCCTCATTCTGTTGCAGGGAAATTGTATCCATGGTCTATTGAATTAGGATTTATTCATATTTAAGGGACACTTGGTGTCTTTCGCTCTTTCATAGGGGCCGTCCAGACGAAGCAAAACAAACTTTTTTTCTCCGTTTTGCCTTGGCGTCGTTTCAAGAAAATCCACGTCCAGACGAATCCACTGAAAACGACTCAGCGCGCTGTAGTACATATTCCAGGCCCTTATGCGGCGCTGTTTCTGCTACAAAAACGCAGAAGAAGAGACGGAGCTTGACCGGATGTTTGCCATTGCTATGGCAACACGTGAGAGTTACGGCTAATCTCCTCCCGACCACCCGATCAATAAACACCCATAAGATGACAATTTGGCCCGTATAAATAAATCCAACAATAAGCATCAACAGCCGTCACCCTAAGGACCTTGTCGAGGTGTTGTCACACGTTGGGATGGATTAATTAGACAAATAAATGCCTACATTCATGGGAAGTTAGCTAGCGGTTGTTTGCTAGCATCGTTATAAAGTAGCTTTTTCCCCAGAATATCGTCCCCCTCTCTCGGCTCGGCTTGTTAAGAGACGTCGCGGCGGAAGAAGTCAGGCTCGAGGGGCGGGCCGATGACGTCAGCGTATTCGTTTCCGCCGTCTACACGAAAACGATCATGAAACGGAGGCGTGTCGTTTTTTTCTTTTCCACCCTGAGAGCTGGTTTCAAAAAAGTGTGTTTTCACGCCGCAAAAACACCGGATTCGTATGGACTGAAGGGCGAAACGCACAAGACTTCTGCGTTTACGCACTGAAAAGGTTTTCGTCTGGACGCCCACTTGATGTCTTTCACTCTTTCATAGTCGACACCTTCCTCTTACTGGTGTTATGAAGTGTGAAACCCACCAGCACCATGCTGTTTCACCGAGCAGGCACTCGGTGAGTATCAGGTCTCTAAGCACACATGGCACACGGTGAACCACCGGGTCCAAGCTAAATAAATCATCAACCATCGCTCACAGTCTCACACGGCCACGGCCAGCAGTTATGAAAGAAACCCACAATCTTTGAGGGACGAAAAAAAAAAAATCACAGCTTCGGCCCATCTGCTCTTCAAGGCTCCGGACGCCAAGACAGTAAAACATTGGAGGAAACGAAAAGGTGCCGAACGCAGAGCGCTTAAATGAGTGCAAATGCTGACAGAGTTCATGTTCTTGTAAAGGTTATACCAGTACGCTGCATTCTAGGAGCCCTCATTTGGCCTTGTACGCGCAGCCTGTGTCTTTCATGATCACACTGAGTAAGTGCACTTTCTGCAGCAGACTGCGTGGGGAGGAAGGCGCTGGGAGTTAAGCTGTGTGAACTGACAAGATTGTGGATGAGGGCAAAAAAAATGCTCATGAAAAATATCCCAGAGTCCTAACTCCCTTTCCATCTACCCATCTATTCACGTGCCGTGGGAGGAGGAGCACTCAGATATGTTTGAAATGCAGCATGGATAGAAATAGGGAGGAATTTCTCTAGATTGCTGTCTGCGGGAAAAACACTCAAGGAGAACAAAGGACAATAGACAGATGTGGCAAATGGCCAGCGAGGAGAGGAGACAAAGGTTATTTTATCATAAAAGGTCACAAAAGGGTGCTTCCGATGGGAACAGGGAAATGGAAGGAAAGACCATTATGATGCACTGTTGGTCCCACGGGATATACAAGATCAATGTGGTACAACAACCAATGACAAAGAGAAAAATAGAGAGTCACAGTGGAATTAATGCAGAGAGAGGGAAACCACATCCCTGGAGTCATAATCCGCAGCTTTTTAGGAAAAAAAGAAACAAGCAAAGCAGCCTATAAGAGAAGAGTCTAATAATAGTGTTTTAAAGAATTGTTGAATGATGAGTTAATAGAGAATATCGGGGCTGGTAGGCTCTCATATTGCAGGTTCAAAGTTGCCGTGTGCAGAGGACAGTGAAGATCATCAAAGCAGCACAGGGAGGCCTCAAAGGTCGGGGCTAAGTGACTCCTCACAGCAGCCTCGGAGGAACAAGGAAAACTCTCATTTGTCTTTGTCTGTTTTGAGCTTTCAGACCCGGACACCTGCGAGCTCCGAGGTGTTTGTCAGCGTGCAACGGGTGTGTGCATCTTTAAATGTTTCAAGCTGGAAGAACAAAGGGAATTCCTCTCAACCGAAGAATTGACTAATATCCCACCTATGGATCCATACAGCAGATTATAAGCCATGAATGGGGCTGAAATGCTGATGTTGTTGACTGGTCACCTGCATGGAACAGCATGTAGACTGATAAAGGGCTAATTATATGAATTATTTTCCAGATTATTTGATTAATCCTTTATAAAACGGTGGAAAACAGCCATCAAGATTTCCCCCAAAGCCAAAACTGATGTCTCCACTGTCTTGTTTTGTCTAACCAACAATCCAAAACCCATAAAGATGCAGTTAACAATTGTAGAAAACTTGAGAAGCAAGCAAATAACATTTGAAAAACTAGAATCAGGTGGGTTTTTTTGGGCTACGTTTTAAGTGTTAAGCTGTCTACTCCTTTCATTATCAATTAATCTGGTATTGCTTTGATTAATTGTTTGATCTATATCAGAAAATAGTAGAACATGCCCACCACAGTTTACCAAGAGTCCAGTGTGTTGTAATAAGTAGATTCTGTCAAGCAAATTGACCAAAAACCATAGATATTCGGTTTACAATGTTTGAAAACAAATTCTCACACTGGGGGAAAGGGAATTCATCAAATTTGAGTAATTATTTCTTACAAAATGACGAGCTGCAGCTCGACACTGGTATACGGTCCCAGACATGACGGCTTCCTGGAATCTCTTTACCTCCTCTGTCATCTGCCGCGCTTAAAGAAAACGCCGATACGGTTAAGATGTATGAGGAATGAGGGCGACCACAGGGTTCAGACTGCCTGTCAGACCATGACAAGTCCTCGGCGGGGGGATAAAGAAGTGGGCTAGACAAGAAATAAAGAAGCAGCTCCCTCCTATGCCCTCTGTGTGTGCTGAGCTCATATAGTGGTGAGGACAACAAGGGTGACTTTATCAGCTCCTCAGCAGAGCGAATGTGAAATTACTCAAGAGCGGTTAATCCCCTGTGATTTGGGTAATCACTGTGTGAAGACAGCGCTGGTACGGGAGAAGGTTTTCCTGTGACTGAACCCCAGTCTGCTAAAAATGAATATTTGTTCCCTTTGAAGTCCCCCGAACCCCAATGACAATTAAGATTCTGTCATTCAGTGTCAGGTTGCTTATTAAACCCATTAGAGAGCCTTCTGCTCCCTGAAATCTCACCGCCACTGTTTGGCTTTGTTGACACATCATAAACGTGCTGCTTTCACGGATCAGGCCAGACAGCAGGTGGACTGAGCTCCCTCTCGTGTCACCTCAAACCCGCTGACCTCCGTCTCTGAAGACGGTGGCCGACTCACGCCAAACAACAGTTTCCCTCTCTCCTGAGATTCCTTTTCGCTTGTCGCTCACAAACAGCAGCAGGACCCCCACTGTAAACTCATCTCCCCCTTCAGAACAAGCCCAGATGTGGTGGGAGTCCCAGCTGCTTGTGTTTAGTAAACATGTCCACAAACCTCTGGCTCAGAGGGGGGGGGAAGCCACCTGGACACACCCTGAAGAACCAGCCTCATCGGAGGGACGAGGCTGCAGCCTACGGTCACATTCGGCCCACACACCGTCGTCTGCACATACTCTCGACCTGACAGCATAAATATTTGTGAGGGGAACCGTCCTCTCATCATTAAGCCTGGCTAGAGTCCGAGCTAAACACCGGCTCTGTGCCGGAGGGGAGAGCAGAGCCGGTTAGCGCTCTTCTGAGAGTTTAGTCTAACTCTGAGTCAGAAAAGCTCTCGTCAACAACTTCGGCTGTTGCACAGACGATTCATCATTTCCTGACACCATCTCATCCCCCCCTCCACACTTTTTCATTCAACGATCTCTCCTTAAGCCATCAATCTCGTGCACTTTATTACCTGCCTAAAAAAAATCATCACCTCGTTCACCGTCTTGTAACACTTATTCAAGATGCATCCTGTCTTCACCGCTGGGATCCACGCAGGAGCGTCTTACATGGACAGATGTGAGGAATTATTAAGGCTGCGCTTAGAAGACGACTGAGAGGGAGAAGATGATGAAGGGGATGAAGAGCACGACAACACAGAGGCATAGTGGAGGTGTTGTCAGGGGAGAGTAAGAGAGAGGGTGGGTGACCTGGGACACAACAGAGCAGTGTGTGCTGCCAGCACAGGAAAAAGGAAACCAACTGTCAGGAAGACAATAGGAGCCGGTGGATGGATGGAGATGGGAGCAGCTCTGCAGTCGTACTGACATGAGGATGTAAAAAAAAAGCTGCCAAGTTTGAAAAATAGACAAAACATGTGGAGAATTACCACACAGTAGAGTGACCATGCATTTGGGTGACATATAAAGTGACTGTGAAGTGCTTCTCCTTACCTCTTCTGGTAGACTGACGTGTGAGAGGCTGCCGTCTGCGAGCCGGCTGAGTAGGTTTTGTAAAGTCCCGTCTTCCAGGTCCCGTCGACTAACGCGGTCAGCCCGAGTATCAGCAGCGTCCACAGCACACTTCTGGTACAAGGCGCGGACACGCTCTCCCGTTGGCGCGGTCCCATGTCCGTGGCATCAAAAGTACCGACACAAAAGTTTGAAAGAGCCCAACTTCCGCCGGTAAAAGAGACGCACCGGTTAGCGGCTCCAGCTCGGTGTGTGTGTGTGTGTGTGTGTGTGTGTGTGTGTGTGTAGGAAGGGGGGGGGGGGGGGTGTCAAACAGCAGCGGCTCGGCTGGAGAAGACGCGCATCACTAAAGTGGCAAACATGCGCTTCTTTTAGACGACGTCCAACACTCACGTGCGTCTCACGTCCTGACTTCAAAAGTAAAAGAAAGCTGCCGCCCCGTAGACTCCCGCCTGTCGTCGGTCTCTAGCTGTGACAGAGATGTGGAGATGAAGCTTGAATGCTGCTGCGTGTGTGTCAAGTGTGTGTTGTCCTCCGTCCTCTTATCTGTTCTGCCTACCTCCGCCCGCCTGTCTGTCTGTCCGCCTGTCTGTCTGCCTGTGCGCATACCGAGCCCAGCCTCGACTGAAGCGGGCATGAAACCACTTTTATAGTCTCCTCGGGTCTTTTAAACGCGCAGCCTGCTGGGTCTCTTTTCCTTCTGCCCTGTTTCAACCCCTCTCTGCGTGCTCAAGGCTACGGCACATTACGCATTGTAGGCTATTTTCTTCTAAAGGAATTATGGGCTGCTGCTGCTTCTCCGAGGCTCCTCTGAAATCCGGTGATGAGCAATTTTTTTTTTTTTTTTTTTTGGTGAACACAACTGAATATAAAATCAAATCATGACTAGGTCCTGGCTCAATTATCTTTAAAAAGTTATATTTCAAAATTAATTTCCCCCTGTCTGTTTAATCTGTCTCTAAGATGTTTTAGTCTGAAGCCTCGCTGTCAGAGCCATCAGTACCCAGGCACAGTGGCAGCAGAATAGCTGAGGTTTCTGTAACCGCCATCAGCCCCATACATGTGGGACATGTAGGTTTACAGTGCAAAGCAGCCAGAAACCACGGGGCTGCGGTCCTGCTCCAAACTAAACACCTGGCACTGCAACCAAAACCCCGGGGCCCATGATGTATAACTGTGGTCGGTTGTGACTGCACCTCTCAGGCCCCATGAAGGGCTGAGCTGCATGCCCTGCCAGCTGAGAGCTCTTATGGAATTGGCTTGTAGACTATAGTTTTGGTGAAGTTCTCAGCTAACGAGAGATGGCATTGAGTCTTTGACACTCACAGACAGGCATGGCACTAATCGCACCCATAGTACAGGGGGAGAGAGGCAACATGCACTTGAATGGGACTGAGGAAGCCCACCTGCTCTCAATCACAACCAACGGAAACGGTTTGGGACTGGGGGAGGGTTAGAAAATGATGTGTCAAGAGTTTTGGGTTTCAGGGCACCCGTGGCATTCTAGGTGCAGCCAATAGTGCCAACAGGAACTGGAGCAGTAAGGGTTAATGTAAATCCCTCCAGCCATGAGCAGCTGAAAATAATTTTTGACCTCTGAGGTGGGAGACGGGGGTCGGTTTCCATTCAGGATTTTTTTCTCCCCTGCTTCCATAATTTCCTTCCCCTGTACAGTGCAAACAGAACCAGCAGCATTACCCATTGTCTGTGTAGGTATGCGTTTAGCTTCATTCAACAATATGAGTTCCCACTTTTCTACAGAGAAAACACAATTCCTCTCCTCCTGTGTTTGGACATAACTATGTCCTGATGTTCACTCTTAATGACAGTTGCACCAGTTGAAGCCGAGAAGCCCCCCTCTTGGCTTTAACTGGTGCAACTATCATGGGAGGGGGGGGCTTTAAAGGCAACAGTAATGAGAAGCATGACAGCGATCCAATATGAGGCCATGGGCTATTACACAAAGAGACATAAATGTAGAATATGCTCATGTTGCTTATTGTTTGATGATTCCAGTCTATATATTACAGTTTATATAGACTATAAGTCTAACCAGCACATCCCTGATTACAGCTCACACAACACACACTACATGATGCACACTTTATGGCACAAAACTGTTGTTATTCCAGTGTTTCTGTGACCTCACTGCCACGTCAGCTGCCAGATCCATCAGGGCTATCTGATTTTTAGAGTATCAGCTTTGGCACGCTGACTTCAGCAGCCTTGATTACTTTGTGCTGCACTAGATGTGTTCCTTAAATACTTCAGTAAAGCAAACACTGCTACCTATACTGCAGAGGACAGTTGAAAAGCTACTCGGACAAAGTGGAACACTTTAGAAGCCCTTGGTCAATGCTACATTTTCCACTGTATGCAGCAGAGTATGTGCCCTTTAGAACATCAGCAGAAATATTTAGCATCTACTGTCCTTTTGAGGAATGCACAGTATGAAAATGGATGCAATTGTTTATTCAATAATAAAAAACTAGTAGACTTTTAAGCTTGACAGATTATGACCCACCAGTGCCTGTCTGCACTTTTGCCCACTGTAAAACCAAAGATCAATCCCTGGAGCTACTGCCCTGATTTAAGGCTCAGAACTGTTGTGTGCTGCCATCTAGTGAGAAAATAATGAAAGCTATAGAGAAAATAGTAAGTTGAAATCCTTTCGTGTCTGTCAATTTATTTTTTTTAAAAACATGTACAATCTTTCATCGGAACTTATTTGGTTTCCTGCAATCATCCCATAAACCAGAACATTGTTTTTATTTCTCAAAAAAAGAAAGCACTTTGTTATTTATTCACATGTGCGACTGTATGAAAGCTAACCAGCTCAGTGAGGCTGAGGGCTCTCTTCAGTCAGCGTTGAGGCATAAACAGACTCCCTGGAGCACCCAGTGGGAGATGTGCATGGTGGTGTATAGGTCTGCCTCAAAGACTAACCCCACACCCATTGCATTCCTCCGCAGAGATGTGGTGTACACTGGTGTCCGTATGGTATTCTGAGGTACAAAACACATAAAATGCACATGGCAGTTAGGAAAATGCATTGAGTGAAACAGTGATGTAGAGTAATGGATGCATGGAGGCCTGTGGTTGCTGTGATCCACACCTGTAACCTGAGGCGGTGTGCCTCTATAGGGATGACTTTGAGAAGGGGCAGTTCAACAACCAGAGCTTTTGGTTTACTCTTGACCAGGCAGCCCTTCTCCGTGTCCCAGTCGGCCCCCTCCAGATACAGGCCAGACACTAAGCAGCCTGCATGGGGAAAACACTATCAGTTTCCACAACTCATGGCTGATCATGCTGCAAACGGTGAGTGTCCTTACCCTGTCCAGGTCTGTCACTGACTTCATCCTCACTGCGGTATTGCGTCACCTGTGTGTACAGGGTGGAAAGATCCAGAGGCCAACCGTTTTTCCTGCATGCAGCTTGGACCAGGGCAGTCAGGTAGGACTCTGGGATATGGAGTCCTGATAGCCACATAACTTTTGGCTCTCCCTCATCCACCTGGTGGACACCAGATACATCAGACTTAAAGACACCATACATTCTCAACTTGTTTGTTAAAAATAAAAGAGGCCACAGATATGAGGTTATCTGGCGTGGGTCCATCCTCACCCAGGAGCTGTACTGTTCATAACGCCTCTTGAAATGGCTCATCCAGTTGCCGAGGGACATGAGTGTGTCAGGTGCCAACTTCTTCCAAATGGCGGGGATGTGACCATTAAAAAGGGCCCGAGCGACCTCATCCAACTCACTGCTCATACCCACCTCACCAGCCAAGGCCTAGGAGACATACGACAATCAGAACAATGATAATGACGCGTGAAGCACAAGGAAACAGCACCTGGCTGTTTGTTGCCTCTCCTTCTCACCCTCTGCAGCTCAGCCAGGGATCGTTGCATGCGGACCACTAGCTTGTTGAAGCGCTCCAGTTCTTGAAGCAGCACCACTGAGGTTGGGGAAATGTCTGTGCCAAACTTTTTATGGATCACATCCATGTCGAATAACTTGGGCAGCTTGTTCTGAATGTCCTGGGCCACCTGGCTGATATACTGATCCCTGCAGATGCTTCCACCAGATTCACCTGAGACAGAAGAGAGTCTTTAAAGGCCATAACAGAGGAAGCACTTGGCAACATGGGGGCAAAGAGAGGAAAGCAAACAGCCTACAACAGTATAGAACAGCTTTTCTTTCTGAAAAATATTTTTAAAATATTACCTCCTTCGGCACTAAGGACTCAATGTGGAAGTGGGCAAGCAATGTTACAATTTCTTCTATTGGAATCAATTAAGAAGGAAAAGAGATAAAAGATGCCAAATCAAACCTGTCTGAGGCTGCAGGTCTATTAGGTGAGCCCACATGTCTTTAGCTGCCTGTGTGTAGTATCCTATCTCTGCATTGGAATGAAGACCCATGACCTCTGGTGTGTTTGCCAGTGGCAGGGTCTCAATCTCATCTGGAACAGATAGCAGGGTAAAGCTTTGAGTGATGACATGAAATGTACTGTTTAGCTGCTACCAGAAGCATGTGTGTGTGTAATATGTATATAAATAATGACTGACCAACATATACTTTCTTTGGCCCATTTGGAGGGATCTTGTAATCTACGTCCGTGTTGCTGAAGAAGTGGAAGTGTCTAAAGGTGTAGAAGAGGAAGTCTCCAAGGTACTCATCCATGTAGACGGTCAGGATCCTGCGGTCAAAGCTATCTATGGCCCGACCACCATACATCACCTACGGAACATTATACAGAGATGTAAAACCTCTGCTAGCAAGATAATATATGTATACAATATATTAAAACACAATGACTTTAGCCTTACCTCCCCAATAAGGTATTTGAGACTTCCCCAGGGAACATTGCTTTCTCCTTGGTTGTGAGCTTTGGTTAGGTAGGTGTTTAAGATCTCCATACATACCTGTTGAACACAGTTGAACACAGTTTAAACCGTTGAAAGGAGAAGTGAAATGTAACTGATATTATACAACATAAATAGAGATAAAAATAAAATAAAATCACTTATTTCTAACATTTTGAACATAACACTTACAAAGAAGTCGGACTCATTGAAGTCGTAGGGGACGTTCCAGCCAATCTTGCCGTACTTGCGTCTCTCTTGCACCACAGCATGGAAGAAGGCCAGCACATATACCAGGCTGCGGAAGGCAGGGTGAGGGCATGCAGTCAAGGTCTCAAGGGAGATTTTAGAGTATGTGGCTCTCATGTTCAGCTTGAGACCGTTGGGAGGCTCCGTCACAACCTGCACACAAGATTAAAGTGGATGTAAACACGCTGACATTTTTTTAATATTCTCTCTCTATCTGTAGTGTTTTTCCCTGTTCAATCAAATACAAACAATCTCTAAAGAAAACACTGCTGGACCGAAAGAGAAAATGTGTGTCACCTTGAGAGACTTTTGCAGTATGCCAATGGGGAAATCCTTAATGGGGTTGGTGGTGACCCACAAACGGAAGCCGGGGTTTGGATTGGTGATTCTCTCTAAAGATTTCTCCAGTTCCTTCAGCCACTTTACCAGCAGGTGGCAGTTCTGAAGCATCAGCCACTGACCACGGGACACTGCCCTCTCCAGCAACTGCAGTGCAACCTTTGTCACAGGTAGAAAAAGACGGTTACCCTCAAGTTTCACTTTCAATTATTACTTAGTGTGACTCATTCAGTTCCTCATTCTACTTGATCACACTTGCAGCCGTGGGATAAAAGAAAAAAACTCTGCAGTACCTTCTCTTGGCCTTGGCCCATCGCAAGGAACTTGAACTTGTTGCCTCCAAAGCCTGACCTCTCCGCTAGTTTCATGAGGTCAGTGGCTGGGTCAGAGCCAGGGCTCAGGATGAAGACGATGGGGGAGGAAGGTGTGCTCTGTTCATAAATTGCATCAAAGCTGATCACAGGGGGCTGCACATATCTGAGGAGACAGCACATAGAAACTCAGGTCATGTTTTCTCTGTATGCTAATACTCACATCCTCTATAAACATTGTGAACATTGCAACAGAAACCCTCTCACTTCTCGCCCATGGTGACAGTGACATAGTCAGTCACAGCTCTGTAGATTCGATCAACACGGAAGCAGCGCAGCAACAGCAGCTTCTGAAAGGCGGACAGGTTCTCCTCGTATTTCATGGGGAAAGGAGCCTGTTCTGGTCCATCTAGGTCATACCACTGAGCAGAGAAAGAATGAGGGTTAAAGGCTTAAACAATTAAGTAAGTGTCTATGGTGATTCCTGTCATTGTGGTCACTTACAGACTTCCAGTCAGTGGAGTTTTTCTCCACATCATCAGGCAGAGAGCCAAACTGCTCAGGAAAGAGCTCTGCTAGTTTTACTACGTCCTCCCAGCCCTGGTCTGCAAGCCACTCACAAGGCTTTTCACGTGTGCTCTTTTCCAGGGATAGATTACCTTAACAAGAGGTGGAAAACAAGCTGCTTTCAATATTGTGTGCATACACATATTTAAACATTTTAGATGACTTCAACTTCTCTGGAAATCTCACCCTTGATAAAGAATTCCAACTCCTCCTGAGGGGACCGCCCTTCAGCCTGCTCAATCTTGATGGTCATGTTAAAGGAAAAGAGTAGCTTGTGTCTCTCAAACAGACCTAAAGATATGCAGTCGGTTCAGGTTAGAATATCTACAAAGTCATCAGAAATACTGTTTTATCTTTCCATCCATTCCTTTATTCGATCTTTATTATTTTACCTGTGCAGCCATAGTTATAAACACTGTATGTCAGAGTGTTTATGATGTTCTTCAGTCTCTGGAGCAGGACGGAGTTGGGTTGAGATTTGCGCAGTGAAAAGTTAAAGACGTCCAGGTAGGAGGCGAGAGAGTACTGGTACATGCTGTTCACCAGAGCCATGTCTGTCAGTACAAAGAACAGGATGGCACCGCGCTTGGCAGCAGGACGGTAACCGTCTCTGAGGTGATCAATGTCCACAGATGTCTTCTCGGCCAACTGTAGTTTCTCAAAAACCTAGTGATCAAAACATCAAACCAATAAAAAAGTAGGATTCATGACTTCAGTAAAAATACTATCTTCCATGAGTTCAATGATGCTTGCTGTCGCTAAACTGACCTCACTGGCTTTTGACTTTGTTTCCTCCAGCGTGTGAACCAGCTCCGTGTTATCCAACATGTTGCCTGTCGATGTGGCCAGCTCTCTGAGCAGGGAGTCCCCGAGGCTCTTCAGCAGCTTCTTGTTGTTGCTCGTCTCTTGGATCAAACGCTCGCGCTGCTCCTCCAGCTCCTTCTTCTCAAAGCCCATGATAACACTCAGCAGCTGGTCCTCCAGACCCTTTAGAGTCACTACACATAACATAGATACAATAAATGGACACAGGCAGACAAAGCATTTAGATCATGCTGCTCAAATGTTACAGCCAAAACTACGGTTGCCGGGACAAACGATCTTACCAGTATAGTTAATGACCATGGTTTTTCCAAACACTGATGGGGAGTATTTGGGGTTAGCCAGTTTGGTGTTGAGGTACAGTTTAAAGTTGGGATCATAGTCCACCTCCTGGTCGCCGAGCATGAGGACCTGTCTGCCCTCTGCTCCATTTACGTTCTTCTCCAGGACGTTGTCAATCACAGGGTCGATGTACTCGTCCACATCTTGAAAAAGAAATGGGAAGCCATATTTGATGGCCATCTCTAGCTGCTTCAGAAAGTCTGGATCATTGAAAGAGGAGATCTGGGGGGGGGGGGGGGAGTATGATGACAGTGTCAGCACAGTGTGTCAGCGGTAGCCATAGGTGCCGTTTCTGTGGGTGCTTCCTGGTCTGAGCACCCATGGAGAAGGCGCCAGCATACAGTGAGGGCTAAATTTACATTGATTTAATAACAAACCCAGCATATGCTGCGTCACTAACCCATGTTGCAAAATAAGTAAAAATGTTCTTTATAAAGAAGAGCCATCAATAGAGAGTGGAAAACAAATCTTATCTTTAATATTCAGAAGCAATTAAGACTTGTACGATAATTAAGCATATTATACCTTGAGGTTATTGTTTTCTTCCTTCTTCTTAATCCAGTTTAGGGCTTGCTGTTGTGGATCAATACACATAGGAAATCGGCTCCCGCTGCTTGTGAGGATCCCATTCTGTACTGACAGCTCATCTGGAGGCAAGCCCTCTGAGCCCCACCTGCCAGGGGGGGGGGGGTTATTTGACACATTGTTAGCCCCATAATCGATGTACAGCCATATAAGTGCATCAGCACATATCCTGCTACCAAAACACCCAAATCGCATCATTGATTGGACAAACTCTCAAAATCTGTTGTGAAAACACACTCACCTGCTGATTTCTACCTCATCAGTCAGAAGACTTTCCACTGTGAAAGGCTGGCTCAAGGGGATCCCTCTCTCCTGAGCATCCTTAACCCATACTTGGTACACCATTTCATTCCTCAACTCCCAGCTGAAGGCCCCGACATAGCTCAGGAAAGCAGCAGAGATCAAACAGTCACCCAGGAGACGAACTCGCTGCTGCTTCAACTCCTCCAAATCTTGCGTCCATCTGAGTGGCAACAGTTTAAAGAGGGATGAAGAAAAGGAGGTTAAAAAGAATGAAATAAGCAACTTTTAGCAGGGTTGGTTAGGTTAAGTGTTGTGACTCCATTCATGTATAGACTCACCGTTCATTCTCAGAGCTCAGGCCAGTGATGAGTTTGTCAGCAGCTATCAGTCTCCTCTCCATGAGTTCAGCCTCCTCCTCTAGCTGCTTTTTCTCCTTGGTAGCAGCTTGGTACTTCTCTCCAAGAGCCTTCAACTCTTTTTGGATATCATCAAGATCACTCTGAATGCGCTCCAGTTCCCGCTTACTCTGAAAGAAGTTCTTCTCTAGTCGTGCAACCTAAAATACATTTGGAAACAAGGCTGTTGTAAACAGTGTTCCTTTTTTAAAGAGCATGAAGTTAACATGTACAAACCTATCATTACCTTCTCTCTCTTGGGTTTTATCTCCCTGGCAACCTCACAGTAACCCATGATCGCCTCCACAAACTTGAGCATTCCTGAGCCGGCCTTACTGATGGCTTGCATCTCCTCGAAGCTCGTCTGGAGGTTCTTTAGGAAGCCTAGAAATTAAATGAAACAAAAGTATCATAGTGGCAAACACAAATGTCACTATCATATACAGTAGATAGGTATTATTATTACCATTATTCATAGATCATGAAGCCCACTTACCTTTGACAGTCCTGACCTGGTTATTATTTATGGAATCACAGTCCATTTCCATCAGTGAGCGCAGGAAGTTAGCCTCTGACATCATGCCCTTGGCTGACTGCCAACTGATCTCCTTGTAGCCGCGCAGAATCAGGATGCATTCACAAACCACCTGCACTTGTTTGGGTGGCTTGGCAAAGGATCTGCACAATGGACCAAGAGAAAAATGCAGATAGAGGGACAGTACTGATGACCAGATGCCGATGTTAAGTTTTGATGATAATTGATCAGCGCTCGATTACACATTCGAGATTATTAATCAACCCAGCGTACAAAGTACATTTTCATTTGCTTTACAGAGGGTTCGTATTGGGTGTGTGCATTACAGATGACACTATTTATTCATCCTGATTAATTTGGCCATCATCACTAGCCTTTTCAACAACAGAATGAAAACAATGGCGTGAGTAAGGAGGAGAGTTTACCGGATCTCCGTGACATCAGATTTTTCCAGGTCTTGCAGGGCGTTGCGGGCTGCCTCTAATGCTGGCAGAGCCTCAGCCAGGGAACTTTCAGCTTCTTTCTTCTCCACAGCTATCACTTTGTTCTGCTCTTCAATCTCCTTGGCTTTGTCTTCTGCCAGGGTTTTTTTCTCCTCAGCTAGGAAACGAAATGTTATGGCTTGTAACAGCTGTGTTTAGTTTCAGAAGCCTACAGTACACTGTGTTTATTATAACCCCGGGTTTATAGACGCAGGTACTCACGGACCTACAGTCCTGTTTGTGGTGATCTCATTCAGCATGGCCTCACAGGCTGTAGACTTTTCAGCGAGGACCACCTTCTGCTCTGCCAACTTGACATTCAACTCAGCCAGCTGCACACTAGCCTCCCTCAGTTTATCCAAACCTCCGTCTAAATGCTTGCACTGAGCTGGAACCGGAGAGAACAAGTAAGCAAAACAAAGCCTCTCAAATAATCACAAACATATCGATGCACAGTAGCCGTGTAGCACCAGTCTAACCCTTCACACACGAGCACAGACTTTACAATATGTTCCGTCTTCTCACCCAGAATATATTGGTCCTTTTCCTCCAAGAGTTTAGAATAGGTGCTAATGAAGTCCAAGTAGTTCTTTGGAGTAACATAGTTACAACGCCTGAGCTTCTGCTGGAATAGCTTGCTGTAGTCACCCACAGAGCTATGGACCATGCATACATGATCTATCACTGCTGCAGAGTGTGCCTCGGGAATCATTGGGCTTTCACCTGTAGAAAAAAACAAATGAAAACATATGAAATGTAATCAATAGAAAAAAATATACATATTGTAGCTGTAGGTCTCATAACAGTGAAATACAGTAAAGAAAGCCCTTAAATGGTTATCTGAAAATCAACTCTACATGCATTTTAAGATATAAATGTGTGTAATTACAAACCGAGGAAAGACTGAGCCACTGCAAGTAAGGCCTGTGGAGGCCATGGCAAGAACCAGTCTATCACAGTGTTGTTCATCAGTCCTGAGGGAAAAAGTACACAGTTAGTGAAATAAGAAATGATAATAAAATACTATAACACCAAGTGAAGCCTGACACTGCATTTCACCTGGGAAGTTTCTGCAGCGTGTCCTCAGGGTGTCTCCCACTGGAGACATGCCTAATACAATGTGTAGATTGTTGGCACTCTTGTTGATAAAGTACTGCCACACACTCTCTTTTGAAGGTCCTGCTCCCATCGTGAGAGCCTCATCACGAAGCTGGTTGAGAATTGACTCCTTCTCATCATCAGGAAACAAGGCAGGGACAATGCCTGGAGAGCATGATCAGTAAGTACTACAGCTGTAGTTTTAAAGAGAAATAAATGTAGTGTGAGCCAGGAGGTTAGAGTGATATCCAACCTGAGGTGAGCATGTTGTTAATAAGTTCTAAGAAGCCTTCCTCAGCGACATGAGCATCAGTGAAGAGGAACACTGTCTTCTTATTTTCAATGCCAAGCTTCATGTACAGCGCCTTCAGGTCATCCCGGAGGTTTGACTCACTGTATCCTCTGCTTAGTGTTATCTCGAACACCTGGGGAAAGCACCATGCATTACTAGATGCTGGAAAGTTAGTGGCAAATATTTCTAAATACAAGATGTTTTAGAAATCAGAAATCAGAGTTAAGAACCACTTTAAAAAAGATGATTATAAAGTTATAGTTTAATGCTGCTTAACCTTTCAAACCCTACTTTTCCTTTGCAATGTTCCCTTTTGTAGCTTTTAAGTTAGAAGACTCCACATCTTACTTTATTCCAAATCTTCACTGAAGACAAATATTCAAAATTAAGATTATTTTGGCACTAAATGGAAAATGTCTACCTGTCTTGTATCTTGTTTACTTATTCCCTCAATGCTTGGCATGTCAAATGTGTTCTCATGTAGTAAACATGTTAATAAAAAGTCTATTTGATCTGCCTTAAATGTAACTGCTGCATATGCTGAGAAAAAGTTGCCCTCGGCCACAGTCATCATAGTGATTTACAACCTCGCAGCCGGCAGTGAAGGCAGCGAGCTTGGTGAGGGATTGCTTGCCAGAGCCCCCCACACCGACAAGCAGTGCATGGCCACGGTCGATGCGGATGATGCGCTGCACACGGGTCAGATGTTCCAGAGCATCATCAAACAGTACAAGGTTCATCCTGGACTTGTTCTCATTGTATTCCTCCAGAATTTCCTGCAGAATTCAGTATAATTAATTTGTCAATAATGGCAACACATTGTTGTATTATTATACTATTGCATTTCAAAGTGAACTTCAGACTGAGACCACCCATTAATAAAACTGTTAATGACTTGGCCTACCTGAAACAGGGCTTTTGACGCATCATAGTCCTGTATGTCCTCATAGACCCTTGGTTCAGTATCACTGAGGGCTGTCCTGTAGTCTCCAAACAGAATTGGGTCCCTCATGACTGCCTCCATGTCTGACTTGAAATGCTCCTCAATCAGGTTCTTTATGTGGCCTTGAAGCTGGTGGAAAAACACATTGGGTAGAATTCAAATACTACACAACTATTCAGTATATAGTGGATGAGTCTACATTTGTAATTACAGGCGGAACCACATATACACATATTGGATTTATCCCTGCACTCAATGCAAATACTAGTATTATTAATAATTATTACCAAGGCTTTGTCAGTTTCATCAATAAGTCTGTCATGGAAGATTCTCAGGCACTCATTTCTCCAGACTCGAACAAATTGGTTAACTGTCAAAAACCTGTTGAGAGAAATCAGGTAAAACAAATCATGGACTTCTAACTGCAAAGTCTTTGTTAATCTGTTAAAAGAGTGGATGTGCTAGATCAAACCTGTCAGGTTTGGTGAGGGTCAGACCATTGTACACTCGTGACAGGTCCCTCAGGTTGAAGATGTAGTGGAACTTGGAGGGAGTGGGTGGCAGGTCTCTGATGATGCTGTTGTACAGTTCCAATGTGCAGAAGGTGACTTTATCAGCAAACCGTCTGTATGGTGTCTTCAAATGCCTAAAATCATGAATAATAATTCACTAAGTTTATAAAATCTGAGTGATATGGATGATTGGGATTTTCATTTATGTGGGAAAGAGATACTCACTGTGGTGTGGCCTTTGATAATGGAGGCATAGATAAGGTGGAGGGAGTCCACAGCAGGGAAAGGGATGCTGAAGACACTGAAGAGCGAGATGAAGCGAGGATCAACCTCGTTCCTCCCGCCTCCTGCTATTCCCATGGCAGCAATAAAACCAAGGTCCTTGAGGATTTTGTAGTTAAGATCCTTCCCTCTGTTATATATGCCTCCTCGGTCCAATAACAACTTCAGAAGTGCGATGGGCTGCTGTGTGCCGTAATTATCCACCTGGATGATCATACAGTGTATTACAATTACAATGTCAAGTATACAGGCGCCGTCAAAGTGAAGGACATAAGACACTTGATTGAGAACTTGGAGCAGGTACCTTTGGCATATTCATGTCATCCATAAAGACCAGTAGTCTCTTCCCCATAGGAGGCCCATAGGTCTCTTTGGTCCTTTTCTCCACATTAGCCTCCAAGTTCCTCTGCAGGTCCATTGAAGTTGTTCTGGATGAGAAGTTGATGATCAAAGTAATCTAGATAAATGTAAAAATAACATAATTAATGTAAAGAATTCAAACCAAAGTGACATAACAGATGTGTGTGGAAAACTCACCGTTTTATCAGCATTGAGGTTCTTCAGGAAGTTATGAATGGTGGCGGTCTTGGAAGTGCCAGACTCTCCAACCAGAAGAACCGACCTCTTTATCTTCACCATCTGTTCCAGGATCCAGCTGGCTCTCGTGGTGTCGATGGTTGGCACTAAAGCAAAGATGGAGAAAAAGGGAATCGAAGGGAAAGGAGGAGCTCAGGAGGGCCAAAAAGCTTGAATCAATATGGAAGCAGGACACGTGATTCGTCTGCCTCACAGCTCAGAGAGTTGACCTTTACCGAGAATATCAGCAAACTTCCCCTCAGGGTTGTGGATGTATTTGGAGACCAAGGAACTCCAGGGAACCCACTTCTCCTGCATCCCATCAAAGTGGAAATCATAGAGAGTCGAGAGGTATCCTGTATGAAGGCAGACACCTTGTTATCAATGATAAGTGTAACATAAAACTGTAATAGCACTTGAAATTATTAATGTGGAGAATTTTAAAGTAAAACTGGGTTTGTTTTATGATATGTATTCATCCAACCTAAAACCTTGAAGCAATCCTGTTTATGTATTTTTAAAAGTGTCTGCAGTGACGGACAAACCCACATTATATACAGTCCTACCTCCCATGTTTTCTAGTATACCACAAACTGTGGGTAAATGGTGAAAGCTGCATCATTTTGATAAAGAATGGCAATTTCATAATCACCAAATCCAATTTCTTGCTTTTTACCTGGGATCTCACCAGGTCCAGCGAGGGCTTTCTCATCCTCCACTAATGTTAAGCAAGAAAGCCTTTTGATGAACTCATCAAACTTGATCCTGTCGCTCTCCAGCAACGTGGCCCCCAGTGAGCAGTAGAGAGCTTCCAGGAAGTAACACTCCAGGACTTCAGCCCTTCTGCTCTCACTCTCAAGCAGCGCATCCAGTGTCAAGCACAGTTGAGTCACCTGAACAGACAGCCAACATATGCTGATTTCATTCAAGTCTGAATAAGGGACTATACTAGTCTTCACGCACAGATACAGACTGGTACTTGAGACCGTTTCATCAGGATGCCATTAACCTACCATGTTAAGATCTGTCTGAGGGACTACAGTCTTCAGTTTCTGGCCTTGCTTGCCAACAACAATACCATCCACAATCATGTCTATAGAGCTGGGCACGTATTTCTCAAAAAGTTTGTTGAGCACTTCTTGTTCCTAGAAAAAAAAACATTATTGAGATATTAAGTTAAATGCAAGAGCAGTTATTACAATGTGTAAATGTATTTTCTCATACCCCCTCAGGTCTGTTGTTCACCCATCTCTGCCAGTATGGGATGTATCGCAAGTTTTTGGGGTCAACAAAAACCATCCCACTGCGGGAAACAGTAGCAGGGGAAGCATACTGCAGATCTCCAACCTATGATGGTGAGGTTTCCTTACATTATAGCTCTGAAAGTTGCTTTGCAGGAAAGTGTAGGGAATGGTATTCTGCTGACAAGCCATCTTGAAATACAGACAAACCTCGAACAGCAGGGCACAGTGGTTCTGTAAACGGATCCGCTCTCCATTGGCTAGAGTGAGGAGCTTGTTGTCATCCATCACTGAGTTCATATTCTCGACCCACAGAGCGTCAACATCCCCATCGAAGAGAATGTACCTGCAAGTCAGAGTTCATGTAGTACATGAATAAAGAACACCGATGGGATATTGGATATCTTAATAAACTGATTGAGTAAATCTGGCATTTCTTTTTTTTAAATACCTCCGCTCTTTTTTGTCAGTAGGCTTGTTGATGTCTCGGAAGATGTTGGATAAGATCCCATCAGTCCAGTCTCGAGTCTCAGGGTCCAGAACACCGTAAAGTTCAATGACACTCATGGCTTTGGGGTTTAGGGGATACATCTTGGTTTGAAATCCCAATCTGATGACGAAATATAATAAAAGTTACTATTGCCCACACAAAAAAATCAGAAAGGTGGTGTAAATGTAGGTTAACTGACTTGGTCTGAGCTTGACATAATGTGCTGATCACAACCGTTTTCCCTCCACCTGTTGGGCCCACGATCATAGTAGTGTGTCTAGTCATCATCGTCTCATAAATCTGCACCACTTTGTCCACCTGAAACCACAGACAGCACAAAGATTAAGTATATCGACACCTAAAAGAAATCAATCTTTGCCACTGTAAGTCAACAAACTGTAAAATGTGTAGGAAAGTCTAGAACTCAGAGAATCAGATTCAAGACCCGGATGAGACACCTGGTTAGGCAGCATGACATATTTGTTGTCTTGCAGGATCTCTTCAACGGCATCATTGAAGTTGGGATAGCGAACACGAGGGCAGTCTAGCCCAGGGAACAGATCTGAGATCAGCCCAAGGAACAGGGGCACGTCCTCAAACACAAACTTTGGGAGGTTCATGTCCCTGAGAGCACGCATCAGCACCACATCCTGGGGAGATGAAATAGTTAGACCACAAAGAATTACTAAATCTTGAAATAACAAAATAAATATGTTCACAAGGATTAAAATGGAAACTATTTTCAAGATTAAAAGACTATCGTCAAATGAGATAATTAACTCCTTCATACCATATTGCATGTAAGCAACAGTTTTCAATTCATTATGTGAAAATGAAAATGAAACATGTGTTTGGTCTCTACCTCACTGAGGTCGGGTGAGCCTCTCTTCAGCTCTCCTGCCATCACGAGGACAGACTTTAGGGCTCGCAGGCCAAAGTCATAATGAGACTGCTTCGACAGCTGCTCACGTGACAGCTTATACAGTACTGTCATCTTCTTTGCAAGCACCTGAAATGTAAAAAAGTGTATGGATGGAAAGCTTCATCATTTATTTGCATGTGTTTTAAAACAGTCTTTCTACACTCAGAACATTTTCAAGGATTTCATTATAAATGATCCTTGCATTTCTGAATTAACTAATGAATCTTGTGAATTATAGTCATATTTTCTATACACGGTGTTCATTATATATTACTTACTAGGATGAGAGTATAATCTAAATAATACCAATGAAACTTGTACTTTGTCTGTGTGTGGTCCTAACCTTGGCCATTAAGAAGCCCTCAGAGAAGAGCATGATCTCACAGATCTGCTGCAAGTCGGGCACAATGACCACCACAGGTCTGAAGAGTGCTTTGACTGATTCTGGCAGCTCTGTGCGTCCTGCATAACCCGGGTTCATGGTGATGAAAATCCCCATGCGGCCGTCCAGGCTGATTTCTTGCCCTTCAAACTGTGCATAGTGAGAAGGAGTTGGTTAAGAGGTGAATAGTATATAGTAATATTATTGTATGGGCTAAAAAATATCAATCCTTGTGAAATATCCACGGATTTATATGAAAACTGGAATTATTTTCAATACACTCATAACAGTTTATGCAAAACTACAACAGACTTACATGAAACCTTTTAAGGTGTAGAATGAGAGCATTACGGATAGTCTGGATTTGGGAAGAGATAACTGACAACACCGAGGCATCAATGCGATTGAACTCATCAAAGCAGCCCCACGCTCCACACTGGGCAAGGCCAGAGAAGATCTTTCCCACAGCCTGCACACAGAGAAGAAAGAAATTCAAGCAAAAAGCTGGTAACACATGAAAAACAAGAGTCAAATTTGCACTCAGCAGACCATACAAATGATTAGTGGAACTTTTGGCCACACTGTATACCTTAAGCATGCGCATATAAGTGCATAAACATAACATAAGCTGCAGGCATGCCTGATCAGTACAGGTTTGTGGTTTTTCAGTAGCTCTTTGCTCTTTAAATGAAAGCTTCTTACCATGTAGTCCATGCCCTCGCCGCAGTTTGTAACCACACAGAGCAGGCCTAAAGCCTTTGCCAGATCTTTGGTGGACTCTGTCTTTCCTGTACCAGCCGGTCCAGCAGGGGCTCCGCCGAGGTACATGGAGAGAGCCTGTATCACAAAGACACACTCAGATACAGACATCATGGTGTCGAAAACAAGCTGACAGAACAATGTACGTTTCGGCATGGGTGTTGCAAAGCTTCTCAGACCTGTGTGAGGGTGAGGTAGATTCGGTCCGTCAGTGGGGTTATGACCAATCGACCGTTCAACCCCATGTACTCATAGCCGTACGAGAATGAAGCGCTGCACTGATGCACAAAGAGGTTGTCATGATCACGGACCCAGTAGAATCTCAGCTGGCTTTCCCACTCAAACTCTCTTGCGTCCATGATACTGGAAATAGAATTTCAAATTTATTTATTTTAGTTCACCTCAAACAGAAAACTTACACTGTCATGTGCGATTTTTACCTGTTTAATACAAAGCTGTCCACAATGTCTCTTGCATGGACGTCGATGATAAGCACAGTGTTTATCTTTCGTCTGTCATTTTTCTTCATCGGTTGTGTGATGCGTGTTACCAGCTCATTAATCTGCTGGTGCATTTTCTTCGCATATTTCTTCAGTGCGTGCTTCTCTCCTTTGTTCACATTTTTAAAGACATCCTCTACCTCCCAGGTCCACCACGCTTGATTTGCAGCCAGCACCACCATGCCCTGGTACAGCAACATCCAATCAACCCTGAGAGACGACGGAAGCACAAATCTACCGTTGCTCATTTGCACAACACTGGCAAAATTACTCACAATCATGTAATGTCTACACACACCTGCTCCTGTCTTCACAGTAGTGAAAGATTGCTTCCTTGGTGATAAGTCTGTTAGTCCTCCTCATCTCATGTAGTATTCCCGTCATCCACTCCTCCACCCTTCCCTCCACTAGGATGGGCTTCTTCAGCTCCATCACCTCGCCCTCAGCTGACACCATGGCTCCAGCTGCTGTCTCTCCATTGCTTTCCACATCAAACCTCAGAGATGCTATGTTGTCATACATCTTGTGGAACAAAGAAAATAAGATTCTCCTCATTTCTACTTTGAAGAATAATGGCTTATGTCTTTTCTATCTGTCCTGCTTTGTAGTGGTGCGATACCTTGATCATGTGCTCCTGGACACAGGCAGGGTCATTACTCCCCAGAATGCTGAGCAGTTCATCATCAGAGATGAAGAAGAAACGTGGAAATGCATTTCGCTTGGAGTCCAGGTAGTCATTCAGACTCTTCTGGCACCTCTCCAGACCATCACTCAGGGCTTGCAGGTCTGTTAGTCGATTGGGGATCAGGCAACACCGCTTAATGTTTGGACCCTTCATTGTGTCACTCATTATCTACACAAAGAAGTAAGAATATGAGATTATTTTGAGATGTCCAGTTACAGAGTGCTTTGCTTCCATCAAGCTAAAATCATGGCAACACTTACTTCTTTAAACTTTTTGTCAATTATATCAAATTTCTCAGCTTCTTCTGGTAACTGTGTGCGAATGTCTCCACCAATGAATATGCTCTCCAGGTACATCCATTTCCGTTGTACCAGCAACGATACCTGTGCAAGAAATATTTCTTCATTATTAGATTTGATGGATCGGTTCACGTGGTGGGACATGTGATGGGAGAGTTGGCCATCCTCACTGACCTCTATGGTCTCACTGATAAGAGACAGGTCTTTCTCCCATTGTTGTATTGTGCCAAGAAAAGGTCCAACAAAACGACTGCCCGCCATGCTCTGTAAGTTCATGGCATCGTTGTCCACATTCAGCAGGATCTCGTCCACTGCACCGAGAATAGAACCACGTTCCTGGGTGCCTTTAAAGTAGGGCAGCACACTGAACTTCATGTTTTCCCAGGTCTCGACCACCTCCTTCACTCCCTGGAAGTTCACACACAAACATAAATATATTAAAGTATTTGTGATGACTGATTGATAAACTGATCTCTAATTTCAGTTTGAGATAAAATAAAACAAAAAATAAAAAACTTGCCTTCTCAATACTGAGCTCTTTTACAGCAGAGGTGACAATATCCCCAATGACATTTGCATAATTGTGCAACTCCATAGCAAACATGTTCTCCAGAGTGAAGCTATCGGGGTTCATGTCAAAGCTTGTGCAGGTCCTTTCCATCAGTTCCTTCCAGTGTCTGTAGCCCAAAATATTAAAAAATACACGTTCATTTGATGTTGTTCTACTCATCATATTTCTATCCTAGCCGACATTTATATTTCATTCCCTCCTTTCATATTGTTTTGGGGGGTCAGATTTGTATTCCAGTTAGGTTCTGGTGCCAATCCGCAGACTCACCTGTCTCTGAGGGCTTCATTCTTCAGGTCCAGCAGAAGGGGCAGAGACTCTCTGAACTCCTTCATGCGTCCGTCTAGGAAGAAGGCCACAGGTAACGCCCGCACATCTTTGGGCAGCTGCCTCAAGGTTTTGATGAAACCCTCGACACCGTCCTGTAGCAGCTGGATGTTTAAATCCACCCACAACGTCTGAGACCACTGTGTCTTTGCGTCCTAAAAGACGTAAGGACAAATACATTAAATACAAAAAAACACGTTGCCCGGAATGAAATATCATTTTCCCCAATATTAAATCACATCTGACCTTGTGAGCTTTATAGACATCGTATATCTGTCTCAAGCCCTTCATGTCCTTCTGCATGCTGATGACTTCTGGAAACACACTGACTGGTAGGTCCAACAACTTCTCAGCATTAGCTAGCTCCTGCCGTTCTGCCACTATCTTGGCAAGGTCTTCCTCATATTTTCCCAAAATGCTCAGTCCTGCAAAGAACAAAGGAGAGAGACTGGTTTCTGGACCACATTTTAAAATTCAACACCATTTATAATTGCTCTGGATATTAAAACTGAAGGCAGGGTTCAAGTGCACAATTACCTTCCTCCAAATCATCTCCCACAGCTCCAGGACCGTGCATGTTGTAGCTTTCAGCAAAGATGGACAACTCCTGATTAAACTCTTCAATCTTCTCCTTTGTAGTCTTTGAGTGTATGGGGGGCAGAATAGGAAACGTAAACGTACATTTGCTTTTCGTTGGATGTTCTTTTCATGCTACGTTTAAGCAGAGCAGTCGGGTTTGATGTCATACCTGAGTAAATGATATCTTGACAACTGTCAGACTTCTATCCACTTGTCTGGATTCTGCAAACAGTTCATTCCACATCTCGCCAATATTGGCGACCAGCTCCAGTTCATCCTCTCCGACCTACACATGAAAAATAGAACGCAAGACTTTCAACAAGACAAACAACATCAACGTACGTTTTTAAAGAGCAATAACTTCAATTTTAACACACAGTACCTCCACTTTGTACATGGCCATTGTTCTGTATCTCTCCTGGATATCAGTGAATCTCATCTCCACATCTAGAGACATGTCCCTGATGTCCGATATGGTGCCAAGAACAGACTTCAAGTCTTCAAAAGTGTCAGGGTTTTGTTTCAGCTTTTCAGAATGTTGCTGTTGTATCAAATAAGCAAAAATCACACATACAAATAAAAAAAAAAACTGTAAATCACATGACACAGTGTAGAATGATTCAATACCATGAGTTCGTCTCTCAAGTTGAAGAGATCCTCTTTGGCAGGCTTGTTGAGCAGGAGACCCAGTGAACTGATCCAGGACTTGGCAGCCTCCTGCACTGTCTGAGCCAGAGGCTCCAGGTTCAGATGGATAATCTGTTCATTCTTACAGAGAGGCTCCAGCATCACCTCCTGGTTCATTCGAGAAAGGTACTGCAGATTATCATCATACGCGACACAGGATGGTTTTCTTGCGGCAAACTTCTCATTGATGATGGTTTTGTTCTTTTCCCAAAGGAGCCGATAGCGTTTCCAGTGGAGAAGATGCTGATCCACAGAGAAGAGCAGACGCTGGATGTTCTGGGACACGGTCATGGCGCTTTCATTCACCTGAGGATGCTGCCACACATCACTATAAAAGGTAAAAGTCACCACCTCATCTTCACCCACCACACGTTGAGGAGGACACTCAATGCAGGTCCCATGCATCCAACGCACAAATTGCTGAAACAACAAAATGTTCATGATCAAGTTACACCGTCAGTGCTACATCACAAATAATATATATTTTTTAAAAGGTTGGTACGTAGGAGAATCATGATGATCCTACATTGGTGCTCTGTATACAGTCTCGGATACACTGCATGATCAGCCAGTAGATCTCATTGCTTTGGGGCTGCAACACAATCTTAGGCGCACACAGGATTGCATCAATTTTGAAAAGAGCCATACTTCCCCTCAGCATCATGTTGAAGGCCTGGGTGTTCCTAAATCAACAAGAGGGATGCATGTATTTCGAATGAGTAGTGATTATTACTGCTCATAAAGTAGAAAACGTCAAAAGATTAAAATCATGTATTTACCTCAGCACCATCTTTATAAGGGAGTCTAGCACCTTGCGCTCCCAGTACATGAAATAAGCTGCCATACATTTGGCTTTGCCGGTGCTGGTTCCAAAGATCAAATGTTCTATCTTAGTGATGAGGGGTCCGATGTCGGCATACTTCCTGCTCAAAAAATGAACAGTCTTGGCTCGCTCTCGTTGGATATGTTCACAGAACTCCTTGACACCTTGAAAAAAAACATGCACTTAAGTCAATGAAATTAAGTTCAGTCATACTGTATAACGTAATAATAATATCCTACTTGGTAAGTCGTTTGCTTTGTCTGGGACAGGATATTTCAGTAAGTTGGCCATCACCATGGATTTCAGCTTGGCCTCAATGTCCCTCTCATTCTTCTGAACCTGACTGACCACGAACTCAAACTTAGAGACAGCCTGAGTTCCTCGGCTGATGAAGTCGGCGATGCCTAAAACCAAACTCATATTATCAGATTTCAATTTCACAGACAGTTCCATCAGACCATGAGTGTGAATAAATCAGACATTTCAGGATCTGCATGCAACATACCCAAAGAACTCCAGTTCAGTCTTTTGCATCCAAAATACAGCTCTGTTTTGACAGCTTTGATCTGTTGAGCCAGCATGATGAACTGTGCCTCACTCAGGCTGTCTATTACAGAGTGGTAGCAGTTGACGAGGTTTTTCAGATCATTCACATACCTAAAGTCAAAGTGAAAACAGGTCAGACTTGAGATTACATCAATCCGTGATTTTGTGTCTTGGTATTCTGTTGGTACCTGATGAATGTGTGCTTTTGTAAAGCAACACTTTGAGCCGTATTTGGCACGGAGAAGCCCAGTGACACAAGGTGGAGTGTCTCAGAGATGATTTCATTGATCTCTGGAGCAAAGTTTACAACGAATCCAACATTCCTCTGCAGGCTGCTTTCAGTTGCTGGGACATCCTTAAAATGAGCAAAATCAAAACAAATGCAGGGAATTAAAGATGTAGTTACAGTATCTGTATTTTGCACAATATTTAATGTCAGTTATAAGTTAGTAAATACTGAGAGATACATACCAGTTCTGCCTGGATTTGGTTTTCATTGGTAATCATTACCAGCAGGTTCTTTTTCATTAGCAGTGGCAAGTTGCGTTCCATCCCTGCTAGCCAGTACTCATATTTCTTCAGCTCATAGTCCCTGAGCTGCATTGCCATTTCCACGTACTTGTCCTTGGCCTGAGCAGAATGCGGAAAAAGTCACACAAAGACTTTCAAACGTAGCATTTACACTGACTTATACAGCGGTGCAACAGCAAAATAACTCACCACTTTGCTCTGTTCATTCTCCTGCATCTCCTGCACTTTCAGGAAGGGAAGGAAGGTGTGTTTGATGCGGTGGAAAAGAAATCGAGCCCAACCGATGGCTCCTGCCACAGGGGGCTCGTTGTTATTTAATGGTGGTTTGTCCTTCTTTGCCTCAAATATTTCTTTTATGCTGTCCACCTACAACAAAAAAGACGAGCCATTCGAATTCTAATGATGAACTGGCACAGCAGCACAATATGAAATATGGTTTGATTGCATAACTTTTTAAAACATTGTTGAATGATGAGGGTTTGTGTGCTGAACAGCCAGGTTTTATTTGGATTAGTAAACTGAACCATGTTTAGGTAAGAACTAAATGTAGTCAGCTGTAATGCAGTAATAGTAATCAGTAAGTCGAATAGGTTAAAAAAACACATGCATGAACTCAAGGTTCCACAGCTTTCTATTAACCTCATATTATCAAAAGTCAAATATCCCCAAGCACCTTTCTGTGATTTCAAAGTAAAGTACCTCTTTGCAATACTGGGCCAGGATGTCATGAAACTTTCTCATCAAATGGTTGAAGATGGCCTCTCTGGAGCGGATGTGTTTGAATTTCAGGACCATGTCAAAGGCAGCAGCTGAAGAGCGCAGTGTCTTAAAAGACTGATCAATGAAGTCGATGGTCTCTTCCTCAATAGCCTGAACAGACACATAGATCAGCTTGTTACCTACAGCCCAAAGAAAGATATGCAATTGTATTTGTGCAAACTGACACATGGATACTACCATGATTAAAGGGAAAATGCCCAAACGTATAGTTTAGGTATGTTGTGTGAAAAAGAACTGCAGTTGTTACTAATGTTCTCTGTTTCTCTGGCGCACAGCTATTCGTCTGTATACGAGTGACGTGACAGTGATGCACTTGTTATACGGAAGAGCTATTTAATCAAATTTTTATAATAGTTTAGAACTTATATTTACAACTTCTGCAACTTCTCCATGTCCTAAACTCACCTGAACCGTAGTGTCAAAGTCTCGTATGATCATCTTCCAGCTGCTCATCTTACAGATGTTAAAAGGATTAAAATCGATGTTTTCAATAGGCAGAACCAGACTATCCACTCTGCACAGCAGTTCTTCAATGCGTTTTGGATTAGCCGTCACTCCTTTTAGCTCTGGACCAATGATGTTATAGAACTCCTCCAAAATCTGCACAACACAAACCAGGAAGAACTCTTTCAAAAACCTTTGTTGCTTTGAATAAATTCTCAAGGTTTAGTAATTGAGTGAGGGGTCAGTATGCACAAAGTATTTGTATACAGACCTGCAAAACATTGTAGTAGTCCTGACAGATGGAGGCCATGTAATCAGTCCTCTCAAACAGTCTCTTACGGTCAAATTCCCAGCGTGGACTCCGGCCTGATTCCTCAATTTCAGCGCGCACCTCAAAGTACGATGACTTCCATTGGTCAAGGACCTGCTTGGCATCATGCACTTTGGCTTTGGACACTTCCCTTTTATCTCTGTTCCAAGTCACAGCACATTGTTCATATATAGTTACAATGAAATCAAATGTAAACTCGTTCTAAGCCATATACCTCCAAAGTAAAAATGAATTATATCCATACATACGTGAATAGCTTTTGGACATCAATAACTTGAGTCACACGATCACACAGCTGCCAGGCGATACGCTCCATTAGAGGGACCATTCGCTCATTTGTGTTATAGTGATAAGAAATGATCCAAATGATTTGCAGGCTGTTCATCAGAGGAGGGATGGTCTTCAGGATCACACTCAAAGTTGCTCCAGTGCCCAGATTCTACGACAGAAAATGTTAATTTTGATACAAGTGAAGGTGAAGACACCTTGTGGGGTGTCTACATATATATCTACATGTCTACATATATATATATATATATATATATATATCCTTGCACCAGCTCTTGGCAGTAACACTGTTGATTTTTAACTGAGAAAAAAAAAAAGTAAATATAAGTAATATTCAGTAATAATGAATTCTATAAAATGCAGCTCACCATGAAATGTCTTTGCAGTGTGCTGAGGTAGCGCAAATTATCGTCTGACTCCTCCCAGTATTTAACGAGTTCACCAACTGTTCTTCCCAGGGTCTGGACAACTCCTGCATCTGCTTTGGTCATCACCTCCAAGATCTTCTTTACTACAGGCTGTTTGAGTTGCTCACTCAGGATACTCAGGATGGACGCACGCTCCTGCCAAAAAGCTATCTCTGCCAAAGGGCCAGGTCCCTGGAGGAAAATTTACATTGGCCTAGTGATATCACTTTGTATTTTATGTTTCTACTACACAATACATTTTTTAAATGACAGGGATTTTATTTCGTTGTAATATTTCAGACTTTTCAGTAGCAACTAATACATGTGAATGCTGGGCTTTAAGCCAAATCCTTCAGCTGACACCAAGCCTGCATGAGTTAAAACTCGGGATATTGGGTGTCACAAACCTGTGGCTTTTTGTTTTGCTGCGACTCAATGACAATGGTAATCTGAGCCTGCCAGTTCATCACACACTGCTCCAGCTTCTCTACCATCTCTGGATTAGACAGCAGTACTTCCACCGCCGGCTCCAGGTCAAGCTCAGGGATGTGCAGAGTTATCTCATCTGCAACAAAGAGATTCCAAGCACCCATCCATTAATCCCAGACGTTGGGAGAAGGCAGGGCTGTTTTTGGACTATGGGAGGAAGCCGGAGAAAACCCACACTGAGACGGGGAGAACATTGAATTCTTATAAGCTGGAGCACTAAATTTCTATTTTTTTTGTTTTGTTTTTTGTTTGTTTGTTTTTTTCTTCTCTATCTCTTGTTCTTCTCTTCGTTATCGTTTTGCTGTGATTTGTTTCAACCCATGAGCTAAATATCAGATACTGACTGATTCAAACTGAATTTTTAATCAGTTTATGATTAATAATTATAAATAATTATAAAAAAAAATAAGAGGGGGTAGGAGCAGAAAAGTTTTTTTAACTTCTTCCTATCCCTTTTGAACATGAACTGTATTATTTTCAGTCTTATATTTATTACTTAGGATTCTGAGGATCCCATTTGCTTGTTTTTCTTTTTTGCTTTCCATTTTACTGCTCATACGCTTTATTTAATTTGTATTATTATTATTATTTTAACATGTTCAATAAAGAATTTTTAAAAAAACATGCAAACTCCACACAGAAGGATAAACAAGCATGAACAGTATATTTCAGGCCTTTTTGTTTCTCTATACTGGGCCCTCCAAAAAACTCAACTGATGTTCATGTGATGGGGAATTCCAACATGTTGTTGATTATTCGGCAGATTTAATAAACATGTTTACTTGCTTTTTAATTAAGAAATAAATTCCTGCCTCATATAAACCCAACCTTGAATCTGAAGCTGTTGGAGAGTTGTCTTGACCTTTTCCAAATACTTGTATATCCAATTGAGCAACTCGTCACGAATCATGAGTTGCCCGCTTGACTTCACTGGACTCTCCTCTTCACTAGTTTCTTCCTGAGGAGAAACTGCCCCGCTTTCATAACCTGCACCACTTATCTTCATCCGTTGGGAAGAAATCCTCGGTATAAACTCCTGACAAGAGAAATATCCATACAGAGAGAAGAGAAATATGCATCACATATTAGTTTGTCAGAGAATCAGAAGTTTTTGACGTACATGGTGACAGTTTTTCTGTCTTTGATGCTTTACGTTCTGTTATTGCTGGTTGTTTGTTGTTATTCATTTTACTTACATGGGTAAGTTTGTTCTGCAGCACAAGGGAGATATGTTTTTTATTCATGCCAATGTCAAATAGCCTGGACATTAGCATATTGGCCTCAGTCATGTCCAGTGGTTCAACAATGGACTCTATTTAAAACACAAATATAGATATATTTTTATTATATAACGTGTTTTTTTTAATTTATTTATTTTTACATGCAATCGAGGCTTGGACGTGTATCACTCTTCTCACCCTTTGTGTTCCTGAGAAACCAGAACTGACTGCATTTCAAAAATCTCTCTGGGTATTTGTCAACAGCCACATGAAGCTCAGGGTGATAAACCACTTGAACCTCAACCCTCTGAAAACACAAAAGCAGACATGGGTTATACATTTGTCCACCTATATCAACAAAACAATACGCAAATAAATACTACAGTGTGAAAAAAACAATTAACAAAAGTGGGTTGGAAATAAAGTTGGATCTCACATTGGTGGGACTTTCGGTCGTCTCTGCTCCACTTTGAGTCCTGGACTTTTTGTCAGGATCCGAAGACTCTCCATCTTTGCTCCTTCCTGTTGTTATACACGTTGTAACCTCAGCACATGGACACTTAGACTGCGTCTAATTAGCAACATCAATGATGCTAAAACCTAGCCCCATCGTGTGCTACGTAGTTGCTAACCCTTACAGACACACACTGGGGCTAAACGTTGCACCTTCGCCACCTTACCTGCTGGAGATTCAACTTCAATTTCTTCCTCTCTGATGGTTTTGAAGAACAGAAGAAACGACAGACAGTCTTCTTCGGTGACAACGTTCAAATAACGGACAATCTTATCTTCTTCTTCTCCGTCTCCCCGAGACAGTAGTTCATCGAAACAGTTGGGACTGTCCGGTAAGTTGAAACCGGCAGACACGCACTGGCGGATCCACTCCACGCGTAAATCGTCGTGGACCATATTATTAATTAGTTAACATTAAAATAATGACAAATTTAACTTCAGTTTGAATCTTTGTAGCCAGCGGGGTCCATTTAACAAGTTTCTGCGCTGTAGCTTAGCTGGTTTGCCGTTACCGTGGAAACCAGGAAAGGTCTCGCGCTTGCTGCATGTCACCATGGATGAGGGAGACAAACGCTGGGCTACTCTGGCCCTGAGTGAGGACTGAAAGGCAAGCTGCCTCATCACTTTGACGTTACAACTATTTCATATGCGCGTGTTATCTTATTCGCATTATTCATTGCACTGAATTGAGAATGTCTACTGAAAAAGTAAGGTAGCGTATCTTTTTCAGTGTAAAGAAAACTGTTAAATACAGTGTTACGAGAGTGGCGTATGTGTGTGTGCGCGAGAATGTCTGTGTGTGTGTGTGTGAGCGTGACGTCAGCGAATGAGTGAACGAGCGATTGCGCAAGTGTCAGTCTATGAGGAACTAAACGAGCCCGGTTGTGTTTTTGAGTTACGTGTACTGTTAAATAAAGTACCAAACGCCAAGAATCCGTGCCCGTGTCTTCCGACCTATAAACAGACCCACTGCCGGTTATAGTGAAGGGTGTTACCCCCGAAAGGACATCGGCCCCGGAGGGAACGTCTCCCCTGTGCTCCCCGACTACGGTCTGAGAGCCAAGGAACAGGAAAGGTGTAACAACAGGTTTCGTGGGAGGCTGAATGAATGTGCAGCTCCCTGAAACCTTGGCTATGAAAGAAGCCTTCCCCAGGGTTATTAGACATGATATATAGCATAACAAAGCCAAAGACAGTGGGTGTCTGTGTGCACACATTTAATACGAATGACATCAAAATAAAGCAATGTTTAAAAAAATGAGCACAAAGGTCCCAGAATGACTGTGCTTTTAAAAACAAGGCTTATTTCACACTGAAAGGATGCAAACACAGAATGCAGCTACAAGAAGAGACAAATGTCGTGGCACTGTCTTTTCTAAATCTTATACAATAAGGAATGATGTTTTGGGCTTTGACGAAGAAAAAAAATAACTCAAACTAAATTTATTATTGACATGAGGATGATTTTCTCAAAAAATAATTAGAACATGGAGTGTTTGTCAATGTAAAAATACAATTCTTGGTATTAAAATGAATGGCAAAATTAAGGCTGCATTAGAAGATATTACAATACCCCATTCAACCAACCCATGTAACATTTCAATGTTAACTACACAGGCAAATAAATGCTCATCAAACATTACACACTCCGATTAAAAAGTGACTGCCATTTGAATTCAACACCATATTGTTCAAACTTGACACACACGGTCTTTCAGAATGTGTATCTTGCTGTTGCCAGTGAATAATCTCAATATTGCAACAGTGGACACAGTTAAGTCTCCTTCCCTTGCCAAAATACCCCAAACCAACTTCACAAAATACTACTATTGCCTGATATTAGCACATCATGTAATATTCTCCTAATAAGATGAAATACAGCCCGGCCACTGTGTTGAATATGGATGTAATATGATTCAAAGTAAGGGTTCCTGACCAGCAGAGCTGAGTCAACAAATGCATGGAATGTTAAATTGTACAGTAAGTGGCAGAAGCATAGGCAACACTGTGAATGCATTAAAAAAAAAAAAAAAAAATTCCCATTAACATTCATCTTTAATTCTGATACAACAATTTAAAATATAATAAATTAAAAAATGATTCTGTAAAAGTATGTACACGTCTCATCACACACTTGCCCTAATACATTTCAATACTGACAACTCAAACATCCTTTGCAGCGTTTTGGTACCACAAAGTGAGAACACAGGAGAGGTGAAGAATGATAAAGTATGCTTTCATTTGGTTGTGCTTCTGTAAGGCAGTCAGTGCAACAAAAACTGGAACAGGAACTTATGGAACTGAAATGTGGCTCACTGCCCAAATGAAAATCACATCTGCCAAAACTAGAAATAATTGTAGTAATATACATCAATTATGCCAAAATTAATGTAAAAAAATGAAATGGAAGGTAATAAAATAAAGTATTTTTCTTAAAAGGAAAAGGAGGATGTTATTTTATCCTTATTATCTTATTTAATGAACAACTCCCGTGAAAAGACCAAAATCAGCAGTTGAATTTATAAATTATTGTTGTATAAGTTATGTCATACTAAAAGCATATATATTTTACTTATTTATTCCAAGATTGGCTGATGTGGTATTCCATACAATCAACATTTACAACCGTTACGAATAATGCCTCATTAGAAAGTTGATGGTTTTAGGTACATGAGATACATTTTTAATTTTAATATTTGAAATTTTTCAACCTATAGTCAAGCAAACTGATCCCGGTACAAAATACCCTGTTACAAACAACCCTGTTGCAAAAGGAAAACATTTCTCAACTTTATACTCTGCACTTGCTGAGTTCTTGAAACTGATTGGAAGGCAGCGGTTTCAGTCCAACGTTTGCGTAGCTAGCCATAGAACTTCTTAACATTATTTTTAAAAGATGACAAGAAAAATCAAAATCCCCTCACGACTTTTCTGGAATATGTCTATATGTGTGGCAGTATCTTTTGGCTCTATTTACTACTTTATTATTAGCAGATCGTCTCTTCACAGTAAGCCCTCATGCTCAAAGCTGGAGGGCAAGAGAGAGAAGGAAAAGGGGCAAAACTTCACTCCAGTCCCACTGTAGAATTTATTCTGAAACTCCACCCTGAGGAAGAAAGAAGTCGCTGCTATAAATATAAAATACAGAGAATTCAAGGCACCATTAATGACACTATTACATGACAAAACTTGAGTGTTAATAGTTATTTTACCAGTGCAGCCGGAGGGCGTGAAGGAATGCAGACAGACCCTCCATTACCAGGAGGATGGACACAGTAAGAACGGCAAACAGGCCGAACACAGGCACCAGGAATAAAACCCCGAGACTGGTGTCCATTTTTAGTCCAACTCGCATCACCATGGTCCACAGTACCTCTGACAGCTCTGTGAAAGCAGAGAAAAGAGCATGTACACCATCCATTCAGGGCACTGCTTGCAGCATCTGAGACTTGTTCCTCATGGTTCTTGTCACACAGACGGGCAGAAGTTCCTTGCTTTATCAAAATCTTTGTCCGAAGCCAATAGGGTTATTATTCATTTTGTGCACAGTGTGCACTCGTAGAGGCTTCAACGAGGGACACAGTACCTGTATGTTGAATTATAAACATCATACTCACGGGCATGTGCCAGGCTCAGAGCCCAGAGCCTTAGGTAGGAGGCTGTGTTGGAGATGCAACCCAGGCAATACTCTATAGTGTGGATAGCCTGATGTAGGAACTCATCTGCAAAGTCAAACTAGCACAAGAACAGAAGAAAACTCAGAATGACTGTAGGAAACCAGTAACACATAACAAAGGTTTCTGGAAGTTTAGGATTAATGAGTAACTGTCTGACTACTGCGCTGACCTCCTCCGTCTTGCGCTCTCCGCTAGTTGAGAGATCACTGTGACTGCTGCCCTCTTCCATGTCATGAGCCATCATCAGGTAGAGCTCCTCCTCACTGTTACGCCGCACACGCTCATATCCCTAAGAACACACAGAGGAACCACTCATGTTTGGATAGGGTTGTACCGTCAGAGAACAAATATTTCTTAAAGTATGTCACACAGTTTGTAAATATTCACAGACGGCCACACATTTCACAGCCTCACCCTGTACATTCCTATGTGGAGGCTTGAATTGTGAAGCCAGTAAAGGTAGACGGGTTTCCCCAGGAGTAAGACGGGCACAGAGAGTACAGCAATGACCACCAGAAATACCTGAAGGCCAGTCTGGAAGAAGCAAATCAAAACCCCATTACATTGTTATGATCTCTCAGTGACATTTGAAATAATATTTTAAACAACATAGTATGTAGTACAAACACAAACACACACACCTGCCCAGGGTAGAGGGGCTGCACTGCATCCCCCTGCATGAGGAACATGTTTATGAAATGGATGAGAATGCTTGGAGCCTCTCTGGAGTCCTTAGCAGTGAAGACCAGCCACTTGTAGAATATCATGAACACCAGGTAGCCAAACAGAGACAGCAGGAACAGGAGCTCAGGGAGAAATACCAAGTACAGGTTGTGCTTCTTCCTAAAGTGCCTGTTGTTGTTGACAGAAAATAAGGCAGGCTATTAAAAAATATAACATTTCTAATATTTAAAGCATTACAAGGTTAAAGACAAATGAGAACTTACAAGTGATTATAAGTGCTGAGGATGACCCCAAAGCTCATGTGTATGACACCCAATATGACGGACATCTTCATCTTATAGGAGTTCAGGAATGTAAGGCGGTTGGTTGCCAAGTTCCAAATCTGTGCAATGGAAAGATGACAGAAATTATAAAATGGGTAGTTTTTATTGATAAAAAAAATGTCAAACAACAACACAGCAAGCTTCTTGGTTTGGTTATAGTTGGTTATTAGAAAACTTTTTTTTTTTCATTTTCATTTAAAAAGGCAAAAAAATACAATTTAAATACATGTCTCATTTTCAGATTTTTTTATTTATTTATTTTTTTCATATCCAGAGACCGGACTGAAAATTCCTGAGGCCAGCTTTAAAATAAATTTTCATGAATTCATTCAAGTTCATCCAGTCATGGGAGCACACAGCCCTTGGGGGCTCCGCTGTTCAACACTGGAGGTGTAGCTGCCAATCGGAACCCCTGGGATCCGTTTGTGAGGAAGTCTAAGAACCGGTTGCAGAGTTAGCTCCTCACAGCTGACTCTTTGTTAGGAGATTACAGCAAACATAAAAAGGTTTTCCAGTCATCGGGCAGAGTGGCTTCACACATGACGCTGGCACTCCTGCTCTTGTGACATTCTGGATAGACTGACACATATCTTTAGTGTTGTTGTTGTTGAGGTCTCTCACCAGTCTCTCCTGACATCTCAACTTTGCCTCTTCATCTGGTTGTTTAGTCATGTGTCTGATGATGGCACACTTGGTGTAATAACCTTATATAATATTATTTATATATGAGAAGATTACGGTATGGAAGTCTTCCATTTCAACAACCAGACACGCATTCTCTTCCTGCACAACTGACATGATGAGCAGCTGTGGAGAAGCTGCGTCCTTTCGGTCCCCATGTAAACCAATCGGGCTATTCCCACAGTATGCAGCCACAATCAAGCCACGATAACACCCATGCAAATGAGGTATAATATGACCAATCGTGTCATTCATGATGACGAGTTTTCAATTTTCTCTACTCACCGGGTCAATTCCCAAAGGGTACGGCCCTTTGAAAACTCCCGTAACATTTGGATCCAGAGCGAGACCACTAATCCCATGGATATCTTCCATCCTGTCAGGACACAAATAAAACCACCAGGGTGTGTTAAATGTAGGTCTTCATGCAATAAATCATCACAGTCATCTCGTCTTTTATGTCTCCAAACAGGTATATTAGGTTGTTCTAACGATTCCCTCGTCATAAAGTACTCACTTCCACACCTTGGCATCGAACATGGCCTTCACACTCCATCCGGAACCAAAGATGTTCAGCGACTTAGAGAAACAGTCATTGTATATAAGTCCAGTGTAGATTGAGAACAGGCCCATCATCAGGATGATATAACGCCCCTCAAAGAATGTGTTCCAGATCTGTGCAAACACATCAAATCATTCAGTTATACTTTGCACGCACTGTATGCAAATGAGTATTAGGTAAATAATTGCTTCGGTGTACACGCTCACCTCATTCCTGGTGTTTTTAAGTTTGCGATTGTTCTCATACAGGACCATCCAGAAAGCAAACGCAGCCATGATAGCTCCGTGACCCAGATCCCCGAACATCACAGCAAACAAGAACGGAAAAGTGATGATTGTGAAAGGAGCTACAAATGAAAAGGAAAAGAAAAAAATATAAATCAAGATATACTATAGAAAAAAAACAAAAAACCCTGAAACAATTAGTGATTAAAGACGACACGAAATTTAAATTCAGCAATAGCTAGACAGGACACAAAGCCAACAAAAAAATAAAACTGTAAAGTGATTATAGAAAGACATAAAAGTAGCTGTTTAAATGGCAGCATGTTCACATTACACCACTTCCTGTTTAATATCTTGGTTACTTTGTCCAACATGTGTGTTGTTTATTACGCCCTCCTGTGATGTTATTTATGCACCACAGCAGGAAGTATTACACAATTATAATGAGGCTATTGTGCAACACATTCATGTTGCCGTCACATCTTTGATAAAGAAAGCCACCCACCAGGGTTAACCTCTCGGTAGTTGCCCACTCCATAGGCGTCCACAATGTTCTGGAAGCCAGAGGTGAATTTGTTGGTCCTTATCAGGGTGGGAGGGGTGTCGTTGGTGGGGATGCGATTGACAAAGGATGGAACTGTCGCCCCACTTGTTCTCTGAAATGTCAAATCCAAATGTCAACGCGTTGCCATTAAAGGTGCTTTTGACAACATTCATTACATCCAGCCACTAGATGTCGCACTCGCATTCTGGTCACCACACAGCTGTTGCTCAAAGCTCATGCACCCCCAATGGGTTGCCAGTTCACTCTGGTCTTGCTCCTCCTCTTGTCACTTAGCACTTGGGAAAGGTACCCGAAAGACTCTTGACCCCTGACTACGCAGAGATACCATGTGATACCAACGCCGTTATTCTATTGGCTCACAAGCCTTGTTAAAGCTGCAGCCACACGTCACACATCTACACAGACGTAAACAAAACATTCATTTTGGACCTGTCAAAAATCATTAATTCACAACAAAACATTTTTTTCATGAGAAGTGATACTTTAATTCTAAACCTTTCTAAAAGCTCTGTGGATGTATTATTTTTAAAGAAACATTCGTTTAAATGTTATAAATATGACCTTTAACTTTAAAATTTGAGTAGCAGTGCAAAATGTAGGACGAAAAAAATATATATAGAAGAATAAATATGTATATAAAATATATATATATATAAAGAAGAAAATAATATAATATATATATATATATATATATAATATATATATATATATATATATATATATATATATAAAGAAGAAAATAATATAATGTCCCTTTTTGTGGTTCAACAGATTTGGCAAAACCTAATTATTAGAGAGATTTAAGAGGGAAAAATAAAAGCAATTCCTTCATCAGTACTTGCTTTTATAATAACAATACATCGGTTCATGAAGCAATTGGCCCTGTTAAATAAACAGAAAAGGAATGCCTGCAGGGAAGCCAAAGTCAAAAATAGAGTAGCATTTACTCACCGATCCATCTTCTAGGGCCCTCCGCAGCGTGGGGATATCATTGACCGGACACCACACCTCAGCTATCAGACACTTGTTAGTAACATCAAAACTACACAGGTTCAGAATATAGTAGATAGCCTTCATCTTCTTGACCTGGATGACCCAGGTGTAGACAGATTCTGAGGCCTTAATCAAGACCTGTTTCAGGTAGTCCTCTGTCCTATGAAGTACCTGCACAAGAGGTAAGAGATATACAGGATTCTTAGTGTTGTACATCATATTAAAAAATATTCAATGCTTCAAAAAAAGAAAAGGGAAAGTTTACAACATTGACATTTTTTTATTTCTACAAATATGTATTGAAATAAACTTTTACTTTTTAAACTAGAGGGAATTGTGAGTGTTTTGTGTGTGAATGAGAGACAAAAGGCAAAGAAGCGGTCAAGAAGGGGGGAGGGGTGAAAAAAGCATGCATGAAAGAGAGGGAAAAAAGACGTCTTTCAGCCGAGGTCTCATGTTGATCATGTGCTACAGGGGAGAGAGCAATTTTCAGTCACAGTGGGTTAAAGCTACCAAATGATTCACTCAACTGAATCTATAACTGCCAGGTCTGACTCCCAATAAAAGAAAACTGGGTTAATCTGTTAGAAAACAAATCAGCCATTTCATGTTATTCTTGGACCACAAAATACTAGTTCAGATGAGAAACCCTCACTGGGTCTACTGTGATCCACGAAAAAACAACATTTCCTGCAGCTTATTTTGGAAAGTGTTGCATCCTAAACCACACGGCCACGAAAAAAAACCCTGGACAGTTTTTATTTGAAATAGCTTATGTTTTAACAGAGGGAGGATTCCAAATACATTTACATATTAAACATTTAGTGAATGTTAGACAAACAGTAACTTTTTTTTCTGTCACTAATTAAACATCGGCATAATTGGATAGACTAGACAATCAACATACTGTGTGCAGGTCTTGAATGCGAGTTCTTAGTCCTTCCACCACATCATTCCTCTCATCATTGCTACTGGGGTAGGGATACAAGTGGCAGTGGTAGCTATGGAGGGAGAAGATATGTTATTGACAATTATTACAAACAAAAAACAACTTAAAAACACACATATCAGCTCGTTTCTGACATTAATAGAGCAACCATGAGATAAAGTATTATGGGATATTTACCAGTCACAGATCTTTTTCACTTTCTGACCAATTTGGTCTCCCCAGTAAGAGATCAGGAAGACCACACTTTTGGTAGGCTCACCCTGCAGACAGAGAATAAAAAGAAGCATTTTATATCAATGACAAGACCTAGAGGCAGAAAACAGGAAGTGTCAATTTTAAATTTATGGTTACATTTCCTGTATATTTCATTAAAAAAATTACCTGAAAAAATGTATTTATATTTGTTTGTAAAACGCAGAAGTTTGTGACGGAAACAATAAAACAGGAATTCACTCCTGTCCTTGGAAACAGCAGCTGAAAAGCACTGCTTTCTCTCCCGGATTTGTTAACAAGGATGACCGTTTTCTTTTCTCTGTTTGTTTAATGTCGAGCCTCTTCTTTCCACACCATATAATAGCATGTTTATATTGCTGCTAAACAGTCAATCTCTGAAAGTATGTCCTGACGTTACACTAGTGATCAGTCAGAGCCCTTCATGCGTCCATCCATTCATCTGCTTGATGGATAAGTGGATTAGTTTGGTCACTATGTGAACCAACAACATCACATTTATAAGAACAGCATAAGGACTTAACAAACTCCACAATTGTCCATGACAATATTTAAAAAGGGTATTAAGTGTAACAATTTTCATGTATTAATCACTTTGCATTGCCAATGTGTGAACAACATGGTATTATTGGTTGAAACTGGTTGGTACTAGCTGATATAATAATGCATCATATTTTGCTTTATTGGAAGAAATAGATGGTAGATTTTCATATAGAAATAATATTTTTTCCAGCATATACTGTTAAATGGATGCACAGTATAACCGGGATGTGATCTAAAAATTCTGTTTTCAGCATGAGTCAGCTTAAAATTACGTTTTCACACTTGGTCCATTTCATCCGGCCAAACGCACTAGTCTGCATTTTATGCACATATGTCAATCATTATCAGCCGAAAAAAATATCTATTCACGTTAAATATTTTCTACAATACCAGCCGCACGCTGTCACAGCCGCTAATCAAACTTCAGGACAAATCACGACAAAGTGAGCTTGCAGTATCCTACCGTGTCAGGATCTTCCAAATACTCCTCGATCTCAGCGTAGCTGAGGATGGTGAAGCCTTTACATACTCTCCAAAGCATCCGCTCAAAGGCCTCGATCTTCGTCCTCTTAATAAGCCCAGAAATGAAACTGTAAGAGAATGAGAGCAAAGAGATCCTCACATATGACTACATGGCCGTATGAACCTTTAATATATCTATAAAACATAATTCACAATGAATTTTTATATGTCCTATTTAATGCAATTAAATATTTAACTGCATCACACAAGAAAAACTTTTTTAAGAAAAAGATTTTTTTAAATAATTGTTCCCCTGACCCATTTCATTAGAACCGCAACACACTGACATTTAACCTCCAAAGCCCCCCCAACCCCAACCAAATACGAACACAATCAAAATGCTGATACGGCGAGCATAATTTCATCCCTCACCCTAGTTTGGCTCCGAGTCTCTGCATGCTGCTGTAGTCCATCATTGTGTCTTTTTCTAGGAAGGGAAACTCCTCATATTGAACTTGCAGGGGCTCTCGCTAATAAGAAAACGCAAAATGCATGGAGGGTGAATAACAAAATAAAACAGACCAGATTGTAATTGCCATATTGTGAAAAAGTAATTGCTGTATAAACAAGAATGACACACCGACCTCCGCTGTCCTCTGCACAAAGTTGCGGCTGATGCGCAGCATGTGTGTGTACTCCGTCAGCTCCAGCAGATTCCTCTGCAGCTTCTCTTTATTCCTGGTGACTTCACCCAACTCTACTTCTAATCGCTGCAGCTGCTCCTGTGAACGCAGGCACAGACATCCAGGGATAATGGGCATTACAGCAAGATTATATCTCGGGAATATTTCCATCAACATAAATTAAATAAAAAAATATATATAAATGATGATACATGAGTAAGTAACTTACCATTATAGCCATGACATGCTTGGGTAAAGGAGCCACTGGGTTCACGTCTCCTTCTGGCAGTGAAATGTCTGCTTTCTTGACTTCCCTCAGAAGGTATCCTGGTCAAAACATAAAGAGCAAACTTTGTAAGACGTAAACAGTTAAACACTGCTGCCGAACACAATGAATGTCCTCTGAATAACACTGGATTAGAAGCAAAGTCTGACAGTGGGTTATTCTCTTATCTTAATCTAATAATAAAGGCTTTAGTTGATAAGGGATGGCGTTTCATTCAACTAAATCTACAACCAGCTGACATTTCTCATGACTGTCGAGACATTAACTCCCAATTCACTCGAGAAAGATTTCTGTGGCTTTTTGCCCTCTACAGTCCTCAGTCCTCATCCTGTCTCGGGCAAAATAATTTAATTACCAGCATAAAGCTCGACTACAATTCAGTGAATAGACGAGTACCTTACTAGCAAACTGAATATTAAAGATCAATATATCCTTACCAAGGATCCTCTCCATCTCCTCACATTTTTTAATCTCATTGACATGTTTCCGCTGGAACACGTTTACACTGGGGTTGAGCTGAAACAGGTGGAAGATACATATTCAGTCAAGAACTGCAGGGACTCCCCACTCATCAGTGACACAGTGTAAAACATGAACATACGTGCAAGACTGCCCATCATAAACCATATAGTGAGTTCCAGTATGGGCCTCTTTACAACATCATTTGTCCACAACTCAAAGATATTTACAGTCATAGAGGAGTAAAGACACGATGACATACATTTAAGAAGCTGGAATCAGATAATTTGGCCATTTTTTCTTTTAAAAAGTGCTCAATCATGCTGATTAATTCATTATTTGACAACCAATCGACTAATAGTAGCAGCACTAAATGGTTGAGATGAGATAATCTTTTATTATTCCCACAGTGGGGAACTTCACAGAGTTACAGCAGTAAAATAGGATAGTGCAAATAACAAAAGCATCAATAGCAGATGCAACATACAATAAAAGACAATGCACACAGTATGAAAAACAGTTAAAACAGCTAAAACAGAAGAATGCAAACTTGATAAATAAACAGACTGGACAACAATGTGTGAACGCGTTTGTCAACAGAGCAGTGCTGATTGTAGAATATGACACTTAGAGCTACGACTTCCTTCCTGTAAATTATAAGAAAGAATGACCACGTCTGCTTTCATACAATGCATAATTCAGTGACAAATGCTTACCCTCTGACAAACAAACAGGTAACGTTAACCTAAACTACACTTTTCCCAAGTGCTTTCGATGTTTGCAAACTCGGCAGTAAGTTTCATAGTGAGACATTCCTTCGTTTCAGGAGATAATATACAGACTTACGTCTCTGAACTCCACGAGCCCCAGTTCTCCAAGTTCACTGATGCAGTCGTAGGCTGACCCAGACTGTAGAAACAGCTGGGCCAGACACATCTCTTCACCTCGGAGCACGGAGCACATTTTGACAGCAGGCTCGGATCCTTTCTTATCCTACCTGCAAACAGTGAGCCGACGGGGCTAATATTAGCAAGCTAACCGCTGCGCTTTCTCTCAAATGTAGCACGTCAATGGCGGTCGGTGAAGTCCTTCCTCGTGCTTTTCATGTTTTGGCTCCGGTGGCGATACGATGTTTGCCTTACATAACGCTGACTTTACATAGCTAACGATACCGCTATAGCAGACGCTGTTCCTGGTAGCTATAAGCTAACTTAGCCGTCGGCGAGCGCTGTGTTGTTAATTCTATGATCAAAAACTTGTTCTGCCAAAGTTAAAGCTGAAACGGCGGCGCAGCTGCCATCGAGACGGCTAACACAACATATCCACACATGTAAGCACGACTCTAGTGATAGTTAATGAAGTTTTCAGCAGACATCCGCTTGTCATATCCACAAGACTCCACGTCACTTGACTAACTGTTGAATATAACAAGAGTTCAGACCACTTCCACGCAGCAGTGCGCTAGACCAATCACCACAGTCCCCTGGAGTTTGCGCAGTACACATTAATATGGGCTTTTACACCCTCAGCAATGTCCGAAGGCGAAAGTTAACACCATGCAGGGCCACACACACACAATATCCTGTATCCTCCTTGATCAGTAAACATAAAAAGTATACCAGTCAGTGTTTGAAAAAAACCTATCTCCATGGCTGTTCATTATCCCAAAACACATTTTAAAAGTATAATACTCCTAGCACAAGTATCTGGAATATTTTAAATTAGTAAATCATCTTCTCAGTGGTAATGTAGTTATCAACCACACAATGTCTTATTTTTCTTTTTGTTACTCTTTAGAAATATACACTTATATTAGCTCGGCTAGATTAACGTGTGACTGATGACGAGGAACCAGGAGAAAGACAAATAAGATAGAAATTAGTCTTATGGAACAATACCTGTAACCAATAGAATGATTCAGATGTTTGAAATATTGGGTCATTCATATAGTGAGCTCAGATATATCATATAGTAAAGGTCTGCACAACATTCAAACAATAAATTAATGAATGGATAAATTGTAGTAACATCTAAAACCTGAATAAACAGTGAACCTGAATTGATCCCTGAGGTACTTGATAAGAAAGAAACATGGGTGAGTGAAATCTGGTTAGAGGAATGCATAAGAAACTCAAACTCATCATTCAAAATATTGTTTTAGTCCAAAAACGGTCACAGAAAAATATATATTTTTATTTCAAAATGCAGCAATATAACTATTTACATTCCCACAAACATATTATAAATGTGTAAAAACAACATCATTATAAACAATATCTAATGTAAAAAGTTGTAATTACATTTCTGTGACATTTAAATACATCATCTTGTTTAGTCTCATTCTCAGCAGCACGAGTTCCATGCCTGTCGGATTTGTCTCCATGGAGTCCCAAGGATCGAGGCAGTAATAAAGAAGAAAACTAAGATGAGGCCCTTAGCCAGTGACTGAGAATATGGCTCACCTGATGGGATAAAAAGGTGAAATAAGTCAGTAATGGTACATCAGGATTCATATTCATACTCAGGACACAATAAAACAGTGGAGAGATTTGCTGAGGTCTCGATGAATCCCCACCTGTGTAATACTTGGTAATGGGGAAGGCGAGCTCAGGCCAACACACGTCATTCCTATTACAGTCATACTCTGTGAAGTTGATTTGAAACCTGGGATTTAAAAAAAAAAACATTACACTCTGGGTTAGGATCAGTCTGGCAGGTCATAAATAAAGTCATTGATTTGGCTCAAGTTAACGGTCAGCCTTGCCTGGTTTTTGGTGGTCCTGTGTTGATGGAAATGTCAGTAAATGTGACAGAGGAGGTGATGGGAAACAGCTGAGTCTCCGATGGGTCCACACAGGAAGAGATATCACCTCCTCCACAATCCAGTGCCCAGGGGGACAGGCTGTAGCTACACATTACCAGTAAGATCAGATCATGAGTCACAACGACTTACAATACTAATGAATAACGACATATGGTGACCAATAATGAAAAACTGCTGAATCCTGAATAGAGAATGCAAATGTGCACTGCAATGAGTGCCTGATACACACCTGACTTGCAAACCATGGATATCCCTTTGAGGTATGCCTTCTACAGTGCCAGTGACGAGACTCCAAATGTGAATATGCTGGTGGGATGGAACATGGCATGAACTTGGGATGTCTTCCATAGTTGTGCTTGAGTTCAGTGTCACAACTGAAATGTAACATATAGTTAGAACAAGTACAGCAAAAACAAGTGTATAGTCTCATCACACAAACATACATGAACTTTACAAAAAGAAAACTCTGCATGAATAGTTGCTCTGCAGCGTTTACTTACATGTTATGTTCATCCAGTCTGTCATCGTTTGAGAATCTGGGTTTCCACTCTTTGCCACATATGTGGCTGTAATCAAAGAAGCCTGGAGAGAAGTAACGTACTCTCTAAAGGGAGAAAACACATTATGTGTTACTTCAACATCAATGCCTATCGATTTAGATCAAACATGAACTCATGCCTCGCTACTGACCTCAGGAGATTGCACTCAGTCAGATTATGTCGGCTGACGGGGAGCAGACACCCAGATGTTGAATTCTCCCCAAACAGAACTGGCTTCATCACAGCAGTGGAACAGAGTCCATCACTCACTGTGAGCGACATAAGAGAATGGTGTTGTCTTGTTACATAGATAATTCACTATTATGCTAAATGCAGTGAGTCAATAATCAACAACATGACTTAAGATTTTTTACCTGGTTGCCAAAGATTGATGGACGTCCTCTGTACTGAGCCTGTATTATTGTCCAGATTGTCCACTGTTCCAGCAATAACAGGCCTTCCCACCTGGTAACCTGTCATTTAAGGTGTGTATGTGTTACCCACTGTCACAGGTACTGTGAACCATTCCTAGGACAAAGTATTACATCTTACCTGGGTTCCCCGAGTTGGGCTCACCCATTAATTCTCCATTCAGAAACACAGCAGAATATCTTGTAGTTAACGCCACTGTTTGGGAGTCAGAATAGCAGAAATGAGCCAAAACTACATAAAAAATATCTATAAACTATGACTGGTGATCAAATCATGTACAAGCCTGATGGGTACTTACCACTACTATTTAGAGTGATAGTCCCAACAACGTGAGTCAGTGTGATATTTGTGATGCCGTTTCCTTTCCAGTAGAATTTGTAATCCAGCGCCAAGGTCACATTCTCACATACCAGCCCCTCATCTTTAGAGAAATATAAACAAGTTTCTATATTAAGATGAATTTCCATTTTAAGTTGTTTTAGTATTAATATGTTGTAATCTCCGTACCTGAAGAGGCATCTGTGCTTAAAATAAACTGACTTGTGTCAATAGCCACTTCATCAATAACATCCACTCCAACATCACCTGGAATATATATATAAAAAAATTAATTAATTAATGGCACATGGATTCAAAAGCTCCAGAACGTGTCAAAGCATTGTTACAATGCGTTTGGCAGATAAAACATACCCCCTTGGCCATCCTTCACTCTTATCCTCAAATCTGTTGGTCGTGTCTGTAAGGGTGACCCAGTTGGACAGGAGCGTAGCAGAGTTTCACACTTTACCTTGAAATTGTTCAAAAATGGGACAGGAGCATTGTTTACACACTGCCCGAGCACCTTCTGTGGAGCAGAAAAACAAAAAGGCATTCACTGTTAGAGCTTTGGTTACAAAAACAAAGCAAAATATGATGTAAAATCTTCCACATACACACAACTAACCTGTGGAATAGTGAAGTACTGGTCATTTACTGAGGAAATGGGGCTTCCTTGAATATAAACATCAACTGGCACTGGAGCCGACAAAGTAGGCCTTTGGAACGACGGGCCAGGTTTAGATGTGCTAGATAAGTTAAAAGGCAAGAGATCAATTAAAGCAAAAACGAATGAATCACACAATCAAAAAAAAACAAAACATATATTCAATAATTTCTCACAGTGTGTTTCCCTGGTAAAAGAGCCCAAGGTAAGGGTTGTTTTCAGGTGGAGAATGGACACACAAAAATGGAAACCAATCTGGGGAGTTTTCAGAGGTCTGCACAGAGCACTGATAGTCTGGAGCAGGAGAGACCTGCCCACCAAAGGGCCCTGGGAGACAGTGGGACGCAAACAGCTTCAAATCTTCATTGGAGCAGTCCTTTTAGAGTGGAAGACAAGGAAGCCATTGTTGATTAATACAGAAGGAAATACATGTGTCGAAAATGCACTGCAATGTATATTAGAGATGTAAATACCTTGTCACAGCAGCAGCGTATGTCACAAACTCTCAATGTCAGGTCACAGGGACACGAGCCCAATGGTTGGTACACTTGGTTTGGAATTACCGTTTTATTATCTGAAATTGACAGGGTGTATATGTATTACATGAAACTCTGTGAGTCCTTAATAGCATGAAGGTCCATTATGATGAGATGGGATTCGTTTGAATTACCAGATCCAGCATTAGCGGGAAAGAACAGGGCGTGTATCTTGGCCTGGATCAGCAGTGATGCCTGAGGTGTGCCGGCAACACAGGCAGACACCTGGAGGGTCTCCAGGACACACAGCGGCTTAGGACAGCAGTCTGCGTCGGTCTCATTCTCACCACACAAGCGCAGACTTTTATCCAGTCTCAGCTGAACCTGGATAACAGTCTGGGGCAACAAATTAAACAGACGTGAGACATAATATCAGCTCTATAAAATTAATTAAAGGATTTTATTGGATCAAACTCAGTCTAAACGCACATTACTGCAGTATTATTTCAAATTCTGTAAATATAATGGACTGGTTTCTTCTCACCTTTCCCACCTGCTCCCTTGTGAGCACCCACTGTGTTTCATCAGCTACACATGATGGAGAACCAATGCTTCCTGTTACAGAAAACAAACCATAAGTTAATCCAAAACGACACCACACAGCCACATCTTTGTTCTCCTTCTTGCTATTTACGAGCCAATAAACAGGATAATTGCATATTCTGGCCACTTAATGTTTCAAATAACACTCATTTCAGTACATTAAACTTGTCTCTTAGAAAACAGGTCCCAGAGCAGCAGCATGGCGCTACTAAAAGGTACGAGGAGGTATTTGTTTGGACGTTACCTGTTGTATTAGATGGAGATACTCTCATCACATTCAGAGAGATGTTCGACGTGTTCCCTAGCAACAGTGCGGTGACCGTTGGTCCAGTTGTAATGAGGCGTGACGGCTGGAAAACTGTTCAACACAACGGCAACATTTCCGTTTAATGCTTCACAAAATTATTTAATGAGTAATTCCACTAACGTGTGCACGATTGTCTGCCATCTCCCGGCTAGTTATTTAGCACTAGCTAGCTTTGCTTAGCTAACGTTAGCTATTTTAACGTAAAACTGGATGAGCTGTGCGTGAATATATAGTATATTAAGGTCTTACCGACAACGTTTTGAGAGTGAGCCAAGGAGATTAACAGTAAAACACACGCGAGCTGGCGTGAAATGGATAAAGGGGAGAATAATATATCAACCACATTAGCCATTTGAGTCACTTCGGATTATAGAATCGACATGTTTGTAAACTGTTAACGATGTCTTGGCAACGCAGTAAACCAATCATAGTCTAGAAAAGCTCTTCTTCTGGGGATATTAAATTGTTTTAATGCACAACAGCGACCCTGGTCCGGAGTGGTGGATGCACGTCATGGACAGTTATGAGAATGGTTAAAATGAACAGAACATCCTACACAAAAAAGGCAAAACAATGACTGCTAGATATTCTCCTAACAGAATTTAAAGTTCTGATTTAACTTTTTTTATATATATAAAGGCTATACTGCAAACAAATTTGTTATTTGAAATACAAGAAAACGGACAACCGGCCTCTAGGTGGCAGTATGTCACAGTAATTGTAGGATAAGCACTGGTGAAACAACTGTAGAAAGAGAGTTATGTCACGTGACCAGCGTGCCAGCGTGCTCCAGTACAGTGAGGTTAATACAATGATGTTGTCCTTTGAAGACCTGATGACAAGTCTACAAGACTGTGTGATCACCGAGGATCAAGCACCTGACAATGTCAACCAAACACTCAGGCTCTTTATTGATAAACTGTCTGAATCCTCCAGGTTGGTACCTGTAAGCTCAGCATGTTTGATCACATTTCCCACATAAAGCTGTGATAATGACTGAATGATCATGCTTGCATTGACAGGAGTAATGGGAAAAGATGTAAGGAGCGCTGTTTGGAGGAGGCCCTCCAGCTGCTGAGACACATTTCAGAGGCTCAGCTTCCTGTTTTAGAGGAGAGTCATCTCCTGCTTCTTGTCAGACTCCTCATCTCCATGCAGCTACAGATGGCCAACATCTCCACCGCCTGTCGTAAAGTGGACCAGGTCAGGCTTATATTGTGGCTATTTAGAATACAATGCTTTAAAACTAAATTAATCTCATTGAAACCTCCTTTTTGCTTCACAGATGTTGCAACATTTGGGAAAAGTGGACCACCAATTGGTTTTTAGAGAAACCCATCGCTGTTTGCAATCCATAGTGGATACTGACCAGGTCCAGACCTCTCACTTTTGTCATGTTTTCATAAAAAGGCACTGACAATAACGCTTACCTCATCTTCTTTTCAGGTGTTGTCTTATGAGGATCTGCAGAGAGGTTGGTGCAGACTAAGGGTGATGTGTTATTACCATGTCAGTAATTTTATATGTACATTTTTTAGTCAACTTTTTCAACTTCTTTTGTAGCCTGTATGTTCCTGGAGGATAGCACAGTCGGCCGTGAGGTGTGGCGAGAGTCATTCCGGTCTTTGCTGACCAAAGTGTCCGAGTTATTCCTGGTTGTCCTGCAACAAGAATCCCTGAGAGATGGACCGCTGTGTTACTTGGCCGTCAAGGTACACGGAGAGCAGGGTGCTTCATCATTCATCACAGACTTCCAGTGTAATCTCCGTTACTGACCTGACAACTGTGATCTCTCCAGGTGTGTTTGCAAATATTCCAGCTGTTGTCCAATGAAGTGGCTCCTCTGGTGTGGACCAATGAGCACAGGGGCCCAACAGTGCAGAAGATCCTCCAGGCTCTTATGGAAATACTACTCGGACAGGTTTCTTATTAATTCATCTGTTCGGAGTCACTTATTCAAAAGATAAGACACCTTTTCAGGTGTTGCCTCTGTTTCGTCTCATCAGTCAGGGCGTCTTGTCTTGCAGTGCTGCAACAGGGACACTCGTCTCTTGGCAGGCACCGCCGTGGCCATGCTGATCAGCTCTGCATCAGAGAGCAGAGCTGGAGAAGCTGCTGCCTGGAGTCTGCTGCAGGTCTCTCGCTTAGGTAGGTAACCACCAAAGTTGCTGAACAAATATAACGGGCATGGCAAATCTGACCCAGGTCTACGTGTCTCATTTGTTTCTTCATTGAACTACATCCAAAAAAAAAAAAGCATAAAAGCTGACACATTCTACTGCTGAGTATGAATGCCTAGAGATTCCTGACAGAATAACTGTTATTCCGGTTATTTCTCAGAGCCCTGGCTGCTGACTGTTGGTGCTCTCCAGGTAGAGTGCTGTCCAACGGGGAAGGACGGAGTGGACAGACTGGCTGTGAGCAGAGGCCTCCTGACCTGCTGTCCACCTCACGTCCTGCTCAGTTCACATGCAGACGCCACACAAGTAAATGGAGTCAAAGCTCAGGTTAAAAAAAAATAAAGTTTTCCTTTTGGTGTTTTCATGACCAAATCCCTAACACCTTTCTTTACAGATGTGTTTACTGCTGGACGGTTTGTTTCCTCTGGTCTGTGCTTTGTGTGAGGAGAAGCTGGAGTGTCACTACTTTGCCTTTGAAGGTGAGTAATTCCCAGGTTCTGCATTCATATGTTGCTGAAACAGACTTATCATCCGTTCACATATGACATGTTGTCGCAGCATTGACACTGTGGCTGAGGAGAGTTAAAGAGTGTCTGCCTGATATCTGGGAGATGACGGGCATTCGCCTTCTGCCTGACAACAGCAGCCTGCAGCAGAAGCTCATTCACATTATCTGGACCAATGCAGAAAGCCCAGTGAGTCCAATTAACATTCTATTTTACAAAATATATGTAAATGTATAGTCATTTACCCTACCTGTACTCTGAGGCCCAATGTGAGCTTCTGGAATAACTGAAGGCATCTTCCTGCCAGGATTGCTGAGTGACGTCTGTCTTCCTTCGCAGGTGGAAGGCGTGTCAGATTTTGTGCGTGGTGCCTTTTGTCTCCTGCTGGACCTCTACAAGATGGACTGTGAGCAGTTTGGTGACACAAAGAAGGCTCTATATTTCACTCTCCTTCAGCGAATAATCAAGCTGCCCTGGGAAGCCAAAGCCAAATACCCCCGCCTGTGTGCCCTGCTGCCATATCTGGGTACTGCCACGGTGAGGATTCAGGGTATTACAGTGTAAATAACGTTAGAATGTTGTGCTCGTGACGACGTGACATCTTTTTTTCTTTATCTATCAGGTGCTCGATCAATATGCTGAAATACACAATCATCTCCTGAAGTGTTTGTCGACCAATCACTTGTACCCATGTGGAGCGGAGCTCTACAAGTGTCTGATCCAGCAGCAGAGGAGAGAGCTATGTGACGCCTCCATCTCCGAGCTGGATCTGGCCCATGAGTGGGCGAGGCGTTGGGGGCCCTTCCTTCACGAGGCGCTGACGTCCGATGTGACTCTTCTACAGAACAGCAGCTTAACACACTTATTACCCTGCACCTTTCAAGTCTTCCCCTCTTCTGTGGATCCTCTGCTGGCCTCTCTGGACCCTTTCGACCCGGCCCACCTCCACGCCTGGGCCTGCATCGTGAGCTCCTATCGAGCCATAAACGGAGGCTCTCCTTGGGATCTGAGGGGCTCCTCCACCCGCGAAACCCTCCAGCTAGCTCTCGGATCTGCAGATGACAAAGTCCGTCTCGCTGCCCTCAACGTCCTCTGCTGCAGCCCGAAGACCAAAGACACTCCGACCACAGAGGAGATGTCAATAATGAGGGCGTTTATTCCTCAGAACTTAAACTGCGAGTCGTCGCCTTTCCGTCAACATCTTCAGGCTGCGGTGAGGAGGTTTCTGGTCCGTATCAGAGACGGTTGCTTGGCACACGTCAGAGGACAGAAGGGTAAAAAGAAAGGTGAAGCCGGCCACTCAGAGAGGGCACAGGACTTACTGGAGCATGGAATAGGTGAGATAACTGCTGCTGCTATTCCTAAAAAAGGTATAGATCTCTACATTACAAGTCATATCAGGAAACAGTCAACAGAGAAAGCCACTTTCCATTCAGCCTGATATTATCTACCTTTACATTGTGCACATAATTTAAAGTTTTAAAGTTTTTTCTGTGAATCTTTTCATTCTTTTTTGCACTTCAATACCTTGTTGTATATCGTGTAGGGTTCGTTGAATGGTTGGGTCAGCTTCCATACGGCTACCTGGCACCAGGACACAGTTTTCAGAGGAAGAAGACCGTGTTGCTCTTGCTGTCGGCGGTGCTGGAGACCTGCACGGACACCTGGAGCCCCGACAAGAAGAAGGGACAACCTCCAGGTACGTTTGGAAAACAAACCTGGAGGTTGTATTTAATTATTGACGTAGTTCCCATGAATTCTGACTTTATATTGTTTTGGTTTGAACTTTAAATTAACTTTGTGAAATCCATTTTTGCAGCGAGCATGGGCTCTCTTATTAACTGTGCCCGACTAAGAGGACAGTGGGATTTTGTCTCCAGGACAAAACAGCTGGTCCTCATCAGCTGTTTAGAAGATTCTACAAACGAGGTAGAGCTTTTATAGAAATCAAAGATTGAAGTTGAAGAATATTTTTAGAGAATGGATGAATATTTCTTCTTCTTACAGATTCGGGAGCTCTCAGCCGCGTTGTTGTTGAGGTTTTTCCCACCCAGTTTTCCAGATGACATCGCTGCAGTGCTGCTCACGCGAACCAAACAACTTCTGTGCAGTCCTCGGGTGCAGGAGGCTCAGATGGGAGCGCTGATGATGAAGGTCCTCCTCCAGAAGTAAGCCCTGCCTCCTACATACCCTCATACAGATGTATGCCTGCTTTAGATGCAACGGGTAATCAGTTGTTCCGTTTGTAGATCACAAGACCAGCCTGAGGGCGGTGGAAGTTACCCCAAGGCCTCCTGCATGGTCAAGTTTCTGGTGAAGGAGCTAGAGGAGCATTATCTGACAGCCAAGGCCGACATGATGCTCGCTGCCAGAACCAAGCCAATACATGGTGAGTCTCAAGAGCCACATCTCCCATAAATCAGGTTTAGCCCAAGAAACGTCGATCAGTTCTATAAATCCTGCCATGAATTATGTTCCAGGTGTACTAAATGCCCTCCAGAGGTGTTTGCTTGAGGGAACCAACAGTATATGTGACACACTTGAGCACAGTCTGACCGTTGAGCTGCTGGTCCTGCTGGAGAAGACGTCTCTGCTGCTGCTGGGGGTTCTGTATGGAGACCAGGATGCTTGTGCCACAGAGAAGGGTATTTGAGCGATCTGCAGAAACGAGACGGAGTTGGGGATGAAGTACACTCCTTCAGATTGACCTCATTTTTTTATCACTCTTCCATCTTAGATGCACCTCCTTCTTTTTGTGATATGGGAAATGCCATCAACTCTCTAATAGCCCAAGAGACCGGAGGAGGCCACGGAGATGGAGAGGAGTGTGTCCTGCTGTCTGAGGAGCACAGCCTCGTCCTCACCTGCTGCTGGGTCTCCCTCAAGGTAAAGCCGAATATAACTGGATATATATCATGGATTTTAGCTTAGCATGTGTACCTTTTCCTCAAAATGACTTGCTTTCATGTTTCCTTATCAGGAAATTGGAATCTTTTTAGGTTCTCTGGTGGAGAAACTTCTCACTGAATCCAAACCCAGCCTTCTAACAAAAGAGGATCTAACGAGAGCGTCGACTGCATTCAAGAATATTTTTCTCAAATGCCGTCACTGGGTGAGTTCTATGAATCCATTCGGAGGCATGCAGTTTCAAAATCACCTCAACATAAAATGTGTTTGTGAAAAGGCATTTCTCTCCACTAGGGGGCAGTAGAGGGGTGTTGTGCAGGCTTCACCAAGTTCTGTGCCTCTCTGTTGAGCAGCGATGATCCAGACCTGAGAGATATCCCCGCCCACATGCTGAAACAAGTGAGTGGTGATGCATGCTGGTATGTAGTTTCCATTAGGGAATGACGACGCCAGACTGCTGGCCACTAGACATACTTCCTGTCTCTTTACAGGGATTGCAGGTTGTGGGCTCCCCTCGTTCCACCTCAGTGACCCGGCGGGCTGCAGGGTTGCCGATGCTGATCCTGTGCGTTGTGTCTGCAGAGGACACCAGTAAAGCAAGACCACTGTTATCCCAAAGTATGCAAACCTTACTGGAGACAGCCGAAACACCTCTACCTGAGAACTGGGACCAAACGCTGGACCTGCCTCAGGTGTGTCGACGCAGCAGGAAGAGCGAGGATAGATTTTTTTTTTAAAACCACAAAGACAGATGTGGTCAAGTAATTGTCTTTTCCATTACAGGTGTGTGCGGTTCACACTCTACAGGCACTGGTTCGTGGTTCTGGTCTGGGAAAGGCGGTCCTTCAGTTTGCTCCTGCTGTAGCCATCTTATCACTCACTCTGCTCAGTTCTGCCTGCTGGGCCATGAGGAACGCTGCGCTGCAACTTTACAGTGAGACACAATGACGTGCTGGAACCAGTGATTTAAACAATTGATCAATTATGAAAATAGTTCATTAATCAGACATTTGTTCAGCTCAAAACATACCTGATACTAGTTATTATGTGTTTCCAGGTTCTCTGTGCTCACGGATGCTCGGCCAGCGGCCCAGCAGTGAGGAGGGTGGCCCCACCCAGCACGGCTTGTCCCCCTTGGCCTTCTTCTTCCACTACCCTGCGCTCCAGCCCTTCCTCCTTGGCGAGCTGAGGGGGGCGGCTCAAGACCTCCAGGGTCCACCTAATGAGGCCAAGCTTCACCTCCAACCCTCGCTCTTCCCAATCCTCACGCTGTTAGCCCAACTCCAGCCTGGAGTCCACGACTCGACAGAGTGATTACTGTTTACTTCTCAATAGATAGTTAACGTAACTAAAGACTATTAGACCATTGTTATCAGTAAGTCGTCACCACCATTGACTACTGACATATTTTCTCTGGAATAAGGCCCCATGGTGGTCCACCAGAAGGGGCGGGACTTAGCCTCACTTAACACTTTATCTCTCATTTGCTCACATTTTCCAGCCAGTTAAATGGTTAATTGTAGTTTCTACACTTCTGTGTAGATTAAACAAAGAAAATACTGTAAAGCGTGTTAAATAGTTGGCAGATCTTGTTACCTGCTGACAGAAACTTCAGTTCAAAATGTTCGCAAGCATTGTATAGTATGTTTAAACAATGCAGTGGGGAAGAAGGACATAGTTGTGCATGTCTATGAATCTCCATACTGAACGTCATTTAATTCACTGAATGTCTTCTCCGACTTCTCAAACCAGAACTTTGTCAGACTTCCTGCCTCCTTTGCTCCAGCTGTCTGCCAGTCCCGTTTACAGTGTGAGAGTGATGGCCTCAAAGGCGTTGGTTGCCATGACTCCCCCCTCAGAGTACATGAACATCCTCAACAAGTTGACGGCTCAACTGCCCAGAGCACAGGAGCGCTGCTGTCACAACCGGCTCCACGGACAGCTGCTGCAGATCAAAGCTATACTAGAGCGAGCCCTCTGCTCAGTCAGGTGAGACAAGGAGCCGTTTACTCATCAGACACTTTCAAGCTTTCTGGAGGTCGGCTGTATCCATCCATCACGCACGCTCTTCCTGCACCCTTTCTCTTCCCAGTGCCCCTTCAGCTGACCTGTGTGAGGTGCTGAGCAGGATGGAAGCCTCCATGTGGTTGGTGACTGAAGCTCAACGCTGCCCCCTAGTGAGAGCGGCCTACCTCGGAGTGGCAGACGCCCTGAGAAGACTCTGCTGCGAGACCCACCTGACAAAACTCAGTGACACGCTCATTCATGACCTCCAAACTCCTCAACAAGAGCTACAGGTGCTTGACACAGCCATAGTTAAAGTTTGGCCACTTTAGCCTTCTAACTTTGGCTGAAAATACAACATAGGTGTAGGATTCCAATACGTTTTCAGGGGCTTTTAACCCACAACGCTACCAGGAGGCCCCAACAGATTTTTGTTCTAAGGCTTTATCTGTGTCACCTCCACAGGTTGGGTTGTCAGCCTTCCATCAACAAGCCATCCACTTTCTATGTGCAGATCAGAAGTGGGCAAGTCGAATCTGGGCCAACTTCTCTGCAGTGGGCCCTGATCTGAGGCTCTCGTTGGTTACGTGGGTGGTGGATGGGCTGGGTTCCCAGCAAACCAGCTTGAAAGAGGAGATCCAGAAGGCATTGCAGGTGAGACGTGATCTGCTCCGGTGAGTTCAGCTTAAAGAAAACAACCTTCCCTAAAACCTGTCTGACAGCTTTCAGTTTAATGAGCCTTCTTACAGCACAATGTGAGGAAATTGTGTAAGCTTTAATACAATACCGTCTGAAATCTTGTTCGAGATTACTTTTCCCTCTCTGATATAAGAAAGGGTGTGTCTACAAGCTTTTATTATGTTGGTCATTTAGATAAACTCCCCAGCATGTTACATTACTGAAACCACCCAGTTTACCCTTCCTATGCATATCCTGTGTGGTGTTTAATCCACTCTTTTTAAGATATGCCTGATAAGAAGGGCTACAGCCTGTCTACATACAGGTTGGGACTACTGTTAATGTGGCCAAGTTGTTTTGCTTTCATTTATGATGTCATGTAATTGGACTGATTTAATGTATCTGATTTTAGTTTTACTTTAATAATGCTAAATATTAAATAGTTAGTGATTTGTTAAGGAAACCACTGATAGTCCAAGTATTGTCCTCACATTGATGTTTATATTTGCAAAAAAAAGATCATTCTTTGTTGAAAACAGATATCTAATTCTACATCTCTTGTATGATGCCTTGTTGTACCTGGTTGGCATAAAAAGAACATTGATCTGATTTGACAAATGGATTAAAAGGACTTTACTGATTCTCTCTCTTCCCAGTCAAACCTGAAGGAGGCATTGTTGAGCCACAGCGTGGAGTACCGCAGGACCTACCTAGCAGCGCTGGTCGCAGTGATGGTCGGAGGCGATTCTACTTTACCCCAACATCTTCCTCATCCGGCCCCACTGGAGGAGCCACTTCTACGTGAGTGTCTGGATCTGTTACTCGGGGACCTTGAGGACCAGCGAGGAGGCCCAGAGTTTCTGTCCCAGGCTCTGTATGCTGCTAGTCTGCTGCTTTCACAGTCTCCAGGCTCCAGGTTTTTACACATTTTCTGGCCCGTTTTACTTCAGGGTAGAGTCACATACTGTACAGGAACACTTGCACCTGCAGCTCTGACTTTCTTCTCATCTTTGTGTAAATCAGTGTGGAGATATCCGTGTTCCAGCGCTGGTGTAGTGTCTTGGAAAGCCACCGATCCCCAGACGCGCCTGAGGTGCTCAGAATGGCGTGTGCTGAGGCTCTGTGCGTTGCTGGAGTTCCTCTTGTGATCCAAAGCGCTCTGCCTGCCATCGTGATCAGGTGTGAAGGAAATCATCTAGCGTCGTCCATCAAATGATCCTCTCCAATGAACAGAAATGAGAAATGTCAAATCTTTCTGGTTTAGGTCCATCAACACAGGCCTCTACTTGCTGCAGGACCAAAACCAGCAGGTGAGAATGAAGGCGGCCTGTTTTACTTCCATGCTGCACCATGCCAGAAAAGGAGAACGCTGGAGGAGCATCTACCTCATGCAGGTCAACCAGGCTCTGCCTCTCCTACTGGACCTGCTGGTGGAGCAATGCTGGGATGCTCCTGGCACACTGGAGGTGCTGCTGTGTCACCTGCCCCAGCCTGACCTCAGATCTGTGCTGAGACAGGCCTCAGAGACCGGGTGCGTTACCTCACTGAATCAATGCACTTGTCCAAACAGAGCAGCCTTGATTCATTGTTCCTTAACTGCGTTTATCGCTCTCATTCAGGTGTTCCACTCTGTACGAGCAGGATGAGGCCAATGTGTTTGCAGAGCCCTCTGTCATGTCTGCACACATGCTGCCGTACCTGCTGCAGATGGCTGACAAATCCCATGAATCCTCTGGTGTGTCGCAGAGCCTGAGTGCATGGGCAGAGGAGAGTGTTGCACAGGTGCTAGACAGCCTGGCTGTCTGTAAAGAGTTCCAGACAGGTACCACGTCAGCATGGATACGAGAATGCGTTGCATTTTCATAATCGTCTGTGTTACAATGCGATCATTTATTCTCTCTAGGCGAGACCCCGGCCTGGCTGGCTCTCCTCATGGACCCCCGCTTTCACCACACCCTGTGTGGCCTGTTCACCAGGGCTGCCTTTCTCCTCCGGCTGTTGAAAACATCGGATGGCGTGCGACATCTTTGTGATCCTTCAGCATTGCACATGAGTTTACAGGAAGTCTGTGGCCTGCTCAGCCGGAACGGTGTGCACTTTCCCTTTAATGTAACAGCTGCTGAGCTGCCACTATGACGGAACAAGGGGCTTTTTCTGCACAAGCCGATGATGATGATGAAGCCCGGACTGAAAGTACCTGAACATTTCTTAAGACTGCGTATCACATCTACATGTGCAGCCTTCGTCCTGAATGTGGAGTGCAACTGCTGATGCTGCAGTAAACCAGCACTCAGTTATATAAGAGCTCAGTGGCTGCAGTCGGGGAGGAGACCCACCAGGCATCAAGTTCCTCATAAACTCTAGAATTATGTATTTGCTACAATATTAAATAAAACTTTTTTGGCATATGGGTGTTTTTTTGATGCAGAGGTATGGCCACCAGAACAGGCCCAGGTCTTTCCTTCCAACCACCATCACCTCAAAGCAACATGCGTCTCCTCCTGCCTCGTCTCCGCGGCAACAGTAGCAGCACTCAAACTGATGCAGCGCTGTAATGCGATAGTGTCTGGAGAAGCGGGCCGCTCGGTGCCCAGTGGGGGAATATAATGTATGTTTTGATGTTCCATTAGGGATTTTCCGCCTGGATAAGTGTCCATTTTCCAACCACAGGGAGGGCTGAAGGTGATTGAGTGGAGCTGATAGAGAGCTGTCAGTTGCCCCGCAACAGACCACACACTCGAGCAGTCTTACATCACCAGATAGCCCACTGCTTTTGTTTGAGCTGGTTGACTCCCAGCATTCAGCAAACATGATATGAAACACTATTGTACATGCTATGGTTGGACAAATGCACGTGGGATATACATAATATTGTCAGAGGTGATCCTATTCTCAACCAAGTTATGTTAACTTCTATTTCAGCTCAGGTTTCCATTGTGTTTGAATGAAGCATTGTGCTTGTGAGCATCTATATTATACAACAGCCATGACATCAAGCTTGTGTTGATGATTCATACATAAAGACGTTCATGCAATGCATTTCTGGACGACAAGCAGCTGGTGTGCAGAGCTCTCTGTGGGAGTAACACAGGAAGCTACAGGTGGTTCTCCTCATGTTCCTGACGCAGACTACAAGCCGATACTAGATCATGATAATGATGACGTCAAACCTTGGATCGTCTTATCAAGAAGTTGCTTTAGTGGGAGTGTGTCATCCTGGACCCCGATGCTGCGTCACGCCCACTTCACGTGTTTTCTATTGTTATTATAAGTGTCTGACAGCATTGTGGAAAGAAATAAAACAGTGTTTTACCTTTCGCATGATCCAGGTGTAGATGTGACGTCATAATATCGAGCAGCAACAGGTCCCACTCGCCCCCATGGCGTTGTTCCTCTGTGGGCCTCACAGCCGGGTCACAGCACCCACAGGGACGCTCCGAGCTCACTCATCCGGGTATTCTGGCTCAAATACACACGGGCACCCACTGGATTTAAATACCTCGTCCACGTTGTCCCAATCATCTCAATGTGCATTAATGACAGGCATGCTTTCTGTCGTTTAACACAAAACTTTACCTGACCGGCATTCGCGTTGTCTTCCGGGCCCTGCAACACGTCACCTAGCGAGATTTCACAAAGAGACAATAATGTCAGTAGGGATAGGCAATACTGGCAATTTTCGATACTTATTATAAATAATAAATGATGTTATGTCATGCAGGGGAAAGAAGGGTCTGTGAATGCATCATCAATAAGCCAATACATCAATAATCAGAATGCATTTGCATGACCGCTAAATGATTTACCAAACGATCATTGAAGCTGAGTGGAAGAACTACCAACCACACAAAAACATGGGGAATAGGGTTCAGGTTGAAATATACAGAAGTTGCCCTTCACCTGAACCCTTAATGGCACCATGATGCATTTATTGATCAGTCAGTTTGCTGCTGATCACAGCATCAGTCAATATGCCTGGAGACAGGATTTTAATGAAAAGACCGCAATCTCATCAGAATCGGCTAAAACAATGTGTGCAAACTTGAAAGTGTGAGAGTTTAAAAGCAACGTTGGGAATTTTCCTGAAGACAAGACTGGAAAATGACCCGAAGAAGATTCTTTGAATGGTAACTGAGAGTTTCTTGTCTCATAAGGTTATGTCCTGCTAATTAAATTATTAACGAACTAGGGCGCCAAGGAATAAGGTCAGCAGGTACAGCCACTTGTATGTAAATATGAGCACCAATTGGAGCATGAAGAAGCCAAAGGTATTAGTTGGCTCACATGGCTTCACCCTTTAACGGTGTAGCACTTGTGGTTTCACCCAGTGCATGATGGGAGAGGCTCCTGCCCCCGTAACCCTGAATGAGCAGAGTGTGATGGGGTGCCAGACAGATGCTTTGTGTTTGCTCTAGTAATTGCCCGAAAAAGAAGCGTCTATTTGAAACGTGGCTTTGTGAACATGGACGGACTCAGGCATTGGCTGCCCTCTTTACCAGTCAGCCAACAACAACAACACAGGGGCCTCTCTGCTGTGAGCATGCAGAAGTGCACCGGCACATGCAGGAACATACTATTTGCAGCTGTCCTTTATCGGCCTCTGTAGGGTTGCCTTCTTCTGAGCAGCGGAAAAAAACAGGCCTCCTGCGTTGGAGAGGAAGCCTGGGAAACAGGACGGTTGGGTTTGGACACCAAGCACTCCGACTCTGCATCGAAAAGCAGAGCAGTTATTTATAGTCAAACACTTGAAAAATTGAATACACGTGGGAAATGATTATGGGACAGGGAGAAGGAAAGAGGATGGATTATAGAAGTAACCATGAAGAAATGGCTGCTTAAACAGAAATTAACAGTTTTGACAATGTGTTTATTCTCACAAGGCTGCATGATAGGATACAAGTTGCCAGACTGTTTTGTTGTGTGTGTGTGTGTGTGTGTGTGTGTGTGTGTGTGTGTGTGTGTGTGTGTGTGTGAACCTGGTGAGGCTTTAGGACCGTGAGGTGCGTGCTGCAGACCAGACTGCAGCTCCTCCTCCCCAGAAGGCTGTTTACCAAGAAATCTGAGCCCTTCTGACAAAAACAAGGGCTGGGACTCCGGCGAGAGGAGCAGTTTGTAGATGCAAATCTAGCATAGGCTCTTCGTCCATTTTAAACATTTTCTCCATGTTGTTTTTCTAAGAGAAAAAAAGGCACAGTCGCGCACCATGTTGACAGTGAAGTCCGCCCGTCAGGTCTGCAGGATGTTGTTCTCCTTGCACGCCGTTTTGCTGAGCGTGGCCATGGTGGAGAGCAGCGCTGCACATGGACAGGAAAAAGGTAAAGACATACATTAAGGACTATTTTTTGTGTATTTTATTAGTCATTTCTTGTAATAACTGTATACAGTGTAGCCTAATCTACTTCAAATCGCATCCATAACAATAACAATCATCATAATGTATCATTCTTTTTGATTGCACATAACTTACTTTGTTGTGTTCACGTGTTATTTTGTTGTTATTCTCAGAGTGCATGAGATCCAACGGCGTGACGTACAGAGGGGAAGCCCAGAACTCCTCCTCGGGTCTGGCCTGTCTGAACTGGACCAACACCAGTAGAGACTATGATGTCGAAAAATATCCGGATTCGCAGACAGGTAAACAACTTGTATAGATGTGTGTTGAAATGCAGGTCAGTGAACGCCTCATTAAAGGAATCATCCCTTTGTCTGAGACTGAACAATGATCCTGCTGTTTCCTGGAAGGCACAGCAGTTTCCTGAGAGAACAACAAACAAACTCTTACACCTGTGTTGAGATGTTGATGCGGCGTATTAATACAGTTTGCCTCAGGATCTTACAAACACACAGAGGAGTAAACACAGGAGGTATTACATAGATGTTCTGTTTACAGCCACTGAATTATCCCTTGATGGTGATAAATGCCTTCTGTTAAACAGCAGCTGCCATTTCCTCTTTGTGCTCAGGGCAGCCTGTTCGTCGTGGTGTGATGAAGTAGTGTTAATGATTAATGGAATCCAGTGGTTTACAGATGGACAGAGACGGGCCTGTGTTTCCAGGAGGCATCAGTAACAGACGTGTGCTGTTTTTTTTATCATTCTTCCTGTAGATGTGGGAGATCACAACTACTGCCGAAATCCCGACTCCGCCGAGAGACCTTGGTGCTACATTGCTGGCCCAGATGGGACAGTCCAGAGACAATTCTGCGCAGTTGACACATGCAAAGGTAAGTGGACGCTGTACACAACCACAATCCTGGCCGTTTGGATAGCACAAGACTAAAACACGCGCATTAAACAACAGACTGTGCTCTCTTGATGCTGCCAGCAAATACTTTATCTTCCCTACAAAGCTCCTGCTATTTTGAGAATTGGGTTATGCTTGGGGGAAATAATGATGTGAATATTTTGCAGATATGCAAATGTTCCAATTAGTCAACACACCAAAACAAAAAGATGAGGATGCAGTCAAATTAGAAACTTTTATGGGTCAACAAAAAAGTTTTTCAAACTCAACTTGGTGTATTTTTTTTTACTTTACATCCGCGTTCCCACACAGAATCAGTTGTTCAGCCAACTGAAGCCACTGTGAGAAGTTTTGTCTACTTTGCTCTTTGTTTCCTCCTTGTCTCCGAGGCCAAACCAACTCACACAATAACAGCGTGCTGCAAATCACAAAAGTTCAGTTTGCAGAAAGCCGTTGACCCCGCCCCAAACCTTAGCTCATTGGCAGAGAGGAGATCTTTGCTTAGAGACAGCAGCTAATTGGCCGCTTCGATATATGGCTCCATGCCTGTAACTCCTGAGTTCATAAACAACAACCACCGTGGAGGAAATGGAAGAGATTTAAAGAGCAGATGTTGACATCTGCGAGCTTCCTGTCACGTGATGAAGTCAAGCATGCAGAGCCTGTTTGAGTCCGTCACACATGAGAGAGAAAAACAATGCGTTTACCTCCGGCTGCCTTTACGTTCTCACTTCACGAGAGCAGCGTCACGGCTTTCGTCCTGCTGGTTAGGAGCTTTTCTGTGTTAGTAGAACTGTGTTGAACCAGCAGTAATTGGTAACCACATGGCCCAGATGATGCACCAGTTAGTCTCTCCACACACTATATTATTAGTACCAGTAAATCTTATTATGTGATAAAGCAACATTTCCTGGAAAATCAATTGCTGAACTGTTTTATCCTCACAGACTCAACCTTTCAGGCTAACTCACCAAATTCAGGAACTCACTGATGAGAGGAGCTTTGTCACATTCCATAAATTAAATTAAATTAATGAAATCCCAGCAATGAAGCAGCTGATTTCTGATACAACCTAACAAAGATCTAATGCAACAGGAGATATTGCAGTTACTTTGCTCCAACTCTGTGTGGTAAAAGTTCAAAGTTAAGAGTCAGAACATCCCCAATTAAAACTCGTATTGTCTGTGTCTGTAGAAGAAGCCTCTGTGGAACCAGAAGACGCCGACCCCCTCAAGCCAGCAGGAAGCGTTCCCCCCACAGAGAGCTTTGAGCCGGCCAAGTCAGGAGCTTCTCAGGGAGGAGTCGCTGCGGTGCAGCCGGTGATGGGAATCAGCCAGCGAGTACGCACGACACCCAAAAAGAAGAAGGACCTCGGCACCACCGGTGTGTTATCATTACACTGAAAACATATCTCACTATTTGAATTCATGTTGTAATTAATGCGTTGCTACATGAACATAACACCTCTGTGTTTGTACAGTCAGTTTTTCACTTTTTATGTTTTTTTTTTAAGGCTACGTCATCGGAATCCTCATGATGGCCATTATAATCATTCTGGGAGTGGGCATCACATTTGGCTACTTCTATAAGAGGTCAGTATCTAAAGCACAACTAGATCATCAAGCATTTGGTTCCATCTTAATAGAATTTGAAGAACAGTATTTTTTTTCTCATTGAAGAGGTATTATTACCTTGTGACAGGAAACTTCTTGTGGCTTCCTGTTCACTTGCACATGTAGCGTTGCAGGAGGTATGCCAGTACGATAAGCTACAACACGTGACGCCATGCTTGTTTAATGGGCTCTTTAATTCAGGGCATCAGCTGTTGTTCACATTCCCCAGCCACGCAATCTGTTGTTCTGCTTGGCAGCGATTTAAATGCCTTTAACACACAACAACTGCAGCAAAGAGATGAGGAGGAACACGGCGGGAGAGGAGATGCCTGCAGTCTATTTTAAGCATTATCTTATTTCATAGTCCTGCATTGGGAGAGAGGGTCGGATTTGAATGGAGGAGCACTGCACATTCACTGCGCTTATGCAACGTGCAAAGTGATGCCTCTGATGTTGCGATTCCCTTTGGCACAGCACAGAATGCCCTCACTCTTCTGTGTTTGGCTGTCAATCTGATTAGCGGTGCCCCGGTCTTTGTTTTCTATTTTAGGAGGTGATTATTAATAAAGGAGGAGCAGCGTGTTAGGTCAGCGGGTTTATACATGCCCTCACCGATCAGTGACATCACCTTCAGTAATGTGATAGGTGTGTGGCAGGAGGCATGGCCAGACTCTTAGAAATCCACTGCCCCTCCACTGGCCCTCTACTGGCCCTCCACTGCCCCTCCACTGGCCCTCTACTGTCCCTCTACTGGCCATTCACTGGCCCTCTACTGCCCCTCCACTGGCCCTCTACTGCCCCTCCACTTCCCCTCTACTGCCCCTCTACTGCCCCTCTACTGGCCATTCACTGGCCCTCTACTGGCCCTTCACTGCCCCTCCACTGGCACTCTACTGGCCCTCTTCTGGCCCTCAACTGGCCCTCTACTGGCCCTCCACTGGCCCTCTACTGCCCCTCCACTGCCCCTCCACTGCCCTTCTACTGCCCCTCCACTGGCCCTCTACTGGCCCTCTACTGGTCCTCAACTGCCCCTCTACTGCCCCTCCACTGGCCCTCCACTGGCCCTCAGCAGTGGCTGCAGACTACCATACAACGTAACTGAAGTTGACTCTTTTTACTTTTCCAAAGAGAGTTTAATGCAAGCACAATATTATCCACTGCATACAGGCTCTTGACAAACCAGTACAAGCTGGTAGTGTACTGACAGAGATCCCACGCAGGCTTCCCTTGGACACACTACAAATAGCACCCTGTCAGCTAAAGCCTGAGCGTTTTGAATCTATGCCATTTGGACGGCCCCAGTGTTAAAAATATAACCTATCAGATTGTGATTTAACATCTCTTCATGACCAATCTGTAATCATCATTTATTTAAAGCATTTATGAATGATTTGGCATTTAGGGAAATCTAAAAAAATATTTTGATTTGAATGAGAAGATTAGAACCAATCTCATATCTGTCTGTTAAGGTGTAGCCAGCAGACTGTTAGCTTAGCATAAAGACTGAAAACAAGGGGGAAACAGCTAGCCTGCAAGCTCCAGGATGTTTCTGGTTCCGACCAAGAAATAGTCTGGTACATAACCCCCCCCCATAAACCGACAAGTTGGTGGAGCTTTGATGTTTGCACAGATTAAACCGATTTTGCACAGAGCCAGGCGAGCAGTCCCCTTTGTTTCCAGCCTTTGTGCTAAGCTAAGCCAGACTCGCTGCTGGCTCTTGCTACGTACTCTTCTAACATAAGTGGTATTCATTTTCTCAACCAATTCTTGGCAAGAAAGCAGAAACGGGACTTTGATATGCATGAAGCTAGAACAAACCACACCCTAGTGTAAAGAATCAGTGGTGGCGAGTTGCAAAATATGCTGAGCTGAAGCTTGCAGGTAGGAAATGTTCTGGCTCCAGATCAGTAGAAAGCAGCCCCATGTTGCTCTCCATCACTGAGTTGCCTTGGAGCAGATAAGCTGCTTGCCAGCTCTCTGTTCCCGTTCACCAGCTGTCCCTTGCCTTTGCTGCAGACCTGGCGCTTGTTCTGACAGGCCCTGTTATCTCCATACAGTATGTTATCTGAAGCTCCTTATCATGAATATTTAGCGTTGGCGGCCTCCCCCAAAAATGTCCCTGCACATAGTATCAGCCACATGACTGCTGAAGGCCTCACTATAGCTCGTACTATGATTATTTAACAGTCAATATTATTTCATTACCATTAGATCCCATGACTGCGATTATGTGAGGAGTCCACGCTGGAATCGATGAGCATAATGAATGGCTGTTGTTTGTTTTTAGGGGTCGGGACTTAAAGAAGCAGCATGAGCAGCGGGTGTATGAGCGCGAGATGCAGAGGATCACCCTGCCCCTGTCGGCGTTCTCCAACCCCACCTGCGAGCTCGTGGACGAGAACACCATCGTGATCACGGCAGAGCACGAGATCACCCCCGTCCAGGAGGGCGTGGAGGGCGGGGACCCTCTCATGGGCCAGCAAGCTGTCACCCCCGGAGCGTGAGGAGCTGCGTCGTCCTCCGACGCAGGACTGTGATACATTTTTGTGGACCAAAACACTTCTTCACATGTTTGTTCGTCTCTTCTGCCTCCCTGATTAACCCTCTGTTTTAAAAGGAGTAGGGGAGTAGTGGTCACTCCAAAGACTGGTCCTTTGTGTCCCCTTTCCTTTGGTTGTCTCTACACCGGAGGCACAAACCGGACAAGCCGGGGACACAGTCCTCACAACTAGACACCGTTAAGGTGACTCTGTTGTTAATGAAGCCATGTCATGAAGTCTTTAATATTCATTTTTGATACATTCGAAGAAAAAAAGGTCACGTCCCGTTAAATAACAGTATGAATATCTAGCCTAATGGACTAGCCAGTGTTTATAATGGTGAAAAATGAAACAAATTCTTTATAAAGATGTTTGAAATGGGGGTTTATAACCGTTTTTTTTAAGTATGTTTCCATGTGGAGAAGATGCTCGCCACAGGATGTTTCAATTCTATTGACCTGTTGGCTGTGTGGAGGGAGACGTGGATAAGAAACTTGTATAAATACCGCTTTGTCTTGGAGACACTGGTGTGTCTAAAAATATCCTCCTCTATGACAGGATGGGGGGAAATGAGGTGAAACAGGCCCACTAAGGACAAGGAAGCCCTCGTACTCTGCCTTAGCATGATACTTCTGAATGTATTTGTTTATCTTTAGCCCGGATAACCTTCTTCTGTCTCTTTGTACTCGAGTGACGGGCCGATGTGGCTAAAAAGCATGACGGGCATTCAGGTCGTTGACATGAAAAGAGGACTTTTCTTCCACAGGTTAAGGAGCGACAGGAAATATGCTCTCAGGATGCATGTGAGAGTATATCGTCCTCAGGACAAACAGAACAGAAATCAGGAAAAAGAAAAAAGTGTCTTTGCAGAGCAGGACGACGAGTGTGTTGAAGTGCTAAGAAGTCTGGCGATCAGATTCAGACGTTTGAGTTGTGCACTTGATGCTTCAGCATCGAAATGGTGATGGAGTAGAATAGAAACAGTCCAAAGTTTTTTGTCGTTCAAAAACATGAGTGCATGCACGTGGTTACCTGCTGTATGTTTGTATTCAGGGGCCATTTTTCTTTTGCATCTTAAAAAGTACAACTACTGATTGAACAAGACATTTTAGTATACAGAGGACATTAAGTCTGTTACACACGATGCACCGTTTGCTTGTTATCGCGCCTTCACTCCACACGATCTCGTCTTGTGGTTATTGCTGGTCAACATTGGTTACTGCTGCTCCATCATTTTAAGTGTCCGTGTGCTGGTTTGTAATGATGACTTTCTTCATAGAAGCAACATGTTCAACATACTGTTTGTTCAGCATTTGAATTTAGTACTTGTATTTGTATGAATGCAGATTTTCACTGCTGAGACTGAAATAAATCATCAAACTCAGACACTATGATGTGACGTCATCTGTATATTTAAATTTAATTTAAAAATTTTAATTTATAGAGATAAAATATAACAGCATCAAAGCTTTGATTTCAAGTGTTATTTAAGGTTTGTTCACAGTAACAACAGCTCCCTCTGTTGGCCATTCTTAAATACACCAGTAACTGGAGTCACCTGAGAAAGTAGGTTCATTAAGATAATAGGGTAAGAAGTACAAGTAGGACAAAGAGATTTGACAGGGCCTGCTTATTCACCTTAATTCAATGAGCCACTGCTCTATTCCAAGGTGCTAAAAGAAGCAGATAGAAATACCAGGCGATGAGAATTATTTTAAGGGTGTAAGTAATAATGAGTAAAATTAACTATTTAATAGTCATTAAGCTTCTAAGCATTTACTTTAATGTGAAAAGTGTCAACTTGAAGTCTTTAATCTGCTTTGATCAACAGTCAAAGACAGAAGAATTCAAAAATCATACAACAATTGAGCTTTTCAAAATTAGATATCATTAACCAATTAGTTCTCTGACAAATGATTAAGCTTTGATTCTAAATTGTGGCGGAAGAGCCGATTCTTAGGACACGTACGGATATGCAAACCTGAAGAATGACAATAGAAATAGCCAGATTTTAGAAGGTTTAATTATGAAACACTACAGCGATATAAATAATAGTGGTTACACCTGGTCGTCAGTACCTTGCATGATAATAGCAAAAAGGCAAAAAACGTCCATCGTTGACGAAATGTCTTAAAATCTACAAATCTAGAGTTCCCGTTAGAAAATGACATCCAATTAGAGGCATGATATGTACATATGTATATACATCGCTTCAGAAAAAAAATCCAGTTACTCTGTACAAAGCAACATTATATGGTCAAGTGTTGCATGATTATGTCTGACAATTATTAATAACAGCCCTACTTCCCAAGAGAGATTCTGCCCTGTTTTTTTTTTAATAGACAAGACGTCACTGTGGCCAAAATGCCAGAAAATAGAGTTTATTCTAAGGAATTAATTAAAATCGTTAGACTACAAAGTAAATAACCATACTTGTAACCATGTCGTCAAAAATTAGATAAAAATAAACCAAAACATTCCTCTGCCATCTTGTGCCAACGGGGTCAGTATTCAGGGGTCAGTGTGTTTGGCTTCACACCTGTTTGTTCACTTGGTCTGTGTGACTGTGGAGCTTCTTTGCTGCTGCAGGAAAGTGAAGTGAGTCCTCTGGTGGACAAGGACTGATCTGTGCATTCCACACACAGCAACTTCATATCGTCTTTATACACAGTAGACTTAACTAAAGCCCTGTGTATTGAATGGGGGCTTAATAGGGTAAAAAGATTGTTAAAAAATGAAATGTTCTCTGCACACACATTCTCTCTCACACACACACACAAAGCAGTTCACTGGCGCTCTCAGAGTTAAGGTCCCACACAGAGAGATTTGTTCCAGCTACCTCAGGTAATCCAGTTCTAATATGGCTCGGGTTCAATGCAATTTCCCTCCTTTTCTCATCCTCTGTATTAGTGCAGGTCGAGGCACAGGTTCTAGGTGCCGCTGTCTGCCATGCTGCAAGAATCTGGAGAGGCCGCTGTTGAGGTTGATGACTGATCTGTGCTCTGGGCTGGGGATCCGTCCTTAGGCCAGTAGAGTCTACTGGCTCTCTGGTGCAGTTCATCCAGTTCGGTTGGCAGGGGGATCCCCAGCTCCTGGTTGAGGGAGAGAGCCTCAAACCAGTCCTCCAGCTTCTGGAAAGGTGGGCTGAGGGACGAGGGGGAAGAGTGGGGAAAGAGTGGGGTTGAGGTTAAAACTAGACTGACAAGGTTGAGGGAAAACATGAGGAAGCAATCTGCCGGCAGAGGCGTGCCCCGGTGCAGGCAGGTCGAATGTTGTTTTCTCCCAACTGCTTCTACAGCCTCCAGAGATCAAATAACTGGCTGGATAATGTGTCTCCAGGTGAAGGCAGACACATGTTCATGTGACCATTTGAGAGAGTGATGAATATGTATATTATTAAATCTCCATATTTGATCTAGTCTTTCGCCTTGCTCTGGATATTACAAAGATCTACTGCAGCTTTTCATGATAAACAACGTGCAAGTTTTTTTATCAGATACCATAACAGCAGGTGCTCACCGGTTGTCTGGTGTGAGGTCACAGCAGGCCACAGTCAGTAGAAAGAAGGCTGGTGGACAGTCTTCAGGGAGGAACTTCTCCACAAACTTGCCGACATTCAGGCCAAAGTCCAGAGTCCTGGGGAGGCACTCAGGGTCCGCATAGACTTTTCCAATGATCTGGATCGGGACAGAGGAGGAGCTGAGCATCAATCCTCAAATGAGTAGAGACACATACTTTGGAAATATCAGGGTGAATAAATAAAGTACAGGCCTTAACGCGTTTCAGCCCATTAACTATAATGCCGTCTTCATTGCATAACGTCCTCGTATTTCTAAAGACTCGAACGTTACTTGGCAATCCAATATTGTGGCAAGGGTGTGTTGTTATGATGTGAGGGGAACCGGTTTTGAAAATTCTTATTTTTCTTGAAGCTCCCACAGGCAAGATTTTAGAATTTCCTGTCAAAAGGCACTGCAAAGTCAAAGCAGATAATCAGAGTAAAATCAGCATTTTCTCACCTCACAGAGCACAATTCCAAAGGAGAAAATGTCCACCTTCTCGTCATAGCGTTTCCCTGAAATAACATCAAGTCAAAGGCTTGTAAGTAAATGCACTCATTGACCCGCAGAATTAATCATCTTCAAGTTGGTAAGTAATGTTGTGTCAGCAGCTCACCATTGAGCATCTCTGGAGCCATCCAGTAAGGGTTTCCCACGACGGTGTACCGCTTCTTCCGGTCGATGCGTCTGAACAGCCTCTTCTTATTGGTGGGTTTTTCAGGTGCAGGCTTTACTTTGTCCTCTAGTATGAGTCGGGACAGTCCAAAGTCAGCGACGACCACAGTGTTGTCCTGTTGATAGATGGCCCTTAATGGTTCGGTTTTAACTATTTATTTTGCTCATGATTATAACTCTACATAAAGAACAAACAAAAAACTTCTCATCAGCCTTTTATTCAGTGCTACCTCATGTACTAGTAGAAAAGCTGGTATCGTATTTCCATTCAGATTATCACAGTAGTAAGTAATTCAAAATCAGACTCGTAGACTTGTCTTGAGCTCACATGCTCAACGTTTTTCCAACTATGAGCAAATCACAGAGCTGGAAACTTCCTTTACTCACAAATGGATGCATGCCAACTCACTTCATGCTACGTACAAATCAGGTTTCCACCCTTTAATCTCATTGTTCAGATTTTATGATGTGTAAAGGCTGGTGAGATGCCACGTCACCTACCAGCTTAACCAGGCAGTTGTGAGAATTGAGGTCTCTGTGTATGATGCTCATTGAGTGAAGGTAGGCCTGAAACAAAGAGGGAAGACAATAAGAGAACAATTCACTTGCACCCTGTGCAAGAAAAATCCCTTTTGATTAGTCAAACTTTTCAGGACTACTTTCTTTCGTGACTGACTCCATCTTTAATCTTTCCCCTGCGCCATAGAGCACATTTACACACATTAAAGGCAGCTGGAAATTGCAGCCAAAGATTACACTAATAGTGAAGTCTTTGCAAGAGGCCAACTCACCATGCCAGAAGCGATGCTCTTTGCAAAGCTCACCCTTTGCTCCCATGGAAACGGATCCTGTTAGTCCACAGAAAAAACAAGAGAAATAAATGAATAGAAGCTCCCTCAGAGGCCATAATGCATAACAGGGGGGTAAATACAAAATGAGTTTTCTCAAGGTAGAGACAGGGAAAGTATTTAAGAAGAACAGTAAACAAGGTTATCCCTCAAAACTGGCCCTCACTCTAATAATACTCATAATTAGAGACCAGACGACTTTCCCTCCCCTCATACTGTGTACCGTGACGGCTGTGGGAGGAGGGGGAACAAAGCTTTTCAAATTTCACCTGGGAACACTTTCTACAACTTTGCTCATTCCACGTGTCAGCCCACTTATGAGCCCAGAGCCCCCAGACTCAGCGCAGGGTTCACTTCGGGTCAGCCCCCTCTCACATGACTGAGCTGCACACAGCTCTTTCTGTGGCCACTGAAGGGTGTTTTCTGCTCCACTGTGCAAGCAGACGAGGTCAAGTGAATCAACTCCTTCAACTCACCGTGTCTCTGACGTAATCTTTCAGGGTGCCTCCCTCGATAAACTCGGTTATCAAATTCAGCCTCTTGTCCTTGTATAGCACGCCGATGAACTTCAAAACGTGGGGGTGTTCGAGGCATCGCATCACTTTGACCTGAAGTTTAGGCAGAAACGGAGACAAATGGTTTACAAAACATTAATACAATAAAAATCAGACCGATGTGCAGAACCCTCACAATAACAAGGCACAAAGGGGTAATTGTGGGAGCATGTGACATGCTAGTTGTGAGTAAAACAAATAGCTTAATAATAATCTTGTCTTGGGAGGAAGCTCAGGCCTCCTGCTGCAGATTACCCACCTCCTTTAGGAAAGTCTTCTGGGTCTCCTCATCACAACGGATCAGCTCCTTCATCACCATCACTTCTCCTGTGGCTTTATGAGTCACCTGTTAAATGGGACACAAGCAACACTTGTACTTGAAGTCCATTGCATGAGAAAGGAAAAAAAGCTCCAAATGGGAGCAGTTAAATTCACATCAGGAGAACTCGCTGGAGGCTGACCTTGATAGCTTGTCCGAAGAAGCCTTTCCCTAAGATCTCCCCGTGGATGAGGTCGCACGGCCGGAAGATGCGATGAGAGCAGCTACTGGAGGATCTCAAAGACTCAGAGCGGCCGATGTCTCGTGAAATAAGCGGCATCTCTTTAGGAGAATTTGGCCCGGGTGACTTACATATGCTGTTACTGCGCCTGGAAGGGAGAGAGAACATGGTTGATTAAAAATGAAAGAAATGACGTACTCATCTCCCGCTCTCTCTCCGGCTGCTGGAACATACCTCAAAGACCTCCTTTTCAGTGTGCCGTCATCAACCACATTGGTTCTCTCCAGGACCGCGTCCGAAGGCGAGGACAGGCGCATGCGGGAGGTGGCTGGGACTCCCAGGTGGGTTCTTGGTGATCCAAGCCTGAGCCGGTCTAAACGCTGCCTGACTGGATCATACTCCATAAGAAGCTGCAGCGTTTGACTGGTGCGGTGAATAAGATCATCCACCTGAAGCAGACAAACAAACGAGAGTTAGGGTTGAAGGGTTAGTCTCAGAATTCAAACTCAATTTTATGTATGGATATTTTTTCTAAATTACGTTTATTCAAATTTACTCAAACTAACAGAGGTGTTTTCTATTATTTTCGCCTACCTCATTGCTATGGTATAACACAACAGCACCACAAACTACAGCCTCCAAAATGATCATAAAGTTGAAACATCACCTCTCTAAACCACACAAGCACATTATAACCCTCATAAAGCTAGAATGTATTGCAGGGTTGCTGTATTAGACTGCATTCGTTTTAGCTGTGTCCCTCACACCTAATTGTATTTCTATTACAAAGGCAGAGAGCAGAAGAGATGGATTAGTACACAGCTTGGAATGAGATTCAACAGTCAAAACTAATTAGAAAGCATGACTTCATTGGAGCAGATATAATGCAACCTGAGAGATGAGATACTAAGTGCAGTCGTACCACATACCGCCTGTCTCTCGCAGCTAAAGAATGTATAATAATGACAGTAATGATGGGGAATGTGAGGAATGGCAAAATGTGCATGTGTTGTAGAACAAGAACATAGTTTTGCAAATTGCACTCAAGGAATGTTTTCATCATTAACAGCATCATGAATTAGTTTTATTTGACGAATTTCACATCACATATAATTCGAGGAGCATCAGAGATACGCGTTTGGTAAAACCCACCTCCTCTTGCATCAATGTCCCGACTGGAAGGCCGTTAATCTCCAGGATCCTGTCCCCAACGTGGATGGCATTTCGGACCTCTGGGCTAATGAGCATTCCTCTGACTCTGGAACAACACAGCACAGACTACGTGTGGGTAAGACGGACTGCTAAAGAGAATTGGGTCACACGCTCTTAAATGCTCAACAATTATCCTTTCTTGCAGTGACACACGTATACACACACCATTGCCTTGCTATTTTACAAACCTATAATCAGTTTTACAATACTCACGCTGACCCTGCATCACAACATGACAGAGCAGCCTCCACTTACTCTTTGACTTGAACGCTCGCCGTGCCGTTTACGTCCCTCAACACTGTGACGGAGAAGCCCCTCTTGCCGTTGGCCGCGGAGGGCATTGAGATGAGGGTCACGGTGTGGGGCAGGGAGTCTAGGATGGAGTCGTGTGAGCGCTTTTCCAACATGGGCGTAAGAACCACTTGCTTGTAGCACTTTCCACTGCACACAACAGAAAAACAAGGGGTGAATCACTGCACGTTTGGACGTGTTGCTTTTCAATTACATATAATTAATCACATTTATTAACATTGGCTGAACATTAACTTGTTATTCATGAAAGTCCATCTGTAAATAAAAAACTCACATGGTAATAATACGAAGAGAAAGAGTACTACTTGCTATCTTTACTCCTTCACGATATAATAAGCACGTATATTGACAGTGGTGTTTACAGGATGTTAACCCACACCAACAAAAACCTGCCGGTTACTCCATATTGCAAGAAGCTTTAGAGAGGAGAGTGAGAGTCTTACCAGTACAGTTTGGATCGCTCCACTAAGGCGTAAGTATCCCTGTCCTCAATCACCACCTTGCAGCTCAGACACACAAAGCACTCTGGGTGATACTTGTGTTCTCCGGCCACCTGGAACCACAAACAAAACGGGCTGTTCTTCAAAACGATTGCGCGGCTCACAACAGAAAGAAGTCATATGCAGACGGTGAGGCAGCCGTCTTGTTCCGCTGTGCTTGGCTGGTCAGAGATAATTGTGTTAATGCTGCGTGTTGCTCTGTGATCTCCTCCTACTTGGGAGCGCTGACACGGTCCCGACACCTGCTTTACTCTCACGCTGTCTGGGAACCTGCTATGATGTCACCCTCCAGGTCTGAGCCACTTGTCTCTGACGTTCTCGCTTTCACCCCTCTAAGAAACCAGCTCATAATCACGTGCTTTCTCCATTTCAAAAATGTATGTTACAGATGTCACTTCTATCTCTCAGGCAAGATGAGAGATGTGTCTTCGGGTACTCTAATACCATAGATATCTCAGCACAGAAAAAGGTTGATACACGTGCACCTTAGTGATGTGGAGTGAAAGAGAGGCAGGAAACACCCATTTACTTGAACAGAAACTGGTAAAATAGCATAATTACAGGAAGGCTAAAAATAGAGATTAAATTGACTGGGAAGTATTTTACACAGGATGTGTTGCATACGACAAACGAACAGTATTTTCAGTAAATCAACAAACTTTACATTTTCATATAAACTCGAAATGATAACTTATGTGCACCATTGGATGTTTATAATTATAATCATTTCATTCTTATTTTGTTTTCATTTTCTTCCAGCTGTGAGCTCTCCTCCATTTCCTTAAACATCGTCCATCAACGACACACTTAATTAGAGAACAACTTGCAATGGGATCACACAGCTCCTACTTCCGGCAGAAACACCTGGCAAAGTACTCCCAACCCAGTCTGTGGTAGTTCTCCATACAGTATCACCACATTCTGCCATGATGAGTCACACGCAGACAGACAAGGTGAAAACAATACCTGCCTCACTGTCATGGCTGCTAAACAATAAAGTCATCTTGAGTGTTTTGAGTGTACTGTATTTTTTCACTTTTCTGGTATTAATACACAACATATTCAAAACCTGCTTAGAATTAGGATGTGGTATGAATAGAGGACGCATCTAGAGAATCGCTGTTTTGTTGTGTGCAATTAAGGGACATTGAAAGACGGTCGAAACCAATATTTTTTTCCCCACATTTTCCACAGCTCTGAGTCAGGGAGGCAGTGGTGGGAATGGAGTCCCTGCTGCGACAGAGAGATGAGAGTGATGTCAGCCAAATTGCTGTGACTTGTCGGGAGCCTGTCTGCAACTCCCTGTCTTCAAGCCAGGAGCAGAACCACTGACCACAGTCGCAACCTGCCTCAGGCTTTGACGACAGAGATGTAAAAGCGTTGCAATGCAAGTTCAAAGTGAACAACAGTTAAGTAGGTCTCATTCCGGAGTGGTGGAAAGCAGATGAATCGATGAAATGCAAATCAAAAACAGTTCCTTGAAATACAACAACCTTCTTCAATCAATCAATAAGCCAGCTCATAATTAAAACCAGGACAAAAACAATAGTGTTGTGGACTTGAATGCCTAAAAAGCAGCAGCAGCTCAGCGTGACCCTCCTCCGCTGATGGCCCACAATGATTCTCTTTCTGGCTGAGAGGCTCAGAGTGCCAAATCAGCTCTGCCAAAAACACTTGGCGTGGCCAGCTGATGAAGCAGCATGCCAATACTAAATAGAAGAGTCCATTGTGCGTGTTACTTGGTGGCGAAAAGAAAAACTCCCGTCTGGCTCCATGTTAGACAAGTGACCCCGGTTGTGAGCAGCGAGAGCTGCCGCCACCTGAATTTCATGTTTCAACTCGTCGATACTAAATCAATGCTGGCTGACATTTGGATTAAATTCAACATATGCCAGTTTCTGCCGTGCTACATTTCATTTTACTGTTATGTATCGGTTACTTCAAAATCTAGCCTGACTCATAGTGTATAATTATTAGATCATAAAATAAGGTTACAAGGCGCATTGGCCTCTAAATCTGACTCAATCCTATTTTCCCATTCCCAGTTTCTTTAGGACTTTAGCAGGAATGTATTGCTTGTCAATCAAGTTTTTACTTTGTAAAGGGGTGTTAAGAAGTGCTATTTCTTCTTTTAACAGTTACATAGTCTTGGAATAGCCAAATGGTTACAGTACAGAATGGTTACAGTACAGAATGGTTACATCACAGAATGGTTACAGTACAGAATGGTTACAGTACATGCCAAAAAATAACCTAGTTAAAAGTTACATAGTCTTATACTTGCTCTACTAAAACTCATCATTACAGAGTGAGTGGTTTTTATCTACAAAGCTACCTCACCACAGAGGACTGAACATGATGGACTCCAGAACCACCCCATGTTCTAGCACCTTCCCACAAGATCCTCTGTGTCCTTGGGGGGGAAATGAACTGTGGCGAACTTCTGTACAGAGAAGGGACACGTGTGGTCTGGAGCCCAATCTGCTATGTTGAGCAGCAGCCGCCAATGTAAAGAATCACTCATCTGTAAATGTAATAACGACCACAACCCCCCCCCCCCCCCTCGGCCTTTTACTGCACGTTAGTATTAATCTGAAGCAGTAGGGAGAAACTGGAACACAGAGAGCATTGACACGCTCCGCTGGCATTCTGGTATTATTTAAGTAGAGGAGGAAATTGTTGGCAATTGTTGTTATACAATCACGGCAAGGCAGACTTTGAAAGCTTGGCAATCGCATGTAGCAACAGGCTAATAGTCCTGACCCAGACTTTGTGAAACTGAAGCCTCACATTCACAAACTAGCAAGCGCCAACAGCCTGAAAGGTTGTTATGGTCATTATGCAACAGAAATAAAATCTTAAATAGAAGGAAAGCAAACAAATACACAACTTTGCCATGAGGGTAGTATAAAAGCAAGTTATCATGCAACATTAAAACAGTACGTTTTAGTACAATTTAGCATAGCACTTGCATAAAGTTGGGAAACTTGCAAGAAACGAATGGTCATAATTGAAGATATACTTCAAGACTTCTTTTAGTTACATCCTCACTGCCTGGTAAATACCCATGTCTTTCATATGCCACACAGTATCTTAGCTTTATAATATATAAATATGTTGCCAAAAAATGTCAAAACATATTATTTAATACACTTTTCAGGGGCTGGTTTAGTCATTTGACAATTAAGTTCCACTTAAACCTCAACTGAAGTTGATTAGATTTTGATTGAGAGGGAGTTTTATAACATTTGAGTCCGAAATTGCCTAAAAATCTCCTGAGCGGGGTTAAGAGTGCAGCAGACTCACCATGGTAGGTCCAGTCATGAGCAGAGAGCAGCCATGACAGAGCTCGCCAAACTTCTCCCAGTAGTGTTTGCGACAGTACAGCTTGCCTTCCTTCTCATAGTACCAGTTAGTCAGGTGGTCACAGCAAACAGAGCACCTGAGAGGACAAAAACTGTCTTAGTCACGTTTGCACAGAACAAAGTAGATGAACAGAGAAGAAAGAAGAGGTGAGGGCCATCAATGGGGGGCTTCTCCTTCAAGAGGATACAGCAGGGCGTAATATTGCAAAAACCTGTTGATCATTTAGGTACGAGCTGAAAAAAAGACATTTGTTTAGTTGGAGTTACACATTTGAAGCTTCTCCAAACTAGGTAACCAATCCATAAAACACATTCCTCATATTACATACCAGTGAATGGTGTAAAATAGTAAAATAGAGCTCATGTAGAAACCATAAATCACACTGCTGAAAGCAAAACTTTCAACTCTGAAGTGGGATGGGAACATTAGCTTGGGGCATGTTCCTGTCAATGACAGCATCTACTTTTCTCTGAGTTGAACAAGTCGAAGGGCAAGGTAAATAAATACCTCGTTGCTGAGATGAGCTGGGTCTTGCACGGGTGCTGTTATTAAAGTTATAGTGTAAGAAAAACACACCGAGCAAAAACAGACTATGAGTAATGAGAATCTTGCAAGCCTTCGCAGCTTGTGGATGCAACAGACTTCGCCAGCACCTTAAGGGAACCAGTTGTTTGAAGCAAAACTACACTTCCACTTTGACAACAACATATAGCCTGTTAAAACAGGCGTAAAGATCTCTACAGGGGCAATGTCTTCAGATCCTTGGATTGTTTATGGTGCAATTTTTGTTTGCACTTACTTAAAGAACTTCTCATTGTGCATTTTCTTATCTAGGTCAATGTGACAATCACAAAGCATCCAGTTAGGCTTGTGGTCAAAGGTGCAGACGATATACAACTAACATCATGGGTTCAGCCGGGGACACTGATCATATGATGCATATCAATCTGCCTCCTTTTATTTTCATCTACTGTAAACTGTCCAATTAAGGTGAAATGCTCCATAAATAACAGTTTAAAGTCTAAGTGTCATACCTAATTCCATTTTATTGCATTATAACACTGATTGACACAAGCCGTCACCTGGAAAGACACCAGGATAAATAAGATTTTTTTGGGTGCGACTTTGGAGGGAAAGTGGGAAATGCAGAAGTTGCCCTCAGACTGGATAGCACCTAAAAGCTACGAGCGTTTCTTGAACAAGCTGCACTGGTTATGCAAAGTGGCGGGAGCAGGTTCAACTGCCAGAGTAGAGTCAGGGATGAACTGCTGACTGCTCTGCCAGAGAGAATTTGAGCAAAGATGCAAAGAGAGAGAGTCCAGATGATGAAGTGCACACAGATGAATCACAATAAATGATGTGTGCCAATACGGTCTGGATATTGTTGTGTTACTGAATGGGGGTCCAAAACTGTCCACAGAACTAATTTAAAAAAAAGTTGCAACATAGCAGGTGTGTGTTTCAGGAGCGACCACGATAATACGTTTTCAACTGACACAGTACTTACTTCCTGATTAACAACTATTTCAAAATACAGGGCTATTATTTTCTGTTTGCTTTTCTAGCTCCCAGAATGATCACATGCTCATATCTATGAGGTGAGGATAATAAGAGTATCACATTCATGTCTTAGGGCAACGATTTCAAGTCAGGAAGAAGAAGAAATGTGTGAATGTGTGCGAGCATGAGTTGTCTTTTTTGCAGTGGCATCCATATTAATGCACTTACAACAGATAATATATGTGGAAACAAACTGCATGCACTCCTGAGATGAAAGCAACAAATATTGAGAATGAACACGCGTTCAGTGTAATAAATTCTCCAGCCTGATTCATCACACTCTGACATGATGAGGGCAAGCAGAGCTGAAGGTTTGCTGAGGAAGACATTACATGAGTAATGGTAGCTGTGCTGCGGCGGCCACAGCTGGTCTAAAGGACACGCAACTGATCCGTCAGTGTTGGAAAGATGTCAACATTCTAGTTTCTGTTTGTGAAACTACTTAAAAAAGGCCCTAGATAATTGAAATAATGTATAAAGCATAGGGGAATTCTACAAATTGGTGATAACTAACAAGAAATTGCAGTCATGAAATTCAGAAAATATGTGTTTCCTGTCATTTAGAAACAGTGTGTGTACTCTAGATATATTAGTCGAAATGATTTAATATGCAAATCTAAGGAATCCAGATAAAAAAAATAGGTTATGTTAGAAAATCCACTATTGGTCACGCTACATCATACACAACTGTACTAATAGGATCAGTATCAGTATCTCCTGGTGGTCATTCCAGTGCACCCATTTGGTTCAATCAGATAACAGAAACACAGGCGCTAAGAAGAGAAAGACTCATTAAAAAGTGCAGTATTCAAACTGGTATGTCATTCAGGTCATATCTGTCCAGGTTCGGCAGGAAAAAACAAAAAGCATTCCTAGACCAAACCAGCCGATGCACTATAATTATTGTCCATTATGTTCGTTATGATAAAGTGATGTAAGGGTGCTTATAAAAACACCTGACTTCCCTCTGGGCAGACTGGTGGTCAATGGGAGGCGTGCACACTCAGGTGGTTCTTCAAATGAACAATGCAATGGTGCTGCCTGCACAAACACTACAAAGTAAACATGACTCGTTTCCTTAATTCCACATTCCTGCTGGAGTCTTCCTTTGTTGGAGCATGAAGTGGAGATAGTAAGGGAGGGACATCGAGTTGTGGCCTTGAAGGCCTTAAGAGGAAGTGTGTTTCACTTAAAATGGGGCCTTATCTTTGGGTGTGTGACTAAATGTTTCTCCACAACAAACCTCTTTCCAAGGAGTGACATCTGTTTCTCCATTCATATCAGAAGGACTGTGTGTTCATAATGTTATGAGGCTTAGATTACATGGCACAGGAACCCTTGAAAGGCTAGAACCAACAAACTCTGCCTTTCAGAATAATGTAATTTTAATTTTCTGTCAATCATCCAATAGATTAATCAGGTTTCCCGTTCTATACTATGTAAGTTAAAAAAAAAGACGAGGCAGCACCAAAATGAAAAAGAAGCAATAAAAAGAAAAAAGTTTCTCCAAATGTATATGCAGGTTTTTATGCATGTTCACATAAATGTGGTATTTGGAATGTCTTATTTCACTGCAGAAGAATGTAATTAAATGACAAGATGACTACACATCACCCTACCCTGTGTTATAAATAAGAAATACAACACTATTTCTTGAGAGCCAAGTATGATGATAACATCTACAGCTCTATACACTTCCAGTGAAGTGCATGAATGGAAATATTGAGCTTCCTTTGGGATCAAAAAAACAAAAGTATTCTGCAGACGATGGACTCACATCTCTGAATCGCCGTCTAGGAATGCAGAGCTCAGCAGAGTGGAGCGTGTCGTTACCTATAGGCCTCAATAACGCTGCCAGGTTTACTGGAACAAGAGTGATGTCAGCTTGTAAGAATGTTACACAAGGTGGAGGTACATGGAGGGGAGAGTGGCAGCATGTGGACAATGGACAATAGGAACACCACAGGGGTCACCACACTAACAAGGACATTTGTTTTTGTTTTTGCTGGCCAATTTTCTTAAGAAGTCTTTGAGAATAATCGTGAGAGGAAGGATTTAAGTGAAGATATCATAACCCTGGTAATGAAAAAAGACATTTTGGAACACAAACCCCCCAGAGGGACAAACTGCAGCTTATTCAGATTCCCGACAACCCTGCAGTCTGGCTTTACCCCCACTCATGAAACGAGGAGCGTGACTGAAGACATTTCAGACAAAGATGCTGCGATAAGGAGGATGGACTCATGTGAGGGAGTATGAAAATACAAAAGGAGGGAGAGAATGAAAGGTCAGTCACACAGCTCCGTCAGACCGCTAACTTCCAAGATGACACAAGGAGCAGTCTCTACTGAAAAGTCAGTGTTTGGAAAGAGTGAAATGCCAAGTTATGTAATGACAATGTGCCGCTGCTGGATACTGGCTCAAAACTTCAAATGAGCTATTTTCATATTTTGGTCAGAAACAGAAAACACAGACAGCAATATATTAATTATATTCTTAAGGCTTTTCATCGAGATCTTCAACAGGGGGTCCGGGACCCCTAAGGGGTCCGCAGAGTTACTGAGGGGGATCCCCGAAAATATTTGATCTCAAACTTATTTTCTTCCAGAAATTTAAATATGCCCAAAAATACACCTTAACATAAGGTCCTTCCTGTTTGTTTGATATTTTGTTGTGAAATCATTATGTAGAAATGCCAAAATATAATTAAAATATGAATCTGTCAACAATTATTATTTGAATGGCTTTTCATTGTACACTCATACATAATTACAAAGTACTGTTATAAATGGCACTATAGGCTACACATTATTATTGGCCTGCTTTAATAAGGAACACAATTGTATACAGTATGTAATAGGGGGTCCCTCCACCGGGTCACTAGAAGACTTTGGGGGTCCTTGACACTATGTGGATTGTGAAGCTACACTCACAGATTCAGGCACCCACTTTCTAATCAATCCTTTTAAAACATTAGTGTCAAATTATATACTTTATTGTAAATTGTAAATAAAAACAAAATTCACTGCTGGTAATTTTTTGTACAATATCAAGTATATAACAAGTCTACTCTATTTCTATTCTATTTTTTTTTTCAATTTATATTGTTAAATTGAAATTTATTTTTTTTTGGAAACATATTGTCCTTTGGCTGCTGTGGCAAACAAATTTCCCCTTTGAGGGACAATAAAGGAATTCTGATTCTGAAATTAGGCACGGTGACTATTAAACTCTTATCATTAAATGCAGCTGTAATCAACAGTTTCAGTCAGCTAGTTTGATCTTCAAGTGTCATCAGCAGGCGAAAACCAGTGAATGTAACTGCTAAGAGAAGGGAAACTTTACAGGTGATAGATGGCGTTGGCATGTACTGTACGTCAGCATCCAGCCATGGGTTCACTGCCCTGCAGAAATCTCTCTCCCTACGGGCCGGTGACCTGTGAAACACAGAGCTCACGCCAGCTCAAGTGTGGCAATCATTAAGCCTCAGCTCATAGGCAGAGAGGCTGGGCAAAGTCCCCCAGGACAGTATGCCCATTTAACTGACCAATCTGTATTAAAGAACCTGGGTTGTCCCTGGTGCAGAGGTTTGTATGATGAGCATCCTACATGGTGCATTTTGTGCAGAGAGGCACAAAAACAATGGCGAATTGTTAGGAAAAGATCTGGGGGGGCCCATGTTGAGGCTACAAGACAGAAGCTTCTGGGATTGTCCACAAGGCCATTTGTAAGTACACCCAAACAGGGAGAGCAGCCAGCAGGTTGACCAACAGTAAAACACAACAACAATAGTGTCCATGTCAGTGCAAACTGGTCCCCCTCTTCTTTCCATGAAAACAAAGCATCCACTTATGCCTGAGCTCATAGCAGAGAGTACTCGCAGCAGGCATGTTTAAAATCACAAACTGGAAACACTTACTGAAAGCAGGCGTTGTGCCAGGTGTCCTGGAGGACTTTCATGTGAAACGAGTCTTGAATTTCTCCTCCACACCCCGCACAGTAACAATTATCTGTATGTGTAAGAGATGACACGGTATTCACTTAAAACTGGGGGTCGCAACACAAGAAAACACAGCAGGGGTTAAGTAGACACAACTGGTAAAAGGGAGTATCTGGGGAGGGAAAGTCAGTAAACAACAGGTATTTTCGTCGTATCGCCGAAACTGCAGAAAAACAAAAGTGCAACATCGTTTCAACCCGCCGTGTAAAAACGGACATACTTGTTACCCTTCCTCGGTATAAAGTTACAACCTGAGATATTCCTCACCTTCTGCTTCATCCATCTCCTTTCTGAGAGTGTCGTCGATATTCAAATCCTTTTTTTTTTTTAACAAGTTCTCATACTGGAGCGGTAGAGCTGCGAAGCGCCGCTTCAAACTTTCATCCCCCGTCGTTCTACCGAGACTCCCGACTCTGAATACCTCAGGGGGAAAACACACAAATCCCTTTAATTCCCCACAGAAAATGTAAAAAAGAGAAAAAACCCTCTTCACTCCTACTGGACGAAGCTACTTTCTTGCCGCTGGCAGGATAACTGACGTAATGCGGTCTTCACATTCCTGTACGGAGAGCGGAAGGGCTCAACTGCAGCACCTGGAAGCAGGAGAAACCCGAGGCTCGGGAAGAGGACGACAGTGGCGCCATCTGCTGCCAAGATGACCGCACTGCACAGTTTCTCTACCAGGCAACAGTAATTTCTACATTTATTTTTATGTTTGTGTTGTGTCTGAAAATGTGTTACTTCTGCTGCCGCCTGTCTTAGCCAGGACAATCTGTCAATTCATCTTTATCCTGATTAAAATACAGTTTACATTTATTGACAAATGTCCCCTGTTTGACCTAGAGACGATAAATCCAACCATACAGAAGTAGAATTCTGATTTAAAAAAAACAGCGACACCTACAGGTCAGTCAAGAAAGTAACGGCGGGGAGCTCTCAAAATGCATGGCGTGAGGTAAACAAGGGGCAGTACACATACAGACTATACATTAACAATGGGTAATAAACAGGTGTTCATTTATGTTAGCTGGGAAATATATCTGGATTTAATATCGACTACGTAATATATTGTCTTTTTCTATTTTGAAAGGCTACATTACCTTTTATCTTTTATATTATTTGCCTTAGCCCATTAAGACTTTATAACTGCATTACTGATATATGTATACATATATACTAAATGCTTAAAAAAAAATGCATTTTTTTAATGTTTTGTGAAAGCACCAATGGTCATCCCTATAACATTGTCACAATATCGACATAGTTGGTAACAAATACTGAGACACTCATTTTATTTTGTTGAACTTCTGACAATATTGAGAAACACTGTAACATGAGAGTAGACTGAGCGTATAGTTTATCTGTAATCAGGAGGGTGTTCCTGATAAGTGAGAGCTCCCACAAAGCACAGATTGTGACAAATAACAATACTGTATACATACGATAAGGAGAGGGATTTCATGAAAACATGCAGTCATGATACCATGTGGCACCTCTCCATTACTCACTCAACGTCACCTGACGCAACAGAGTTGAGACGTTTGTTTTCGGTTACATGCAGTTTCCTCTTTTACGAGCTCGGTCAGCTGATTTCTGCCTGAGTTCGTTTCTACTTTGTGTTATTTGGTGTTGTTGCCATAGAGTCTATATATTACAGCCTTTGCTGTCAGGCTCTTGACCCCATTTCCAATTAACTTTCAATAATACACAAATGTCACCCTGACTAATACACCCATAGTCAAATTTATGGTTTCTAGTTTTGCCTCGCCTCTGGTCTGGTCTTCTCAGGTTTCTACGGTCCACATGATCATCATCCATCATCAAATTCTGCTTAGTAACTGAAACAAAACGATTGTTTCATGTAAGCATATCTAAATGCAAACGTGGTGTAACTGATATCAAGGTTGAAGCCAGGCCGAATGGGAGCTGACTCACCTGAACTCATGTATGTGGCGTGACGGTGATGGTTCCTCTATATGTGTAAAAACAGAATGTTGATATCTTGACGCATTCAGGAAACACAAATATAATCACATTGATTTTCTCGGCCATGTATTCTAAACAAACCTTTATTCTAGCCCCCACTATACCCAGACACCAACCAGAACCACCTTGTTGTTACTTGATTAGACAGAAATTAACAGTTTATATTTCACTCATGGAGCCCATTCCTAAACTGCCATATAATTTTGCACATAACATCAAATTATGCACAACCAATGAAAAGACAGTGAGGGTGAGACTTGAGGGGACCCTGAGGGCTGGTCCTCACTGTGGTTTTGTCCACCTTGTAATCTTGACACTGGCACATTGTAGTCATGTAACAGATAAACAGGCAAACTCCACAAAGTGCTGTTGTTGAAGCGTTGCTGGAGCCGCCCCAAAAAACTCCATATCTCCCCACCGCTGTGAAAAGTGCAACTCGTGCTGAGAATTAACATATTTGTCGTCTCCAACGCAAACAAGGGACATTTTCACGAGTGGATGATTGTGACACGGCGATGCTTTTATTTTGAAAATACGCGTGCCTTAATTCTGTGAATTGACAGAAAGCCGGGCCGCTAGGATGAACATCTGCACTTATGTCACAGTACACAAGACCGACTCGGTCAATGAGGAAGGAACGTGGTCGGCTTTGTAGGCGCAGGTTGCCGGTCTTTGTCCTGCTGCTCATCACAGGCGGAAATCGGGGATCTTGAAGTAAGCAGGCAGCCAGTAAGTCCACCCTCTGTGTGTGAGTAAACCACCGTAGACTTTTTTTTTTTTTTTTTTACCTGAGGACAGTTACGTACTCGCGAGGGATATTTAAACGGATTCGGTGCAGCTGGTTTGGTCTAGACTACATTTAACGGTCATCTGTCGGATGGGCGCGCCACCTCCTAATTGCTCTAACGAACAAACCGTCTATTTGCCCCCCATCGCTTACAGAACCGCGATGGAGGTCGGTGTCGAACAGTCGAAGATGCCCCCCGGAGAGAGAGATTACGCTCTGAAGCCCCTGGAGCTCAGGGTGGTCGCCGAGAAGAGCGCGGATGCGGAGGGGCAGAGACCCACATGGAGCGGGCGGCTGGAGTTCATCCTGGCGTCGGTGGGCTACGCGGTGGGACTGGGCAACGTCTGGAGGTTCCCCTACCTGTGCTACAGCAACGGCGGAGGTAAGTCTGCCTTCAGTCCGACAGCTCAAGGAGGTCGGCTGGAGAAAACCTGTCCCCTCAGCATTGGTGCAATACCATACACATAATACACATTGTATTTACAGTGAAATAGCTTTTGGGTTCTGCAAAACCATCTAGTGTTTTGCCCCTCCTTGTGTGTGTAAACACACTCAATATAATGTGCAACACTCGTTTTAATGACCTCACTGATAAACATAGTTTAATTTACACATTGTCACCAAACATTGCAAAGGTTTACGCCTGAGCTGTTTGTGTGAAATTGTAGTAATACCTAATAAATACCTTATAAAGCAAGTATGTGTAACCGGTAAAAATGTAAAAAATGAGGCCATTAAAGTTGCCTGAAAATGTCCTCCCACAGCCCTTTAAGTCGGTCACATGCAGGATGAGTGATATCAGCTACATGAATGCCTTTTCACAGAACAATAGTCTCAGTCATAAGCAGGGTGGGTGGTAACAACAGATGCAGCTCCTTGGCGAGGGTTTCCTCAACACACTTTGAAGCACATGTGTCAATTAAGGTGAATTTCATAAGTAATTAATTTTTTTGTCATTCACCACTCCCACACCTGTTGAACAAGTCTGTCTGGAGAGCAAACACACACACACACAGGCAGAGACATTCACACTTTTTTTGTAATTAATTCTTTTCACCTGTCAGTCATTTACACCATGGGGATAAATGGCAGCGTAGCAAACTGATCCACTACTTTAAACGGATACATCCAAATTTTACGCTCTCGTCAGCTGATGGATTAAAACACACCCGACCAGAGAATTGTGATGTCTGAGATTTATCTGCTTGTTCATTAACCAACACTCTACAGACACATCATATAAGTAAATCTTGCCTCGCAGGGATGAAACAGCATCTATCTTGCAGCCAACAATGACTCAGCACAATTCAGCACTATGAGGATGTTGGTTAACAAGAGTTCTACTTGGTTGATTCAGGCTTCAGATGTGTCACTCATATATTATAGTGTTCAGTTTTACTTTATAAAGACATAAAAAGCCCATGTGTGTTTTTCATGATTACATTTATGCAACTATTCAGATATTAGCTAAGCATTAATACTTTTTTACAAAGTCATGAAAACTGGCTATACACGAAGCATGCTATGATGACACCACTTTATTTATACCCGAGGAGGCACCATTATGACTTCACATTAAGGAATGCCCAGATTCAGCTACGCAATGTTCGTTTCTGTTCTTCTGATTCAGGTGCCTTCATGGTCCCTTATATCACCATGGTGCTCCTGTGTGGCATTCCTCTGCTCTTCATGGAGTTTTCTATTGGGCAGTACACTCGTTTAGGGCCAGTGCATGCTCTCGCCAAAATCTGTCCCTTGTTAAAAGGTGAGTGACTCTCCAGGCCAAAGGGTGACGGGGATAAACATCCGATGGACTTTCCTTCATTTTCACATTTTTGGGGACAGTCTTTTTTTTTTTGCTGTTGAAGATAATCTTTCATTTAGATTGTTCCTTAAACTCTGGTTTATCAAGCAACAATTCTGAACACAAATGTCAGGGAGTGCTGGTTAATTGGGCCTCATTCACCAATATCTTCCTTTTTTCTTAAATTTATTCTTAAGAAACGTCAGAGGAAAAGTCACATTCATGGCCTGTTCTTAAACAGTGGAATTTTCCATGCCTGTGTTTTTATAACAATCATGTAAATTGAAGGCGGGTATCAGCTGATCCTAATTAGCACAGCTAAAGCACCCCGCCGATCTCTGTAAAAGGACGTGTTCCTGGGTCATGTGCAAATACAGGAATTGAAACGTGCAGACAGAAGTCTACATTGGAGTGTTATTTTTAAAAGACCATCATGCTTTGTAAAATACAGTGGAAACCTCTTTTAGTGATCACGTTTGTCTGAGACAAAGTAGTTGCTATTAGCAGAGGATTATTATAACTTTCTCTTTATTTTGGGTGCAAATTATCACCTGACGTTTGTATATTTGTTATACAAGTACAAACAAATACTGTATAGTGTACACTGGTATACACTGGTAGTTCAATTTATAATTAGGATAAAGATTAGGATATAATTAGGCGATGATAACATACTACTATAAAAACTGTTGTTAATTTTTCCATGTTGTCATGTATGAAAACCCCCCAAATGAACACCGTAAGCAGACTATTTGATTACTTAAAGTGGCAGTCTGTAACATTTTCACCTATTTAATTGTCTTTTAAGTTACTATCTATCAAAGAGTGAGTTAAAACAATGGTGATTGATCATGTGACCCACTAATGAAAGTGCTTTGTAATGCTGCTTTGCCCAGAAGTAGGATCTCCATGACTGTGGAAAATACCTGTGCAAAATTCTAACCGAGTGACACTTTTGACGTCAGTCAGCAGTGGTTGGTCTGCCAGGTGGAGCCGCTCACTGAAGCGGATACTGCATTTCATTGTAATCGTAAATCTGTAACTTCCAAATGCTGAGTCATGCTCCCTCTAGTCTAAAGTGTTTGACCAGCGCAGCCAGGTACATTCATTACTGCTGACTCACAATGGAGAATCAACAGGCAGAGAAAGAAGACCATTCAATTTCCGGTCCCAAGAATAAGAAACAATGTATTACAATCCATTGTGGAACAAATTACGTCCCCAAAAAGTGAATTATTAACCAACAGTCATAGAAATCCCAGTTGATCAATACAGTATGTAAACAGGAGCGAAACATTTTTTTAACTAGAATTACCTGGAGACGACGAATTCCAGCTCACTTGATAGAGGCTGACACATTTTTTTGTGTTTAATATTTGCAGCAACATCCAAGAAAAATCAAATCATGCACACTGCATCAAAGTGCAGGGTCCATTATCTCCTTGTTTAAGGGAGACATGCAGCGTGATCTTGCACAGTCTTGTTTGCAAAACAGGAACAGGCCCCCTTTATCCCCTCAGGAGTAACAGGGAGCTATCCCATCCATTTTAAATGAAATGCTGAAGAAGAACAAGTTCAACTAGTAGGAGAGGCGCTCAGTTGGAAGAGGCGGCCATTCAATCCCTCACTAATACTTAGGGTGGATTCAATGTAGAGGTCAACTTTCATGCATGTACTTGTTTGTATATGACCATAATTAAGTTTTAAGTGTGCCCATCAAAAGGGCAACTCTCATGTTCTCTGAAGCCTTTTCTCTTCTCCAACACATTCACTAGTCATGTTGAGTCATGTAGATTTAATGCTCACTGTGTCGCGTACAGTTTAAAGTACAGCAAATTCTAACACTACAAAGCAAGGACTCTCTGTATGCCTGTTCTTCTCAAGAACTGCTCATCCGATCCACTTCACAAGGGATTGTCATCGTCATGTTCTTAATCTCACTTTCTCTTCAAGGTGGCGCTTTAAATGCAAATTTGTTGTAATTCAAGTCAAACCTGCAACATAACCAGTAAAATTCCTCTACTGTAGAAACACACAGCGAGTAGTATCCTGTTGATGCTGTTACTTATTTTTAAACATGCTTTGTAGGTTATTTAGGGAACAGCTCCTTGCGGCCCCTGGGGAACCAGTGTGCATTTCACCCATGTTTCCAAGTAGTCGTGACTTTGGTGTTACTCAAACGTCAGGGAATTATTGCCTCCCCTGTTCTGTTCACCTACTGACCCTAACAAACAAGGGTCATCGGGGGATACGAGGGAGTTGTGAGATGAAGGTGCACGGGTCACGACCAGCGTGCCTGGTCCGACCTTGATAGCTGGAGACACGTTACTCCCTACGAGCCTCACTGACTCTGAAACTGTAGATTCATAGTAACGTCTCGCCTCCCTTCCACTGCTTGTACTCGCTCAAGGACAGTGTCTAAGTGCTCCATGCCCCAAATCATAAAATACACATTCCCAGGCTATCAACAATCCTCTCACTAGATATAGAGGAGGTCCAGTCATCTGCCGCTTATGTCTGGTTTGCCTAGTGTGTCATAGACGACAACCGTAATAATTTTTTATTATGCCTTCTATGACATCGTCGACTGTTACTTTAGCGGGAGACCAAAGCGATCTGCCGCACAGGCGCTAACAACTTTAAACAATGGTGAAGCAAAAAAAAAAAAAAAAAAAAAAAAAGGAATGATGCAAGGCGGAATTTTGAAATGGAGGAAAAATGTATGCAATGGCAACGACGCCCCCAACCCTTTGACGTTTCCTCGGGGGACTATCGCAACAGTGCGAAGAAAGGTGAAAAAGTCAGCGAAAACAATAGCAGCGGACTTCAGTAACCCGTTGAGTAAGGATGACATCACAAATGTGACAGTCGACTGCCGATGATTGGTTGGGGACCGACGTGTAGTCCCGTCATGTCTCTTGGCAAAGCTGCGACATGACCTCACATTTCTGTGCATCGTTTCAATTCTGTTGGTGGAGTCTGCTAATAGGCTCAGGAGATTCCCACCACACCAAGGGAGCACGGCGTTGACTGTGAAGTTGTTTGTATGAGCGGTTCAAGAGAACGCAGCAACACCTCAGGCCAAACATTCAGCCCGTACATATAAGACACCGTACATATAAGACGCACATTTTTCAAGTAAAGTGGTATTTCTGTTCCATTATTCTGGGAAACGACTTAGGCAATGTATCAGATTTATGTTTAACTGTGAAGCCAGGATAGTTTTTTTTTTCATGATTTCTTAATAATATAGGGTCATTCATGAACATTGTTCTCAGGACCTGCTGCACTTCAGTGAAAGTACCTGGCACATATCCATGCTTATCTTTCTCTGTACATTTGGAGATCTGGATTCAAATTCAGACTAAACAGCAGTGTTTTCCATTTCTTTAAAAACAAAATGAAATCTGTCCTTTTCTGTCTGATAAATGGATTGTTTTCATGTTGATGGATGGGAACTTGTCATGTGAACATTTCAATCACTGCTATAATCACTGTCCTTTTTGATCACTTTAACAAGAGATTTTAGTCAAACATTCTCTGGAAAAGAACATGAAAATATATATATATATATATCAGTATGAAAGAAAACATCAAATCTATGAACCAAGTAAATTGATCTGAATGATACTTCAATCAAATGTGGGTCACTGGAATCTACATCAGTTCTATAAATCCTGTAAACATCAAGGAAATCATGTGAATCAGTATATTTGTTTGTATATTACAAATATATATATATTACAACGCAAATCATCCTCTACACAGGAGCTATTTGGAAAAATTATTAACCAAACATGATGAATAATCTGTGGACTCAGACGGCACAAGCAAGACCCCAGCCATCAACAACACAATACTTATGGGTGTGAATTGAAAAATGCTGTCTGTCTTGTTCTAACGTAACATTTTTCTCCATAGTTTTCTTATCTCCTAAAAAACAGAGATTATCTACCCGGTCAAAACGTATGGGTCCTTCCCTTGATTTATCACTCATTTCTTCCTGGTAAATGCTCTGTGCTAAGCAAGGGCCGAAAGCAGGTAGTTCTTTCTGTATGTTCTTTTGAATGATTTCCCTGTACAACTCGGTGCACTTTTCTGTGATGAACCTGTGATCTATGATTTAGATGCCCACATCTATCACTAATCAACAAATATGTTTGTGTCTAAATCACTGCAGTATGCTTAATAACGTCATATAAATGTTGCCAAAGAGGCCAGTTTTCGGAAATGAACAGTGAAGCGCCAATCAGTTTAAGAAGATTATATTATATTATATTATGATATCCATCAGCACACAGCGTCACAGACCATAACCTGACAGCCACACACACGCCGCATGTTGCTGGAAGTTCTGAGAGAAGTTCTACGACCGAGAGTTCAAAATAAGCAGTAGAGGAAAAACTGGAAAATATTTGGAACAACTGAGTGAATCAGACACGTATTTTATTGTAATTTATTTTGATACATGCCATTTCAGCTAGACTTTAAAGCTGATTAGTTTGATCTCTTCAGTAAAAACACATATTAGGTGAATGGAAATTATAATAATATAATATATATGTATAATATAATTCAAATTTTTCAGAGCAATGGAAAATAGATATTTTATGGAGAATAGACTTGGATATGCCATTGACTGTATTTAAATACAAATATAATAATTTAATTCCTAACCATTTGATATGTGTTTTAATGCAAATAACCAATATAGATGCCCATAACCAGTAAAATAATAACAACAATAATAATAATAATAATAATAATAATAATAAATAATAATAAAAGATAACATTAAGAATCATTGATGGTTTAGACTGACTTTGTAATGGTTGAAATTATTTTTCGAGTTGCTGGTGAAAAATGTTAGTCCGGCACTTTGCTGTTAATTATATAGCAAGGTTCCATTAATCGGACTTGGCAGGTCAGACTTTAATAAAAAATAGAAAATGGATATCAGAATTGGCCAAGAAAAATGCAATTAGTGTATCTGTAGTGATAAACAAATGAAGAAGAGGATGGGTCTGACTGATGGCCACCATCTTTGTCAGCTCTGGCTTGTTTTTTACCCCTGGCAGACTGATATGTTTTGGCAGTTTGAAATGACTTCACCACTTGGAGTGTGTCTGGTGTACCAGTGGAGCATTCAGCCATGTGAGCTAGATGTGCAGCGTGAAAGAGGCAAACAGGCAATTACAAAGGAAGGAGCGCTTAACGTGGACCATACAAAGTGGTTCTAGCTGATCCTAGAGCTCAGAAGGGGTTTCCTTTGGGTCAGTCATTATGATGACACAGACCTGTTTTTCAGGCGCCTCTCCTTCCAGTTTATCAGATAGCCAAACTGGATCCACTGGAGCACGGCATTCCAGTCCACAATGACTAGAACAAATATTTCCAGGAGCCCAAATATTTACAATATGCTGATAAACAGAGAGCCATTACCTTCAAAGACAGTGTCGCCATCAGTTTCTCTCACCTTCTCAAATGCAAAGTTGGCAATGATAACATGATGCAAAATATCGAGAATGGGAATATTCGCATTAAAAATAATAATATATATATATATAGACATTTTTGGAAATGTGTTTATTAGCATTCTTGCTGAAAATTAGATGAGAAAATCAATGCCTTTCTACCCTGTATGGTAACTTGTAACCGGGGCTAGCAGCCAGTTAGCATAGCTTAGCATAAAGACGCGAAACAGCCAGCATGACTCTGAACAAAAAGTCTAAAAATGACCTTATGTGCTGGACTTCTTGTTTGATTTCTTGTTTTCTTGATTTCCAGGAAACTTAGTTGATGATGATGATGATGATGACGACGAGCTTTTCAGGTGCTGGTCGGCAAATTATGCCATAGCTTAGCAAGCTGTTTCCCCATTTTCAGTCTTTGTGCTCAGCTAAACTACCCTGCTGCTTGCTACAGCTACATACTCCTACATGAGAGACTCTCAGCAAGTCAGTATAAACACATTTCCCAAAATGTCGACCTGCCATTACAGGTTAAGTATAAAAAGTAGTGCCATAGAAATTACAGTCTATACGGAAGAAACAAACAGTATAACATGTCATAGAAAATAACGCTTCAACGTGTCTTTTAGCACAATATGTACCTCTACCCGCTCTAGATGCAAAGATTTTAGCTGAGTCATTCCCTTCAATTCTCCGAGTGGCAGACAGGTGAAGTAGATCGAAACACACCTACGCCAAACACAGACACACACCCCAACGGGTCATCCGATACACCGCTAACAATCACAGGTGTTAAAAGACTGAATAATTTACATCTGTTGGAAGACTTTGATCTCACATTTACCCATTTGGTCAAGAGCCTGCTATATTCACAGGTCAAAATGACCCAGTGGAATTTGTAATCCTTCAGGAACGCCTTTTATCCGCGGCCGAGGGTGCTCTGCCACGACCGGCCCGAGATTAACCCATGATACCGGCTCTTCTCTGCCCCCTATTTTGATGCGATATGTAGACTATACTCATGATTCAATACTAGGCCCCCAATATTTGACACTTCACTGCAGAATTTGGAGTATGAGAGAGATTTTATAACAAGTGTACAACTTCTTCCCCACAGATGGTATTACCTCTGTGGATTGTCTCTCACGTTGTGTCCTCGCTCCCTACGTGTCACTCTGCAGGTGTCGGCCTGGCCACAGTTGTTATCTCCTTTGTGTTCTCCACGTACTACAATGTGCTCATGAGCTGGGCACTTTACTATTTCTTCAACTCGTTCGGAGCGACCCTCCCATGGACATCCTGCAACAACACCTGGAACGCTGTCGAAAACTGTTCCAGTGGTTTCCCCGGCAACACCACACTCCTGCAGTCTGCGAGCCAACAGTTCTTTGAGTGAGAATTACTTCACTGCTTTTTCCAACTGTATATTTAGACTATTTATGGCAATGCTCCAGCTGTTTTCTTTTTCTTTTTTTTACACTTTCTGGAGGAAACTGCCCTCACTTGAATCATGTGGTGTTTTTCTTGAGGGCAATGAAAACCCATTTTCTGAATAATGTTCTTTTTCACACGAGAGATTTATGTATTCAGGGGGCTAAGCATGAAAAATGTGATGTCACGATCTACCAGAGAGGATTTTTTTGGTGCAGGATTTAGCAACAAAATTTGTGGTCTGTTGATTAAATCTGACCAAAAGTCACTCACACACACACACACACTCACATTATTTTACTTTTAGTTTCCTAAAAGTTCAAGTTTTCAGGGGCTTTAAGGATAAAATAACCACTTGCTATTTGTATTTTCATGCTTCTTTTTCCTTTTTTCCAGTTACAGACTTCTGCAGAAAACCAGTGGCATTGAAGATGCTGGTGGCCTCCGCTGGGAACTCTTTGGCTATCTCATTTTGTCCTGGGTCATCGTGTATTTATGCATATTTAAAGGAGTCAAATCCACTGGCAAGGTCAGAAGATGTACTTATGCACCGAGGCAATTACGCTTATGCCATGTTGCCATTCTTTGTTTGAAAACCTTCTGTCCTCTGACATTTTGTCACAGTTAATATTTGTAATTCAGCATAGTCAGACATAAAGACAGTAAAAGCATTTGGACTATACACGTTTTAAGCACCATATTCTTTGTTATGTGTTATTTCTTTTGCAAGCAGGATACGTTTGTGGCATAATCATGAAGAAGATAAATATACTTTTACGGAAAACACACTTCAGATGAAAAACAAACATGTTAGCTCAGCCAACTCAAGAATCAGAACAGGATTAAATAATACTGGGTATCCTATCAACATGCATGCAATTTTATGTCTGACGGAAAGTTTTGCCCTGACCTGTTCAAATAACCTTGACATGCTCTCTTGAATGTTAAACAAATCCTCCTCACTGGTGTCACAATATCTAACTTGTTGCAACTTGTTGCAACTCTACACAACAACCCACACATTGATCAATTTCTGCTTCTCACTGTTTGTGTCACACAGGTTGTGTATTTCACCGCTGTATTTCCGTACTTCATTCTGTTTGCCCTGCTCATTAATAATGTGCAGCTTCCTGGAGCCAAGAATGGTATCCTCTACTTTGTGACACCTGTCTGGGGCAAACTCTTTGAAGTTAAGGTGAGACTCTGTTAATGTATTGGTGAACAACGTAGGCTCGGAAGACTTTGGTTACACATTGGCATCTGATAGTTAAAAACTACACTTTTAGTTGTTTAAATCAAATTAATTATTGTCTGAACTCTGCAAAAGTCAGAATTGCAAGAGGGGAAAAGAGGAAGAGGTCGTTGCTGCAATGAGCTCAACAAACAGCTTAGGTTTTACACAGGACATCTGACAAAGTAAAGAATTTGGCTTTGAAGATTTTAGGGACAACTGCCAGAATAATAAACGAAAGCTAAATGAGATCCAGAGCAGGAGCTTGAGATCTGTCAGAAAATTCTGGACCGGCTCCAGCTGGGCCTTTCTTGTTACTTGATACTGCAAATAAAATAAAAAAAGTGTTGCTCTTGGTAGACCCCATCCTTCATAGCAACAAGCAAATAGGATCGGAAGCTAAATGAAATGAAACTACCCTGAATGAATCCTCTTGCTCTCCTTTATCTCATCATAGGTTTGGGTTCATGCAGCTGCTCAGGTGTTTAACTCCATTGGAATAGCATTTGGTTCCATGCTTTCGATGGCTAGTTACAACAAGTTCAACAACAACATTGTCAGGTAAAAATATAATACTCTCTGTTTGGAAAAGTGTCTTTGATATATTGTATCAATATCAGCTGTATCGATTTCTGATTGGTTTCCTCAGTGAACATATTAGGACACCATATCAGACTTCCAAAAAATACCACTGACTCACTAAAAATACAGTTAATGTTCACTCTTCTTTCCCACAAATAACAACAAGACCATCCACTATAAAATGGACAAAGAGCTGCGAGTTGAACAGCTTCCATACAGCTGGTTTTCCCTCACAGCAGCAGAGGAACAAAGAGGGCAAATTGTTTATGGAAGAAGCTCCATTTTTGGTCTTCTCTTTCTACATTTCCTGAGATGATGTGATGACTGTGGGGCTTTAAACTTCAAATACTCTCGAAGAAATGTTATTCCCATCCTGCAGAGAACTGAAATGAACACTGTGTGCTAGACCCAACACTATCCACATCGCCTACCAGGAAGAAATGCTAGAAATATAGTATGTAAAGCCCTCAGCCTCTATGGGGTGTAGAAAAAACACCACAGCTGCCCTACATGACGTACCTGCTAGAGACACCTAGTTTAATTTCCAATTTTTACAAACAGAGCTTATTGATCCAGTACAAAAACTTAAAATAGCTGTCTTGATTTGCTGCTTCATAATCTCAGACCTTTGTTTCCCACAGTTTCTTGTATACTGTTACTGTACTAACGTTGTTTATTTCGTCCTCCTTCTCTCCCAGGGACTCTTTAATTGTATCATTTACCAACACATTCACCAGTATCCTGGCTGGCCTTGTGATCTTCTCAGCGATTGGCTACATGGCTCACATACATAACCTCCCTGTGGAAAACATAGCTACAGATGGTAAGCATCAAACTTGGAACGACCATCATGCCACAAGCTCATAGCTTTTGTTTTATTTTTGACTTAATTTGATGTATAAAATGATGTCATGGTGTTACAGAAATAGAGATGGACATACCCAAACTCCTCCCCACAGCATGTTTTTTTTCTTCTGAAGGGAAAAACAAGGCTGAGACCAAGATGTGCACATCTGCTTTCAATATCTGAAGTGTGGAGTTCACTCAGGGATATTTAGTGGAATTTCTTAAAGTGGCACTCCACTGATTTTACACATGAAGTTCAGTGAGGCCACATCTTGTGGAGTACAACTCAGCCTGCTGTGCAATGTGATGTGTAATGTAAAGTTTGGAAAGTAACCCTGTTGTTGATTAGGGTAAAACCTGCAAGACAAAGTGAATGTGTGGGGACCGAAAGGGGACGTCTAAGGAAATTACACTATCAAGTTGCATTATGGGAATTGTTGAATCCTGTGTTTTTGGAGATTGATCCATAGAGCCTAAAAGTAAGGTATTTTCTGCCTTAATTTGAATCTGTCTCTTGTTTATTTCACAGCAACACACAATAGCTAGAGTACAGCTTTAAGTCCCTGTTATGAATTATAGCCATACACAGCTGCAACATGAAACAGCGTTGTTTTGTGTGCATGTGGACTGTAAATCCCTCAACCAAATATGCCAGATGTCTGGATCATTGGTTAAGATAAAAGGGGTTTAGGTTGCTTGAATGAAAAAAAAGGGGTTCTCAAATAACATTGGAGGAGTTTCGTCAGTTAAGTAATGCATTATTAAAAGCAGCGACACCTTCCTGGTTCAGATAAGGAGCGAGGTGACCAAAACACTGGATCACTGTCAGTTCTAATTGTTCTTTGAGATCTCACCGCCGCGTTATGCATCATTGTGTAGTTTCTTCATAAGAGTAATGTTACACATATGGTTGTAGACGTAGTTTACTACCACATGTACAACAGAGATTTTGGAGCTCAAGTTTTAACCACAAAGTTTTGGCAGCGCATCAGTTGTTGCACCTCCGGCTTTGAGAAGTGAAGCCAATGTGGAAGTGACTTAAACTTTCAAGCATTCTTTCTTCTGCAAACCTCTTATAGTGGTGAAATGTCTCTGGGCCAATCAATTACTACAGGCAGATGATTATATGATACGTTTAAATGACATTTGTTTATTTATGATAGTGAAAGTATATTTTAGTTTTAAAGTCAATCAGGCAGCTAAACTATTTACTGATTTTACTGACAGATTTAAACACTTGCAAATGACACCGTACTGTGGATAATTCAAATATGCTATAATACAGTACATCCCTGTATATGTAGCTTGCATGTATAATGTAGCTTACTGTAGTTCAAACTGTAATTAGGCTATAGCCTAAAACAGGATTGTGATATTTATAAATTCAGGAACGTCAGTAATTCAAATACCAAAGAGCTACTAATCCCTTTAATATAGGGATAAATCCTATATTAAACTAATAAAAAGCAAATACAAATTATTTTTGCACCAACATGTCAGCACTCAAATGTGCATGTGATTCTATTCTTACCCAAGGACAAATCCCAAATAAGAAAACTAAATAAAAACTGCTTAAGTTAGCTATAGGAAGGCTATAGGAAGAATTTCCTCTTGGGAACAGTTGGTGAATGAGGCCAGTGTTCAGATGAAATTTTCTGGATACATTATTTACAAGGTAAAACTAACCTGTATTCAATCTTCCTCATGTAGACGTCACTCATTCATTCTTTATTAGGCTTAGAGCTCAACAAAGGCTTGGTCTCATCACATTGTCCTTCCATGAAACAGTATACCCCGGTGCTCTTTGACACCTCATGTCTGGCGCCAAGCCTAAATTAATCGGCTTTATAATATATCCCAGAAGCCTATTCCACAGGTACGTTTTTTGGGGTTTTAAATTAGTGGTTGTGAAGACAAACTAAATGGGATTTAAATTATTGAAGTCACTTCGCATTTCACCAAATTAGCTGTTGATAAGCTGCAGATTAATGCACTATGAAGTCAGGCCAACAGCTGAGTCAAAGGAATGTCATATGGTGATAGTGCAGGGTTACTTTTCTCATTTGATCCCAGACTACAGCTGCTCTGGATGTACAGTAGTGCTTTTTAAGAATAGTTTGGGGATATTTGCTGAAACATGTAGCTGAAGGCAGCAGTCGGTTACCTTGAAAACATCAAGCTCTGTGCAAAGGTAACAAAGAGTGCCTACCAGCACAAACGTCATTAGTTTAGCCTATTCTTGGCAGCCATCAGCTGAGTTTGTGTATATTTGTGTACATTTGCATGTTACAGCACTAACAACACCTTTATGGTGTCGTGTTTCAGGTCCTGGTCTGGTGTTTGTTGTGTACCCTGAAGTCCTCTCCACCATGCCGGTCTTTCAGCTGTGGGCCCCTCTGTTCTTCTTTATGCTGCTGTGTCTGGGCCTGGACAGCCAGGTAAACCTCTCTAACACTCATACAAACGCAGCCACCCAGCTTAGTTTGTCAACACAAAGGCAAAATTGTGAGGAAATAGGGGAAAAAAGGGATGTTTTCATTACTCAACTCATGTAGTCAAAGCAAATACAGATGATTTATTCCCACTTTCCAAAGCTGTGTACATTCAGGACTTTCTCTGTAACTGTTTACCTAACTGTGCCGCGGCAATGATTACTCACTTACAATAAAGTATGTTTGTGTGGTCAAAATAAATAAGTGACCGTCAGACTCTTAACATGCATAAATGTACAAATAAGTCTTAGTGTGAATATTAAGTTAAGTTATAGTATAATCTGTGTGAGTTTAGATGATTGATATCTCATTCATTTTGCCATTTGCTAAGAGATGAACACGCCATCCAACCAGACCAAATAACAAGAGTCTACAGACGCGCTGCTAATGCCTCTGTGAGTCTGAACATAATGCACAGCGGTGCTTTGAGCTAACTGCTAACATAACATGCTAATATGCTCACAATGACTAAGCCCGAAATCACTGACTACTAACGAAATAATGTGTTTAGTGGAGTGTTTAGCGAGAAATATTATACTGTAAATAGTGAACTCATCTTGAGTTGTGGCGAGAAAATACTATATTTAATGTGAGTAGAGCACTGCATCGTAACACAACAGACAGTCACAAAGTACTTACCGCAGAGAAAATGAACCGACAAGTGTTTTTTTTTGTGTTTCATTTTACACATGAGCTCAATATATAGTCCTCTATATAAAACTCTCTGGATAGAGAGCAGGTTGTTGTGAATAAGTCAGTGATTTCGGACAAAATCAGTGACACCACTGAACTGCTTATGTTTAGCAGGTATATTGTTCACCATCTTAGTTTAGCATGTTAGCATGCTAACACCTGCTAAAAAGTCACATTTGCATGTTGTAGAGTTTCTGTTGTAAACACAAATACTGCAGAAATGAAACATGTTAAGAATTGTCCGTCCATCTGTATACAAAACCTTCATATTTAAAACACCTCATATCATAATACGGCTAAATACACATTTACATTTCCAGCTCTTGCTGTGTCGTCAACAACCAACCAACGGTGTTTAAACTCCTTTGACAACCATCTCTGTGGTTACCAAGCTCTTTTCACAGCCTCATAACTGCACCCTAAACAAGACGCTAGAATGCCTCAAACTCGCAATAAGTCAAGAGAATACCACTTTTTAAACGTGGATTTTGTTTTTAAAATGTGTGTTTTCTGTGTGTCTCAGTTCGCCAATGTCGAGGTGGCTATAACGTTCATAAAAGATGAGTTTGGTCCCCAAGTGCTGCGTTTCCTAAAGAGAGAAGAGCTGCTCACCCTGATTGTGTGTATAGTTAGCTTCCTCCTGGGGATTCCTCATGTAACCAAGGTACAGTATACAACAACAAAACCTTTTTACTTTTCAGAGAAACATATCTGAGGCTAATTGGTAGCCTGCATCTCGTCTTCTTCTTTTTCCTGCACAGGGAGGCGTCTATGTGTTTCAGCTGATGGACCACTACACCGCCGTGGTCTCCCTCATGATCCTGGCTTTCTTTGAAGTCCTCGCTGTCTGCTGGATCTTTGGTGAGACACACGTGATAAATAAGTGCAAACCCAGATGCGCTGCCAATTTTAGACTTTCTTTTAGACAACAAGATTATCTGTGGCAGGTTAGTTTTAGTGTTGAATCAGTTCCTGTCTTTTTGCATCAGGTGTCCCACGTCTCAGCTTAATGGTCAAGAGGATGCAAGGAAAAACCCCACACATCTTCTTTCGTGTCTGTTGGATGCTGCTCAGCCCTCTATTGGTGCTGGTGAGGTTTAAAGAGGATCATCTGTGCAATCATGTTGATAATAATTTAATTTATCACTTCAAGACCATCCTTTTTCTCCACATAGATTATAATGATCGCCAGCATCGTCCAGTACACTCCCGTTCGCTATGGGAAGTACACGTACCCAGGGTGGGCTGAAGGGATGGGCTGGGTCATCTCGCTGGTCTCCATCATATGGATCCCACTTGGAGCCATTCATGAGATCTACAGCAACAAAGGCTCACTTCTTCAGGTGAGTTCAAGAGTCATTTATTCAGACAAATGAATGAAGCCTGTGAACAGCTAATTGCCTGAAGCCACGCTAGCGGCACTGTGGGACTGTAAAGCCCTAAACAAAACACACAAAAAGCATAACATACAGCTGAGTTCCAAAGTATAGAAAGAAATTAATATGTTGTCCTCCTGGTGATGATGCGACAGGAAAAGTCAGTGGATCATCAAAGTTTTGGTCCACCTCAATAAAGGACAAGTCATCCAGTTCTTGTCAAGACATTTCACTATAAAACCCAAAAAGTCAACCTCGTGGCATTTAGGTCAGTAGGCTTCATCCTCTGGTCACCATGAATGTCTGTAATGGCCGAGTTGATCAACATCAACATCTGTACAGTTGCAGGTTTGTAAATAAATTGTTATGTGCAAAGCTGTGGTTAATACCTGTGGATGAGCCGAGTTAACTGTTCTGAGCTGACAAGCACATCTGTTTGAACAAAGCTCAAAGGTTTGTTGTCTAAAATATTGCCTTCTCTAACCCTCAGCGACTTAAAACAGCAACAACTTCCACATTAGACCTGGATGCTGACGATCCCCTGCCGGAAAAACTCAATCTAGACAATCCGGCGTCTGAAACCTTGTTAACTTCAGTGGCGTGACCGGGACGGGACGTACAGCCAGCGTCCTTTTCTACATACCAAGTCCTGTGATAGGCTTTTCAATCCAGGGTACTGTTGAGTTTAACTACATTTACACTGAGATACACAATCTTGACATTTCTATCATAATAGAAACTATATTTTTATCCTAATTGTTCGACCAAAGGGTCACTTCTTTACTGTGTATTACTATTATATCAATTAAGCTCATCTGTAGTACTTTAAAAACTCAAGCCGCAGCTGACTTCTGTAGCATGAAAATATCCTTTGTACCTTGTACAAAGATTACCATGACATTTTGCCCACCAAATAAAGCTTAATTTATTTTAATTTAGATATGAGTGGTCATGTGCCCTGTCTAGTCTATGCAGGTGTTTATCCCAACCAAAGATTGAAATTCTAAATTATTATTTCCTCCCCTTTGGATAATTTATTGGTAAAAAAAAAAAAGAAATGCCTGATGCAGAGATGTTTTCTCTTGCAATGTGTAAATAATAGTGTATTCTGTATCTATGGTAGAGGCATTCAGAGGCTTATTAACCTTGTATCTTAAAACATCTCAAGAAAGAATACTTACAAAGAGGTCTCTTTCAAATGCAGCAGGAAAATGCACATTCTTTGAGTTATCTTTGCGGCCTTTAAACCCCCAAAAACGTACTGTTCTGTTGTGTGATCTACTTGTTAAGTTGGAAATTAAAAATATTTGCTAAATATTTTAATTTTGGTGGTCAGCACCTGAAATAACCCATTAAAATAAAACTCCAAAACACTGCAATGTGTGTATTATAGAAGCGAGAGGTAACCTATCCAGGTTTGGTTCTTGATCACAGCCTGTGTGTTGTTAAATCCAAGGTATAACAGTAAAAGTTAAAAAGTTAAAATGTAACTTCACCCCCACAACTGACCCACCGCATCATTTTGAGGGCAAAGGGAGGGTAAGGGGCTGAGAGATTAAACCACACCCCCACTTCTGTCAGACACAAACCAATACGACAGCTGCAGTAGCTTGGTTATCATTGTGTATGGGGCACAAAATGTGATGACTTTACTGTCAATCAGACCCCAAATGAGACAAGAATGACAGCCGGGGGACCCTCTGCCTGCCTCCCTCCCCGCCGCTGGGAGACGTATAGCTGGGAGGAGAGCTGGTGCCAGCTTTGAGTCAGCTTCTAATTAAGAACAATTAAACAACTCAATGCTTCATCTGCACACCCGTCACAGCAAGACATCGCCAGATAATCAGACATTTACACTGATTCGCCGCGTTGTGTAATGTGCTCATAGCTTAATTTCTAGTACAGAAGAGTGATTGTAATGCTACACAGTGATTACTAAAAGAATAAATGCGATAGATGCTGTGGTGAGAGGCGACATGAGGTAGATTAGTTCCAAATGTTGACTCTCAGATCAGCAAGGTTGAGGCTGATTTAAAACACTAGCTCATTTTAGCCATTTCCAACCATGAAATGCTGTTTTTTTTTTTCCATTTGGTAAGAAATGTTAACATTAACACCAACATTGATGCATTTCCTCACACTAAATCATATACGTTTGTTTATAGTTTAAACAGCACATGTAATTGTGTAGTCAGTCTTTAAATGGATATATTTACTGATGCTCTTTAACTCTTGTTTGCCTTGTGAAACACAGCTATCTATTTGTTTGTCTGCATTCCCCATTCAGGGGCAGTTGCCTGTTCAAACGTTAAAGTGTTTGACTTTAAGACTGACGTAGACTCCCTGAATGCATCACTTAGACCTCTGCGTTCAGGTGGTCCTCACATGTGGGCCTTAAGAGGGTCAGCCTCTGGACCTGGACACGGATCGTGTCTCAGCCTGAATAGAAGGGAGATGCATACGATGGCACTTGAGTGTTTGGATGTATTTTAGCGTTTTTAAATTTCCAGTGCCTGACCAGCCTTCACGTGAACAGCCTTCACATGAACACACATAAGCAGAGGTGTTCAAATAAAAACAACAAGCAGAAAAAGACAAATTTGAATTGTAGATTTCTCTCAAATGCACTATTTTACGTTTTTTTTTTTTTTTTTTTTTTAAATCCAGGCACTAGGTTAATGTTATACTGATGTGTACTGAGCTCATACTAGGTGAACTATCTTGGAGGAGGCAACTGACAAGAGTTATGGAGATTAGAAATGGTGCCTTTGATCTGCTTCCATAAAGCTGAATTGGGCTAACAAGGGTGGATAATCTTGAAGAGGGCAACACTTATCTGGTAATCTGGTCTCCATTCAGTGTCCCACTTTATATTTTAACTGAGAAGTTAATTGCTGGTTGATCTCACACTTCTTAACAGAGAAGCTTTCACTTAGACATTGGTCTCTGCTGTTAAGTAATGTTTTTTTTTTGTTTTTTAATGATTGACCTTGTGTCTCAACATGTAGTTTACAGTTTACAAGTTTGTACCAGATCCATGTTTGGTCTAACACTGGGAGCAAGGGGTTCAGTCGGTGTTGTACTCTAAGTTGACGTGCAAGATTGTCTAAAATGTTGTGCCCTGCATTGGGTTATTTATTGGCCTTTTCTGTCTAATTAGGTAGCTTATCAAACAAAGCCTCATTCAGGAGTGCCTTTTATCCAATGTACCGAAAACGTGCTCTGATAAAAAAAGAAAATGCTCAAATCACAGGTATATTATTTTAAAATGATGCAAAGAACAATTGAGTATTTTCCTCCACAATGATGCATACCATAACATAAAGGTGAAAATGCTGTCACTCCAGTTTTGTATTTGTTTTTGTATTTGTGCAAAAAAAAAAAAAAAATAATAATAATAATAATTATAATGATCCAAGGCTAAAAAAGTCAGTTTTTGAAAATCTTACGAGAAGAATCATGGAGCTTAATGTTACCTGCCTCAAGTGCCTTTCTTGATGTATTGTTGGTTTTTTTTAAATGATCTATATTGAATGACAACCAAAGTTTTTATTTAAGATGTTGCATGTATATTTTGTTATTTTATTTTACTTTGTCATGAATTGTATCAGCTGTTCTAATGTGCAATGGTGATTTATAAGCACTTTAACCACATAATAGTTATTATGCTATGCGTTTATGCTTTTAAATCATCTTGTTTAGAAATGCACAATGTCTGGGCTATTTAAATAAACTGCCACACCTGCTGATTTCACCGATTAGGTTCAGGTGATCCTCTCAGGCAGTGAAGTCAGCTGCTGCAGTTATTGGCTGAATGAAAACCTGCAGACTCTCTTTGCTCATCCCTCATTTAAAATATCCCATAATAATACACAAGCACATTTTAATGTGTGACTCAATGCTGTAACGGTTTCATGCTGTTGCTCTAACTGAATGCAGTGGAACCTGCGGTGTCGTCTCCACACTTTAGCAGTGAGCGTGCTTATCAGACTTGATGAAAAACAACTATATATTTGTATGACGATATATTTTCTCATGTTTTATGTTTGTGTTTGTTAATTTTTTCTTATCGGTAACCATGTTTGATTTTTCTTACTATTTTTTTTTATCCTATTTCTAATGTGTTGCTATTGCTGTGTTGATTGGTGCTGTCTTAACATTTTGTTAAATAAAAAGCTTTCACTCTTACTCAGGTGTCAATGAATAACTGCCTACGTCATCAGGATCACTGCCTCGGGGGGGTCACTAGGTGGCAGCATAGCAGCAAAAAAAAGCATTATCACCACCAACCATTTATATAGAGATTTTAAGGTTGATTTTTTTTTTAACTGTTTGGGACCAGCCTACATTGAAGACTCGTTTTTAACAGCCTTCACACGCTCTTCTACTAATTTAAACAACACTCCCACGTGATAATGTTGACAAGCACACTTTACAGACCTGCTCTCTTGCCTCATGCCTTCGATTTGGACTCTGGTGGCTTGTGCTTTGTTTGCATTTCTATTTTAATCCAGACAGAAGTGAACACAACTTTCACAACGATTGTGTTAAGAACAGAATCCCCCGTAATGCTCTACCATGAGCATATTGGTGTCCCCATACACTTATTACTACAGTATGATTTGCTGATGTCTTTTTTTAACAATGTATTAGATGTTAATAAATGCTATTGGCAATGGTAAGACATTTTTATGCACTAAGGGAGTGTATGGGATTGAGAAGTGAGTTGATCCTTTCATTGAAACTGCCTACGAGCACCATCAGTACATATATTTTCAGAATTGATGACTGCACTGGGAACTGAATCACATCGACTGACTCTGCAGGGACACTATGAGTGTGAGCGAGAGCAGAGCCAGGACATGAATGCAGTGCTCTAAGAGCTTCACTAGTTAATTAGACTCCTTGTCGTGGAGTGGTGCTCCAGTAGCACCCTTAGCAGATCTGTACGTTAATCAATACCCCCTTGCTGCTCCCCCCCCCCTGACACAAGCGATCATAGGCACTAAATTAGCGCTGGTTGATCAATATCCATAGACAGTGCTGCTCAAGGGGCAGTAAATGAATGGTTGTACATGGCAGAGGGGATGCGTTTGTGAGCCTGAGTGAGCCGTGAAGGGGCAGATGGGTCACTGTCGGACTCCTGTTGTGGGGCGTGAAGACGTTTATCTGTGCCAGGCAGAGAGTTCAACCAGCAGCTATTCTTCAAGTCACTGCGGTCTGAGATGAGACGTATGGTGGTCCAGGAAACCCACTGAACATTACTACTCCACATATATTCACATCACACTTATTTTAACAACTGCACTTGAAAAAGAGGGCAAAATTGGCTGCCTGTTAAAAACTTGCAACGGCAAAAAAAATCACTCTGATCTTAAGGTTTCTTTTATCCCCCCCCCCCCCCCTTCACTCTTGTTTTTGATGTTTACTTGCATCCTAGCGTGAGGAGGAGAGAGGGTACCATCTGCTTTAATTTGACTGAGCGTGTGTGAAGATGATAAACTAAGGAAAGACAAGATCAAGGCTGATTACATACTGCTGATGTTCAAATACTACAGTTTTGCCCATCATTAACCGCTCCTCTCACATACATGGTACGCCTCGATTCTTCCACCGAGGAATCCACAGCAGCCGCGTTATGCTTTCATTAAGCTCTTTGAGGTCATACATATGCTTGTGAGGAGGAATAGGATGAGGAAGATAATGAAAACTCTTGTATCTCTTGCTGACAATTATAGTTTATGAGATTCACCAGCTTTAAAAGGTCACGGGTCAAGAATGATAAAATAATATAATAATCTAGATCTGCCATGCGTCAAGTTTCCACAACATTTTTTTGTCTAGAACTAAAAAAGGAGCCAGAATGATAACATTAATAACAACAATAATGTTTTTGTGCAGTATAGTAGGATTTCACTGGCATATGCACACTCTTAAATAGTTTATTTGCGGTGGTGGAAACAAATCTCTGCATCACTGCACCTGCAATCGTCACTCTCTTGTGGTGTTATGTGATATGCATTTAGCTGCACAGTCTGAGGCAGATAAGACACATCTGGGTACTGTGTGATGGCCTTTAGTGAGACAGCAATCAACACAGAAATACATGACAACCAAAGGTTCAAAGGTTTGTATCTACATTGCAGAGGATGAGGAGGAAAACTTCTGGCGGCTTGAATCCCGCTGGTTTTGAATAAATTCAAGCTATTGCATGCACAGCCTGTTTAAAGCTTTAACATGGCTGGTCCTTGCGTTTAATGCACATAGGATTTGTTGGAATAAGCATATTTGTTTTTTATGCTTTCCATTTCAAACCATTAAAATGCTAATGAGTGCATCTTGCCAACTATTCACATGCAGAGAGTGTTTGCGGCTCGGATGCTACAGTGTGCCCCTGATGCCTACTTGCCTTTGTTTAATGAGATTTTTGGGGGGGAGCTTTCTTTCTGTTTGGGATGTGCATACATAACAAATCTATCCCTAAATAGAGTTCACCTCCTGCTGGTAATGAGGCCACAGCTCACGGCGTTAGTTGGCCTTTCTCCAACTGCTGTTGCACGCTTATAGATTCTGTTTTCTTTTGAAGGAAAACAGTGCTCATATCGCTTCATTTTCAATATCCAATGGAGTCAAAACAGTCACCCAGCTAAATGGTAGATCAGCAAAGTTTCACTGAATAGAAGAGATGTGTTTTGGATATGAAATATTTGATTTTACTTGGCTTATTTGACTTTATTTGGAAGGAGTTCCCGCATTCATAACATCTAACTTGTTTTGCCAGATCCCTTTTGGGTTAGTGGATTGCCTAATTATACATTTGATAATAGTGTGTTGTCAAAAAGTCTCATGACTGAGCTCAAGGCTGAATGTGACCGAGTTCAGAGTCATATGCATATAAATGATTATGCACTGAATATGCCTATGCCTTATTGGTCTACAGCCCAGAGCTGATAGCTGGGAGGTTGTTTTGATTCGAACAAAAAACTTCCCATGAAGCATTCCATTGGGTTTGGGACGCGGCTGGAATAGATGTTATTGGTGTCCGCATGCATGTAACTAAAGGCTGTCTTTTATCTCCCAAAATGTTAAAGACCATCTTTTCTTCTTTGTCTCTTATGACGCAGGACGGTCCTACCATGCTAACCTAATGAGCCGGCAGAGACATTTCAATATGTCTAGTCTGCTTTCATAAAGCTGGCAGGGAATTGAATTTGGCTCTGAGGCTGATGAGGCTTCTGCATGCCTTTCCACATTTGCAGCCCTTTCGACTTGAGGATGGGTGTGTGTGTGTGTGTGTGTGTGTGTGTGTGCCTTGATTCATTTAGATGGATTTTTTGGTCAAACCCCATCTTGTTATTTCTGCCCTACAATTTCCCCAAATATGCCTCCCTTGTATGCAAAATGTTGTTAACCTCTCTTTGCCATTTATTTGCATATGGAGGGTAGCACACTGACAGATGCTTACCTAAATCATTTGTGTCACCCATATAATGACATTACAGTTGTTTTTCTCCCAGAAATAGATGTGCTTGTACCAGGTGACTAATATTAATATAAATGGATATCAACATCAAAGAATGAAAAAATCCCCCAAAGTATTAGTGATTACCATAATCTAATAAGGGCCATCATGAATGGTCAATTAAAAAGTCCAGCTCCATGTTCAAGTAATTCACATTGTAGAGACAGAGGCACATCAGCTAAAACTCTGGGGGATTACTAACTTTTTTAACTTTTAACTTCTTTTATTATTCTCCTAATTTGTGATAGACAAGGACATCTATTCTAACACGAATACCTACATTCAATTTACTCCACCGCCACTCATTTGCTTATCCTCAAACACCACAGGGCTTGTTAAGACCACATGCAGAGCTGGTCTGAAGGTCTGGATGGGCCGTTACAAGGCAAGCCGGTTTCAACAGTCTCGCTAAACGTTTTCCTTTGGGTTTTAAAAAAAGTTCTGCGTTTGGACGACATTGTTTTCAAAATGATCCACATGCACACAGAACCGTAAAAAACGCTGTGATATGCATGCCGGGCCAGTAGTTGGCGGTGAAACATTGTAATAGATAGACCTTCCGGTGCATGTAAATAAGGAGCGTTAACACATTTATCAGTGATTACAACCCAAACGCAGCTAAGTAACCTGCCGTTGTTAATGTTGTCTTCTTACTCGCGCATGGCTATTTGACTGCAAACCTAACACACGTGCTGCGAAGTGGAGCCGTGATGTCACAGGTACCACAGGGACCAGGTCGATTCCAATGGATCCGTATTGATGTTTTACTCTATTACACGGTCTATATGGACAGGAAAAAAAAAACCCACAGAAGGTAACTCCTCTTCCCTTTTGAGGTCACCTAAACTCATTTATGGTGACAGTGGCAGGAAAAGACGTGCAGGAAGTGAAGGAGGATGTCACTGAGAGGAATTGCACCATGAAGTGGGTCAACTCTCCTGGGCATGCTCAGAATGGATGATATTGACACAACTGAGCTGCCATTTGACAGCTGCTTTCAAATGTCTTTTTTTCCCCTCCGCCCAGTCCAAACAAACAATGGCCGTCGATGGAAACAAAAACAGTGATTTTGACTATTATTGCCATTTATTTGAGCATATGTGTGTGTGTGTGTGGATGACTAATTATCAGTAAAGGACTGGTGTTCTGGGCCCGACTAAACAATTTAAAACCCTGTAATTTCCCGAGGAGACACAAACCCTAATTACCAGATGGAGTTTTTGTTACATGGTTTGCTTGCATGAACAAACAAATGCCTAAATGAGCGCAGAAAGAAAATCTCTCTGTGAAGTAGGCTAATGCACCGTAGTCCACGTTTGGCAAATGTGTTTAAGTCAATACATTGGTTTTGGATCAGGAAACATCATCACAATTACAGTAGTTTTTATAACACATGAAGCGTCATTATTCTTTGGTCACACTAGAGGAGCGTTCCCTTCTTTGCCCAGTGCTGCCCAACTTAAGAGGATAATATTAAATGTCAGGGAGTTGTTAAGTATCTTGTCTTCTCAGATTGGCACAGAAATTCAGACAGCAGCGTATCTGAATTGGTATGTGAGGCAGTTTATTTTTAGTTACTATCCCCGGGGGCGGATAGGGAAATAGTTTAATGCTGGATTTTATCCAGTTACATCAAACAGTCTAAAATTAATTAGTAAAATACAAATAGGGCAGCCGTGGTGGAATAAAAGCCCTTAATGAACCCCAGAGATCAGACTGTGCTGGACAGCTTCCAGATGTGTTACCGTGTGAATGCGATCAGGCCATTGAATAAAGGTGAACCCAAACATACTATTAGTTGTGGTAACATTTGCCACAGGCTATTCTTAAAACTTTCTATAATTCTCCAGTGTTATTGTTGTTCTAAAAGAGATATTACTAAATATAATATTCTCTGCTATCTCTCTCTCTGTCTCTCATTCAAACAACTCTTGTTTGTTTGTGTTGTCACTCATCATGCAGACGGCAGTCATTAATAATACAAGACAAGTCAGTTTGGAGCTTCTAGACACTTTGGCAGATATGAGGAACAAAGCCACTTGATGCATGTGTCATATAGTCCTTTATCATTGTCTGCAGGATCAGTATATATTCTTTATTATAACAGAAGGAAGTCTCTCATTATAACAATTGGGGAATGTAGCTTACATGATATTTAGCTGCACACCCTGCTTTTAATAGAGAGCGGGAATGTGAAATTAGAGCCTTTCATAAAATAAGCGCATCTGTACCATGAAGGTGGTTGCTTTGAAGCATTGTGTGTCACACTGATAGCACAGGACCAAAACATCCCAGACTGTGTCAGACGCCTCTAATGAGATACGACAGGCAGCAGAGTCAAAAGGATCAAATGAAACTCAGCGAAACAATCATTATTTTTTCATGGTGACTGAAAGATGTAGGTCTCCGGTAGTAGTTCTACCCCGGGCTGCAGCGACGACTCTGAGACGCACCCTGAATAGCAATTACATCGCCTGGCTGATTTCACAGCCTCAGCCTTCCGAGCAGAACACTTTTTATTTCTTGGTGTGTAAAATCTAAAGGAAAAAGGTGATTCGTCCTTGATTGGTGGGGTGTAACAGCCGGGGATTTCAATTGAATGCTTAGGATAATCTCATCATTAATTCAGATTTCTAATTAATTCAGTGTGCCCTTTTAATAATGCAGGATCTATTTTTTTGTCATTGTTTAAGAGAGATTGCTGAATTATTAATGCCAACAGCCTTCACCCGGCTTAATAAAGGACTGCTACCTCAGTGAATCCTGCTACACCTTCTCCTTCCTTTATGAGAAAGCAGACCAGCAGACGGCATGTCATCACTGTTTGTTATAATACAAAACCAATGTATGCCGCTGCCACGTGCCGTCTCAGAGAGCCCTAATCACTTTGTCAGTGCTGCCACATTTTACACGAAGGCAAACATGTTTCACAGAGAGGACAGTTCACATCTATCTGAACAGAAATAGTCGCAATTAGGCGCCGTCAAATCTTAATGTGACAAACACAAGGACTTCTATTTGCATTAATGGAGCAAAATGGAGCTCATCAGTCTAGTCCCGACGCCACGCAGCTTCACTGAAGGACATGGTTTGACATAAATATAAGTCAGTGTCACCAGGACTTGATGTACAACTCAGTCAGTCGCATCATTACAGTTCGTTCAGATTCACTATCGGCACATAAAATAGGAAATGACGGTGATATTTATGATGCAGAATGCAGATTAAAATCATGGTGCAAGCAGCCGCTCACTTCACTACACGACAAATATTTACTGACTTCAACGGTCTTGGGGTTTTCGTGGGCGTACTGCAGGCCGACTATATGATGACAGGAAGCTGGAGGATGTGCATGTGTGAAAGCCTTCTCTTCAGAACATAAGGAAACCGCCACTGTTTCACCAGAGAACAGACGGCAGCAATGCTGCTCTTGAATCCCTCATCAGGTGTCACTTAATGGTCGTCAAGAAAACATTCTGGGAGTTGGAGCAGTGTTTTATTTTTTTTTTTGCTTCACAATGTAAGACTTCAAGTCCAATTAGAGTTCAGCACGCCGTTTTGTGAGCTGAAGAGCAAAAAAAGAGCAAAAGGTTCTTTCAGTGCTACACAAAACAAATGTTCATGGGTCTCTGAATTAAAGGCGACATTTAAATATACTAAATCTGATTAAAAAACTCAAACAAAAGAATGGCTGATGACGTGCTTATGTAATTGCAACTGTTGTCAAAAAGCTTCCTGCAGATTGTGAAACAATTGCTTATTGGTTTAAAGGTCAAACAGAGTGCACAGCAACTACACTCATCGATTGTGGTATTCCGGAGTCAAATCAATAAAAACTATTCCAGGAAATAACTGGAAGGTTTCTCGTCAGCCAGAAATGATTACTACTGTAAAGAAGAAGGAAAAAAAAAGGAGGGAAGAGAGAACTCTTTTTTCTGAAGACTCAAGAGGTTTCACTGTTGATCCCATCGAGAATCACTGATCGGCCCCATGTGTGTTTGGCCACCAGGCAGATAATAAATCATTACTCGGATCGATAAACACGACACGTGATTGTCAGCTGATGGATAAAGAGAAAGCAGCAGTGGCATCCCAGTGGAAAATGAAGAAAGGAAAAAAAAAAAATCAATTGCGCTTGTTTGCGTCAACTGTTGGCCTGCAATTGTTTTGATGGGAGTTAGATGGATGGTTATTTTCTCATAGACTTCTACACAACATGCATGCTATTAGAAACAATGCAAGTTTATGGTAGTTCTGCTTTACCTCCAAGTACAATGTCACAGAGCTGCTACTGTGGCTGGACACTCTGGTCTTGTTCAAGCAAACATGTCAAACAACTGCTGCTTCAATTTGGGTTTTACTTGCTTTTCTCTGTTTTACATCATTGTACTGTAAATATTTAGCTCCTTGCATAGGTTCCTGCCTCTCTGTGACATGCATGTTGAAATTTAACCCATGTCAACTTTGTTCCCCATGTGCTGGAGGCAATGCTGACAGTTCTCAAGTGCATTTTACCTGACCCTAATCTCATGCGACAAATAATACGAGCATCTGCACTTCAAAGCAGACGCAACGTCACTCTTAAAAGGATGTTTTAGGTGAGAGTTTCCATTAAGAAACCTGAAACTGAATAATTATAACTGATAATGACACACACGTTTACGTCTGACTTCAGAGGACTTGGCATGCATGACAGCTAATTTTAAGAGACTCTCATTCTTTCAGCATCGCGTCAGCGTCTGAATATCTTCTGCCTGTCAATAAGTAGCGACGCCATTTGTCTTATGAGACTCACAATAATGACGTTGAGCAGATTCCCATGAGGCTCCGTTTGCAGCACAAAAACTAGACTAAATGAGGTGTTGGGCGAATCCTCCCTTTGCATATAAACAGGTGAGGTGTTGGATTCTGCACAAGATTCTGCTTTGTGCTTCATGTTGACACGAAACAGGCCCACCAGAGGAACAGTTTAAGCCATCCCATCCGAAAATAAAAGAACATTTTGTCCCTCCATCGCCTACTTATTCCTATGAGAGAGAGCAAAGATTTCACACAATGAGCCCATTATGGTCTATTTACTTCCATCTTCTGAATCCAACAGGCAGATAACACAGCAGTGGTCACACACAGGCCAGTGCACAATGGACATGACGGAGCAACTGCTGGCTTGTGATGAAGATGTATGAGGGTCCGCTGGCCTGGGCTTTTATCACTTGCACCACATGATTTAGCCCCCCCCCCTCTTCCAACCTCTAGCAATGCATGCATGAGTGTTTATATCCTTGGAAAAAATACACACATAAACATACCAGAGACATCTGAAACACTCTGCTGAGCAGTTTGACTTCCTCAAGCATCGGCCTGAGAGGCTGAGGATTCTGTTGTTTGGCCGCTGTCCCAACCTGTCGGCCCGATTCAGCACGAGTCACATCACCGCTGCACGCTGGTGATTTTAAGAGTGTTCCTTAGAAGTTGGGAGTCCGTTGCTGAGTCACCATGGAGAAGAGAGTAATTGTAGGTGACAGCGCTACGGGCGACAGACAGCACAGACAGCAACCCACAAATTGATGCCCCTGAAATATGCAGAGTCATCCTCTGTTGTGTCAGCAAACCAGCCCTTAAGGCCAGACCAGCGTTGAGCTTGTAATAACAGAGTGGCTTATTCAGACTGCAGGTGTTTGAGGAGAAGAGACTTAGTAAGCTACCTCACAGGTGAGACAAGCCCACGGTATTCTTCCATCAAAACTTGACCACCGGCCAGGTGCGTCTAAACTCCCTGTGCACCATCTACACTGTGCATGTGAGTGTCTATTTGTGTATATGCCCTTTGAAAGATCTGTGTTATGCAGTTGCTCTAAGCCATTGATTTAACAGCCGTGACTGTCAGGGACAGAACGATAAAACTGATTGAAGCGCACAGTTTACACACAAGGAGATCTGCAGTTAAACAGAATGGATGATCACCGCAGATCTGCCCGCAACAGGGAAACACACAGCAGCTGAACATCTGGAGGTGGGCTTGAGAGGCTGAAGCAGAAATCAGGATTACAATCAGCACGCAGAGCAAGTAAATAAACGAACCTCGGGTTTGTTAATCAAAATGTGACAGTAGTGTGACACACCAGTGGGACCCGATGGAAGGGTGAGTCTTTATGGGTTTTTATATATATATATGGCAATCTATCACATTTTCTCAAGAGAAAGGCACCTTAAAATGCAAAAACATATGATTGTTTAGATTTTTAGGAATTTAAAAAAGAGGTATATGAAACGATCAAGACATACGATTATTCTGTGAATGGTTGGTGCAAGTCTATTGTCTTGTATTATACTGCTTCATTGCACTACATGCTGCTGGTACACTGACAGCATGTCTTTTCCTTATGCACAAACTATAAATCAAGCAGCGTCAAGCTGCACTCTAAACTAACCCTGAGCCTGCTGCTGTTTCTACCACTAACTGCTGCAGTAAACCTGCTTTTATCACCACGTCTCATTGCTGCTACTGCAATCAGCATTGTCACAAGCATGCAGAGAGCCACAAACACTTGATATTGGTTCAAATCAACAGAAATTCAATGTTTTAGAAACCTTTTGTTATTTGTTACTAGTTTCCAATCAGTTTCTCGCACGCTACTCCATCTGATTTTGGATTCTTGGATTCCAAACCTGACTTGACTCGAGCGTTACCGCGGCAGGGAGAGCGTTACCGCGGCCGGTGGAGCGTTACCGCGGCCGGTGGAGCGTAGCGCAGAGCGCGGAGCGGCAGCCACTGCGCCTGTATGCGCTCTGCCGTGTCTCTTTAAGTACAGCAGGCAGTGCTGTTGGTCCATGTGTGTGTGTGTGTGTGTGTGTGTGTGTGTGTGTGTGTGTGTGTGTGTGTGTGTGTGTGTGTGTGTGTGTGTGTGTGGGACGCGCAGGACGCACAGTGCGGCGCTGCCTCTCCGCAGCGTCAAACTGCCTCCTTTCACATCGGACAGGCGGCACAGAGGACAGGTCGGCCCAGCGCCCGCATCACGTCCGCACTCCGACCAGCTCACTGCGGAGACGAAGAGCGGGCTGTCTGAAGATGTGGATCGGTGAGCCCGCGGGGCCGTTTCCATCACTCCCCCCTCCTCCGACTGGAAGCTAGAAAGCGCTCGTCTGCGGCGGCGTGTTGAACGGCTCCGAGTGGCCACACGAACCTAACGAGATTGACGAACTAACGGTAGTTTATCCGCGGGAGGACGCGCCGTGAAACAGTGGACCGGGGAGCACGTTTGGCTAAATGATCGCGGAGGAGGAACATCCCGCCAGAGCGCGAGAGATCCTCGAGTTGCGTCCTGTTAACTGCACCAAACGGTCTGCTGAAAGCCTCTTCTGGACTCGTGTTTAAGGTAAGGGGAAGTGACTATAGAAGAGACGCTCTGATGGAGCAGTCCACAGTGAGTCCTGGAAAGTAGCTTTGGTTCGTGGCGTTACAGAAGTCTGTGTGAACACTGGCTGGTTAACATCCTTGTGGTGGAGTAAAACCCAGAAACCTGCTCTCTAGTATTTGTTTCAGTATTTTTTACTGCTTGAGTGATCCCCTGAAATTGAAAAAGCAATTTTCTAAAGGGAAGCCTGGACAGTGAATTCAAAGGCCACATTAATGCGTTAATGAGACAGATCCTCAGGTGACACAAAGACCGGATGGCCTATAATCTACTGGGTTTATTGGGCTTGTTGGCTAATCCAGTTGAGAAGGTTTGTCTTCATATTTTTGCTGTAATTGTTGCACATGTAGTGTTTGTATGCAGCCCCGTGAGTTGATCATCACGTTCAGCAGTACGAAGGCATGAGTAACCAGGTGGTTGGTCGGTTGGTCAGTAGCCCACAGGCTGAACACCCTCATCGCTTCCCCCAAAGTGTTAAGCCGCTGATTCCCATTAGAGCACTCCTGCTAATTTTCAACCAGACCTGCAAATGAGAAGCAGACTGAACCCGCCTGCATTCCCCACCAAAAAATACATTTTAGTGGTATCGGCGTGTACACAACCTCACTTTTTTTGTTTCTCTGAGCCCATTTATGTATTGATGTTTTAGATCAAGAGTTCAGCTCTTCGGTCCGACAGGGTTTGTCTTTTTTTGTCTGGTTCTAGCTTTTCAGACGTGAGGATTTGCTGCTTGTATCTCTTTTATATAATTGTGTATCTTTTTTTTTTTTTTGAAGGGGGCGGAGGTATTCGTCATCATGGTTTCTGAGAATTCTAAAAGGCGTGTTTCACTATTTTCTGACACTTTATAGAAAAAAACAACAATCAAGAACTAAATATGCAGTTGATATGATATATCCACGGGTCTGCATGCGTATTACTTACAGGGTAACCCCTGATTTTAAGGGAATTATGCAAATTCAGCAGCCTCCTCTCCCCCTCGTTGTTTGTGATGACCTCTGTGGACTGTAGATCACTGTATTGAACCGACTGTTCAAGTGTCCAAGTAAGAAGAAGAATAACATAACGGTTGTTAAGATTGATCACTAGGCTGTTAAAATCAATTCATGAATGGCAGTAATTGCTGGTGCTGTTGCTATTTCAGCACTTAGCATGACAGTAAATAAAAAGCATAGAGCAGGACGGGCTCTTGTTGTGACACTCAGTTCATAGCTCCTGAATCTAGACCGACTTATCAATACCATGAATGTCACTGTGGAATACAAATCAAAGCTCCCTTCCCTCCCAATCCAACTTAGCCCTCCGGTAATGAGAGTCTCCATCACATAATGCGGTTTAAACATGGCAGAAATCTGCGGAGGCTCATTTAAAAAAATAAAAATCACATAGATGCTATTGTTGCTAACGGCGGCTGAGCCGTCCCGTGAGCTCTGTCCTCCCTGAGGCAGAAGTGGGCGCAGGAAGAGGAATATGCCAACAACTGGGAAAAAAACATATTGTATGTATGAGAGGGTGCTGCTCCCACTGCTGCTGCTTTAGTGAACAATCAGGTCAAAGTCTCTGCCTCAACAGGAGCCCCTACAGAACTCAAGTGGAGCATCAACCCTTAGCGATTGCACCGAAAACATTTAAACCTAAAAGAAGGGAATGCTTTTTGTAGTGGCGGAGTGGCTGGCAGCAGAATGAGAAGGAATCCCTCCACCGCTTATCTCCTCATCCTCTTGGCGACCTCTCTGGGACGTGATATGGATCATATCCAACGGCCCCGCAGGCTTTGAAGATCGCCACAGGAACTGACAGGAAACGTACAGCCTGCATGCCTCGGCTAGCCACACATACAGGGAAATAACGGCGGTGCAGTGCGAGCTGTGTAGGCTTGGTGGTGAACTCGCTCCTGATATATCGGCAACGAGAAAGGATGTCAAGATCCTCATTAGAGTGCCTACAAAAATAGCTTGGTGTTAAATAGTCTGCCGTCTTCGCCAAAGATGTGCGGAAAGCTTCAGACTGTTTATAGTGTCTGATGTTTAAAAGCAGGATTGTAGCTGGACTCAGTGGCTTCAAATTCTATTTTATGTTTTGGTGCGAATTCAAAACACAAAAAGGGTTTGCCTTCATTTATTATAGCTTGGAAAAGCCTATTTTGCTCTTCCTCGAAAGAAATTATTTTTTGAAAGAGGATCATCTTTAAAACGGTGTTACGGTTACACAGACCCGAGGAGAGGGTCAGCCTCGCTGCATGCACATCGCAGCCAGATTTTCAGCTTATAGGAGGATTATTCACAACACCGGACCTCTTCCATAAGACGTATCCAGATAATCACCGCCTAGACAGGTGGCAAGGAAAGACTGGATGCTAGACAGAAACCTCAACTTCTACAGAAGTCTCAAACTCGGGCTCAAACCTGGAATTTAGACGCAACATAGTCAACAAAATAGATTATTAAAGTACACCTAAAAAAATGATCTGTAATAATATTTGCTCACATATTAACAACGAAAAACTAGGTGGCCAATTATATATTTTGTTTAACCCAGACATGCAGTTCAGGCTCTATCAGACAGAAACAGGCTCCCTGCTGAGGAATCCAACCAAGGCTAATATGAGGCGCGTGTGTGTGTGTGTGTGTGTGTGTCTCTCAGGGTACAAGGTTGTGTGCTGCAAACTGCAACCATTTGAGAACTATTAGTAGACTTAAAACAGTCCATATATACACCATAATACACAATTACTAATTAATAACAGCAGATTTTTTGTATTTAAAGTAAGATGATTTTCAGAATTGTATAGAAAAACGACTTTGGTCAGCATCATCAGCAGGTCAGTCCGACCCAAACTGCCCTCTGACGACGCTGACTCACAACTGTGTGAACGTCCATCGCTTAACTGCTCAGAGGAGGCAGAAAGAGTGACGAGAGGGGCAGAGTGTGAAAGCAACGGAGAAAATGCATAAAGAGGATAAGGAGAAAACGGGGAATATAAAAGCCAGATTCTCTGTGGTACGCGGTCGACCTTGACACGTCGCCGAGATTAGCGCGTCACCGCTGTAATTGCTCACCTCGAGTAGCAGACCCCCTTGTCCTTTCTTCAACTTGATCACCGCCGAACAAAAAGGCTTTTGTAAGTGTTCAAGTGCTGGGCTCTGTTTTCTGTACCTGCTGCACCAACAGCTCCGACCTGACAACAGGCGAGCCTTCAAGAAGAGTGCTGCCTGTGTGTCGGCCTGTGAGGGTTTTATCTTTGGCTAATGCTGGACCTCAAGCACCGTTTATACTCCTAAATGAGTTCCCACAGTAAACGGTATATACATCCTAATGGGTATAAAATATATATAGAAGTATTTTTGAAGCTCTAGATTGATACAATAGATATATCTGAGCCACCCGGTGGTGTTTTCTCAGCTTTCAGAACATCACTTCAAGCAGCGTTTGTCGATCCGTGAAAAACACATCCATCCAAATCCAGACGGCACTGTGAGGACGTAGACAAGGATTTCTGCTTAAACGAGACGTCAGGATTTTTTGATAAGCCCTGTCCTAACAATGCTGCGCTACAGCAGCAGGAGCCCCGATGTGATAAGGAATCAGAAGGGGTGGAGCCCCCCCCTTGAGTCTGTCAGCTATGCACTCAGTGTCAGCGGCTTTCAGATCTCCTTTCAGCGGGCCTGGACCTAATTGGGCTCTCACACTCACCAGACAAATTTGTCAGGTTGCTGTGAAATGAAATACTTGGGCAAATCAAGATGTGCGTCCCCCTTTTTTCCACCCTTCCACCACCATGATTATCGTGGGATAACAGTACAATACTCAAGCTTTTAAACGGATAAAATTCTTTTGCTTATTTCCCGTGGGGAATACGTCATTATAGGGTAAACAGTGTTGCGTTCTTACTTTAGTTTTGTGCTCCGTAATTACATCTTCTGGGATTTGATGTGAACGATGTGCAACAGTAACCGAGCCACGTCTATTTATACACACTTAAAGTCAGGGCTTATTATTCTTACACTCAGCCTTACATGTTTTTCCATTAATTTCCAGCAGCAAGCGGGATGAGCGCCTAAGTCTATCCCCTTATCAGCTACTTTTCGGAGTCTGGCGGTAAGCGGAGCACACACTTGAGCTCCGCTGCAACGCTAATATCCTCCATCTGTCAGAAGGGTTGGCCGCGATGTGAGGAACTCTCACATGCAGTAAATGAAGCCCGTCTGGCCACAAGCCCAGTTGCCACGCCTTGTCAACCCTCATCACCTCCGCTCTCTCCCGGCGACCGTCCACATGTCTTTCCCAGGTTGCCTGTGGGCCGGATGACTCAGCTCCAGCCTTCACTCAGCACCTCACTGGGTCCCAGTTCAGCCCTCTCCTCAGCCCCCCCGCTGACCTCAACATGGTCCGGTGGAACCACAGGCAGCAGTATTTACTGTGCTAGACCCTCGAAATAAGATTTTTTTTTTGGGGGGGGGGGGAAAGACAATTTGTACTGGAACTTGATGATTGCGCTCACCCCCTCTCCTTTATCTTGCCTTCATACCACTTCCATTTTGAGTAACAGAAACTGGACACAACCATTTATTTATTATGTATTAATATTTCAGCTTCTCTGCTTCTTGTCTGGATTGTTATGTCTGCCTGGTTTGCTGCTAATTGTTACAATAACTAACACTGGACTTCATCATCAGATGAGCAAAACAATTTTATTTTGTGAATTCTGTGCTAAATGAAGCTTAAATGGTAATAATACTGTGATCTATTCATGCAGATAGAAGTTTAGATAGCTAACGTTTCTGCACCCTTGTGGCGCTCACAGCATTGAACAATGTTTTTCTATAAAAGTTATCCAGGCCATTTTATTTGGAGTTGCTTTCTACAGAACAAAAAGAGTCCTTTAAAGTTTCAGAGGCAGAAAGTTAAAACCAGTGCACATAAAAACAAAACTATCCGCAGGCAAGATGTGAGAAATGTGTTGTGATGTTTTTTAAGAAACAAGTGAACTGACCCTTTGTGCATCTGCATCCATTTTGGAAAGAAGTTTAGGTATTCTTTTACGGAAATAATCGAGCACCTCGCTGTCCGCTGCGTTATTTCAGCGATTTCTATCTCTCTCTAACACACGGTCTTAAACACTCTTTAGTCCTAAACGCTCCTTCTTCCATTGCTTCAGAGATGTTGTCCATGTTGCATCAGAGCAACAGTGAAACACTGCTGCATGCTAGTCATATTTTATTCATCTTAGGAGAGGCTGCAGCACTGCGAGCCCAAAGACGGCAGCTGCCAGAAAGCCTGAATCCCCAGACACTTCGCCCATTTCTACTTTCACAACGGCACACACACACACACACACACACACACACACACACACACACACACACACACGGCACATTTAAAGCCATTGTACACTGCGGCTCTGTGTGCACACATGAAACCTTTCCATTATTGCAGAAGTAATCTTTTCTCAATTTCCTTTCATTTTTTCATTTTTTAACTTTGTGTGAACTGATAACAGTTTCAGATTCTCGGAACAATGCTATTACAGTAGAAAGAATTATGAAACAGTATTTGCAATCTCTACCGACACTAGATTATCCTTTCGTTAGTCTGACTCCCACAATAACCCACCAACTAGAATTACCACCTCGCGGTTGTATGCCTCCACAATAATCAAACTCTACTCAGGTAAAAGTACCCTCATCACCTGGAGATTTGTCTTAAACATCCATTCAACCCACCTATTTATAGTCCAGACTTAAAATACATGTGAATTCACATGTTCATTTACTCAGTAATGGATTTGTCATTTCATGTCGAGCTGATGGGACCCACAATGAGGACATAATGACAACTTGTCAACAACAATCGACTAAAAATAGGACGTATGAGCCTCTAATGACGTTCATATTTAATAGAAGAGGATATGTTGACAGCAGGCCTCTGGTGCTGCTCGACCTTTACAGGCTGATTTGCGTGATGCTGATGAGGCCCATGGTTCAGTGCTTACAGAGCACCCTTCCACATACACACTTCATGCTCCTCAGATGAATGCATCCAGACCAGTGCACTGAGCTTCATACCCTGCGTGACTGTGCACATTGAAGAGCTCATCAAAAACAGCTAAATAGCTTGTATACAACAACACTCAGAGTGGCAGAGGAGCCGCCTGCTCTCATGCTACGCTGTCGTTTTCCCTTTCATTAAAAGGAAAATAAAGTATCTCTCTGTGATAATGTGAAACGAAAATCACAGGCTCTTTTGTGGTAAAGTTCTCGCTGTTGTATCTATTATCCTGCATCGTCTCATCTTCCTTTACCTCACTAAATTTCCCCAACAGAGTTTGAACCCCGCGAGCGTGGACTTCAAGTGCTTTCGATTCCGCTGTAGGTTGTATGCGTAGGAGGTAAAAGCAATATATCCTGCATACTAATAGCAAGAGTAGAGTTTTCTAGTGGAAATTTGTGTCATGACTCAAAACATGTGTTTTGGCAACCTTATACTCTGTCCTGTTGAGGCCACAGTCAGTGGAAAACATTTAAACCCGTTTTTGTAGTCGATTTCTCATCACCATATAAAGTGGCACTTTCACCACTAACAGTGCACTCGCTTGGACAACACATCTTCAGCCTCAACCTTAATTTTAATCTCAACTACATGCCTAGTTTTGTGACTGCATCATGCACGGATGTGGCAGAACAAGAAGAAGTGATGCCATGGCGACGCACAAACAACACCGCTGTCACAGCTGGTAATGACCGATGTTGTTGTTGATGTCTGAAACGAACGGGTCACTAGGGGCAACACTGTACTTTTCGTGTCTCTGTGATTTACAACCCCAACCCTAAACCTAACCTAATCCAAACCCTAACCCCAACCCTACAAAACATACATTTTTCCCCACTCAAACGTCCGAAACAGGGACTGTCCAGTTAAACAACACTTGATTGTTTAACTGGATACCTACTTTTCACTGTGCTTTATGATGAGATAACACGGACGTTGTCATTGTATTGTCCGAAGTGATCCCAGCATGTGGTGCTGAGGGCAGGATCAGCCCTTTATTCCAGACAACATCTTTAGTAGCCTCTCTAATCCTCTTTGCAGACTTATCAAGCTCTCGAGGTTACAAAATCTGTAACGTTACATGCAATGGCAGGTTCAGTGATTCCTCTAGTGAATGAAAATGGATTCAGCTTTGTAGAAGTAATCTTGGAGACCACACCGTGGTTTTTACTAAAAGGAAAAGACAGGCCTGTAGCAAAAGGGAAGTGAGATTTTGTCAATACTGGTAACTTCAAACGGAACCAGCCTCACGCTGGCACTTATATTAACCCGACTGCTTGCAGTGCTTCTGAAACACACATGCACTGTAATAGTTGGGGCCAAGTAATTTGTAGATTGAACCGTCATAAATGAGAATTCTTTCAAATTAATTAGAAATGCATTTTTTGTTTCTCCGTCAGAGTGAAGGGTTAGCTGCAGAACAACAGAGCCTCTTGCTTAAGGACACTTCAGCAGAGCAGGATCTCGTTGACACTGGAGCTCCAATGTGTAGCGGGTCTTTCTGCACCGTCGAGCACTCGGCCTCGGTTTTTCTGTTCGCAGAAGAAGCCGTGTGATGCAGAAGGACAGTCGTGTCAACATCTTCCTCCGTGAACAACTTCCCCCCCAACGACATGATTATTATACCACTGTAGCATCCTGCTGTCTTCATTTCGGTGTCGGCCAAAAAACAAGTCTTTTTGTGACAACAGGATTTAAAGCTGCTCTAATTAATACTTTACAAAGATAATGTATTAAATCTGTACTGTGAGAGGGTTGCTAGTAGTGATGAATGATGACCTGGAGAGAAGCTGGGGAACATAATGGAGACCAAAGCAAAGGTAATAAGAGTGATTAATGGACTGAAAGTCAACTTAAAAGATAATCGTTTCAACTGATCTTATCCAGTTAATGCAGTTTTAAAGGAGTAATTCAATGTTTTGGTAAATATGTTTTCACACCTACTTTCAGCGAGCAAGATCAATATCAATCTCATATCTGCGTGTTAGGACGTGGTTAGCTTACCTTAGCTTAGACTGTGGAAACAGCCAACCTGGCTGTACCCAAGGTTCAGAATTATACCCACCAAACGTTTTGTTACATTTTGTGGCCTCTTGTTGTTCGAGCTCAGAAATAGTAATACTGAGTCACCTTAGTATTAAAAATATTTAATAGGAAGCGTCTCCAACTCTGACTGAGCCAAACGCCCACTCATTTCTGGGTGTACAACCTGGAAAAAGAAAGTGCCTCGTTCTCGGTTAATGAATAACTGTATATCTTAGCTGCATGTCGACTGCCTCTGTGCTTTCACACTTTAACTGCAAACCCCCCTCCTAAGGCTATTCAAGCACAGAGGACTGAGATGTGCAGCAAAACTAAGCTGGGCGATTTCACTTTTAATTAAAGCAGAGAGATCGTCTGTGCTTCGTGAAGGTGGGAGAAGAAAAGGGGTGGGGGGGGGGGCTTTTCCCTCTTTGAAAAAACTGAACTGCAGATATTCTGTCAGGCCCTGAATGAAGCGCTTTGTTCAGGTTGGATAGTGGAAGACATCATTTGATCTCCCATTGACAGCGCCTCCCTGCTGCAGAATAATTACTTCTTTTATGAAGCCATTAGAGAGGGCCGATTCAAGTGATTGTTTCTCAAATGTCCATCTGTTTGGCCAACGGAGATCTGGGAGTGGCAGCTACTGTGGGTGTCATTCCGTTTGCCATCAAAGATTTGTACATTTCTTTGCATGTCTCTCCCCCAAAATAGTACTAAGTTCCATCTCCTTTCATTTCTTTTCTTCTCTCATTAACCAAACAAGTAGAATTATTACGCCAATCCAGATTCTGTGCAAATGACTCATTCCGGTTTTTTTTTGTCTTTCTGCTCCTACCTAATTGAACCCTTCTGCGTTGTGTCCACGATCACAATTGAGCTATAACTATTCATTCAGCCCAATTTTCTTTTTGCCTGTATAAGTTGCTTAGCGGCGTGTACTCGTAGAAATGACGACTCACTCGTCACTCACTCCTTTACAATGCCGCAGCTTAACTCCCCTGTGCACCAGTCAAAGAACGGGATTACATTATTTTTAGACCCTTTAATTTACCTCTTCTCTTTCAGAATAAAAGGTCACCACTGAGCTTAATGGACCATTGAGTATTATCAGGATTACAATGAGCTTTTTCCCTGCCATCCTGGGCTTAATTTTTTAAGCTTCATAGGGTGTGCTTAAAAACCCCAACTCCGAATGGCCTGTTCAACCTCTCCAATGCCAAATGTGCTCATATTTCTAATTACCTCCAGGCCTGGGGATGGTGTCACCAACAGGGAACACAGCGATCATTTCATGACAGCAGTAGATCCCTTGGTAGGTTTCAAATGCACGACAAAACAACAGGAAATGCAAACCTAGCAACCACAAAAAGGTCAAAACGCATGGTTTCTACCACATAGGACGGTCTGTCGGTGTGCGTGTGTGTATATAAAGATAATGCCTCTAAAGCCCCCCTTTCCACTGCACAAGACCCGACTAACACCCACTAACATCTGGCTTCTCTCTTCATTGAGAAAGGATTCAACTGCCATTCGTTCTCCAGGGGTATTTATTGGCTCCGGCTCGGATCCGCAGTGATGGAAACATCCTTTTCTGTTGCAACGCTTTGTGACACGTGTGAAGTGATTTAAAATCCACAGGGATTTGGATCATTATTAGCATTTATTAACGTAACTAAAGATACAATTAATATGCTGTCCTCAAAGCCGCCAGACAACAGTGATTTTACCTCTCTGATTGTCATGAATCACACTTCATTCAAAACACAAAATGAAAATCTGTGGGTCTTTCCACCGTTCCTACAATCATCAATCAGGTTTGAGAGACAGACTGAATAAGTAACACTGTTTATTAACCCTGCTTCTGCCGGCTGTGATATCGAACGTGACAAACCAGAAAGAAAACAGAAAGGCATTTACAGACTTCTTTCCCACTGCCAGTAGCCTGTTTTTAGGTGGGTTTTCCTACATGTAGACACTTCTGGTGGGAAAAGGGTCCTCCCTTACATACGAGGCTCCATCCCGTCCTTAAGTAATGATCGGCTCCTTAGCAGTTAAAGGAATTGAAAATATGTACAACAATAAACCAACCAAATTATTTGACTGCGTGGTGGAAAAAGGTGCTGGAAACCTTTTATGGTTTGGGACTTTCAAACCCCAGATTTTACATTTTCTACTGCCAGACCATTTGGAAACAGAAAAACATGTTTTTACAGACTTTTCTGTCCAGACGAGGACGGGTAAAACAGATCTTAGTACGACTGTTTAGTTAGTTATATTATGTGCATTTAATATTTTATACTACATTTCGCTAAATGGAACCACAGGTAGTCATCTAAAATGAAAAGTAAGACATTTTCATTAACATCGTATATTATTAACCTCTCAGCGGGCCACTAATGAGAGGGTAATGAATTAGAATGGGGTCACTGGATGTCGGACCACCAATATGCAGTTTGTCTGGACTCATTATAGCACCGGTTTGTTTAATTTTATCCCACTTTTGCTCGACATTTTCCCGACTTCCTGAGAGATTACAGACAGAGCTTTTAGTAAAAGGGTATATGAAGTGTCAGCACTGAAGCAGAGTTGGATGTCGTTTGCAGTAAATGGTTCACGTTCATCTTGTTGGTTTGGGAGAAAGTAGACTCAGGAACAATGTGTAGAAAAAAAGCTTGTCAGATGTTTTAAAACTGCCTTCTTATCTTCATATAATCTTCCACTGTAATTCTTCTTCAACGCCTGAGGAGCTTCCTTTTTTAATGTCCACCAGTAATATTAGGCCTTGAGCCAATCACCAACATGGGCACGCACCGAGATCAAACGCGGGTTTAATTAAAAAGACTGACATGAAAATGTGAAGCCAGATCTCTGGTGCATACCATGGAAACATTGGCCATAGACTTAAGCCAAAAAAACAGCTTTGGCTGTGAGCGCTGGCAGTAGCCGTGTTCACACTCCAGTTTTGGGGGGCCGTGCATTCCTTGGAGTGAGCTGCTTGGATCAGCGAAGGTTTGGCATCTAACTGGTTTACTTGAGCTTTCTCAGCTTGACGTGTGACTTGGAGTCCTTTCCTTTCACGCAAATTTTACATGTTTCATCTTTTATCTTTATACATTTTAAACACTGTGTATAAAAGCCTCATCAGAGATGCCCTCAACAATCTTGCTGCTTCCTGCGGCTCTCGAGTTTTCTCTCTGACCTGTAATGAGGCACCAGGCAACTTTGCGAGGAGGAACAATCTGCGTAAACTTGGAACACGAGCGTGGCCAGCGTTATCACCGCGGGAGGAATGTGATCTTTAGTTTGATCTGATCTGACAAACGCGCCTAATGCGCACTGCCAGGCCAAACTCGCCGGGGGAGCGGAAAGACAGGCCGCGGGGTGAGGGGAGGGTCAGGCTGCTGCAGCCGACACTGTTAAAACTTTCTGCTGCTGGAGAACCCAACGCATCCGACACGTTATAGTGCGTTACAGGATTTAAAAGACGAGTGTGTGTGCGTAATACAAACAGGGGGTTGGACAGAAGGACAATGAGAGGAGACTCAAATGATTTCCTTTCCCACTAAGGCTGGTGCACCTGATAACCTCCACTTCCTGCCACGGTTAAGACCATTTCTATCACAATAACGTGTGTTTCTTCCCTCCAGAAGCCCACTGCTAATGACAATCCCTGTTGATTCTACGGTGGACCTCACTGAGATTCCTCCATACATAGATTTTCCTGTAGTTTTATTACTTTCACTACTGCGAAAACACAGCTAGAAAGCCCACTTTAAACTACAATTGGAGAACTCATTTTATTCAGCTGGTGTGATTTACACTGGGGATTTTGAAGTCTTAGAATAGTTTAAAAAGCCTCACCCACATTCAAGAATGCTTTTTGGCAATTGAGAAACGGGGAAGGCGGAGGGGGGATGTGGAATGGAAATCTGCAGAACCTACAATATTATATCTGCTTCTATCATGGCAAATATCCAGGTTCCAAATCTTCAGAAACATGCATCTTTTGTCGTTTCTTTCCTTCAAACCACAAAACAATAACGCATTATTTCTTCCACGGTCTCTTTGTCGTACCACAGTTGTGCTCATGGCTCATCTGGCTTACAGTCAGGTGTTGAACCCACCGGTTGTCCGTGCTAGCCGACAGTGTTTCTGAACTCTAGAGGCATTACAGAGTTAACCGCGGCTCTGTCTTGCTCAACCCTGCCCCTGGTCAATGAGTCCCAGGACAGATATGAAGAATATTTATGGACTGACTTGTGGAGCCGTTTGCCTGCAGCACAAGCTGAGCTGGCTGTCGGCCCGCTCACCAAAGATTAACTTTGACGTTTCCTCCCCTAAATCCGCTCTGATTAAATATTTGCTGGCTCATTTAATATAAATGTGAATTAATGGTCAGTCAGTGAGTTCATGTCTGCTCCACTTGTGTAATTACCATGATTTGGTGGAAAGACCTCTTCACCTCCTATCTCATACACTCTACACACATGCCTTTGATAACCGTCTGACCAGGGGATGGCTTACTAACAGCAGTAATCAACCTGTCCGTGGGCATTTTGCGTACGGTGCATGAGAGGCAGAGCGGGGAGGTGTCACTTGTACTTGTCATTTCCTCCATCTGCTCACCCTCGGAAACCTTTTTTTTACTGTATTTACAGAACAGAAGCACCCCTACTAGACTTCAGTCCAACCAAGAGGCCACTATACATTTTCAGGATACCTCCACAGCGAGTCAGGAGTAAAAAGCCATGCAGAAATATGCGGCTTGATTTTTTTTTTGTATTTAGACTTTGTAACCCTGCAGGAATCACAACCCAGATATGATTTAATTTCTCCAAGGCAAACAAGCTATTCAGTTTGAAACAAAGACTAGCTTGTTTCAAAGCCGGGTCGTCCTGAAATATCATCTCTCCGTCGACGTGGAGCAAAAATACTGACACCGGACTGAAAAGTCGTCATGGTTACAGAGAGAGTGTAGGAGTCATTTTTCAATAATGTTTATACTGCTGTAGCACCGACTACAAAGAATTATTATACTTTGTAAGTGCCTTTTGTGAATGCCTGCGAAATTTCAGACACAAATGTTTAAAGGAATAATTTGGGAAATTGACTTCCTTGCTGAGAATTACATGAGATTGGTTACCTCTCTTGTTTAGATTAGCTTAGCATAAATAAACAGTCAGGAATATAACACGCTACGATCCAATTTTTACATTTCTGTTTGCATTTCAATTAAACAAACGAGACATAATGTGCTATGTGTTAAGAAGGAGTTTAAATGCCAGGCTAACAGTTTCCCCATTTTATGACTTCATGCCAATCTTCTCGCCTAACTCTTGGCTAGAAATGTAATAAATGTGTTTCTAAACATGTAGAACAAATCCTTAATAGATAGATTTATTTCTAGGACAGTTTTATTTTGAAACCGAAGCCTGCACAAATTGGACTTTATGCCTTTTATGTGCCGAGTGTGAACCCCACTAATACGATATACTTTGTTTTCTATCAACTTTGGCTCTGGCTTTGACTCAGCTGCAACACTCTTCAGTTACACCTCCGGCAGAACACTCAGTGTTTGTCATTGACTCAATAAAAGAGATCTGATCTGAAAATGAACATAATACTAAATCATTTACTGCAGAAGAAGCAAAAAAAAAAACGCCCTTGCAAGTATTTTGAAGTTACTGACTAGGAAAAAGAGGCGGTTGGAAGAGTTCGGACAGGATGTGGACTGTCTTTGTGCCTTGATGCTGCGGATTCAAGCACATGAGCAAAAATGTGAGCCATTTCTCCTTCAGGGTCCCAGACTCTTCCCCAGACTACCGGAGGGGGCTAAAAGCCAAGGAGTTCTGCTGTGCCATTGAGGTTTCAGGTGACAAGTATTCTGAGGATTTGTCTCAGGGCCTACAGAGAGCCACAAGGGCGAGTGTCCCCTTGAATGTTCTGGAAAATTCTCTGACCCTGAGGAGTGTTGCATTACACCTCCCAATGTAGACTCCCTGGCTCGTCCCAGAACAGAGCCCTCTTTGAGAAGAGGCTGCTGAGAAGTCAGGATTCAGTCAGTAAGATATTAAAAAAGAAGCAGCTATCAGTAATAGATCTTATGTGCGGTGTGTAAGATTTGGTCACATGCTTCATACACATAGGGGGCAGCATTCCACCTCTACTGGGTCCATAAAATTCAGTTATAAATGATTATAAAAAAGTAAATAACCTAATAATCTTCACATGTATTTACTGTGCCACTAACTGACTAACTGATGGCTGTATGGTTCGTGTACGCCTTGAAAGTAACGCCAAAGTGGCAAAAAATGACTCATATTGTTGGTTACAAGTGGTATTACTAGCCAGGGCTTAGCTGCTTAGTATGCTAATTTCAGTACATATAGATATCTCTATTTGCAACCAAATACATAGGCTTTTTTTTTCCACATAACATCACCACTGTAACCTTGTCACAGTCGATTTTGTTTTTCATACGCTTCAACATTCTGATCTTACACATTGCACAAGAGATTTATGATGAGAAAAAGACAACCCATTACAGTGCACGCCCATGATTTGATGGATGAGTATAACATCTTTGACCTCAGCATTCTTTGAAAATAAAGTGTTTTTTCTTTTCCTGTCACGCATTCACACAAACTATCATAGCCTTAGATCAGCTTGAATAATTATTTTAATTATCTTAGATTCCTGCATAAATTAATTTCCAAAGACATCAGTGAGAATGCAGCTTAACTCAATTAATTCTTTGCTTATAATATTGTATTCTTGTTGAAGAATGGGGACAGTTTTACAGTTTTAACTTATTTCCTATAACAACAGCATTGCAAGGATGATGCATTTCCTTGCCAGTGATGTACTGACTTCATCCTTTCTTAACCTGCTCCTGTTATTTTTCCTTTTCCACATGCAATAAAGCTTACTCGGATGTGTGCTCATTCTTTTTTCTGATCTGTCTTTACTGTAGGTGGTGAGTCAGGCCCCCTCTCAGTGAATACAGACCTCACAAAAGGCGAAAGGATCTCAGCTCAGCCTGTAAATAAAGCCCTCTTCCTTCTGCACAGCGTGGGAGAAAGTGCCACTGTGGTGCTGGTGTGGCATCTCTGTAGGCTGATAACTGGAGTGAAAGCAGCGTTGAGGGATCATCTTTCACTCTGAGCCGCTCAACTTTCATGCCGCGGCCCCGGAGCGGGCTCTTAGGGCTGGATTGTCAGCAGGAGTGCGGAGAGACTCTGTGGACTCGCACGACAGCGCAGCACAGTGCACAGGTGTAAAGCATCTTCCTCATGAGACTGAAGGCCTACATGAGGGAATAGTCATGCTATTGTTGGGATGACCTCCACAGAGGATTAAGACACTTCAACAGAGTTCTTCTTCGTTTTTGGTAGCCCCCCCAGTGGGGCTGTGTGGTGGGAGCAGGGACAGCTAGTGTTCATTCTTCTGCTTTATGACTTTTCACCACTGGGACAGGGTGTCTGAGTGGAAGGGGGAGCCAGCATGGCCAAGCCTTTGCTGAAGATACAGCGCTATTTCCGCAGGAAACCTGTCCGATTCTTCTCCCTCATCCTCCTCTACCTGACCGCCGGGAGCCTCGTCTTCCTGCATTCTGGCTTCGTTGGCGACAGCGGCCCCGGGACCAGAGGGGGGCAAGACTCTGCGGTAGCGTCGGTGATGGGAAGCCGCACGTCAGCGTCAGATGCTCGGGGGCTTGGCATCATGAGTAGAGTGTTTAAGGAGACACGGCGGTCTCGGCGGAGATATGGCCCTCCGTGGATGAAAAGGGCCAGACAGGAGGGCCAGGAGACGGTGCGCAGGGGGGGAGACTACACCAACAACTGGAACCGTGCACTTAAAGGACGCAGTGCCAAAGACGTGGACGATGGAAGAGGTGGGTTATACCAAAACTACTTTACCATAATGTTGCATTGGTATTGTTTTAAGTTCATACACTATAAAAGATGGTTGCAATTGGCTTCTCTCACATAAAAAAATGGATCAAGAGAAATACAATAATTCAATGTAAAGCTAATAAGCAGATCAGCAAAGCCAAAATAGAAATTACTGGTTCAATAAATTCATTTCAAATGAGGGAATAATCACAATATGTGCCAGCATTCACAGTGTTGCAACGTCAATGACTACTCCTGGATTCTTGTGTAAAATAATTATTATAGTAACCTGTTGTTTCTCGTCAAATAATGAGAATATTCAACATAGTCTAAGAATTTAGAACATTTTATGACAGGCTGAATCATGAAGCACATTCACTGGCAAACACTCAGGCAGCACTTGATGTTAATATGAAATTGATCCAAAGTAATCTCTAATTACAAAAGCACTTCATCTTAATGACTGAGAATTTCGAGTTGTAATTGGTCATGTAGGAAATCTCTTGAGATTGGAGCGAGATCATGATCATGATTAAGTCCTCCGTCTCGTCTCAGACTGAAACCTTCGACGGTCTCACCCACAGAGCTTCAACTGCAGTTTTTGCCGCACAATCACAACATCTATATGACTTAACGATAACAAGATTCACACTTTCTCTCTCTCTAACTGTACGACTACATAACCCTGTCAGAAACGGTTTACATATAAACTCCTGACTGGCATCTGTGCTCTTATCAAAACACAAAAGGGTTGTGAAAACACAAGCTTGAGGACAGGAAGTGATCGTCCAGAGCAGATATCTCCGACCTTGGATGGCACCATATCCTGCTTACTTTTTCCTTTCCAATAGAAACACGGTCAAATGAGCCGATTGGAGGATATCATTTACTCCTGACTCACTCCTCTCTTCCTCCTCTTGGCTTTTCTTACCCCATGGATAAAGCATAAATAATAAATAACATTGGCTTTCTCAAACATGTATTCAAGAAAACCCTCCTGTGATAGTAGGACAAGACCACTAAGCCTCTCCATGAAGAAACACAATACAAAAACAGTGTTTAGCAGTTGTGGAAGTCTGGAAAAACTCAGATCCTTTAATTAAGTAAAAGAAATAATACCATCCATTAGGGGTGTAACGGTTCACCAAAACCACGATTCGGTTCGACTTCGGTTTTTGACTCACGGTTCGGTTCAAACCTCGGTTTTTAAAAACATACTGAAAAACCTTTTGGAAAACTTCCAGAAAAAATGTCTGGATTTTATTAAAGGATATATCAAGAACATGAACATTAGTTATATTAACAAGTATAACACTTCTCTTTAGACAAGTCCACAACTAAAACACTTCTATTAATCTCTTAAGGAATACAAAAAATAAACATTTGTCTTAAGACCAGTCTACATTGTCTAAATAAAGTAAAAATGAAAAACGTCTTACACCAGTCTGAGGTATAACAAAAATAAATAAAAAGCACTTCTCTTAAAGTGATGGTCTGGAGTGAAATGGACCCTAGGTAATTTCCACCAAGACCTCCAGCCAAACACCCCCTCGGAAGCATGTTTAGCGATGGTCAGCAGTGGTCAAGAGCAGTGGTTACTGCTTCGTAATAGCGCTATGGTACTTACAGTATATCTCGTAAATGTCCCCACTAATAATGCATGGAATGTTACCAAACGTCTGCAGTAGTACACATAGGGTCTGCACTCACAAAACGAGGCATTTTAAAGTTTGTAAGTACATCAGGAGTTTATTTAAAAAGAACACTTGGCTGATAGCTTCTAATGCTAAAGCTATGCTGTTTGCCAAGACGGCACCGTGTTTACACAGCTTCTTCTTCGTTGGTGTTTCATGGCAGTCGGCGTTTACCCAGCTGTTTCCGTCACGCGAGTTTCACGCCAGCGTATGAAAAAGTTTTGCCGATTTTTTTATAAATGCTTGTCGACCTGATAATATAAGCATTTATGAAAAAAAAAATTAAGCGAAACCTTTTCATACTCTCGCGTGTAACTCGCGTCACGATTAACAGCCAGGTATACGCCGACTGCTATTAAACACCAACGAAGAAGAAGCTGTGTAAACATGGGGGATCCGCTAGCTCAGGTTTATTAGCCATCTTGCAGAAATGAAACTAACATGAGTGACCTGACACACGTGTGTGGTCGGGGCGGGGATGAACCGAGGTTCGGGAAGATAGAATGAGTTTCTGAACCGAAGTCCTCTGAACCGAGGTTTTCCGTTTCGGTTCAGAACCGTTACACCCCTACCATCCATCCATGATCTGTAACAGCTTATCCTATTCAGGGTCGCGGGGAGGCTTGAGCCGGTCCCAGCTGACATCAGGCAAAGTAACTAGAAACTACAGCCATCAGATAAATGCAGTGGAGTTTAAAGTATAATGTTTTCTCTGGTAAAATAGAGGTATAAAGTAGCATAAAATGGATTTACCCAAACATTGTAGTAGAATTACTCAAGTAAAAGCACTAGAGTTACTTTCCACTGTAGGTGTTTATACATTTAAAACATTAAAACCTCCCATCAGGTGTTGTAGATCTCATATCCAGTCTGCTATTAGGAAATAAATTAAAGGTTTGCATGTTGCATTCAATAAGCCTGTAATTATTCAGACACTTTGCTTACTGGTAAGTAAAGTCAGCAATATGACAATATAACACTACTATGTTACTAAAAAAATACTATAATTTTACCTAAATTAGAAGCTGTTGGGCAGTGAAGTCCATAAATACCACATTTTAAAAACTTAATCAGTAAAATAACTAGTAAGTTTATAGGTGAATTGTATAGTACATTAAACAATATTTCTCTCTGACATGCAGTATAAATTATAAAACAGCATACAATTGAAATACTAGAAAAAGTAAAGGGCAAGTACATCAACATATGAATGAAGCACAGTGCTTCTTATTTTTCCATTAGTGAGAAACATTCAGTTCAGCAGATGTAAACATTTTGGGTGTTTCTATTTATTTACATCCACATGCAATCAACTTGACTCCAAGTGCATTGTGGTTCTGTGGGTTTCCCTCCAGAGAGCAGTACAGGCAGGTGGAGAATCCAAACTACCCAAGAATATGAAACACATGTGTGAGTGACTGCTGCACCGCATGTTTGTTAGCATTGGGACAAAATGTGGAGGCAGCGTTGCCGAGTTTTATCTCACTCTACTCAGGGATGAACCCCTCTGAGCACGAAGAGAAACAAATACATGATTCTGTTATAAAAACTATGAGCCACAGTACAGTACGTTAGAGTATTAGAGACCAGTGTTTTCATAGCGCAGTGCTGAGCTATTTTTTCCCCAATTCAAGGCCAGGAAAACAAACATGTTTACAATGTATATTGAAGCTTTGGGTTATCTGACAGTCGGGCTCAGTCAGTCCCCCCTCCTCCCCTCCCACCCTGAAATACTAACCTCACAGGACTGCAACTGAAAGTGATGATGGAGTAATTAGCAGCTTCAAAGCATTCGTTTGCTCTCATACATGCAGCTCCACTCATTACTCTGCAGGGTTTTTTTTTCCCTTTCCTCTCCTCTCACTGCAAATGCACTAATTCCCGCTGGCTCTGGATTTGTTTTTTAGGGAATAGTGGAACATAAGATGCAGGCCACAGTACATGAACACATTTGCACTGTGTGGTGCAAAGGCAGTAGGGCACAGAAGAAAAACAAGCCTGCACAGGGGATATAATGGAGCTGGAAAAACTCTGTGATATTAGTGAATATGATCCACCAGATGCAGGTTCATTATTGTGGAACGTTTGTATAAAACAGCTTTTCCCCCCACTCAAAACAAGGCTCTGGCTTCATTTAAATCTGTTTCCGTTCATCATAAAGCAGATTATTTTCCAGCTCAACAATAGTTAGGAGGAAGATTATCGCAGTAGTCCTGCAGCACACCACATGCTGCACAAATGCAGGTCTTTAGTCCATAACAATTAAAGTAATGCAGGGGACTAGGACTCATTTAGCTATCACCAGAGGCTCAGAGGGGTAATAGCACAGCACAGGTGGTGAGGTTTGTTTGTTAACGGTATAGTGGAGTCTGTGCAGCTCGGTTAAACAGAGAAACCCTGTTTTAATGAGGGAAGGAGCTGTTGAAGGGTTGCAGTATCTCTCTCTCTGCAGAGGTTCAGTGAAGCCCAACCCCCACACACTCCTGAATAAATGCAGAGAGGTGACAGTAACACTTACAAGCCACTAGAAGGGGATGTGTGTCTTTATAAATAAATAAAGGTTCTGCCCCCGTTCGGACTCCCCATGTGCTCTGTTACTACACTGTGTCAGCATGTGAGGAAGTTGCGGACAGTATTCACCTCTGACTCTGACTGTTATGACTGTGTTGTTCATAGCTGAAGTAAACACCATGTATCTGTGTATTTTATTTTGAAAATGCATCTGTCTTTTTGTAAAACGAACACGTTTCTTTTTCTCTTTTTCAGCAAAGTACTTTGGCTGCTACATTGACGACACACAGAAAAGAGCGCTGAGAGGAGTTTCCTTTTTTGACTACAAAAAAATGACTGTATTTCGTTGCCAGGACAACTGTGCAGAAAGGTATAACGAGCACAATACACACTCATCCATTACATACCCCCTCTTTTCTATTTCCACTGTCAAGCTGATGATTAAAGCACTTATAGAAATTAGAATGGACAGTGATTAAAGGGAACATCTTAATGAGGCTTTTATGAAACCAAAATTATAGATCTGATGGTCAGTTAATGACCAATGCAGGCTCATTTTTTAGTTTCAAAATTCATGTTTGACCTTGGAAACCACATTTAACAAAACTTTTTCAAAAAGGAGACTTATTGAAAGACATACTCCAAGCTCATACTTATTATGTTCAAAAAATGTTTTTTTCATCCCGTACGTCTGAATATGTCCTGAAATGCTCAGTTTTAGCATGTTTCAACAGAATTGTATTGCTAGGCAACAGCTTGTTCAGATATAATAGAATGATAATAATAATAGAGCAGAAATAGCTGCAGTAACAATAGAAATATAGCTAAGTAATAAAAGGGTCGAGCAGGGCCACGCACAACCCCATCCTGTCGCCCCCACGAGGCCAGTATAGGGAGTAAAGTTGCGATAAGCTGCTGGGTCCTTATTAAGCCCCAGTGTCTCCCAATGTTTCTGCAGAGGCTCCGGATGATCTGTGTCACAACTTCATTAAACACATGTATTTTGGAAAAATTCCTACACTATCTCTTTAATACAGGAGACATTATAAAAAGGAGGAGACACTTTAAAGCCAACATCATGTCAGCTGATATTGTGCTTTAGTTATTCCCCAACTAGTTATTCATTACATTCTCTGTTAGTTCCATGTCATAGACAAATTGCCTGCCCACTGGCACAGAAAAGAAGCAGAGGAGGCTCTTGTGATGCAATAAGAATCAATTCCATGTGCTAAATCTGTGTGGCACAATGGTGACCCTTTTTTATCACACTTCCCCATATTGTATCACTCTTTGCACATGGAGTCAATCAAGAGCCTCTTAAGCATTTTGTCAGCATGAAGGCAGTTTTTCTACGAAATGAAACTGCCAGTTTCAGCCACACACGAAACTATCTTTTGAAAAGCCTGGATATAAGACCCACAAACCCTTTTGGTTTCTTTGGGTGGCGGCGTGCTTTACCAGGTTAATAGTCTAGCCTTGCATCGAACGCCTTTGAAGATTGAATAAAAGAGCCGACTATTAGCCAGACCTTATGGATCAACATCAATGCTCAACTTCAATTAAGTTCTTCTGGCTGTATGGGAGCAGCACATACTTGCAGCAGGATTCCAATCATCCTGCGGCAGGGCTTCTCAGAAGAGTTTGGGCCCTTATATAAACATTTAATCATCCATGGTTTTGGACACTTCACAGTCACGTGTGGGTGTAATGTGAGTGTCTGCATACAGTCAGCCATGTTGAATAGACTCATATTTGCTGCAGATTTCATTTACTCATTTTAATGCATACGTACATACATACAAAAACATCTGCTCGTACATTATAATTCAAATTTACTTGGATTAGCATAAAAATCCAATTCTATCCTCGTGTTTGTATGGAGTTAAAACATAAAAAGGAACAGCTCTGTATGCTCCAGTTTTGAAATCATTTATATCTCAGCTCCTCGCCTCCATTTGTCTCCTGTTTACTCGTATCCCATCTCCCCCCTTTCTGCTACCTCACCCATCTTTCTTCCACCTCCTCTCTCTCCCCGTGGAATACCGGGGACGGCTCTATCCAATGCATTGAATTACACCCATCACTGATTCACAGAGCGGAGAACAGGAACAGAGAGAGACGCTTGTTTGCAGCGCCTTCCTCCTCTTGCGTCTTGCAGCCTGCTTGCCTCCTCTCCCAGAGCAATGGTTTAATACGAACAGACAAACAAATGAGGAGCAACAGCACATAGGGGAGCTCAGAGGTTTGGGTTTGATTGACAGCCCGGGGGATTTGTTCAGTTAGAGGGGCGTGTTAGACGTCTAATTGCAACCAACAGGCCTCTTGGGAGTCAAATCCTCTATCGAGCCAAAAGGAGGGGGAGAAGAGATGGATTCAGTTTGTGTATAATTGCCCTAAGAGCCTCATAGCATTTTCACAGAAACATTTGGATGTGTTCTCTTTTTTGACTTCAACATCCGTAATTATATTGATCGCTGTTTATCCATTTGCTCCCAATGATAATCAGCATTGGTCTGTAAAGGATGAGAACACGTCAGGAAAAAAATCACTTAAACCGCCGTCTTTCCTTCACTAGCCAGGCTAATGCCTTTTCTTTTCCCTCCAGAGGGTACATGTACGCAGGCTTGGAGTTCGGAGCAGAGTGCTACTGCGGCCACAAGATCCAGGCGCCCAATGCTTCAGATAGCGAATGCAATATGGAGTGTAAAGGAGAGAAGAGCAACCTGTGTGGAGGAGCCAACCGACTGTCCATCTATAGGTTGGAGCTGAGCCAGGAGTCGGCGCGGCGCTGTGAGTCTGACACTCTGCAACAACAATACCCCCCCTCGTGCTTCATATGAACATGCTGCACAGGGAAGCACATTTGAAAGTTGTTTTTCTTTCAAGTTCATATAAAAAAAAAAAAAAAAAAAAAAAAAAAAACTGTCAACATAAGGCCGGTCTCCTCTTTTGTCAATAAGCCGACAATCAGTAAATTTGGTCTTAGTCAACTAAGATGTCTTTAGTTGATTAGTTGTTATTTATGCTTATTTGACGCTGAATGACCCATTTTCAGAAAACTAATAACATATCAGATACACATGAGGTTTAAAGTAGTGCTCTTTTAGTTCGTAGAGAAACCGTTACAGATCTGTCGATTAAATTAATCGATTAATCAACAAAATCTAAAGAGTGTTCGTCAACTAAGAATTTCTAGTGAGTCAGAACAGCCCTATGAACGATGGAGCTGATGTCCGTGTGCTGAAAATGTGCACACCTGAGTGTACCAACAGTATCCACTGAAATCTAACAGGTCCGTCTGTTTGGAAGGAAAATATTTGTTTTATTTTGGGTTAATGCCACAGTGTGGAAACAGGCTGTTCGTACCTCTTTCCCCAGAGAGCTGTGCTAACTATGTAAGCCCATCCAGCAGTGGTCTGCATCTGAATCAGTCGCTGCTGCTGGAAAACTAAAGTGAACTGAATTAGCAGAAGTGAAAAAGATCTGTGCATTGTGGTGATTTCTTTCTTTTCAAGTCTTTGCCACAGTGTGAGGTAACTTTTCTATTTCTTTATCTCCCTACTGCTTTTTAGATCTGCTAATCTAATTCAACTACTGTTGAATCGGAGTTATCTTACTTTCCTCGTCCACTTCACTGATGTTTGTTTATTATTGTTATTATTTTCATTTCTGCTTTTTTCCCCTCTGTTTGCAATCAGACTGCTGACTAAGCTCTTCGTGTTTGTTTTTTTACCTCTGACCCTGATCTCCATCATGTGAACATCAAAGAGGAAATGCAGGAAATGTGTCGAGGTGGCTGTTCTGTGGGGTTTTTTCACGGCCACGTGGTTGAGTGTTTTCAGTAGAAGTTAAATGCTATGATGATCCTGCCTTGTTGTTAAACAGCCCATATTATGTTCTTCTACATCTGCATCAGGGATCTTATTTTTATTAGACCTCGTTTGATGTTTGTATGCTTCATGAGCATGATGCTAGTCAATGGAGCACAAGATAAGCATCTAAGGTTAATTTAACTCAAAGAAGGGTAACTAGAAAGAGAATTCAGTGAAGATATCCTGCAGGCAAATAACCAGAGCTATAAAAATGCAACTTTTAGTCAGGAGAAAATGTCAAAAAATAAATAAAACATTAGATACACACACATGACTAATTAGCAAGGGGTGTTGCCTCATTTTAAAGGCTCACAGCACTGACTCAGCAGTCTTGTAAGTCTCATAAATAGGAAGGAATACAGCTTCATGCACATATTTTATTCAGCGACGTTTGAGCAAGCTTCATCGTGGTATCCGTCACAGTAAAAAGCCTCTGTTAGACAGAGGAAACCAGTGGAGAAAGCCTCGTATGAAAATAAATGTAAAATGCATTAATTGAATTAGCTTCTAGTGACGTTAACCAGCGGTTTTCAATAAGTGTCCAAGGCTACATATGATGGCATTTCAATTGTGATTTAACTTCCTCTTTTCACATTTTTTATTGTTCAGTGGAAAAAAACTGGTCCAATCGTTTCAATCTAAGATAGATAGATAGATAGATAGATAGATAGATAGATAGATAGATAGATAGATAGATAGATAGATAGATAGATAGATAGATAGATAGATAGATAGATAGATAGATAGATAGATAGATAGATAGATAGGAAAAGTATAAAACAACTTCCTGTGAAAGAAAGCAGCAGCTCCTCTCTGTTGTTGGGATTTATGGTCAATCCACCAGACTAGAGTGAGAGTCTGAGATTAAAGGTCATCAACACACTGCAGACGTTACAGCTGCTACTGGAAGAGTCTGCTGGCAGGTCAGGGCCTCAGTAGACATGGGAATATTCCCAGTGGGATCTCTTCAGGAGGGGTCAGTGAATAGAGGCCTGATGGAAGCTGTGCTCAGCGACTGTAAAACTGGAGTATTTTGTGGGGAGGTTTCTTTCCCACAACATTAATAACATTTTGGGTTTTTCTGTCCATTTCAGACGGCAGTGCCATTTTCAAAGGGTGTTTCCACAGACCAGACAATGTAACTCTGGCACTTCCCTTCAGCGCAGTCATCCAAAACATGTCTGTGGACAAATGTGTGGACTTGTGCACAGAGAAGGTGAGGGGTGGTGGATTCATGCATGGTACATTTGTACATGAAATCTGTGTCTTCAGTGTCTAACAGCAGCCGTATTTTCAGGAGAAAACGCTGGCGGTCCTGGCTGGAGACCGATGTCACTGCGGCTTCCCGACTTCTCTCTTCTCCCTTCATGAGCTGGAGGACGAGGGCATGTGTCTCCACCGCTGCCTCGCCGAGGAGTTCGAGAGCTGCGGGAACGACGAATACTTTGTGGTGTACCAAACGCAGGTTCAAGGTAACGTCCGTTGGCTCGTGGGAGAATATGAAGCGTGCGATGAGAATGAGAGGCATGTGCGGAAAAGTGTCACACCCTGCATGCAGGAAATGCATGCATGAACCTCATCAGTATGGTGCATCAAGTGAGAAAATGCCGAGTTCTTCGAAACTAACAAATACTCGACTCCTCCCAGTTTATTTTTATGTGCTAGAGCTGGTATACAATATCATATGTGTTTCATAGAAATGTTTTATAACATACATTATTTTTGTTCATTTGATTTCTTTGTTTTTTAATCATTTGAAATAATGTAATTCCCAATAAAATACATCACATATACATCATATATATACTGTAAGTGCTATCTGAAGGTTTATTTAGTTCAGCTATTAAATATTCTGTCCCAGATGTACCTTTATCACAACCAAATTTCAGGCATCTTTATAAAACCATATCTTTAAAAAATAGATGAAAACTTTTTTTTTTTTTTATTATTCCCAAATATAGTTTGAACCTTCAAAAAATTCTCAGTCTGTGCTCAGCAAATGGATTTTTGTGGACGGTGTTTTCTCAGCACACCAGGCAGCTGTAGCTTGGATCAGCAAAAAAACACAGTAAACAAAAACTGAGGTTCAATGCTGTGGAGGAAAAAAGCAGCATTGTAATGGACTTCTAGTCAATATTCTGGACAAGCTCTACTCTTCACCCATTACACTACTTCCATAATGTTCCTAGTGATGTCAGTGAGTGGGCAATGTTAGGCAATTTCCGATGAAGAGGAAACAGTCAAACTAACCCACGCACAGCAAAACAACACCAGAATGAGTCTATATCCCTTTATTTAGACCTTTTTTGACCTTTTTTCCAATTATTTGAAATGTCTTCTTAACCACAAACTTCTAATGTTTCAACAGATCTTCTTTGTCTTGAGCCCCTCTTATTACAAAATGACTCACTAAACAGGAAATGACTAACTTTCAGTATCCATTTGAAGCTCGATTGTGTTGAGCAACTTAAATATTTTGCAGGCATAATTTGCGGTTTTTCACCCAACATTTCTAGGCCCATGCCTCATGCCCATGTTTAACATAGGCGTTTTCACTAATTCATTATACATCAAATAAATACTTTAGCCTGTGTGTCTTTGTGTTTTGTCAGATAACCGCTGCATGGACCGGCACTTCCTTCCCACCCGTGCTAAGCAGCTGGTGGCCCTTGCCAGTTTCCCCGGAGCCGGAAACACCTGGGCTCGCCACCTCATAGAACTCGCCACTGGCTTCTACACTGGCAGCTATTACTTTGATGGCTCTCTTTACAATAAAGGTAGGCATCCACATTTCTAAGACATATTCACCAACATATTCATTCATGAACTCATCTCTGTGGATTAAATATATCCCCTCTGGGATTGTCGATGTTTCGCAGGATTTAAAGGGGAGCGGGACCACTGGCGGAGTGGGAGGACGATCTGCATTAAGACGCACGAGAGCGGCAAGAAAGAGATTGAATCCTTTGACTCCAGCGTCATCATGATCCGAAACCCCTACAAAGCCCTCATGGCTGAATTTAACAGAAAATATGGTGGTCACATTGGATTTGCTTCACAGGCCCATTGGAAAGGAAAAGGTGAGCAGCTGTAACGACTATTAGTTTCAAGACCAGCGAGACCAAATCATGAGCAAGACCAGAGTATACCAAGACTGATTCAAGACCGAGACTTTGAGGGGTTGGGGACCAAGACCAAGGAAGGACAAGACCCAGATTTGACCTGTGCGAGTCCCAGACTGTATGGCACAAAACAATATACATTCCCATAAAAACACCCAAAGAAAACAAATGAAGGATCACCTTCTATTGCTTTGTGAATCATGATGTCTTAAAATATAAAATATAATTTCTAAAATAAAAAAATATATATCAAAACGCATCCTGTATTCAGGGTCGTGGGGGGGCTGGAAGTTTCCAGGCTTTAAGCTAAGCTAATGGACGTTTGCTAAATGGCTAATTGATTCATAATGTTGTTGATATTAATATTTTAAATTAAAACTGTGCACGGTTACAGAATTAATTTGTCCCTTTTTGTCCATCTGGACATTTTGGCCCGTGTCACCCAACATTCTGTAACAATTAAATAAAATGGCAATTAGTCAAGTTAAATTCCTCTTGAGTCTACTTGAATATTAAAACTGGTTATTAAATAGGTCACTTTTCATGACATCATTACAAAATGAAAATGTCTATAAAATTATATGTATATTTCATGCATATTCTGAATCCCCCCCCCCTGCATTTTACTCGGCTCATTCCTCCACTTAAATGTGTCTTGGTAACCATGGCAACTGCTTTTGTCTGGTCGGCGTAGCGTCTCTCTGACTTTCAGCGAGGTTTAATCGATTTTCCAGAGGCTGGAGAGTTGCCGACCCAGCAGTTGTCTCTCTTTGTGGAAACATCAGCACATTTGGCCTGCCATTTCCGATAAATGTTTATTCCTTCTGATGGTGGGGGAAATGATGCAGTGACGTCAGTAAAGAGAAAAGCTTTTTGACAGCTGCCACTTCGAATACAGCGAGAGGATTCTAGTTTGAGAGTCAGCGTGACATTGTGTTCAGGGCGCCACATGTACAATTTGATGCACTCACCTCCGCGTGATGGGGGGGGCTCGGATGAGGTTACAGACACTGATGCCTTCCAGTGTGGCCCCATAAAGTCAACTCAGGGGCAAGTTACTTATTTTAGAGGGCAGTCTGTTATTTTTAAGTTATCTGGTGGATTTAGTTCAAGGCTTTTACATAAAAGCCTTACATTTTTGATGTTCATGGTGGAGCTGCGATTGTTTTCTTCTTATTTTCTAGCTGCTTTTTGAACAGACCTGCAGTTCCTCAGCGTTTCTATACAGCTGCTTTTTTTTGATGCAGCATATAATATTCTGTCCACTGTGCTTCTCTCTCTCTGGTTTCTGAGGCAGCGCTGCAAACTCAGCAGGCTTTAAACTTTTAACGACAACCTCACGAACAGTAAAGACGCGCGCTAATGCAGCAACGCTGCTGCCAGCAGCCACTTTTATGGGCCAGTAGATTATCAATGAGTAAAAGTTGCAACCAAAGGATTTTCCTGCAGTTGCTCAGCAGCTTGACTCACGACCAAGAATGTCCACTTCACTGTCCAATTATTTCAGACATTACTTCATGTATCCCGTCACCAATTGGGCCAGACTCTCCAGATAAATGCCATCATGCCTGTCATGACTCTCACTTCCCCTTCATTCAGTCCCAAACTTAACTTTTTGTTTTTCACATTGTCATTTTTGTATTTTGCCAATCCTTTGTTTATGAGATTGGGGTCTGTACTATTGTTCTGTAATCAAGCTACTTTTCCTGCTCTGAACATGCATGAGACTGTGTGAGAGCCACTCTTTAATATTACTGGAATAAGGAGGAAGTCACTTGATAAATGTGTCTTCAGTTTTAGCACAAAACTTTTAAATTGTGATACTAAATTCTGTGTATGGTCCCTGATTTCTTCAGTATGATGAGCAGAGATCTTATTTCCTCTATAATTACATTTGCACAATATAATGGATTTGTGTCGTGCGCCGACACCCTCACTTCCATGGTGATTTATTTTCTGCACTCTCGTTTGTCCTACAGAGTGGCCTGAATTTGTGAAGAACTATGCCCCTTGGTGGGCGTCCCACACCTTGGACTGGCTGAATTATGGGAAGATCGTCCACGTCGTCCACTTTGAGAACGTGAAGAGGGACCTGTTCTCCCAGCTGAAGGGGATGGTCCAGTTTCTGGGTCTGAAGGTTTCGGAGGACCGCCTTCTCTGCGTTGAGAGCCAGAAGGATGGAAACTTCAAGCGATCGGGGCTGCGAAAGCTTGAATATGACCCGTATACTCCTGAAATGCGAGCGAACATCAACGAACTGATCAGAACAGTAGATGCTGCCTTGAGGAAAAGGAACATGCCTGGAGTTCCAGAAGAATATATGCCAAGATGATATATGTGATCCCCTTGTTTTCTTATTTTACCCTCCTTTAATTGGACTGTTGTCAATGTCAACAGACATTATTTTGTGGGATTACATGACTTAAATATTTTTTTTCCAATTATTTTTCTGTGAAGCCATCTCTTTACCCTCCTATTTTAATCACTCTTCATGTTCATTCATTCTCTGTTGAACCTCGGCAGCTTCATGCATTAATAGTAAAGGCGGTTTTAACTGCGGAGGTTTGTTTTTTCCTTTGGCTGAATGAAAAGCACTTCTTGTTCTATGCACATGTGCTGTGTAGGCATGTGCACATGCCTTAACATGAAGGTGGTCAAACCGCTGTGACCACAGAGAGGCTCTTCTGACTGCGCCGGGTGATGTGTTGCCGGTAAAAAAACAAAACAAAATGTGACCCAACACCCTTCAGTGTGTTGTCTGAGCTTATTTTGTGCAAAAGAGAAATATGAAAAATCAAAACATTAAATTGTATGAATCTTCTGCTGCTATCACAGTTAAGAGAAAAATACTATTTTATACATGAAAACTTTAAAAATGTTTAGCCCTTTGTCAGGGGGAAGAATGCAATATGCAGGGTATAACTACCTGATGATGATACTGTGCGTTTTCAAGTTTTTGTAAGTTATTAAACTTACTGTATCTTAGAGGACTCATGTTAATGATGAAGAGGTAAAGAACTCAGCTCCTCATATTCAAGAAGATGAATAATCGCTCTTGAAGGCACTGACTCAAGGAGAGAGGAGGATTTATCTCAACAGCATTTATTAATCTCTGCTGTGCAGTGCACATGTCGACTAATTTGGTTGTGAATATGTTTCATTAACACTGGACTCGATGCAAAAATCCAAAAAGCACTTGCCCCAAAGATCAAGGAGGGATTAGGCATTACACTCGTGTTAGAGATCGGACGGTACCTTTAGCAGTAGAGATCCTTATAGAGTTATTTTATGATAGTTAATCATCATCAAACTGTTTTATTGCTTTGTTGTAAGAAGATCTATGAAATGGTTAAAGCTGGTTATAATTTTACTCTTCATATTAAAAAATCTGCTCAGATTCTATAAACAGCACGTCTTATAACAGTACTCAATGTGCTATGCCATATGCTTAAAAATAAACAAATCCATAAATAAATAGACACATGAATATATAAATTAATAAAATCGCTGGTGACTGAGAGCTAGAAAACATTAACCGACTTCCATTTTGAGAATGACAAATATATTTTTATAGTGTGCACCGACACATCGATAATATTTGTATCGCAACAAGCAAAACGGGAGAAGTTCTTTCTATTTTTAACACATGCTTTAAACTTTATTGGCTCTCGCTTTCATTGACATGGCGGCACTTGATGAACATTAGGTGTCACATATGAATGTATTTTCTATGGAATGAATGTAATGTGATAAAAGACCCAATAAATTAGTACATGAAATGATGTGCTATGGTCGACTGTAATTTCTTAAACGCTGGCATTAAGATGACCAGGAAGAAGGTGATTGTGTGTTTTTGAAGATAAAAGAAAATGTATTATAAATGGATATCTCTAAACTCTCTCCAGGCTCCTATGTTATCCAGTAATACTTAGTATACTTATCATACTTAATATACCCTTACATATTTTAATATATTAGTCTACACGCAGTGGTTTTACAGTCCTGTGTGCACATCTGGGATCTCCTGTATAACATAGATACAGTTCGGCAACCGGGAGATCTACCATTTCAGCATAGCAGGTTGAGCATGCAGAGATTTTATGATTAGCACTAAACACATAGGGCCCCATTTATCAATCTTGCGTGAAAACGGGCGCAGATCTGAGCGCAGATTTGGTCTTACGACAGGACACACGTGCGATTTATGAAACGTTCGTATCTGACCAATCTCAGCGTACGAATGAGCGGGCCTTGATAAATGCGGCGGCTGAATTCGATCGTCATTAACATGTTACGCCCATAAATATTCCTGTTTCGGAGGCCTCGCCCACTGAGGTCAAACATGGAGAGACGAAACATGGGTAAGAAAAGAAACTTTTCTGACACGGATATCGGCATCCTGACATCGGAGGTGGAACACAACAAGACAGTGCTTTTTGGCAGCCTGAAGGGTGGCATAAAAGGGGCTCACAAAAACGCAGTCTGGAAAAAGATAACGGAGGCAGTCAACAGCGTTGCCGTAGAGGAACGGACTCCAGCTGAGGTTTGAATATAATTCTCAATAACTTAACCCATGCCTAACGACTTAAATGAATCTTTTCATCCGCAGCCTAAAAGCTTATGTCTGCTAACTGATCAAAACAATTCTTTACATTTAGGTCAAGAAAAAATGGTCGGATATGAAGCTGGCCACCAAGAAACGCGTTGCTGCGTTTAAACGCAGCATCAGGCAGACTGGAGGAGGCCAAACAGACTCCAGCCTGATCTTGACGGGGGCGGAGGAAAAAATTGCCTGCTTAATTGGGTCGGAGTCGATCTGTGGCATAAGTGGTGGAGGTGACACAGAGATCCCTGCGGTCCCTGAAAACGCGCTCACGTCTGACACGCGCGTATTGTTCCTCCAAAATAAGCAAGTCTGCCATCATCAAGACTTGATAACTGTCAAAGCATCTGTTTAAATAGGGGAATGAATAAACATCTGACCAACCACAGTGGAACGATGATTATCTCAACAGGTGCTTTCATTTTTGTTCCAGTTCTGTCACACCCATCGGACAAAAACAAAAACAATTACACATTTTTGCCTTTAGTTAATTTGCAAACACACATTTCTGCTTGTATGTATGATTTTTTCACATTTTAATGTGTAAAAATTAGTTGTCATCTTAGGCTATTTATCCCATTGTTTAATTTTTTGAAAGTGGTATCAGTAAAAACATGGGCTTTAAAAGAAATGTTTTCGTTTTAATAATCCGTTTTGATCTGTTCTAAATATGTGACTGCTTATGCTTAATGACAGCTGAGGTTTGTTCATTATTTTACGCCAGATTTTGCTGTGCTGCACCGCAAATCCACAGACTCGAATTTGCGTACACGAGCTCAGACCTGACGTGAGATCTGATCGCAGCTTCCGCTTACGTCCAAATTGATAAATGCCGAAGTTTGCGTGGAAATGGTCGTACGCACGGTTTTCGGTCGTACGTTCGTTTGATAAATGAGGCCCATAGTATGGCTGAGATTCAAGGGAATGTTGTTTGCTTTGCAAACAAAAATACTGTACTAATGTTAGCAGAAAGTCTACTCTAGTTGACTAACAGAATCCAATAAAACAGCTTCAAAAGAGGTCAACTCTGCCCACGTTTTATTGCAATTCATTTCCAGTGTAACTTCTGCAGTCCGGGTGTTCCCCTTGCTTTCCACTTTAAAAAAAAAAAAAATTAACTAGCCACTCTCGTTATTGCCTTTTTTTCCATTACTGATAGGAAGTGAGATTGCTAGCACTCAAAGTTTCACCTTCAGGGAAAGAACATTTCTGACCTTGTTGATGTTGCACCACTTGGCTTTTTTGGTCAAACCCAAGATAAGATTTATTTTTCAGTCTTCATTGTTTCACAAGTGTTGGGAAAGAGACTGCACGACTGACTGCTGCTGAGCAATGATCAGGGTGAAATCTGTGTTTATCACTGCAAGGGAGGTTTCAATGCAATAAATTATAAGTCAATAAATTAAGTCTTTTAATTTATATTCAATCTCTCAGTGGGGTTTTTATAAAAGCATCTGAGCATGATCATACTATCATAACTGTGGATAAATTATGAATGAATGTATTTTGCCTCAATATTAAGAAATGGAGAAATCAAAGTTATTTTTGATAGTTACAACTTTATTTCAGAAAACAAACAAAACATGTATTGCACAAATAACATTCACTGTACAGCTCTAATACATGAAATTACAAAATACAGGTCAGTTTAACATATAACTTTTTATAGATGGTGATAACACCTGGGTGTGTGTTTTTTTATGATTCATGAGAACTAACTACACTGCGTACATCTCCAACAGCAGCCCTATCTGTATTTTGGTCAGTCAAACAACATTCATAAATGCGGCAAGACAAAAATAGTTGCATTCTGTGGTGTCAGTGAACAACACCTCAGGATATCCTCTTTGGACAGTTTCACAAGTATGAGAAAGAAACACCAATACTTCATGATGTTTGTTTCTAAATGTGTGGTCGGGTTCATATCATTTTAGTTCAGATGAAAACCAATTCTACAAAATCTATGGGCAAATATAAGATTATTTGTTCTTCTAGTTTGGATGTTTCACTCATCAAACTAAACCCATCACAAACCCATGCTTTTATCAATGCAGCAATACATTTATCAACATATATTATCAAAAAGTATACTCATATTTTACAATCCTTGCATTTTACAACTAAAATTACGTGCTGCAGTTTCTGCAAAACTTTCTACAAATTGTACACTGAAAACAATCCTTCTACTGAATGAGATTGATGTCAGCCACCCTGCAGTACACAACGAGCAAAGTACATGTTTAGACATTGGCTCAAGCTCACAGATTTTCCGACTACATTATTGTGAGCCTGAGTTGGCAACATCTTTCTGCATGCTGCCAACAGTAGAAAAGAGCAACAGTGCTCGTTAGCACTGTGAAGCTATACATATTTCAGATTGTGTGTTAATTACTTGCATATTTGAAAACAGTTTTGCTGTCACGTGAGCGCCCTGAGTGAAACAGTTTTGGCCTAAATGTGCGTAGAAGCTCTGCCATCCATGGAGCTGGACCTGGACATGTATCGGATGGAGGTGCGGCCTTCCTCTCCCATCGCATTCTCCATCTTTGACAGCACGGAGCTCTTGAACTTTCGCTTGAAGTCGTTGCCCATGAAAACGTACAACACTGGGTTGAGGAAGCTGTTTGCTGCCGCCATCGCGGTGCCCACTTTGAGTCCGGCAATCAAAACGCTTTGGTCGAAGAACTCGTGCTTGAGCTCGAGTAGGACGAATATGTGGTAGGGCAGCCAGCAGATGAAGAAAGCAGCGACGAGCGCGGACATGACTCGGAAGGGTTTGGTGGAACTAGAAATCCTGCTGGTCCGAAGTCTGAGGACGATGAGAGTGTAGCAGACGATGATGACAACGAATGGGACGATAAACCCAAATAAGAAGCGGCTCACTGCGACCGCCATGTGACTGTGTCGGTATGATGTATAATTGTTGTAGCAAATGGTCCTACCCATGTGACTGCCAACCTCCCGAGAGATGGCAGAGGGGAAACTCAGTCCAATGGCGATGAGCCACGACATGACAACAACAACGGACGCCTTGTTAACAGTACGATGGTTCTGAGCCCAAACTGGAACCATGACCGACAGGCAGCGGTCGACGCTGATGACGACCAGGAGGAAGATGCTGCTGAACATGTTGAGGAACATTACAGAGGAGGTGAATTTGCACATGAAGCGGCCAAATATCCATTCCTCCATTGCCATGTTAGTGATGCTGAAGGGGAGAAAGGCGCAGAAAACGAAGTCAGAGATCGCAAGGCTCAGGTACCAGGTGGTGTTGACCGTCTTCATCATCTTGAAGCCAGAAATCCAGATGACCAGGGCGTTTCCACAGAAGCCCAGTAGGAAAATGACAGCACTGACCACAAGCAAAGACACGCACAAGCCTTCCTTTAAACACGTCGATTGGTGCTGAAAAACGTGCTCCTCGTGTGGAGTGTAATTGCTTTCATCACTGTAGTTGTAGTCTAGATGATAATCATAATCATCTGAAAAATCCATTTTGTTGACTTGAAGATTTCTGTGAGGAAAAAAAAGGAAAACATTTAAAATGACCAGCATTTTATCACATTTAACATCATTTCCAACAAAGCTTACACAAATGTGAATTAACTCCTTCATGACAACAACAAAAACAACAACATACCTGTAGCACAGACTTTGCACGGCTGTTGTCTTGATGGTATCCAGAGCTTAGTGTCAACGGAGCTGTGCAGTTTCCTTTAGACTCAGAAACGTGACGCAGCCCACTTACTTAGCAATCAGCTGACTTGGGGTTTCTCAATGCTTGCATCCCCACAATACTTTCAGTACTGCATTTTTAGGTTTTAAAAGGTTTCTCACAAATTGCATAATATGTGTTTGTGGCTGAAAAAGAAGCTATTTAAAAACCAGCCCAAGCCTGATATTAAATAAATCATATAAAAGTCCATATTCAACTATAATACATAGAAATGATTGTGTTATTACAAGTATTCAGTAATTTCCTGAACTGTTGTTGGTTACAATTAAATTCTATGAATACTTAGTATTGAACGCTTCTTCCCCTGGTTAAACGAGAAGCATCTTCATGAACAAACATACATACTATACTTCCTACTTTACTGTTTAGTGGTATGGCTCTGACATTTCCCTATTTTAGACCACATGTCATAAGCCAGATGTAGCTGAAGGCACATCACGGCTACAGTAGACATTAAACCATAAAGCATTCTCAGGAAATGAACAGAGTGATTTTAAGGTGTTATTTCAGCCCCGGCTTTTGATGCAGACGTTTGTAATAACGCAACACAAAAAGCAACAGCTGTTCTAAGTACAGGCCACAGAACATCTCAGAAAAGAGAAGAACCGCAGTTACTCAATTTGAAAGCTGCTATAAAGAGTGAGGAGGATGGCAAGTTCAGCAACATCTTCAAACATTACACTTGAGTGCTGACAGAAATTATATTAAGGAGAAAAAAAAGAAATGAAGGTTTGATTTGAACCTTTATAGTGAAACCATTTTGTAGTTTATTGTCCCTTTCTATGTCTTTTATGAGTTGGAGGTACACACCCACTGCAAACAGACAATGATTTTAATTAATTTGGCTGATCAGACCTCTCCTCAGCACTGCGTAGGTCTGTACGGACGCTGCTGACATTTCTCCCGTTAGGCAGTGACACCTGTATCATTCATACTCGTAGATGAAGTCTAATCTAATCTAATTAAAAAGAAACAGCGAAAACATCGACTGTTGTGCTGCAGTTTATTTGCAGTTTGTTGAAATTAGTAGGATAATAACTCATATAAATATGTTGTCAAAATAATCATTTTGTGAAGCTAAGCACCTTGGTTTCATTTTCAGCAGAGACATATTGTCAACATTTCTTCTGTGTGTCATCGAGCTCTCTTGATTATTGTAATGAACATGCAAATTTCACATGTTCTACGAACGCACGCATGTAAATCCTGAGCCACAGCTCTGGTGAATGAGGAACTATTTAATTGCACCCAGCATGCCCACCTGACCTATTTAAATGCATTTCAGCAAAATCACTTTCACTGCAGAGGACCCACAGACCTGCTGGTGCCCTGCAGATTAGATTTCCTGATGAAGGCTGAGGTTATAAATAATCAAACACACACAATAAACCACGTGCAGTCTCTCTCTGGGAAATGCACTGCAAGCATTAGAGGAAATGTATTTTGTGCTTTACATTACCGAGGATGCTTCACACTTTGATAAAAGCACTAAAAGGGCATTTTACTTCCTAATTCTAATGAAATGAAGTTAATAGGTAATTTAGACACAATCAAGTGATAAAGGAAGATACCAGTCTACTTCTGACTTCTCTCCATTAGTATATATTTAGGAAGTGTATTAATACGCAGGTAAACATGAAGTTAATTCCCAATTAAATGGGACAGAACAATCGTGCCGTCCCGTTAGCCGAGAGCCAAACACGCCTTTCCAAACTAGAGGAGGAGTCTGCTGATTGCTGAGTCAGTCAGTCAGTCAGTCAAAGGCAGTATAAAAGAGTACGGCTGTCCATTTTGACGAATCCATTAGTTGATTTCAGATCAACAGATCTGTAAAACTAAAATGTCTCTATAAAAAAATATCACTTTAAACGTGGTGCTTGAGAGATATGCTTGTAAGTTTAGCACCCTTGCGCTCGCCCACAAGCACAAATGGCCAATCTCATTACACTCCAATAAGATACACGTGTTAAAATGCAGTTATGGGACTTTACATTAAATCACTGCACTATATGCGTCTCATGTTTAGTGGAAGTACATGGATGTTTTAGGGTTTTTAGCTGATGAGGCTTTCATTGAGCAAACGCTGCATTACTCATCGTCACTTTGACAGGAAGTGCGTACATATGGTTGATGTGGGAACCATTGGAGTCCAACATTCATGTAAACGGAGTTAACATTGAGAGGGTCCGTGAAAATAAAGTTCTGGGAGTGATTATCGATGACATGTTAAGTTGGAAGCCACACATAGCACAATTAAAAAGGAAGCTGGCTAGGAGTGTGTCTATACTTTGGAAAGTACAAAAAGTCCTAAATCAAAAGGCACTTCATCTGTTATACTGCACACTAGTCTCTCCGCACCTGCAATACTGTGCAGAGGTGTGGGGACACACATATAAAGGCTCCACACAGCCCTTGTTAATTCTCCAAAAAAGAGCCTTGAGAATCTTACACTATGCCAACTACAGGGCACACACCAACCACTTATTTATCGAATCAAAAATACTCAAACTATATGATTTAATAAACTATCGCACAGCACAAATGATGTACAAAGCTTATAACAGAACTCTCCCTCAAAACCTACAAAATCTCTTCATACACAGAGAGAGACACAATCTTAGAGGGAACATGATTTTCAGGCAAAGGAAGGTACGAACTACGTTAAAATCCTTTTCCTTATCGGTCACAGGGGTTAGACAATGGAATGTGTTAGAAGAAGAAGTCAAAAAAACATCAACACTAAGTGGCTTTAAGAAGAAGTATGTATATTCAACCGTTGACCGGTATAGATTACTGCATGAGAGTTGATAAGTGTCTGAGACACGAATCATTAAACTTGTGTTGTGACGGGATGGGAGCATAACAAATAACAAATGAACATTCTGTACCCAAGCAATAAGTTGGACCGAAGAAACTGTTTTATGCGATGTCAGCTGTACGTGGTAGGGAGTATCAACAATGTGTAGATATATGAGGTATGAATACCAAGCGCAACTGTTACTCCCACAATTCACGATGGAGTTGCTGAGCTGGTCACTGAATGCTATCGACAGAGTGTTCTCAACACGGCGTGCGGGTTCTGGTGAACCTGCGTGCCCGGATGGGACCTTCATGTCCGGCTACATCATGGATGGTTGGGGAAATTGGAGAGTCATCTGCCTTGCCACTCTGGATGTGGAAGACGTCGAGGACGTGTACGTGTTCGCGTTCATGACAACTGGAATGATCGCCTTGGGATGTGGAATCTTCATGCTACATCGGAAAATGAGAAAGATCGCCACGGAGGTGACCGGCGTGAGGGTGGACAACGCCACCACTCGGTCTACTGTGGTCGGGATGGGCTCTGACATCTCTGCAGTTCGTGACTCCACGGCACTGGTGCGAGTTGAAGTGGCCACTAACCGGGAAGAAATAGTGACCAATCGGTCAGCCATGGTCGGGATGCGCGCTGACCTCTCCGCACTTCGCGAGTTCCCGTCACGGAAGCGAGCTGAAGTTGCCAATAACCGGGAGGAAATGGCTAAGCCCTTGGCTAAGTCAAGGGCAGCGAAAGCTGCAGAGTACAGTGAGGATTCATAAAAAAAAAAAAAAAAAAAAAAAAAATATATATATATATATATATATATATATATATAATAATAAATAAAAAGGGGGGGGGCTCCCTCACCATCTCTCACCATCTCCAAAACTAGTACCTACACTGGACTTTATTTTTTTTTATCTTTATTTTTACTTTTCTATTTTTAAATTTTTACTTCTCTTTTTTCCTCGGACCTTGTCTACATGTTGAGACTGTTGCTCTATTGTGATGAACAATATGGACATGTGTGCAGACACACACGTAATCTGTATGCACTGGACTTCAGCTCTCTGTACCACCTACTGCTGTAACATGTTATGTCAAATGTCACTAGGAAAAGGAAAAGTTATGTCAAATGAAAGATGCAATGAAAAGAAAAGATTCGGATTCTGATTCTATCCTGTGTGTAATGGGGGCGGGACTGGATAAGCCTTGGCTTCTCCCGCTTTCCCTTTCGGCCATGTGTATTTTTCTTGTTACTATGTGAAAATGATGTGTGATGATGATTTAACTGACATGCCCGAAATAAACAAATAAATAAATAAATAAATAAATAAGCCACAACTGGAAATGTCTTCCATGAAATGCGGCTGGAACGAGTGAGTTGATCAATAGTCTTGTCAATACAGAACCCTGGTTCCACTTGGTTTTCTCTGCTTATGTGTGATTGTGATGTTTTTTTTTTTTTTAACCAAATATGAACTCATTCTTTACGGATATTGAAGGTCATGAATATTTTCAGGAAATGAAAGCAACTTTTTATATAAAAACTGACATCATGATTTGAAACCTGTGGTTTCCATGGTGTTCCTGTGGTCAGAATAACACTTCTACAAATCCATTTCCTCAGCTCCACTGATTAATGTAGACAGTTCACAGGCTGCATTACTCATCACCAGGCTGATTTAACGCTTTACATCACTTTCTCATTCCGGCCATGGCAGCCACAGCATATACAAGAATAACAGCATGTATCCTCATTTATCCTTTCCTCTGTGAAACACCTCTGGATATAAATCATTCACTGTTTCTCAAGAAACCCTGCAACAAGCCAATTAACACCTCAACGTATTCCGGCCATCAGGACCAGTCTCCCCACCCTCCCCAGGAGTCTGATGGAGGACACAGTATCAGCTTTCCACTCCTGCCAGCCAGTGCGCCGTTTATATTGTATTTTAAAGTAACTCGAGTATTATCGCTACATTAGTGTCTCCTGCTTGAAACCCATTATATAGATTACAGTGTAGCAGTGATGCACCAGTCAACATTAATCTGCTTACCTAAAATCCACCTTCACAATGCAGATTAAAGTGGACCGAGTCTTTAGAGTCACTATATCAGAAATAGATAGTAATCGCGGTGAAATGATCTGTGGAACAAAGCCATCAACCTTGGGAAGCGATGCTGTAACTTCATGTTCGTATGTCTGAATTTATATGCCAGTTATGATTAAAAACACAGTGGGCCTCATTTATCAAACGAACGTACGACCGAAAACCGTGCGTACGACCATTTCCACGCAAACTTCGGCATTTATCAATTTGGACGTAAGCGGAAGCTGCGATCAGATCTCACGTCAGGTCTGAGCTTGTGTACGCAAATTCGAGTCTGTGGATTTGCGGTGCAGCACAGCAAAATCTGGCGTAAAATAATGAACAAACCTCAGCTGTCATTAAGCATAAGCAGTCACATATTTAGAACAGATCAAAACGGATTATTAAAACGAAAACATTTCTTTTAAAGCCCATGTTTTTACTGATACCACTTTCAAAAAATTAAACAATGGGATAAATAGCCTAAGATGACAACTAATTATTACACATTAAAATGTGAAAGAATCATAAATACAAGCAGAAATGTGTGTTTGCAAATTAACTAAAGGCAAAAATGTGTAATTGTTTTTGTTTTTGTCCGATGGGTGTGACAGAACTGGAACAAAAATGAAAGCACCTGTTGAGATAATCATCGTTCCACTGTGGTTGGTCAGATGTTTATTCATTCCCCTATTTAAACAGATGCTTTGACAGTTATCAAGTCTTGATGATGGCAGACTTGCTTATTTTGGAGGAACAATACGCGCGTGTCAGACGTGAGCGCGTTTTCAGGGACCGCAGGGATCTCTGTGTCACCTCCACCACTTATGCCACAGATCGACTCCGACCTAATTAAGGAGGCAATTTTTTCCTCCGTCCCCGTCAAGATCAGGCTGGAGTCTGTTTGGCCTCCTCCAGTCTGCCTGATGCTGCGATGTTTAAACGCAGCAAAGCGTTTCTTGGTGGCCAGCTTCATATCCGACCATTTTTTCTTGACCTAAATGTAAAGAATTGTTTTGATCAGTTAGCAGACATAAGCTTTTAGGCTGCGGATGAAAAGATTCATTTAAGTCGTTAGGCATGGGTTAAGTTATTGAGAATTATATTCAAACCTCAGCTGGAGTCCGTTCCTCTGCGGCAACGCTGTTGACTGCCTCCGTTATCTTTTTCCAGACAGCGTTTTTGTGAGCCCCTTTTATGCCACCCTTCAGGCTGCCAAAAAGCACTGTCTTGTTGTGTTCCACCTCCGATGTCAGGATGCCGATCTCCGTGTCAGAAAAGTTTCTTTTCTTACCCATGTTTCGTCTCTCCATGTTTGACCTCAGTGGGCGAGTCCTCCGAAACAGGAATATTTATGGGCGTAACATGTTAATGACGATCGAATTCAGCCGCCGCATTTATCAAGGCCCGCTCATTCGTACGCTGAGATTGGTCAGATACGAACGTTTCATAAATCGCACGTGTGTCCTGTCGTAAGACCAAATCTGCGCTCAGATCTGCGCCCGTTTTCACGCAAGATTGATAAATGAGGCCCAGTATTTCTGCATGAGGCAAAGCCACAAGGTGCATATTTGAACGTAGGCTGAAATAGACCTTTTCACTCAAGACATTTTGGCTTTAAGTAGTTAAGAGCGAAAATGTAGTAGTTAAGAGTAGTCTTTTTCCCCGACTGATGATATCTGAATTTCCCTGACGTCATGAGCCCTTCACAATCGTTCTGTTACACCAAAAGTGGGGATAAACCAATACATATGCATTCATGTCTGACTGACTGACCCAGTTAGAGTCTGTCATCAGCACAGCTGCAAGGCAAATAGGCAAATCAATCACCAGATCACCACTGACTGCAGAATTATTGATTTCCTCTGAATGTGACATGAGCAAAAAGCCACTCAAAAAGCATTGGCAATAGCAGGATTGCTGCCAGCATGGCTATAGGGATGCTAATAGGAAAATGTTAGCATGCTAACAGGCTAAACTATGATTGTGAACATGGTGAACATCATACACGGTCACTGTGAGCATGTTATCCCGCTGCACAGCGTCACATAACTGCTAGCATGGCCGTGTACTCTTGTTAGATTAGCCTGGTTTCAAACCTGTTATTAATTTTAAGATTATTTGAAGTGAATTTAAAAAACTAAACAGCTTTGCCCCATCTTATCATCATCATATCTCCAAGAAAGGAGGACAAAAAGACCTGTGGAAAGACACCACGGCGGGCACAACAACAGGGCTACACCCATTAAATAATAGACATTGACAGCAGAATAAAACAGCAAAGAGGACACCACAATAAAAACAATACAATCACCATTGCCAATGCAGCCACAAGCCCACATATTAAAGCAAAAAAAGGAGCTGAATGAATAGTTATGGCCACGCAAGCACGTACACAACCATCACAGCGGCCATTGTTGTACTCACCTGTGCTAGCAGGTCTGAGGTCTGAAGTCCTCCACAGGGTCAAGATCTGGTTCATAGTCCACTCAAACGTTTTCAAACAGGTTTGAGCTGAATGAGGCTCTGCGGTCACATCCGGGGTTAAAGGTCACAATCAGCAGAAAGGCCTCGAAAGGTAAAAAAAAAAGTGAAGGCAGAAGTCACCTGAGGCACTTTGCTATATTAGCATTTTAGTACGTTAGCCAAACACAGCGCGCACATTTCGGTGACGTTAAATCTGTGTTTGATAACGTCACCCACGGGACTGCCAACTCTCAGGAACTGGCCGTTAACAATGTTCACACGTTGGCACGCGTCCATTTCTCACGTCATAAAAATGTATATAACTGTTAACGTAGAAAAGAGAGCCGCCGTTGGCGAAAACGGAAGCCGCCCTTTGACGTCGGTTTTTAATGCGCGTCTATTACTGCTGTTATGGTACCGGTCCTTGGAGCGGCCAAAAAGACTCAAGACAGCAATCATTTATTTTGTTTTAAATTATATTGACAAAACCACTACATGAAACCATAACGGATAAAAAAATGTTTCTGATTATAATAATAGTTTCAGAGAATATTTGGCATTCTGGAAGTTTACAGCTTTAACCTCATACGAATGAATTCAATTAATAAAGAGACCCATTACTATGTCAAATGTCATGTGATTTTACTGTAAATTTTTGGAGCATCTTAAATGGAAAGTTGGAAAGTACCAAATAGCTTTATATCATTCAATGTTTCCTCAATATTAAAAATATTGAATAGGTTTGCTGTAATTAACAATGATGTCCACTTCTGAAAGACTCTATGATCATGTCAAATTGTAAGGGTTTTGTTTTTGTTTTCTTTTAGAAGCAAAAAATCACCTCAATTCCACTTTTCATCTCAGCTCAGAAAACTGAGCTGAGATGAAAAGAGGCTCCAGTCATGAATGTTTATTTGTCTTGTGACTTCATACAGAGAGGGAGGCGAGGGGGCATACGAGAGCGAGAAGAGGACACACACACATGCATTGACATATGTGAATATATACACACATACACACACATAGACACAGGAGGATTAGAGCTGACTGTTTGCACAGATGGACCAACATGGCTCCATGTTAAGTCTTTACATTAACAGGGTATAATCCATCCAGACCACAGTGGGAGGAGAAGAATTCATCTCGAGATACTTCTATCCCTGATATTTTTACAATAATATGTCAACAAGGGTTAGGGTTCCCACAAAAAGATGGGGGGAAAAGCAGACATCAGAGATCTTCTTCAAGTTTGGACTTCATTTCTCATTTCACTTCTTTCTTGTTCAGTGGCTAAATTACATTGTTGTATCTCTTTTTTCACCTAAAATATTAATATATTGACTCCCATTGTTCTGTGATGATGGAAAAACATATATATATCAAGAGGTTTTATTTCTTCTTTCATTTTTCTAAGTCGCATCTTACAAAAAGCTAACAAGTATTGGCATCTGCCTAGATATATATTTGTGCAATAATACCTTATTGAGCCCACATATTCTATATTAAAGCATTTTATATGATGGAATTTGAACTAATGGGATAGAGCATAGATGTCTTAAATTGTACAGTTATTATAATCCAATATGTCTCTGGATCTGTGGTTTTATGTGATCATCTGTGCCGCCTTTAACCATCTAAATCCTGTTAGAGTGATCAGAACAGATCCTTTGGCACAGAACAAGTCAATTTACATCTCTAATCCTCAAAGTGACACAGGCTCACGATCATGGGATTTCAGCTTGTAATCAGAGCGTCACAACATTCGCTTGTGCCTCCAAATTGAATATCAGTTAGATGATAAGTTAAATGTGACATGACCACAAAGAAACATAAAACAACTACAAAGAGATGCAAAACAGAGACACAAAGAGACTCACACAATGACCAAAAGGAGACACCAAACAACAACCACATGCTCTGTGTGTCTCGCTCCTGCGGGAGAGGTGATGGGTCCCTTTGCATAGCTGTGCCCAGCTTAGCTTGTCCCATAGTCTGCCCATATTTGCAGGTGTAATTTTACTTTGTCCATCATAATAATTTAGTGAATGGAACTTGATTGGTACGTCATTTATTTTGCAGGTATTTGGTTGTAAACCAAGCTACTGGAAGGAAAGCATATAAAGCACAGTGACAAAACGTTTAAGCCAGCAGGTATTTGATGCAGCCATTATGACTGACTGTTATAATATCGTATGCATTTGTCTGACACGTTTGAGAAGCGATCCAGACTGGGGCTGTGAGAGCACTTCCACTCAGACTGTCATTTGTTCCCCCTGCCATAAAAATCTCATAGTCTCAAAGTCTCATAGGCAAGTTTCAGAACCGCTAGAGGGGAGCACACATAAGCAAACAGTGTCATCTGGTTGTATTGTGTTGTCTCTAATTAACCTTACAAGGAGCTATAATTGTATTTGGTATTCCCCTCTGCCCCCCCCCCCCCCCCCCCCCCTACATTACCAAAGAAACCAAACAAAGTCACCAGCCAGTCATCTCTCGGTGGGTGAAGAAAATAATGAGCCACCCACAGTGGCTGAGTCATGGCTGATATGACTGCTGGTGCCAGAATTGGTGGGTTTGACAAAGCCGTCGGCTTGCAGACCCCCTTCTCTGAAAGCTCAGGGATGGACTAGAAACGCCTGAGGGAGGTCTCTGCTAATGACTGCCCCTCAGTGGAGACCTCATTATTTCCGTCTCCTGTCTTTACAACAGATCATTTACTCTACCGTCAGCGCTGCTGCAGCCCTGTAGCAGGCGACCAGCCTGAAGGACCCGGCCGAGCATGTGGGACAGGGCCTGAGGGACGGTGTCTAATCTTTAAGTAAATGCTACAGGTGACAAACAAGCAAGCATGACACTGTTGAACACTATTATTATTAATATGAATATTATTAACTACTGTCAGCTAGACACCAAGATGAAAAAACCTGCCTGTCCATTCTTCTGCCCCCCGAATCAAACATAAATCATCAGGGTTTTTTTTGCTCATTCAAGCTGCTTCTATGTGAGATGGCTCCCTTTAGGGCCTAGAGACAATGAGAAAGAGGACACACAGCTATAGAACATGGATTGAATAAATCATGGCCAGTCTCTTCAGGCTTTAGGCAAGAAGTCATGAGGAAAAACCATCCACTCCACCTTCTGCACAATCAGTCAGTAAAATTAATTATCCATGATCCTCCTGGTTTATGTATTGCTGCATTTTATGGACTTTATATAAAATGTATGTTCGGTCGGTCGACTCTGGTATATTAATGCGAGTTGCCGTGGAGCTGGTGGACATGGCAGGCTGTAGGACAGCTTCTTCAGGAAATCCCAGATGGGACAGATGAGTGGAAGCAGCAAGTGGAGGCCGAGCTTTGAAGCAGAGTTCACAAAAGAACTGAGCAGGAGAGTGGGAGTGGAGGACTAACCCTATTGTGAAGGTTGTGTTGGATGTATTGTATGTTATAGCCAGTAGAAGACTCTCAAGCCACACTTGAGTATCTGCCTGAACAACCATGCAGACATCTATGTATTATGTAGGTCAGGGACAGACAGATTCAGAAAACTCATATCAAAGAGTTAATTTCTTATATACATAAAAATATTTGCTAACAGTTTGCATTCTAGTGATTTGTTATTATTTTTTATATTTTACTGTCAATTGTTTGTATGTCATGTGTTTGGTTTAGATGTATTTTATTGGGTTGGGTATAGAGGGGATGTTTTCTCTGATACAGTTTAACTTACTGTGTGCAGCGATGGCACTGCTAGGGTTTTTCTTTTTAAAGGCACCATTGTTTCATGTCCTTCTCAAGAGCCAACAGATTAAACTTCAGGTGGACAGTGGCCGTTCTTCCAGTGCAGGAAAACAGTACGGACAGAGCTCCATTAATTACCGCTGTGACACCCGGGAGGCAGCCACATCTCTCTCCTGTCCTCTGACGACAGCGCTGGGGATTCTCAGTACTGGAGGAAGGAGGGGGATGGAGGAAACATCTGTTGCTGTAAAATGCTGGTTATTTTTGTTGCAGGTGTTTGTATCTCTCTGATTTCTTGGAGCAACTCCTGGACAGGTTGTCTTGTCACCAGAGGGGGAAAAAAAAAAGACAGCCTGACCCTCCAAATCATCTTGTTACAGCACTTGTCAGTCTGCCGATAAGTGTGTGGATGTTGCATTTCGGAGCAAACCCCCCTTTTGGATATTTTGGATGCTGACAGTTGTTGCTCCCAGTGCAGCTTTCCATTCATGTCCATTTTCCAGCCCCATCATCCTTGCTTTCTTAGCCATCCACACTCAGAGAGTGGAAAGAGAGCCACCGTCCCTCTCTCCCGCTGACTGTTTAACAAGATCCCCTATCTTTGACACCCAGCTCTGTCACCCGGAACAAAGCCTCTTCTCAGACAGACAGGCGAGCAGGCTGATGGCTCCACAGAGGCTGGGGAGAGGAGCACGAGCCGGGATGGGAGGAGGTGAGGAGCCTGCGCCAGAGGGATTTATTTCCTGTCCTGACAGGCCGCTTTTTTTCCTAGGTGGGCAGATGGATTTTCTACCTCTTGAAGCACAGTTCCAGCAAGTGAGAAGACAGGGTGTTATTATAACACTCTGCGACAGGTCACCTCTGGACGGAGCTTCGAGTTAATGTCTCAGCTGATGTGAGCATCGTGCTGATGCATGCAGCAACCTATTCTTTCACATATTCACCTGTTTTGTCACACAGATGAATGAGAAAGCGTGTAATTCATGTCCCCATGCATCGCAGTCATTTAACAACACTGATATAGAAGATGGAGGCATTCTGCAGGAATGCATTGAAGATAACAGATGCTTAACTCTTCACGAGGACGTTCCATCCTGACAATAATCCCAAAGTGACATGAGGCATTTAATTGCATAAACACAGCAAAAACAGAATTAGCACTCATCAGTGATTTTCACTGCAGACCCGGTTTTATCTGTTTCCACAGCTGAGGGGGTTTAAGCTCATATGAGCATATGCCAGATGGGCATAGAATTAGTCCGCAAAATGACCCGAGGGCCGTTCATTTCATGCCATCATCTCTCCTTCATCAGACGCCCATCCTGCCATATTTGTCCTTGGTTTTTCAACTAACGCCGAGTCTAAACTCAATTGTTATGCAGCCTCATTTTGAGAAAATATCAATGCTTTGATGCCCATTTGTGTAAGAAACTGGACAGATAACAGAGTTGATGTCTCACACTAGTTTTGCATTCATTTATCCTGTTAATGCTCAGTTTAAGGAAAACAGATCATAATTAATTTCCTCCTCACTTGTTTTGGGAACAGTATACCAGTAAAAAAAAATGAAGAGGGCTTTCACTTTGAAGAAACTTGATCATGATCACAGAGTCGGCTTCACAGGAAACACAAAGCTAGGATACCATATCATCAGCCACAAAAAGGGCAACTTCTTTTTTAAATATTCAAAAGAAATAGTCAAAATCGAAGCAGAGGAGGCCAAAATATCCTGACTTTCAGAGATAAATCCCAAAAACATTATGGGAATACATTTCCCATAATGCAACCGAGGGCACCTTCTCATCAGACCCTCACTGCCTGGAAATGCCTGAGTCCTTCAAACGCTACACTGCCAGTTTGTAGCTCAGGTGTTCCGTCGTAAATTTGAAGTCTTAAAACCCAAGACGAGACAACGCAGAGGACATCACCTTGAAGTCGTCAGTTATTTTCTGAGATTTGACAAAACTCCTCCAGAAAACATCATACAATGTTTCCTCATGGAGAGAAATCTGACAACTTGTAGGACTGCTCTGCACTTCTGTGACTCAACAAAACCTCATGATCATGATGAAGAAAACTGGCATTGCTTGGCCGACACTCATTTTGACTCTCTCTGAGAGTCATGGCTTGTTTTCTTGCATCCGAGCAGATTCTGTTTTGGTGAAACACTTCCACACGCGGCGGTTGCCAACATTTAAATTTGGTAGTGGAATTTAAATGGTTTTTGGCAGACCCGATGATTGATTTTGCATTTTACATTCAGGGGATATGAGGCAATTTAGCTAACACATTTCCGCATGATATTAAATCAGAAGAAGCTAAGACTCAGATCCATACTGAACACCAAAATGAGGCCAGAAGCCTTCGTTGGCTGCCCAGATGCCTGAGCTATAATATACGATCATTCCTCTCTGTAAGGTCCTGGAGGCCAGAGTTAGATGTGGAGGAAAAGGCCATTTCCCCAGAGGAGTGGAGTCTTTCCTTCATGATTGTGTTGTCATTTATTAATAGGTTATGTTCTGCAGTTGGTTTTTCCTCTCTGTTGTGTAGTTCTTTTAATGTTTATTATAGTTTCATTAATCATTAAAATAGCTTTTAAAGCACAAACTCGTATGTTGACACCCTTCCACATTATCTGTATTAAAAGATACAGAATATTTTAAGATGTATGTTTTGTTATGACACATTGTTTAATTCAACCATAAATATGGCTTTTATTGTATTTTTAAGGGAGTCTTGATCTGAACAGACTTTTAAATATATAAAAATACTGAGTGTAAACTCTAGAAGATGATTTTTCTTCATTCTAGTTGTAATTGTTTTTCTTTTTTTTCTCATTGCAAGCAGCTAGGCCTGTGGTTTTGTGAAATATGGTGTGAACCCTACTTCCAAGCCAAATAGCAATACTAAAAGTGTATTGGTGAAGTGGCAAAATTATACAGCACTGAGTGGATTTGAGCCACAGAAACACTTAGCTCAAAGCCTTTATCCCACAGGCAACAATAGGTCCCCCTTCCTTACCCTCTTCAGTTAATCATTGGCAGCATGTTGAATAAATATTCCCCTAAGGTTTGTCTGTTTGTTTGTTTCTTTCATTAATGAGAAATAAATGCAAACATACTCTTGCCTTGACCACCATAATTTGCTACATCACCCATTTTGCTTTAAGACAGATAACAGTAAAGAAATAATGCAGCTCCATTTTCCTCCAAGGTGAAAGTAGCACAGAGGGACTCTGTGGTGGTAAATGAGGTTAGTGTGCAGCTCCACAGCTCACTGTGAGTACAGTGTGCAACATGACTTGACAAATTCAAAACCCTAAATTTCAGACAGACCTACTAAACCTCCAACTCCACACAAAATCATCTATCCATGGTTGTTCATTCATAATTTGTTCTGTCTGTGAACTCCAGGGAACAGCTGGTGGACATTTTCTTGAGGGCAATTTCACCATAAAGAGATGACGCATATAGAAGTGAAAAATTCGAAGGAAAATAAATGAAAAACTGAAAACAATGTCGTGAAGGAGAAACATAACCGAAGATTACAAGATGTTCATGGAAAGAGGAAGCACATGAGGTGAAGGAGGAAGATCTTCATACAAAATGTCATACAAATATAGATTCCTCTTTATTGCATTCACAAACTAGATTGCATAACAAGAAATCTTGCTGCAGTCTTCAGAGGAGGATATGCTGGACTATGGCTGTGATGTTTGCATAACAGAGCAATGCTGCCCTCTTCTGTTGGTTAGTGGTTAGTAAAGGTGGAGGTGGATCATCAAAGAATACTGAGCAATTAAATGTACCATATTAAAAAGCATCTTTGCATTCCATTACTTAATGCTAATTATGTAAAAGTAGATTGAACTCTCACACTATTTATTTTACTTCCCACTCCCAGACAGTGAAAAGTGTTAGAAGACAAACACATCAAGGCACAATAACTATTCTACTTCCTTTGATAATGAATGACAAGGAAACAGTAATAGGTCAAATCATATAAGAATTATACCTTTCTATAGCCAATAAACCTCTGTTTGTAGGTCATGGAAGGTGGGATGGAGTGGCTTCATGTGATGACCAATTAAAGTGCAAGAAGGGTGATATTAGGTAGTTTTGTGGTTGGAATTTGGCTACAAAAACTGTGGTGTAAATATTAGCCCCAAAATATCAGTCCAGGCCAGCTCCTATTATCATTACTGGGCTCCCTCTGAAGGGCTTTGGGGAAGTTTGCCTTCAAGCATTCTGCCAATATAATTAATTTTAATAAGAAAAATTTGAAAATTTTTGAGGACAACAAAATGCGTAATGAATATAATCTTTAAAACTAGGGATGCTTGCTAGAAAGGCCAACTGTTGTACACCACGTTGGAGTCAGTGGTGCCTGAAAGTCTAAACTCAGGGCAGAAATGTTCAATCACTATAAACCAATCAGAGACCGCTACGATACATAGTCGTATTGCTGCGTTCCAGCCAATCAGCGCCTCGCTTTAATATATCTTCGACCAATGACATTCCAGGATGTTCACATGTGCGTCCAAGGAGGAAGTCGACGCTGGGTACTTTTTGTACACAACTGTGATGACGCTAAGAACAAGTCGGCTGCCGTCTAGTCGTTGACGTCGTCGGTGTTTTGGAGTTTCAGGTTTGAGTCGATAAATGGAGATAAACTAACGTAGCGAGACTTACGACTTCACTTACTCACAGGCAGAGAAAGGTGGCTAACTGAGCTGCGTTTTCTAGAAGGTGTTAGCAAACAGCTGTCGTAATGACCATGTTTCCCCGACTGTCAGCCGCTCCTCGGCTCTCCTAGCTGCGGCGGAGATAACTTACATGGGGAGCCGTATCACCAGAGGATGGAGGGTTTAACCGGGGATCATCATGTCTGCTGTGACGGTGTGTCGTTACACCAGCGGTCTCCTCGGAGGATGGGGCCCGCTGCTGTGTGTCCTCCTCGGCTTCCTGGTGGCCGTCCTGATGCCCCTGGTGGGGGTGGAGGACCAATGCTGCGCCACCCTGAAGGGCTTCTCACAGCTCCGCTGCCAGCTGTGGGGGAAGTCTCAGCAGCCTCCAGCTGTCCAGTCCACCAGCCTCACGGTCCCCTTTACTGCCCTTGATGTGCTGCCCCTCAGGTCCAAGCCGAGCAAAGGTAAAACCCAGACTAGGTGTAGCCATTCACAGTTCAGCTCAAAACCATGTGTCAAAGAAAAGATCAGAAAAATCAATAAATGTCCATTTGCTGTTTTATTAACGCCATGTCCTTCATGTTCTGATTGCAGAGATGAAGCTGGAAGCCAAGGCGTCTCTGCAGCTGGCTCTTGAGATGAAGAAACTGGGGAAGAGGGAGAAGGCTCACAAGCTGCTGGTGCATGCACTGAGCATGAATCCGGACTTTGTGGACGCCCTAACGGAGCTGGGGACCATTCTGGAGGAGAAAGATGTCGTCCAGGCAGACCACCTTTACACCAAGGCCCTGGCCATCTCCCCGTGTAATGAGAGAGCTCTGGTCAGCCGGGACCGAACTCTGCCCCTGGTGGAAGAGATTGACCAGCGTTACTTCAGCATCATTGACAGTAAAGTGCGCCGGCTTATGTCGATCCCTAAAGGCAACTCTGCACTCCGCCGGGTGATGGAGGAAACCTACTACCACCACATCTACCATACGGTGGCCATTGAAGGCAGCACGCTCACTCTGTCTGAGATCCGCCACATCATTGAGACGCGTTACGCCGTCCCCGGGAAGAGCCTGATGGAGCAGAACGAGGCCATCGGCGTGGATGCGGCCATGAAGTACATCAACACCACGCTGCTGTCCAGAGCGGGAACCATGACCGTCAATGACATCCTGGAGATTCACAGGCGGGTGCTCGGGTATGTGGACCCTGTGGAGGGGGGGCGGCTGCGCACCAGCCAGGTTTTTGTGGGCCACCATATCCCTCCACACCCTCAGGACCTGCAGAGACACATGCAGGAGCTGGTCCAGTGGCTCAACTCTGAGGAGGCCCTCCAGATGCACCCCGTGGAGTACGGAGCCCTCGCCCACTACAAACTGGTGTACGTGCACCCGTTTGTCGACGGCAACGGACGCACGTCGCGGCTGCTCATGAATCTCGTGCTCATGCAAGCACGATACCCACCAATCACTATTCGCAAAGAACAAAGAGCCGAGTATTACGCAGCTCTGGACACGGCCAATGAGGGCGATGTTCGGCCTTTCATTCGCTTCATAGCCAAATGTACGGAGATGACATTAGACACATTGTTGATATCGACAACGGAGCACGCTGTGGGGCTGCCGGCAGCCAGCCAGGACCACGCCTGTCCCAACTGCAAACAGACCATCCCCATTCACAACTGAGCTAGAGAGGGGAGGAAAATCTAGAAGCCCTTAGATAACAATCGTATCGGATGACATGTTGCATTGCCTAGTCCTTTGGCAATATACCTTATGCTTCAGTTGGGTGTGTGGACCTGCTGAGGCTGCTGCAGGAGGTTGACATAAAATCTGACTTTACGGTTTAGGTTTTAATGAGGAAACCCTCTTGCAGTTTGAAACCATAATCTCCATAAGAGTGATAATGATTATCTTTTACGATCAGAATACAATCTTAAGTTTGACTACTGGTGATGTGAGGAGGAAAGAAAGCTTTCTTATCGCGTGCTTTGACTTGAGACGCCTCAGTGCAGATGTGTAGTGCGTGATTATTTAGTTAATTATCTACCTTTGGGATGAAGGTGATGTCTCTTAACACTGTAAAGAATGTTCACGTATTGGATTATTTATTTTATTTTAAAATAAAGGTGTTCTATTATAATAATGTCTTTAGGATATACACTTTTTTGACAAAGTTCTGAGTGTTCTGGGTTCAAAGAAGTTTTACATGACTTTATTAAAAGGCTTAAGACAAGGAAAAAAACAATACGACATTACTTTTTTCATCTTTTTTGTTTTTACAGGACCCCAAAACACAAGGGTAGGTAATGGGACTGGCAGCTCAATAAATACTGTGACTGAACACCCCAAAAAATGTATTATTTACCTTGATACCGAATTCAAAACATTGAATATATAACTCATACAAAACAAGAGCAATGCACAAATACCACCTATTAGTATTGGACATAAAACGGAAGGTAACTTTAGAGACCACATTGATATTTTTTTTAGATGTTTAGGCCACTGTGGTGAAAGCAATACATATTACATATAGCTTGTATTCCATCTGTTTTGAAAACTTAAATTTATCTGTTTTTTTTTTTTTTTAAATGACCATTCTGAACACTATGACCACAAGCAGAATAATATACAACAAGACAAGTGGCTAAATGGTCGACTCTTAACGGGAAAACAAATGGAAAAACTGCATAGATTCTGTCGTGTTGAAGGAGAGGCAGACCTAAATGTGAGGATCACAGCAATAGTCTCTTCACCCAGACGCCTGCAGGGCTGCCGGCCAAGATAACAAGTTCATTCAGAGGGTGAAATCAAGTCTATCTGATAGAAAGAAAACCAGGTCCAAACCAAATTATGAAAATAGGTTTCAGTTTACGATGTTTTAGGGATTCACTTTTACAGAGTACACACAACAGTTCCAGATTTACTTCTTGCATTTATGGCTTTATCTGAACTCTTTAAACTAATTGTCGATTTATCCGTCAATTATTTTCTTGTTTGGTCTACAAAACGTGAGAAAACAAACATGTCCAACATAATTTCCTAGAGCCTAATAAGGTTACATCATCAAATGTTTTCTGTACCATTATGAGCAAAACCCAAATACATGCTATTTAACTCAAAATGTGAGAAAATGGAAATAGACATTTCACCTATATCATTATTAAAATAGACAATTAACAGACAATAAATGAGAGGTGTCAAAAGTACAGACATTCTATACTCAAGTAGAAGTACAGATATTTCAAACCGACTGGTAAAATTAAAGTACATATTCCACTTCTTTGCTCAAATAAAAGTGAAAAAGTACAACCTTTGTAATGTACTCAACGTATAAAGTAAAAAGTATGCCTATGAAGGACATTTGTACTGGCTTTTTTTTTTTTTTGCAACGCTAACTGAATCTCACGTCATTAATAATTTTAAAGAATCAAATCAATAACTCCCCTCAAATGCACTAAAACTAAGTAACGTGACTGTTCTACAAATGTAAGGAGTAGAAAGTACAGATTAGTTTTTTTAGGAAGTAAAAGAAATACTCAAGTAGAGATACCTGAAAATTCTACTTAAGTATAGATACCATGTATATGTCCTTAGTTACTCCCCACCTCTGCAGTTAATCTTCTACTGATGGATTAACTACGGTGGCCTAGACTGTTCGGCAAGCAGCCACAAACACCCTGGTTACATGTGCACTCTTTGATTTTCACAAAGTGAAGGGAATAGGGTATTTCCCTTTGAATTAGTCAGACTGATATCTAATACAATATAGGTGACTTGGAGATGGATGTTTTTAGAAATGATGAAAAAGTATACTATTAGCAGTTCTGTAAATACCATAACCGATATACAGTGTTAGCCGTATGACATATTAGGGCCAATTGACTAATACTGTATCTTTTATAGACTCCAAAACCCAATGATAGCAGATGATAACTCACAGATGTTATTATGTAAAATTAATGAAGTATACAGTCAGAAAAAAAGTAATTGCTTGCCTTGTTAACGTCCTCAAAAGGTAAAAATAAGCTACAAAACAGAAGTCTGAGTTTTCCTTAAAACACCTGGAGAATGTCTTTTCATCACATCCAACTTCTGTACACACACACACACACACACCATCTATATTACACCACACCTGGACTTCTGCATACAACATTTTAAACAACATTCACAAGGTTGGCTGCTTTGAATATTAAAAAAGATATTCTCACATATGCGTCTCTCACTTTCCTTCCAAATTACACGACAAAAGAAGACACTTTGCAACATGAGGCGTACAATTTTAGATACAGTATATTTACACACAAATATGATACACTTCTTTTTTTTTCTTTTATAAAATAGCCAGCCAGCCACCTTCAATCAAACCAAATGAAAACGTCACACACTGGTGAAAAGTCTTGGTTGAAAAAGGGTTTGTGATGGAGGGCAGGAGCTTGGCGATTAAGGCAAATCTCGCAGAACAGATACCGATATTAAAGGGAAGCCAGGTAACCAATTACAGGAACAATCACCAACACTAATTTGTAAAGACACAAGATGGCTTTCAGTGTGAAGGTGGTCGTAATTCTCTGGCTCATCCTCTCACTTGCTGAGAAGCATCCTGGCAAAGTCTGAATTTGACAAAGGTTTGGTCTCTCCGGCTGCTGCGCCGGCTCTTCCTGCCGCCTGCTCAGTCCCGTTCTCAACTTTGCCTACAGGCCCACTTTGTCGGTGCAGGGAACGAGGAAGTAATGAGAGCTGAGTACGCCCCCTTCCTCTCCTGGGAAAACGAGGGGAAAAACAGCTTGTCAGTACAGTGACAGTTCAGAGAATGGCAGAATTTCACATTTGAGTTAGCATGAAGTAGAAAAAGTGTCAGTAAACTTACGATCCAAAGACCTGGCGAGGCATCAAGTCTGCTGTGGCCCTGTTGGAACCAGGTTTATCCGTATTTCTGCGAGGAGGGTTACTTATAGCAACAGAGATGGGGTTGTCCTCTACAGACATGCCATCCATTTTCAGAACTGCCTGAGAAGCTTGGGCTTCGTCTGCAAACTCCACATATGCCAGACCCTGCAGAGGCCCGCAGCAAGATTAGTACATCACAGGTAATAATCATTAGATTAATCAGGATACTTTACTTTCCCTTTATATCTCACCTTGGGTTTTCCTGAGCGATAAGTGACCAGACGAATGTCTTTGACGGTCCCATGATTTTTGCAGATTTCCTCAAGTTGCTCTTTAGTGCACGAGAACGGCAGCCCAGAGATGAATATTTTTTGTTTTTCCAGGGTTGTGTTGTATTTAAACACCTACGGGGACATTAAACGTTATTACAGTTACATTTAAGACCTTTTAAATACCACGGGTTCAATTTAACACCTGTTCTGGTTTCCAGTTATACTGGCCAAAGTGTGATGAATAACCAGTAGAGACATTATGACCTAGAATAAGACCTGGCCAAGTGGCAAATAATAAATAGATGGATTAACTAATTAAGGATGATTCATAAGTTTAAGTTCAAGGCAACAGAAAATGTTCATGTTTATAAATCAAATTTAACATATTTAACACCGTCAAAGGGCATTTCAAAACCTGCAGATACTCTAGTTCTGATCAAACAAACATGTTTTTTGTGCTCATATTCACCTTAAAGTCAGGATTTTTGTTTTTGTCTACACAAGGTGACACAAACATGGGCCTGCCCTCCACCTCCTTCCTGTCCAGCTTCAGGGCTTCAGCGACAGACAGCGGGCATTCAAACTGTACATAGCCGTAGCCTTTGAAGGTCCCTTTGTTGCTGAAGACGGGGCGGATTTGTTTGATGGAACCACAGGTCTCCAACAGCGTCCTGAGCTTCTCCTCTGGCTCCTCCAGGGTGTATGCCAGGTTGCTGATGAACACGCTGCTGTTATCATTGCGAAGCTCTTGCTTGTCGTCCTCCGGGTTCTTGGCGGTGGCAGCAGCTCCTTGCTGGGCTCTTTTATTTCCAGGTGGAGCAGGCTTGTAGCCAGGAGGAGGGTTCTTCCCAGAGAGTCCTGCCTCTGTCTCCATGTAATCTGTGGTTTGGCCCCCATTTCCTCTGTACCTTTTAGGAGCTTGTTCTGTCACAGAGGCAAAGAATTAGCAAACATATCTGCAGTTTTTCCTAAAGAATAAAAAGTTTTCACATACAAATTATCTTTATTTACCTGAGTCATCATTCCACTCATCATGATAATCATCCTGATCTGCTTTCCTCTTCTCCCCAGCTCGAGGACCCTTCTGGAACTTCTTCTGAGTCTTCTTCTCTGCTTTGGCTCTCCGCCGCTGATCCGTTCTATCCTCCTCTTGGCGAGCCAGGTTGGCTTCTTTCTCAGCCGCCTAACAGATGGGGAGAACATGGTAACATTAGCCAAAAGCAGCTTATTGATACACCTGTCCTGTGCAATGTCATGTGTGCTCCCACCTTTGCTCGTTGCTCATTAATCCTGTTCAGCCGAGTCTCAGTCTTCTGCACCTGCCACATCCCAGTCCTCCAAGGAACCTGAAGGTGAAGAGGAAAAATACAATGACACGCTGTAACGGATGAAAATCCCTGTACTGGTATGCTAGGTTAGATTGTTATATTGGGACTCACCTTCCACCCTCTCGAATGTGAGCAGGACTTCACTCACATGCTCAGGGTAGTCCGAGGTGCACTGAACGGCTCTGTGGAGGGCTTTCCGACAGTGAACAGGGTCTCCATAGGACCTACAAATAAAGTTAAAAATAAATATATAAATCACGGACACCTTATACAAGGTGTGGCTAAAACGGTATCAGCACTTCATGTAGGAATTGATTTACAGACCTTTCAAGGTTATAGTACTCCAGCCACATGTTGGCGTATTTAGCGTTCCCTTTTGTCATGATACTGTCCCACAGTTCTCTGGCTTTTTGGATGTTCTTGCAGTGGAGGGCCTGATGGAAAACACGTCAATGTCACATGTACAATCTGGAAACACTGCACACATGAACATCTCATAGTTTTAAACACACGTGTAGATTATCTCTTATAGTATAATTTAACTAAAACAGAAAAGAAAGTGTTGCCGTAGTTTAGTATCTGGTTCTGTAGTCCTGAACCATATGTCTCAACGGGCCTAGTAGTAATCTCATTATGCCTCAAGGTCATTGGTATATCATGGAGTAGTTAAACACAGCTATTTTTAGGTTTAAAATGTACATGCTCATTGCTTTTTCCTATGATTCTACACAGACGTCAAGATAATGCACACATACACACACCCAAAACTGATTAAAAACAGAATTACAACACAATTTAAACAAAACAGAAATGTACGGATGTCATAGTAACACTGCTTACCTCTATCCTTGCCCAGATCTGCATTATAATACAAGAAGGATCTCCACTTTCACCAAATCCTACATTGACACAAGACAGGGCATTATGTGACAACCAAACCAAGTATGTCACAAAAATACATCTCAGACAGACTAAAATCCACCTACTTTCTTCAACATCTTGTTTCATGTATTCTAGAGAGCGGGAGAAAGCTCCTCGTAGCTCCTCCAACTCTTTGCTCGACTCTGCAAAGCCAAAAGGGAAGCAACAAGCACACAATGAGTGAGATCAAAGGTTTCGAAATACAAAGATAAATTCTGTTTCACACTGAAGTTCACTCTCACCTTTGCTGAAATCGACACGTCTCCTCAGGTAATCGAGGTATGCCTGCCAAATTTCTACATAATCTGTCGCTTGAATGAAACCTGCATTCAGCCCCTTCTCAAAAACATCTGTGGAGAAGAAAATGACACTGTGTCGGGACATTTCCTCATAACAGAAACACAACAGCATGATAACAGCAGTGGACTCAGCTTGTCGCTGCACTAGTTGTTACCCGAGACAGTGTGATGGTCGGCCCCATGCCTCTCCAGAGCCAGCAGGTAGCTCTTCCACAGACCCATGGTCCAGGGGCAGTTCCTGATGGCCCGTTCATGGCAGGAGAGAACCATGTCTTTGATCTTCAGCTGACGATCCTGTAGAAGAATTTAAGAGTCACTTTAATAAGTAACCACGTTTTCTGATATCTCACAAGATCATTGCTGTAAAGTATATTAATATAAACGTTACTAAACATCGAGGAAACCAGACTAATGTTTACCACTGAAATACGAGTTGGACAGAATCAGATTTAATGGGGATCGGACCACTAGCCCTACAGTCCACGTGTGCTGAACAGTGTGTGGGGTCAAAGGGTCAACTATGGTACGTTAAAGCCCTCTTACAGTGTATAATGACTTTGAACAATATGATGGAGGTATATAATGGCCATTCCCATGCTCAATTGTGTCTAAGAAGTCATTGCATTAATGTCAGTAATGTTGACAGAGGATGCTGTTGTCCTAGGAGAGTTCCCATAGATTAAAGATGACTGTATTCCTTTCAGAACGAGTACAATGATAATCAACCTGGTTATTGTTTAGTTAACATCAAGCATTTAAAATGTAAGAAACTTTATTACAAACATTGAAGGACTCATTTATCTATTTCAAGGGGAGCTGTTGGAGACATCACTGCCTGTAATTGATCAAATTAACATTTTGACCATAGCTGTTTAGCCTTTGCTGGCAGACGATGGAGTGAGCAGGTTTTAGGTGCTGATTGAGAGCAGTCAGACTGGGAGATAATACCGTGTGCAATGCCAACAAGTCATAACTCTACGCAATAAGCATTACATTCGGACTGGACAGCACCATGCCAAACACTGACCAATACTCACAAGATAGGTGGTGTATTTTGCCCACATGTCTGGTACCAGACAGTTCTCTGCCAGAGTCCGCTCATAGACCATCTGAATCCGTGCTGGATCGCCCTCCTTTAGCTCAAAGTCAATGTAGGACTGATACTCTGCCAGCTTAGGAGGTTCTGCTACTATCTGCAGGAAGACAACAGCATGCAGATATAACACATTACAAAACTGTGCACATTATATAAACATAAAAGTGGTAAAACTGTAACACTCAGATCAAGTCAGTTACCAGTGATTCTTCCAAAGCTTTGCACTTGGCCATCTGCTGCAAAGCATTTTTGTACTGACGTATGACCGGCTCAGCCACTCCATGTTCAGACCACTCCTCATACTCTGCATAGGTGGCTTCCATGTCTACAATGCAACAATACAAATGTCTGCAAGTTAAAAGACATGTTTCAATAAGAAAAAGATCCATCAATAAAGATACATACAGTTACGTGATTTCAATACATTTACAAAATGTAAAAGATTAACCTCAGGAAATATAACTTAAGTGTGTTGCAGGAATGTGTTACTTTGCAAATGTTTTAATATATACTGTTGATGTCGGATGAGAAAAGAATTACAACATTACAGAAATGCCGCTGGTCCATTCAGCTGGGACAGAAAAAAACAAGACAACACAACAACATTTGGCTATCTCTTGTCCACTCCTGCAACAAACTGAAAGCATGGTCAGGGCCTGAAGAGGCGTGTTCTCTTTCTAACTCATTGCAAAAAGAAGCGTCATCATTTAAGTGTGGTAGTTCACCGTTTCTCAGGTGTTTTGACGTATGACCGGTGCGACACGAATACTGCTTGTTGTACAGCAGCCCGTCTTGACAGAAGAGCATCATGCTTACCCATTAAGGGGACAGCCAGCTGGCGGCGAAACAGCGTATGGATACGGTCCATCTGATTTTTCAGCAGCTCTTGCTCCTCGCGATTGGAAATCTTGCCAGGGGGAGGCTGTGAGAAAACACAGCGGAGAAAACGCTGTCAACATTTAGCAAAAGCCCATTGAAATTCAGCATTTATAATTAGTCTGAGTGAAAATGAGTGGATTATCATTCAAAGGCAAGTTCCGACAAAATATCAACCTGACAGGTCGAATGATATGGTAATTAAATTGTTTTTGAAGGCAAAAAATTATTTCTGACCACTGATAGGATCCTAGTGATGGAAACACAAACCTGTACTGTGGACAGGATGGCATTTTCAAACTCTCTGTATGCCTCCCACACTGTCTGTCCCTTGGTCACGTGAAGCCCCACAGCTGTCACAGCTCTCTCAAAGATCGATCTCACTTTGTCCATCCCACCTGGTAAACCCATGCCTCCAATTGAATACTGAGCATATTCAAGCCAGATATCTGGACCTGGGTATAGAAACACACAAGTTAATGATAAAATCATGAATTTACCAAATGTCAAATCAAAGGCAGGTGACGATGTTGGGATGGACTCACAGATATAGTCTTTTATAGCTTTCTCGAAAAGTTCATACACTTTCTCCCGGTTAGGCTCCTCTTCAGTCAGACGGATCTCATCCTTGAGCCAATCTAGCCAGATCTCTGCAGGGTTCAATAAATATGGTTTACTTTGCAAATAGTGATCAGAGCAGCTGTCAACTGCTATTTCTGACCCCCCCCCCCAAAACTGTACCAGAGATGCACCAACCTTCAGTGAGTGGGAAAAGTTCACTCATCTTCTGCCTGGCCTTTCGCAGACGGACAAGTTCTCCCTCCTGCTTCAGCAGTTTGATGAGATCCACGTGGCAGTTGTAGTCGAAAGCATTGATTGACAGCTGAAAAAGAGGTGAGGGTAAGAAGTTAAACAATATGTTTTAAAAAAAAAACTAATTAATATTGCATTCATGACAGATTAAATCATGACATCATCAATCTAATCAACAAAAAAATTGATACAATATATACAGTACGTTCACACTCAATTGCTGGATTACTAGGTAATCCTGTCCAAAACTACAAATAAGTGGATTTGCATTTATATACTGCCTTCCTAGCTTCCTAACCACTTAATGCATCACTCATCAGGATCTAATCTTGACACACCAAGTGTACAGCGGTCCAGCCTTCATGGGTTCAGTATCCTGCCCAAGGACACTTCAGCATCCAGACGTGAGAAACTGGGATCCAATCTCAGATGTTCCTAATTGAGTGTCACGTGGGAGTTTAATCTGAGCCACAGCTAATGTGATGCACAAACTGCAGTCTGCAGGACAGGTATCGCACTAGTTCAGCTTGGCGGGCCTGATAAACTGAGTGTAATAGAAATAATGCTGCACTAGCGTAATGTTATAAACGTGGTTTCTCTCTGCGGGCATAGAGGAAGTACCAGCATTCACTGTATCCCAACAACGGATTAAATGGTGAAATAAACACCCACTCGACACTCAGTAAAGTCAGGATGGTATTTACTTTAAATGTTTACACAAACACGTTGTCACTAAGCTTGACTGGAAGCTGTAACGTCCCACTGGACTGACATAGGAGAAAAGGCGCGTATGACGCGAGAAGCAGTTAGCATCACAGATTAGCAGGTCGGCTAATCACGACGGCTAAATTGTGTGAATGACGTCGTATCCCACGCGCCTAATTGTTTAGGCTAACAGCAGTTCTATTTCTAGTTTACATAGAACCAGAGCAGGGCAGAGCAACTCGTGATTTCAAGGCTACTAGTTCGTTTTAGCGGACCGTTTTAACGTCACCATCCATTCATTTTCATTAGCTCGTCGGCTAACGTTAGTGAACTCAGCTCGGCTTGTTCGCCAAATACCTGCTCCTCCAACCGTTGAATCTCCGCTTCGTTTTCTTTCTCGTCTTCTGACGAATCGTCCTCTTCCTCGTCTGAATTTTCTACTCCCATACCCTCCTCCTCTTCATCGTCCGACTCCATGTCCCTCTCCTCCATCCCCGCATCTTCCTCCTCCATATCTTGCAACTGCGTTTGCTCTGCGCTGCTCGACGCTGCCATGTTGGAAAGTCTGTCTGCCTGGTTACAAGCCACAAGGCAGGATAGTATCGTGAGGGGTGGAGCCTAAACTCCCAGTAGGCGCCATTACATGTAATGACTACTGTTAGACACTAGTGGGCGCGCCCCAATCTGCGACACCGTCCTTCCTCACTTGTTTGTAAACAAAAAAAGTGGTCGCCGCTTCTCGTGCTCACTCGTTGATTTCCGCTCATCGTCTAAACATGGCGACTGCGTCTTTACGAAAGTCCGCGTCCTCGCTGTTCTTTATCAGACGGTTGTTCAGCCCGGAGCTGAACGCCCTCTGTTCCTATCACAAAAAGGTGACGAAGCAAATGTGTTTTTAACTCGTACTTGTAATCAACGGCTGTCGCGTTTTTATTGACAGCTAGCTAACGTTACGTGTGTTGTTCCGACTGTAGCTAGGTGCAGCTAACTTTATGCTCATATTTTTGATCACTCAAAACAGCGACGCGTCATCTTCTCTCTGTCTCTTTCCCCAAGGTGGTGGACCACTACGAAAACCCTAGAAACGTGGGCGCTCTAGACAAGAACTCTAAGAACGTGGGGACCGGATTGGTGGGTGCACCAGCCTGTGGCGATGTCATGAAACTTCAGGTAAGTTAGGGGTCATATGCAGCATGCCACCGTGAATGCCACCTTGCTGCTGCACCGGGTCGTCTGATTGCAATGTCGTTTCCAGATCCAGGTAGACGACCACGGCAAGATCGTTGACGCAAAGTTCAAGACATTTGGCTGCGGATCAGCCATCGCCTCCAGCTCTCTTGCAACAGAGTGGGTGAAGGGCAAGTCGGTGAGTTTGTATAACACGGAGGAAAGGGAAAGGAGGATACTGGCTTTACTGGTTCTGCTCTTTTTCTTTTCTTTTTTGTTGTTGTTGTTGAAGAAGTCTGCTTTCACCCTGTAGGTTGATGATGCTCTGAAGATCAGGAACACAGACATTGCCAAAGAACTCTGCCTTCCCCCAGTCAAGCTCCATTGCTCCAGTGAGTTCAAACCAATAACATTGAAGAATGACAGCAGTGTTATGGTGCATATTCTAAACACAAGATGATGTTATGTGTCGAAACATGAGCCACCTGAGCACAGACACATTCTAGAAACTGCTGGAGGATTGAGCTACATTATCCCAAAATATATTTGTCATGTTTATAAAACATTCACTCTTTTTCTTTCAGTGCTCGCAGAAGATGCCATCAAAGCAGCGCTGTCTGACTACAGAATAAAACAAAAGGAGAAGAAGGAATAATGTGGCATTAACTATCTATTGTAACTCAGAATCAGCCCTGAAACGTTTCACTGCTTTGCTTTTAGAAATAGTGTTGTTTCTAATCAGATGAGTGAAATTGAGTTCTCAATTGATGCTGAGTCAAAACTTTTCCCCCTACTTTTTCCAAAAAGGACATCATAAATCAGACACTATAACTTGAGGCATACTTTTCTTTATATAGGTTTGGCATTTAGACTGTATTTGGCTTGATTGTATAAAATCACTGGTCATCAGGATACAGAGTATTGTATGAGGTTGTGTGCTTATTGTGACTCAAATATTAAAAACATTTTCAGAGTGCGTCTTGTGTCGATGTGGTTGTGTCATCCACCAGATCCTACATCAAGCGGAGCCACCCTCTGTTGGCACACGAGTATCTTTTTCAGTATGAGCAGCACTGCCAGCATTAGCAGAACTACTAATACACACAATGCAGCAAGCAGAGCGATGACCACAGCAGAGTCTTGTTTAGGGAAGGGTTGTGGGTTCCGTGTGGGCCAAAGTGCATCTATGTTGGTGGAGAGCAAAGATTGTGTCCCTTCGGACGAGGTTGCATTAATCTGAGGGGTCCGAGCTGTGATGTTGTCTCTGCATTTCTGTTCCTGGTCAGGGATATAAGTAGTGTTTTTTACATGGGGTGGATTTTCTGACTGTGTTTGATTTAGGGACAAACACTCCTCATAGGTAAGGGTCTCTAAAGAGTAGGGATCAGGCAACACACGAGGATTGTGAACATGTTGGAAAAGAAGTCCGACAGTGGTTTCTTGTGATTTCTGCTTTGACAGGTTTCCCAAATACTTCATGTTGTTATCCGAGCTTGGTCTTGTGGGCTTTACTGTTGGCTTCTCCAGACTTCTTTCCGGTGCCGAGTTTAAGTCCAGTTGGTGTGTCCTCTCATTTGGCTTCAGGACACGAGGACAGATAACCATAACGGAGAGGTTCAGAAGCAGGCGGTGAGCGAGATGGACCGGCTCAGAGCACACCAGGTCTGTGGCCATCCTTAACCTGCTACTCAGCAGCCAGCGGTAAAGATACAAGATGTCACACTCGCACACCCACAGGTTGTTGGCGAGGTCCACAGATCTGAGATGTGGCAGCGCGTCAAAGGCGCTCTCTGGGACGGAACGCAGGCAGTTGCTGTTGATCTTCAGGACCTGCAGGTTGACCAGCGCAGACAGCGAGGGCAGGTCCAGGACAGAGATGCAGTTAGCAGAGAGGTCTAAATGCGTCAGTGATGCGGGGAGATTCAGAGGGAGCCTCGTGAGCCTGTTCCCCTTCAGTGTCAGGACTTGCAGCTTGTTAAGACCCTTAAGTGCCCCGGGTTGGATGGCTCGGATGCGGTTGTCCTCCAGATCCAAGCGAGTGAGGTTCCCCAGTTGTCGCAGTGCACCCGAGGTGATATAAGTGATGCGGTTTTCTTGCATCAGCAGGGACTCCAGGCTGGGGGGCAGGCCGCGAGGGAAGCGCGCCAGCTGGTTATGACTGAGGCTCAGCTCCTGCAGGTCAGAGAAGGGCCGGAACATGTGGTCCACGTCGCACAGTTGGTTTCTGGCCACAGATAGAGCCGAGGTACTGAGAGGGACGGAGCCAGGAAGTGACCGGAGACCCAGAGACTCACACAAAACCAGCAATCCTCGGCGAGGACAGCAGCAGCCAGGAGGACAGGGAGATGTTGTGAGGCCGGCTGGAGGACAGATGCAGAGAACCAGTAGGATGCCACATCTGCACCAAAGCATGACTCACTGCCAGGAATAATGGAGCAGAGATGAACACATTAGACACATTTCTAAATAATAAAAAAAAGTTAATAAGCTGTAACTTTATAAACTGGTTAATACATTTTCCAATGCTTTATCGATCAGAAATTAATAAGAGGTTGGAAACAATCTCCAGCAGGACACTTGCTTTGTTTTCACCTCTTGAATCCATCAGGTAGACTGCTCTGATAGGTGAACTGTTTGACCTCTGACCTTATAAAAGAGCTGCAGGGAATCTGGACCACAATCCATTTATTAACGTCTTAGAAATATTTAAAACTGCACACCATTTATAAAGCCATTAGTAACTTTTAAACCCCTGACATAAGGCAACATATAACGAAAGAAAGAAAGAAAGAAAGAAAGAAAGAAAGAAAGAAGAAAGAAAGAAAGAAAGAAAGAAAGAAAGAAAGAAAGAAAGAAAGAAAGAAAGAAAGAAAGAAAGAAATGAATATTGGCCCAAGCACTTACCATTCTTCTCTGTCTGTATTCTCCTCAGAGGAGATGGGCCGGCTGGTCTCTCTTAGATATAACCACTGCTGCTGTTGAGAATCCCTGGAAGATGCTCATCAAAGTTTAACGGCAGCCTTAAGGTGCTGTATTACCTATTCTGGATCCTCTTCACCAATCAAATTGATTGGGAGGTCCTATTGCTTGCCAATAACATACAGTGAAAAGTGTCAAAATACATAGAGAAACACCAGCGAGATATATTGTGAAAAAAGAAAAACTACACAGGTGTCCCAAATATTCCTTATCTTAGGTTAGCAAGCCTTTCCTTTAACTGAAACAGACAGTGGATGCAGTCAGCAGGCCTCGGATGGGGAGCGGGGCTGGGTGGTCCTGGTCCATGTGTCTTCCCATCACCTGGTGAGTGAAAGGGAAGGGGTAGTATATTCTCGAATTATTTAGCACCTCATTGACAAAAGAGCAGGGAATCTGACCCTAGTGCAAGGCTCTGTCAGGGCTCGTGTTTCAGCCACCACAGCGTTACTCTTTGAGCTGTTGTTCTGTCATCTTTGATGTTTGATCTGTTCCAAGTTTTCAACCATATATGATTCAGATCAAACGTAAAAATGGTTTGTGCTTCAGATAATTTAGCTGTTTGATCACATTTTATTAAATTTGAAACACATATTAACAGCAGATTTCAGATGTGTGTACCCATATCAGTTAAACCTATGATGTAGAAGCAGCACATTAACATACATAACTGATAAATCAATACTTGCAGTGTTCACAGGAGGGCACTATTCCATTGTTTTTCAAAATAAGGAACCCAAAAGTTAAAAAGTTATTTTATTTGAACGTCACTAGAAGGAATCAGTGATTTGTATAAAGACAATACATGAGCTTTTGTTTTGGAGCAAAGGGCTCTGTATGTATCTGGTTTACCGCTGTTAAAATATTTAAACAATCTTGTACAGGAGCCAGCGAAGGACAAAGAGGGCTCTCGTCATCTCCAGGCTCTAATACCTTCTGCAGGCCTCTGTTTGGGTGTGATGGTGCCAGCTGCCTCACCAAGGCCAACCATTGTGTGTGTGTGTATGTAGTTTTGTGTGTGTGCACAGCTTGGACATGAAATGTAAAGTTTGAAGACTGCTCATGTCTCCAAAGATCAAATCTGACATTTGGGCAATTGCCTTAAATAGTTACCCATGATTCTTGAGTGGATGCAGCTCAAAATAGCAGATTTTCAGAGTTGAACATAGGCTCGGGCAGCGTCCGTTGGGGGCGTGGCCGTTCAGAGCGGGCTGAATGCTTGGCCTCTGGAAGTGTTGAGGAACGCTCTTCGCTTGTTGATGCCAGGGAAGTGAAGAACAGTGTGGTTGTAATGTTAGAACATCTAGCATCCAGCAGCAGGGTGAAGTTGGCTTAAATGACGGTACTGCTGCTCCTTTTAGACAGGCAATATCTACCATTCCAGTTTGAATGACTTAAATTACAGGCTTTATACACAACAATTGACCTATAAAACACAATATAGTTATCTCTAAACAGAAAGCACCCTGAAATGATCCAAATGTAAGGGAAATGAGACGAGAGTGCAGAAAAGCTGAACACAAATGGTGAGAAAACAACTTCAAATACATAATGATAGGACTGGGAAATGAATCGATATCGTTTTATATATGTGACTAGATATCATCTTAGATTTTGGATGTTGTAATATGGCATACATTTCTAAATTTACCAGAATGGTCTAGCTTTTCTATTACTTGCCTTTACCCACCTGTACATTATATCCACAATACTGATGATTATTTGTAAAAAATAAATAAATAAATAAATTGTGTAAATAATTTGTGAAAGCACCTATTGTCAAACCTACAACATCATCACAGTATTGATACCATATTTGGTATGGTAATATACATTAAATAATGTGACAGAATGCTAAATTCTAAATGTAGCCCCCCAAAGGCTTACTGACTTCCTCTGACACAAAATAGCATCTTCATTGTCATATTGTTGTTATGAAGATGAGAATAACATCAGGCTATTCACTTATCTCTACCTGTTTCCCACAGATCTGGCGGCCCATCCTCATGTGATTGGTCTGAAATTGAAATGAATCTGCATTTCCATGAAGGACAAATAGCTACCACTAGAAATCTGACTAAGACAACCTACCTCTTGCATGTTTGACATTTTCCTCTGCATCATTCCTTAGAGATGTCAAATGTATTTCAGTGCCAACTATAACCTGTGACGGTGGTGGTAAATTAGCTCAGGTTGTCTTGGAGCTAACCAACAATCCTGCAAATCAAACAGTGCCTTAATATCCTCACAAAGGCAAATAGGTGTGTGATAAACTAACTGCATGGCTGCTGTGTTAGCAGCTAATCGCTCAGAAACGTTTGGAACAAACCAATAATATGTAAAAGAGGGGGGGATTTTTTCACAAATACGAAATTATTATGAATATAGACTATAACATAATAGTAAAAATATATATCATGCATATCTCCGTCTGGCCGTTAGCATCCAAAGAAAAGTGTAAACAAGCTGTTAGCTAGCGATAAAAGTCGGGCCGGACGGTGGCCGATAAGTTTCCGCCTCGAAACACCGGGAGAGAACCGCGTTATCGGCCAATTTAGCTGCAGTTTGACCTCAGTGCAGACAGACTGGTTCGTAGTTACCCAGCAGAGAGACAGACAGGTTCATGGGTTGTTGTTGTTGTTTTTAAAGACCTGTTTTTTAAACATATACACCTTCAGGGCTGCATTGTCTTTAATTTCAAAATAGTTTCCACAATTTTTCCATATTGACAACAATTTAATTCAATAGAAGCAAAACAAAACAGCCATTATGTGAGCATTGAAACTGTCACATCTGTGTGGAAACATCTGAGGACAAAAATCTGAGGTTAAAGAGTTTTAAAACATGACAAAAGTTAAGGCCCATAAATCATACAAACACATTTAGTTTAGATGCTGGATTCATTAACTGGACGGTGAGATGGAGAGTTTTTTTTACAAACGATTAGTGTAATCTCAGTTGTTAGTCAAATAAAATCAGATGAATATGACAAATATATCCTCCTTAGCTTTTGATTTTTTTTAGCCACCATGAGTCAAAGTTAAAGCTGTTACACCAGCAAAACAGGCCAACTATCTATCCCTGAACTAAAGATTTTACTCATTGAAATGATTATATTTAACACAAAAACCTATAATTTATCTTATACATAAGTATTACTTCCTAAAAAAAAGAACCTGATTCACAAAGATTTTTTTTGATAACAAATCAGAATTATCAACCAAATAAATACATAAACAGATAGCATATTTATTTATTAATATTATATATATATTTTACTTACTGTTATACTATTTACTATGTTTTTACTTAAATAATACAGGTGTAAAGCTTTGTGAATTAGGTTAGCTAACGCGAAATACAATATGACATGACATAAAATAACACGATGCAAACAAAATAGAGTAAATATGAATGTAAATATAAAGAGATTGTTTTCTTACTTCCAACAAATCTAGTTTACTGGAGTCTCACTTTGCTTTATTTACAGCAGCAAAGATATAACTCTAAAAGCCGACTGGTTTAACGCTTGTAGCTCCTGAAGAGATGCCACAGCGGACAGCAGGACATACTGGAGAGATTCCTCTGTGGAGGCAGACGGAGTCATACAAAAACACAAACAAGTGTGTAAAAACACATGAATACTTATATTTTTGTTTGGGGGTTATTTCTATTTGGATAACATGGGAAAATACAGGCTGTTTTTTCTATTTAAAAAAAATGTCTTGTCTCTCTCCTCTAAAAGAAATCGTAACCATTATGAAAAAGAAGTATTTTGCTGTTTAAATTGGTGCTACTTCAATGGCACATTGATATAAGGTGGTTGGGAGTTAAATAAGAAACACATAGAAGGACACACAGACCATCGAGCTACTTTAAACTGCTTTAAACGGTTGTCGGCACGTAGCAATCAAGGTCATATATTTTTCCACAACAAGTGTCAGCTCTTTCATCTTTTTTTATGATTCAAAAACTGTGACATGCAACATTTATCAACAGGATTTATGTAGCAACATAATTCAGTATTTATTTCGAGTCAAATATCTTCCATCAATTTCATTTTTAAATCAAGCGATAGTCTAGTTCATATTTTCATGAACATACGTATTTTTTCCGTGTGTTTGCAGTATAACCAACCTGTCTGATTTTGTTTTTAGGTCATGGTTGCAACATTTCACCTCTCAGGCCAACGCCAGCCTTGAACATGCCCTAGTGGTGGCCCTTCTTCAGGTGACAGGTGCAGACTGAGTGACCGGCGCTGGTGCTCGGGTTGGAGCCCCGCTGCACCTCCTCCTTGTTCTTCAGCTGCTCTTTGAGCTTGGGCTCCTCTCTCCGCTTTTCCACCTCCTCTGCCTCCCTGACCTTTCTGACCTCCTGGCGGGGCGATGACCTGACGTCTCTTCCCTTCTCTCCCACCAGAGCCTTGGAGGGCACGCGCAGATTCTTGGGGGAGGCCATGCTCTGAGTCTGGACCCTCTTAACGTGGTCGACGGCGTACGGCCTCTCGAGGGGCTCACCCGAATTCTTGCTTCCGCCGGTTTTATCGGCCGCAAACTTCCTGTTTGGCTGAGGAAGGGGTTTGTAGGCCTCCAGCTTGCGCTTATGACTCATGGCAGAGGCACAGCAGATGATGAAGACCATGACGATGAGCAGAGAAGTCACGACGATGATGATGAGCAGATTCTCCTGCAGGAAGTCCACTACTCGAGTGAAGACAAAGTCCTTCAGGCGGATCATGGTGGTGGTGATGGTGTTGGTGAAGGTGGGAGCTCCAGTGGCGGCGGAAATCTGAACAGGCGCTCGGGTGGAGAAAGTGGTTGGAAAAATGAGCTCCAGCTCCGCTTCATCGCCACTGCCGTCCATGGACGTGTTGTAGAAGAGAGGGGTGGCGTGACACAGTGAGAGCAGGGTCACACAGGTGACGAGGAAAAACAGATGGGACTTCATCTTCTCCTTTGAGTCCTGCAACAACAACCGAACTTTAGGACCGAGAGAGGAAATACATGTAGTTCCAAATCAAATATTGCAGGGATTTAGGCATCTTAAAGGCCAGAGCCTGGAGGTGGTTAGCTTAGGAAAAGACTGGATACGGGGAAACAGCTGGCCCAGCACCATAAAGCTCTATCCTTCAACTTCATCCATTTTTTTATGTGCATATAGACAGAAATGGTTAAAAGAGTCATAAGATAAGAGATGAGATAATCCTTTATTAGTCCCACGGCGGGGAGATGTACATGTTTATCCTTTAACTATTAGTATTGAGCGGCCTGGTCTTGCAGTCTGCTGGTTGCCTAGCAACCTCAAGCTTTTTAATAATTTCGTAACCTCGTGGGATTTTTCTTCCAACCCTCACGTTGGAAAGCATTATGCTAACTAGTGTCCAGCAGCCTGTCATGCAACAGAGACATACTGAGAAAAACACTGTTTTTAAAAGCCTGTTTCCAAGCTGAAATGTCATTCCAGTATTCTTCCTCACTCTGGTTTTTCTAGCTGTTCCTGCCGTTCCCCATCTTGGACCAGATCTATTTTAGCAGGCAGCACAGCAGCCATTACTTATATGGGGTGGAGACGGGGAGTTTGGTGCTGGAGGCCTTATAATTTGTAAAATAGAGGGAGGCCACCCATCCACCACACCAAAGCCAGGAGGAAGCTATATTCCAGGGGAGCACAGAGGCCATGGCCTCTATATTTACACTGGGCAGCAGCTGCTGTAGGCTGCACCAGCCCACAGCAGCACAGACCTGTTGGAGATATTTCTGCTTCCAGGAAAACCTGCACTTACAGACAGCACAACTGACTGACTGAATAAACTTCATGAACCAGTTTGACTTTTCTTCCATTATTCTCTCTCCATCCTTCTTCTTCTCAAGGTGAAGTCAAGCTTTAACACAGAAAACCAGCGGTGCAGGGCTCAGCCTGTTACCATTCAGAATACACAGAATAATTACACAGTGCTGAGCTGTGAAGACAAGCTTCTAATCAGCATGATGCTATCATGAACCTGCTGCTGCTCTGCTTTACATTACACAGTGTGACCCCCCTCCTCCCCCTCCTGTGTGGTCAAACATAGTCTGTACTCTGCTGGACCACACATGGTAGGCTGGGTCTTCATCCTTGGATGTACAGCTATAGGACAGCACTGCCCCCTGTATCCTCATAATTACAGCTATAATTACATCCCCTGTATTTCACTAAAGGGTCCACATTACCTTCAACTGAAGGCCATCACACACCACATATGTAATTAAGCCATTTCATGACGTTCTTAATGTCTCAAACTCTTGATTTTCTTTAAATTTACAAAGGTATCATTACGCATAAATTATTTCACATTTACATCAGATTCAGTTGGACATACGTGGTGTTTTTTTCTCAACCATAAAATGGAAAAAGGCCCAAACAAGCAATGTGCAAAGACGACCTTCTTGCATAAAACATGTTTGGTTACCGACAGGTCTCCACATTATGAAAAAAAGAAAAAAAAGACTGTGGAATAGTCACACAAGATAAACATTCATTATAACAGATCATTTAAATAGAATTAAGAAAAAGCAAAGAGGGTTAAACAAGGTAAAAGTCACATCACAGCAATGTAAAAATATTAAAGCCCTGCATTAAAAATCTGCATTAAGTAAAGATACAAAACAATGTTTTGCAGGATGTGCTTTAAGTATCAAAAGTAGAAGTTCTGGTTATCAAAAAATATAGGAAAATGTATGTTAAATCATTTTATGTGATTTTATTTTCTTCTAAGCTAATTTCAACTACTTAATTGGGTACACTTTTAATCTGTAATAATGCACCATATTTTATCAACTGAGAATCTGTAAAGCGACTTGAGCTATTAAATAAATGTAATGGATTATAAAGTTAAATATTCCTCCCAGAAATGTTGTGAGGTAGAATTATAAAGTAAACTGTAAATACTCAAAATTGCAGTACTGAGTTACATTCCACCACTTCATGTTACTTTATATTATCATAGAATTGGAAACCTCTCAACACAGTTTGGACACACATCTCTGAAATAAATAAATACAAATATAAACGTATACTCACAGAGAGTGTTATCCCGGCTTGATCTTCTGAGCAGCACAACCGTGCAGAAGACGGAGGAAAATAAAGGAGAGACAAAGGAATGAGAGTAAAGTAAGAGTGAAAGAGAGTTTCCGAGCATTCGCCCTCCCCGCTGAACTATACTGACAGTTTTCTTTTACGGAGCTCTAAAAAGTCTGCTCACTGCAAGATGTTGTCCATCCCTCTATTTTCAGCATCTCCTCCCTCTTTCTCAACATCCATAACCCACTCGTTCCTCCTACCTGCACTTAGAGGGCGTTCATTTGGGATCAAACCTTCTTACTGTGCATTTTTATTTCCTGAATTATGACACATGGACACACAATGACATTTTCTCATACATTGATTAATGCTAAACTGTCTCTAGGAAAGATCTTCACTTGATATGAAAATGTAATTTACCACAACATTCAGCGTTCATTCATCCGACTCATTAAACTGAGTTTTCTGCTTTGAAACTCCAAGCCATTGCAGTGAGTACATGACTCCCATGTTTTAAGGAAATGTGTATTTTTGTACTTGGCGGGGCGAGTCGCAGGACTCCTCTGCCTCCCACTGAGTCCTCTCTAATTAAATCCCCGCTGATTACAGCCTGCCTACAGGGCACACAAGACCAGCACAGAGAGAGAGAGAGACAGCAACTCCTTTAATCCTGAAACACATGTACAGAGTGAACACATAAACTTCATGGTCTTTCAGCAGCACTTATCTCTGGATGTGTCCCCAAATGTGCAGGTTGTCTATTTAAGCTTCTGACGCCTCCTTTCTAAATTTCATTCAGTTATTTTGATAGATGGTGCGAGCTGTTGCTATTATAGCTATCATTTTCCATGTTCAGGATGCAGAGAAACTAGAGTGAGGGATTCTTCATTCTATTTCGGTGTGTTTGCTACCTGCTTTGTGACTAACAATAGATCTGTTCCTGAGTTATGCTGTGACAGATGCTGAAATAGTTTGGCTATTTTGTGTGGTATAAACACAATGCCAGTTCTAAGTTAATGTTATCTTTAATTCAATTAACTGTATTTACATTTCCAGCCATCTACTTTATAACCATCTGCAAGTTGATTTGTGATCAGTCAAAATAGAGAATAACAATATTTAATCATTCAATCAGTCTATTTTTTCATAAAACATTGTAATCTGAACTTTAAATTAATGAGGCCGATAACATTTTACTTATAGTCAACAAATCCCATGAAAACACCAAAATCAAACATGAATTCATCCTTTATATTAAAAAAGTATTTTCTGCGCCAAAGTCTGAAAAAATAGTAGATACAAAACAGAGGCACCCAAACAAATAGTGATGGATTCTTCTTAATCACATTAATCACATATACACTGCTGCCATACACAGCTCTGAATAGAGCTCCAAAAGTCTGCAGCAGAAAAAGTCCTGCATTTTTGCCTGTATGAGGGATGACAGCTCTTTAGAGGAACAACAATTACATATATTTGTGATGTTTTCAAAGATTGGTGTTTTCGGAGAAACAGATTGTACAGGAAGTTGTAAATTCAAATCAAGAGACAGACCAACACTTTGTTGGTTTTGGTGTTTTTATGGGGTTTGTTGACAAGAAAAAGATATATAGGATAGCACCAACCTTATCCTTCAAATAGTTTGAGGTTTATTTCCAGTTCTGTCTTCTCTCTATGTGAAACACTTTTCAGTAACAACGACAAACAGTGATGAGTGAATGTAAACGATACAATGAGGCCATTTTAAAAATTCTTTATTAATTTTTCTTATAATCAATGTTTGATGCTTGAAGCAAGAATAATGAACAAAAATGCTGAGCAGGCCTCCAACATGAGGCTTCATCCAGGTTCGTTTTCGTCTGATTTTCTTTCTCGATATTCATACGACCTCCGACATTAACGGAGGTTCTGCTTTTCTCATGATGCATTATGACAAGGTGCAGGGAACACGGACAAAGGGGAAACATTTAAAACACACCTCCCATACAAATACCCTCTTCAGCACAACCACGAAACAAAAGTGAACTTTAAAAAAAAAAATGGTCATGTTATTTACAAAGCTTTCACTCAGTTTTCTAGACCTAAATTACAAACATACATCTATCTTTCAACAGCACATTTCTCCAACCTACAATGTCCCTTTGGATCGCTATTCACTACTCCTCCAAACTCCGCTCTCGTGCCAACTGTGCTATAAAGAACGGTGGCAGATAGGCCAGTATCATTTCTGTAGCCCTCTTGTCATTTATTTCACTAACATTCTACGACTCGCTGCTCACAAACGGCATCTGCCGACAGCTTCTCGGTTTGACATCACTTTTGAAGATGTTTTGAATACCCGTACCGAGGTGGAAAGTGTCAAAAAGTCAGGGGAAAATTGCTTACCAACAAACCCCGACTAGTAACGCTGCCTGGTGTAATGTGTGACGGATTGGCAGGACTTCTTGACAGCTGACACAATACTTTAGGAGCAGGGTCCCTTGAATGTAGTGTTTTATTAAGCGTAGCACCTTAAAGTGGTTTTAAATTTGGGCACCTATCGACTCTTCCATTTTCTACACAAATCTACTCTCACAACAGTCCCCCAACAAACACTTCCATGGTCACCTCTATGGCACTTTCAGGTCTTTACAGTGGTAACAAATATTGAAGGCAAACAACAGACTGAACCATTACCCGTCTCAGCTTCCCACTGGGAAACAAATCTAAAACATCAAGAGGAGCTTTTGTCAGAGCTGTCTGGTCAAAACAGCTCAGACTGGACAATTCAAATGGTTCCTTGATTTTGTGACAACTATACTGAGTAGGGGCATCTGAGAAATAAACCATTAAAAAAAGTGGAGGTGCTAAGAGGGATATAAGCACAGCTGAAACAAGAAACAGGCTAAAATCAACAGTGAAGCAATAACACGACTATTCAATTTATCCAAGTTAGAGGCAAGTCTCGGATGTTCTACTGTAAGTCCATTTTGAAAACCCTCCCCGCGTCCCAACAAGAAACAAACCAGGAACATCCATAGTGACAGGTACCCAGAAGACCAAAGACATGAGGCACATATTCACACACAATCTAGGCCTTTAAGGTCCATCATGAAAAGTTTCTGCAGTAATCTCCAGTTTTATCACCAGAGGGGTTTTTAAATAGTCAAGTCGATGTGTGATTACTTGGTGTCATTTCATGTCAATTCCTGTTTGTTTGTACACATGATACAGGTCTCAGGTGGCATATAATGCAAAAGGTGCCAGTGACAAAAAATAATCCCACTACACCTGACTAGTAGCCCATGGCTACCAAACACTGAGGTCGGTGACTGAACCTCTCACATAAACAAAGCAGAGCTGAGGTTGGAATCCACAAAGTTGGTCTTTTTATGGGCAGCACAGAGATGTCACAATAACAACCAACCAGTGTAACTGAGACACTACAGTGGAGTGTTCACAGAAAGAGGAACTTTATGGCAGTATTCCCCCCCAGACACCAAGAACTGCCAATGAGATCTGTGGAATGTGTTTGTCATTTTCTCTAATAAGCACAAAGTGCATGGTGTAAATGAAGCGAGACAGAAAGGAATGCTCGTTTACGTGGACTACCGTCCACAGTCAGAATGATGGGAAGCGACAGGAATGAGAAGGGAAAAAAAAGGTAGAAAGCAGGAGTTAATTTGTTCAGCTTTAACACAGACCGCAGGAATCGTGATGTATGTAATGTCTGGGTGCTTGGTGTATACTGTGGCAGCTAAATGGGTTCTCAATCTGAATTCGTGTCCTCCTTTGAAGTTTGAGATCTTCCTTGTGTAACCATCCAATTGATCTAAATATTCTTCATCTCATAGTTAATTAATGATCGGTGTCTCCTGCACTGGGTGTCCCTGTTTGCATTTTGACTCTTCCCACAAAGAGAAAGAAAGAAATACTGTTAAGGAGGTGTAAACAAAATGTCAAATTTGGCAACATTAATATTTTTGGGTAATGGTAGCATGAAACACGGATACCTACTTAAAAAAATATTTGGGTATGCAATGGCAAATGGACTTTTGATATTTGAAGTGTCTTATATAATATGACCATAATTGGTCATACTTCTAAAATGCAAAGGAATATGTAAGAACTTTTTTATACAAGTAGACAAAATAAAAAAAATGGCTGCCACACAATAAAAGGAATAGACTCCTTTGTCACCAAAAGCAAGTATTTTCTGCTAAATTTGCCACACATCCTTATTCCACCTGTGTTAAACTGAGGGTCGGGGGCTGGCTAAGAAAAAGTTCATCTGGAATGTTGCTAGGGATGGTTGCTAGGCAGGCCTCAGACGAAACACTGTCATTGAGATAGGCAGTGACTGGTCCCGCCCACCCCCCCAGCCAATGGAACGTCCTGAATTGTAGCGGGTTGGGGAAAGGGTCCCTAAATGGCAATTTTGGACATTTGCTCTTCAAGTTTGATGATTCGCTTCTCCTGACTGCTGACCAGGTCCTTGAGGGATTTGATTTCTTTCAAGATCTCCTCCAGCTTGGCTTCAGATTTCTGTGGGAGACACAAGAGACAAGTGAGACTTCTTGGCATGTCTGTACTCGTTTCTATCTCTATGCTGCTACAAGCGCAGACGTACAACTACAGTCACATTTCACGGCACGTTACAACATGGCACAAGGAACTTCCTGTGTCAAAGCCTGCTACCTACAGTCTTGGACAGTAAACGCCATGTGGCAGGGTCTGGTTCTCTGAGGGTTAACAGTGCTGGAGCCCAGTGGGCTGTGATTACAGAGCAGAACTGAAGAGAGAAACATGGGCTTGGTCCCAGGCGAGTGGCTGTGTTGTGGGTGAGGTGCGGCAGGACGCCCAGCAGCAGGCGCCCAGAAATGGCAACAGACCCCTCAGTTTGTGGGTCAGAGAGTGGGTTGAACATCATCTACAAACCACCTCATGAAGACAGCCAGCAATCTGCCCTGCTTCCAACATATACAATTAGTCTGCTTAACACTGTGAGCCCCACAAAGGTAGCGGCGCAGAGATGAAGCCAGCGGCAAGGCGGCACTAATGACGGAGATGGATGTCTACTGATTGATAACACTGAGAAACACATTAGCTTTCACTGTCAGTTGTCCATCATCCTAAATCATGTGAGAGATGTTTTGGAGGGATAGACAAACCTGGTTATGGTCTCAAAAACACTATAATGTATATAAAAAGATAGACATACTCAATTAGACTTCCCAATATCATGCAGTCTAAAGCTGAAAAAATCGTCCCATATTGCCCTGCTCTACTGATTGGAAATTGACTATTTAATGTAGATCTTGGAAAAAGCACAATACTCACAATCGATGGAGTCGGGGAGGCAGACTTGTTGGCAGGGCTCGAGTTCTCTGTGTTCTTGGTGTCCAGAATGTTCTTTTTGACCACCTTGAATTCGCGGTTCTTGCCTGCGACGTAGCCGTTCTTGAGGGAGATAAGGATGGGGTCTCCATTCTTGCCATCAACCACTCCTCAGCCTCCAGGGCAGGGTCGGGTCCAGATGTGTCTGGGTACAAGTCGTCCTGGAACAGGTCCGACTGGTGGGGAAGGAGAAGTGACAAGCCGTGAGGAAAAATCTTTAAGCAACACATTATAAGACAGAGAAGCCATTTAGGACGAGAACTCACCTTTCTCGGTACAGTCATCACGATAGGCTCACACTTCCTTTCATGCAGTTTATAGAATCTGGCAACATACAAATTAATAACAATTACACATAATTGAATGCACTCCTAAACAACAAAGGCAACAGTCAGCGTTTTATGACAGTTTAAAGTTGGCTTTCCTGAGAGGGATTAATGATTATGTCAAGACCACATTCTCACTTAGTGGTGAAGCTAGGAACTTCAAATTCAATCTGGTTGATTACAATCAAAACTCAAACCACAAATTCTGGTGTTAGATGATCATGAGCCCCCATCTTAGCTCACCTTGCAATTTCGCACTTATTGACATCGAGGCCCCTCTTGGGCATATAGCCCATGCCCCTCTGGGGCTCCTTGGAGCCAAAGGTGCTGAGGAAGTGAACATATGGAGCCTCGTCTGTGATTTCAAAGTAACGGATGCTGCTGTCACCCTGTCAAGAAACAACAAAATGTTTTATTTCTGTATTAAGCTACAGGGAAATTCAACCACTGAGTGCTGAAAAAAGGAACTCACCTTTCCACAGAGGTAAACAACGTTGGTGTCTGGGTCATAGAAGGGCAAGAGCACTCCGTTGCTGGTGTCCATCTCATTAACAGTCATGGGCTCGTCCATGTTTTGCTGAGAAAAAATGCATGCATAAAGTTAGACTTTATTGTTGTAATTTTAATAGAATAATACAGCAGATTTCACGGTAACAAAGTTGTGAATATGGTGTTTATTTTTAACTCGTGTATGGTTTTATTTACACTGTTGACTTCAATGAAAAGCTTGCTCTCAAAACAATCTACTGACTCCGGTTGAAATCCAGTATTGTAGAATGGTAAGACCTACATTTCACATAATTGAGTATAACATAATAATAACAGTGCCAGATGTAGAGCCCCATAATCACTGAACTGATGAAGTGCAGTTAGCAAAAGCATCTTACCGTGTTCCAGAGGGCGAGCTGTCTCTCACTCATGCGGCTGAAACCTGTGGTGAGGACGTTGCCATCAGACAGGAAAATGGCTCTCATGGGTCGAGCGCCCTCGTGTGCCTTCTCCTTCTCCTGTGAAATGAAGAAAAGGTTTAACCGTCAACAACACTTGTGTGCTCAAGTCACCATTTCCTGAGTATTTCATTCACGTTTACTTTATTTTTTTGGTATAAGCTCTATTTTTAAATGAGCGGCAACACAAAGCATTTTATTCAGCTTAATTGTTTTCAAGGCCGGGGCAGCTGTGGCTCAGAGGGAAATGTGCAGGTTTTAAGGGAACAAGGTTGTTGAAAGCAGGCCTTCCAGCTGGAACACTCTCTACTTGCAACCCAATCTCACTGCACCTAGATTCATGTTTACCACTCATATACAATAGAATATAAAAAGAAAAAATATCACGTCAAAGAAATCTTTTAAAACTGCTTACAGCAATAATCGTTTCCTTGCGGGGATCGATGACACGGATGGCCTTGTCCTTGCAGGCGGTGCAGATTAGGCTACCGTTGCGGTTCCAGGTCACGTTGTAAATGACATCTTGGTGCATGTCATCCAGGGTGATCATAGCCTCTCCTGTGCCCACGTTCCAGATGATGATCTGGTTGTCACAACCTGATGACAGAGTCGTGTAAAGGTGAGCAGGAAATCAGCACATACAAGTTACACAAGATATTAATTGCACAAATGATACGTTAACAGCATGAGTGTTCAAGTTCTGTAGATTTTGTAGAGAGAGAGAGCTCTTACCTGCACTAAGAAGGACATTGCGTGCTGTTGGGTGCCATGTGATGATGCCAACTCGCTTGGAGTGGCCCTCCAGTACCACCACTGGCTCAGACATGGAAGTGACGAGGCCATTCTCAGGAATCTGCCACACCTGTGTGGCAGGAGACCAGGACAGAGGTCAGGAACAGAACACACAGTGAACGCCAACTTTTACCTCCCTTTTGACAAAATTATTAATTTTATTTTAGTAACCCCACCCTACCAGTTGTATTACTGCGAAGAGGACACAATAAGTGGCAGTTACCGAAAGGAACCTGAGGGGGGCAGCAGTGACTAAGAGTTCTGTTGGCAACAACAGCACATTTTGATTTAACAACAGATGTCGGGTATATAAAGTCACATTTAGTAAAATGCAGTACAAATTGAAGCACCCCCTTTGCATTATTTAGCAATACCTCTGTAACATTCATCTCTATTTCTTCAACAACCTTTCTTAGCATGCCGATATAATAATATAAAGTGGTCAGTATGCTCACGTTTTAAAAAGCAACACTGATTAACATGTCCATTATGCACTTTATCTGATGCGACAATTAACAACCATTCATTATTGCAAAAATGAATAATAACAAATAACTGGTGTAGCCATGTCCACGTCATGGTGCATATCTACCATTCTGCAGTTACAGCACCCACTTCCACCTAATCTAAACATCACCAAGAGCTGGTTCAGGCTGTGAGTTTCCCTTCTAAGATCAAATGCGATGGAGAGGAACCATGGATAGTTTTTACCTTTCTTTACATGGCTTATACTTCCCTGTACATGAACTGAATTTGGCATTGATTCAGATTTAACAGGAAGTCAGGACTTTCAGGTGAGGTAGTGGTAGCAACAAAGGTAAACAAGCAGCACACTAATCTCAGCCCTGCAAGGCCCAAATAAGGACTTATGCAGGAAAGTACAACTGCATTCTCAAAAAAGTCGGTGACCTCAGCTCAATAAACAGCTAAATCATTCCCCAGCTCTGATTACTACAACACATATTTGAGTCTAATCTAATCCAGAGGGTGAGGTCTGCACCCATCCCTGAGTTACAACAGAGCCTAGCCTTTCGCAATAAAAGCATGTAGTCACTCGTCACTTAGAAACACAAGAATGCATGTTACATAAACCCCAATTAAGAGGGGAGAGTTCAGGTGTAAAGGGTGCAGCAAACCTTACCATCACCGTGCAGTCCTCAGAGCCGCTGGCGATCACATGATCATTGTGGGGGCACCAGTCGATGTCCAACACCGGGCCTGTGTGTCCACACACTGTGGGATAGGATTTGTCAATGCGTCCCGTCTGTAAAGACAAAGATAAACAACACAGAGTGATAAGATTAGTCTTAGTCTGGACCTGCTCAGAGAACATTGTTTATGATGGAAAAGTCAGCATGTATTGAAACAGGTCAATTAGACTAGTCCTAAATCCCACCTGCTAAATTAAACTCATATGCAACAAGTGAGAAAAGGTCTTTTAACAGATTCCTTCCACAGGAAAAATTAGAGAATCATAACTGATTTCTTGGATACACTTTTAAAAAGTGTATCCAAGAAAGAAACCAAACTATTCTCATTCAAAATGTTTCAAAACAGGAATTATACTGAGAATTAGTTATGGATTCGATTACACAACATGACACTAGATTTTTAGCCACTTGTACACCCTGTTGTTGGGTGAGTACTTTAGGAATAAGAGCAACCGTCTGGCGTCAGAAAGTTCTTCAGATGTGAGGGGAAATCCCAGTCCAACAAACACTCCTGCCAAGTGCTGTAGACTACATTTTTTTAATCATCCCATCACTCCCCCAAATAACAGAAGCTAGCGTTTTATTGGTGCTGCACTTTAGCAAACTGAGATTAGATTTAGCTCTTATTGAACCACCCATAGTAATTAAGGAACGTTATTAGTGGTGACGTCATTATACAGTAGCACATGTCATCGGATGCTTCGTATTCCACAGCATCTCCTTACTTTAAAATGATAACCATGTAGCCAACACTAAACCATGTCCTTTATATAACCTGCTTACACAACTAATGGATTGGATGGCTACAAATTCCTTCCCGATTTGCACACACACGCACAGGCACACACACACACGCACAGGCACACACACGCACAGGCACACACACGCACAGGCACACACACACACACACACACACACACACACACACACACACACACACACACACACACACACACACACACACACACACACACACACACACACACACACACACACACACACACACACACACACACACACACACACACACACACCCTTCAATAATACTGTACATCCTCCTAAAATCAGCCTGCAGATCCAGGAGAACCAGGTGCCCTCTCTACATGGTGAGGTGACTTGACAGACCCATGCTGTGGAGGATGGGTTTCTAAGACACACCCTAGTCTGTGTTGACTTCAAGTACCACCACAGGCCCGGAGAGATGATGTCACGTACTGTGGAAAGAGTCCTGCTGCTGCAGCCCTATTTAAAGCATGATGGCTTCCCTAATACAAAAAAAAAGAAAATGACTCACTGCCCAGAGCTGTTCTGCCATTAGATTGGGAATAGCAGCAATGATTGCTTGAGAAGAGCTATTAAATCAAAGAATTGTATATTCAGCGATGAGTTAGAGGTACAACCAAAATGAGACTTAAATCTCATGAGAACATTAACTAGAAGCATTACTAATGTTTATCTAATACATATACAATAGATGCAAGCATGCATGCGCACATTGTGCTGAAGGGATTTACACTGACAGTAGACTCCAAACACGTTTGAAGAAGAAGCAGTGCATTCTACATAAGTTATTACAATGTGTGTGGACTATTTAGATAGCATTTTCAACTACACTCTATGGTTACCTGAAAATGCATGTTATGTTATGTTGTTTGCATTTCTTTAGTGGCCTTTGGGACCAATTTTTTCAGTCTATTTTTTGTTTTGAAAATGGACCACTGAGTCGTGTCTCCAACTGAAACAAAATTAAATTCTATTTCTCAATCAGTGATGCAGAAAACTTACAAGAACAGCATGTCAATTTAGTCAGTGAGACCTGGCCACAAAATGCACACACAGAAAAAGTTAGTCTTCAGGGTTTTCTGCCAGAAAGGGTTTATTTTAACCCAAACAACAATCTTAAACTAAACCCAACCAAGTAGGTTTGTTGCTTAAACCTGAGGAGATTTCTGGCAGACAGCTCTGACGGTAAACTTCTCCCATGTGAACAAAAGGCAGGGCTACTGTTAGAGTGAGTCTCAAAGTTACTAAGAGACCAAGCTCAATACAAATTGTACATTGTGGCTTTTGTAAGCAAAATTATTACATGCGACTTTAAGCTTTCAAAAGGAACAGAACTGTCAGGAAGAGGAACACAAGCAGTAAATAATGGTATTTTAGCCTCCAAGTACAATTCACTGTCTGCAGCACACTCTATGTTCAGAATTTCAAAAGAGCAGGAAATAAACATCAGGTACAAGTGTATCCAGTCATTTTGGTACAAAACGGAGTGAGAAACAAAAACCAAGAGGCAAGCAGGGGATGGTGTTCTGGGCCTTGGAGGGACAGTCGAGTCCTGGATGTGAGTGTCATGTTGCTCGGTCATTCCTGCTTTTAGATATTTCTCTGAATCTGCTATAACAGATACTGCTGTTACCGTGCACACCTACGCTGACGTGGCTGATATCAAGTAACATGATTCATATCTCAGTGGCCTGTTCGTATTCAGTGAGAGTGAACAGATACATGCGTTTACTGGGTCAGTACAGTCCTACAATGACTGGGGATCTACACAAATGACAGGAAGTGACTCCGGTTAACATGCAGTCACCTGACTTGCACAGAGTTGGGCTGTGACATGTACTCCAACTCCAAGTGAAGTGAACAAAGTCCACAGCAAGCAAGAATGGACGTGTGTGTACGTGTAGTATGTGAAAACAACAAGATCATGTCTCAGCCTCACCCTGACTTCTGAACACACACTAAATGCTTCCCTGAAGCTGAATGTAAATAAATCAACTGCTGTCAATAGGGATTTATTAGCCATCATCTGGTACCAAATAACATTACCTATAAATACGAGACCGGTGACTCTGCAGCCGAGGCTACAACTAAAACTTTCATTTTGTTGATCCCAAAACATGACATTTTTGCATTATGAGAAATTACATATCTTTCCATATTAATTCAATTCCATACATGGGAGATGTATATTATAGCTGTATTCACATGACTTTTCCTTCACATGATTGCCTGAAGACAGTAGGAACAGGATGTAAAGCAAGAAGGACATAGACGGATGACCAGGTGTAGCAACAGGAACCGGACAAACAAGTTTGACAAAGAGCAAACTAATCATCGACACAACAAGAGCCAGCAATCCTTAGTTATTGTTTTTTTTTTTTTTTTTTTTTTTTAATAACGCTGCAGTGAATCGTTCACACGATTTTCACAACAATAAGAGATCCAAGTGATATGGATCATGTTTGATCGAGTTCTATTCCCAACCAGTGGACCTCAGAGTGCCATCTAGTGATACCATGGAGGTACTGCCAAATGTGGGAGACAACCATGCAGCAGTAAAAGTTCCAAAGAGTGTGGTGAGGAAATACGACCCTGAATACATTAAATCTGGCTTGTGATAGATGGGGTAAGCAGAAAATGTATTTTGGTCATTACTGTTTACAGTGGCATAATACATAGCCCTGTTTGTTTTTCTTCTTTTGTCATGTTTTCTCTCATTTATTTGGGAAGTTGGTCATTAGAACAAAAGAACAATCAGAAATGGGCCTCAAGTTACAAGAAGTTGGTCGAGTTTTAAAAAAGTGTGTTTCAACAGAAGCCAAATATCACTGAGTATTAACATTGCCAAACCATGTCCGTCATGTAAAACACTCCGTTTCAACATCAATTGGTGTTGTATCACTGTGGTACATCGCACAGATGGGTAGATGTTATACTCTGCACAAACACTTTGTATAAAGGCTAATAAGTCTGCTCACTTTGCTATTATGCTGTACACCGACATACACAACAGTGCAGGATAATAGCAACAGGTCTTAGAAGGGAATAGACTGTGACCAGGGCATGAAATATACTATACTATCACTGTTTACAATGAATGTATAGTAAAACTCACTATATGATCTACAGATCAAACTGTATGCAAACCATGTGGTGTGTGAAGATTTTGACGACTAACACTGACGAAGGGTTGGTTCGACTTTTCTTGCTCATGCATGCAATTCGAAGTAAGTAAACAGAACATTTATGATAAGCATTAAATCATGTTTTATATCTGTCCTTGAAGAAACTTTGTTCACAGAGTCCACAAAGATTAAGACCACCTACAGGAGTGATGCCCAACACTCAAGAGGCACTTCTCAGCACATCCCACATGTGAACTCCAGTTCAGACATGCTGCAAAGATTCCTCAACATTCTCTTACTTTGGTCGAAGTTTTCCAAAACTTTCCATGAACGTTTTGAGTCAACTGCAAAAATTAAAAACAAAAACAAAACAAGAATTCTATAGTTTATGTATACACTTTTTTCTACGGCTGAATTAAAGCAATGAACCATGAAGCCCCAGTAACACTCAAGTTAAGCTCTGGAGCTCGACCTCCTGATCAACCCGAGCAGGGCAGAGGAGACCCAACAGTTCGACCAGAGAGCCAGGCGTTCCACACATTCCACACCTCGGCCCAAGGCAGCTCTGGTATGGGTATGACTAATGAGAGCAAGAGGGCAGCTAGGGTGTCAAATATAGCACCGTTTGAGGCATTCATGTCCAATATACAAAATTTGAAATTCCAGAGTCTGAAGAGCGAACACAAGTGGACTTTTAACATGATATGCAGGGCAGAGACTACGTTTGCATGGAGTATTGTAATCTAAGTACCGGGATCACCTGGGTGGAGCAGTGCAGGTAAGTGAACCTGTGGCAACTTGCTGCATTCTCCCTTCTGTCCCTCTGGAAAAAGCAGAGCTTCAGGCACATTTGCAAGTCTGTGTTTGTCTTAAAATGAGGAATTTGAACTAAAACATCAACCTCAATATGTACCAACCACAAGCATAATGAGATGTCACTCAGGACAGGCAACCCAAGGTGATAAATCTGACATTAATTAATCCCAAGAGAATGAAAAGTTTTACGGCTTGGTCACACACTAGACACATCATCGTGATTATATTGCTGGTATTCAATTGGCAGTTCAATGATGGCTCAAATTTTGAAATGAAGAGATTTATGTCTGGAGCCTATCACCCTCTCAAAAATCTGACTTGTTTGGTCTAGAATTTTTATAAATTAAATCTCGACAGACTTCTTAAACCCTTTCAAGTCAAACAATGGTCTGGTAAACGGACATATCAATTAGGGATTTACGTTAATGCTACTGACATTTTAGATGTAACAACCTACTTCAATTGAAGAAAATTGTGAGATACACGAATGAGGAACTAAACTGAAACTTATTTTATGTAATCCAGTTCTGTTATTCAGTTTAGCAGTGATGTGTGAAGAATAGCAGAAAAAACTTGCGACAGGAGTCTCATATGGAGTTAAATGCAGGTTTAATGAGTTCAGTATAAGAATATCCAATATAAGAGGTCTATTAGTGTCAAATCATGGCCATAGATTCAGAGACAAATCTGACAGTAATATTTGCAACTGCTAAGTGGACTTATAAAGAGGGAGGAAAACTGAATTAACTGCCAAAAGTCACTTGAAAGAAACATGCACTAATTTAGAGTTTACAGCAGCATTGTTACTCAATATGTTGATGGTATCGAATAGTAGTCACATTCATCATCAGAAGGATCAAACCGATCATGAAAATCCAGGGTCATGTCGACCTACATCTATTTGGCAGCAGATACTTTTTTGACAGTGAGATGTTCCACACATGCAGAATCAGCTGCTGCCGACTGCTCATCTTATTTGAGGGAAAGAGACATTGCTCATATTAAAAGAAAGAAAATACTGACAAAAAGCAACCTTACACTGTATTAACACTGTGTGCAAGATTTCCGATTCTCCTGAAAGATTCTCATTATCAAATCCTGCTGTCAATTCTACTCAAATTATTTGACTAAAAAAAGAAACTAAATCAGTTTAGAAGGTAAGAAAAACCACCTATAAATATTCATTTTAGTTCATGCTTTGATTTGTAGACGAGGAGATTCCTCTAGTTTAGTAATTAGACTTACACTGCGATATTTATCAAGCCAATGACTGGCTGGCAGATGAACAGTTCTATAAGACTGTGAGAAACATCACACTTTCACAACACTGCTAAAAAAAATGGACCCGAACAGAAAAAGAAAAAAAACAAGCAAGAAAATCATCTCCAAGGCAACCAACGTACAGGTATAGGCAGTGTGCTTAGCAAGACATGCAACATAGAAGTGAAAATTAATTTGTCCACAACAAAAAAAAGAAATCACCAGTGCAAAAAAGTCCACCCACACCAACAGCATGGGGTTAAACTCCGCAGTTGAATACCTAACATGTCCATAACTACACTACAGACATTCGTATCCTTCGAGAGGAATGTCTGACGCCTCGAAAACAACCAGTTGCATAGCAACAAGCAAGACAGCAGAAAATGAGAGTGATTCACACAGCAATAGATACAAAGCTCAACATTGAAACACACAAAAAAAGGAGATGAACGATATCCCTCAAGGCAGCAGAGGACATTCTTTTCATTCACGCAAGAGGCCTGCACACTTCCTTTCCTTGTGCAGCTCAACATGTGATTCACACATGCACACCACTAAAAAGGTCTACACGCTGTCCAGTGCCGCTCAGAGCTCCATGGAAATTTCCACTTTTACAAGTCTGTGTCTGTAGGAGATGGCAGGAACAATACAGCACAGCACACTACAGACAGAAACCTGAGCTATATATAGCCAAAGAGATAAAGTAGAAATACAGAAATGTACTACAGGTAGACTGTATATTTCTGGTTCATGGCTAGTAAACTATTTACTACCACCTTACTGGATGCTCTGCTATCAGTTAAACATTTGGAGCAGCTGAATATTTTGAACTACATACTTGATCACTATCAAAGAGCTTCTGCAACACTGACTGGTGGTTGCTGATGATTGATGACAAAAGATCAGAGTTTTTTTGAATTGTTTTTTGTGAAGGAGACTTAAATACATTAAATGACTGAAAATGACATTGTTCCTCCCGTCTGCAATTATTAATAAGTAGCACAGACTTGTTCTAAGGTTTGCACCAAAAGGGAAGTCTGTTTTATGTCACAGCTGTGTATTAATAGATTATAAATATTATCCAGTATTCCATCATACCGATTATCACATTAAAATAATTATTCTAATATGGCAATTGGATACAGTGAGTGACTGTGACAGAGACAACATCTGACTTCAACCCAGTCCTCTCATCTTGGCCGCTCTTCATATTTCAGCCTATCCCAGAATTCACATGTGTGCCGACACTGCACGAAGCAGCCAATGGCAAGGCAGGGAGGAAATGGTCTTGGAAGGCTGTCAGGCAGGGAGCAGTGAATGACCATATATGGTAAAATCTGCAGTCAGCAGGACTGAGCGGCAGAGGCGGCAAAGGCAGAGGAACAGAGTAACTGAGCAGTATAGAAACGGACCAAAGTATGGGGAAAGACCCTGGATATCATGAACATCCATGTATTTTTGTGAGAAGAGAGAGCATAGCTTACTTAACAACCAAACTGGTGCATGTGAGACGGAACAGAAATGATGTGTCACTGTGCACACACCCAGGAATTACCAACAGCAAAGGTTGGGCACTAGATGAACGATGCATTGAAGGATAGAATCCAAATCAAACACACTGCATGGATTATGCCTTCACTATTAAGCAATGCACTCTGTGGTGTTATGGCTGTAGTTGAGGAAATGCAAGACGCTAACATGTGACAAACTGACTAGCACACGGCCTACAGGAAAAATAAAGATAATGGCTAAAACAGGACAGACAGCATGTAATTTTAAACAACGGCATGATAAGATAAATCAAATGAGGTATCTAAATCACAGCAACTGTAATGATTTATTGAGACTTCCCGTCTCATACGCTGAGCAGACAGACGAATTATCAGGAATGTTTCTCCTGAACGCTTGCTAGCTGCGGCTTTCACTACCACAGCTTCCTTCATATGGAAATCAGGGAATAAATTAGCAGGCATCCTGCTAAGAATGAGAAAGGAGGAGATTGAAAGCATGAGGCAAGGGAATGACATGTGTTGAGCTGGACATCTGATGCCCTCTCTGTAAATCCCTGTGTTCTGACAGGAGGAGGACTCGTGGCTGTGCTGAGTCACAGGGGCCTGCCGCACTAACCTCACCCTACTGAGTCACACAAAGACATCGCTCCAATGGCTGACAACTCAAAATGAGGCTCAGACCTCAGGTCAGTTCACAGAACCACAGCATCAACCTCTGAACTCCAAAAGATGCTTTTCCATCCATTTCGACAGTCAGACAATTATGACATAGAGTTAGAGAATAGAAGCAGAAGGGGAAAATGCTTTTTTCTTTTTCAATAATACACCTTCTTCCTGTTATTGCACCACTTCAGTGATGGGGCATAGTTGCATATGGCTTAACTGCCAAGGGGGAAGGAGCATCATCACACTCCTGCCTCCCCCCAGCCAAAGTGTGGTAATGACAAAGGGTTGCTCTGGGAGGAAACGTGGGACAAAGGCCCTGAGCAGCTGGCTGCCCACAGAGACTGGGAGCAACACAGCCGAGGCAGATGGGTTAGCAGGACAGATGCACCCTCACATTAGGGATGGGAAGGGGTGGGAGGGTGGGATTGTTTAGGGAATGTGTGCCCTTAAAACAAATATTAAATGAGACCTGGACGATTCAAACTGAAGTGTCTTTCAATTAAGCCTGAGTTTTATGCACAAAGCTGAGCTGTGTCTGACAAAAGCTAATAAAAGTAAAAGAGACAATGTACAGTCGCTCTTAACAAATGGAATACGGATTCAATTAAAAAAAATGAGTTGAACTATTTTCAAATTAAAAAGGCAACAATGATCCTGGGTTAATTAGTTTATTAGAAATTATCTTGGTTGCTAAACTGAGAGGGTGCAACTCTGCATTGCTAATCCACTGCAGTGGTCTAGTCAAACAGACTCGCCCCACTTTTGAGACCTGCATTGCCAGCTGCGATTCCCATGGTGATAAATGCCAAAAATAGAAGGTAACAGAAAAAAATGAATTCAATATAAAAAGAAGGGAATGCATATTCATTTAAGATCTGAAAATTATGTTGTTCCCATGTCCCAAACAGTTGAATTTTTATTTATATGCTAGGCTATATTTAATGGCAACATATACTGGTTACACTATCCAAAGTAAAGCATGCATACAGAAAATACTATTATTCTTAAATAAGAAGGCATTTCCCTTCCAGCTCCAGGGTCTCAATGCACGGCCTGTTGAAATGAGGACTATATCTGAAGGAACAGTCTGTCACAGTCTGTATGTGGGAAGACCTAAAAAACCAAGAGGTTTTTTTATCTTACACATAGGAAATTGCTTGAGGTTTGCTCTGTACAAGACCCCTGACTCGTACCTTTTTAGTTCAGTGTGAAAGTAGACTTTGTTCAGTACTAGACACACCATTACAGTACTGGGACACGACATGCATAGGGCGGATCATTTCAAACACCGAAACAGAGAGGAGGGCAGGAGTGTGAAACTGGTCGAGCCTGCAGCTCACCTCCAGGACAAGCTCTGTATTGAATGAGGTGCTGAGAGGTGTAAGCTGTGCGATGACAGGTCTAAGGATCCGGTCCCCTATGCCAGAGGCTTCTCAGATGACATGGCAGTCTACTGGTGTACACTTATTACAGGTCCAGGTTAGATCTGTCAACAGTATTGCAGTACTTATGTCGCTCACGGTGTCAGGACCTGCCACTTGGCCATTGCGTGAAGCTTGCAAACAGAAGCAACAGCAGCAGCCAGCAATTCACCACTACAGCACCAAAATGCCAGAATCCCCTGTTGGATTCAGTCTGATCTCTGTTACACCTTTAATTAGACCAATTATGATTGCAGGGTTAAAAACAAAAGCTCGGGATGTTTTCACCCACCTAACCTGTTTACAGCTAAGCACTCTTCAAATGCCGTCTTCCCAACCAAAAAGTAATTCTAGATGGAGCGGAGCGATTCCTTATATGGAGGCAAGGATCAGGAGACTGTTCGCTCCAGGGCTTTGGACTAGTTTCTGTTGTACACATGAGGGTGTGTGAAACAGGCTGCTGGTAAACATTACTCTGAAGGTACACTGACAAAAAGAGATGACGTCTTCAATGCAATTATTAGTTACTGTACGCAAAACATGGGAAATGGGTGTTTAATCTCAAAAAAATAAAAAGAAGGAATCAAGATTTTTAGTTCAACCTTTTAAGTAGTTTGTGTTTACATTCATGTCAGTCCAAATATGATCACAGAGAGAACAGCTTTCCATCCCTTGTCATCTCCGACGTGAATATAACATAATGTCAACCCCCACCCTATCTAAAAATATCCAGATAAAATTTGATCCACTTAAATCATCTGTAACAAAAATATTAAATCCATAACTGCACTCGAAGGACACACAATGCCTTTAAAATGTTAGGATTACACCATTTCAATTCATCATTTTTCCTCATAATAAAGATGAAAGACATTACCAGTTCCAAACAAAACCAACTGACCACATTTTAGTGCTGAATTGGTGTGTGTGTGTGTGTGTGTGTGTGTGTGTGTGTGTGTGTGTGTGTGTGTGTGTTATATATATATATATATATATATATAGCTCATCAAAAAGCAAGATCAATGAGATGGTTAAGAATGTCAAAAGTTGATAGATAATGTATGTTCATTTCAGCCCACAAACTTAAAAGTTTGGGATGGACTAGACACCTTAATCACAATTTTGTCATGTGCCAATAAAGTGACCAAAGTAGCAGATTTCTCCTCAGGGCAAGTGATACAAACTTCCCAAAACCACAACATAACCAATGAATTGTTGTCAGGCACTCAGTGTTTGAGCTGCTAATGTAACATAAAGAAGCAATGCGTGTAAACATGCTTACACATATTGTTTATCTCCATGTGGTTGTCTTAGAGGTCAGCCATGAAAAAGAAGTCTGTATTGACTGTGGTATTAACTACTCTAACATGATACACCAGAAACTTACCTTGTGAAGAGGGAGAACGAGGAAAGCTCCACCACCACTGGCCTCAATAATTAAGGCAACAAACTTGGGGTTGACTGCACAGAAGGAGCTGTCCCATGTGACCCTTGACACCCGGATATCATCGTAGCATTGGTCATTTTTCATCGCCTGGCCAAAGACGTGACGGAATTTGCTCATTCGTACAACTCGTCTCATATCTGTGCAAAGAGAGGAAGAAAGAAAGATTTAACATATGCTAGTTAGCTCTTTAGGATAACAGGTAGGTTCAGAAATTCTATACACTAACACAGACCTTTCGACATTTTGCTTTACTACATTCAATCCCTGTTGTTACCCTGTTGGGTCAGCATTGGGGAGTTTTCAACACTAGCCAGATCACCTTACACCACTCACTTTTACCTATTATCCACCATGTAGGTTCCCCTGTGATCACATACCAAGCATGCAGAGTTCTTCCAATCATAAATCAAAAGCAGCAACACATCACAGTTGACCAACAACGTATTTTTAATTTCTATGCTTCTGCGCAGGGGGCAGCTGTCTGCTGGACATTATGTTGCAGGGTTGTGCGTGCATCTGTCTGTCCGTCCAATCCGTTCTTGCAAATGCAATATCTCTGGAAGACTTCAAGCAAAATTTTCAACAAATGTCCACTTAGAGTCAAGAAAAGTACCAATTAGAATATGGTGGTGAACTCAAGAATGCATATGCTAATTATGACAATTTCATACAAATGTCTACTATGTCACAAGCAATCGATGCTGCAGCTTGGCACATGACTGGACCAGAAGTGAGTAACTGACCAGCGTGGGATGTAGGAATGACAAGTCTGCATTCAGCAATTCAGATTGCCAGCAGGAAATATCATTTGTTCCCGTGTGAATGATGAGACACTTCCCAGTGGGGGTGCCTTTTAAGAATAGATGGCACCTTTTGTCTGCATCCACAACTCTGCCACCTGGATAACAGAACATTGTGACCAACCTTGGTAGATACTGTCGTCCGGGGTTACCTAGTTATTACCCTGAAAAGAAGCCCCCGCCCTCCCCCATCTTCAGTTTGGTCAAATGTTACACTTCTGAAATACTAGCATGCTTTATATGTGGCAAACTGACAGAGAGCCTCTTCCAAAGGAAAACAGGACATACCCAATACAAATAGAAAGAGACTTTGTAGCTGGTTCAGCTAAAATCTTCACCAAGACAAGAATCTACTGGCAGACAAGAGAGCTCTGGAAAACAAACCCATTCAAAAGCTACACGTCTTTGTGCTGTGCTTAAAATAACAGACCACTTCCAAAGATAATGGAAAGCTGGGCAGATTCAGATAACCAACTAGAACCGAGGTCCAATCTAACCTACAACCAACTTTGTTTTGTGAAGCTCCTCAAATCTTTTTTTTTTTTTGTTGGACACAACAGCACATGGTAACAGTTTCCCAGTCTGAATCAGCAACATGCACAGGATGTGGGATATGTCTTGGACATGGTTTTCCATTTTGTGTGTGTCCGTGTGTGAGAGAGGGAGAGAGACTGAAAGAGGGAGAACGAGAAACACTTGTATGGCATGTTTCCGACGGGACAAGGATCACAACACAAGCAGGAAGTTCTTCCTGTAGGGATGTGGGAGTGTCCTAGCAGCCCTTCTGTAAAATGCACCAGTCATTACAACTGTTTATTTTTGATGGCTCCCAACATAGACAGTGAGCTAAAAAGACAATCTTTTTTCAAATAACAATGGTGAATGACACTTGGTTGTTAGGCAACATCCTTCTTATATTGAGGAGTTCCCGACGCTTCTGTAAATCCTCCTCTAAATGTATCTGCATTTATCTATGAAACTGTCTCCAGAAATCCTGGTAGATAATTTATAGTTAAAAAAATTAAAAAACGAATGACTGAATAAATAAATAATATATATATATATTCATGGGGTAACACTCAACAAGGACTACTTTGTCATGAGGGGTGAGGCTTGTTTGCTTACCTTTGGAATTACAGATTTGTCACATAATCTTGGTGGAATAGAAGCTACATGTGAACAGACACTCAAATCAGCGACCTGGCTAGCAGGAGGCTTAAAAACTGTCAAATTCCAGCAGAAATGGCTAGTTGCTGCTTTCTGATCTTGGAGGTGTGCAGGTTTTTCTGTTGATTGACTTTTGATTGTTTTATCTAAAAAGGTAAAATAGTGAATATTTACAATATGTACATGACCATTTTAGGCTTTGTCCTCTTATGTAATTGTCTTATTAACATACAGAAGGTAGCACTCCACATTAATGATTGCCCGTATCTACTAAATCTATAGAAAATACAAGGAATCCTATATAAGGAACTGCATGCACAATATGCACTAGACAAGTTAGAGGTGATGCTTCTGCCCTCGGGTAGAAACACCTATCTCCACAAAAACCTGATGCTGGTGTGCTTTGTTATAAATGTATGCAGTGGTGAAGAGCCCTAAGTAATTTGAATAATCTACTGATTCTCCTGCCAAACGTATAATTCTACTACAGTTAGTGAGGCAGAACAGACAGGAGCATGAGCCAGCTAGCCTTGTTAGACACAACCCAGAAGAACACATATTTGGCTTCTTGTGACTTCCAGTGTGCTAAATGAATGCAGCCTAGGCACTGCAGAGTTCCAGGTGTGACCGGTGTTTATTTTGGCAGCTATTTTGGATTTAGGCACCGTTTTTAGTCAAAAATGCTCATTAGATTTAGCCACATTTTAGTTATTTTAATCCTTTAATTATTTGTTGATGACAGATCAAAACATTAAGTCCAGTTCTATTCGATGAAAAGTCAATGTATTATCGTCAACTTTTAGTCATTAAAATGTTTCATCTTTTAATTTCGTCAGCTATTTGTCCAAAGGTCAAATGTCCTTTTAAGTCAGATTGAACTGAATATGGTCAGGGACTATTGGATCCTTCTTTGAAGATATCACATTTTAATGAATTGTGATTGTCCATATTTGTTGTAAACTTTTTTTATGCATTTCATTTGCTCATACTAAATTCACAGAATTGTCTTTCTGCATAATGCTAAACATGTCGGGCTTTAACTGGTTACAACAGAGCCTTTGTTCTTTAATATGGCCTTGCTCATCTCACAAAGGGGGCACAAAGCAACAACTGACTTAAAAGGCCACCGACAATTCATTCGCAATTTAGTGGGCATAAGAAAGAAAGAAATTCAAATTTATATTGTGATAACTTCTCCTCTCAAGTCGGCTTGGGCAGTATTACGCTATACAAGGGTATTTAGAAATCCCAACGCTAGGATTTTCAATACTGTCATAAATACCGACGCTCTGCTTTCTATGATACTGTCTTGACATGATGTATTGTAGTGCACAGCAAGTGCCGCCAGATGTTGATCTTAAAGGAGTAGCAGGCAGCTGAGCTCAGAAAAATGGCATCCGAGTGTTTTAGGTTTAGTCTTCTTCAAAGTACAGAAGTATTTTAATAGCCACATGCTTTTATTCAACTGCCAGACTACCGCCACCCGCATATCATGTCCATTGCGTATCATTGGTACCTGCTGTGCGCAGCATAACATTAGCAAATGTGCGGTTGAGAAGACAGACAGACAGACAGACAGACAGACAGAGTAAGCCAGGCATGACGTTATTAATAACGATAAGGGTGAATGTGCAGGTATGTACATTTTAGGCTATTTGTTGTGAGTAAATGATCCATCGATTGCCAAGCCAGACCAATCAGCAGACTATGGGAAGATGGTAAGATGATGATGATGATAACACGCAGAGCTTTATTTGGAGGTTTTTTTTTTTTTTTTTTTTTTTTTTTTTTTTTTTTACAGAGCACTGACATGGTGCCTCTCAACTAATGAATCTTGTGAATACTTAGGTGTTGTAGATGTAAAATGAAGCATGACTGTATGTTTGCATGCTTCCCTGAAATGTAAACAGATGTTGACACACTATTTCAATTGTGAAATTTGTCATTTCCAAACAGCCACCATGTCTTTCCATGATGGTAAGACCCAGTGGTAACCTATCAAGTTAAGTTTCAGTCATCTGTTTGTTGGCTTAAGGCTGACTGAATCATCTACACATTAAGTCTTATTGATGACACATCTAACCCACATGAGTTACATTGAGCCTTTCCCATTCTTAAAACGGAACAAGCAGTGAAACTATTCTGCTGCTCTTGGCTCTGTTAATTTACAACATAACAGTATATTGTTTGATGCAGGAGAGCTTTATAAGATGCACCGTTTATCACTACAATAGTGTGACTAGCCTTGACAAAACAATCACTGCATTCTTGAGGTCAGTCTGGACTTTCACAAAGATCCCCAGTCACACTATGATTTAGCTCTACAAACAGCAGGAAATGTTCAATATTATACGTTACTGTTGCATCAATCAACCACTCTGAAATTAACAGATCAGGACTAGTTCTATCCCACTTTGCCTAAGATGACAGCTAAACGTGAGCTATGATACAGTTGAATGAAAAAGGCATCATCGTGCATTATAGCAAATTGACACTTTGACAGTTTGGATATGAAAGCATTATGAAGAGAGGGTTGGGCTATATCAGTGTACACGTTGTAGGTCAGAGCAGACTGGTTGGGGTCACAGCTGACGATGCAACACTGGGTCTTTGTGAGTGAGCTTTGTTGTGTGGCAGAGGCGTATCCTGACAATCCTTTTCAGGAAGAAATCACCATTTCTATGTCACTGCACGCTCACCGTGGTTAGCAGCCATTCCAACTGTTGAGGTAAGACAGAAAAGAAAAAATTAATATTTTTATACAATTGGGGACTGTCAATCACTGCATTTACGTTAGGGCCTTAGGGCTGGGTGATATGGGAGAAAATGGTTCTACTAATGTTAACAGTTTTATAGCAGGTGTTTAGGTCTGCCGCCATCTTGGGCAACTCAAAGTGCCACACACACCCACTCGGCTGCATGCCTCTGTTAGAGATGCTGGAATAAATTAGTCATGCTGCTGCTTTTAGTTGCCTTTGACTTGAGACAAACTTTACTGCAGACAGTTTTTCAAAGTTGCTGAGAACATACTACTGTTACTAGTATGCATGCCATGTTGAAATTTTCCCTGTGTCTGAAGAGTACTGGCACCTCAACTTTCACTGGAAAATATATTCCAACCCAACTATAGGCAAATGCCAAACCAAAAACTCCCTTTCTAGTGGGACTCTTATGTACGGACATGATCCCTCACCCACACCTGATGAGCCGAGCCTGAAACAAGCCTACAAAAGAGACAAGGGAAGGTAGAAAATGAAGGTGGACGCTTGCTTATGTTGGTTGTGCAAATTTCTTGTTTTCAAAATGGCAGCAGAGCCATTTGACTTAGTTTTCCAGGACCCATGAGCCCTAAAAACGGCCCGTAGACTCAACGTTTACAGTAACTACAGGATGCTGTAATCCATGACCCACGATGTCATCCATAACCATAGCACAGCTGTGGTTCACCCACTTCTCACCTCCACTGCAGGAGCACAGAGGGAAGCCCTTTTCTCTTTGCCCTGGCTTTACTCTCCATGCGCGACCGATCTTTGACCACCGTGGAGCCTTCTTGGAGCAGAAGCACCGAACACGTGCAAGGAAACATCCCTGGTTAGCTCAGTATACACCACTAACAACGTTTAGTAGCTGGTAGAGCACAGTCTGCCCACTGACAGTAAAACAACCAGAGCAACAAAGCTAAGTTAGGACCCAGCTGGTTTCCTTCAATCTGCACATCTGAAGAGAGTACTGCAAAGGCTGCATTTAACACTCGGAGCCACAACAACTCTGCTCTGCTGGTTCATCCACCACAATGATGGAATCGCTCTATTCTTGGACTGTTTACGAACTGCAACCTGGGCAATACTTTCCTGGAGGCTAATATATGCCTTTTTGACCAACTGCAACTACATCATTTTGGTGCATTATAGCTATTATTATCAATATCTATTGATAATTTTGCTAATATTAATTTAATTGATATTAATAATGATCCTTCATTTGCTAAAAACCAGACAGGAGCCAAATTAAAGAGTCATCCCTGAATCCTGTAAATCAATTATTTAATATTCATCTTTAATGACCCACCCCTCTCCCCCGACATTAATGTCATAATGATCATGGCTGACATTTGCATGCAACAATGTCAGCAGGGGCTGGAGTGAGGCAGTAAAAGGCTGGCACCAGTCTGACAGCCTCAGACATATGCCAGAGAGAGAGAGAGACACAGAGACACACCTTGGGGAAATGCTATGCTGCTCAGTGACACTCTCCTGAGATTTACAGCTCACTGATTCAGCCATCATTCATGCAAGTATCTGGCAAATCAGATAAAAGGAGAGCCATGTACCTTATTGCCTCCTTAGCCAGCGGAGCTGACCCTGATGTGCAGAGACAAAAGGAGGACTCCAAAGCCTGAGGATATAACCAACAGGAAATGGGACCAGTGTGACACACTTTTTAGCATCCTTTGCATTCCTCAACTCCATTTACATCTGCCAATTCTGTCTTATGAGTCCTAAACTTCATTTTCATTGGTTATGCTGACCATACTAATGACTACAAACACAAATTATGTGGTCATGCTTCTCCTTGTAATATCACTTAATATAGGTTAAGATTTGTGGTGTGTCAGTAGTATCAAATAATAGACAATCCTACATTTTACAAACACATTTAGGATAGGGAATGGAAAGGAAGATAATAGTGGGAGAATTTGGGAAGGTTTCTCATCTCTACCTCACAGTGATAGTACAGACTGCAGCAATCCATTAAACCAAGTGGAAATTGTTTTGCCCTGACTTAAGACTGCAAAACAGCTACAAAGTGGAATCAAGTACAAAAGAGAAAGCTCAGTGATGGCTCATGTTTGGTCAGCGGGCCAGAAGGTATTACTGGAAGAACAACCAACTTTACTGTCACTTGATCCAAGATGCATCTCAGTAAGTGAACATCAAGATCAATGAAGCACTTGGGGGTAGGGCTGTTGCGATAATCGCAATATTTCAATACTCTCACTATTGACAAGATAACCACAGGGGACGGCAAGCAACAGCTATGTTCACGTTATTAAGTAATTTTTTTTTTAAAGTTAAGTTCCAAGAGAACATGGATGAAATTCACTAGACTGCTTACCCTGAAGACTTGAACAATGGGATCCTCACTTTCTTAGATAACCGGTTTAATCAGGATTAAAACTCGCTGCATATTACGGCTCTGTGAAACCCAAATATAGGGGCTTATTCTGGACAATGGGCAACACAGGGAACTGTCTCTGTATTAGTACAAAGAAAGCCTTTTTATCTTTTCACCTCCTTGTTTTTGGGAGGCAAACCTGTCCTTGATGCTCAGTGTTTAATAGTGCGCTTGCTGAGTGAGATGTGACATAATATGAAAATCCCAGCCACAAATCGGGATGAGCCGATGTAGGAAAGGGAGGGACTGCAGAATTAGAGCAGAATTATAACATGGCCTTAACAGTCTCTACTGTACACTATATGCAAGAAAGTTTCCCCAATACTATTACATAAGCTTTTATCATTAATCATACAGGCTATAAATATTTTTGAAATGGCTGGTCCTATGGGTTGTTACCCTGACTACATACTGACTGTAATGTTGACAGAAAATAGACCCGTTTCTCAGAACAGGTTGAGCTTGACTTGAATGTGACAACTCACCACTCCTCCTGCAGCCTTATGGTGAAGCAAGAGACGTCACTTTAAACCAGAAATTAGGTGAAGAGCAAAAAAAGGCTTTATGAACCTTGGTAACTGAGTAAAACCACAGATTTTCAGAATAAATGTTTGACTAATTAATTGTTTCAGCACCAGATAATACAAAAACATAGCGGCTGCTGTATGTGCAATAAAACGTGAAACTAAAATATATTGTTTGGCCTTTTGCCTTTATTTAGATAGGACGGCGTTGACACCACGTTCTGTTGTTCATTTGTCAAGTTTATCACAACCTAACTTTTGTCTCATCTTGAACCATTTATTAGTCTCAAGCTGAGATCACTGGCATGCATAAAGCTCTGTGCAGAGACACGCAATCAGCAAATAAAACAAGGGCTCTGCCATGTTGTAGGTCTTATCTGCTACATATTCCGTTTTGCAATTCCTTTGTTTGTTGGTGCTTTACATCATTGTTGTTATTCCAGAATCCCCTGCTATGTGGCTGCTAGCTTAATTTTGGTAGACATAGTCCAGGTCACTGCAGAACAAATGACAAGCTAATAATCCTACAATAGAGGATGGGTTCAGCCTGTGTTGAGTATATAAACATTCTACCAAAGACTCATACTGTAACTTTAGAGACTTATCAGCCAGTAATGTTCACAGACTTTTCTTTCCCACTACCCATGCCACCCCTCACCGCCACTACACACACACACACACACACACCAGCGATGTCGCCTCAGTGCTCCCCATACACTGGCTGCCTTTTGCCTTTTGTCACCAAGACCACATGAGACGCCACCTAAATCCCCTTCCTGTAACCAAGGCCACGGACCACCATTGTAATCAGATTCCAGCTACATTCCAGTGCTTTTTGCAACAATGAGATAAGGTGCTGTTTTTTCACCTCTCTCCCACCCCAAGTGGCCATGCCGTCTGCTCAATTCAAATAAAACTGGAACACAGTACATTATGCACAAGTGTTTCATGGAATGCTAATGTACATTTTTATATGACATTTGCCGGCACAGGAGCAATATGGGTCCAAGTCCAGCTCAATGCTAGTTCAGGTTAATGTACATGTATCAATAGCATAGCTTGTCACAAAGATGAGACACAAATGTCAAATGATAAGGTTTTGCCAACAGATCCTTTAGATTTATGACTAAAACATAAATGTCAGAACATGTCCATTTAGTGTAATGCTCACCATAAAATTGTACTCCAGCGCCAACAAATGTTTGTGCTGCAAGACTTAAAAGACTAACTCCTTAACCTCTTATCCTACTTAAAAGTCAAGGTTTAAATGAGACCACTTTAAAATCCGACAAAATTACTCACAACAGGAAAAGCTCTACTTTCATGAGTGTTTGTGTATAGGGTTATTTTAATATCTACAGCAACCCAACCTGAACATGTATTCTGCTTACGTTTTCCTTTGTTTGCTCCTTTCCTATCAGCAGACCTACCCAGCAGACCAAGAGGACAAAAAAAACCTTCCAATTGGTCAATGAAAACCCCTTAAATATTACAGTTTGAGAGTACATAGCGTGTCCCTTCCTCTTCCTGATCAGCTACTTCCCCCTCCCCCAATGAGCAATGCACAAACCACTGCTCCATTTCAACAGATGTTGTCAGCTGTGGTGGGAAAGACCAATGGAAGAAATGGTATTAGTCTGTGTGCATCTGCTGGAATTGCTAAGCTAAAAAAGCATTACAAAGCTGAAAGAGGTCCATTGAAACAGGGGAGGGTATCTGAAATTCCTCTTTAATATGAGATTCCTAGCAAACTTATTTCCAAAAAACCCTAGAACATAGATGCAATGGGTGGGGGGTTACCCAGTGTGTAAAAGTTTAACAAAGTTTACCCCCTTTATCAAGTTGTCATAGCTTAGCCCGTGTGTAAAACCAACACACACACACATTGAATAAGCAGAGATAGACAACCATTTAGATGTTTATATTATGTTAAGACAAAGCAAAACTGTGTTCTTGGTTTATGGCATCAGAGAAAAATGTGTTTTTAACCAGCCAGTCAATTTGAATGACTTAAAAATTGAGAAAGAATATGCAGTATTGTCTGCTCTGTAACACCTGGGATGTGTCTGCTGAAGGCTCTAAAACCACACCCATCATGCAGTCTTCTAGACTTCATGGATTTTTTTCAGAAGATGTCCAGGTATGCCAGACACACCCCTGATATCAACCAAACTAAATGCCGTGGTAAGTTAGTGTTGTAACTTGCGACGGGGCAGCAGAACCATTGATGCAATGTTCTCCTTTTTTTTTTTTTTAAATAAAAGGGAAGGAGTTATGCCAAGGATGCCTCATGTGAGAAATAGACATAATTTTAGGTTTGAACAAAAAAACATTCTTAATACAAAATGATGAAAAGCAATATTTTTTAACTTAAAAATCATACTCATTAACTAAAATAGCCACTGTCTGTGGGCTGTGTGTTTGTTTTGTTTTTTACTGTGTAAGCGATTAGCAGCATGTGATCCTCTTCATCCTCAGGCTGGTCCAAACAAACAAACAAACACTAATATGCTAAGCAGGTGGTTGGGTAATGAGAAGTTTACTCCCACCTGTACTCAGAAATAACTACGAATTTGGAGCACAGGAAACCCATAGTGTAAATGAAAACTCAAGTTGTGGCATGTCATTCTGAGTTTCTGGCAGAAAGTCGTCTCGAAAGTCCTGAGATAACATCTTGCACAGACAGGACTGGACAGAAATTGAGGTATGTCAAACATGCACTCTAGGTTCAACTGAGATGAAGATGCAAAACTATCGACCAAATATTTCGCTTATTTCCAAATGATTATTCCAGCAGTGTGACATAAGACACTGTAACACGGGAGATATACTTCTGCTACTTTCTATCTAATGTACACAAAACAAGCCCACAAAACAAAGGCCCAGCCTGAACTGCTACTCCTTAACTATTTCGGTACAACAATGAAAAATGACTTCAGGTGGCCATAAGGGCACCGCCGGACTTAGCCGCCAATACTGACTAAGTAAATGTGATGATTATGTTGGATGCACAATTGATCTTTCAGACCTGAACACCAATTCAAAAAATTTTTAAACATGCACTCTTGATTTCACCACATCCCACATCAGCACTCCTTGCTGCAGCTGATAAGAACAAACACTCCCTCACATCTTGTGCTTATTTCCCTTTGCTTCCTGACCCACTTCCTCTCTCAGCTCTGCTCTATAGGAAGGCAGGCTACGCACTTCTAAAGACCTTGTACTGCAGCACAACCAGCAGAGGTTGATAGTCTGGAATGGTTAACAAGCCCAAACACAGCTGTAGTACTGTTGACTGTCGACCCTGGGGTCACTCTGTCAGCCTTCACCTGCTCTGCATCCCACAGCGAGTCTCGGCGAGGGAAACTGCAACCCCAAAGCTGATTACACATCAGACCTAAGTAACCTAGTTCAAGAGAGAGGCCAAATAGAATAATAATGTTTCCTTTTTAGCATACTAGCCGTAGATATTAAAAATCAAACTGCCGTGTTGTCATGAGGAAGCAAATTTGCCAGTGGTACAGAGACGGAGGAGTCAGCAGAGGGTTATTTGGGTCATCAGTCTCCAGGTTCCAGTTCCTCAAATGTGAGGATTTGCTGCGTTTCTCTGTTATATATCATTGTTAATCAAGTATGTATCAGCTTCTTATTCGGTGGTTGGAAAAATCAGGACATTTGAAGACAGTATATTGGAACCTCATGGCTTGGGATGGACATGATTTGTTTTCATTTAACATTAATTTGATTGGGAGTAGTCTTAAGTGGCAGTCGTACTTATGACAAAGATTACATTTCCATGTCAAAACATTCATTCATGTGCAAACCCAATTTAATCACAAGAAGAACATAGATATTATGGAATGTAGATGAGACTAATCAGTCAATACATTCCTTTAAATAGAATCAACACTGCTAGTAGGCTAAAAAAATGTACCCTATATTAATATGACTTGAACATAATTAAAAATATTTTTTGCTTCAAAATGCCTAATTAAAAACAACAACGTTATACCAATGGGAACAGCATAAGACTAAACGATACTCACGTCTGCATTAATTGACTATAACAGGTTGATGCAGTTAACCTGCCCAGAATCTGCATAATTCCATACCAACAAATCTGCACGTGTTATGGCCAAACAAGCAGACATGAGGAACATTTGTAGTGACTAGCATGGAAGCAACGACCGCTATGACCCGTTCTCATTCGTCTTCCACACCGGTGTGTTAGTGGGTCAAATCTGAACACGACGTTTGGGTGAATATGGCGGATATTGAAATTTAACTATAGATATGAATTTGATTGGGGGGAAAAAAGTAAACGAAAGAGTTAATACTTGGATGATTGTATGTTTGACGCCCATTGTTCATTTTCAAGAGCCAATATTAACAGCCAGGGTGCCAGGGGCCAGGGCGCGGTTGTGCTGCCTGCACCTCCGTGTATGTGGATCTATCGTTTCGGAGATAAGTTTTCCTGCCGCACTATGGTTAGCTACCCCACCCCGCTCCATAACGTGCAACATCACATTTCATGTCGTGAATCATCCACCAAACCCACCCAACACCAAAAGGAACACAAAAAAACCTGCTTGCTTTAGTTCTGGCATAGAAACTTTTTGGGGCATTGTCAGTTAACCGCCGTTGAAGGCTAGTGCTAGCTAAAAAAAAAAACAGTTCTACTGACTATCCCAATTCGTTTTAGCTAGCGCATGCAATTTTGGCTGTTAGGTGGACAAACGAAGACCGTTGTTACCATTTTAAAAAAGGGGGCAACAACCAAACTGAGCCTAAACACTCCACATAACCTGCTACCTACCTTCTGTGAAGAATATGAAAGTATTCCCGAAAGCCGAGTGATATAACACAGTCCAACGCTTATCCCAGTTGATTCCTCTCTCTCTCTCTCTCTGCCGGAGCCGCTGCTGTGCTGACACCACTCGCTCTGTGTGCTCTTTCCCCACTCTCTCGCAAGTCCCGCCCCCTCCTTTGGCTTGGCGAGCCTTGTGTGGATCGGTGGCCTCTGACGAACAGCTCCAACATCCAATCAGAGCGACTTTCGGCGGTAACAAGGAACAGAACATGCGCCTCCTTTTCTCCAGGTTCCCAGTTACAGAAAATCACGATCGATCGTGTGTTAATCGTGGCTTTATTGCTTTTTAATCTCCTGTTTTATTATTATTACATTCACATAATCTTATTGTATCGATATACCATGAAATTATCATGATTTAGCTATAATATTATAATCATGTAATTTAGAAAAGCATTCATTTTACTTCAGTGCATTCCGCTCACTCATTCGACAGCATTTCGGAGCACCTACATGACGCAAGATGACCCGTACTATAGTCCATTGCACTTGTGTTTTAATTCAGGTGAGACAACACTATTTGGGAAGTCAAGTGGGTGTTTATGTGTATGTTCAACTGTGTCGGCGTGAATTAGTGGATACCGGCAATAAGGCTATAAACACACGCATATGGCTGAATGAAAGTAATTCCTTGATCCTCTCAGATTTTTTTTATGCAGGCCACTTCTAATGTCCATTAATAAAAAACTATAATATCCAGTTTGTGCTACGGAGTGAACTAGAGACCATGCTTATGTAATATTACAGTTCCAGATATAATTTTGTGACATAAATAATATCCTAATTCTCCTGAAGAACACAATGTACCACAGGCGTACAGCACCACAAGATGGCATTATTTCACACATCTAGACTGATGCAGACCGTTGACAGAAGAAAAACAGCTGTATTCCATCACCGAATCTATTATCCAACTGTGGAGAGTGGTTTATGTATGAGTTTGTGTGTGTACACACATAGAGGGAGAGAAAGAGAGCGAGAGAGAGAGAGAGAGATTTGACCTTACCTCTTCTCACTGATTGCTTCCTCTCGATTGCCCTGTCCGGGGATTTCTGAGTTGAGTCGAAAGCCGCCTTCATCTGTGCCACCTTGACAGACTGGCCCTGCTCATCACACTTGACTTCAGGTGGCTTTGAACGGTCCTGGTGCTGCAGCTTTTCATGCAGTTGAATAGTCTCCTTTATGAGTTCTGAAACTGGCCTAGATTTGGGAGTTTTGGAGGATTTATCTCTCATAGACACGCTGTCATCACTGCCAAATTGTTCATCAGGTTGCTCTGGCATCACATTTTGTGTTGTACTAAGATCCTGCTTCGAGCCAGCATCCACAGCCGGTGCAGTCATGTCCCCTGTAGAATCCTTCACCTTAATTCTCCTCACAAACTGAACATCTGAGCCTGTGGAGCCAGATAACTGCGGATCAGCATTGGGCTCACTGTCACTCATTCTGGTGTCTCTCTTCACAGCAGTAAGTAAATGGCATGAGCCTGCAATTTGTCCATCGCTTTTTGTAGGTGGAGACTTCACATCAGACCCAGATAAAGGTGCAGATTCCTCAGCGATCACACCACTTACTTCACATGACGCTCTCTCATGTGAGACAGCTGACTGTGAGTACTCTGATGGCAGGTTTGTAAAGGGGCCCGTGTTTATCTCCATATCCTCATTGACTGAAGCGTCTGTTGAGTTGATATAATCCCCTGCACTCTGACAATCAGTTTTGGAACAATGGGATTTTGTGAGTGAGCTCTCACACATAGTATTCCCAATCACTCCATGTTGAAAACAATCTGAGGTCATACGGTCAGCAGCAGCTGTCTGTTTCACGTCCGCATCCTTAATGCGATGATCTTTGGTCCCACGGTTTTCTTTAGGCGGTTTCTCTTTCAGCCCTTTCATGCCACACACTGGCGAAGGTGTCTTTGCATCTGACTGATCAATTTTATCGGTGGATCGCTCTGCTGCGGCGCTGTCAAGGATCTGCCTTGCAGTAACATTCATCGTCGTGTCCTTGTCGTTCGTGTCCAACTCTTTGATTTCTGAAAGAGCTGGAGTTGTGTCCTTTCTATTTCTCTTCAGTAGCTTCTCCAAAATTGAACTGGGTTCAGTGACTGTATTTGGCACTGGAAATGAGTCTATCTTTCGCTGCGTGACCTTTGGCCTTGTTGAAAAGAAGTCACTCCAAACTGGCTTCACGTCACACGTTTCCTCTTTTGCATCTTTCTCTTTTCCCTCTTCTGGACTGTAGCAGTGAATGGTATCCCTCACGTCTAATAGAGACTCTTTCTGGAGACTGTTTTTCAAAGGATGTTGTTGGTGTTGAGCTGTAGGCGGCTCCTTCCTCTCACTCAAGTGGCCCACTGTTCCTGCACGGGGTTTAATATCTTCAGCTTCAGCCATGGTGCCACGCTGATGTTGTTGAACTGACGGTAGCAACTCAGTTCCTGCATGAGCCGCTCCACATCTGCTCTTCTTCCCCATCACAGAGCCCTCTTCGGTGTTTCCAAGTGACGTTGCATCCTCTGAGGTAACAGCAGGACCAGACGTTTTATATGAAACTCCAGGTGAGAAATATTCACCTTGGATGTCCTCATGTTGGACACTCCCCTCATCCTGATATTCCATCTTGATGTTTGAGGGTGTGTGAAGCTCCTCCTGAGTCTTCTTCTCTCTCTGGATTTGATTGGACAGCCTTTGTGCTCTAGCTCTTTCCTCAATCCTTGCTATTATCCTACTGCCCTTTTGGTTCTTGTCTGTCTTCTGTGGAACCAGTGGAGAGGTCCTGCCTCCTTCTCCTCCTGTTCCCTCCTTTTCTGCAGCCCCTCCCTGTCTCACCTCCCTTTCAGTGAAAGGACTAACCCACAAATGCGTGTGCCTCTCACTAGAACGTGTTGTTGGATCCTGGCCAGGGCTCCCGTCCAGATCCCGAGCGTCTGGCTCCCCAGAATTTTCCCTGGTGTTACCAACATCCTCTTCACAGGAGCTTCCTCCCTCCATGACATCACCTGCATGACTGCCTGCTGCTCCAGATTCGGGGCTTGGCATCGTCTCCGCCGGCCCTTCATTGAGGGCCTGTTCTCCCTCTAGTTTATCCTGGTTCTGTCCCATACTGGTCTGTGGAAAAAAGACATGGTGTTAACCAAAAGACCAAGCATTAGAAATGCCAGCCCAGAAGTCATTTATTCTGCCTGCAGATCATAACATATGTTTCCTGTTTGAATATACACATAAAAGCTGCTGAAAATATGAGAAATAAAATGAGCAGACAACTGGGATCAACTTCGCTTTCCTCACATTAGAACTGGTTTCACTCATGGGAAGAGACAATGTAGCAAACAATGCATGGTCACACAGGAGCTATTTTCATGGAAGTGGTGAATAAGAGTATCTTATGACGTTAACTGCTATAATATACCTTCTATTGGGTTATCCAAGCACTTGCAGTGTCCTCAGGAGCTCAACATGAGGACAAATTACAGTCACAAGATTTTGCCGAAATCTCACTTGTGAATTTGACTCCTTTGTTTTGGACTGGTAAGTGATTCAGCAGTATCAGTGTTTAAGATATAAACTCCTCTTCCTCAGAACAACAGTGTTGATTTAAAGTCTGTGATCAATGTTTCAGGATAATCAGCATCACTGCAGATAGAGACAACAGGACCACTGAGTCTGGCCAAATGATTAATCCCTCACAGTTAGTAATGAAGGCTCACAAAGTCTTATGACTGCCAGCAAATCTTCAAGTCAGCTTGTTGTGTCACACATTTTGTTAATATTCCATCCACTGACTGAAAGCTGTGAATTGAATGCATTATATTAATCTTATTTGTATATTTTTTGCTTCTCAGGGGAACAACATCCTGTCCTGGTGACAGCAGTTATTGCTTTCTTATTAATAACAGCAGTAGAAGGAGGGGGAATGAGAGCAGTTGTTGATAACAAGAAAAGAGAACATAAGGACAAACCTAAATCACCATGTTGCAGCACCCAACGTTTCCATGCGATTGTCTAATTGTGTAATTGTTTAATACGTTTTCACCCGCTAAACTGCAGCAGTAAGCAGAGAAAATGGCGAGGCACAATGAACAATGATCTGGACCATGAGTCTGTTTCCTGTCCATGGCCTCAAGCTCCGTCTGTGTGACAGCATATGACTGCTGTTGTCTTATCATCTGACAGGCCTGCACACTGGCCAGACACATGGCAAAGGGAGCTAATGGTATCGCTGTACAACAGTGGCACAGCTGTGTGAGAAGAGACAAACACGCTGATTTTCATGTTGAGATATTGAGAGAGGCCTTCTGATTTCATTCTCAACTTCATGTTTGTTGTTTTATTGTGTGTAAACGTTTACGTTTGACATTTAATGCTTACAATTTTGTTGTAAAAGGTTTTCCTTATTGACCCTAAACACACAGAAATTACCTTTATATACAGTTGACCTACAAAACAAACACACACACAGAGAGAGAGAGAGAGAGAGAGAGAGAGAGAGAGAGAGAGAGAGAGAGAGAGATTAGATGCAGTCATAAAACAGTCTCACACACACTCAAGCAAACATGTATATACACACACATGTAAAAACAACACACATGCAAAACGTTTGTGTCTTCTTCTTGTATATGATATTGTTCACTTGGCATTCAATAGAGAGAGAGAGAGAGAGAGAGAGAGAGAGAGAGAGAGAGAGAGAGAAGAGAGAGAGAGAGAATACATGATGAATAATAAAGTTTCAGAACACATCAGGTTAAACTCATCACGAGATCAGTGGCTCTTCCAGTCATTGATTTCCCCCCATCTACTCTCAGTGGGGGAACCCTTTCCCTTAAAGCAAAGCATTCCTCTCTACAACCGGGACCCTGTCTCTTCTCCTTCAATGCCCGCAGCTGATCACTTGATCACCATGTGCTCTACTGCATCAACATACTCGGACATACAGGAATTCAAAACAAATCGACTCTCACAAGTTTTGGTATCTGGAAAGTAGACAACTAATCATTTTGTCAAATAGTACAACACAACAAGCTGGGCACAGGCCCGGCTCACGACAGCTCACACAACTCCTAAAAGAAGATCCATATAATACTGATCTCGTATCATATGTTGCGGGCTTACCAGTTAGACGTCGTAGCTGAGTTGTTTGCTCTCTCTCTAAGGACCGACAGAATGCTCTTTGTTGGTTGTTTGGTGATGTTCAGTCCTCCCTCAAGTGCACAAGCAATGGGAGCCTTATATTACATCCATGTGATGTCACAGCACATTTGACTAATACAATCAGCGGAAAATCAGACTTGTAGCTTTACTTTTTGCTGTCTTCAGTACATTGAATACGTTATTTGTAACATCTCCATATATTTGTTATTCAGGTTCATGGAGAATGTGTTTTAAGTTTTTAAAAAAATTTTTAAACTTTAAAACTTTTTCATCTTCGTTCCAAGTAGAAGACAGGAGAATAAAACACGATTATATGGTCAATGACCAGCGCGAACACAAACAGTGATTTATTTTTCTTGTAGTCTATCCCTACACTGCTCACAGGTCATATTACTTAATTCCAGGAACCTAGTTAAGTAGGAGATTGTAAAAGGACGCTTGAGTCTAGGAGACATGGGGAGTAATTGTATCCAACGTGGGTACATCCAGACCAGGAGTGAAGGAAATTATCTGAAAAATAGCTCAGACCTTTTTTTTTGTTTCTTTTGGTCTCTATAGTGACGTCCAAAACAGGATACGATCTCAGATAATAAAACAAAAGTGGTGGCATGTCAGCCAAGAATTCAGCAGCAGAAGAAGGGGAAGAGGCGCCGGCACACACCCAGAGACTGGACTGAAGGCTGCTGTGTTGACAGACGGGCAGCAAGTAGTCCTCGTGTTTGAAAAGTGTTACAGGTCGCTCAAAGGCTTGTCTAGACAAAAGGCAATCTGACTCTAATTTAAGATCATCATTAATTAAAAACAGGCTCCTCCACAGGCTTCTTGGCACACCATAATGCATTTTACAAAGCTTCTTATTTAGCCCCTCTGTCATTTAAATGTTTTACAAGTTTACAGAAGCCATTCAGTTTTCCATTTCACATTTCTAGAAATATTAGCCAAAAAAAAAAAAAAACCCAAACAGGAGCTGAAATGTATACTAGCAGCACCAACCGACATACAAACGACACAAAGTAACATCTTTGCTGCTTCAATGCCCCACCACATGCTCTACTGTACACAGGGCCTACCATTCATTGTACATGCACGTCATATAGGATAGGAGGAACAAGAGCGTGTAACTTAAGTAACTCACTGATGTCATGCAAACAGTGACAGGAAGCCAAAAGTTATATAACCTGGCTGTTAGAGAACGACTCTCTTGCCAAAGCATACAGATGGGGGCGCGATGATGTAGTTTCAGGACACAAACATCAAAGTCGAGTCACCGCACAGATATTTAGCTATGCTGGTGAGAGTTTTCCCCCATTCAGGGAGGTCGTAAACGCAGCATTTATAACATGCAGGGTGATACAGTATATAACCCCACTTCTGTTTTGTTTGTCAAACATTTCAATACTATTAGTTTTGAATGAATGGAAAAAAATAATAAACACAAATCCACGGTGCATTATGTAAAAGAAATGTTTATTTCCATAACACGTACAGTACATTATTTTGACCAACATAAAAAGTGCAATATGCATTCAAACTACAGCAATGTACAGTACAAAAGTTACTGCATACTTAAATATAAAAAAATGGTTACAAAACTGTGAAGTAACCTATTGTGATCGTTGTCGAAGTCAGTGTCACAAAAGCTTTCAAACTCACTGATGATTTGAGCATAGAAGCTTAACAGCGATGAGCCTGATGACATCACTGAGTCTCTTTTGTTTCTCCCAAAAAAAGGTGCAAGAAAATGTGACAGCATTTAAATACGCACATGGTTGATTGACATTATGGTTCACATATTTTGTACAGCTTCAATGGTGTTTCCAATTTGTCGAGACAGCCAAAGAACTTTGGTCTTTCACATTTCAAAAAAGCACGAATGAGTTAAAAAATGTTGGCAACCCTCAAGGATGAGCTAATGTAAAGAAGATGGATGTAAAATGTTTTTTGTTTTATCATATGTCGTCCAAATGTTCAGAAAACTTATAATATGATTCGACTGCCATGAATTCTCAGTGATTTCAAGCCATGCAGCATGACTCCGCACTCTGCTCTCCAAACAACATTGTAGGGAATGAGGTTAATAACATTACTCTGATGCTGTTTTGGAAGATATCTTGCTTGTGTTCACTTAATAAAAAAAAGCAGTGCAAAGGAACAACAAACTCAGAAATGTTTCTGTTCTGTTTGTTGAAAACAGTGAGCATGCCTCTGGCAAAACAAAGTCACAACCTTCTCTCTCACTCACTCACTCACTCACTCACTCACTCACTCACATAGTCACACTTTAATGCATTAACATACACATCAAAACTGATTTCCTCACTTAAATTCGACATCAGCAAATTAACTGAATCAAACTCTTCGTCTGAAAAGAGCTCCGTGAATGCAACATGAGGTAACAATTAATTTTATAACCCTTCAGCATCTACAACATAAAGGGTGAAGTAAACAACTCTACATTTATTAACACTTTGTTTTCTGTCAAGCTACGTTGAGGGAAGTTCATCAATGTAGCAGACAGGTAAAAATAATCTTGCCAATGGATACCATAATAAGGTAAATATCAGGTACTAACAGCTGTGAAGTTAAAGGTTATAGAGCTTCTTGTACCGTCTCATCCTGCAGTCCAACACACAGCTCTGTGCCTCTGGTCTCATAGGTAAGGCACTTGTTTGTCCATGAATCAAACCAAGTTAAGAGGTGAACTGATGGCTTTACACACTTGTCAGATACAGCAATATGACTTTCATCACTCAACAGCAGTTTGAGAAACAATGTGGCAAAGGAGATTGTATCCTCCTTATAACAACAGTTGGCATTGTTTTTTTTTGTTTTGCGTTTGCTTTTTTTGTTTTTCCGTTTGCTTTGACTCAACTCCATAGCCCCAAAGGGTGACAGGTGAGGGGATAGGTGGAGAGGATGTATATGTCAGCTTCTGGGCTCACGTAGTAGTGCTCTCTCTGGAGTGTGCAGGTCCTTGCGAGGCCGGGGAAGAGCAGAGGTGCTGGGGGAGTCCCACTCCAGGTCTGGCTCTGGGGACAGCGAGAGGAGCAGTAGTGTTCCTGCGTCGGAGGAGCAGGCTGAACACAGGTCCTCCGAGGAGAAGTTGAGGCTGTCCAACTTGGCCAGCGAGTTGGAGCGCTTCAGCCTCGAAGGCAGGGTTAGGCCTGCCAAACGCATGCGGGTCTCGATTTCCTGCGCTCTCTGACGCACGAGGCCTGGTTTCCCCCTCACACTGCGCAGACTGTCACTGCTGGAGCTGCGTGTCAGCACGGAGCCATGAGGTGAGGAGGTGGGTGTGAGCAACCCAGACCCCACCACCCCCAACAAGGCTTCATTGGTCAGCGGCACCACCAGTGGCTCTAACCGCACTTGGCATGGTGTAGAAGATTTAGGGAGGTCTCCGGTGAAGCCGGAGAACACCTCTTCTTCCTCATTGTGAAAAGAGCTGTTTCGGGACCTTTGGCATGCGTGCACAGACTTTAGAGAAAGAAAGCTCTCTTGGGCTAATCCTGAAAGTCTCTCTAGTCTCTCTGCCTGCCGGCGGACCAGCCCCGACCTCTGCAGCTGAAACAGGGTCTCCTGTTGTTGGCCAATGCAGCAAGCCGCAGCAAGCTTCTCTTCCTCCAAATCCATTCTCATCAGCTCAGGGAGAGCATCCGAGGCAGCCACGGTTGTACTTTTCTGACTCTCGGTCATTACTTCCAATAAATCCCTATCGTCCTTTGGCGCAGGTAAGTGAAGCGAGTCTCCTGGCTGCTCCTCTCTGTCGAGTAGAGCTGTGGGCGGGGAGACAGCACAGTTGGCACAGTCACACAGAGGGCCACAGGGGCACAGCAGTCTCACTGAAGACGGGAGACCTTCAGAAGAGGTATGGGGCGGTGGGAATGAAGCACTTGGGACTTCAGGAGGACTGGGGTTAAGGCAAAGCTTAGAAACCAGGATTGGAGAGTCTTCTTTCAGCTTGGACTTAGAATCCCTCCAGGACAGTGCAGAAGCATCAACTGGAGGAAGCGGGGGGGGAGCTTTGTCCTTTATAAAAACAGGAAAGAAAAATAAATGTCCGAGGGAATTTGTACTTTCTTCAAACTGGATTCATGAAATCAAAAACAGCATTCATTCTAAAATCTAGCTTAGTCATAAATCAAACTTACATTGAAGTTACATGGAGTGCTCAAATGGTTGTTATTGTTGGAGTTTTCATTCAGTGTTGCCAAGTCCATCCCATTACCCTCTGTATCCACTTCTACCTCCACATCTTGCGTTTCCTCTCCTCCGCCCCCTTCCCCACCCCCTCCATCATCTGGTTGCATTAACACCTCCATCTCTGCCTCCTCCTTTTGCACCTCCTCCTCATCCTCCTCTTCCACTGTACTGAACTCCAGCCTGAGTCGCAGCTCCTCCAGAGGTTCCGGGCCCCGAGAGCTCGTCTGGGCTGCAGCTGCCTCAGCTACAGGCCCAAATTGGGGGAGTGGCAGGCCTTCATGCCCGTCAAAGGCTTCGTCATCCAGCAGTGCGTCTCGCTCCACATCCTCAATTTCTATAAACACTTTTTCCATCCCGATAAGGGGAGGGCCGCGCACAGGCTGTTGATGGTTCGCTGTCCAGCGCCGAGTCTGAGAGCCGGCGGAAATAGTAGTTGTTGTAGGCGGGGTCGATCTCCAGTGCAGTCCTGCGTGGGGAAGGACATGCGGCCCCCTTATCAGACAGCGCCTCCTCACAGCAGGGAGACATCCCTGGCTCTGGAGTCAGGTGGCCTCCCTCCTCCCCTCCACAACACTGAGCCAACCCCTGCTGCCCCTCTGCCATCTCACAGTCTGCGTCTGGATGCCACAGCTTGTTGTGACGCTGTTTACTGGAAATATACAAATGCAGTGTGCAGAAAGAGAGCAGAAGTAAAACGACAGGGCCACTGAGAGAAGACGACTAGAAAACAACACTGTACACAACACACACAAAGGGGCTGTACCTAGCATCCAAGATGCCCTCATACTCGGCCAGCTGCCTCATGAAGCCGGCATTTGGTCGTGTGATGCTCCTCTTTTGCTTGACAAAGTTGTAAGCCTTCTCTAGCGACCAGCCAAACTCCTTCATGGCGTAAGCGATGACGGTGGAGGCAGACCGACTGACGCCCATCTTGCAGTGAACGAGACATTTGGAGTGGTTCTTTCTATGGGGGAGAAATAATCACAAAACATAGCTTGACCAAATAAATCTTCACTCACTCACTAAATAGATCTCTTTTAGTGATATTAGCCTGTTCAGTTGTCATGGAGTTAACTCATTTGTTATCAAGTGGCCATGTGACAACAAGCTACTTACAGATACAGTACATGAGGGGCTTGTGACTGGAAGGATTTTTCAAACGAATGATTCCAAAGTAAAAAAATGAATGTTGATGCTCAATAAAAATGATTAAAGCATCTGAAATATATTATTCTGGTAATAAAGTAAAAAGAAATAAAGTTACAGCATATTATTAAAACCCCATCAAATTAAAGATTAGTGAAATGTGAGGAATATTGGAGCCAAATGTTCAGTCAGCTAAATTAACCTATTTTATTTTGCAGCTACAGGTAGAAAAGTGAAGATGTTTTCATAAACTGAAACACGAGCAACATGTTTTCTGTTCCACTCAGGACTCACTTTGCTTTAACAATGAAGTTGTACGTCTCGTTCCAATGAGCCAGCAGGTCAGTGGCGTCCTCATCATAGACGCGTATGTTGTGATAACTGAATGTGCCTGGAAAGAAGTTGTCTATCTCCCTGGTAACATTGAGGATGTAGCCCACCCTGGGGAGGAAAGATAATGTTAACTCAGCAACAACATTCTTTCATGCTTAAATCATAATGAAAATATGTTTTTTTTTTTTTGGGGGGGGGGGCTATCTTTGTTCCTTCACAGTATGAAATAAATCACCCTGATTCTTGCAGCTCCTCCAAATTAGATGCATTCCATTCAGATCCCTACAAACAAATAAAAAAGTACTGTGAAAAAACTTTACATGGAAGCAGTCATCCTTTGGGATGGAAAGGGTAGGGAATATTATCACAGTTATTGCCAGTAAAGAACAGATGTAACAGATATCTTGGTCAAGAGACGTTATCAGTTGTCCCACCAGGTAGACGTGGTCAAAGATGAGTGTGGCTTTGTCCATCTGACCCAGGATCAGCAGCATCTCATTGTCGATGAACTCTTTGTACTCCTGCAGGTTGCAGTTCATGTGCTGTTCCAACTCTGTGCGGATCTGAGAAGAGAATTATACAGAATCTGTTGCTCTATGTGTGAAGTATTGTTGTAAGGTACTCCATCACAATCACTGAAATAAGTTTACTCTAAATTATTTCCCTAAAAGGTTTATAAATGTTATGTAACTTTTAAAATTGGGAATAAAAAAAAAAAAAAAAAAAAAAAAAAAAAAACGGAACTACAACAGTGTAAGTGGGTAATACCTTTTATAGTATTAAATAACAATGACACAAAATGGTATATTACATACATATATAATGATTTATAATATAAAATTATATAAATCAGATCCTTCTCTCTTTTCCTGTGGACATCTGCACAATAACTTCCATAAAAGTCAACTCAAAACAAGACAGCAAACCGAGTTGTGTCAGCATTTTTAGAGAGTGAAATCTGAAACCAGCCACTGAAAATGAAACCACGAGAAACAACTTCAAAAGGTTTATATTAATATGCGTGTGTACTACTTCTACTATATAATCTACCTGTTTGCAGGTGACGTTCTCGAGGTCTTGGCACATCATGATGCTTCTGAGTTTGGCTTTAATAAGGCACCCAGTCCTCTCTCTCTCTGAAGGCCTAGCAAAGATTGAGTCTCATTGAAACCTCAGCACACACACAATTATAGTTGTTCCTGAAAATGTCAACCTATTTCAACAACAAGTGTAGGAGCGGTTAGCTTCAGTCTTTACATAAAGAATCCAAGATTTTGTTTACTGACTTGTCGACAAACATGGTGGGTGAGTCCGGCCGTGTGGTCTCCAAGTCCTTCATGGTGTTCCACTCGTTGATGCAGCTCTGCTCTGAAGCAATGCAGCTCTCATAGTAGCCCATCCAGGTGAGAGCTATGCCTCCAGGGAAATAGTTATACCTGCGTGACACTTCACATGCCTTGTGCAGCACCTGCAGGGCTGACCTAGATTGTGTTGGTTTGTAAAGATAAAAGGTCATAGTTGTGGATGATTGAGTCTAATTATGGGAGGTATCTCAGTCAAAAAAATCATATTACTAACAGTCCTAATGATCTTTTAAAGAGTCTGTGCAATGATCTGCACATGCGTCTTCATGTCAGCAGATGGCAGAATGAATCAGCAGTACTGCCACAATCTATCTCACTGCAGCAGGGTGTCACATGTGTTTATCAGGAGATTCATTGTGGCGTCATGAAGCTCCATTTCTTGAGACAGCCACTGTGGCTCCAGAGGTTGTCCATTACTCACCACATTGCCTGCACCGACACGGGTTTGAAGACATGAGTCCGACTCGCCGTGTTCACAGTAAAGCCCCTGAGGAGTAAACAAAACAGATGGTCATTCCCCCCTGAGCACAGTGCAGCTATGTGTGGAACATGTTCATCCCAAGTGTCAGGTGTGGCTGCGTTGTTGAGTGAAAGCAGAATATCACTGGGGTAAATGCTGCAGCCACACAGCAGGGCTCCCGCTGACGGAGAGGACTCACCCATCTCCATCCAGATGGATCTTTGTGTCACTCCACAGAGGTAGCGCCATGCCGATCGAACAGCTTTTGCTGACAGAGGAGAGTGAAAATTAAATACCAGGCAAATAAAAAAAATCTTCTTTTAAGTGATGCAACATACACATGATTTTCCATATGAAATACCTTGTGGCTATAATTGCTATATTCTAGCATCACTCAAAGATTATCTGAGCATCTCAACAAATCTCAGGCAAACAAGGTTTTAAATGTTTTTTTAGATACAGTACACAGTCCTTAGCAGCCCTGCAGGGAATAAATCACGTGAGATTTACTGGAAACAAGGACATTCTTTCTCATCTTCTCATTTGCTCACTGGGAAAAGCAAACACAAACTACTGTAACCGGCAGCTTTTAACAGACGACTGTCTGGTAAACAGATTTAGCCTTACCAGTCTTTGGTGGTAAAGTCGATTCCCAGTAGGATATTCTCCTCGGTGTCTTGTCGCCCATTGGTATACACCACCACCATGTACCGCACACGATCTGACCATGCACTCTCGAGCCGCACCGCCTGGACAGGGTACAGACTGTTTACTTCAAATTCAAAGCCAGAATATTTTGGAGAGTAAGAAATTCCTGTTTCCTATGTCGGTCATAACACCTGAGTGCTGCCAAGTACACCCAATTACTGTGGTATTTAAGGAACACTTTGTCTGAAATGTTATTACTTTCATTTAAGAATGTGAAAAACCAGACAACATCAATCAGTAACACACTTAAAATGTGACTAATACTTGAAGAAAATCTAGTGTGGCATGTTTTCCTTTTTTTATATGCTCCCTTTATAAAGTTTAAAACTCTGATTGTATACCACACCACATGCTCTAGAGAAGCAAAAACGTTCAACGCATTGACCCTGTGCTAAAATCTGTGCTGAACCGAGTGTCACAGCTGGATGTGCAAATTTATTGTAATTGGTTTAAGCGAGTCCCCAGGACGTAAGAGAACACAGAGCTTCACACTAATGCATAAACACACCATGGAAACATTTGGTAATGCTCTCCCGAGTATGTCCAAACCTGCTCTCATGACCTAATTGCAGTGAACAAATAAGCGTCTTAAGTGCACAATAAAATGCATTCTAGAGGGTTTGCTGTGCCAGGTTGTTAGTCACTTGCCTGTATGTGTGTGTGCAAGTTTTTATGCATGCATAGACACTTGTGTCGACTCTCACCAGTTTGATTCTGTCCTCCGAGCGAAGAATGTTTATCATCACCTGCAAGTGTTGAGGTAAATCGCCTGTTGAAGAAGATTATAAAGAAAAATTATACTTAAAACACAGAGGTTGCTTGATGTCAGAGATTATAAACCTGTTGTGTCATACTGGTACATTTGAACTTTAAAGAGATAAACCAAAGGTGATATTTTGACACTAACAATGATTGTTGATGGCACATTGAACAATATTTTCTTATTTGGGATTTCGTCTTAGGTAAGAATAAAATCCATGCAACAATGAACAATTACATTGTTTTTTTTTTTTTTAATTGTTCATTACAGTGGAAACTGCTTATAGTGATCAACCATTTATGTGGATCAAAAAGCTTGGGACAGAGCAACTCCAATACAAATGCTGTAATGAAATCAAGTCTGCCTACAGTGTTCATGTGGGTTTTTTTCATTCATAAAAATACAAGAAAACATTCATAATTGTATTTTCTATAAGGCAATGTTCCTACAGTATATTTTAGGTCCTATTAAAATTTTAGAAATGTACTGAAACCACCGTAAAGCTAGGGCCTAGTAGCCTATTGCATTACCGATATTACTGCTTTCTTAAACAACACAACATTGAGGTTATATCCTCTACATTTCATATAAAGTGCTGTAATTTTCCCAGTAGAGCATACAGTCAATCGAAAAGTGTTTAAAACGATAACATTGTTTAAATAATGAATATGTCTGTTTCTTGTCTTTATATTCATATTATAAATATACAAATGTCAATGTGTTGGTTATCTGCACCAGAAATAAAGAAAAAGGCATTTGGATTCCTGTGCTCCACCCTCTTCAGACTTTCGTTTAGGCGTGTCAATTTTTGTGCGCACATGGCCCTGCAGGCACATGCCCTTTTATGGGGATGGCTTGGCGTTCACCTTTGCTAATTAGGATAATCTGGCACACGCCTTCAATTTATGAGGATTCATCATTATAAGAACACAGGTTTGAACAATTCTGTAGTTTGAGAACACATTATGAATCAGGCCGGGCCTTTTCTCAGGACCATTCTTCAGAACAAATTTAGGAGAAAATGCAGAAAATTATTGATGAATGAGGCCCGAGCTCAATGGCATTGCTGAAGTTTAGTGCAGGTTTGTGTAGTCACACTGCCCCCTAGTGTTTAGTACTAAAATCTTCCTCCTGGAGACAAAAACACATTTTAATAGCTGACAATAGATGACATGTGTTCATGGAAGAGAAATTAATCACAAATAAAAAAATTTGTGCCACAAAACCACAATTCAAGATCTTGTCTTTGTTCATTTTACATCCTCAGTGCTTTTGATGCCAGGTCTGATGTAACGCATGTCGGTGAAGCTGGATAATAAAACAGGGTGCGGAGGTGGCTCAACAGCAATGAAAAGTAGCAGCTGATGGAGAGCCAACTATGTTAAAATATGTCACAACAGGTAGAAAAATGATGTCATCTACTGGCAATTAAACAGAAAGTGCCTGACCTGATCTGGGTCATTGTCGTCACATAATGCATCAGTTTCTATTTTTTTAGGATAAAAGGCATTGAATTTTAACAAACAAAATTCATATCAAATATATATAGTACCTTAAAATTTAAAAAATGCATTGATCACAGATTGTGTATAAGAATAGAACGTAGTCACTGTGATGTCGCCATCTTTGGCTTTTTGTAGCAGGTAGAATTGACACAAGAGGGTGGAGGTAAGTACAACCGAATGGCAACCAAAAAGGTTATAAGTAACTTTCATGAACTGAAAATACCAGTGAAAGGGTTAAAGTTGTAAGACAAACCCGGACAACACCGAGACTGGACTACACTGTGTTAGCAATAACAAGGTTTCCACACCCTCAAACATAACCTGCTGTATTATCTGTAGTGAAGAAGACTTAGAATATTTACTGAGGTAATACATCTAGTGAGAAGTAGGGTCATTTTCTCATAGACTTCTATACAATTCTACTGTTCTGCAACCATGAGTCGCCCCCGCTGGCTATTAGAAAAAAAAAGGCACTGCATTTGATCCACTTTTCAGATCATTAAGCCACCACAACTAGTATTGTCAATAAGTTCAAAACTATATGAATAACTTCATATTTCATGTTTATTTCCACTAAACTGATGATGAGATGAGACCAGAAGATGTCTCCTGTCCAGGTCACTGATGGTAAGATACCAGTTACCAAGCACTTTGCAAATATCACAGCACTTTCTTTTTGTGCCAGAGTTGCTGGGAAATGATACAACAATTTCCTCAGCCAAAGGTTTTTTGAGAACCAGCTAAAATGTGGGTTACCTCACAAAGTGGCTTGTGAAGTGTACAAAGCTGCCAACCACAACCATGACACGCCAAATGACTTGGCAGCATTTTGGCTGTTGGCTGGTGCTGATTCCCCATCATGCCAGTAGACTGTCAGGTACGTCTTATGTCTTTAAAGCAATAATTGAGCCTTTCAAAAGGGATAGCCTTTTATTAATGACAGCGGCCAGTTCATCACTCAGTCTTTGATCAATAAAATAAACTAGACACCACACATCTATATGTTTATATACAGCTACAGTATGTCACCGGGTTAAAGTTGTTGCAGTCATGGAGTCTGCTAACAATAGTAATTTACATGCACCTTATGTACCCTTTACTCAGTAAAGTAAGCTCAGTGAGAAAGAGAGGAAACAATCAGGACCTCCTTTAATCGTCAACAGAAGTTTTGCTCACAGTGCTACCGTGCGCTGGATTTAAACACTAATCTGCCTAAGCTATACTGGTCTGGAACATACTTATCAACGAAGCAGCTTCCATCCTTCTCACCTCAGCTACAAACATCTGCTGTAGTGTTCGGGAGTGCAACACATTAACTCCACTATTTAAAACAGGAAGTCTGATGAGGGGATTGATGAGATAGATGCTATAGTTTTGGGTAAACGATGTGGGTAACGGGGTGTGTCTTTTGAGTGTTGTGTTTCTCACCTGCATGTTTGTGATGAGGATGTGCATTCTGGCCCTGCTGACTGCTCCCCTGCTGCAAGAAGAGAGCAGCACCCTTCACCATGAAGAAGCTCTCGCTCAGACTGCAAAACACACGGGAGAGAGGAGTTAGAAGCACTGAAACATAGATGCTACACATCAGAAAAACACCAGGCTACAGAACGACAGCTCAGCAAAATTATTCTGGCTTGTTTGTTGGACAGCAAGGCTGAGAAGTGGGACACGAGACAAATGAAATATTCAGTTTTAACACGACTGTCAAGTTCAGTGAGATGAGCATGAATTGTGTCTGGTGAATTACCTCAACAGCTGAGTGGAATAGCCCAGCTGCCATGTTACAGAGGCAGACCTCAGGTCTGCAGCAGCTACAGATCAAGCTTTGATCCTGAAAGCTTATCTGTCTTTTTCTGCCTCAAGGGCTGCACTCAGATTTGACCCTTCAGGTCTCTGCTGACTTGTTGTCATGCAACACAGACCTAAATGATTGACCTAAATGCAGTTGTTTGTGATGATTAACTTTCACAATTTTCAAATACCAGCAATTACCAGTTCACACCTTCCAGCAAAAACCCAGAGCTTTTCATGTTAGGCTTTTGGAGTGGTCAACAAATGACATAAGTAGGGAACTGCAATAAAAAAATACATAAATTAAGTGTTTCCGCTGGGTTGAATTCAATCATTCCATTTGACTGAAAGACAACGTGAGCATATAAATCGACCTGGCAGCAGGGTGGAGCACATGCATTGTGTGTTGCAGTCTGGTAAACCAGATCCTCATTAGGAAAGTACAGTACTGATGAGTGACAGGAACAAAACAAAACCAAACAGGAAATAAAAACAGACCTATCTCTAAATACTGCAATGTCTAAGTACTACAAATCTGTATTGCTGTATTACTATTATCAAGTGGCAAACAGCAGGTCACTGGTATTGATTTAAACAGCATAACCTACATAAGAAAAAAAACGTTTATATGGACACATCCCCTGCGTCTCTGCCTCTGGTTGAAATTGGTATGAATAAAAGTCTGAAAACTTTCACCAACACATTTTTATATCCAGTCTCAGAAACTATGTCTCTCTCTGATCAGACTTTCAAAACCCACATACAGAAGAAGGCAGGGGCCAAACAGATGATGTTGTGGGAACAATGGACTTCGTTTTATGCACCTCACAATAAATTCCCTCCGTCCCCAGCAGCACCACAGACAAAAAGTTCCACAGTGACAAAGCACGGGGGCGGACACTTCTCAACAAGAGCCTTTGTCTCACTTTGGTGGATTTCTGTTTCAGCCTCTGTTCTCGGTTTGAGATTTATGAGGCCGTCAGGAGGGTCCACTTTCAGGGAGTGATGGATAATATGAGGCAAAAGTGGCAAGAAGACAGCTACAGCCTCATTACTGGGCAGTGCTGTGTACAACTTCCTGCTTCTCATTTTTCTTACTTCAACTAGTAACCCAACTTTAAGCCCTCAGGTTGGCCTGCGATACCTGATAACATCCCAGGAAAAAAGTGCACTCTAAAATGTGTTTCTATGTGCAAGACAAGAGCTGTCCTACTACTTTACAGGCTGGACTCAAATGTCCTCAATAAACAGTCTCTGCTCTACTGTCTCCTGCCCTGCGACACCCCGCTATCAGCATCTCCACAAACACTAGGCCTAAAAATATATCTGGTATCAAAAGCAAAACCAAGACTGAACAACTGGCCAATTAGCCTCAATGATTCCACAGAATCACAACCTGCCGCTGCCTCCTTTCCAGACAGAAAGACAAACCTCATCAGACCAGTGTTTGCCACTGAATCTCAGCCACCACTGCATTCTAACTCATTTTGATTGAGGTCCACTATCTCATATCAGCTGGACATGTTCAGTGATTGATTTAGTCTGGTGGCCTGAAAATGAAGCCAGCATTAAAATGCTTACACTGAACTAATACATGAAGGACAACAATATAACAGCAAATGAGATCCAATTTGTCAAAAAACAACCACTGAGCAGTAAGTCCAAATCTTAGTCAGGTCCCACAAGTTCAAACAGAAACCATTTCAGGAGATAAACTTAACTCACATGCGGTTTATTTCACTCTGGGTCAACACAGCGTTCTCTACAAAATACGGTAGCATCTTCATCATGGCCTCCTGAATGGGTTCTACCACCAGATGCATCCTGTTGACCGCTACGAAATCCAGGCCTCTCCGCCAGGAGCTACTTCCTCTTCTTCAACCTCCAAAAACAGTGAAGGAGCAAAGTGCAAAAGAGAAAGAATGATGGTTTCAGGTTTTGGCCAGCCGCTCTTGAGGGAGGCTGCTCTCATCTGAGCTGCTCAGTGAAGAAGTGCCTCCTCCCTCATCTGAGCGTCTGTGTATTTGAGAGCAAGTTAAGACTCCTGCCTGGAGGGACGTACTGCAGTCTCCACCCGCTGCCTCGGGCACACACAACCGTGCCTTCAGTCTGCTGTCTGTGTCGCTCTTTAACAGTACGCTGTAGGTTCCACATTCTGTAAATAAATCGCTTGCTTTCCAACAAACACGAGCAAAAGACAGAAGACTGCAGAGAACACTGAAACAGAATTTGAGAGATGGATTTCCCCTTTCCTTCAGGGCGAACCCTGCAATTCTATACTCCCGTCATCCATCAGGTCTGACTCGGTACAAAGTGGAAAACAGTTTTCCTATTTAACCAATGCAAAACATGTCACCTTCTAGTTGTTGCTGTGCAACAAAAAAACGTCTCTCCAAAACCAAGTGAGTGTGCTTTCTGTCTCTGGCTTCCAGAGAAAGCGGGACCACTTGACGGAGGAATTTTTTAAAACTTCCTAAGTAGATGTCTCCATGTGCACCTTAAGGGTCAACAGAATCTAAGGTATTGCCTCCAGGGAGCTTAACATACGTGCCAAGCATTGGCGGAAAGGGCAGTGAGAATTGGCAATCCCCCAAAAACGAACAAAACAAATCTCATTATACTCAGGCTTATAAGGGAGGGATTATCTTGTCTCTCTCCTTCAAGTGGCCAGCGCTGGCTGTCACTCACTCGGATGTACCAGACAAACAACAATGTGCTACTGTGACAGTACAACGATCATTTCAGTGGGAAATATTCTTTCTGTCTAATTCGGCGGCAACAACAGAGAATATTATTTTTAGACGCATGGAAGGAAAGGAAAAAACTGAGATGAAATACAATCACGCAACGGGAGTTGGAAAGAAATGTTGAAGTTGAGCTTGCAGATAGCCTTTTTTGTGGGTTGAAAGCTTATATAGTCTCTAACTTTCCTCCTCACTTATCCTCTCTCACTAAGCGTTCAGCCCCCCACCACCACCCCACGCACACATTGAAGTTGCACGACTCCGTTAATCTGGGTGGATTTGCTGACAAACGTTAACAATAGCTCTGTCTGCGACGCAGATAATAAGATATTCTCCTATTCTTCTCAATAGGACAACGTCTGTAATGCCTGGTCACTAGAAGACACTGTACTCTACAAGCTGACATCAGGGTTCAGTCATGTTCCAGGTGGAAACTTGGACAGCTCAGTGTATCAGGTGCATAAGGGCACTTCCTCTGCATATGAGATCAAGCTTTAGAAGCAGCAGGCAGGAGTTAGGGAATAGTGTGTGCAGCCATAGCCAGGTGGACCTGGATGGGGCCAGATGAACTCTCTAAGCCACTGCTCTGAATCCCCAGGTGTTTCGGTATGTGAGAGAGGTGTACTGGATTACGCCGGGGACTCGCTGGAAAAAAAAAAGGCTACACAGAGGGAGAAACCAGGTTTATTCATGGTCTCACAATGTTTTGCATACACCAGCAGAGTGAGGGTAAAAAGCCTCCTCTTGAGACTGCCAGTTGCACAATGCTACCATTCTCTCACAGGGAGGGAGGAACAAATCTCCTCCTCAGGTGTCATTGAAAGAAATCACATCATTATGTCAGAAAAGGTTAACCTACAATAAAGACCTATCTCCTATCCACACATATTGTACATTCAAATCCCGAGGGTGTGTTTTGACATATTATCGCATTTACAACCATTACCTGTCTTGACAAGTGTGCTATTTGAGTGACAAAGTGTTGCGGTGAGTATAAATAGGACATTTGCAGATCCTTCGTGGTACCCTCCGTGCTGAATCCCATTCTAAACATTGGAGCACATATATACACACATACAATTTTGCTTCTTGCCCAACTCTGCTGTACAAGGTGGTAAGAGTAAATCATTCTTTGGTACAGTGCCACCGACTGGCATGTTGACGTTGGCCTCGATCAACCCCTTGGCCTTGTCATCGTTATCAAGGTCAGTTGGGAACAGCAAGCGCAAACACTCCCACTTGGCAGTTGCATGGCTGTCCATCAACAGACGGAGCTATCTAGTATACTAGATCGGTACACCATGATCTAAAGGGAAATATGTCTGTCAAACAACTTAATACGCCATAATATTATAAAAACAGGAATTTACTCGCCATTAAATTGCATAACTTGGCTGAGAAGTCCCTCAAGCAATCTTGAGGCAAGACAGGACTAGCATCATGCATAGATCATTCTAACACACAAGCATTGCTTAGGGATATTGCAAAGGCTGTTGCATAACTGAAACTGAACTCTAAGAATGACGCATTTGCTTATCATAAGTGTTCCTCCAGTTCACAAATCATTCAAGTGAGTTCTCAGCAATAAAGATGTGAAAACCCACAAATCTCACAAAAGGAAATTACAATGTAATTACAAGACTGCACATTAAAGACTTTCTTTGTTATCATGTCACCGTCTTGACAAGTTGATATCATATGTGGGACCAAAAGACAAAAAGCTGCTGTATTGATCTATTCAAAAATTAAATCTCTTCAGTAAACAACGTCACTGCACTTGGAGTTACAATAAGATGCTTTCTTTCAAATTCATGAAGAACAGGTTAGCTCAATTTTAGGCATACGTGTTTCCAAAGCCGAATGTTTGAGAACAGAACATTCAGTCGGACACCTGTAGAACAGATTCAAAATACAGAAGCAAAACTTGTGGGGGCTTGTCCATACAATTATTGTTCCACAGGCATTGCATTTCAGTGGCTTAACCTACGTATAGTCATTGTGGATCACTATTGGTACATAACATCCAGAAAGAAACTTTTAGTCTGCAGGAAACTAAAAAAATATATTTTTATAAATTATTACAAAGTCAAAATGACCTATTTCTATTTGAAAAACATCTCACAACAATGTTACTGCCCTAGAGACTGTTACAGCTTTTTAAAAGTGACAAATTGGTACATACTAGGGCAACAACTATTTCCATCACTTTAAGTTAATGGAGCAGAGTGGTTGATTGAAATATGTTTTTAATAATTATTTATTCTTATGAAATTATAAAAAATACTGAAACACTTTGCTGCTGCATAAGTTCTTCTCACCAAAATCCCTTCACCAAAGTCTAAATACATGGGCCATGGCATAGTGCAACTTGCAATCTTGAGTTGGGAGACAACAGATTACATTTATTAATCAGACTGGAGGACACAGAGTTGAGAAACTGTAAAATTCCCAAAATCGTGATCAGCTTTCTGACGATCCAATGCAGTACAAGCACTCTTAATATAAAAAGCTGTGGAAAAGCCAGGTGACTCAACTGGTTACGCACAGTTAAAGAACGAGTTAATCAATCTCATCAGACAAAAAATACAGGTACGTGTCAACATATTACTTGAGAGACAAACGTGCTCTTCACGCTAGTTACTCAGCATATTACTTGAGAGAATACCATGAAGAGCATGGTTTTACAGTTGGCTGTTTGGAATCGCTGACTCTGCCAACAACACAGACAGACAGACAGACAGACAGACAGACTGGTGGTTTATCATACTGACTAGTCTGCCGCCAAGCCAGATTTCAACAAATGACTCAAAGAAAGAAACAGCCGATCAGTCAACAACACCTGCGTATAAAATTTGACCTGCTTTGCCGCGTACATGCAAACAGAAAGGCCAAACCAAACTTAGAGTGAACTTACCTCTGATTTATTCGCCGTTCATCTTCACTCCCAAAATCCTGCAATACAGATAAGGGAAAAGATTAATACCACATTAAACCCATTCTGGCATTATTAACAAAGATTTCAAGCTTGCCACTTAGACCAGAATTAGAGCCCGACCGATAAAGGATTTTGAAGGCCGATATCGTTACAAATGTTTGTTAATTTAAAAATCCGATATTACGATATATATCAGCCGATATATATATATATATATATATATATATATATATATATTTTATATTTCAGAAAAGCGTAACAAAACATTAACACATTTCCCTAACATTAGTTAATTGTAGTTATTTATGAGTCTTCACAAAAATAATATGAAAATGCAGTTTAAAATTAAACTTGATTATTTTATTGTCACAACGGAAGGAACATCAAAATATATTAAAGTTCTGATTAATATAATGTATAAAAATACAAACTTAAGATATAAAACTTAAAGTCCTTTGAACAAAAACACGATAACAACAACAACCAAACACAAAGTTACAGTTTAAAAGACCATTATAAATAACGATAAATGCTGATAGTTTGGAAAATGCCTAATATCGGCCCGCCGATATATTGGTCGGGCTCTAAACAGAACCAATGGCCTTGTCTATATTTTACCAATCATAAGCTTTGATAACAAGATAACCCACAATGGAGAAGTACAAGCCCAAAAATTCCCAAAGATGCTAAATCTCAAAGTTGGTATACGGTTTATGGCCAACAATCTTGTCCTAAATGAGCTGAGAAAGCTGTGTAATTGTGTTATAACAGCGATATGAAACCTTGCAGGTTCACCTATTCCCCAGCTTTAGAGAAGTGAAAGGCTCTATGTAGTGGGGCTCACTAATCTTTTATCACATTGCAACTGCGAAGCTCAAAGGAGTATAGTTTGACTTCAGCTTAAAAGGAGCAGAAAAAAAAACCTAATTCTGGCAGTACACTCCATGTGAATTCAATCCTGTCGTCTGTTCTCAGACAGCTGTCGAATAAGTTACCAGTGAAGTCACTGCAAATGCAGGTGTGTGTGTGCTGTATGCATTAAATAGCAACCACACCACCTGGAGGAGCTTGCAAAACGCAGCAAGAGTCGACGTGACTCGAAAGCCCCTCAAGATAAGTAATAAGCTAATACGGCTGCACTGCACAGAGGAAAGCACAGTCCACGACAAATTACATGACAAGCAATTACATGATGAGGGTGAATGTGGGGCTGATAAGCAAGGCTGTGTTAAGATCTTGACATGTTCAGCTGACTAACCTGCAAACACAGCAGAAAGTGCTCGCATTTTTTCATGATAAATGAAATATACTTAAAAGGACCAGTGGCATCTTGCTGCGAGTGTCCTCTGCGCTCACCCACTTCCAAACACATCGGAGAGCTATAGGGTTTGGGCGATTGGATGATTGGCTGAATACATCACTGATTTTTTTGGGCATTGTTTGTCACTTTATATTGCTTATTTAATGGTCTGCCTGCGACGAGCCCATCAGCTGCACCTCAGCCAGCCAAAAGAACGAGACAGTGGGAAAACAGCATGTAGATCCGCATATTTTCACATCCAATACTGTGAAATAAGGGTTTCGAGCAAACCAGTGTTGTTGATTGTTGTATGTAGATATGAAGGGCACATTGTTCACAAATACTATATTACATTTGTACTAATTGATCCCCCTAAATCCTACACACAGGACATTTAAAGCTACAGATGTACAGCCGCAGCACGTTAAGTACACAGAGAAATGCTACGGCATGCAGAAAAATAAGCGCCATTCGATGTGTGACAATCACTCTGCAAAAGGAGTATGTTACAATGCATGACTAACTTTCCATTATTGTGTATTTGGTGGAATAATCTCACGCATTAACTGCCTCATACAGTAGTACTCCACCACCACCACCCCCACCCCCACCCACCCCTCATGAGTAGATGACATCATAGCTGCAGCAGCTTCCTACCAGCTTTATTTGTCACACCTCACCACAACGCTGGACTACACCAACCACTACAGCGAGACGCTGAGGTACAGAAATGAAACCCAGTCAAACCAACAACATTAGCTCCTTCATAACGAGCAGTAATTACTATTTGCAATAAGTAACAACTACGTGTGACATTTTTATGTGTTGCACGTTTTTGGAAAATGCTGTGAAAAACAAAGCTGTCACCTCTAGCTCAAACATTGATAGTTGTAAATAAACCCAGGTAAAGATGTCATGTTTCCTCTAATTTGGTCATGCAGAGCAGAGTAAGGTGAGCTTTCCTGTTTATAGCTGTTGGTTAGCGCCCTCGTCTGGCAGTAAAGAGAAAATACTTGTACTTGAAAGTAGCAGCAACGGAAGTTATCTTAGAATGATTACAGTTTTGAGGCAGGAATGTTCACTATTTGTAGCTGTGAGGTCCCAGAAAAACTAAAAGCTCAAACTGTGACTCTCAACTGTGACATATATGTGTAAGCAAACGTTACAGTTTAGTTCCCCCACCTATGTGGTTGTTTACCAGACTGGAAATCTCATACTTCCCTATAATTTCTGGAAGCACAAACAGGACAGTGTAATTGACAGGCATATTCTGTGCAGTTGTAGAATATAACTCAATCAAGCCTCCAGACTAAAACATTAAAATCTCAGATGTAATATGACTAAATTAAAATGAATAGCTGTGTTTTGGGCTGTGGTGCTGATGGTGTGCCAGACAGACACTGTGTGATATAACGTTTGCAAACCGCTATAATAACGTTGAAGAAAAGAAAAACGTTAATTTCGATGTCAACCACATCATAACCAGCTAACGTTAGCTACAACTTATATAATTCATTAGGCACTTCTAAAACTCAATGAGCTCTTAAAATTAACGCCACATTTAACAGGTGTGAGGGATTTATTTTAAAAAAAAAAAAAGTATTTTATTTTAAAATGACAACACTACCCGCCGTTTTGCCATATGAGGTGGACAGCAATATCTGATTATCAGCAACGAAGACGTTTGCTAGCTACCGATAGCGAAAGATTTAGCTAGCATTACACGTTAACTAACGGTGCTAATTTAGCTTCAATCAGCGGGCCTTTCTCCGGCAATATCTTCGGTGTTTCCACCGACACCTCATCACATCGTTGTTTGTTCACCCAGTACTGAACTGACCTCCCCGGCGGCCGTGGTTGCTGTGCTGGCGGTGGAAGCGGCGCTGGGCGTCGGGGACCGCTGCAGAGTAACCAACGCCATGGCTGGAAGCTGTGGATGCACCGGCCGGCCGCTGGGCCTGGTGAGCTGCTAGCTGCTGAGCTAACGATACATACAACTGATGGATGGACGGATGGATGGAGCGAGCGAGCGAGAGGAGCCGTATCCCGCAGGCGGTGCTGTCTATGCAGGAAGTGCTGCCCCCAAGGCCCTGGCCATCCTGAGGATAACTATATAGTAATAAAATATGACTCACTAAACAACAGACATGCAAATTCATGTGTACACCTATTAACAAAAGTGCGATATCTACGACTTATTAGGATATTAAGGCAATATATAAAATAAACACACTATAAGGATTCTTTAAAAAAATGAGATTGAATACAGAATATGAGCTACAATTAAATTAATCTGAATAAAGAGTAAAAAAAAAATAAAAAAATAGTTCAGTGCAACTGCAGAATATGAACAAGTAACCCCAAATTTAATTAAACAGAAAGCAGCAACAAACAGAAAAGTAAGCCAATATCAACATACATATTATTAATAATAATACTTACAACATAAAAAGCATTGGGATAATATTCTAATTAACTACAAAAATCCCCCCCAACCGATGAGCAAATTAATACAAAAAAAAAAAAAAAAAAAATTGCAAGTATACTGTTTGGTCTATAAGCGAAGCAGGAAGGAAGTGGGGGTGAAGGCTCTCGCTGACCCTCCTTCTACCTCCCCTGGGCTTACTACGGCAAGCCGTTAGCTAGCCAGCTAGCTACATGCATGCTAGTTTAGACCCAAGCACCGCATTTCCTGGTCAGTAATTAAACTAAAGGACAAGTGTGACACAGTTTTTCATACAAGTCGGGCATATCTGGCTACCTAACTGTCCCGAACATGTCAGTGTTAAGTCTCGCTGCTAAACGTACATGTCGTTGCATGTCACTGAAAACTACTCGTACTTCACTTAACCTGTCAACAAACGACAGACACTCGGTATTCAACGCGGAGAACTTTATCAGAAGAACCAGCAGCCTGCGAGGTGACGTCAAAGACGTGACGCGTCTGTTGAGCTCCCAGGCCCATAACCCCAAGGTAAATTATTATTTTTATTTGAATTTTATTCAGTATAGCCAATGAAGAACATTGACCTGTCAGTCTTACTTCCTGTGTCTCCTCTAATAGGTACCCGGGGTTGCAACATGGGAACTAGTACAAGAGGACCAACTTCCCCCGGTAATATCCTCATGACTGGTTGAATTTAAATACAATACTTGGTGATATAATTATGTTAGATTGTAAGTATCATAGTTTTTTTTTTCTTAAACAGTAGTCAGGTTCCATATGTGCAAACAGGTTATTCTTGCTGAAATCATTGTCCCTGTTCATACCGGCCCAAACTTGAATTTGTTATTTCTAAGTACAAAAGTCCCTTTTGATTTCTAGACGTCATGTCTTTAATGAGCCACGCAGAGGATAAACAATGGGAGGGATTTTCCTACTATAAAGATGGAATCACACAATGATGTCATCATAACAACATGGCAAAGACCAAAGTTCTGTGGCATGAGTCATTTGTGCTGATGAGATTGTTGACATCGTCATAATGACTTTATTCAAGTTTTATTAACAGTTAAAGACATTCTTCGGCGATGGTGGAAAGAAAGTGTCGCACATGCATTTCTAAGCATTGCACCGTTGATTTTACAGCCTGCTCATATCCCAGCTGACCTGGTGGACAAGCTGGAGCGACTTGCCTTGGTTGATTTCCGCACCAAACAGGGACTGGCCTGTTTGGAGAAAGCTGTACGATTTGCAGATCAGCTTCATGTTGTTGACACATCAGGGGTTGAACCTATGGAATCCGTCCTGGAGGACAGGTATGGTACAGACAGCGTACTTGCATGTGGGCCAACGAGCCTAACAAATGAGCAACAATTTAATGATTTTAAACTCTTGTAAGGCCTTTTATTTATGAATATGGTTATGTTTTATCCGTGGACATTCAGGGCATTAAACCTGAGGGAGGATGCGGTGACGGAAGGGGACTGTGCTGAAGAGCTGCTTCGGCTCTCCAAAAACACAGTAGAAGAATATTTTGTGGCTCCACCCGGTAAGGAAAAAACCTGAATACATTTATTTTTGTGGTTTTATGATTGGTTGTACATTAGTGTTTTATATTTTCTTTCTGCTCTGTATATTACTCTGCAATGACAAAGCTTATCAATACATTTTGATGATGTACTTCTTTGATCCTTTTCTGTTTGTTTATATGAAGATCTGTTAACTAACCTTCATTTTTCTCAACACAGGAAATATTTCTTTACCAAAGAGGGAGGAGAGGGTCTCTATGCTGAAACACTCAGAGTTGTGATATTTACCACTCATTTGTTTCTCATTTTTTGGTGTAAAATAAAAAAAAAGCCAGGTCCTCTTTTTTTTTGTCTTTTTCAGTTTCATTTAACAACTGCTGCTGTGTGGGGAAATATTTGACTTTCAGTATCATTTTATCAAAAGTGTCATGTCAGTCTGTTTTGATGGCATTCAGTGTATTGTTTTAATTGGTGATTTATATAATGATCTTTATATTGTGACCTGTTTTTATTCTTGTGTTGTTGACTTTCATTAAAAAATAAATAAATAGCCCACTTCTCTCTTTCTGTTTTTTCCAAAAAAAAAAAAAAAAACTAAACTCATCAGGTCAATCTTCAGTCATTCACACTAGCTGTTTACCACATGTGTGTGATAACATGGGGTACGCAAACACATACATACACAGCTGTAATAAGTGATGCAAAGTTTGCAAACACTGCGTCATGAGGACAGCTGATGATGTTGGGAGAATGGAAACCGAAAGTTGTGAAGTCGGAGCCAGGAAAACGAATCTTAAAAAAGGGGGCGGGGGTTGATCATCTGATCCAGACTATATATTCTGGTGGCGAGTTGAAACGTTAGACAGCTGAGCATCTCTCGATTTCCTGTCACCAATCTGCAGACTTTCCCAGAGGTAAGACTCGCTCTCTCGCTCTCTCTCTCCGAAAAAAAAGTGAGTCTCCTGGACTTAATATTATTGAATCATCTTTCAGAAATCATGGATATAAAGATCATAATGCTGAACGGGACTTCACACGTCCTGAGGGTCCAGCCGCAGGACACTGTTGGCTCTCTGAAACAACTGATCCAGGACAAACTGGGAGTTCCCGCGGAGACCCAGAAGCTGGTCTTCGTGAACGGCGCCAACACGCCGCTGAGCGACGACACGAAGCGCATCTGCGAGTACGGCCTGCATCCCGGCGCTACGGTGTCCCTGCTGGTGACCCAGCCGACCGTCATCCAGGTCTTCCTCAAAAACGAGAAGGGCAAGACCAGCACCTACGACGTCAAACCCGAAGAGACCGTGGCCAACTTCAAGAGCCAGGTCGAGAAAAGGGAGATGGTCCCGTCGAACCAGCAGAGGCTCATCCACGAAGGCAGAGAGATGTCCGGGGGCAAACTAACGGACTACGGCGTCAGGGCGCACAGCACCATCTACATGACCCTGCGCCTGAGAGGAGGCTGACGTCACTCCCGCGCCAAATACCACAGAGTTCCTATTTTGTCTTAAATGTCTTATCTTTGTCTAGAACAATTTTAATATTTGAATTATTTATTATTATTTTCATTTGGAGAAAAAAAATGACCAGTAAATTCCTATGCGACTATTGTAGTTAAATTTGTATCATCTTGTTTAGTTTTTAATTTAGTTTTGGCAGTAAAATAAATGTTATTGATACATAACACATCATTCCAAATACACATTTTTGTGATGTTTACCCGACACTGTTAAAATTAATAAAAAAATATTTTCCAAATGTAAATGCACATGGTTTCATATTTGCTCCAGACCTCGATCAGAAGTTACCAGAAAGGCACGCTTTAGCACCAATAATTAGAAGAGACAGTCTCAATCATAGCATTCAAAAGTTGACCATTACATCTTACTAGATTTTGGCAGTGCTCTGTTAAAAAATAAATGTATAATGTCCTGTTATTACAGTATCATAGCAGCACGGTATTAATCAGAAGAGCTAATGCACACATATTACAAACAGTACAGCGCCAAACGCTAAAGCCACAGTGAAGATGTGGTTAACTCCGGGTGATGTGGTTTACTCCGGGCGATGTGGTTTACTCCGGGCGATGTGGTTTACTCCGGGTCAGCGAGGAAATCTAGGGAAGTTTCATTTCCTCACAGATGCGAGATAGGCGTACCAAAATAGGGCGATCACGTTGGCAAACAGCACTCGGAACTGAAAGCAAAAAGAGACACAGGGAGAGAAGAGGAAAACCATTACCTGTGGGGAAACATCATTCTTTCAATAGCAGAGTGTTGGCGAAATGCATACCTGAACAGGCACAAAGTTGATATTGATAAACTGGAAGGGAGTCCACACTTTCCAGTTCATCTTTAAAGCAGACCAGTAACTTCCTTTCATTTTCTTTTCAAAGTCTCTCCACCCTTTACCCTGAAAACAGACCGAGATAGTTATGAATTCACATTTATTCGTCCCTCGTTTGTGTGAAAATCATGACCTTTTCCTAAAGATAAACAAGTAGTATTGTTTGAATTTACAATGGCTTTAAACTATACAAGAAAACCTTAAAGTTAACAGACGTGACATGGCAAAAGTCCTTAAAAGCGGTATACGCCTTCATGAGATCACATCGGTCTCAGAGGGCCTAATGAATAACACTGTCATGTTGCATTATGGGAAATGTAGGATCCTACTTTTTTTCCCTGTCCATTCTTTTTTATTAACATTCTCTTGCAATCCAACCCCAACTTCACACCAGTGCAATATCAAATTATCAAAAGAGTTCCACCTTAATGAGATGATTAAGGAGGGCCAGTTTAAGAGATGACCCACCTCCAGGGCGGTCATCACAAAGTAGAAAATGAGCAGGAAGCCGGGGGCAAAAACAAGCCGATCCAGCAGCAGACGTTTGACTATGCAGAGTGGGTCTGTGCTGGGTATCAACATCTCCATCAGCTGGTAAAAGTAATGGCTCACTGGTCCTGTAATAAACAAGCTGAAATAGACAACCGGGCAAAGTTTGTTACTTCCAGAAACAAAAATATGGATGTAAGAGTTTTGCAAGCGAGTTGATGGAATTCACAATGCCTCTCTATTCTAACTGGGACACACCATTGCATTCATGTTGTTGTTGTAGATGAGCCGTGATCGGCACGTCAGCCCTCAATGTTGCTTCTGTATTAAGTCTCACCCATAAATGGCATAGCGCGTAGCTCCAGCTGGGTCCAGCTCATTAACCAGGGATCCATTCTTCAGTTCGGCTTTTTTTCTTGCCTCCAAAATCTGAGACAGAAGATTTCCCAAAGCGGTGAGGATGGCACTGAAAAACAGCAAGGACAAAAAGCACGACTATATCAATATGCAACGGCTGCATTCGTTATGAGGCACTCTAATCAAATAGCTTCAGTGTCATATACTTGTAAGGGGAGGTTTTGTTGGCCAGATGCTGATTGGTTAAAGGCCAGAGGGTTGACACTGAAGGACTGAAGTTCAAACAAATAGTCTTTATTGTACAAACTCGCCAAATACATACACTTTGAAGTCAATAATAAAGCATAAAGCAAGGAAAAACATTAATAAACTACACTTGTCAGACTTTGAGTCAAAGAGAAACGTAGGAAAGACGACAGAAAACAAGCACCAACAAGAAACCACCACTAAGCCAGTGACTCGGCTACACACCTGGTTACAGACTTGGTGAGGACGGGGTATCTCTTCAGGAGAACCAGATACTGCTGGAGCAAACGGAAGTGGACGGACGCATCCCGGACCGGCAGACTCTCCACGGGCATTCTGTCACTCGTTCAACCGTTCACACACACATTACCAGCAAACAACTGGCAGGGAGAGAGGCGAGGAAGTTAAAAAGGCGCTTCCTGACAACGTCATTGCGTCACCGACGGCGCCGCGCCTTCACGTCCACGCTCAAAACACTCTGCCAAAGATCAGACATTTCAAGTGAAAGGTTATCGGTTTGCAAACAAACTCACTAAGATAGTGACTTCTAATAAAAAATCACGTCTTTCTCATGTCAGACATGTTTACTTGTTAGAACGAGGAGAAGATGACGTCACCGTGATAGTAATAGATAATATAGCACTTGATATAGCATGACCCACTAACAAACCCCCTTCACTTTGGACAAAAGCGTCTGCTAAATACCTTAAATGTACTTTTTATTTGGGTCATCACTTAATCTTACATTTTACAATGTATTGTCATTTAATCTGACCACTGCTCTTATTAATGCGACTGGTGCTTTTATTGCAGAGCTGATCTCAAACACATTTCATTGTCTGCCAACTGTGTGTGCGTGTGTGTGTTAAGCTGTTAATGATACTCCAATTCCCCAAAAACATGATGACTGATGCCCCAATTCCACCGAGCCATTTTGAGGGCCGGTTCGGAGCTAATCACGAACCAGTTCTTCCCGTTTCCACAGAAATAGAAGCGGCTCTCTGCCAGGAAAACTGGTTCCAGATCGGCACCAAGTGTTCCTGAAACTCTGCAGTGGAACACAGACAGCACATGCTATATCTGCTCCGTGTGAGTGTATTTAAGATTCAGAGACATTCATAGAAAACAACCACTTTTTAGAACCACTTTAATAGAACCAACATGCATTTTAAAAAAAGGAAAAAATAAAGACAAATATTTACAATGTTGAACAACACTTTAAGGAAAAGGCATTTCAGAAAATTTGGTGTAAACAACTGTTTAAACAGCCAACATGAACTCTTTCATGAAGAAATCTCTGCACATTCGGTTCGCTGCAACATGAAATGGTGAAAGCTTATGGGTGGGTTTTGGTTGTGTATGTAGAAAACCTGAGTAGTAACTTAAAGTGCCTTCCAGTTTATGGGAGACTTTCCGGAACTCATTAGCAGCTCGTTGGCCTTTGAGAAATGCCTGCACCCAAAAAATCCTCTATGAGCAGACAAGGGGGAAGGATGTACAGCCTGCAGGACATGGTGGCGTTTCTACAAACAGAGAGAACATAGACTTAGATGCAGGAACTTAATAAAAAAATAAATAATAATAGTGCAGACCCACCCTGTTAATGGCTGCTCCCTTCTTCTGAGCATATGCTCCCCACAGCATGAAGACAAGGCCTTCCAGGTTGTTACTGAGCCACTGCACCACAGCATCAGTGAAGGCCTCCCAGCCTTTGTCTTTGTGGGAGTTGGCCTGGTGCGCCCGGACAGTCAACACAGCGTTGAGCAACAACACACCTGATCGGCGAGTTCACAGACGCAGGTCATTCAACGACCAACCGCTCTCCTGTCGTGTAAAACATTCAACAGACTTCTATTCTTTAAATACCTTGTTTGGACCATCCAGTCAGGTCTCCGTGTCCTGGGTGTTGGAAGCCTTCAATGTCTGACACCAGTTCTTTGTACATGTTCTCCAAACTAGAAATGAAAAGCATCCTGGGTGTGATGAATATGTCACAGGACAGCATATTATCTGGTTTGATTCGTTCAAAGGGAGAGGTAGTGAAGAGGTTTTAACCTGGGCGGAGGACGCACTGGGCTTTTGACGCTAAAGCACAGTCCGTGGGCTTGGTTTGGACCATGATATGGATCCTGGCCGAGAATCACCACTTTGACCTAGAATTACAATGATTAGAGAAAGGACGTCTCACAAGGTTCGACAACTTAACCGAGCCTAAACTAATTATGTTATTAGCTCCAATACGCCCATGCAATTACACAAACTGGATTGCCACTCCTGCAAGATTTTAAGATGATCAAAACCTGGATTTAAGGACTTGAAACCGCAACTTAAGGACTTGAAATATTACATTCTGTACACTGTGGTGTTTGACTCAGGATCAGGGGAAGTGCCAGTGCAGATAAACTTACATCTCGGATGTCACAGGTCTGAGTCCAGCTGAAGACCTGCTCAGCAGGGGGGTACACAGTGTGGCGTCTCCTCTCTTCACAAACAAAATCCATCAACTGCGGCAGAGATGCGAAGTCATTTGAACCGTCCCAAGCACCAGAGACACCACGTGAAGTGCGAAGAATAATTGTTCTCTTACTTGTTTGAAATATGGCTTTTGAAATTCCCCAGACAGCCCGTCTCTCCAGCTTTTCCCAAACCCCGGAGGTGCTTGAGCTGAACAGCGTTTCTCCAGCGCTGCTCGCTTGTTGCGGGCCATTCTGTCGAGCTGCTCCGGGGACAGAGGCGCGGCAGGCGGCCCGGGCTGCTCTGGCTCCCCCGTCGAGCACTTTTGCTTCTTCTGCACAATTTTAGTGTATTTAACAGAATAAAAAGCTGGTGAGAAGCGTACAACTGGAGGTGAGACTGACTTCAGGATCGAGCGACAGTGCCTTACAAACATCCCCGTGCTGTGGTAGCTATGTGCACTACTTTTAACAACAACGAACACAGCGGTGCTTGTGAACAGAGCTTGGGTGACGCTGAACGCGTCGCGGGAAACGACAAGTCCATGCCTGCATATTAAATTCTCATACAAGTAGTTTTAGTGGTGTTTCAATACTACTAACGTTATGTTTGACAAGCGGCCAATGTTATCTGACAACCGGAAGTTGAGGCGAGTCTCACCGGGTCTTTGGCATCCTCCTCGGCTTCATTGAGATCCGTAGAAATTCTCTTTTTCGACACAGGCGAAAAAAACGAGTTAATCGTTTTTTGTCCGATCATTCTTTTGAGAAACACCGTGGCGGTAAGCTGCCGTAAACGAAGTAATTCAACAGATTTAATATAGAATAAGAAAACGCCCAAGATCCCCTCGGAAAACACCACAACTCTTGCCGGGATTGAAGTGTTGGCGCCAAGAGCAAATGACGACACAACTACAACGATGACGAACTGAGCTCCGTTCAAGACAAACTGCTGTTCAGTGTTTTCTACGGCTTGTGGCAGGTAAAGAAACGAATATTCATTTGAGAGAAATATACGTTTCCGTTATGTGATATTTAATATAAATTATAATTATATTGCATTGTATAAAGGGATCATTTAGGTATATTTACATCTAATCAACCGACAGCAATCGTTAATTATTTTGATAATAAATTAGCTAAATAATTAAATAACAATTAAAAGACATTGTTGGTTGCAGCCCCGCCTTTATAGAAAAATAAATAGATGTAATGCACAACCACAGTGACTTTTTTTCTCAACACATTTATTTAAATCAGTGTTTCATTCTTCTTTGCATCATCCATGTCTTTAAAAATCTTAAAATTGAATGTGTCACAGGCAACAGGTTACTGCAATGGAAAAGTTTGTGAATAAACGCTCCTGCGTTAAGGATGCCATCATTTCACAGAAGAAGTTCAAACTGGAGAGTGATGAGAGGATGAAGCAGGAGGAGGAGGAGGAGTTCTCTCATCCTATTCCCTGGCAGAAAATAGAGGCAGAGGGACTGGACTGTGATTATGCTCTGCTGTTCCCCACGCATGAAGCCGACCACCTTTTTAAACAGCTGGAGGAGGAGGTGGTGTACTCAACAGGTGCAGCAAACATTTTCTGTAAAGTTATGACCAGATGGTGCAGTGCTGTTGACCGACCGTGGCTGTGTTTGTTTCAGGGGAAGAAGCAAAGGTCCAGGTGTTTGGAAAAGTGTACGACATACCCAGAAAGCAGGCCACATATGGAGACGCGGGACTCACCTACACTTATTCTGGAGTGACACGTTTGGCTTGCCCGTGGACTCCAACCTTGGAATATATTCGGGATGCTGTCACTAAAACAACTGGACAAACATTTAACTTTGTTCTGGTCAACAGGTGAGAACGTCCTGAATGCTGTAAAGATCCCGGTTTGATATTTGTCTCCCTGCTGAAAGTGTTCTTCTCTCCACCAGGTACAACGACGGACAGGATCACATGGGTGAGCATCGAGATGATGAGAAGGAGCTGGACCCCCTCTGTCCCATCGCCTCGGTCTCTCTGGGAGCAGCACGAGACTTCGTCTTCCGGCACAGAGATGCTCGGGGAAAACAGAGTCGCCGACGGGTCGAGCCTGTGAAGCTGGAGCTCGGTCACGGAAGCCTGCTCCTCATGAACTCGCCCACCAACACTTTCTGGTACCACAGCCTCCCTGTTAGGAAGAAGATTTCCCTGCCTCGTATCAACCTCACCTTCAGACGCATCCTACTGGACAGAAATAAATGACTAAGCATGCATTATCACCTGGGCCAATGGGACCAGTGCCCAAGAAGCCTCGGACTTTGGAGCCCCAGATTAAACTGAAAGGAGGACATGTCCTTTGCGGTCCTTGGGCACATGGACAAATATAAACAAATCTATAATGTGTTTGTGTAGGGATGAATTTGTGTGATTAAATGACAGAACAGTGAAATAAGTGAGGACTGTCAACACATTTATAGGTTATCAGTGATTTAAAGTGGCCAAACTTCTGACTGACTCACGTTCAAACTACCACTCCAGCTACGTTCAGTAATATTCAGGTATACGTTTTTATAAAGCAGCTGGCAATGTTGAAGAAAATAAGAAATAAACAATAAAAAATTAGATATATTGATACTACTATTAGCATCTTGTGTTGCACTGAAAGGCACTCTTCTCATACTTTGACAAAACAATAATTAATCATTTATCATCTATTGGTGAACCAAAAGATTATTTATCAGTGCCTGCCTTTGGCACTAAGGAGCATTTACCCATTTAAATTATGATGTATGTATTGTATGATTATGCATTTATTCCTACAGAAAAATGTACCTCTTATCTCTAGAGAAAACAGCTTCACCTGCTCAGAGAGCTTTTGTTTTGCTCAAGGACACTTCAGAAAGTGGGTGCTTAATCTTAGGCATGTCTGCTGTCACAAAAGTAGCAAATACTTGCTTAAAAGAACCCCTCTAAAGTCTTATTTTTGATTTTTAATACCTGAAAACAATCACCTTTACAGATTGCACAAAAATACACACAATCTCACATGAAAAGTGCAAATCGCAAACATTAACGAAGGGTTTTGCACCAGGCCATTTCTCATATTTGACTTAATAATTTTGGGAGGAGCGACGGCAGCTACACAGAATTAAAAATGTTCAGCATAACCTGCCAAAAATCCTGCAGTCAAACCGTTGCTTTGTTAGGAGAGAGCAGATCATTGTTAATAATCTGTTTTAACATCAACACCATTCCCAATGGCTCTGATGCAACATACTGCGAGTTCACATCAGTCGTAGCACACGTGGCTTGAGCATTAAATACAACATGGCACTTTAACCTCAACTCTGCAAATCACGACAGTGTAAGGATTATTGGAAACATAGAAAAATATCAAATTCAACTGCTTATTAACAATGTCAATTGAAACATTAATTCCAATAATTGACATACACTGCTGGGAATGATTATGCAAATTAGATTAGACGATAGAGAACCAGAGTTAGGGAAGTTCTACCTATTTGACTTCATGAAATGCAACAACTTCTAAGTAACATCCAAGAATCCCTAATCGGCTATGTCTGTATGTGTCTGTAAAGTACAGGCAGTGGACAAAATAACAGGAACACCTTAAACTATATTGTGTTCCAACTGAACACCAAACACTACAGCATTAATAAACATGCCACAGAGTTTAGTCAATTTAAGATTGACACATGAACAATGAGTTGCAGGCCAATAGTGTGCACTATCTTGGTAAGTGTTCCTGTTTTTTTGTCCCATAGAAGCCAGAATACTGCATGACAGAAACTGTTACGCGTTTATATGATCAAATATATTTGATAAAAAATCCTGCAGGTCCATAATCTTTGGGATTGCGAGCTTCCTTCTCTGGATCAGAGCAGCAGGCAAAGTGTCCACTCACCATTCTACAACGTTCAACATGTTGCCGTGTAGTAACTCTAGGACGGCGTTCCTCTCTGGTCTCGTCGTCACAAAGTCATGATCCACCTGTTGGTAACCACATTGTAACTGGCACATACAGCTGTGGCCGTTTGACTGGAAAGGCAGAAGTCGGGCTGCGAGATCGAGAGCTTCGCGTTACTCCTCTGAGCGCAGAGTGAGGTTTAGTCTCCGGACTCTCTCGTAGAAGAGCATGTAGGCGTTGGAAGACAGCACCTCGTGCTGGCTGGCTTTCCGTACCGAGTCGTCCGACACCCAAAGCCACTGAGAGCTGTAGGATGAAGAGGTGTGAGGTGAGGAAGGGCTGCGGCGGTACGTGATGAAATGTCCCGAGTGCATATCACCGTGATGGACCAGCACAGCCGTGAGTTGGAACAGGTACTCAGTGGAACTGGAAGGAAACACACGACGATCAGAAGACATGCCAGGACACAGATGGGTGCCAAATAAAGGAAAGACCAACCAAACGTTTGGCTTCGATTACCACCACTGAATAGCTTGATACGCATGAGTTCCTTGTGCTGTTGCACCTCGACAGTAAGTTTACCTGTAGTCATATGTGAAACTGAGCTGTGCGTTCACACCAGGAGACTGTAGAAGTACAGACGAACATGTTCCGTTGGAGAATGGTTTGTTGTTGTTGTTACGATGCTCTGCTTCTGGAAAACAAAACAAAACAAAAACATAATCACACACAAAAAACCCAGAATGTGAAGCAGGATGATATTACGGAGTTTACAAAGCATACCGGTGCCATTCACAGACGGCTTTTCCATGGAATCATCTGAACTTTCTGCCTTTATGGGGTTCAGGGCCCGTTTGAACCGCTGGCTTCTTTGTGTGGAAGCATTGTGTTTGTAGCGGTCCATCGACAGATACTCTGTGAACTGCACATGCTCCTGTCTTTTGAGGGGGGTTCCTTCACTGGACCACGTCAGTCTTTGTAAGTGGATGCAGAGGCACTGGGGGAGCTAGCAGAGGGACGAAACAGTACATAACATTTAAAACATCCCTCATTAAGAAATAAGAGTAGGTATTGATCGACCTAACATTTACTTCTAACGAGTGATTGACATCTTAGGTAATTCATAATCAGCTAATTGTGATATGATAATGATAACTATAAATGACAGTTACCTTTCCCAGTTTTAGCTGTTTAACAAACGTTGTCCTCTGACTTTGCAGAACTTGTCCATTTACTGTGGAGTCTTGTTGAAGCTGATTAACCCAAAGAGAAATCAAACAAAATCAGCAGAATATCTTTGTAAAGAAACATGAAGGCATTTCCAGCGTAAAACATACCAGTCATATGAATACAAATGGAAGCAGCTTGTGCTAGTTTTGTCACAAGGGTTTACTGTGAATTACATATTGAAAACCAGACCAGAATATGGCAAGATAATTACTGCAGTGAATGTACCTTGGTGCAGTTCTCACACTCCACTTCTTTGATAGTTTCAGAGGAGATGAAATGCTGAAGACAGTGATCTAGAGAGATAGGTCGACCCTGAGGACAAACAGATCAAATTACGACAAACAGAACAACAAACAGGTATATTAAGTATTGCTATAATGACTTTTCACATTCTCAAGCTCCTGACATCTTTGCTTACCCACTGAGGTAAAGGAATGGAGAGGGAGAGGCTTTCAAATGAATCATACCGCACTGGACTCTAAAAAAAGCAAAGCAGAGGTATAAATCACCTCAGGAAAGTACAAAGTCAAATGACACAAACTAGTTTGCTAATCATATCTTTGTCCAAATAAAACAAACTCACTTGTTGTTCGCAGCGCTTGCATGACATATTGCTTGTTAAACGACCATGAAAAGGATGCCGAGACTTCCAAGGACTTGGTATTGAATGAATAGGGGCTGCAAAATGAAAAAATGACTACAGATGAAATATATTCCTTCTGAGGTTTGATATTCTAGGCTCATAATTTCTTTGTGTCCTTACCTCGACTTCTGCAGGTCATAGTTTTCTCATCTTGATCAGGGAGGCTCTGTTATGAAACAAACACATGGGTACAAATAACTGGGAGTGCAGTACCAGATTTGTAATTTTTGACACTTCTACAACACTGGCTCGAGTTCAGATAATGAGATTCCCTCTGATTTCAAAGTGTTGTAGGAGGAAGTGTCTGGGTTAAAAAGGTGCAAAACGTCCCTCCAGACTGCACGTGTAATCCAAAGTACTGAATTAACTGAGTATAAAGGAGGTGCTGGCAAAGAAGAAATAATTGTGGTCAGACAATACAATAGGGGAGATGATAACTTGCCTCGAGGGACTGCATGTCAAACAAGTGAGCGACTTTGGGTTGACGATCCCGCTCCTCCTCCAGAGAAGATGTGAGGACGTGAAAAAGTTCATGTGCATCCTGAGAACACGGACAAACAACTTTTACGGCTCAAAATAAAACACTGCTGGAAACATTATATACAGGAGCCTCAAAACATACCACTCAACAACAGCATTATGGACTACCTGCTCTTCAAATGAACTGATGTGCCACCGGTACAGTCTGAGAACATCCAGGAGGCAGCCAGCATCCAGTACATCTTCGTCCCCAGGCTCATCACGGGACAGAGCTAGCATTGGAGAAACAGGCATCATCCTGGTCAACAAATATGAATGCTGCAATTCCACTCTACACTCTGGTGACTTATCACAGTTTTATATACCATTGAGAAGCTGAAGCAGTGTCACAGACAGCTGGTTGTCTTTGCATGACTGGATCGTAGGAGAACCTGAAAACGTCTCCAGCCACCTGATGAAGGATGGACATGCTGCCAAACCCTGAAGCAAAGAGTTCAGGAAGCAGGTGTTGCCTAAGTTCAACAAACCAGGAGCCATACCTGAAAGGAAACATGAGTAATTGTCAGTAACTGCCTTCACAATCAGGGCCCTACATCTAATCTGTGCACACCACGTTGCCATAGTGATTTTTTTTACCTCTCTTTCTCTTCCTTCTGTCTGTAATTGGGCCCCACAGCACGTATACTCCAGCTGCAATCGCAGCAGCTATCCCTCCGATGACACCCCAGTTTTTTATCATCTTGTTTCTGAAAAGACAACAGTATGTGAATGAAGCACAGCAGATGGTTTGGATAGAGGAGTAAAAAAAGGAAAGAAATGGAAGGTATAAACAATAGGAGAGGCAGCAAGGCATGATAGTTATAGGTAAATAAGTAAGTATGCCAGTGTTTTTTTTTTGCAGGATTAAGATGGATGTTTCTTGTGGACGACAGGTTCCTGTTGACATTGTTTTATATCAGCTTTTATTCAACAAATGCTTTCTTTTATGTGTCTGCATGCTACCCTGACTCCCAAACAGGAAATGCATATTAACTAAGGTGGTCAAGGTCTGCAGCAATAGCAGTACGACAAGAAATAGCTACACGAACGGAGACTATTCTGTGTGACTTCAGACCTCGCCTTCAACGTTTTTAGGGTCCCTTTAGCTAAAACCAATACAAACAGCACAAAACCACGACTCAACACCTCTCCAAAACAGTTTATGCAAAACCTCAACGTGATACCACTCATGTATGTATGATTTGTTGCAGGACTGTTATATTAGACTGAATTAGTTTCCACACAATGCATCCAACAAGCTGGCAGCTGAGTATGTGTTGTGATTTTGTGCCTTTATATTGTCAACTCGCGTTTTGTGTTCCACTGAATGATTTCATCAACAGACGACAGTCTTTCCACGGTTCAGTGTGTAGTAGATGGATGTCACTGAGTTGTCTTATTCAGTCCATCACGATTCCACACGCTCTTGAAGACACAGACTAAACAACACGTGACGTCACCGTAATGCAAACTTAATGACCCATTAACCTTTGAGCCGTTTATGTCTGGTAGAACCAGACACGACGCAACTTCAGCTCAACCAAAGCCTCTTGTTGCCTAGCCACATCTGCTAGTGTCTATCAGGGAGTTAGCTTAAATGTTATTTATTTTGTTTGCGTTATGTGCGCAGCATCTTCGTGACATTATAAAGATAGTAACGTTAACGATACTAACCATACGTCACCAACGTGTAACCACGAACCAACTAACACCACTATTAGCACAAGTACAGTAAGAGAGGTGGTTAGCTTTAGCGCTTAGGCTAACTTACCAACAACGCGGAGGTGAGGGTGCCGTCGGCGTACTAACTGGCCTCCATTGATAAACATCCATTAACTGTCTAACTTGACTTAAAGGTCACACGTATCATCGCTGCTTGTCCCCGTTTGAAGGTTTTTGAAACAGAAACAAGTCACGGACTCGGTGTCCCGTTTGCTATCCTTGTCTGCGCATGCTACACCTTTGGGTGCAACGTACGGCGGAGTCATGACCCACTTTACTCCTGACCCCGTGCACCAAGAATAAGCCTCGGCGGAGAGCTTTTACCTGACTGCGTGTCCAGTGCCAAGGAACTCCCCAACAAGCTTATCGGAGCTTTCTGGTCTGCACCACAACATCCTGCTATCATTGCGGAACTCCCTTCTTTGATGACATGTTTCAGGACGGACCCACGGGGAGGGCGTACCGATGTGCTCACAGTTTACAGTCCGACCACTTAAACGTTTGTTGCGCACATTTCTGAAGTCATGTGAATTATTCATAGCTACAAAACTCTCAAGCGGATATATATCAAAGTTGAACCAGTTGATGAATTGTTCCCTCTTTAAAGAAGCGTCTGGTTTATTTTTGTTTTTTCTCTCTCGCGGTTTGGGAAGATATATATAGATATTTTTCCATAAATATCTATGTGTAGACATGTCTTTCTACTGTTTGAAATGGTTAAAAACAAACAAGAACTACAAGCCTAAAACATTTTGTTTTCAAGAAAAAAAATCGTTACAACAATAAAACCTTTTTCACAATTCTGATGATTCCAGTACATAATACAAAACACACTGTAGATTTTGGTTCACAGTTGCTTACATCCAATCAGAATTGAGCGTATATCTCATTTTGTTTGATTTATTATTTATTTTCAAGCGTATTTATATTTTATTTAATAATATTGTTTTTATATATATCGCCTTTACCTTAATGATCTTCATTCCCATCACCTCAGCCTACTCACTACTGCTGTTCATCAAGTGCATAATAAGTGATTGGTCACGTGGAGGACTCACTGGTCCAACCACTCTCCCTCCGTATGTGTCTCGTGCGGTGACTCGCGCAGGGCGCTTCTCATTGGCTGCCGGCGGACACCCGGAGCAGGTAGCTCTCCTCGGTGCTGAAATCGCTGCTCGTCGTGATAATGTAAACGGCGATGAGGCCAAACAGATCCAGTAAACACCAAAATGGACGATGATCTGTTCCAACTGAGACAGCTGCCGTGAGTAGACTACAATCTGTTGTTACTATAATTGACGCCTTTTTGGTTTTATTCGGTCCATTTCCTTGAACCGTGACAGCGTGTTCGCCCTCTGACAGCCTGGGATGTTTGATTATAGGACCATAAATAGCCTGACGTTCCTCAAAAGGACCCTTCATTCAACAACGACATGTATCCGGTTATAATGCATAAAAATGCTCCACATTGAGGGTAACATAAAAAAAAAAACTTAGCATCAGAAACAGTCAGCTGACGGTGCAGTTTAATTACAGTCGTAAGCTATATAACGACTATTTCCCAATGAGACTATTCATTCATTCAGAGGTTTGGAAGCAGGTTCGCTAAGCTCATTCAGTTTTTCACCATAACTTTGTTGTTGTTTGCTTTCATGACGTGATTTATTTTAACCTCTGCTGTGCATTAAGCTAAAGGCTGGCTCGTAGCAGTCTAGCGTGGCCGTCATCAGGGATTCCTCAAAGACATACAGCAAAATAACGATATCCAGCCTAGTCTTCTTACAAGAATTACATAAAAATGTAAATATAGGTGAATATCGAAATCAGAAAAGCATCCATTACAAAAGTATTCCATTTAGTAAAAGAAAAGAAAGAGAGATTCAAAGGTTTGTTACCGTATTGCTGGATGCGTGGTCACTTATTTCTTTCTAAAGAGCTCGAAAATGAGAATTACAGTGCTTTGCAGTACAAGACGTACACTTCTGGTTCTTACAAACCCATCTGCATCACTGATACTTCCCATTGCAAGGCAATGCTATATAATTACAGTGATTAAGATGTCATTGGCACTCTCAGAGTTCTCTTAGTGTCTCATCCTTAATGAACCGTCATTTATCTACATGTTGGAGAAGATTATACCTTCATCTGTAGCAAACATGTATATCTCTGGGTATTTAGGCTTTGTAAGCTTGCCAAGCAGTAAAGTGTAGTGTTCAGAGCTGTCGGTTGGCCTGACGTGGTTCTTCCATAGGACGATATTGCCACCCATTTAAAAAAAAAGTCACAGCCAGAAAAGGCTCCCATCACCACGGCAACAGCCTCCCAACTCTCATTTGCGCTCAGCTTTGCCCTGGTACTAATCTTCTGGAAGTCCCCCGAACAGACTTATTACTGTGGAGATGTTAATCCTCGTGGGCTTTTAAAACAATTCATTTAATGGTTTTGTTGTAGTGTCGTCCGATTCCGTCGCACAGGTGAGAGCACACGCTCCGAGGACGATGGCGAGAACAGAGAACAGGTTGTCAGGATTGCAGAGCAGACTGATCTGGAGTCTGTGGCGCTTACAGACGGAGCTCCAGTTCCTCGGGAGTTTGCCAATCCAACTGATGGTACGGTATGACAGGGCTCCATTATAAACACCCTGTCTGTCATAATAAACTCCTATTCACTCCCCCGAAATAACATGATTTCATCAAGTAACGTCCATCTATATGGGCTTCCAAGTTCTAGAGTGAACTTTCTCAAAAGTAGAAGCTTAAAATAATAGCATCTCACTGTTCAGAGAAGCTTTGTCTGCTCATTTCCTGAATATCGCTTTAAATACTTTCTCATTCCCTCAGACACCTTCATGGTAGAAGATGCCGTAGAGGCCATCGGCTTTGGGACATTTCAGTGGAAGCTCTCCATCCTCACTGGTCTGGCCTGGGTGAGAGCTGCTCTTTTTTTTAAAAACAGGCTATTTCAGGTGCTGTGTATGTGTGTGCATATTACAATATGTGTCTCCTGTTTGCCTAGATGGCAGATGCTATGGAGATGATGATCCTCAGCATCTTAGCCCCACAGCTTCACTGTGAATGGAGGCTGCCCAGCCTCCAGGTGGCACTTCTTACATCGGTAATGGCTCTCTAATGTCTGTAAAGTGCTCCTGCTTGCATCGCTATATGACTGTCTACATAGTTATTTGTTAAGTGTTTAGGGATTGTTTTAAGTGCTTTTATTGAGCAGTGACAGCCACGTGAAAACCGTAATGTGTCTAATGCCATTAGATACTGTATGTGTTGCAATATTATGATTTTAATGACCATCAAAAGCATATTATGCAGTAGATTTGTCTAAAGGTATAACATAAGAAGCCATGAATGGCACACCGTTTTAATGGCATCACTTAATTGAGATGTAATTCATGCAACTTTCATTAAAGGATAAATCTGCACATTTAGTGACTTCTAGTAGCTCACGCCAAAATAAAAAAAACTTCAGTGCAGTTTTCACTTAATAAACCTGACAGGATGTGCACAATAACAGCTACGTGCCTTTGAGCTGCTGCAGTGCCATTAACATGATGTCTGTAATTGATGCAGGCAGTGTTCATTGGGATGATGATCAGCTCTTCTCTTTGGGGGAACATATCCGACAAATTCGGCAGGAAGACAGTAAGTTCTAATAAAGCCTGTGTTTGACGTGGTGAGGAGTTATATTTCCCTTAAACTTTACCAAACTTATAGGCATGGGAAGTTTAGTTTGGGTTTTTTTTGTGCTGTGTTGCTGAGCCTAATCAGGCCACCATACTTTATTCAGCAGCTTGTTGGGTTTTGATTGTATGCACACACAGGGTCTCAAGATGAGTGTGCTGTGGACTATGTTCTATGGTGTGTTGAGTGCATTTGCACCTATTTATGGGTGGATCCTCGTCCTCCGTGCGCTGGTGGGCTTTGGTATCGGAGGAGCCCCACAGTCGTGAGTAACCCTCATTCATCCTTTTAAAAACCATGCTGTAATTATTAACGATGCGTGTTTGGATTAACTGTGAAATGTTCTTCCTAATAAGAGTGACACTGTATGCCGAGTTTCTGCCCATGAAGTCCAGAGCCACATGCATCTTGCTGATTGAGGTATGGACTTTCATCTTATCATTCAGACTTAACGGTACAGCAATGACAAAACATGCAGCCATAACTGCACAGCACTGAAATGCTCCTTGCAGATCTTTTGGGCACTGGGCACTGTGTTTGAGGTCCTCCTCGCGATCCTGGTGATGCCCACTCTGGGCTGGCGTTGGCTGCTTGGCCTTTCCACCATTCCTCTCTTCATCTTCTCCATCCTGTGTTTCGTGAGTATGATGTTATCAGTCTTCAGATGTTCTGCAGTGTGGGATGATAACAAATGACAGTGTTTTTTTTTTGGTGGGGTGGGAACAGTGGCTGCCAGAGAGCGCTCGTTACGACGTGCTGACTGGGAACCAGGAAAAAGCTCTGGCCACGTTGAAGCGCATCGCTACGGAGAACGGAGCACCTATGCCACTGGGAAAACTCATCGCTGCCAGACAGGTAAAAGCCAGTTTCTGCAGAACCGAAAAAATATGTATTATTATTATTAATGTATGCGTTTGTTTTGTCTTTTAATTAGGAGGAGCGTGGAAAGATTCAAGACTTATTTTCATCACACTTTCGCTGGACCACAGTCCTGCTGTGGTTTATTTGGTAAATGCAGTGAATTAAAAATGATTTCCTTTTCTTTAAAATTCTCCAATTATTCATTTGTAGTTTCTCAACACTATCGTTTCGTACCGTTTCTCTCCTCAGGTTTGCGAATGCCTTCTCTTACTACGGGCTGGTGCTGCTCACTACAGAGCTGTTTCAGGAGGGAGGTGCATGTGGAAGTAAGCAGCCTACACACACTCAAGGGCACACACACACACACACACACACACACACACACACACACACACACAGTTCATTTGCTACAGTGATTAGAGAGACTTTGTAGTTCAGTGACTTGTCTGTTGAACTAGAAAACAAACGTCCTCCAGGACATGAATGTGTGGCTGGGCCAACATTTTACTCGTTTGACTGATAACATTAACGACAGGCTACTATAACACGTAAGGGAACAGAGCCATTGGTAATGTAAGTGGTTACACCTTTGATTTTCCTATTATGCCAAAACAAAATGTCTCCTATGAAAAAGGTCTACATCTGTACATGTTTTGCAAAATCATAGATCAAGCCAGTGGTGGGTGTGTACTGTTGTTTTTATCTCTTTATCTCCCTCTAGTGTCCAAAGGGAACAAGATGGAGCTGCGATGCAACTTGGAGTGTAAATATCTGAACTCTGACGACTACAAAGACCTGTTGTGGACCACTTTATCTGAATTCCCAGGTGCACATCAGTACATTCTGTGTGTGTGTGTGTGTGTGTGTGTGTGTGTGTGTGCGTAACATAATTTCTTGACATTAAAAAGGTCATTATGAAAATGCTAAATATTATTCCATGTTATACCTGTTACTACATTACTTCAGTGTATTTCAGGAACAGGCCAGTAACACAGGGAGAGCAGTTAAGTAGAACAAGTTAATCATTAATATAATAATGATAATAAAGCGTTGAAAAGGAGTTAATAATTAATGAATGAACTGTTGGCAAACTCCTGGCTAACCTGATGTGCCAAAATGTCACAGTAATAAGTAAAAGCCTACATGAATCTGTGTAATTTCTGCTTTGTAAATTAATATACAAACCAGATTATAATATTTTACAAACCTGGGATTTTGCACCTTCTAGGACTGCTGGTGACACTGTGGGCTATTGATCGATTGGGCAGAAGGAAGACCATGGCGCTGTGTTTCTTCGTCTTCTCCATGTGCATCATCCCGCTTTATGGCTGTGTTGGGAGGTGAGCTGCAGAGATACTGATGAGCATGTTAAACGTGATATCGTGGCTCCGCCGTTCGTCCAGCATGACTGGTTTCTCCGTTGCAGAGCATCCATGACGGTGTTGATATTCATCGCCAGAGCTTTCATCGCAGGAGGATTCCAGGCTGCTTATGTGTACACTCCAGAGGTAACATATCCAACCACAGGGCTGTATTTTTAGATTACAAACAAGATTAATTCAGTTACTAGTCGAGCTCAGAGCCAATCAATAACTGGGCAAATGGAGCATCAGGGCAGCCTACTCAGTATTCTCTGAAACCCTGCAGGTGTATCCAACAGCAACCAGGGCTTTAGGTCTGGGAATGAGCAGTGGAATGGCCAGGGTTGGTGCACTCATCACACCTTTTGTTGCACAGGTAAAACCCTTCTATCAGCCTTCTCATTTAAACTTTAAACACAAGGAAGATGCTAATTTTTTCCTCCCTGTGCTTCTTCCTGCAGGTGATGTTGGAGTCATCTGTGTACCTGGCTCTTTCCGTCTACTGCTGCTGCTGTCTCCTAGCTGCCATCGCCTCCTGTGCACTGCCGATAGAGACAACAGGTCGGGGCCTGCAGGAGTCCAGCCACCGGGAGTGGGGCCAGGAAATGGTGGGCCGGGCCTCCTCCCAAAGCTCAGGGGGAATCCCTCCCTCCAGCTCCGCGTCCCAGGGCTGAGGACACACTGGCTGGAGCGCGACTGAGAGAGGTGACCACAGTGAGGAAAAGAGGCAAGGAGAGGCGAAATAAAGCTGGATCAGCTTTCGGTGTCCATCTCCAGTCCCATCCTATGACTCTTCAGCTACGGTGGCTTCACAGAGCCAAGCAGCACAACATTATATATTGTAATGTACAGTTTCCAACCACCATTGCTGTCCTAATTTTGCCACTGAATAACTGCACACGGGATGACTGGAAAGTCCAAATGAACTAGAGTGGTGATTGATAAAAGAAATGGTGGACGACATGTGAAACATGGAAACGTGAGAATTCAAATACTTCATGCAAAGTATTTGAATCCTGCTTTTCTAAAGCAAAGAGAAGCAAAAGAGAATGAAGAGGATGAACGTGTTATAATAACCATCTTGTTTTCAAAGAGCCTTAAAACTACCTGTTAACTCCTTTTTGAAAAAACCTGCGTCTGTTAGCATACTGGACACAGATGATAGTCTGTTAAAAAAAACACACATTTTATAAAAAAATGTGTATTGCCGGATTGAGGAACAGTTCCACATTGTCAAATCAACACATCATTAGATGAAATGAGGTCTAGGGTTACTTCATTTTAGATTCACTTGTGTCGAGGCAGTGAAAGATAATACTGCACAGTGTATCACCGTGTTAAACCCTGTGTTGAATATGTTCTTTTTTTTTCTCGTGTCGGTATTATTTCACATTTCAACGTGGACAATAATTGCATATTTTATGTGGCTGTTTTATTTTAAACAATCTGAAAATGTGCCGAAGCCTTCTTTAGAGCATAATAACCTCAGAGGCATCATACAGTTGAAGAAACGCCATAATTATAGCACAACTGGAGTCTGAGTCCACATATGCTGTCAACATAAACATCGACGTATTTGTAAATCTCAATCCGAGTACTTTCATCACCCAAGTTAGTGAGAGTAACGTGATTAAAAAAGTGACACTGACACAAGTATATGATGTTAGGTTCTATCAATGCTGCGTCTTTTCGCTCTACTCTGCGGCTGTGCACACGTAGACCTACACAACCATTTAGCAGGTTACATTCTGTCTTTCTGTAAATAGTGTAACAATACCTGGTTTAGTTGTTGTCTTTGCTTTTGCTTGTAATAAGGGTGATGTGGAGACGGATTCTGCCCGGTCAGTGAGCAAAGTTTTGTTTAAAAAAGAAGAAAAAGAAGAAAAGATTCACTAATACATGTCAAGCAAGCTGACTCTTTACCTACCAGTGTTTGAGATATAGTGCTCCATTAATGTGTCTGTGTGCACAGATTATTGTCAATGCACTGGATGTAAATGTGTATGATACTATAGTAAATAATCTTTCAAAAAGAGCAGTGGATTCAATTGGTTATTTATTACCCAACAACATGATTTTATCAGTTAGAATCATTTTCAGTAAGTTTGTGTACTTTTTATTGTAAATATTATAAAAGATTTATACACTTGATATACTTATTTAAATGACCCAAACCTTGGTGTTTGTAACACATGAGTGAGTCATGTGTTCATTTGTAAAAGATGAAAACTTTACTTGTCTCCTTTTTAAGGTTACACACAAGTTGGTTTAAAATAGTGCAAATTACCACAAATGTATATAATACTGAACACATGTAGTGACTAACCAGAACAGCGTGTGCAGTATGGGATACAAGGCACTGACATTGAAATTTAGAGTGCATCCATCACTCCAGATTTACAAGCGGGCTTTTGGACCTTTGCCTTTTTGTTCCACAATCTGACCGAAGAGCCTCGCTGCCTCCTGAGCGCAGCCTCGGTGGATGGTGAGCCCAAAACCTCCATGGCCGTAGTTGTGTATCACCTGAATCGGAGCCACGATATTTTAGATGTTGAATGACCAACGTTCCTATTTAAAGAACTGCTGTGCCGTTGAGAGTTTACCTCCACTGTAGTTGCACCAGACGGTATGGTCTCCCTCTCCAGGCGGACTTTGCTGCGAACAGGCCTGAGGCCGGACCAGTCATCTACGATCCTGGCATGCTGACGGTAGTAACAACAAGGACATAAGCAGTTCTCAAGAGAAATCAAATTGTTCCTTGCAACTAACATGTTTGAGGACTTAAATTAATCACATGAATAAACATTTGAATACTTTAGCTCTTCACACTCATTGTAAATTATTTATAACAGTTGAGATAAGAAGTCTTTTTATGGGCTTTGGCAAATATTTTTTGATATCATCTCACCTTGAGACTCGGCTCGAGCTTGCAAGCTCCTTCCCAGATTGTTTTATGGTCAACGGAGCTGTTCTGTTCACTCCAGTTACCCAACTGGAAAATGCCACCGACCGTCACGAGACGACTCCTGCAGACGGAGAAAAACAACGTTGGCTTTATGGCTACAAAAAAAAAAACTCTGTCATCTCATCACAAACTCTCTGTGGGAAAAACAACATGGCAACATGTGTATGATACATAAATCCGCTATGGTAGATGTTCGTGTGTCTCTAGAGCTACCCAGGAATGATGTATGGTGAATTGTAGACTCCTGCTTCATGGTTGTGGGTTAGAATCCAATGCTTCAGCCACGGAGCATCCACCTTAAACACAAAGGAATAAACAGATTCACCCTCTATTTCCATGTTGCCTTAACAGCTGGTTATATCATCGCTCTCACCTTCAATATCTGACCACGACCTGGTATGAGGTCAGGGTCTGGCTGGAGCTCTCCGGATCTCATCCCAGTGCAGTTTATTATCACATCTGCTCCAGTTTCTGCCAGCTGAATAAAGGGAAGCGTGAGAAGATAACAAATAGTAACATTTCTGGAAGTAAATACAGCATTCTGGCTTTTATATTACAGACTCCACATAAAAAACATTCTTAAAATGATTAATAAAGCATAACAGCATAGAATCAAAAATACATATGCAAATATGATATTGAAAAGCCTTTATTAACCTCATTGAAGGATCCTATTTTCCCGTGATAAAATTTCACACCCCTTTTCTTCAACCTGAGAATGACAAAACACCAGATGCATATTATGAGAAGAACTTTTTTTTAAATTCTGTTAAACTGAAACTTCTCAGTTGTTCACTCGTCTACATCTACACATGGAACAAGGACAATGCAGTTTTGCACGACAGAATTGTAAACTCAGTAGATGGTTAACAAGTTCGGACACCGTAACTGAGACGACGTGTTGAACAGGTTTACGTGCAAAATAAAACGACAGCGTAAAGGCGGTTCCTTTCAGCTTTTTATTGTGTAATAAATGATGTGGCAACCAGCTACATCTACAGTATAACTCAGGACAAAGAAATCACTCACCAATCCATCAGCCAAGGTAAGTAGGATTTACCTTCCACCATGAGAGCAGTGTTGAACCACCCATGACTGGACACAGTAGAAGAGACGGGCAATCATAAATATCTTTTATTGGGAACCAAACAATATATTGATTCCTAAGATAAAAACAAATAGATTTTCTAAACATCAATGATGCACTTGGACTGAGTAACAAATTAACAACTAACTAACTAAATAGTCTTTGTTTTCATGGCAGAACGACACCAACTTGTATCCGGGGAACAGCTGCAGTTCTCGGTCGGTGAGCTGTCTGAAACCCAGGACAGTATCTTTAAATGAGGGATCCTGCAATCAAAAACAAGTCAAGATTACATCCTTTATGTCCTGAACGTATCCTGGCTGGATTCATTTCCTGTCACAATACAGAACCCCAATTAAATCCCAATCCCCGGTGAGGCCTCTCTATTAAGGTTTTCCATCCGTCTTTGTGTGGTGGAAGAAAGTCAGGCTGAATTTTAACGGACTGTGTAATGGTAGATATTGGAGTTGAATGGGAAACATGCATGTGCTGGTTATATGAGTTTACATTTGAGTGCTTTTGCTCTGAGTTGAAAAAGGTTCTCACATCTGATCGTTGAGGCCGTATTGACTCCAAGGACACTACTCACCGGAGATGGTTCAGTGCAAAGGTTGTAGCCAGACTGAAGGAAGATACCCATTTGGATGGACTCAGCTGAACTAAGCTGGCTCAGCAAATAGTCAAATGTTTCTTTATTCCATTTTCTAAATGTGGGGAAAAAAACAACACAGCATCACCATTTTGGCCATTTTTTGACAGATAAAGTGGAGACTCAAGAGACTTAAGGAAAATGCTCTTACGTCTCCTGGATGTTGCCCTTATCGTAGAGATACGGCTGCCAGAAGCCAGCGGCTCCATCACTAGTGGTCAGTGGAGTGAACCGGTCTGCGTACACCTCAATGGTCAGTGGCCGGACGGTGGAGTGATACTGCTCGTAGATGCTCTGAGCTGTTGACAGTCCGATGACTCCAGCTCCAATCACGGCAACCCGCATGTCTGGATTCACACGAGACACAACAGTGTGAGCAGGGGCGGACCGGGACCCAAATCTGGCCCTGGCAATCCGATCCCTCACCGGGCCAATTTCAGAAGGGCAGGCGTTATTTGCATTTACATTTAGGTCATTTAGCAGATGCTTTTGTCCAAAGCGACTTACAATAAGTACATTTGGCAAAAAGAAGAAAACATATTTGCTTTAGGATTGCAAATATCAGGCTCACCTGAGCTTATGGCACCAGCAGCATGCATCACACTTACAGGCCTTTATAATTAAATAATACACACACTAAAGCAATTCATAAAATTTTCAAATTTTACACACAAACACTCCCAAAAGTGGCCGATCCATTCTATTTAGTTTCGTTCTCCAGTGGCCCAAGAGTGAATCAGCTTTTCTGGCAACTGCCTGTCCACCCATGAGTGTGAGAATTACCCAGATGTTGTATTTTATTCTAATATATATGGATATTTAATTGAGATTGTATAAAAGATTGGACAGTTATTATTGTTGTTGTTGTTAATAATAAGTAGTAGTGATAGAGATCTGAGGAGAGAAGTTTTCAAACTCTCGATAACAGTTATATAACAGTAAAGGATGTATAAATAGACATTCGTTTAGCGAGGAAGCATTTCGGAGGAAATCGCAGACGTGGAAAACTTACCGGAGCTGTGTGATTTCAAGGGTGTAGCTGCACCTTCGGAATGGTAGAAGACCTCCACGGAGGGAGTTCTGGGAAGTCGATAAACAACTGGCCAGTCCCAGCGCGACCTCAAATCACTCCCTGATTTCCACAGAGGCGAGGGGCGGAGTCTGCCACTCTTAAGCCAACCACACAGTCTTACATACGCACACATTGTTTTCCGTTCTCATGTTAATGTTTGCTTTGCGTGGAAACACTTTCATGCGTGGCTGCCTCGGTGGCGCTTCTTTACACCTGCTGATCTGGGATTTCTGTGGAGAAAGTCAAACAAAAAAAAAAACAAAAGTAAGGCACATTATACACTTTCTTACGGAAGCCCTAAAAGTACGGAAGCCCTAAAAGGTCATCCATACATACATTTCACTTCCTCCGTTTTCCCGTTTAAACGAGATAATTTTCCTCCGTTTTCCAGTGATAAGTTATCACAATTAAATTATCAATTATTAAACAGGTTGATCTCTATGGGCAGCCGGGCGAGGGCGTAGGGACCGTATAACTCCACTGTTATATAGTACAGAAGCTCCAAAATCACCACACACATCAAGGGTCTCCTTGAGGGTCAGGTTGGCCGGTTTGGGGCGAAAGAGGTTAGAACCCCACATCATAACGTCCTTATTAGGGTCAGGTGGTCTCTATGTTTTTATATATTTTTAAATAATTGAAGAAATCGCTTTAAAATGGTGTATTCCTAAGTCTTAGACCTAGTTGAGAGGCTTACCTACAGTTGCTGTTGTTTTTGTGTTGGTCGATATCTAATTTATTCTAATTGTTCTACAGTTCTACGTTTTTACTTCCACTGACAGTTTTGCTTGATCTGACCAAGTTCTTCAGATCTTGAATTTAGTTTCTTGTCTGACACCAATCTTGTTTCTCTCACTCTTTCTGTTAAATTAAATAGTTTCCTGCAACATATACTAGCCTGTCTCTGGTATCATGCTTTTGGGTTTGTTCAGTCTGCATTGCACAGAAAAGCTGTTGTATGACCATAAGGAGACCCTTGGTGTGTGTAGTGATTTTGGAGTCTCTGTACTCAGGGCCGCCCCTGACCAAAATGGGGCCCTAAGCGAAAAAATTTATTCGCCCCCCCCCAATGCCATCCGACCCTACCAAATCCCAAATGTATATTAGGTACAAAACGACAGTATAATGAAATGCCATTGAACTTGACAACCTTTATTAGTAAGAACAAATTGATTAATCCAGGTGTGTCTGACCTCACCACAATGGTCAGGCACACCTGGATTAATCAGTTTGTCCAATAATGTAAGACAGGAAATAAACAAGATGGCTTAATTCAGGAAGTAGTAGAGCTGTGCATATAAAGCCCATTAAATAAATAAATAAAGCTGACTCACAAAGAGTGAGTAAAATGTAAACGTAACTTCAAAGTAAATTAACAGGCAGGAAAATAATGTCACACTGAATAAAATAAATAAATCTGAGTCACAAAGAACAACTAAAAGTTAACAGTAACTTCAACTTGTGTCTACAAAAAACTTACAGTCAGACCTTTGAGTCTTTCAGGCACTGCAAAACAAGCATGTTGAGCATGGAGGTTAAGTGCTTGCTTATGCCACAGAGTTTTACATTTTTACTAGTGCTGGGCGTTAACAGCCATCAACGGCGTCGTTAATTAACGGCGTTAACGGCGCCGTTAATGTCCGTTAACACTATAAACAGCGTAATACCGGCGTTAACGGCGCCGTTATTACGGCCCAGCACTAACTTCAACAAACCTTCGAGAGAAGCAGGAGTTTCCTCTTGTTTTGCTTTTTCCCCCTCTTCCTCGCGCAGGACTCGTAGGTTCTTTTCGAAGCCATCACGTCTTCACCTGCAGCTGCTTGAAAAAGTGCCTGCAGCGTATGTGCATCTGACCAGTGATTGGTCAGATCGATTGCTGTCAATCATTGCAGTGACGGCGCGTGTGGTGTCAGATTACAAAAAAAAAAAAAAGGTCTCTTCTCTCTCTTCTCCAGCCTCGCGCTGACAGCTGATCTAGTAGCGCGCCCCACGGCTGTGCATATGCGCGTGGGCAAAAACGGGGCCCCTATTGGATCGCGGGGCCCTACGCACTGTGCGTGATCTGCGTGTAGGCAGGACCGGCCCTGTCTGTACTGTATAACAGTGGAGTAAATTATTTTTGTTTACAGCGTCTTGCGCTTGTCTTGCAATTTGCAGACGGTCCCTGCGCACTCGCCCGGCTGCCGTTGTTGCGCGTAGAGATCAATGTTCTCCGTTCAGCTCGGAGGATGGCTAATTTATGTAAACAAAAAAAATAAAATCTGGGTTTTGATCCTTGTAGCTCGTAGTCTATGATATGACGGTGGGACAAGCACCAGACTACACACTTTACATGGTTGGAACCGAAACCGAAAGCACTTTTGGGTGACTGTTTTTATGACTATTGTATGACATACTGTTTGTATGTCAAAGGCTCACTATCTGGATCTTCCTCTGCGTCTCCTTTCTGCTCTGTGGCCTCACTTTAAAAACCTATAATCACCTAACAAGTCTTCTGGCTTTCCTTCCTTGTAGCTCTCCGCTTCCTGGTGTTGATCTTCAGATAACGTTACTTTCAACTATGAACGCAAAGGCAACGTTAAACTGTTCACGCTGACTGCTAATGCTATTAAGTTAGCGGACGAGTCAACAACAAGCTTTGCGGACCAGTCCTAACAATTAGACTACACAAATAACATGTTTTGTTCACCTTTTATTCTTCACGGTCTGATGTCTTGGTTGTTTCCGATCAGAGCTGGCGGATCGTTATCGCTGGTGTGTACCGCTCTAAAGTCTCCGACGAGAACGTTGAGGCCACAGCAGACTCCATTCTATGGTGGACGTTGATTTGGAGGGAGATGACCATTCTTTTTAATTTAAACTCTGTGGTCGAATCAAAATTGTTCCGCCTTTCGTATAAACGCAGTATAATCGCAGTTAATATAATACATCGATTCATCCGAAACTGTTTAGTTTTAAAAATGATATGGTACTCCGTCGTTGTAGAGCGCCCGGATAGCTCAGTCGGTAGAGCATCAGACTTTTAATCTGAGGGTCCAGGGTTCAAGTCCCTGTTCGGGCGTCAGTTTTTCTTCCTTTCTTTCTTTCTTTCTTTCTTTCTTTCTTTCTTTCTTAGTGTTTCCACCTTTCTCCAAAATTAACATCAACATAGTCCTCCACCAAAATTCACATTTCGAGTCTCATTTTTAACAGAGCTGGCAATGACAGACAGACGCCGTTTTTATTAGGCGTCTATAGCCATGCGAGCAACTATGTATGACTCTTCAATTTTTACATTGTTGTTTGACTTTTTGTCTTTGCTTGGTAAGACAATGAATTTAAGACAGCCATGGCCCACACGGGTTTCGAACCAGTGATCAGTTAATTGAAGGATTATTGCACTGTCAGAGCCCGGATAGCTCAGTCGGTAGAGCATCAGACTTTTAATCTGAGGGTCCAGGGTTCAAGTCCCTGTTCGGGCGGTAATATTTATAGCCACGGTGAACGTAACGTAGGTAATTAAGTTTGCCCACTTTGTCCTGTTTAGCCTTGTCACGTAGCAGCTGCAGTATTACCTTGAATATTATTCTCATTCTTAAAGCATATTGAAGCATTGCAACACTTATGCTCTAACATTTTACTAACGTAGAATGAGGGTGTTACTGAAATGTCATTATTATGCATTGTTCTTTGAGGAAAGCCCAGTTTCTAACATTAGCTAATGGTACAACCTTGAAATTTCCACATGATGGCTTTGATATTTTCACCCTGAACTAAAGAGGTGGACCAACCAACCGACTCTTTTACCTCAGTTCGATTAAATTGAGAAAAATACACATAACACAATGTTTTGGAAAAATAATTATGATTCCATGTTTTTATTGTTTTATTATAAGAACATATACCATTTAATATATACTATATATGAACTCTTAGTATATAATTTGATTGTTTTACAATACACATTAAGAACTGGCCACAAAATAAAAATGTCAGCTTTACAAACAAAGCAGCATCTGAATGAGAAATTAATGAATAAATAAATAAATAAATACTTGCTAAATAAATGTTACAATGAATTAAAAAATAGGTTTTCTGACAGCAGTTAGCATTCACAGAAGCAACAATATTAAAAGCAATTCATTTTACCACATTCATGACACAACACTTGAAGACCAACTGAGTGAAATTTTAGGCGATGACAAGCATGAATGTTGGTAATTGAGGCCAACTTTTACTATTAAATAGTAATCTCCCTCATAACGTCATCTCCACCTTTCATTTTTATCTTGTCATTCTCTCAATGACTCTGAATAATGTGGCACCACAATATGTTTCATTTGCAGCTAAATGTTTTCACCGTCTCATCTGATCTTCCGAAATCATATTCAAACTAAAATTAACATTTAATTCAACAAATAGGCGCCAGACGATACAAGAAGAAAAAAAACACAAGGTGAGTAAACTGCACAATTTACAAAATATACAGTGTTCACTAGATAATGAAAAATAACTTAAAAGGCTATGAAATCATTCTTGTTGCTTTATGTTAATCTCTGCCCACACATCCGTGAGACACTTAAATATAAGGTTAGGATTTTACATTATATAGTCCTCATACGTTAAACACATTTTTCTCTTAGTACAGTACAATTCGCACATAATAAAGACAATATTTGGCAGACGAGGCAGTTCAATTAAAACATTCAAAACACTGTTGGATGCTAAATATCTGACATGGTTCTAAACACTAAATTATTAACAGAACTGGAGTTTAAATTACTTTTTGGACGAATACATCATCAGTCAAAAGCAATTTAATTTTGGGGTGTTCCATTTAAAGAAAATTAAAAGTCTGCTGACATTCTTTCCTTTAATAAGGGATAGGACTATAGGGATAACTCACTGATATATTTAAAGTTTAACCTTGTAGACTTTACTATTAAAATAATGTTATAAACTATTACCACGATGTGGATTTTTATCATAAATATAATCTCTGGTGGAATTCTGCTCTGTATTTTGGCTTGAAATGTGCAACTTAAACCATCACTATCTCAAAATATTAAGTGCACTCAGATTAAAATTGACACTTAAGGGATTTATGACAAAAAATATATAGAAATTAAAGAATTTCTTTCCCCAGATACATTTGTTATTAACTTGAACATACAGACAAATATGAAGCATAATATTCAAATACATCTTTTGACAACACAAACAACATTGTGGATACAGTGAAGAAGGCTCATAGCAGCAAACTGTGATTGTAAAGGCTTTGTGTAGTGTGAGTGTGTGTGTGTGTGTAGAGAGAGAGAGAGAGAGAGAGAGAGAGAGAGAGAGAGAGAGAGAGAGAGAGGGCGTGTGTGCTCAGATGTATTTTGCTCTTGTGCTGCTACAGCCGGTCACACTACTTGGAAGGAAGAAGAAGACAAAGAGCACAATCACTTGTTCTCTATCAGCATCTGCACCTTACACACCAGATCTCTGGCCATGGTCAAAATCTGCTTTATGTTGTGGTGCTCAGCCATTTCTGAAAGACAAAAAAAACAAAACAACAACCCACATGTGTTTAACTTTTCTTTGAAAATACTTTTATACTACTTCAAACCGCACAAGTAGCAGATTTTATTTCGCCGGATCAGAATGATCAAAGCTAATGTGTTAATCAATCAATCAATCAATAATACTGGAGGACTCAAATCTACAAAATTGGTGCAGGAGCGGCATTCATTATTATGGCTTTTTTTTAATCTCTCGTATAAATCAAGCTCTTACAATTCTGGTTCCTACAATTCCCATAATGCAACTTGATACTCACGTCCACAAATGACATGATACCACTGTTTTGGCAGGCCGAACAGTGGTCAGTCCCCATGATGAGTAAAGTATAATGTGTAAAGTTTAAAAAGGACAACAACATCAGATGTTTTTTTTTACCGTTGAAGAACTTAATGATGTCTGTGAAGTCCATGTTGTTCTCCAGGATTATGTCCCTGTAGATCTCCACCAGCGCCAGGGCAATGAAGAGGACAAAGTGACTCGAAGAGACACACTTGGCTGCCCAGATTGTCTCCCACACTGCGAACACATCATCGTACACCAGCTCTGGAAGGCAAACCACATAAAGAAACGAGAGTCAGGCTAAAATCTGTGTTTTTGAGGGGCTTGGATGAAAGGCCAGTTAGCAGGAAGTGGGATTATCAGAGATAAGATTCAAAGCAGGAGTTTGCAGGGGTGGGAGAGATACACAGGCGAGACAACAAGACCATTGTTGAATCTCCAGGATAAAGTCTGATTAAACCTATGCAGCTGCGGTTCATGGCAATTATTTCATAAGAAACTCCCAGGAATGTTTTTCCAAAATATATATCTCCCAAATCCCTTCCGAGGCTTGATAATAACTAAATGTCTTGTTAGCAGGCTGCCAAGTTGTTTGGCATTTTATCCACCGACGGGGAGTAAATCTTCTACTCCTCTAATTGGCACAAACTCTTTCGCACCATGCCATCACTTTACCCCGCTTGAAGTCGAGGAGGAACCAGCGGTAGCAGAAATAGAAGTGGGTGTAGTCTCCGTTCTGGTGCATTAGCTCAAAGAGCTCAGAATCCAGGATCTACACAGAGAGGATCAGAGGAGATTCAGGAAGATAAGCAATGAGCCTGGTGGTGGAGGAGAAGTGTGGAAAAGGTGGGCGTTTGTAGGTGATGAATGGATTCAGTTTCGCCTACGGTGTATGTCAACACTTTTCTATCACTGTGTCACCTGGATGAGAGAGCGCATGTTGGCAAAGTGGGTATCCATAGCGCCTCCGTGTGGAAAGTTTTGATTCATTCTCTTCATGAGCTCGGTGAAGCAGCTGAAGGCCATGGCCTCTGAAAGGAGGAAACAGAGAGGAAGCTGGGGGTGAGAAAGTGAGTGGGAAAAGCCGTCCGCTGTTGTTCCATCGATAACCGTAAAAATACACCGAATGTCAGAGAGGATAAGTGTTTGGTGTTGACTCACCATCATCCAGAATGACTAGAAGTGGAGCCAGCAGATCACACATGCCCTGAACGTAACCGATGTCGAGGTGCTTCCAGATATAGCTGGAAATAAACAACCAAGAGAAGTGGATTTTATCTGGTTTTATCTGCCACTCAAACACTCCATACGCTACCTTTTTTGTTGATGTTTTTCAAAATAATATTAAAATGTAATTTATGGAGCGTTTATTTCATAAGAACAAGATAAGCAGAGAATCCAAACATTTACATTCACACCGTCAGCCTTGAAAGGCAGGTGAGACATTTTCTGTATATATGTAGATGAATGTAAAATGAGCACGTTTTGTGTTTTACCTGCACATGATGTTACGCAGTTTCTCCAGGTTGACAGGAGTGAAGTACCAATAGTTTCGATCACAGCGCTGGACATCTTTTTCAATGCGGTGCAGATTTAATGTATACAAGTCCAAAAGCTCTTGCTGAAACAAACATAGTGATAAATAAATAAATGAATGAACAGTTAAAACAAGCTCACGATATATTATAAATCAATTTGAACTCTGAATTGAATACGTGCGCATACGGAGAAGGTGCTGCCGGCAGCTTCCTGAGAGGTCCTTCCTTTCTTCGTGTCGACCAGGGAGTCAAAGTTCGGGTAAAGGCTCTCCATCTCTGGCTCCTCACACAGGATGGACTCTGAGCTTTCAGGACTGGGCTTTCCCTGCTGGTCCTCCTGCCTGAGATCCGTGCGGGGGGAGTCCTCACAGAAAGACAACGCTTCACAATGTCCCTTCCTGCTCCAAGGCACCATGGAAACTTTGGCTTTGGGGATGTCCTCCATCTCTATGGCCATGGGAGACTCATCAGACTCAGTCGTGGCCGGAGCCTCGTCTGTTTGAGAGGCAAGGTACGCTTCTCCTCCTCTCGGGACCCTGGTGTCTGCTGGGAAAACCAGGTTCTTTTCAACTTCGGGGGCCACGTGATCAACGCATATATTTTCTCTCCATTCTTCCAACAAAACCCCTTGGGGTTTACTTGTCTTTGATCCGTCCATTTCCTTTGTCTTCTCCACATTTGTGTCTGAAGTTTTCTTAAGCTTTGATGTTTCCTCAATACTCGCTGTAGCCGCTATCGACGCCATCATCGTCTCCTCGTCGAGCACTTCTTTTCTGGTTTCCCCAGACTCTAAAGATGTCAGTCCTTCAAAGTCAGCCAGTGCATTTTCAAACTTGGGCCCCTCTGTTTGAATGGCTCCAGACTCCTCAGCAGACTCTTCTGTTTTGCTTTGTAGACTTGTCTCATTGTTGGCGTTTGCCATCTCCTCAGTCTTGGTATCTTCTACAGTTGTGGTCACATCAGGTGCTTTCTCCTCCTCCACCTCCTCCTTGTTGTTCACCTGGCTCCCCGTCTCCCCTGTCGGCCCTTCACTCCCTGCAATTTTGGCTGGGCTCTGCGGCGCCTGAGGGACAGCTGCAGATCTCGGGATTGTCTCGGGTGCAGCGCTGTCCTCTGTGCTGAGTGAGCCTTCTGACAGGCCGGAGGTGACTGAGAAGTTGCGGGAGGAGGGATGTCCGGAGTCAGGAGAGCTCGTCCCGTTCTGCAGGGCTCCATTGGGTATCTTTGCCACCTGTTTGGCCTCTTCGCCTTTGGGCTCCGTCTCGATTTGGTCAACCTCCTCTACGGACTCAAACACCTGAAAGAACAAGCCAAAGGGAAGCAGGCTACTCCAGGGGAAGGGGTGGGAGGATGTGAAGAACTAGCAAGGGAGAGAATGCAGGGGTGAGGAGTATTGGTTCAGAGGGTTGAGATCACATGCATTACTTCAGGATCAGGATATTTAAAATCCAAAGACTAACAGTGGTGTCATTTAGTTAGTTTGAAAGAGCATTTTTCAAACACCATCTTCGCAGGCTGTAATGTAGTGAGTGTTTGATACCTGTGTGCTGCTGCTGGAGTCACTCTGCAGGCGAGCCAGACTCTGCCTGTCTGAGCTCTGGGAGGACTGGGAATGAACAATAAAGTTAATCAGGCAAAGAGGTTATTATAAAAAATGCATTTGTTTTCTAACTCTGAATAAAAGTGTGCAGTACTGCATCACCTCATTGCTGACAGTGGAGCTGTGATGGATCATCTTCTGACTGGAACTGTCCATGCTTGCTCCAGACGAGCATTTTGCTAAAGCAGCAGCATGCTGCTCCTTTTCCCGCTGGCGGACGATCTCCTCACAGCCGAGCCACTCATGCATGGTCTGTTGGTAGCAGACTCGGACCTGTTCATCCACCTGGGGGTGAGGGGTCAGTGGTTCAGGCTGAGAATGCTTTGGGACGCAAAGCCATAATCATGGAAGCTAACAAACCTCCTTCCTCTCAGCTTGTGACATCCCAAACTGGTAATGTCCCAGCAGAAAAGGCCACACCTCCTTACGCAGCGAGGCATCCACACCGCCGAAGTACACCCGACGAAGCAGCTCCTCCTCATCGTAGGCCTAAAGACACAAAACACAAGTACCTGTTTTATGATCAACCTTTACCCCATACATTAAAAAGAGAAAAACACAATCTTTCTGTATTTTTAAACCATTCGACATGGCAGCTTGGAGACCAATGATTAATGCATCCAAGAGGTTGGAAACGACAGTCGATCTCTCAACTGTGATTATACAGTATGCATGTGCTTATTATTTTTAATTTACTTAACAGGAAGATAAATAAAAAGTCAGCCGTCCACAGCTGTTACTCAACCATTAATCCATAGTTTAATTATAAGTTTTGTTTCTCTATATACGTTCTGTTTTGATACAGATTTGTTTGGGTTTTATAGGTTCGCTTGAAGGAAAAAACATGAACAGAGTAATTGTTTTTTAATCAAATAGTAAAATTTATTATAAATGTATTATATTTATATTTAACTAATCATGTGATGACAACGTCTCCATAATAGAGTAAACTATCCACTAACAGTGAGATAAAGGTGAAAGCTTTGAAATTAATAATTAATTATTGCATTTATTTTAAAGACACATATTTGCTTATATAACATGTACTAAATAAGCCATGTATGTGGACTTTAGACTGACGTGGCGATTAGTAACACTTCATGCACACTGTCGTGAGACTAATGGTGATCAGCAGAGGATGAATATGGATGAGACAGAAGAGTGACAGAGTGAAAGAGAGAGAGCCTGGGAGTGGACATGCATGTTAGTTTGTGGATACTGTCAGCAGTGCTGTGACACCAGCGATACTCACTGTGCAGTCCTGGAGGAATGTCTGCCACACGTCTGCGGTGAGCCCTTTGTAGGCGTCACACGGCACCTCGGGCGCCACGATGGTGTGATTGACGAGAGCAGAGAGGTGTGTTCGCACGGTGGACAGGTGACGGCAGTACGCCAACCCTGCTCGAAAATACAGCTCATTAACAACGGCTCCGCAGACGCCAGTCACTGATAACTAAAATGAGGATATTACGCCCCATTTCCAACACGTTTTCATCGTGAATGTGAACAATAAGCAATCACTTACAACCATAAAACGCCCGACTGATGATCTGATTCTTCATGTTGTCGCACAGCAGCTTCAGAGGAGCCCTGCAGGAAGAAAGACCTTCACTAATGTGGAGGAAACACGTTTATCTGTCCTTAAAAGATGATCATTCAACTAATCACCTGCAGGAGAAGTAACTCATTATCACTCATGTTGTCCTGAGATACTGTATCTAATGTGGAGTTTATTACGGTGTGGAATCTGACCTTTTATCATTCGGGTGATTACTGTGCTGCCTGCTTTGTTTTATAGCCTTCTACCGTTGCATCTGCCTTGCTTATCACCTCATTTTTCAAACACATTCTCACGTCGGCGAGCTAAATGTCACATAATTGTCTTCTGGAGAATCGCTGGATTCTTGTATCTTTGCCCCTTCCTCGGTTTCATCTCTGTTGCGGAGGATTTGCGGTCGGCGGTTTCCCAATGTAACGCTCACCTCTCATGGTTGCACCCCTTGGGTGTCGCCCCATCAGAGAAGCTCCCCTGAGAACAAGACGAACACGAGGACTTCCTGAGGGTGGGGTGCCACATTGTAGCTGCCTGGTCCATCAAGTCCGGAGGAGTCACTGCCCACACACACACACACACACACACACACACACACCATCACTGTCACTTAAGGAGCATAATGCCGTGCAGGCTCACAACAACAACAACGATTACATTTGCACTAGCTGGAAGCAATTTGCATAAGCAACATTATGCTGATCGAGGGTGATCTGCTGAAAGCACTCCACGGTACAATTTGCTTGTGCTTGATTCCTGTTAGAGCAAAGATAAGGCATTTAGAGGAAAAACATTCATGCAATCTGGAATTGATGCCCAATTTGAAAGCATGGAGCAGTCATCATCAGTTACATCATTATAGAGAGAAAGATCAATTGAGCGAGAGCCGTTCTCAAGTCATATTTGATCAATCACTTATCCACCCATTGCCTGGTAAAAGGTTACTGCGCTGTAATGCAGTAAAAAAAGGTGTGACCCAAGGCAGTAGGGCGTGGGGGGGGGGCTTTTAATAATGGGGCACATCAATGAACTTTGCCAGAGGCTCAGGACAGGCCGGGAGCATATTAGATGCAGAGAGTTAAAGCAAGCTGACAGATGGACAGACGAGCCGAGGTGTGACAGTGTTACAGCTGCGTCCTGTGAGTGAGGGGGATGCTTCAGGACAGCTGCAAGACCTCTTGGGTACAACCAGGGTCCCTGTTTTGGAGGGGGACTGTCCACTCGGTTGAAGGGAGAGGGAGGAAGTCAGATGGGGAGGATGGGTTACAGTCACTGGAACAAACAATGAGTAACATTTTCATAAAAATGCAACAATCTGGAGCGTTCATTTGCTTCTCTGGAGGGAATCTCACCAAACTCTGACTGGCTGTTTGGGAAGAGGATGCGGAAGACATAATCCGTGGCCTCGTCCTCCTCCTTATCCGAGGCTGAGTCTGCGGTTCCAGATCCCTGAGGAACCCTGTTCCGCAGCTTGGGAAACACCTTCCCCTGTGATTAGAATATAACTGATATTAGACTAATGCCAACAACAAAAACTGCTCAAGCATTAGAGACCAGCTAAGCCACCCATGTGAATTAAATATGATGAGCGTCTGCAAGCTACAGCTTATTAATAGTGGCTGAACATGCGTGGGTGGTTTTCATTATTCTGGTTAGTTGCAGAAAACAATGTGACTCGCAGTCCAACAAAAGCATCCATTCATTAAAGCAGACATGTGTTGTGTGGTGGTGCAGAGAACATTAAGGCACACGTCTATTAGTTACACTCAAACAAATGACCACGCAGTGCATCGTTTCCTTATTATTGAAAGAAAAGAAACGCGCTGCGTGCTGACCTTTCCCCTCTGAGACCAGAGCGGAGGGTCCAGTTGGCCGTGGGGAAGCAGGCCGTTCTCTAGGCAGGAGAGGAACTGGAGCAGGTGGCCTCCTCTGGGGAAGCGAAGCGGAGGTCTTTGGATCCCATCCTGACTGACCAGCACCACCGTCCCCCCACTGTCAACTACAGGAGATATACAGGCCATGACAGCTGTGTTTCATTGCAGACAATAACAACAAATAGAAATAAGAATACAAAGGAAATGATCCATTAGGACTCACCTTGTTGATGACAGTGCAAGTAAACTATCTCCCCTAGAGGGATCGTCATGGCGTAGTCCCAGTACACACTGAAAAACATTAAATCAAATACATAGTCAATTCAATAACAACCCAGACTCAGCTCCCAGTGAGAAGCTAATAGGGAAAATACATCTGTCTAAGTCAAAATCTCAAGGAACATTAATTTTATGGCTAATAAAGAGAGTAGTCACGAAGTGCGCGCGCAGAAGAGCAGGAGTCGGCTAATGCAATAATCAATTTTTTGGGTGAGACGAACCATGCACAGGCACAGGACCATAACACGGTTTGCAGGTTTGAGAGATGTCTGACAGCGCCTCAGTCAATAAACCATCTGCTGGCTGCTGGTGTGCTGAAAATAAGCCTCATCAGATTAGCAGCATTGACTCTGCATACTGAGCCCGAGCCAAACGCAAACACGCTGCATTATTCAGCAACAAGTATGTGGAGGGACATATTCCTGTATGAGAAGGATGACTGCGTCATTTTGCACCTGCGTTCGTAGTCCAAGTCTCCAACCGAGCCGTTCATGAGCTGGTTCGGTGTCCACTTCAGGGTCATGAGGTCAGCATTCTGGTGCAGAGAGAGGTAACCTGGGATAGCCTCCATGTCGTCCCTCTGAAACAACCATGAGGGTGGATATTCTTAAGTATGGGTCTTGTGCATGCATTTACATTGATAATACACATAAATAACAAAATAGCTTACATGCATTACAGATATTGCATATATATAATCATAAATCTTCCAGTTCATAAAATATTTTGTTTGAATCAGTTGCTGCTGATAAGATTTTGGTCTTATTAACCAGAGAGCATATTTGGCTCTTATACAGCATTCTGGGATGACAATATAATATACAACCTATCATTTTATTCAGGGCTTAAACATTCCTCCGGTTTTACAGAAATGATATAGCTGTGTGACATTTCCATAAATCTGTTTTTAAAATATTCATGTTGCATGCTTTGGACAACCTGGACAATTTTTTTTTTTTATCTTCTATTCTATTATTCACACTTCTTCTAAATTTTAGATGTTATTTCTAGGGGCTACACCTATATATCCATGAGTGAATAAGAGGCATCAAGACATTTACCGGCTGTACAAGCACATTGTTTTTGCCAAACAGTAGAGTCACTCTGTTGTTTTGATGCAGCGACTCCACATATTCACGAGCTGATGGCGAGGGGGAAGGACGTTCATCCATGCTGCTGCTGGAGTGCCGCTTCTGGATCTGCACAACACAGACACAAGAAATATATAACACCAGATAACAAACATCGTAAACCGGCGCCAAACTGATGACTGAATATATTACAGCTGGCCAATCACAGAACAGCCACTCTGCCATGAATAACATCTCGTGTTTACATGACTCAAGATAAGAGAAATATAAGATTCATTCATGTGCACCACTGCATCCTCCCTGGTTTCTGATGCCAATGACTTTTGCTTGAAACCCACACATCCACGGCACCATGCAACTGTAAAGAGCACCGCTGATAACTTGAATTCTTAACAAGTATGAAGGTCTCAGATACACTCTGTTCTTTCTCCTGGGACACGCTCTTCACTTTATGCAGTAACCTGAGCAGGTTGTCTTTAATCAGACAGTCGCCATCTCAGAAGGGAAGGGAACACATCGGGCGCACCACTTAAATCCCGCCTGCTTCAGCAGTGTGGGATAAAATAAAGGTAATTCTGCATGTCCATCTAATGTATTAGCAGTGTTAATACTCACACACAGTGCAGGCCTCTTAGTGGGGGAATCCTGTCTGCAGTGGCCACCATGTATGCGATGTCTTTGCACCAACTCGTCAGCAGACGGGTCGGTCCAGAAGTGGTCTGCTGTCTTCATCTTTGTGTACTCCAAAGCACAAGGTCCAACTGTTGGAGTGCAGACACTAGCTGTTAGATTTCATAGATTGTTCATAGACATATTGTAACAGGCCTCAGATGAGCTCCCTTTTGATCCACCATCAAGGAACAAATAACTGATAGTTTAGAGCAGCAGTTCCCAATCATTTTTGCTTGCAATACATTTGTAAACTAAGAAACATGTGTCCCCTCACTTTGAGTTGCATATGTGGACAGATAATGGCAAGTTCAAACAGAGATTTTTCCATCCCACTTGAATGTGCAAGACAATCCAATAATTCACAAACCAATGGCAAAGTTAAAAAAAACTATCAACTGAATTTGTATCCAGCAGAAATATGTTTTTTAATCAACTCCCGACACCTCTGATGTATCTTTTGACTCTCTTGGTTGGGAATTGCTGCTTTGGGCTAGAAAATGATACCAGCATAATCTAAAACTACGGGTACGAGAACACTGAACAAATTGCCTGCTGAGACGCAAATGCAGCCCCCAGCAGCAGTGCTTCTGGTTTGGCCTCATTTATAAAAATGAGGGCTTCCATTCACTAATTGGAAGCTGGTGAAGAATTATTCCCTATTGCAGCAGAATCGGCCCCTACTAGTTTACTTCAGTCTCAAACCTCCTGTGGTAAAAAGTCGGAGTTAGCAGAAACAAAGACTGCAGTACGATTCAATATGCTTCCTTCATATTGAATCAGGGAGCAAACGGCAAACCAGATATCATGTTATCATGTAAGAATACAGACTATGGTAAAGGTAGACACCCAGAGAAAGCTGCAGTTACACGATACTAGAATAATTCCTGACTCTGCTGTCCTGACCAATGTCAGGACAGCAGAGTCATTTGCCATCTTCCGAAAAAGGCTCAAGACTCACCTGTTCAGACTTCACCTTGACTCTACATAGCATGACCCACTAGCACTCTCCCTCGCCCCCCCCCCCCCCAAAAAAAACAAAACAAAAAAAAAAACAAAACAAAAAAAACAAAAAAAACAAAAAAAAAAACAAACAAAAAAAAACCTTACCTATAGCACTCTGATCTTAGCACTGTTGCTCTTGAAGTACTACTTTACTCAGATGAGGACCTAACACTTGTTCTATTTTTAGCTCTTACTGCATCGGCAATGATACGTCGTGGTTTCTTTGTTTCCTTCTTTTGACAAATGTACTTATTGTAAGTCGCTTTGGACAAAAGCGTCTGCTAAATGACCTAAATGTAAATGTAAATTACACAAACTATTAGCCACAATAGACTATTATAGAATATAGAATATTATAGAGATTAATAGACATAATTTTATTTCAGAGATTTTATTCCATCACCATAGCAACATGTCGCCATGCATGTTTTCTTTTGCCCTCCTGCCATTCTGTCTGACTATTTGTTTTTCCTGTGCTGTCCAGAAGGTATTGTCCGTCTGCCGTCTACCATCTGCCTGATTTCATGCAAATGTCGCGCTAGTACAAATTGGGAGAAAAACGAAAAAAAAGAAGAAGAAAAGAGCATGATAAAATCCTTATATAGGATTCTGGTCCTAAAAAAAATCTGCTAAAGTTGTTCCTAAGACCACCATGATATAACATTTTCATGGAAACATGAGCCCTAACTGGAGCATGGCACATGATGCGAGGTGATTCCATTAAAGCACACACATGCTTACAATGTCACATATAATTACCCAACAAAGAGGCAAGGATAGGTCCGTCCACAGGGTCCATTAGAACGGCCTCTTTCTCATAGTATTTACTGTAACACAAACGTGAAAGTTTGATTTTGAGGGGACATGGAGCTCTTGTAACACAGCCATTTCATTGACCCATCCACATACCTGCTGTTCTCTGCCAGGTAAAGGACAATCTTGTCCAGCACCTTCTCAAACAGAGCCGTCCGGATCCACAGGTTCTTTACTCCCTGGGGGGTGAGGCTGGGCAGTCGGGGCATCTTGCGAAGGCTGTCTTGACTTTGCAAGCTTTGACTTCGTCTGCAGGAGGAGAGAGAGAGCAAGAGATTGAGAGAGAGAGGGAGAGAGATGCGTTTCAATACCAATAAAACAAGTATAACATGGTTTCAAAATTCCATTAAGTAAAATTGCATCTGCATGAGGCTAATGGCCTCAGTGATTCATGATTCATAAAAGCTCAGAAGCATTAATTATTTAGAAGCTTTTCATAAAGAAAAATAGCCCTTCAAGCACACGGCCATTTGTTTTCAGCGCTTTCGCTTGAACGAGGCTTTGATGTAAGCTTTGAAGTCTGCTGTGATGTGCGAGCCATGACGCGCGCGTCTCTCACTTTGTCTCCATGATCTGCTCGAGCTCCTGGGCCTTCCTGCACAGCTCCTCAGCCGGGACGAAGCTCTTCCCCACCTTCATGAAGAGGGCCGCTATCTTGTTGCTACGCAGAAAGCCCGCCGCTCGCCGCTTCAGCCCGTGTAGAACGCAGGCTTCCACTGCAGCTGTGTGGACAAAAAACACATGGTTGGACAAAACCAAGATATCCTCTTTACCAAAGTGTACTTTAATAATGCTGTATGCTGAATAGAATATCAATAAAGGAAACCAGATCCAATATTCACTCTGCTTTTAGCTCTGTTTGGGTCTCCACCAACTGCTGGGGGAAATATCTGGCTCTTCTTATACAAGAAATACAACTGTAGAATTAAAATAATCAGCTGCACGATGCCATGGAGCACTCACATTACACAGAAAATGTGAGTAGTCCGGAAAAGTACAGCTTTATGTGCACCACTTAAGATCAGCGAAATCGTTATTATAGGTTTGTGGCACAAAATGCTCACAATGGTATTTAGTGTCAATCAGTTTTGTGCCTTACATAATAGCATGTGGTGCAATTCAATTAAGTTTATTTCACCGGGGTAATCCACTCAGTGACGACAGGTGCTTTGTGCCGCGGGAGTCGTTGGCAAACCCCCCCCCCCCCCCGCAACAACGCATTTATGCACATGTCAGATGTGAGCTTCATCACCATCCACTGCACAGTGCATATCTATTGTTTATTTTATATGGTGTATGGATGCACAAACGTATCATAAGACACTGCACATTTGACTGATTTGATGTGTTGCATATAACTTTCTTTTTGTCTGTGTCGCCTATATAATCAAACCCTTCTGCTTTAGGAGAAGAAAACACTTCTAATTTAATTCAAGCCTTCACATAATCATCTTTGCATTAAGTAAGTCCGTCCAATAAGCTGTAGTGGAAACACAAATCAATGGCACGATGACACACTTGCACAATCACTCAGCTGTGCAGAAAAACAGACACCCCTCTTCTCTCTCTCAGGCCTACGTGGCAGCGCCTGGAGCCTTGTTGACATTTGAGTTCTCTTTCAGGCCTAATCCTGTGGCTCTGTTCACATGGGGTCAGGGGGAAGGCTGGTGTTGCCATGGGAACCCCTGTTGATGGAGCTCTGGGAGAGAACGGGCGGAGGGAGGGGTGGCGGCAGCTCATCAGCATCACGATCTCTCGTTCTCTTTCCCATCATTCTCACCCCTTCATACAACGGCTTCTATCCTCGGCGCTATCACTCGGCACCGCTGTCACTTTCTCTCTCGCTGCTATTACTACGATCGCTGTTAACAGGGTTCATTTCTATCTGGGCAATAAAAGTGTCAGCACAGACATCGACTTTCAGTTTTCTTTTTATTAAAATATGTCCATCTTTGTCCTCTGCCTCACTGATCTCTCTGTGCTGCTCCCCCCACACACACACATCATTATAGGAGCAAGAAGCTAAATGTCAGAACAAATAGTAACATTAAAAAGGTCTCCAAATATAGCTCATCATCCTTACTCTCATTTCTGCCAACAAGCCCCAGATGGCAAAAGTGCAAAAGAAAGCAACTCCCAAGCCGTCACACTTTTTGAGAGCTACCGTCTATCCGCCAAGCTATAGAGAAGATTCCCACGTGTCACAGTCGCCTCAGTAACAAACTCTGAAATGAACAATGGCATCAAACAACTTTGTTTATCACACACATGGGACACTTTGTCTACCACAGAGTACAAATACAATACAAATACAAACATAACGGGTTCAGCGTGAGACACGAGGCAGGGAGATGTAACAGGTATTCTGTGGAATTAAACGTTTTATCCGAACCATCTTCCCCCAACAATAATCACGACGAGCGGTGACAAGAAGAAAATGAGCGACATGTCAGTCGGATCGGTGCTTTGTGTGGTTCCTCCACTGATAACACATTAAATTGCCTCTCACCATCCTGTATCTGAGGCAACGGGAGTGTATAAAGAGACTCTTGGACGGTGACACACAGCTGACCAATACCTCACTCACAGAAGCCAAAGGCACCATCAGTCTTAACATAGACGTTGCTGAAATGATAAGTGAATAATTCAATAGATGATCCATAAAAATCTATATTTTTTAATCAATTTATCACTTGTGATCTTTATGTACAGTCAGTTGATTGCTGATTAATAAACCATAGCTTCAGACCGAAATATGCATATTTAATGACATTTACGTATAATAGTATTTTCTTCCCTATCATTTGACATTTTGGATATAGATTAAAGATAGTCAACAAAAAAAAGACAACACTTAACTCTGGATGAAGCAACAGTGTTGCACAAACAGATTAAACATGTTCCTTAAGCAGATGAAAGAGTCTGGAACTATCAAAAACAGACACATCTAAAAGCTACTGCATGGTGGGCGTGGTGATCGTGATCGAAATGAAGTGATCCAATACCATCAAATTGGCCATTGTTCCATTTATTTAATTGTTTTCACCTGTCATGATTGATGTACTGTAGGAAGAAGAAAGAACATTCCATTTGTAACTAATGATCAACAGCTAAATTAAGGAAAGAATCAGATTTTATAATCCGTCAATAAAACGACGCTGTGTGGTTGTCTTTAGCTTCGCTGTGCTGCTTTTCATTGTGTCATAAATTAAATCATAGTCTACTTGCCAGCCCATAGGGCCCCATTGTGAACCCGGAAATGTTGAGTACCCCAAAGTTTTATGTTAGAAATATATAGTATGAGTCCCCAGCATTCAGAAACTGCCGGATGCTAACTTGTATATATTGGGCAATTAGCATAATTAGCATAAATAGCATAATTAGCATAATACCCTATTGCCCTATATGGGCAATATTTCAACAACTGCTTGGCTAATCAGGGCAATATTGGAGTGGTTTTAGGGGTTATTGATGATGCTGAATCCATTTCTGACATTTCCAAAATTCAAAATGGCCGCTTAAACCGGAAGTGACCAGATTTTAACCGCCAGTGGGCCGATTTTGATGGATTTTAAGCCTCTTTTTTTCCTGTTTGATTGTTTTTTTTTTACCTTGATTTATTAAGGTAAGTTGTAAGAGGTTATTTAAATATGTATTACATTGGACCTGCATTTCTCTGTGTGTGTGTGTGTGTCTTGCACCAAGTGTGGCAGATTCAACTGCAAAGAGCACAAAATGCCGTGCTGCAAGTCCTGCTAGATGGAATGTGCACATGCATATACACTCTAAAAAACCATACACTCTAAAAGAAATGTGTGTTGTATTGTGTAAATAGTTATGTCTGATGGTGAATAAAACATGTTTTCATTGGAAATAGTATTTCTGCTGTGTTTTTACAGTGTTTTATCACCAAGAATTGACAGACACTTTATGCATAGGCCTACAATGGGGAAATGGCTGATTTTAATGGTGAGCACAAAAAATAACAAATTTGACTAGTTTTCTCAAGAATGAAACCCTAACATAACAAAATGCATCATTATTTGTTGCAATGGCTATGGGATTAAAAAATGTGGTTTGAATGGGAGTCAATGGGGACATTTTTGTCCGTATACGCGTTAGTGTGACCAAAATCTTTAAACTGGCGCTACACAAAAACTAAAACTGCTGCAAAGTCAATATTTTGAATAATTTTGGACCTATCCATGACTGATTTGAAATTAAAGCCCCAGCCAAAAAAAATTATTTTTTTTGAAAATAACAAATTTTTCGTGTTTTTTGGGAAAAAAAACAGTGACATCAAGTAATAAATCTGGCATTTAAAGGGTTAAAATCCTCAAAATGATTGAATGTTTGGTTACTTTGTTGCAGGGCGGAAGTTGTAAGAGATTTAGGGAAAAAAAAATATATATTAATTGGTTCAATTTTTATAGCATTTAGTTTGAGTTTGACATTTTTGTCATTTTACGGATAAGTGTACAGTCAATTTTAATGATGCCTGAGGGTTAAAATCCATCAAAATCGGCCCACTGGCGGTTAAAATCTGGTCACTTCCGGTTTAAACAGCCATTTTGAATTTTGGAAATGTCAGAAATGGATTCAGCATCATCAATAACCCCTAAAACCACTCCAATATTGCCCTGATTAGCCAAGCAGTTGTTGAAATATTGCCCATATAGGCGATTATGCTAATTATGCTAATTATGCTAATTGCCCAATATATACAAGTTAGCATCCGGCAGTTTCTGAATGCTGGGGACCTATAATATATATTTCTAACATAAAACTTTGGGGTACTCAACATTTCCGGGTACTCATTGTTGGCAAGTAGACTATCAATGGTGGCTTTCTGACACACATCCACTCCACAAGCTCCTACATTTCGGACTGCCTGGGCAGCTCATCAAAGTAGCCATGATGGTGGAGGCTAATTGCTCCCCGGTGAGCTGGCCGAGCTCCCCTCCCATCCTCCACTCCCTCTCATCTCTAAACAGACCACAACTGAAACATGGAGTGACAAGAGCCATTGTCTATAAGGATCAGGGGAGAAGTCGGGAGGAGGAGGAGGAAGCTAGCTGACAACGAAAAAAGAGAGAAGGTCATCATCCCAAGCTTTTATGTGTCCACTAGGACGTATGATGGGCCTCAGGCTGACCAGCAGCTATTATAGGCTGTTAGATGATACAACAGATAATGTCCACGCTGAATGCCACGAGTACTGATGATGCATGAACATGGAGGCACTAATGGAAACATACAAAGCCTAACTAACCCCAACCCTAACCCACAATCATGACAAAGAATGGAATCACTGCCTCACAGCTGTGTGCCTCCACCGACCATCATGTTGCAGTTTAGATCCATGTCTGCTCAAATGTCATCCGTTCCTCAATCCTATTATTTGTGTGAATTCTCATAGCTATCATATGCATTCTGGAGTTATGCCCAAAAATGTGCTTTGTGAGCTCACAGTGACATTTCACCACTAAAACCAGTTCATGCTGGAGTCCAAGTGGACTTTTGTGCAACATTTTTGAAGAATTCAGCTCCAGACATTTCTGAAATATAATGAGAAGAGGTCAGTGACCTTGACCTTTGACTTCCAAAATGTAATGAATTTATTCATGAATGGGAAGAACTTCCTTCAAGCTGTTTTTGTACAGATGACAGTTGGTAAAACTATGATTTTAACTTTTGTTCCTCACTATTTTTTTCACTCAATAAAGCAGTGTTGCAACACTCACAGTCTGTGAAATATAAGTATGCAATTACATTTTCACAACATGTAAAGCAGACAGGCCTCCAGAGATCTCACAGTTCCTCTATAGGCTTACACACATTTAGCAGCACAATGAAGATGGCAACGACAGTCTTTGTCAAGGGAACGTTTCATCGCTGTTCACTTGTTTGTAACATAAATAACTTCTCCTACATCTCCATGGCTTTCTGAGAGTCTCATCACGCGAGTTAAAGAGCAGTCTTCGCCTGCACACACGGCTTACAGCTAGTAAGAATATCCAACCTTTCTGCAAGCTGCGAATTCGCACTTATTCACACTGAAAATCCCTAAATATATCTTGTTACTGATCACAGCTCTGGACTGAGCCAGACATCTGATGAGTGTCAGCGACTACATGTGGGCAGCGTGTTTCTCACAGTGATCACACGGCACTCTGTTAGTGGCATTTGGAGGCAAGAACAATAACATTTGGTGAAATAATGAACTTTAAGTGTCCTTTATTTCTAAATAACGCTGGTTATACAAAGGTTATGCAGATGATGGATCTTCATGTCACCTGATTTTTTAATGTAGCAGCTAAAATCTCAACTCCACTCCCTATTAAAGAGGTGTCAAATATATTCTTGTTGATGGACCTCTATTAAAGGAAAATTAATCCAATAATAAGGAAACACTTTAATTCTATCCTCTCTTATGGATTAAGATTGGTGTCGCCACGTAAACTAGACGACTGCATGTTTACTGCTAAGAATATTTATGCAAATGATTGTTGATAAATGTGAATAACTAACAATAACAAGGAAGGGTTGTTGCTGTCTATTTGGAGAACTGTATGTAAAACCTCTTACTGTTGGCTGCATGGTGGAACAGAAATTAACATTTTCCAATACAGTTTTCTCATGCTTAATTGCCTTCCTATGTATAACTGTGTTTCATTGTCCTTTATTTTGTGACCATGGCTAAATAAATACATGACAGAATGGTGAAAATGAAAGATTATTCAAGCTGAAGAGGTTGTTAAAGAGAAAAACGCCACGTAATTCACTTGTATGTTTGATTACTTACCACAGAAGGACACAATGTGGCTGCTGTCTTCATGAACAAATTTCCTGGTGACGGCTTCCTCCATAATTTGCTTCACCTGTCAATGACATTGCAGATGCTGAATGACTCATTCATTAACATGCCACAACTGGCACACACACACACACACACACACACACACACATAGTGAGTCAGTGAGAGGCTTGTTGGTGGGAGATTTACAAACACTTATAATAGAATTATTATGAGAATGAGAAACATGCATAGAGGGGGGGACTGGGGTTGAAAAGTTGAGAGTAAAACTGTGAGTGGGAAGAGTGCATGTTAAGTTGGTGGATGAGTCACCAGCTCTCATCCTCTACTGGGAATAGAGATGTCCATCACAGACCCCCCTTTTCTGAACAGTTTGTAATCCTCAGTGGAAGCAATTGATTTTGTTGCGTCAACGGATGATGACATCCCATCCACGCAAACCCAACTTCTTCTTTTTTTTTAAAGGGAGGTCGCACACGTGCTCACAAGGTAACACTCATTAGTCAGGTTTTGTCGTCACGGCGATGTGCCCCTTCCCTTGTTGGCCTGACAACAGCTACAGACCAACAGTTAAGATGACTGATAAATCAATCCCCCCCACCCCCCTGTGTGAAACAGCCACACAGATAGCTGTAATTTCCTGTTGAAATTATTCTGTCCACAACGACCATATTACACTGCCAGATTCACCTTCTACACAAACAGACACACAGCTATTCACTCCAGAGGCTGGCCTTCCCTCTGCCCTATTCTAACCTTCTTTCCAATCCGCATTGATTCAATCCTTCGTTTGAATAAATCTCTTCAGTGGTCTAGAAGCAACCAGCTGTCATTTTCATGGTTTCAAATATTTACTTTCCCTTAGATAAAGTTCAGTCTTCAGGTAAGATTTATTTACTTTCAACTACGGCTCAGTTTTATGGACCAATAATATTAATATCCAGGTTACTTGCTACATACAGACGGATTATAACACCTGTAACTTTCAGTGGTGGGAGATGCGCTGCGATCTTTTACTTAAAAAGGTCAAATGTGTCGGAGTTAAGATGCATCTAGCATGGTGGTTAAAGATTGCAACTAACTAAGTACTCCTTCACTCACCCTTCCCTTTCTAAGGCCCTTAGGGAGGCTCCGTTGGATCAGTCACCAATCGGTATCGGCGGATATTCAATAGAAATATACATTAACAGCGATAGAGTTTCTAGTCGCCACTCCATATTGTGAAGGTAAATCCGTGTCGAAATCAGCTGGTGGGAACCTTCACAGAGATTGCATTAAGTTACATTATGATGCGTTCAGGCTCGAAACAAATAGTATCGGACAAAAATGAACCAACTGTGATGTGTGCTAATTTAATCACACATCACAATAATTTAATAAAATTAGGTTTTTTGGCGACATGAAACATGATATCGATTTTTTTAGATCCCCCTGAGTCCAACACACTGGACCTTTAACTGAAAGTAATATCGCCCAAACCTTCTTAGAAGTCTAAAATTGAGAGAAACACAGAACAACTTGTTTTTCTGTGATGCTGCTGGGAACAATCTGCCCACTGAACACCATCACTTATACAAGATGAGGTCCTAAAACTGACTAATCTCTCACTTGTGAAAAAAGTGTTATATAAAAGGTAATGTCATACTCATTAGACGGCAGTCATTACACAGATTTGGCCTGATCGCAGCACTGTAAACAGAAATGATTCATGCTGTCAACACAAAAGAGACAGTGCCAGTCTGATGTGATACACACCTGCTCCAATCACACACACACACACACACACACACACACACACACACACACACACACACACAGGGGGCTATGGTGTACTTTCTGAGTGCACCTGAGATAAAGGAAGCTGATTGATTTGCCAACTTGAAGACGCAGACTCCTCGTGTTTTCTCATCCCTCGTCTGGGCTACAGATCAGCCCTCTTAGGAATTCATATGCTAAAGTGTCTAAGCTCAGACAACCTGCAGGTTTCTATGGAGATGGCACGTGTCTCACAGTGGATTGCTTCTGCTTAAGAAGATGCATCAACAACATTCATTCATGGCTGAAATAAACAGAAATCCTCGACTACAGTAACTAATCATATCTAGATGCAGTTAGATGCAGGTGGACTTCCTGTTTGACGGTAGGTTTGCAGGTGAAACTGACTCGGACTCTTGGATCATCGCCCCCCGGTTCCCCTCGAGGCTTTGATGTTCCCTCTACCACCGTCTAAACTTCAGACGGTGTCATCCGTCTGAAGTTTACGGATGACACCGCCCTCATTTGTCTCATCTGGGGGATGAGTCTGCCCCAGATCTGGCAACCTGTTGCAGACAAAACTCAACACTCTAAAAACAGTGGAGATGAATTTTCCTGATGAACGCAGCCCCACCCGCCCCCATCATCGCATGTGACTAAACAGTCAACACTATAGGGAGTCCTTCAGCTTCTTAACATACTCAGCAATAAACCATTTCTGATTCTGATATACTGTGATATCATCTTATCACATTTCATCCAGCCACCAAGTCCTCTGCATCAATAAAGCATGCATCTACACAACATGTACAATACCTACTAAAATGGCACCGCAACATATGCTTTTACTTGAATTCACAGATGAAACAATGTGCACGATGTGACAACCATTAAACGTCTCTTTTATAGCAGCAAAAGCCTGACGAATGTGCTCCGAACTAACCACTGTAGCCGGAGGGCGTCAGCCACAGTGATAAAGGATCTTTAGAGTATTCCAATTAACTCCTGCAACTGCAGAGCCAAGACATAAGAGTCTGGGAGAAAGCCCGATCCATTTACATGCAGCCTTCATTATTAATCATCTCTGTGGCCACTGAGGAGGGGCATTAGTTATGCATGTTAATCCATGCTTGGAGCTACATTTCTGTTTTAAAGTTACACATCTGAAGACTAGCAGACTAGACTATTATTTGGGTAACAATGTAATAATGAATAAGCAGACTGATCAACTATGAACCATAAAAGTGAGATTCTTTTGTTGACTAGGTCAAGAGTGAACTCTCAGTCGTTTAGTGTGATATGTACACTACCATTCAAGGCTGAGGTGTACCACAAGGCACGCCAACAGCACCTTGATTATAATTGTGTACTCAGGTAATCCTGTCTCATCCATACAAACACCTTATTATGAATACATTCACCGAGGAAGGTCAACAGCTGTAAAATAGTGTCAATGTAACTCTATCAGTATCTATGACAACAATAATACTGGATGATTTCCCCGCAGCTTGTCCCCGTCTAAACGTTTTCTACTAATCAGAAAAATCTCTATTTAGCAGAAAACAAAGAACAAGACTGCTGGATTATCTTACACTCCGCCGCCTGAAACCTTATCCTGAGCAAGCACCCAGCATGGCACACGGCGCAGATGTCTGTGGCCTGTTCTTCTAATGGTCTCTCCCCCTCCCTCTCTCTCTCCTTTAGCAAACACAGGTGTGTGTTTGAATGTGGGAGGAGCACAACTCGGAGGCACGATCGGAGCAAGACAAAGGGACGCAGATGGACTGAGAGGACTTCTGTATCAACGCTAATCCAATAAGAGATCTCAGAAGGTGATTCTGCCGCCACAGACGTCCAGCGCTCCCTGGATGATGGCCCTCATCCAGGTATATGTGAGCAGACTGGTGGCACATAACCAGCTGGACAAGGACAGCGTGAGAACACACAGCATAGAGACACCATATGGTATAACCCACACGGGGTAATAATAACTAATGTGAAAGCAACACATACAACATCCATCCTTCCTTTATGGGAATATATTGAATATCCTGTAAATACATTCTTGGTTAACCCACCCTAGATTATTGTTTTTATTAAGTGCCATCCGTGGATAAAGTGAGCTCATACGCTGTCGTTCTGTCCACAGACTCCATCAGGCTGCATTTGGGGTAGACAGTAAAAGAGCCACGGTGTGCGAATCCCAGTGAGGCCATATCAGCGCACAGGAGGCAGCTTTAATCATGGGGAAGGTCTGCTCTCCGCTGATAAGACTACAAACAGGACTCGGAGGAAAACAAATCAGACCAAAGTCTCCTCAATCCTCCTTTCACTAGATCCAGGATGTGATCTTTATCTTTGTTTGTTTGGCAGAAATTAAAGCTTGTAATTTGAGGCAATCGGAGATGAAACCAATGAAATAAATCAAGCAGTTGTAACCCGAAGGATGTTAAATAAGATGTTTCTGACTGGGATAAATCTGCCGAGGAAAGGGGAGTGAATAGCACTTATGCTCTAATAATCAACTGTTAATATTCTGCTGCTTCAGGGTTTTTAAAAGTTGCTTGCTAATGTACAGCTGTTACGCGTTCCCACTATTCTTATCGTCGAGCTGACCGTTTGTCTTGTTTTCACAGTGCTCCTGCCTGGCAGCTCCACTGGTGCTCCTGATTGGTCGTTTGGCTTCCTGGCTGGCCCCGTGTCGTCTGACGACCTTCATCTCGTTGAAAAAGTCCACATTAAACTCTCTTACTCTCAGTGTCGGAGCCTGTGCTTTGTTTTGAGGTTGATATATGTAGTTGTTTTACTTTGTTTGGTAAGGATGAGACTTTTGCTTTGTCTTGTAGTTTAGTTTCCTGTTTTGGCTGTGGCGTGGTTGGCCTGAGCCCCCTGATTTTAATTTGTGCCAGTCCATCTGACCCCTTTTGTTTAGTCTGAATGAATACTTTTCTCACTTTTAACTGTTTTTTGTTTTAGGCCTCCTTTGATCATTTTAACAAAACATTAATCCATCTGTAATATCACTAGATAGGAACCAGAGTGTTTATGGAGAAAAAACTTAGTAATGGATTTGTGAATGACCAACCAAAGTTTGTTTACCAAGAATATTATATACATACATAGCAGGCGAAACAATCAGGAGAGGAAAAAGGATCATTAAGCTCCTTTCTCATCTATCACAAAAGATTGCTGTAAGATCTCCTCATCCACGGTTTGAATGTCAGACAGACTAAATGGGAGCGACGTCTCATCTGAGCTCTGCTGAACTCGGTTTTACTGCAGTAACCTCAAATGATGATGAGTGACATGAAGAGCTGAAGCAAAACCACCAGAGCTGCTTCCATATTTGTTTCCACTCAACACCATATAACTCATTACATGCATCACACACACACACACACACACACACACACACACACACTGTGTGACTGTAACGACCAAATGGCTCAGCAGAAGGCTGATGGTTTGCTCTGCCATAAACACCACAAACACTGACTGAAGGCAATCTGTTTCCTTCATGTTGCTTCTCCATATATAAGAATAATTACTGAGCTGCAACACGAACATTCAATAAAGGGAGAAAAAAAAAGATATATTCGATTTTTAAAGTGGGGGGAAAATACTTTAAAGACAAGACAAGTCATATTTGCTTGTTTTCAAATCTTTCCAAAGAGGTTGAGGTTCAGACGAGGTGTCATCTTGAGGAGAAACCTCCAGCACAGGTGTTTGTTTGCAGGCTCTGACATAAACAGCTTCATACAAACCAACGTGTTTGTTTTTCCGACTGGATAACTGCTGAGCTGAAAACACCCACCTCCTTCTTGACGGTGCGCAGCAGCTTCTGACGGGTCTCTGCTTCTAAGACACGGCGACACACAGTTTCCACATGTTAACCCTCCGTCCACCTGCTCTTTATTCACAAAACAACACGCATAGACGATGGAGATATTCATCCTGAAAGCTGTGTTTTTTTTGCTCCTACCTGCCATGATTGTTGCCATGGATCCGGTCTCCTGTCTGCACGCAGCAGCCCTCTCATCAGCTGAGTGCCGCTTGCACACTGCGACCACAACTCCACCTCCTCCAACACGCCCCTTAAAGACACACGCGGTGTCTCCATCCCAGCAGCAGCTGCTGAGGATAAACTCACCGCTGGATAGAGATGCACACATTCATAATATGTTGTTGTCCACATCTTTCAAATCAATGGTTCTCCTCATTGTAATGTTATATCACCGCACAAACACACATAAATACAGAAATATTCCTGAAGTGAGGGAACACTGACATGCATACAGGGGAGAGGGGAGTCCTGTGTATGGAAACATTTGACCTTTATGCCATCTAGTGGTCAAGATCAAGAAAGACAGAATTTGTGTGAACCAGATACTGAATCTGCAAATCTTTTTTCCTTTCATTTTGATTCAGTAGAGCCTTTTTGATGTGTCATGAATGGGATAATCTGCATTTTTTTAAAGCAAATATACAGTACTTCACTGCAGCTGTTGCTGGAATCACTCCTGGAAACTTGAGGTTAATTTTCTGGGTTCTCACACAAAACAAAGTTATTATGCTTCTACGTTAATGTTTTAATATGCTTACAAATTCTACCAAGGGATTTATTTTATGATACCTTTTCTTAATCTATAAGTAGTGGTTACACAAAAGTTATAGCACACGTTGTCCAGAAGATGGCGACTGTGCCATTTTGGATGCCCCAGAATCAAAAAAGTATTTTCAGCTTTGCTCTCAATCAGAATCAGGGTTTCCATTCAACAGCAGTTTTTCACAGTAAGTGTGTATTGTATGAGGGAGGACATGTTCAGGAAAACCTCCATCTGAGCCCAAATGTGAGCAGGCGAGGTCGGCAGGCTTCAGTGCACCGGAGTGTGGAGTTTCTTTGGGCCATGATACCAGTTCTGCCTGCAGGACAGAGCTGTCAGGTAGATCAGGTGGTGAAAGGGTGGAGGGATAACACAGTATGACAGACTCCTCTCATAGATTCAGAACCAACAAAACCCACATGTTCACTCTGGATGAACATAAGTCTGAAACCCTGAGTCCTAATTCCAATACAATGTAAATTCCAATGCCTCTTCAAGTGTTATTGGGTACAAAAAACTATTAAAGTACAAAGCAGCAGTTCATATGTCCTTGGTTGAAAAGAAGAAGCCCTTGCTGCTTCATTGTGACGACCGTTTCTTTATTTTCCTCACAAGCATCCTCTTCAACCCAGGATTCCCTCGCTGGGATGACTCACGCCTTGCAGTGGCTTTTAGATAATGTGAGGTAGGAGCATGTCTTGTTAAATGCCAAACCAGGACTTCTGCCTGAGTAAGCAGCAAACCACAGCTCCTCTCCAGTTCGCCTTTGCTTACTTATCAATGGGGAAAACAACAGTGTTTATTTGTGTGTGTGTTTGCCAGTTCAGTGCTCATAATAAGCAACAGCATTCATTTACAGCAAAGTGAGAAATCTGCAAGAACGGAGACGCGACTTTGCGAATTCATGTCGTCACATTTCAGCAGATAATCCAAACCCCAGTGAGGAGGAAAGTTACATTCACACGGTTCCATGTGCTCAGGAGACAATAGAGAGGAGAAGAATGTGTAAAGATGACAACAGAAAAGAGTTCAGAATGAAATCAAACCCAGCGTTTTACAAATAACAGTGCTGTGTCATGTCCATGTTTGTCTGTCGGCAGAGAACATGCACATGTCCATGTGTGATTAGACTCGACGTGCACTAACAGGCAGCGGGGCATGCGATGGAGGCTCCTGTCAGTCTGATGTTCTTCTGCCCATGTGTGCCAATGCAGATTGACAGGATTGTATGCTAGATAAGGCCAGTGCTATATGGTTTGTTGTTACGCTTTTTGACCCTGAGGGGCCACCACACCTCGGCTGAGCAACCACAGCCCTTTTCCCTCGGCTGATTGTTTACTCTTCCCTGTCCTAGCAATGAGAAGACATGTTGAATCTGAAGGAACCTGAACTGTCTATCTATCTATCTATCTATCTATCTATCTATCTATCTATCTATCTATCTATCTATCTATCTATCTATCTATCTATCTATCTATCTATCTATCTATCTATCTATCTATCTATCTATCTATCTATCTGTCTATCTATCTGTCTGTCTGTCTGTCTGTCTATCTGTCTGCCAGACAATAAGTCAGACAGTTTGGCTGCCACTTGGCTTTTACAGTTAGTGACATTTTTATGATATCGCTGGATCCTCTTATATTCGTGTCATATCCATTTCCCAAAGTAACTTCATTTGATGCACTCTCTCCTGCTGCTCTCTGAATATCCAGTTAGCAGCGTTTTCAAAGTGCTGAGTGCTAAAAGCGGGGGATTTGATTACAAAGTCTTTTTATTAGGTTGTTTCCTAATGAGTGCAGTTAAGCTGCTGTGATTCTCTTCACCAAACTTTATTAGCACAGGATCAGGAAGGCAAGATGGCTCAAGGAGCTATTTATAGCTTTCTCAAACTTTTGGAAGTTCAAATGGACTTGACCTTTTTACCAGTTTAACTTATTCTCCATATTTGACCCATCTTTTTATGGCCTTACATTTTTTTTAAATTCTGTCTCCAATTTGATTTATCTTACAGTTTTTCTCCATTGGTTTGGCTCTTTTCTTGAAACAGAAATTACATTATCAAAACAACATGGACAAATCTCCAAACCACTTGGCAATTGTCCACAACAGAATTGCATTTCTCATCCATTTCATCAAATTGCAATTGTCTTGCACATGTCTCAATATCTCATTACATCTTTCCAAATGATTTCAGTTTCTCTCAGTCGCTTTGGTGCTTTTCTCACATCTATATTAACATTTGCACAGCAGTTAGTGCATTACTCAAGACAATTAGTGCAAACTGCAAAACCTAGTGGATAACCTGCAAAATCACGTCACTTGCTCAAAATGGATAGTCCATTCCTCAAAAGTAAGTATTCATGTCAATGAAACTGCCAGTGTCATCAACAGTCTTGAAGCCATTGTTTATGAACAAGATAGTCAAATGGCTTTGTCATGTTTTCATGCTGGTACATCCAGACGTTCCTGTCCTTCTGAGAAAACTTATTTTCATCTCCATCACAACGGATATCATCCCTTCAATGCAACGAGGAAAGGATCTCCTGGAGTGAGTGAAAGCTGAAGTTCACCTGAGAGCAATTGTTCAATTTAGGAGACATTTCCAGGAAAAAATAAATAAATAAAGAAAGGTATAAAATTTGCTTGACAGAATTTGATAACTAGTTCAACAATTTTGTATGTAATGACTCAAGCAATGAAATGAAGACTATTAGTTTTATTGGGAGCGACTCTTTGGCATCCATAAGTATAGTTCATTTTGACTGACATGACATAAACAAATGATAATGTTATAAAACAGCAGATAATTGTATGAAAGCAACTGAGGAAGGACACATTCCTACTATGATGTGCACAAATTACTAAATGTTGTGGAGGTTGGACTTATGAGAATTTTCATTCTGATCTGAGAAAAGCACCAAAGCGACTGAGAAAAACTGTAACTTTTGCTTGACAACCTGTTGCTTGGAGAAAAAAAGCTGCATGTTAACTGACTCACATCCATCTTATTGATGAGCAGAAACACATGGGAGCTTTTAGAGGGTTTTTAAGGTGTTCCAACAACTACCAGGTATCCCTAAGTGTGAGCTGCGGCTCCACCAACTCCTCCCACTCCTCCTGTCATCGTCATCACAGGAGAAATATCCTCTCCTCCGTGGAGCTGCTCCTCTGACTGACTTTTCACAGTCCGATGCCCCGACAGGACTCAGCAGTCATGGCCGGCAGTCTGACCCGCCAAGGCTCCCCGAACCCCGGCTACAGCGCCAACAACGCGGTCCCGGTGCCGGTCCTCACGCAGACGGACTCCAGGGACAAATGGAGCAAAAAGATGGATTTTCTCTTGTCTGTCATTGGTTTTGCGGTGGACCTGGGAAATGTTTGGAGATTTCCGTACGTATGTTATCAAAACGGTGGCGGTAAGTGGTTTAGAGATTTTAAACCATCGCCATTCAGCTTCATTTCACAATTCTAATATACGGAAACACTTTTATATTTTATTCAAATGGATTCAATCTCAGAATTTGTGCTTCAAAATGTTTGTAGAAACTGTCCATGGTGCTGAAGTCCACAGAAAAGTTATATCGCCTCTATCTCTTCTTCTTTGGTCACGTGTTTATCAATATTGTTAACAATAAAAGAGCGTTTTAGTGAATACTTAAAAAAAATGTCTGCAAAGATTGGTTCTGTTTTCATTTCATTTTATGATTGTGTGTATGAATATACAGTAAGTGCGTCAGAAGTGTGTTGACACAGCCGTGATGGATTTTGATTCTCGTAAATCCCCCTTTGATCTGAAACATGTAAACCACAATTTAACAGTAAGTTGATTTAAAAAAAAAAAAAAAAAAACCCGAGGCCAATGAGAAATCTCATTTTCAGATTATAATTTCATTTTTCGAAGAAGAATTCAAGCCCTCTTAAGTCTCCATGCTTTTATGAATGTCCTCACTTTGTCGTCACACACGAGACAGCACTGACAGGCATCACCACCTTCATGGACCGTTCACCCCTCATGCATCTCTGCAGGTGCTTTCCTGATCCCCTACATTTTGATGGCTATCTTCGGTGGTGTGCCGCTCTTTTACATGGAGCTGGCACTGGGGCAGTTCCACAGAACCGGAGCCATATCCATATGGAAACACATCTGTCCCATATTCAAAGGTAAGGCTTCACACTGCAGATGTTTACAAGTTTATCTGACACTCAGTGAAAGGTTGTGATTTGATTAATGTAAATGCATCTTCAAAGAGGGGCAGCGAAGGAGACCTCTCTGACCTGCCTCATCTGTTTCAGGTTTAGGCTATGCCATATGTATCATCGCCCTGTATGTGTCCTTCTACTACAACACCATCATCGCCTGGGCCCTCTTCTATTTCTACTCCTCTTTCTCCACCATCTTGCCTTGGACCAACTGCGACAATGTGTGGAACACCCCCGACTGTACCAACTATTTCGGTGTCGACAACGTCACCTGGACGAATTCCTCCAGGTCTCCCGCCGAGGAATTTTACACGTAAGTGCATGTAAGTGTGAGTTACAGAAACCACGTGTATAAATAGCTTTACAGTAATACGTAAATATAGCCGGCTAGTGATTCCGTCCGGGAAAGGTTGGTCTTCCGTGCCGACGCAGCGATGAACAAGCGTTTGATCGTGACAGGAGGAATGTCCTTGAGCTCCACAAGTCTTCGGGCCTGAGGAACGTCGGGGGTGTTCGCTGGCAGTTGATGCTCTGCCTTTTTCTCATCTTCACCATCGTATACTTCAGCCTCTGGAAGGGCGTGAAGACCTCAGGGAAGGTAACACACTGCAGTTGCATTGCTGCCATAATAACATAGGAAATTAAGATCCTCCCATCCACACAGCTACGACGTCTGTGTCTCTGATTTATCTCCACACCAGGTAGTGTGGGTGACTGCCACCTTGCCCTACATTGTGCTTTTCATCCTGCTCATCCGAGGGGCCACTCTGCCAGGAGCCTGGAGAGGAGTGGTGTTTTACCTGAAGCCCCAGTGGGGGAAGCTGCTGGAGACCAGCGTGAGTTCTACAAACTCGGTTATTCTGCTGGTTTATCAGAAAACAATACAAGTTTGGTTGAAACATGGTCTCGCCTTGTAAGCTTGGTCCCTTGAGAATCCTATTTTATATGTTTATATTATGAATATATATGTCTTTTGTCCACCATTTCTCAGTACAAAAGTGTGATTTACTCCATTTGATTGTGTATTTCTTCCCAAAGCACTTTAACTGGGTAAGACAGTGATGTGACTACTTCTCCACTGTCCTGCCAACATTAAGGCATTGCTCGTTCATATTAAACCTGCTATCATTAAAAAACACAACTGGATCTCTCACGCATGAGAGGCAGTGGCTTAGAATAAACCTTAATTCATTTCTACCCACTAGTCCCTGGAGAATCTGCCTATATATTTTTTTGAGATTCATGAAACGTCCACATTTTCCTCTCCAGCTCAGTGCGGCTGTTTGCTAAACATGTGTGAGTGCTTTGGTGGGAAGGGAATATGGATGAGACCAAATGAGATGCATAAATAAGCCACAGAGCAGGATAATAAGATGCATAATTGGTTTAGATTTTCTGACCATTAACAAAGGACTCCCTCTCTGTCTCACTCGCCAATATCCAAAGCTGCCCTCCTCTTTTTAAAACCGAACGCGTGCTGCTCTTCAGATCTCCCTGCGTACAGGTGTGCGGCAACTCGATTTTTATACCACTGACACAACACCTCTTCTGCTTCTGAGGGATCAAAACACAAATAAAGATGAACATTTAAAGATATTAATTTCATTTGGAGGGTGACATTAAATCACTGAAAGGGAAAACTGGGTCTAATCGGTGAGAGAAATACTGTTTTTTCATGCTAATCAATGCCCATAGCAACCTAAAGCATGTATAGTCTCAGATAGTGTAACGTCCCTTTCTGTCCCCCTTGCTTTCTTTTCTAGGTATGGGTGGATGCTGCTGCTCAGATATTCTTCTCCCTGGGGCCTGGGTTCGGGGTGCTCCTGGCTCTCTCAAGCTACAACCCTTTCACAAATAACTGCTATCGGTACGACACACTGAGGAATTGTCTTCTTTATGAAACTACATTTCAATTGCAAAGTAAAAAGGGTCAATTCTGGCTGAAAACATAACTAGCGGAAGTCTGGAGTGTAAGTTTTGATTGTTTATTTGCTGATCCTAAGTGACTAATTCTGTGGAGATGGAAGATATTTCTTTACTAAAAGCTGACACTTGGTTATTATTTCCCAAATTCGTTTCATTGGACAGATGTTTTCCATCTCTAGTGAACACACAATCCATCCATTATCTGTAGCCACTTCTACAATTCCGGGTCGCAGTGGTGGTGCTGATCCCATTTGACACTGAGCGAAGGCAGGGTCACCCCTGAAGGGGTCGCCAGGCTACAGTAGAGTATTCCTCATTGCTATTGTAGTGAGATGTCTATGGTTACTAGCCAGGAGTATCCTCAGTGTGTCAGACACAAAGCTGAAGAGAAAACATAAAGGAACCCATTCAACAAAGGTCAGAAGGGTCAGCGAGGCGTGTCTCCGGTAGAAATGAAAAATGAGGTTTACGTAAGAATTATAGGGATGACAGTCATTACTGAACAGGCTTTCATGTCTTCCTCAACAGCGACGCCATTGTGACCAGTTTGGTGAACTGTCTGACCAGCTTCGTGTCGGGGTTCGTGATCTTCACCGTGCTGGGCTACATGGCAGAGATGAGGAAGGTGGAGGTGGAGGATGTAGCCAAGGATAAAGGTCAGCAAAGATGTTTTTTAAATTTCAAATCATGAAAAGATCAAACTCAATCAGAAAACAAACGCTGACCCTGATCTCCACTAATTTGATATTTTCACGCCTTCAGGACCAAGCTTACTCTTCATCACGTACCCAGAAGCCATTGCAAACATGATGGGCTCAACCTTTTTTGCAATCATCTTTTTTGTGATGATGATCACGCTGGGACTGGACAGCACGGTACGGACTGTGATCACTAGACGTACGCTGTGGCCACTGGGTCAGAAAACTATCCAGCTAGTGTGGTTCATTTGACTGAGAATTTTTTTTTTTTACCTGACACAAAGCCTCCAAATATATTGAATGGCTTATGATATAAATATCTAGAAGATATATGACTGTATATTTGAAACCTTCTAACAACAATGCTGTTGTGTTTCAGTTTGGGGGGCTGGAGGCGATCATCACCGCCGTGCTGGATGAATACCCAGACCATTTCTCTCACAGACGTGAACTTTTTGTTCTGGGCTTGGTAATTGTCTGCTTTTTGGGTTCTCTAAGCACCCTCACAAATGTAAGTTTTTTCACATTTAAATGCAACTTTCAGGTTGTTCTGGACACGTGAATTAAATAGTGATATGTGCTGTCTGATGATGGACTGTGTTATTAGTCGGTGTAAAATGTTATCGGCAGGGCGGTGCCTACGTGGTGAAGCTGCTGGAGGAGTTCGGAGTAGGATCCTCTATTATAGCCGTGGGTTTCCTTGAGGTCATCGCAGTTTCCTGGTTCTACGGTAAACAAGAGATTATGATCGACTGGTATTCAGTTTCTTTTATTTTGAAATGAAAATCCATGACATCCTTGACAATGAAAAACAAACCTTGTGTTTATGTTTTCAGGCGTTCAAAGATTTAGCAGCGATGTTGAGTCCATGTTGGGCCAGTCTCCAGGGTTATTCTGGAAGGTGTGCTGGGTCGCCATCAGTCCAGCATTTCTAGCAGTAAGATTTGATTTTTTGTTTATTTCAGAAGAAATATTTTATCTGTAGCCCTTTGCATAAGTGTCACACATTTAAGTCATCCAGATATCAATGGGCTGAAGTGAACCAGGACCAAACCAGCTCAAAGGCCTTTTAAGACATAACAGTTGATCGATCCCTCATCTAAATATAGTTTGATATACTTCCCTCTTATATGCATGACTCTCTCTGGTTTTCTTCCTGTTGACATTTAGGATAATGACACTATTATTACTTCCTTTATATATTTATTTGAAAATGTACAGAAGTGTGACAGATATATTACCCTTCCTCTATATTATTTCTTATAGAATACATTTACATGTGGACATGGTAAATGTGAAAATGTTGATGTATATCCTCAGTATATTATAGTGAGCTCCTTGCTGAAAGCGCCGCCCCTCACGCTGTTCGATTATAAGTACCCCGACTGGAGCATCACAGTGGGATACATCATTGGCTTCTCATCCTTCATATGGATCCCCGTCTACATGGTCTACAAGCTGGTGTGGACCCCTGGATCTCTAAAACAGGTCAGTGGACCCAGAGGGAGGGGGAAACGTGTCTAGTCCTGCTCGATGTAAGATAACTTTTGTTATTATATGACACTATGAATAAAATGGAATTGAATTCCTTTAAATGAACTTCTCGGTTTTCCACAGAGGTTGGCGGTGTGTCTCAGACCAGAGAGGACCATACCGGACATCCACACTGACAGCCTCAACATGGCCAGTGTGCCCGTGTGAAAGAAAAACACCTCAACACGTGAAAAATACCCCTTGCTTGTAGTTTCTATTCAAACCACAGTTATAAGTTATTATTTGTGACCGAACACGAACACGATCTGACATTGTGACCTGCTGATGATGACGGTGTCCAACATGTCAAACTTTCACTGCACATGTACACTGTAAAATGTAAAATGGTAAATGCTGCTAAATTTCTAATTCCAAGAGGAACTGAGATAGCAATACTGGTACCTTTCTGTATGGTCTGTGTGTATTCAGATATATGTAGCTTCACATGTTGCCATTTTCAAGTGAATTCTTGCATTTGTAGTAGTCCCTTAATGGTCTGTTTCCCCTTAATCAGCTTTCTTTATCTCACAACAATATGCCAAGGAAAAAAACAACAAAAACATGCATTTCTATATGTAATATTCAGCACATCATTTCTATTGCATGGGACCGTTTTTTCTAGATTTTCTGTGGTTTGTGAAAGTTAGATGAAACAATGGAAACACCATTGGTGCACTTCACCACTTGAGTAATGGTGGTAGCAGTGTTTTGCATGTAATTTCATGTAATAAAAAACGTCAGCAACGTCGGCTATTCCACTCAGTAGACAGAATACTGTCAGCCAATGTTTTTTACACTAAGTTTTTTCCAGTTCGGTTGTATTTTTTTTGTGACAATTTGAACAGATATTGTGTTGGACATTTTTTTGCTGGACAGCCAGAGGAGAGAGATTAAATGGTAGCAAATACACCAATAAAAACACTCCCTGTTATGTTTTTGCCAATGCTGTATTTTCTATTTATACAGTAGATCTGTAATACAGCGCTTGTATAGGATTTCACACCAGCTGCTGGATATATCTGCTAAAATGTTTTGTTTTTCCCTACAAGTGTTTGTCAAGGAGATACGTGAGGCTCTCAGACAAAGATCAGTTCATTTTCCTGAAAAATAAAAAGTTGAAGTTGGACTGTATATTGGTTCTTCATATTCAAAATGAACTTTTTGATCTTCATCTGACACCTTCATTTAACTCAAGGTAGCCTGTTATGCCTTAATCTGCTTAAAACACTGTATGTACAAACAATGTAAAAGTTGTATTGATATTGTGCCTCTCCAATGTTTTCACTCTAATTTAAAAATTTCCTGCAGACACAGAATAATATCACGTGTGTCTTGGCCCCATGTTAAACTGATCTAAAAGTGCTTTATATTTTATTTATATTCAGAGAATAATGTGACGGGAAAGGTGATGACTGTTGTGTGATTTCAGTCCTTTTCAACCTGGTTTATGTACTAGTCAGATGTGTATGAAATTATTACAGTAAACATTACAAATTTCATCTTTGTGTTTCTTTTCATTTCTGGAGGTTAGACATTAAGACGTAACAATCAAAACCAAACGTCGTACGGTATTTTGTTAAGTTCCACTATCTATATTACAACGGGAACTAAATCGTAGATGTGTAGCAGAACACATGAGAGATTTTCTCTTGTAAATCTCCATATGGTGATCTTCATGTCTTTGTAATGGCTGTTGCTGCTCACCTCAATTAGATATTCTAATTAACAAACTAATTTGCAACATCCAGAATCCATCAACATACAAGGAAATAGAGCAGCCTCTACCTTCAAACACGCACACACACACACACACACACACACACACACACACACACACACACAATCACATCAGATCTTTACTTACTGAACTGATTTGTATTTGTGTGTATACGAGATGAGAAAGTGGTTGGAAACATTTGATTCCGTGCTGAGCTGCTGGTTGATGGACGTGCAGATCAAAGCCCTTTTGTGTCACTGACTGCCATTGAAGTAGAGAACAGGCAAACACAGGAGACACATAAAAGAGACACTGCTAAATAGCCAGTTTCTTCTGTGCCTGACATGAACACCTCCACAAACCATATATATTTAGGGTAACATGACTGATACTATGTATCCATTATTCCTGACGAATCACAGAGCAGTAGCTTTAAGTGAAGACAGCATAGATTTGTCAGCCCTCAGAGAGTCATATTGTCTGTCTGTGTATAATACTCCCAGTGAGCAGGACTGATGTTTTAATATTGGATCTTCATAATCCTTGTATCAATGTGATGATTGGTCTGGCATATATAATTGCTGTATTTTCTTGATTTCATGATATAAAATGACACATAGTGTAATAGAAGATTTTATTTATATCAGTGACAACAAACGCTCATTCCTTCCTACGTTTTAATGGGCCACCAAACCTGCATTAAACAGTGAAACAGAACCACCAGAGGGTATTGTGCTTCACACAAAGATGGAGGAAGTATTTTTAAATTAGCACTCTTTGTCATTAACCAATCAATTGGGAACCCAATGTTTTGTGCTGGGACAGTTGAGACTTGGAAAGCTGATTTGCTGAGAAGCCTCATTTGACTGTTGTGTTAATAAATGAGTTCAGTAATCTGCATGCATATGAAACAAGCAGTTATGCTGTGATTATGTAAGACTCTCATGTGATTTCACGACAATGTTGCAATCCATTGATGAATCGACACAGACATACAGACAAAAGATGAAAGTCAGGCGATGATACAAAGTTTATAACTAAAAAGAGTGCATTACGGTACCTTGATAGCTTATTAAGCCTATCAAGCGTCCATTCTTGACTCAGGTCATAGCAGAAAGTTTGATACAGTTTAAATGTCTTCGCCTATTAAAACAGGATCTTTGAGTTTGTGCTTTAATGAAATGTTTGTTTTGATTAGTTTATCGAGGAAGTCTCCACTTTTAATTTCAGGCCACCATGACTGACATTTCCTAACATTCATTAAGCTTCCCCGGCATAAAATTAAGAGCCATAAGTGTTTGCAATGGTGTGCACTCCTACGTTCTATGCAGGATGAAGGTAAAGGCCATATACATCACTCATGCAGAGTAATTATATAAGGATATAACCGCAAGGAGCTTGACCTTTATGTCTATTTTTCATTGCTCTTTGACATTTCAGAAATGGGGAAATGAGATGGAGGCCTCACACTTGTGTGATGGTTACCAGTAAGAAAAGAGACCTTATACACTTTGTATTTTCACTGTCAAACCTGGAAACCCCTGGGATGCACGGTCAAATAAATGCACTGCTTGAAGCATCTAAATGGGAATATTCCTGTTTCTTTAGTCCTCTATAATAATAACAACAACAACAACAATAATAATAATCATCATTCACACCAATAATAACAACAACAACAACAACAACAACAATAATAACCATAATAATAATAATAAATCAATATCTTTTGGTTTTCAAATCTCAGTAAAATATGGTCTCTATGTGAACGTAATTGCTCAGTGGGAACAACCCAACGGCTTTAGGACCCGGATCCGACAGCGGAAGAAGAACCGCCTGACTGTCATCACCACCATCATCATCCTCCTCATCCTCCTCCAGCCTCCGCCGCTACGATGCTGCGTCTCATCCCGCACACACTCATCATGTGTTTCAGCGTGTTGGTTAACGGACAACCCGCCGACTCCAAAGTGGCCGAGAGAGCTTATGTTGTTTTACAGAAGCAGAATTTAGGTGAGACTTGACGTTGCTATAGAAACCGACGTAAGGCCCGGAGGTGCAGCCAATGACTAGCGGTCTCGCGAGGTGTTCAAACGCTTCAAAAATGCCTTTCTGTGTTTATTCTAGAATGACAACAAGTCACTGGTGAAAAAACAGACTTACTTAAAACCAGCATCACCAGTCAGGCCATCGTCTTACTGGTGTGTTAGTGATCGTGTCGGCTTGTGTTTGATGTGCTCACAGTCACGCTGGGGAGTGTCCTCGCGGTGCTGCTGGTGCTGATGATCATCATGGCTGTCTGTGTCTACAAACCGCTGTCTCGTCGGTGAAACCTGTGGGATGAAGAACGAGAGACAGACGGGTGTCCACGCGCCTGCTACACCGAGGACCGAGAACCGCGTACCGTAAACCGCGGAGTGCAGCGCTGGAGCCACAACGACCTCCGACGGGAGCAGCCGAGCTCTGCCACCGCGATATACGTCTATCACCCAGACTGCACAATTATATATGAACTGGGTTTTCTTTTTTCATGAAATCAGGTTATTTAAGACTGGATGTATGTTTGATGCGTCAGGATATCAGGATTTTGTTGCAGTAATTTGTATTTGATTAGCTTCTGTGAACAAAGGGACATCGGGATTATAGAAATGATTGCCTTTTTTGCACTTCACATCTGAATGGAAACGCTGTAATTAGTGCTGTTTGTTATAAGTATTTTATTATTTAAGGGAATTTTGGTCTATAAGCCTGGAGTTCTGCAACCGTTCAATAAATCAGTGGTATTATAAAATCAAAGTTGTCATTGTTTGAATGTCCATCAATTAAACCAGAGTGGTTTAATTGAGTGGAATGTGGAAATCTGCTCATCAGTTTTCTGAAATAGAAAATGACTAAATTTAAAACCATTTTGGCCTTTAAAAAAAAAAAAAAAGGAAATAATAAACTTCACAAGACAATAGTGGGAAGAAACCTACAGCATCAAATACGCACATATCCAAGTCATTATGATAGAAAAGCATATAAGGTTGTCTCTTTTGTTATCAGCTGTGTTCTTGTAAATAAAGCACATGAACAAAGTCCCGTTTAGTCCTCATGGAAATAAAGTGCTTTTATTTTAGAACATTTTGAAACGGACACATTTTCTTAAAATTTTATCATTAAAAAAAACAACAACTTTGCAGCTGGAACGGTATATTACAAAGACCTGCATTAAATTAACCAAAGGTAGCTTTTTTTTTTTTTTAAAGTCAAATGTTCAGCAGTTTGGAAACTTGATCATTGTATAAGTAGTTTGTCAGCTGCAGCCCCTAAATATGAGAAGCAGCTTTGCAGATATCTTTGATAAGTGGTTGGTTGTCAGTGAAAGCAACTCTAGTGGTTAATGCATGTTACTCAGCATCATCCTGGTACAACTGAAACCGCTTCATCTCGTTTTTATATTACAAAATTAAAAAATGTTTAGTCTAAGTGGCACCACATAAAATCACCACCTCTTTCCCCCCACCACAGCGTCGTCAGGTCAAAGCAATCCCTTGGCACATGCTGAAGAACCTAATCCTACATATGGCGGTCATGCTAGGAGTCTGTGCTGTCTTTACTTTCGCTCAGAGGTCAAGAGTTGTTCGAGGCTACACAAGGCTAACAGACTGCCTTTAGAAATCTGAATAATCTCTGCAGCCTTGGTTGTGTGACTGCTTTTAAACTGCATGCCGGCTGTAAACCCACGGACAGATTACGTTTTGGAACTGAGGTGCAGTGACTCAATGACAGTTAACAAACATGAATTTTTTTTCACCATAACATCGGAGAAAATGTTCACTAAAAATCAGGCGGGGAAATTTGAAAACTCCATTGTTCTGCAGCAAAGATATTACATTAGCATGCAGCCGATTTAAAATTCCTCTCACAGGAACATGCTTCTGTTTACCAATCTGTAGAGTGTACACTCACAAAGCACAAGAAAGTGGATTTACTTATGACCCTTTGACTCAAAACTTACTGAATTAATATCGATATGGCAGATATGCAGGGGTGATACCATTTTCCACCAAAGAAGAATTCCCAATAGATTTATATACTAATTCCAAAGTGGAGGGAAAATGTGTAAAATTGGAACCCTGAGATTTCTGTTATTCTGTGAGCCCACGCTCAGAAGAACACTCAAATCTGTCCCTTTAGGTCCACAGTATTAGAGGCTTTAAATTGTGCTAGACTGTTTTCATTCTAGCAATCTAAATACCAGTGACTGAGGCAACAGGTTGGAGGGAAAAAAACAAAACAAACGGTGCTCTGGAACTTAAGTGGCACATTTGAGTGTCAGCACTACATGAAGCCATCTTGAGTAGTCATTTTGTTCATAGAACCACAATCACACTGATTTGACCCCACTCTGAGCAACAATGTGATCAACACACGAGTTGCTGCTGTGATTCTGATTTGGATAGAAACTTAATAAAAAGTAGAACAGACCCTGAAATTATCTGGAGGAGTCCATGAACTAAGCTTGAAGATGGAGACACACTATGTTGAGATACAAATATATAAAGGAGTATGATCTTACCAAAAATACCTTTTGGAAAATATTGCCTGTGCAAGGATGATCTGCTACAGAAAGAAACCTGCAGTTGCATAGATGACTACAGTGGTTAGGAAGGAAAATTGAGGTGTGGTGGTTTCTTCTGGATCTGGAAATGTTGCATTATTATTCCCTCGTATTCCTTTTTACTTCTCAGTGAGTGATAGCTGCAAGATCATCTCCAGCTCCTCTTCCTCCTGCTTCCTTATCTTGTCTTCTTCCTCTTGAGCCCGGGCCGAGAGCTCAATGGCCAGGCGGAGCTCTGAGTCGGGGCTCGAGGCAGAGGCAGACGGGGAGCTGACAGTGCTGGGGGTGTCTCCATATTCCACTAGCACCCCCTCTGGGATACTCCTAGAATGACATTGACAGGAGAGAGTGAGATCCAGCTCAGTTCTCAGGGTTTGGTGGACTGATAAAACATAATCCCCATTGAGGACAAGCAAGTGGCAATGACTGTTCCTTTTATGACAAATAGTTATGTAATTGCAACTTTAACCTGTGTTCCTACCTGTCACTCTGGCTACTGGGCATGACATCAGTGAAATCCCCATCAGCATCATCCCAAAGCCCCCCCTGCAATGACAAAAACATCAGGGGCATTTAAAGGATGCAGCAACTTGCAGGGAGAGTGTGGAAAAGTTCCAACAACTGATCTGTGCGTGTTGAGGTATATGTAAGAGAGCTGAGTGATGACTGTTCGGACCTGGCCCGGCGCTCCTCGAGACTCCAGGAGACTCTGATGGATGGCGAACTGCAAAATCTCCTCGTCGTTGTTGGACATGGGTGTGTGCCGGCTGCCTCCTCGGCGGTGGTAAGTGGCAGGCACCTCAAAGACTGAAGAAGACACCTGAAAGAGAGGCAGTGCTGGATGCAAGAAAAAAGAAAAAGTGGTTTAGGAATGACAGGCTATTCTAAACCACTGCCTCATTTACTGGTTATACCGTCTGCGTTCCTACCTGCAGCTTCTTCCTCTTCTCCTGAGGACGTCGGCGTGGCTGCTGGTGTTGGGGTCGCTTCCTCTTCAGTGCTGCATTTGTTAACGTTACCAAAGGTAATCCTGGCATTGAGCACATGAAACAGGGGAATCTCTACAACAGAGGAAAGCACAACAGATTGGTAAAAACAAAAAACAGAGAGAGCTTCTTTAAAGTGTAGTTTCTATTAAACTCGATGGGAATGCCACGTGCCTATTTTAACAGGAAATCCAGGAGGAAACTTCAGGGTCACGAAGTCTCGTAGACGGGCAAAATGGGAACTGGTCCGAGCCATGAGGTCAATGATGGGTGTCACCTGCTCCACCAGGGACAGAGGATGCTCCTCGCTCATCCATAATGTACCTTTGAACCTGGGTGTGACAAGATTAAAGCAAAAATGCTGTTGAAATGTGCAATGAAGAAAAAAGAGGTGGCAATGAGGAATAAAACAGGATGTTTCTGTGGCTAGAATGCGGTTCCTTACTTCTGTGTTCGAATGCTCAGTTCAATGGGTCGGCCGATGTCTCTGTTCCCCAGGTCAAAGTCAGGATCAAAGTATTCCTCTGGAGTGATGGCAGTGGGATTGGTGGCAGTAGCATACTCCAGAGTCAAGTCCTATAAAGTTGAGCACTCGTATCAAATCAGCTACGCATAAACAACACAAACTCACAACTAAAATACAGTTACTGAACGAATGTCTTACCCCTTGCGCACTAATGTGCTGCTCCACAGTCCCAAGCAGCGACTCCAAGATGTTCCTTTCACCTTAGAACAATAAAGTCTTACTACAGAACTCTCATTCGGTTTCCATCAAATGTGGTCATATTTGTAGCATATTTTCCACCTACTTTTTATCCTGGCTTTCTCCTCGTCTGTAAGATGCTCTGTCCTTGTCCTGATTACCACATTTACATTGTTCACACTGAAAACCTGCAAAAACAACCAGAATCTAAACTCATACACTGTTATAAATAGGCTCCACCGTTTTAAGTGGCACCAATATTTAGTTGTAATGAAAAGGAAAATGTTGTAAACTACTGTGAACCTTTGCTTCAAATCCATTGACCATTTCAGTTTTGTCAGCTCTCCAGCCCCAAATTCCAGATTTGTTCCTGTGAAAAAGAAACCAAAAAGGTTATCTTTAGTGAAAACTAAAGCATCATTACAGGCAAAAACAACCATCACATTAGTTAGTTTGGAAGAAATGATACAAGCTATAGGTATTGAATATTTGAAGCAGCTTGAACACATTGAGCAGAAGCCCTGCTGTATTTAATAACATTACAGAGGACTCAGTTCCATTCAAGTGTTCCAATAAGCAGCTGAGCCAGAATATCACAGCACTGAACACCTATATGGAATGCAGCCATCACTAAAGTTACAACTTTGTTTGTTTGACAAGTGTGTGTTTGTGGACGTTATCCAGATGAAGATGTCAAAGATTACGTGGAGACAATATATTATTTTAAACTAATTACATGTTTGATTAACACTCCTAGTTACATTTCCTCACATTATTAATATCTATTGCATGTTGTTAGTTTGTAGTCACATCATCACCCAGTTCAAAGTGATGATTAATCAGCCTGATGGTATCAGGGTTTACATATTAACCTCACTCAGAGAGTAATGCCACTAAAACAAGCGTGACAACAATGGGATCTTATCTCATGATAACCTGTTACTTTGTGGAGTTAGTCTATGCATGCTGTCAGAAAAAACACAAATTAAAAAGATGGGACTCTTGCCTCTCAAAAGCAATGTCCTTGGTGTCCAAGTAGGTGTTGACAATAGACGTGGTCAATCTTTTGGCAACTTCCTGTTCAGCCGGCTGCATTGATTCTAGCGTGACATCCTCAATTTCTTGAGATATGTTGAAGCGTTCAGTGTCCACGACTTCATCGTCATGGTTCACCTCCATTAACTCTGCACACGAATCTGTACAAATACAAGCGGGGATGAATTTCAATCATTTTACAGAAAAAGTCCAAATCAAAGAGGTGTAAGAGAGTTAGAGCACACACACCATCTCCTCTGAAGATGTAGCTTCTGCGCCCTCTGATCCAAGTCATGTTTTCAAAGCCTAGCAGAGTGGCATCCACTCGCAGGCTGGCGCCACTTTTCCAAATGCGACAAACATCACTTGGACAAACCCGGGACAGAAGAGGGACTGTGAAGCAACAGCATATAAATGTGCCACACGTGAAAATCCAAGTCACTCATTATGAAACCGAAACAAATTCTTCACCCCACTAAGAGGCAGGTATGTAGTTTTTCCTGCCTGATGATGAAACCATGGCTAGTTAATTGCTTGGTACAGTATTAGAAAACACCTGTAGATACGTTCAAACTTTTATGATATTCATCTACACATAAAAAATAACTTACTCCAACTGGTGAATTCCCACTTCATTTCCATATAGAAGTCTGGAGACTATGGATGAAAAGAAAAAAAGCAATTATTTCCTTTGCCGTTAATCGTTACCAGGCACACATACATATGGAATAATAAGGCAACAGGAAAATGTACAAAGTAAAACCTCTCGGATCTTTGACAGCAGCTCAGGCACTCCTCCCAGGGCAGTGGAGGCTTTGAGGTAGTCTCTGCGTTGAAGCACTAACTGAACCATCTCCGGATCTCCGGTGCTGACGGCCTCCTGCAGTACTACACAGACACAGACACAGACACAGACAATTATAAACTAACAAACCACTGAACCTTTTAAGAAAGGCATCTGTTCCCCAGGAGTAGCAAACATCCATTAGACAACCTCAAGAAATGATGGCAATAACCAAGGGGGAAGTGAAGTCAGAGGAGAGGATTTTTTTTTTTTAACAGAGAAGGGCTCTAAGTGATCAGACAACCCACAAATTCTCATAAAGCAATTTTTTTTTACAAAACAAATGAAGAAAACATATATAGTATCACAGCATTCGATATCCGTTATGTAGCCATTTCTATGACTAACCTGTCCAATTCATGGAGTTTTCTTTCGTCACTTCAGCACCGTGTCTTAGAAGGACTCTCACCGACTCCAGGTGCCCGAGCGACACAGCCAGGTGTAGAGGTGTCCGACCCCTGGGATCCACAGCCTCGATGTCATTCTGAGAAAATCAAGGAGTGAACAACACATTAGTTTCCCCTGCACCTCTATTTGTGTGGTAAAACCTAAGCATCCCGGTTAGACTAAATACTGCGTTATTGACCTGAACAACATGAACAAAAGAGCAAGCTGTCCCGGCCTTGTAATGTTACTTCAATTGCAACTGAGCACCTTCAGATTATACCCCTAAGCATCATAGTTTTAAACCTTTAATTTAAGTATTCTCTGGTAATGATATAGGACTGAAAACGTTGGAACGTTGAGCACCATGTCAAATGAGTCATTGCACCAAAACACAGTATTAACTGTGGTGGGTTACGAAGAGGAATAACACAATGAGATAAGACATGCTTGTGAAAACGTGTAATATTTAGAGAGAAGTTGTGAGATTAGTCAGTTGCATGTTTGAAAGGAATGAAGCTGAGAAGACAACAGACATACCACTCGATAAACTCTTCAGAATAATAATAGCACGATTCATATGACAGAAATTAAACTGTCAGATAATACACACATCACAAATTATATATATAAATTATTATTTTTTTGTAAATTGCTAAAGCAGTTCTTTGTTATCACATGTAGATATTGCGTTTGTGTAATCCCCAAAACATTTAGGATGGTACTACACGCTAGAAACGTGCTTCAAATCTGTATTGGAATAGATTTTTCAAGTAAACTTCCAAACCTGTTGATCGGTGAATAGCTTCGATCTCATAGACATTTCAAACGTTATCTGCGTGTGGCACAACGGAGCGTCTGTCAACATGACTGGCCTACTTTTACCGGATGGCTACGGATGATTCAACAGCTCACTCCCGGCTTCGTCTAGCTAGCCAGCATCGTTGTGAAGGTCTGAAACATGTTCCGTGCTCCACCAACCTGTGGTACCGTGATTTGTGCCTCCAGCGTCCTGTAGTCATTCTCCCACACGGCGGAATGCAGGGGGAACTTCTCTCGGATGTCTTCGCTAACGTTAGCCGTGGACATCTTCCTCTTTGTGGAGTCGCTCAGTGCAACGTTAGCCAGCTTCTAATAATTACACCCATTGGAAAAACTGAGATAGCTAAACGCTAGTTATGCAAATATCCACGACAAATATGATCCATGCCCTCAACATTTGACAATAACAAAGTCGAAATGTCTAACCGGAGTCCAACTTTTCACCAAGCCTTCCCCTAAATAAAACTTTTGAACAAGGAAGTGCCAGGAGCAGTTCCCAATAATGACAGGGGTGTCATTTATTGAAACAGACTCACAATCGAATTCATACAATCTAATAAAGATCGCCTACCTTTCCCTTTAAAACGGAAGTTAATTTATATGTTATAACACGCATGCATGTGGTAAATACACGACAGAAACATGCATTGTAAATAAAATCATCGCCTTTAGAAAAAAGGGAATAGTCTGTTCCAGTTGGACGGAACCATTCAACATATCCGTATGGGGGTTGCCAAGCATCTGAGCGAAAATATAGTTTGTATAGTTCTTTGGAAACGTGATTCTGTTTTACACGTTATGTATTCGATATGTTTATCAAATGTGAAAGAAAATTGGTTCCTCAAATATAAACACAGAAAATATTGTCCCAGACAACAAATTGATAGTTACCTATAACGTCGAAATGAGATCGGCGTTTCTTACGTCACGGGGAGGGGTTTGAGAGGTTGAAAAATCGCCAGCGTACCAGTGTGGTGGATGTACACAACTGCGTTTGGTAGTTTGAAACTATATTAATCACAGGTTATATCACATGACCAGCGGCGGTTTGCTCTGATAGCATATGCTTGCCTAAAGTCTGTTACAGTTCTACAACAAACACATTGGTCTGTTGGGCCACCCTGTCTCAAGGCTGACCTCAGTTGTGTAATACTGTTAATGACGTGTTTTCTCGTAAGTAACAGTAGAATAGTATTTGTCCAAGGCTGTACGAAAAGACGACCGCTGGTGGATGGAAATAAAGTTGGCGTCATCCCGTTATTAGTTGGAAAGAATACTTTTTGTACCGTGGCACGAAGGTGAATGGATCAAACTCCCCGACTTATGAAGGTGTGCCCCCTCAGTTTAGTCTACGAGGTTGTACACCGCCCAGACCCATAACAAACTCAACCAAACACACATGGTTGCGGTGTATTTTGGTTTTATTCCTAAAAGTAGCTGTAAAAACCCGGGCCACCAATGGATTTTTTTTCAAATCCAAGCGAAAGAGACAAGGGGCGTTTATTTCCGGGGATGCGTTTTATTTCCTGACAGGCTGAACTCCGGGCATTACGCCCACAGCCAATAGGTCGCAGCTGCCACTGGGAACGCTCGAGCTCTCGTAGCCCCGCTGTCTGTCTACTAGAGACTGAAGAGTAAACTGCCAAACGGTCACAGGCTAGTTAGCTAATCAGGCGCTAAGTCAGCTAACTCGCAGACAAGCGGCATTGTACCTTACTATTTCGCGGGTAACGTTATAATGGTTGTTACGCAAACGCTAGCCAAAACGAAGAGGCTAGCAACAGTTAAATGAAGTAGCAGGTCGTTGTTTGGGTTCTTTTTAATTAGCTAGGTCTAGCTAACGCGGAAGGCATCCCCACAGAGTAATCAATGGTTAGCATAACGCAACGGGTGTGATACTGTGGTCATTTGAAGGGAATTCTTCCTGAGTTAAGGATGTCTAAACGCCTGCGAAACACTGAGCTCTGCGCTGATTGCAATGTTCCAGGTAAGCAAATGCACACCAACCCTGGAGGGTTTAGCTGCTGTGCGTTATTTATTCAACGGTAACGTCAAACCAAAGCCTTGCACTTTTAATCAGATTATCCGTGCTGGCCCATGCTGCTCTCTTCCTTAACAGTAAATTAGAAGTGCAGTGTACTGTTGTTTTGATGGGGGCAAGTCTGCTTTGCTCACAGGTCACTAACGTTATAGCTCCCTGGTTGAGGATGCAATTAGACCTGAGGCAGCTGTCGTTTTTAACTGTTTACACTCTGTATAACTTGCTCTAAATAATCAGGCAGGCACGTTTGATGCGTCAGTGTAGCTGCAAAGGTGTTTGTCACAGGTAACAAACGGTTTTTATATATGAAATAATGACTGTGAACGTTTCCAGCACATTTGAAATGTAATTACACATCCTGCTCTGTGAGCTCTCACTAGCATGACTGCATCATTCATAGAAAGTTTACACTGGTCTCCTGTCTGTCTAGTAACAGAGAAGCCTATCTTATGACAACAAAGTGTGACTGTGACAAATTAATTGTTTTCATGACTGAATGAAAGCACTCTTAATGATGTATTTTTTCATTCACTAAGCAGTGAAAAGTCTGTCATAATGAATGATTTAATGAAAAGATAAGTGAATGTCAGATTTAACCAATCACTGCACTCTGCTCCCTGTAGGCTATAGTGATTGGCAGGAGATTTATGCGTTTGGATGAAGACAGTTGAATCCTCTGTCCGTCATTTGTTACTAACCAGCATCATTTAACAGACATTTATTTGTTACATAATCGTTATGATAAGTAGGGATGAGAGGAAAATGGGATTAAGCCTTTAAAATAAAACATTTCTGTGAAAGCCAAACCAGTAATAGCCTAGTTGCATTGTGTTTGAGGTACTTTCGGAAGTCTCATTTATATAGAAATGACGTGATGTTTTTCAGCAGGCACAGGAAGCAAAACAGGATGCTGAGTGAATTGACTGCATGCTTTCAGTGCAGAAGTTATTTTTTTTCTATTGTGGCAGCACAATATATTATAAATATGAGAGTGTAATTTCTCATTAAATATCGCGAAATTGACTAGTATAGTCGGTAATACTCTAGTTTTAGTACCTTGGCTATCATCATGTTGTTCAGACTAGTTAAAGCCCTCAGGTCTCCACAGCAGCTGGCCTGGACTGCACTTCCATACGGCTGTTACCAGTTGTTGGCTGTGAATATTTTTAGAGTTTCAAGATGTGGTATTAAATTTAGCAGCACTTGTTGAGGAAAGGGTAAAAGAGGCATGTCAGCACCAACGCTCAGGTCTTGGTGGAGAGAAAGGAGGAGACTCTGAACACTGGGAACCAGGTGCCAGAATTTGACCAGCAACCACTGCAGCTGTTCCTCCAACACCTCAGCTGCTGCTAAGACACTTACAGTCTTCACTGTCCTGTCACAGTACCAGCCCCCCAATCTGCTTAATAGTTTATCGGCTAGGAGTGTCATATGATTTACAGTATTTTTGTCTTGAGATGTTTGCTGACTATACCATATCTTGTGCACTCTGTCTCTATTTCTGTACCTCTACATTTCTTGAATGTGCAGCACCAATATTATTGACAGCATCTGCCTGTTTTGTTTAAGTTTTTTTTATGATATGAAAGAGGAAGCTGCTCTATTTCTCAACAATAAGGTTGAGGTGCTTCAACCTACAACTGCTAGTCTTCACTTCCTTGTTGCACAACGCATGGGTTCAGCCAGTATGGGATCAAAAAGATCCCATATCTACCGTTGTTACAGCCAACTGGGGTTTATCTTTCTTCACTAGTTAGATGTGTTAGTGTCTGCATGTGAATGCCTTCGCAACACATGGTGTGATTTGAATTTAGCAGTCTGTAATATTTGTACCCTATTTTGTTCATATTACATTAGCCTAAATAATGCCTCCAGTGGTCTGAACTTGGCCCTCAAAAAACATTTCCTTACCCATCTTTGTCACTCAAACCCAACCCCATTTTATCTTAAAAAATATGTAATTAAAAAAAAAAGAACAACATTAGACTTTCATTATTAAAAAGACTTAATTTCCTAAAACAGCTGGACAATGCAGTTTTCAGCAATGTTACTTAAACCGAATTAAATAGTATTTGTCAAGGATCATTTTCAGCTATGTATAAATACACATTTGCTTCAGAGTATCTGTAGCAGCAGGACGTTTTATGTGGGATTAACTACAATATCAAGTTGATCGAATCATGGCACATTTATTAGAGTGGTCTATTGAAGGTGAAGTTAGGTGTATTAAGTGTGGGTTTTGATCTTTCTCTGGGATTTGTTGACAATAAGAAAAATGTAGAATCTGAGTTTCTTGCGGTGAACCAAAGAAGGAGAAGTGCAATGCTACAACTTAGCATGTCAGTGGTTTGAATAATGGTACTGCTTGTGAAGAGAGGACATGATTTATGATACATTTCTAACTCGTCTGAGAAAACACAAATAAAGCTAGAGCAAATCCAACTTGCGAGAGCCGGTTAGCCACTTCGTAAATTACAGCTTTAGTCAGTTGTGATAAATCACTTGGATCACTGCAAGTATCATGATTTCCACTTTGTATTTGTCTCTTCCCTCTCAGAACCTCGCTGGGCTTCGGTGAACAGGGGTGTGTTAATTTGCGATGAGTGCTGCAGTGTCCATCGAAGTCTGGGTAGACACAGCTCCCAAGTCCGCCACCTGACACACACGCCATGGCCTCCTACGCAGCTACAGGTAATAACCAGAAATAGGAAAAAAGTAGATTTATATTTGCCTGTGTAAATATCTTTCTACTTTTGTTTGAGTTTCCTTTAGTTTATAAGTGCTAACTCGGCTGTATTATGTCTCCTAAAATGCCTTGAGATGACGCTACCCTTGTCTGTATTACTGTGGTTTGAAATTCAGCTGGTCTCTGTGTCTTTGCTCAAGATAAATCTGTTGACAACAGTTGTACATCTGATCCCACTGAGGTGTATTGATTTCGTCCAAACATAGAAAGTGTTTGTTCAGGAAGGGAACTGTTAAAAGCCAGTCAGCATTCTGCAGTTTAATTCAGTGGGACACGCATCACAGGTTTCTTTTACATCTCATCCTAGATGGTTCAGACATTATACAGCAACGGAGCAAATTCAATATGGGAGCACTCTCTTCTGGACCCTGCGTCTGTGATGAGTGGCAAACGCAAGGCCAACCCTCAGGACAAACTGCAGTGAGTCGTCGTTGTTTGAAAATGTTAACAAAGGTGATTGATTGATGAACTTCTAAGTTTAGTATGTGCCACTGACTCATTAATTGTCTCCTTTCTGTTTGAACCTCTATGTTTCATATTATCCCCAAAGCCCAAACAAATCAGAATTTATTAAAGCCAAATATCAAATGCTGGCATTTGTCCATCGCATGCCTTGCCGGGAAGACGACAGTTCGACAGCAAAGGATTTAAGCAAGGTGAGGAAAATGGCTGCTCAGTGTGATTAAGAGTGAACTTAAAACATGTTTTTTACAACGCTTTATTTTTAAACGTTATCAGTCCATAGTAATGGAATGTTTTTTGTTTGTTTTTCCAGCAACTTCACTCAAGTGTACGCACTGGGAATCTGGAGACTTGTTTGAGGTTGCTGTCCCTGGGAGCACAAGCAAATTTTTTTCACCCAGTAAGATTTAAATGCTGTATTTAGCATCTTTGCATTTACTCTTTTTGATTTTAGATCCTAATGGTTTGTTCTGTTAATAAACCTTCCCTCTAGGAAAAAGGAAACTCTCCCTTGCATGTAGCTGCAAAGGCAGGACAAGTATCTCAGGCTGAACTATTAACTGTTTATGGAGCAGACCCTGGAGCCCCCGACAGCAACGGCAAAACGCCGATTGACTATGCAAGGTTGGCTGTTTTCAAGCATTCTAAACAATTTCCTAAATCAAACACAAATGCTTATGGTCCTGTAGTTTCTCCTTTTGAAACGCTGTGTAATTTTGTTTTACCTTGTGCCTTTGTAGGGAAGCTGGCCAACATGACCTGGCAGATAGATTGGTGGAAATTCAGTATGAACTGACTGATCGACTGGCATTCTATCTGTGTGGGAGAAAGCCAGGTAGGTTTTAAGGATGTGTTGGCATGCATGAAAGATGGTTTTGGCTTGACAGATTAGGCACAAACGCTCATTGTATTTGATGTACTTGAATACCCATTATGCACTTTATATATATATATATATATATATATATATATATATATATATATATATATATATATATATATATATATATATATATATATATGATGTTTACGTTTTCCATAAGTATCGACGATGTTGTTGGCAGTCATCCAGAACATTCTTGTTGTTCCTTACAGATCATAAAAACGGCCAGCACTTCATTGTTCCACAAATGGCCGACAGGTAAGAAAGTACAAGCTGTAATTCATCATGATGCATGTCGACGTCTAATTTAACTTGAACCGAGTCAGCGCAGCGAGTACAGTCAGGCGCTTGTTTATGATTGAATTTTTGCTCCGAGGCCTGCTCCGACACGCAGTTGAGATCTCTGCAGCATCTACTATCAGTTTTAAAGCGAACCCACCCAGTGAAGTAGCTGACTTATTCAAACACTGAGATTGCAGCAAATAATTCAAGTTATTATTCCAAACAAGTCGAATTCCAAATGAGCAGAACAGCCACTGTAAAACTGTGGCTTTTCAATTCAAATCACACGTTTGATCTTTTTTTATTGCTCTCTTTTGATGGATAAGGAACATGTAAGTATTACACAGAATTAAGTTTGCATTATGTGGACCCAACAACTCACCAGCCTGTGTTTATGAAAGTTGTGTTTTTTTTGTAGCAGTTTAGATTTATCAGAACTGGCCAAGGTAGCAAAGAAGAAACTGCAGTCTGTAAGTGTTTTTGCCCTTACTCTAAGTTCCACTGTTCTGAACTGATTTGTACCCTGACTTAAATCTAACTAAGTGTAATTTGCTCATTTTCCTGCAGCTCAGTAACCATTTATTTGAGGAGCTGGCCATGGATGTGTACGATGAGGTGGACAGACGTGAGACTGATGCAGGTAAAGTCAGATCATCCAAGAAAATCTCTCTTTTCTACAGTTGTATAATATAGGAATCAAATAACAACAATATTCTTTGTATTGTAATCTTTTCAAATAAATAACCACCACACTCAAACTTTTATAGGAAGATAAGATTGAATCAGAACTCACTATATATACTGTATTGTTCTGTCATAGTTACATATATCTTCTACTGTGAGCAGCTGGGGAATAGGTAGTTTAAAACAAGGAATTAAAAATGTGCAGTTCACTGAAAATTAAAGGTGGTGAACACATTTGAAAAGGTGGATTTTAAGAAGAAATGTCTTCTTCAGAAACTTGAAATCCTTGACTGGTGTTGCAGCTGTGCTCCTACCTCTAAACCAGAGCTCATTCTTCTCCTATTATCTGTAGTGTGGCTGGCTACACAGAATCACAGCACTCTGGTGACGGAGACAACGGTGGTGCCTTTCCTTCCCGTGAATCCAGAGTATTCATCCACACGAAACCAGGCGAGTCAGCTTTGAGGAACTCCCATGCACATGTCGTAACGTTTCCCTCTGCTCACATTTACTCTGAAGTGAGATCGCACACCGCTGATGTCACTTTGTTGTTCTTATTCAGGGACGACAGAAGCTGGCAAGATTTAATGCACATGAATTTGCAACTCTTGTGATTGACATATTAAGTGATGCTAAGCGCAGACAACAAGGGAATTCAGTAGCCAGTCCCAAAGGTCAGCATCTTACTGTTACCTTCTTCCAAGATCTGATTGAAACTGAATGGTGGCACAGATATGATATTCCACTGTGTTCCTTCATTCCAGACAACGTTGAATTCATCCTGAAGAGTGGGGCTGTCAGGCACTGCAGTGACAGCCAGGACAACGACCAGCCTGACTACGATAGTGTGGCGTCTGACGAGGATACAGATCACGAGCAACCCTCGAACAAAGGAGATAGGACAAAGGTATCATGGCGTGCCTTCGACAAACCTTGAAAGTCTCCGTCTCTCTCTCTCTCTGTCTGTCTGTCTGTCTGTCTGTCTGTCTGTCTGTCTGTCTGTCTGTCTGTCAGTCAGACTTTCTGTAAGCAATTTGTTTCAACCGCTCTCTCCAACAGAGCCTGGACTCTGACCTCTCAGATGGCCCCATTACTATGCATGAGTACATGGAGGTAAAAACCGCACTGTCTGCCTCTGAAGCAAAGATCCAGCACCTCATGAAAGCCAACAACAACCTGAGTGATGAGCTGAGGCTGATGCAGAAAAAGGTATCCACCGCGCTCCACCAATAAGATCACTAACACCAGGGGGCCGGACTGAGGGGGGGCCACAGTGGTCAGCAGAGCTCTTCTCCTGCCCAGTGGGATCGCTCTCTGGTGTGGAGCTATCTGAATAGGAATGCTGTGTTGAAAGATAAGCTGCTGTGACACCCTGCTGGTCCACCCTCTGTTTTGGCCAGCATGTTCAATTTCAAAGCTTGAATGGAAACTGGAGCTTTTTTTTTTCTTTTCTTTTTTTTTGTTGCTTTGTTTTCTGGATTTCAGAAGAAATGCACCCTTTCTCCAGTTAATAACAAAACATTTCATCCATAGTCCTCCTTTTTTTTTTTTTGTAATAAATCCATGCTGTCTAATGTTACTAACAAGCATGTTAAGAAAAAGCATGACATAATTGACAGTGGTTTTTAATCCCTTCATAGAGACTAATTTAGATTTTATGTGTTTGCCTTGAATGTTTCCAGCAGTTGTTTTTGGTAACACCCTTTTAGCACATGTGGATTTATTGTTTGATATATTGTCTAAGTGGTCACATTTCATGGAGACGTCATAGAAAGCATACTCCTTAGCTCATACAAACTTGGAATACTGTTTTTCTGTTGCATCGAACTGCTAATTTATAGACATGACAATGTTACGTTTAAGATTCTGCACACATGTATTCACTGTGCTTCAACATAGAAATCTATATCCTGCTAAAACCCAAACGATGACCATTTTTGGTCACAGATGTTTAAGCATGTTACAGCTTTTTATTGTGTTAAAACGAACCCCCGGCACTGAGGTTCTTTTTTCTTATGTTAAAATCGATCAAATCTGGCTGTTTTGAAGGAGCACGCTGATAATTTGTCGCTCTTAATTCTATGTGACTCCCGGCTGCACACACAAGGTCATTGTGACACTGCAGTAGACATACAGCAATGTAGCATACTGTATTGTTTTGGATGATGTGATCTGGCTTATGGTTGAACAGATTCACTAAAATGACCACATTCAGATAAAGATGTGGTGGAGAAAGCAGGACATGTGGCTTGTCATGACATTGGAATGACAGCCATGACCCAACATAATCAGTCACTAATGGCGGAGGTTAGTACCTTGCTACTCCCTTTTCTGACCATTATACCAGGCCTTATCCTCTCATAAGGCTTGAGTTGATCCATCTCTACTGTGGCTACATCTTTGACTTAAACTCCACCTGTGTTGCTTACCTACGCAACAGTCTTTTGCTTGCTTATCTCTTGCTTTTGCTTTTTTTTTTTTTTTTTAGACCAAGAGGAAGTCCCTCCCAGAGCAAAATTCATGTTATTCCTATGATTTTTAGGAGGTTGATTAACAACTTGATGGATATTGAAGGAAAACATAAGATGATAGTGTCATGTCAAGTCTGTAAACTTAAAGACGTACATTTCTCTGGTATGGTAGATTAATATAAGAGCATTATCCAAATATTGACTGAACTTTCTATATCATGGGTATAACAGAATTCTCAATTTTTATAATATAACAGTGATGCCAAATGGAAAGCTTGGCAAAATTAAATGACTATAAGCATGCTGACAGTGGCATACTGTCAAAGTATAAGAGGAATATGAGATAAAAGTGGAAATGTTGTGCTGTAAAGTGGATCAGAACAGGGAACACAGCTTGCTTTGCTGAGAGCATCTCTTAGTGTATTGCTGACCGTCTCTTCCAGCTGCAATCTCTGCAAAGCGAGAACACCTCTCTCAGGCGGCACGTCCCAGCCAATATCTATCAGATCCCCAGCGGGTCAGACTACCCCGACCCCTCCAGCCCCTCAGCCCTGAAACGCCGGCAGTCTGCAAGGGCCAGTCGGCCCATGTCTATGTATGAGACCGGCTCAGGCCTGAAGCCCTATCTCCCTAAAGGGGAAACTCCCTACCCAGAGGAGGGTATCCCCACCCTGCAACCCTTCCCACCTCATGTAAGTAACACCAGTTCCCTGCTACCCTTTGCCATTTCCTCCCCACTGCCCTGTTTCCACCACTTTTCCTCATGTCTTCACCCTGTCTGCAAACCTTTCTCTCTGCCTTCTTAAAAATGGTTTTCCTTACTCATTTGCGACTGGGAAGTTTTTTTGCAGCATCAAAGACGGAGTCATCAAAACCACAATGTCATGCATTTAGACACAGCCAGTCACATCTCATCTTGTCCAGATCCATATTCAAAACCATAATCTGCATCTATCTGTTGTTTACTGGAGTGCTGCTTGTTTGTCAGACAGAACTTAGCTGTAACCGCAAGGAGATGCTGTTATTATGATATACTTTGAAGGTTTGTACTGTGTTTTTATGTTGATGAAGCATTAAAACTACCATAAAAATACTCTGTGTTTTTGTAATGCATGATAATTTCACAAGCTCTCTTTGCCTTCTCATCAGTTTGATTCTCTCTTTCTTTCAAATAAGATTATGCAGTTAAATTTGAGCCTGTGAATCATAGTTTTCTGGTACTTTTCTCTCGATGGATTAACTCTTAGGCTCTTCACTCATATGTTTTCCAGCACACTGTTCTCAGACATTAGAGCTCAGCGAACAAATGTAGGAGGATAATCTGTAACAACCAAGCAATGATTTATCTTAAAATCACCCCTCTAAAATAATAGAATCTTCTAATCCTGAATTTAATGGCATGTTCGTAACACAGAAATGGTTTCCCCTCAACTCTATTCTCAAAATACAGTTTGGAGTTGAGACAACAAACTTGAATCAATACAACATGATCAAATCTCATTCATCTCACATTTTAGTCTGTTTCTTATTAATTTATGAAATTTGTGTCCTTAAAATGTGATTTGAACCCTGTCTTTAGACGGAAAGGGGCGCTTTTGTGACCACCTCTTCATCCCTCCCCTCATTTCCATCCACACTGTCTTGGTCGAAGGACGAAAGTGCTCAAAAGGTTAAGTACATCCTCACTTGGTCCACGTCTTGTGGGACACGGCAAATCCACTCGGAGCCATCTCTTCCTCTTGCCCCTCCCTCACCTCCTTCTGTGCTCCTTCTCTGCCCTGCTGCATGAGCCGCCCCTCCACCAGCCGCCCTCGCCATCAGACACCTGCCTTCCATCAGCATCATCCTCACAGCGCGGCTACACAACTGGAATTGTATGGTTTTGTGGAGGCAAAGCCTCTGTCTGAATGTCGAGCAGAAAGTTGCGCTTGTGATGCAGCACCTGCTAATTTTAATGCTTTCTTTTCTTTAGATGATGTTGAAAAAGTTTGAATACTACTTGTCTGTAAAAAGAAAGGAAAGAAATTGAGTAAATTAGATTGTTAAATTTATATTTAATGCCTCGTGAGTTGCTAAGCTCAATTTCAAACATACTCACTCACAGTACAAAGAGAAGTCATGTTTAACCTTGTCTCTAACAACTGCTTGGCTGTTTTGCAAAGTGAGCTTCCAACAGCATGCTCTCACTTCCTCCAGTAACGCAGAAACGACGGGCTGATCCAGGAGTTGTTTAAGGTCTAAAAAGATTGATCTTCTGCTCAGACAAAACAAAGATCCATCAAAACTGTAAACCACATTCCCTGAGGCACGCTTATGTGTGCTGCGTTGCATTTTGTACTGCATACAAGAGGAAGACTGTTTAGGTTGATAGAGTATGGACATGTTGTACAATCGGTGCTGTGTTGCCTGAGTGTACTTGTTTGTCTCTGCTTCCTGTTTATATATTTAACCTTGAGTCTGTTAGTGAAACCGCATGGAGCCGAGTTTCAGTGAACACCGCATATCACATAAGGAAATCCTATCTAGTATCATTTATGAATGTTCTGCTTGTGATCTACTTTCATTTATGACTTAACTTCCCACTTTTCAAACAGTGACCCTCTGCACGGGTCCACTTCTCTGTGGTTTGGAGGTTGAGTAAAGCTCCGGTGTCATGGTTCTGATGTAATGTATCTGGCCACGTGTTATTAGAACTGGCTTCAGTTTGACAGTTTTGTAAATCGTCACCCACAAATGCATTCTTACTTTAACATATTGTCACATTTGATGAAGATCATACTCACTGAAGAAGATCATTTTAAGCAGGTCTGTGTTAGTGATTGTGTCATACTGAAATCTATTTTACTCATCCTATGCTCTTGCTTCACAGCTGTGTTAGCTTATTTCAGTCAGTCGTCTGCATCGCTTTTACTTGTCTGTCTTCCAATTTGACCTACAACCAACAGCGAGGAGTATATTTCCAGTAGATGTTTTTGTTCTTTGTCGACGAGCACAGACATTAGGATCTCACCACAGCTGTTTCTGGTTTCTATCGTCAGTGACATGGGATGCATGAGGCACATTGTCATTTTCTTTCTTTCTCTCGTCTCTTTCTTCTAGGCCTCAAAGTTAGAGAAGCAAAGCAGCATGCCGGAGAGTGACTATGACAACACATTCACTGACTCTGAGATGGATGATTCGGGGTAAGAGCGTTCCCTACAATGACTGTTTGTAATGAGAGCAAAACAATGTCACCGTCTTCAAGCTCCTTAATACAGTTTAAAGGCATTTTTAAGTAGAATAATGTGTTGTTTTGGGATTTAGCAGTAACATAATTTCTTCTAAATTGACCTCTGCAGTTTATGTAGGAGAGGGAGGATGAGGAGCAGTGGCTGGCTGGGGGAGGGCAGCTCTATTCCTGAACTGGATGATTCGGAGATGGAGTCAGACCCCACACTTCCCAGCACGGAGGACGTCATCCGCAAAACCGAGCAGATCACCAAGAATATCCAAGAGCTGTTGCGAGCTGCTCAGGAGAACAAACACGACAGGTCAGAAAAGAAATGGATCTTCATTCTGTTTTTTTAGCTTTCTTTTCCTTCCATTGTAAACCAGGACTTCCTCTTACATTCATCAATATTCTGTTACGTTGTGTTTATCGCCCATCATTTCCCCTTTTTGTCCGTTATCGTCACTCTTCCCTTTCATTCTACTCCTGATCTGCTTCGCTGTTATGATGTTTTGGTGTGGCCGTGTCCCCCCGTCCCTCACGCCTGTGAGCAGACCTTGTGAGCGTGAAGGTGTGCGTCGGCTCAGGCACAGCCTGGGATGTTTCAGCACTCTGGTGCCCTGGGCCGAGAAGGCCCCCCCTCCCCTCCAGCCGCTCAGCCTGCGGTCCCCTGACCCCACCTCCTGGTACTCTGGCCTCTGTCCCTGCCTCCCAGGCACAGTTTTATTTTCCTCTCCCTCTCATCGTTTCTGCCTCACCCGCTAACAAGCTATCTCTGTTTCTTCAGTGTGCTGACCTTGAATTTGCTTCTGTTGATTGATGCGTAGTTAAGTTGCAGTGACTTGCTTTTCAGTGAATTTCATGCAATACATTTTTCTTGTTGATTTTGTTTCAGCTGTGTAGCCATAATAATACAAAAATGTGCTATGGAATAAAAAAACCTTGTACTTACAACGCTAAAAATGTCTGTTGAATAGCATGTTCTGTTGAAGGTGATAATGCACGGTTTGGAGTGAATACTATACAGTACATTGACTTGCATGTAAGAGCTTGTAGTTAATTGATGTTATCAATATTCCTTCAATAATGTTGAGATTTGTATGCGTGTGACATCAACACATTTATCTTATCAACAAATCTCTTCTCTTCACAGCTTCATACCATGTTCAGAAAGAATATATGTGGCTGTAACAGAAATGGCTGCCCTCTTTCCCAAGGTAATAACATTTTTAGATATTTTGCGTTGAGAGAACGTTGAAGTCAGACGTTTTTTATTTGTTATTTTGAAAGCATCACCAACATAAATACCAGACTTTCAAGGTCCAAACTACAGCAATATTTTCAGTTTTGACCATTTCTGATGTATTATTTTACTTGGTTTGAATCAAAAAGCATATCATTGCATCTAAATGTGTATTAACCAGAGTAGATACACTGTGGTTCCTAAGGATCTGCACTATTCTGCCTCATTTTGCACAAATCTATTAACCTTTTGAACAAACACGTTTGCATTATCATGAATATATTTCAATCTTCCTCTGCAGAAGCCTCGCTCGGACACTGTGAGAGGCTCTCTGCGCTTGTTGACGTCCAGTGCTTACCGGCTTCAGAATGAGTGCAGGAAGGCGTTGCCTTCCGAGGGCTGCCCGGGACCGGACATGCAGCTGGTCACTCAGCAGGTCATCCAGTGTGCTTATGACATTGCCAAGGCAGCCAAGCAGCTCGTTACCATCACCACAAAGGAGAATACCAACTAACAGCACTTGCAGGGCTGCAGAGCAGTCAGCATCTCAGTTTTGTTCTTATATATCTATTTTTTTTAAATGATGGTGTTGTTTTCCGTATTTGTCGTATATGCATGCATTGTTTTTTAATTTATGAATAAATATTTAAAGCCAACTCTGGACAAAATCTGAGTGTAAAGTAAAATTCAGCAACTTTACTTAGCTGCTGTAATAGCACAATTTCTCTTAAGGTCAAATAATAACTTCCACAAATCATGTTAAATCAAGCAGCAGCTAGCAAGCCTTGGGACTGTAATGATTAACTACAATTTGAGCAATGCCTGCTCTTAGCTATAAATAACCTTTACGATGTAAATACCTTTCATTGAGAAAGGGGAATAAACCACAGCAATGTAAATCCACATGATGATAATGGTTAATGTTATCAATCCAAAGCCAGAAATGGATGCTGAAAGCCATAAATGAGTCATGAATCTGCTGAATATTATTACTCTTGTAGCGAACGAATCTAACTAATTGCACTGTGCAAGCATCATCATACTGTAAATTTGAATCTCCGAAAAACAAATTGACCAGTAAATGTTGGAGAACGTCATTTATGCTGTTTGTTGCATCAAAAAAGCTGTTTCAATGGTTTGTCCCGTTCCAGTGGAGTCCATTCTGCAGTGCAGTTATTGTGGCTGTTTACATGTAAGCCCATTTGTCAAGTCAGTGAATGCAATTAATGCTTGATCGGGGGGCCAAGTTGTATTCTTAACCAGCACCGGGATGTTGTTGTACTGAGTCCAAATAATCTGGTGTGTTTCTCCACACAGCACTGTATTCTGCGGTCTGCTGTGCCATTTGCAGTGTTGGTGACGTTACAAGGTATTTAGAGGTAATAGCCATACAGCGTGTATGTCCTCGTGTTCTGTGCTCTGTTCCGTTGCTGCTAGTTATGTATTCAATGTGCAACATATGGGATAGAAGTCTAGACGTCTCATAACGTTCATCCTCACCAAGTGTTTCAGTCCATCTGCATTTTAAAACTGCATCAAGGTAATGTCCCTCTCTGTACTTGACTGGAGTGCAGGGATGTATGTGATGCAGCTGTTAAAGTTGCACTTTGGAAAAAATAATTATTTTCTAAATAAACTTAATTTATAAATATAGCCTGTTTGTGATTTTACAGATGTTGTATTTATTGAGTTTCACTTGCCTAAATACAAAATACTGAAATAATTCTATAGGAAAAGCTTTATTGAAAACAGCCTAAAAAATAGGCATAAAAAAGTGCACAACAAAGTCATCAACCAGCATTAAATTATTAACACCAGGATGGCACAATATATGAACTCATAACTTATTTATATGTGCCATTCATCACTTAAAAGGGATGAAACTGTCTAGAAACAATACTAACATTTCCATACGTACATTTAAAGAGGTACTGGTTGTTGAAATTGTACATTGTACAAAACATCTTTTTATGGACAGGAGGAACAATTACATTGACCACTAACTGTTCTAATTTACATGTAGGCATGGGAGCATTGTTTCTTAAACAAATTAAAAAACGAAACTGTTTAAAAGCTAATTTACAGGTAAAAAAAACGTGCATCTCACAAGACTTCAGTCTTCCAGGTTTCTCATGTCCAGGCTGATCGAGGTCTGCTGTGAATCTGAAACGGAAAGTTCGAGCACATTTTAGGAATAAAGCAACCTGGTGACTTTGAATATGAACATTCAGCTTGACTTTTATCTTTTACCTTCTCCTGATACCCTTTATTGGCCATCCTCTGCATCTCCAGCCTCTTCTCCTCCTCCTGGATTTGAAGAGCCTCCCTGTCCTCCTCCTCCTCCTGCTCTATCCTGCACTGCTCCTCCCACTGCTCTCTGCGCTGCTGCTCCACCTAGAGTACACATAAAGAACTTTAGTTCAGTTTTATTATTAAAAAAAGCAATATAATCTAATGCTTTGCCGCTGGTTGAAATGCGCGTTCATGATTCTTCTCAAATATTAACTGACAACTACTGCTATGGAAACCACCGTGTGCCAACCTGGTCATTTATCTCCTGCATCCGTGCTGTCCTACGTCCCCCTTCCTGCTCCTTCTCCTGGCGTCTGGTCGTTCTCTCCAGCTCCAGCTCCTGGATCAGCTGTTCTCGTCTCCTCAGGGACTCTTCCTGAGCCTCTCTGTTTTTTTGCATCTTAAGCTCCAGCTGCTGCTGTCTCCCTGCAAGTACCTTTCCAGGAAGAAGCAGAAAAGACAGCTGTTGTTTAGTCGTTGCATTTGAAATTATATATTCAATTAAAATGTCATCTTGATTTTAAGTAATTCACCTCTTGCATGAGCCGTTCTCTGGCTTTCCTCTCCTTCTCCCACTGTGCTTCTCGCTTCTCCCACACACGCTGAGCTTCTTCTCTGAAATGGATGACATGCATTGGTTTTCAGGGAGTCCATTCATACAGTCGGAGCTCACTGAATCTGGGTACTCACCTGTGTAGGCTGTCAAACTCGGCCTCCCTCTCCTGCTCCAACTGAAGCTGCTCTTCAATCACATGTTTCATCCAGGCAGCATCGGCGATGGCCCTTTCCCTTCGTGCAGTCTCTATCCTTCGGTCCTCCTGCTGTCCATCTAGCAAAGCTGCCAGGATCTTACGGTCGGTCTCCTGGTGGGCATAGAAGAGTTCGAGGAAGGTGTGAAAGCCAGGCAAGTTGGATTCCATGTACAAAGATATACTTTATCAAAAGGGGGGGGGGCGGTGAGTGGACCAACCAGTTCCTCCTGCACTTGCTGGGCTCTCCTTTTCAGCTGAGCGCGATATTGACGGATCAAGAAATGCCTGGTTGGTGGAACACAAATCCAATGAAGCCTCACCAGAATGAAGCACCGTATTACTTGAGATAAGTTATCTATGGAAAGAGCTTCCCTTACCCCATCTCAGACTTCTTTCGCCTTTCCTCCACTGTTCTCCTCCCCTCCTCTATCTTCTCCAGCTCCCATTGTTTTACCAGCAGAGCCTCTTGCTCCTTCTTCAGGCGATTTGCCTGAAAGAGAAAAACAGCTTAAAAACACATCTGCAATCATTTTTTTTCCCAACACAAATTATTTTTAAATACCTCTTCTTCCTTCAGCTTCAGGTCTTCCATCTGTTTGCGAAGTTCCTCCCCCCTCTTCCGCTCCTCTACCTTCTTTTCCTCTTCCGCTTGTTTCATCCTCTCCAGAGCCTCTTTTCGGGTCCTCTCGTACTCATTTTCAAAGCGGTTCTTCTGCTCCAGCTCCGACACTTCTTTCTGCATGTTCAAAGAGAGATGGGTGTCTTACAGTCTCGATTGTGTACCATGTTGAGGAGATTAACGTGGGTGGATTTCAGACTTGATACTGTGCTCACAGAGGACACGAGGACTGTTTAATGAAACATTGCTTTGTTACATAAATAATTAGTCTCGATAACGACAACGCTTAATGACTTGTGGGTCCTAAGTGTCATCGCTGACTTGAGGGAGGTGATGCTAAAATGTCCTTGTGAGCAACACAATTTGGTTTGAATAGAATTGAGTAATAACCATAGAAATAGAATGAGAGTAGAACAGAAATATAACTGTGCATTTACCACAGCTCTTTGCAAAGGCAACGTTACACATAAAATGCCACTCTGACCATTCTGCTATGTGGGTTTCTCCTCTCATTGTATGTCTGTGGTAATGACGGTGTAAGAATAATAACTGTGTTTGAGCTGTAGAGTTGAAGTCTTCTGAATCTCCTAACAAGGAGCCGCAGATATAAAAACACTTATCATCCTTGGTCAGTTATTATAACACTTGAATGAAAAGATAATCAACTATTTTGCCTTATAGCTGTGATGAATGTCTTACCTGTTTCTTCTCAGATATCTGCTCCTGCCATTGGCTGACAACATGATCTTTATGTAGTGACGACTCAAGCTGTGGACAGATTAAAAGAGCGATTAAGGACATAGACGAGACAGAGATACTGATGAACTTGACCTTCCGCGGAAGGGACACCAGAACATTTTATTCTCTTAAGTCGACACTGGACTCAGGTTAACAGAGAGTCGTGGAATATCTGTATCACAAGCCCTATTCGTTTACAGATCAAGTGGACGTCTTGACAAAAAGTCTCCGTTTTATCCTCTTGCAGAGCTCTTTAGACGCACAGAATGGATACAGGAGTCCCGAGGCCATTTATCACCTCACCAGCAGTGGGACTTTTAAGTAAGAGGTTTGGCAACTTGTCACATTTCCATTAAACGTATCTACCTCTTGCAAGTCTGTGTTGTTTTTCTTCCAGTGCTCCCTCAGCAGTTCTTGTGCAAGCTTGGGATAAAAAAAAAAAACAGAAATAACAGGGATTACACACCTCTGGCAGAGTACCACCATCACACATATACAACTCATTAAATTACTACCTTTTTTCTTCTTTCCTCTCTTGCTATACGGAGCTCTTCAGTCTTTTGCACCAGCTGACCTGCCAATGTGCTCCTGTTAGGAACTACTTCGCTCAGCTCTGCCTCCAGCTGGTCTTGCTCCTCTTGAAGCATGACCCTGAGCTGATTCCTGCGCTGCTCCAGGCTCGCCTGCTTTTCCTCCTTCAGTCTCTGTTCATGGTATGCCCACATACTGACAAAATGGAGAATTAAGAGACGTTAGCTTCTTCTTCTCTGCCATCATTTTCTGTCATTTGTCTGCTGAAAACAACAGGATTTCAGAGATATACTAGAGGAGAAAATTACAGGGTTAGTTATGCTCATTACACATTAACACACATTCAAACATTTTATCACAGCACGTATAGGTGAGGTTACATAGATTTAAGGGGGAAAACACTAATTTCACTCTATTTTCTGAGCAATACATAGACTCTGAACATATAATAACTAAACACTAAAAAAGAGTTATTGACTCCCTCACTATTACTCTGTAAATATCATTGACATGTCATAAGTATGACTATGATATGAACAGATATTTTGTCATTACAATACTTAGACATGTTCTCTCTACAGTACGTTTGAGAAAACCTCACATGTATCCCTATAAGTACAAATGTATTCGGAGCAGTAATAGCAGATTACTGTCTCTTTATAAACGTTTATCATACAAACACCTTCTATACAAATGATGAGTACTTACAGAGCCATCTAGTGAGAGCAGAGAAAGAGAAACGCAGTAGAAATACTGTAGTAAACCCTTGGTATTCATAATAATAAACATGAACATGTAACACAAAACAGATTCAAACCCTTTATCCTTAATTGCATTGTTTTATTTGACCTCCTACTATTGCAGGGATGTCTGCGATGAAACACGAGAAAGCTGTATGTGGTAACTGAGTCGGTCCAGCTCCGGTGCATGAAGTTACCTCTGCTCGTGGGACAGACGGGAGCTCCACGCCGCCTGTTTCTGGCTGCGGACGTTCTGCTCTCTCAAGTAGTGAGCATGCAGCTGCCACTGCTGCCGGCAGCGGTCCTCCTTCTCCCGCTGCCGGGCCAACTGTCCGGCCAACACCCGGGACCGACTGGGCACATGGGTGGAATGGTTCGGCAGAGCCATTATAGACCTGAATCATGATGAGCAAACATGAAGAGAATCAGCGTAAGCAACTGCTTCCTAACATCTCATGATTTATAACTAGTTAGCTAATACCTGGCCAACTTCACACTGAGGCTAATTTGAGGTTAATTCACACAGAAAACAAAGAATCTAGTTACATTCATGCCTTTGCTAGTATATTTTTGTCCACGTAATGTTTATTAGTTAGCTAAATGCAATACAAAAGGTAAAATCAACACGGTAAACAAAGCGCTAACGTTATACCTCTCACTCGCACCCGGAAACATTGCTCTTTCAGCTCACTTACCCGTTAGGTGGTAAACTGTGTTCCTTTCTCTCTATATTCGTTAAAACCAGATGACGTTTTGCATTTCTACAAGGAAAATCGCTGTTATTCCATAGACTCAACCCCCCAGTTTCCTAAGTTACCCATGCACTTCCTAGTTACTCCCACGCTACGGGATGAAGTAAAGGTCAAAAATACTTTCTGGAAGAAAACGCGAAACGCATTTCCGCTAAGCATCGGTACCATTTTTATTTCTTTTTATATCAAAATATTTTTATTTTTAAAGAAAAAATAGTATAAGATGTACCTCATCGATTTGCGATTCACGAGTTTCTATCTCGAATCTTTCAATGCAGAAAACCAAACACTCACATATATTATTATACATAGGATATTGTAAATAATAGGGTATAATCTGGTTCCAGTCTGTTTAATTTCCGACTACATTTGGCCAGGGATGAAATGAATCAAATAATAATATTTCACAAAAATATAGGCTTTTAAATTAAGTGCAACAGAATGGAAAATTAAGTCAGATTGTCAGGCTACAAATACAAATAGTGTAGTTGAAGATATTCCACAGAACTCTGTTAGTTGTCTGTAAAACAGCATGGGTGATTAACTAGTGTCAGCTGATTCGAGCACGTCACGATCAGTTCTGGACTTCTGGCTAAACGCCGTTTATCGGCCCTTTTACCTGGCAGGTGGCGATGACCCGGATCTATCAGTAACACGTGCATCTCACGCGCCGCTACCTGGGTTCAATGAAGGTGACTGGTGTGCGCGTGCACATGCGCGTGCGTGCATGCGTGTGTGTGTGTGTGTTGGTTCTCTCGGGGTGGGGTATGGCACACAGCCTCCTCTGGTGTCTCCGTAAATCCACAGTGGAGGGTTGACAGCCTGTTGCTATCGTTTCAGCGGTAAGAGTGTTGCCCGGACCAAAGAGATGGCTCTGCTAATGGAGCACCAGTTCAGACAGATGCCAGCTGACAGACAGGTGGAAACAAGACCTTTTCTGGAGGCTGTGTCATACCTTCCACCGTTCTTTGGTAAGTGGAGTTTTCCCAGTGTGACACAGTTCAGAGAGCACGTCGACAGACTCCACTGTCATTGCCTGGATAGAAGGTTATGTGGGAATAAAGGTGAGGAAATAATGTGATGTCAGTGGCTGCAGAGAAAAGAGGCACCTCTATACACGAGTGTATTTTTATTCAGCTTATTATAAAGGCTGAGTTGTCAGTGTTGTACTGTTACTGTATGGGCCAGATTCATGGCACTGACTAAGGGATATTCATTCATTTGAATCACGTAGACTTGTACTGTATGATTTAACTGGCTGTTTAATTGCAGGGTTTTATGTGACAGATGTCTCCTGCGTTAGACCTCTTTCCGCTCCATCTTTCACGTGGGATTTGTTCAACTTTGATTAATAAACACAAAACTTGTTGTGAGGGAAATCTGTCACAGCACTTCCATCAAACCTAATGAAACGATCTCGCTCTTTCCAATTGATAATCTTTTTTGGATCGTATTTCTCACCATCAAGCTGTCCACAATCCTTTAGCATGCATAATTTAATCCACTGGCCTGGATTTTAAGTTGTGAAAATTGATTAGTACGGTGTTGAGTTCCCCTTGCCCATTCACCGGCGGCATGCTGCACCAGGGCATCTTTGTGCGACTTCATTCTGTATTAATATGCCAAAGGTCCTCTATTGAATTTGCCACGTGAAACCCTTGAGAGGAACCAAGTCTGATGTCAGTATTAAGCTCTTTCCTCCTTGTCACCATTGTTTTTCCTGACCTAGAAATTTATTGGCCAACTTTCCTACAAGCCATTAAAGTCCTGCACACTTTCATAGTACATTCATTCAGGTGTTTTAAATTAGTTTGTCTACTTAGACCCCCGACTTGTTAGATTTATACCTGTTTTAAAGCAAGAAAATAGAGAACTGAACAATTGACATTGTTATGGTAACACAAAAGTATTAAAGGTCTTATTCATGTTTGTAAATTACATTAGTTTAATTTCAGTGTTACTTTTCAGATGCTTGTTTTGTTTCCAGATTGCATTGTCCCTTTTAACAGCAAAGCCATGAAAGATGAAGATGCCTCCCAAATGAGATTTGTTGCCACCAGTGTTGTGGCGATGCATCACATTCGCACAATAGAGCAGACTTTGTCATGAGTAGTTTCCACCAACAGACTAGGAGCTGAAAGCTCTCTTTTGTGCCTCTGGGTCAACTCTAGATGTCCTATTGTTCGCTGTTCCGTCACCAAATACTCTAGTAGCCTAATTAAAGGACACCTTATTCACCTGATAATACTGTGATGAATTGTCTGTGAAAGCAGGCAGCAGACACTGAATACGTAATCCATCATTGTATAGTTATTGTAGACCACAAGACAGTTTATCCACTTAAGTATGTTGCCAGTATTTCACTTAAAGAGGTACACCTTCTGGAAACCTCCTGTGTTTTAACTTCTCACCTTGCTGCAGTGATCTCCAGGTCTGGGATTTTCACTTGCATCATGAATTTGTAAAGATAGAACCAAAGAGTCTTCCCTTCCGTTCCCCGGTTTAATGTAAAGTTGCATTAATCAAGATGCTGATATTCTCATTTATGCTCAACATGTTTTGTTTGCATGTGTAATTTTTTAATATTCTCAGTCATTCTCTGTGTAAATATGCCTCCTCAGACTGCCTTGGCTCGACTATCTTTGCACCTATAAAGGCAGACATATCTGGCAACATCACAGTAAGTGTGATCATTCTTTCACGTAACCTGAGTTAAATCTGTGGCTCTGCTCTAACATTTCTTATTAACGCTCTAATGCAATAAAAAAAAAGGTTCTGTTTTACCCAATAGAAGATCAAGGCGGTTTTCGATACCAACCCGGGACGGTACAAGACACTCCAGCAGATTTTGGAGGCAGAGAAGGAAATGCATGGAGCAGAATGGCCCAAAGCTGGAGCAACGTTGGCACTTATGTGGCTTAAAAGGTTTGAGAAACTTTACACTCCATAGTTTACAGATTTTGGCACATATTCATGACATTGTGAGCCAGGTCTGTACCCATAATCACTTTGCACGCTTCTTTATCATCCAGGGGTCTAAGATTCATTCAAGTCTTCCTACAGAGCCTGGTGGATGGTGAAAAGGATGACAGCAACCCAAACCTTATCCGAGTCAATGTCACCAAAGCATATGAACTAGCCCTGAAAAAGTATCATGGCTGGTTTGTGCAACAGTTCTTCAAGGTGAGCTCCTTATTGATAGAAATGTCTTTTATGAGAGTTATAAGAGAACAGATGTATGAGTTTGTCTAGATTTGGGAAGAAAAACATACTGCGAGCAAACAGAGTTGTGTGTATAAATTTGCGATTTTTATTTGCTTCTCCAGGCAGCTCTTTTCACGGCTCCATATAAGACAGATTTCCTGAAAGCCCTCTCCAAGGGTCGGGACGTCAAGGAAGAGGAATGCTTGGAAAAAATCCGAAAATTCCTCATCAACTTCACTGCCACTGTTGATGCTATTTATGATATGTACAATAAGATGCACGCTGATCTCGATTACACAGTGTGACTACAAGATATTCCTCTTTCCTCCAGTGATCCACTTAGTTTATGGAGTGATTTCCATCCGTGACATTACTCGCTTCAGGTTATCAGACAGCTCACAGTGGGAGTGTACTTACAACACTGTCGTTGACTTCCTTATTCCTTTCTCACTGTTGTTTCACTTTGAGGCAAGTTTCCCAAAGCAACTGCAGAATTAGACATTTCTTTGTTTGCCAGATATTAATTTTCAAGGTAACCATAACAAGAATCTAAGTGCTGCTCAGCAAAAGTTTTTAAGACTATTACAAAAGCCTGAAGTGAGTGAGGTGTCTGATGTTGACAGATATAATTAGTCAACACTGAATATAATACAAAAATGTAATCTCTGCTGTAATAATTTGTAACTTTTAAAGTTATTTTGTAAAAATGTTTAATATCTTAAATTTAAAATGTTATTAATGTTCTGTATCCTGAGATAAGATAAGGGCAGATAGACTTTTAGGTGCTTGGCAAAGTTGGATTAAATGTCAAATATGATATTTTGTGTTGTGGCCTTTGGTTAGTCAGTACTTTTTGAGTTCATGTGCTGAAATGCTTGTCTGATGTGTGGCTGAAATCATCTTGCAGTGTGTGTATAATGATAACGAACTAATCTTGTATTTTCAATGTATGTCAAACCATAATTTGCAATAAAAACATGCAATAATCCATGTGGTTTACTTTACTTGTACATCTTGTACAATATTATGCTTTTAACCCCACTAAAAATATTTGATACATAAAGTTACTTTTTATTACTTTTTTGACATGCTATAGTATGACTTTTTTTTATGACTTTTCGAACTTTTCAACATACTTTACTATGACATTTTTAATGCCTTTTTTACATGCTATAGTATGACCCTAGTTTTAACTTTTTCAACATGCTATAATATAACTTTTTTCCAGACATATTTTACTATGACATTTTTAATGCCTTTTTTACATGCTATAGTATGACCCTAGTTTTAACTTTTTCGACATGCTATAATATAACTTTTTTCCAGACATATTTTACTATGACATTTTTAATGCTTTTTTTCGACATGTGATAGAATTTTTTTTATGACTTTTTAATGATTGTTTTCGACATGCTATAGAATGAATTTTTCTAATTACTTTTTTTGATATGTCGAAAAAATAGTATGTAGAAAGAGTCCATAAAAAACTTGTTTTTTACTAGTATAACATGTCAAAAAAGTCATAGTAGGCTATGCCGAAAAAAGTAAAAAAATAAAAAAAAATAAAAAAAATAAAATAATAATAATTCATGTAATAGTATGTTGAAAAAAAGTCATAAAAAGTCATAGTATAGCATGGCGAAAAAAGTAAAAAAATAAAAATAATAATGCAGTAGTATATTTAAAAAAGTAATCAAAAGTCATGATATAGTATGTCGAAAAAAACGTAAAAAAAACTCATAGTAGCCTATAGTTTGTTGAAAAGTCATTAAAAAGTCATACTATAGCATGTCGAAAAAAGTCACCTTTTGAAGCCTTAAATCCATCCATCCATGGCTTTGCTGACATGTTAATGTTGATCAGGCTTCTGGTGTAGGCAGCGACCGTGTGTTTGTGTTTGCTTGTGTGGCCCTTCAAGCCTTTTACTGACCTAATAATTCACACTGTTGTTACTCCCCAGCCTGCCTGCCTCTACAGCCTGTCCTCCATAAGTCACGATGAAGCAGGTCCATAAAGGACAGGTGGGACAGCTGTTCCTGCTGAGTTACTGACACAGTAAATGATTTCCACAAAAAAAAAAAAAAAAAAAACATTCATGAAGGTGTTGACAGGACTGGACTGTGCTCATGTTTTAAATAACATGTATACATAAAATAAATAAATAAAAAAAACATTCAACAATGCACATTTGAAAAAGACATGGGTGCTCCCTGGAGTTGGAGGGTTGGGCATTGCTAATATAATGAATAAAGAATGCAGCGCGAGTTTGACTCCGCATGGTCCTACTGCCTGCCGATCTTCTTTTTCTTTCTTTTTTTTTTCTTTTTTAAATAAAACCTAAGTTTTCGGACTGTAACGTGGAGGGGTGGTCGCTGCCACTGTGGCCCAGCCCCCCTCCCCCCGGTAAATCGCGCCCTAGGTGTGAAAGCATCCGTTGTTCGGGTGAGGTCAGCGGACTTCAGTCGGACCCACCAATCACAGGGACGCTGTGATTTAGGCAAAGCGTTTGTGTCATCTGGTCCCATAAACCCGAGGAGGCAGCACTGGAGCGCTCAACGCGAGAGAAAGAGAGACTAAATAAGTTTCAAACTATGGGAAAAAAGCTGAGGACTGTTTGTCTTTTCTTAAGAAACACAACATAACAACAACAGATCGAGGTAAGTACGACCTCTTATGGTTTTTACTGAATGCTTTCCAAGGGATCTAATCTCACATGAATTGGTTTGTGTGGGGGAATACATATTTAACTGACCTTCGTATTATAATTATTATTATAGATCTCGTTTGATTGATGAATATTCATCATGTATGTTGCTATAAGTTAACAAGTTAACGCTGTCTCTGTGTGGTTTGAGGCATCCAGCCTCTCCTGCTCTGGATAATGTCACATCAGCAGTGACAGTGAGCAGGAAGTCCCTCATCTCTGAGGCTTTACATTCACTCACATTACAAACTTTCACAAGGGAATTTCCACTTCCTGACCCAATAACTTCACATAAACTGAACTTTGTAACTACTTTTGTAAACATTTTATTTTATTCACCATTCTGTTTTCCAGTCTGTTGGATGACATCAGACACATCACCTAACTAAACCCTTTGCTCATCCTCTGTCATAGTTCAGCCTCTCTTTGTTCCTCTGTCTTTTTTTTTACTCCCAAATGCCCGTTGACTTGTAAAGGCATGGTAATCCCTGTGTGCCAGACAGGGTTGTGAATCATGCCTCCCCTTTGTGGGTCCCTAGTTTCCTTGTTTATGTTGCTCCTGTGCAGCACAGTCTGGTTTAGATAAGTTGTCAAAGTCTTGAAAAGACTCGGGGAAACTCTCTCATTCGAAAGGAAGCTTCAGGGGGAACATGTGAGGATGTCATGTTGTATAAATCCCCTTGAGAAAGCACACTGTAGCAGTAAAGTTTGGTTTGCCGGTGCAGAGAAGCAGCAGTTGTATTGAGCAAACACACCCAGTGTTGAACACGCGGGTGGTGTGATTCTGCCTGCAAAGGAGAACACATCCTTCTGACCTATGACAGCCTGGATTCACAGCCATGTTATTGGTGTTGGCATCGGCCCCTTCCTACTTCTCCCTCATATATTCCATCCTCAAACGACAGAGCTCTTCTTATACCACCCTGGACCTATACATTTATTTTGTCTGTACTTCTGTGTCAGCTTTTTTTTTTTGTTTCTCCAGGACGCCCACATGCTTCAGCATCACTTCCAGTTTACCCTGAAGAGGAATTTGGCACACCATTGTGATAAAAGGGATGAATGAGGTACAGAGTGGTTAAGTGTCAAATTAAAGTGGGATTTTCAGGAAGGGAAGAATTGTAGTATTAATAGAATTAGTTCTCCACTTTGCTCTTCTCATAGTTATCGCATCAGTTAAGAATATCCACCGTGTACTATACTTTTCTGACTACCTAAAGGCCATGCAGCTCACCCAGAACATTTATTTTTATTCCAGGGCCGTTCTGCTCTCCTAAGAAGGTGCCACCTTGCCTTGTCCAAGGCCGACACCCTCGGTTCTGTTCATGCCAATGCTGCTCTCTCTCTGGACTCAGGTGATGGCGGCGCCGCTCAGCCTGAGAGCGATGCCGCGCTCGCCCTGTCGGAGTTCTCCCACCTGTTTGAGAACGAGGATAGCGCCCCGTCAACTCAGGACACGAGTCAGGAATCGGCCCCGGAGCTGGTTCAGCCCGCGGACGGCAAACAGAACTTGCGTATGAAGTTCCAGGGTGCTTTCAAGAAGGGCATTTCCACCCATATGGACCTATTGGAATCCACCATATACGAGTCAAATGTGGTTCCAGGTCCCAAGAAAGCACCCATGGACTCACTCTTTGACTATGGTACCTACAGGAACACCAGCAATCAGAAGCGCCGCAGGAAGAAGCTCCCAAGAGGGTGAGGAGGGGCTCACGGTCTCTGTGTGTTTCCAGCACTTAATAATTGTGTGTTCCTTCAGACCTTTTAGTTTAGGCTGTATGGCTTAACAGAAGTGAACCTAGGCTGGATTCTTTCCCAGGGACAACAGGGCTGGTTTGGAAAAATGTTGTCATGAAAATAAAAACCTTCTACAGCTACCACTCTGTAGACAGAGGTGTGCCACATGAGGAAGTATGCACACACACACACCCACACATACCCAAGGTGGACTAAGCAGTCCCTCATTCAGCCCATTCACTGAGCTAACAGAGAGCATGTTGTTGGTGCCCCTGCAGCCGTTGAGGTAATATTTAGGCTGCCCTACCTGTCCAATACACACAGAGGTCTATTTACTGGAGCACCAAAGGGTGTGGATGATTACTTCAAAGACGGTTTGTGCACCAAACACCCATTCAAATCTGGATTTTCTGTCAATTAAATGGAAAAGGAAGCCATGTATTCAAAGGGAGCTCAACAGATTTGGTTATTAATTTGCACCTCACAGTGAATGTGCGACATCATGTCATGTTTATGTGTCCTCTTAGTAAAACCGAGACGTCCTGTGATGAAGGTCCAGGTTCAGACCCACCGAAAGTCATGAAAATGTTCAACCGCTCCATCCTCTTTGACTGCGTGTCACGTGCAGACCCCGTGGCCCTCGAGGGCCTGTTGGAGTACCTGCAAAGTCAGGAAAAGAGGTTAACTGATGAGGAGTTCAAAGGTGAGACTGTAGGGTTGATATCAACGTCTACTACAACTACAACGGGAACAAAACTGGTCGATGTTTTTCATAGAAGCAACGTTTTTGTTATGAAACTCTTGCCCCCTTTCACAAAGTTCTTAAATGTTGTCCTCGCTCTAAAGCAGAAACTCTGATTTATCTAGCGATGGTTTTACCTTTGGCCTATTGTAGCTTCCCCTGTTCCTCTCCCTCTTTTGTTTTTGGCTCGGCAGGATGTGAGAGGGGAAGAGGTGGAGTTGAGTCTTTGTCCTGCTAGAGGCCGGCTTAAGGAAAGCGTCCTGAGGCTTATAACAAGGAGCAGAGAGAAATAACAGCAAACTGACATCTCCTTCAGATAGTTAAACAGTTTTTCTTTCTTCAAAAGGACTAAAAATAGTGAATGGCTTTCTTGACCCCTGTCTTTTGCGGTTTGATCTTATGAACCCTTCTTTCCCAACACTCTCTCTATCTTCTTCTGTTATGTAGCTGACTCATTCCCAGTACATTTAGAGCAACACACCAGTAGATCACATCTTATATGACTGTCGATTACCAACCAGGGCTTCCTGTAACCCAGTGGGTACTTCTGCAGCTGCCACTTGTGGAAACATTGTGTGAAATGATTTCAAAGTAAATCATCATTTTGAGTAAGCAGAAAAAATGAATAACAATATCAAGTTTTTTTTTGCCACCAGAGCTGTCCACGGGTAAGACGTGTCTGCCTAAAGCCCTGTTGAACCTTTACGGTGGGCAGAACGTCACCATCCCACTGCTGGTGGACATAGCGGAGAAGACCGGAAACCTCCGAGAGTTCATAAATACGCCCTTCAGGGATGTCTACTACAGAGGTATGGACATCACCCATTAATGATTACATGCAGCTACGTCTATTGTTATTTAAAGGAGTTGAATTTTGTAGTTTTATACAAGCCTGTTATCCCTTCATTTTCCACCGAGTTGAAGCTGGCAAACAGTGTCTGGCTGGTGGTTGAGGCCCCATTATGAGGAAAAGACGGTATTTACATTATGTACAGTGACTATTTACAGCTCTCTAAATGAGAAGATCCAGGCCTCATCCCTAATGGGTTATATAATATATATAATTATCTCCTGGAAAACATGCTATTTCAGCTGCTATTTATTCAAAAGATCATGGGACAACAACAGTACCGTTGTATACCATTAAATGTTTTTGTATCATCGTGTTTTCTTTGCATTGTCAGGCCAGACGGCACTGCACATTGCCATAGAGCGACGCTGTAAGCAGTATGTGGAGCTGCTGGTGGAGATGGGAGCTGATGTTCACGCCCAGGCCAGGGGACGCTTCTTCCAGCCCAGAGACGAGGGGGGCTACTTCTACTTTGGTAATGACCTTTGTCAGCACATCGATCTAGTGTGAAAACCAAAAGAGTTCATCGTGCTTCTGCCGTTTCGTTTTAAGCAAACGTTTAATCTATTTGAGGTGTTGGAATAGATTAAACGGTCACAGGAAGATGTGTTTTTTCTCTCCTTCATACGGTGGCAATGATGTGGTGCGTCTGTGGTTTCTATGACTTCAGTTTCCACACTGCCTCTGTGTTTCTGCTTTACTCACAAGTGGTTATTCTGTCTTTAACGACACAGAGTTGACATCAATGCGTCGTGGAGTACAGCGCCTGCCAAGATTAAATAGTTGGGACCTGGCAGAAAAACTTAAGACCCCACCCTTTTTCCTTTTACTGGGCAGGTTTTGGCTGAGCAAACACAGTCAGGATCCTGTCGTGGTCCAGAGGTGAAGTCCACCTCGTGGCCAAACTTTTTCTAAATGGTCGTACAAGCAACCGTTATTAGTGGTGTTTCCAAAAACACATGAAAAGACAAGCATTATGTCATACGTTCAAGAGGTTGTCCGGTGAAAGGACACGCTCGAAGAAAAGTAAACATCCTCTGCTGACCCTCCCCTGGGCAGGACTAGGACTAGAGCCTGAGAAGTCAACTCAACACTGCCCTCTATGGCATCTGTCGAGGCACAACCGCCTACATCACACTGTGGACCCCAGAAACAAAAAAAGATATTTAGCTTTCCTTTTCAGCCTTCTGAAGATAATTATAGCAGGTATAATTGATTTTAATGTTATTTCAAAAAAAAAAACACTGAAAGAAAGTCTTGTTTTGAACTACCGTTTTATTTTTTTACCCAACCCAATTTTAAGGATTGTTTATTTGATTACATTCATGCGTTATATTTCTCACTCATCACAGAGGAGATGATTTCTATTTGCACTTAGCACGGTTGTCATTCCCAAATCCCTGCGTGTCCGGGCACAGTGTGAGTAATTTGCTGCGGAGCTTTGCAGCGAGGTGAACAGGAACCTGGCAGGGCTGATGGCTAATGGGATTTAGACTCACGCTAACACTCTGCATGCACCCGTGCAAATCCATGAAGAGGAGCGTTTCTATGTGAGGTGACAAAGTAATCTGTCACCCATGGCAACGGCTCATTTTCAGCAGCTGCTTTTGGCACTGTGGCCTCATTGCGCCCCTCCCTCAAACAACTGCTAATTGTGCTGTTTTCATAGCGGGGATTTAAGTCAGATCTTTGATCCATGTTTAGTATGCTTTGCAAAAACACACAGACGCCAGCTACAGTTCTTAATTAACCCTCGTGTTGATGTGGTATTTTTAATCTGAAAATACAGTTCTTTTAATCTCCTGTGAATTCAGGATGAGCATCTCTCTCTCTCTCCGTCTGTCTGCCTATAGGTGAGCTGCCGCTCTCCCTGGCTGCATGCACCAACCAGCCTGACATAGTGCACTACCTGACTGAGAATCCACACAAGAAGGCCGACCTGCGGCGCCAGGATTCACGTGGAAACACGGTGCTGCACGCTCTGGTGCACATCGCAGACAACACCAAGGACAACACGCGTTTCCTCACAAAGATGTACGACCTGCTGTTAATCAAGAGTGCCAAGCTCTACCCAGACTGCAGCCTGGAGACAGTGTTCAACAATGATGGCATGTCACCCCTCATGATGGCCGCCAAACTGGGCAAGATCGGGGTAGGAACCATTCCACATGAGTGTGTCAGGCGACATCAGCGTAATGAAAGACGTTTTCACCATTATTGAGTTATTAAGTCGAATGTCAGAAGGTCAAATTCTGCAAACTCCTCCAGGTTTTTCAGCACATCATCCGACGTGAGATCAAAGATGAGGAAGTTCGTCATCTGTCACGCAAGTTTAAGGACTGGGCATATGGGCCGGTGTACTCCTCCCTCTATGATCTGTCTTCACTGGACACATGTGGAGAGGAACCGTCTGTGTTGGAAATCCTCGTCTACAACAGCCGCAATGAGGTGACTAACATCATTTTGTTAACTTCATGCTTTTAATAAAAACTTCAGATGGAATGAAATGTTGTTTCTCTGGAGATCTGAGTATTAAGAGCAGAAAGGCATAACATGTTTGGGTGTGTGCAAAGATGATTTATTACATAACATCAGCGTCGTGTCTCCGGTCCTGTTGTCAGAACCGCCATGAGATGCTGGCAGTGGAGCCCATCAATGAGCTGTTGAGGGCAAAATGGCAGAAGTTTGCCGCCGTCACCTTTTACATCAGCGTGGTCTCCTACCTCACCACCATGATCATCTTCACCCTCGTGGCTTATTACCACCCAACACAGGGCACGGTGGGTGTGAAACAACCACTAGATCTCGTAGGAACGGATCAATAATTCATCATATGAAATTGTTGAATGTGCCAATGCAGCACTGAATTGTCAGGATATTATAAAAACACACATTTCATTATAGCAGCTAGCAAATGTTTTGCTTATTTAGTATGCATGTTGTATAGTTCCTGAAACTAATCCTTTAACTCCTGTTTTTTTTTAGTCTTATCACTGACATGTTATATTTTGTGTATAAATATATATTTTTATTCCAGCCTCCGTACCCTTACACTACATCCTCGGACTACCTGCGTATGGCAGGAGAAATTGTCACCTTGGCATCAGGAATCTTCTTCTTCCTCACCAATGTCAGTCAATCCTCTGAATCCTCTTTGTTTGATCATTCGTTGCCCGGTGCTCTTGCATCAAACTCAAACCTGTAACAACAGTGTTTTCATTTTAGAACTGTCTCCCCTGTTCTCTGCAGATTAAGGACCTGTTCTTGAAGAAGTGCCCTGGGGTGAAGTCCTTATTTATTGATGGATCCTTTCAACTGCTGTAGTAAGTCTCCCCTCTCCATCCTTGGCCCCTCGTCTTCCTCACCTCTGCTCTAAAAGCTCTTGCTGACTGTTACTCCAGGCAGATTTTGCATCCTCTAAATTAAGTCATCTAATTAATTTCTCCACCTCCTCCCTGGCCTGTTTTATACTTTAATTTAATCAATGATCCAAATAAAGGGCAGGAAATGTCAAGCACCTCTCTGAACCGTGTTAATATAAATCATTAGCAACTTGGCTGTGATGTCTACATTCTGTTCAAAATGCCAGCAATCAGTGTCTTCTTGCCTTCATCAAACGTCCTGTCTGTCCTCTCCAGCTTCATCTACTCTGTGCTCATTGTAGTCACAGCTGCTCTCTACCTGTCTGGCATTAAGGCCTATGTGTCTGTGATGGTGTTTGCACTTGTCCTGGGCTGGATGAACACGCTTTACTTCACCAGAGGCCTGAAGCTCACCGGCACCTACAGCATCATGATCCAGAAGGTGATATAATGGAGGAAATTAACTCAGACAAATTCATTAACCTACAATACCACCACCGTCTTACCTCTCTTATGTTTACAGATCCTTTTCAAAGACCTTTTCAGATTTCTACTGGTGTACGTTCTCTTCATGATTGGATATGCATCAGGTAAGCTTATGGTCACCTTTAACAACCAGCAGGTGAAGGTCAGCATTACCAATAGGGATAGTTTGACATTTAGGAATCAGGAGATATCAATAACACTCCATTGACTTAAATTAAGAGTCACAGTCAGAAGGTTGTTAGCTTAGCTTAGCATAAAGCAGAATACCCCCAGGTTTTAGTTGAAGCTAAGCTAAATGTCTAATTATTTATTATTAGAATAACGTATAAGAGTGGTATTGATCTCCCCATCGCGTGATCAATAAAGTTTTTCTCATCTCTTGAAGCAAATAAGCACCTTTCCCCAAATGTTGAACTGTTCCTTTAAGTGCTCATGACACATGACCCAACCTCCTCTATTTCCACCCCACAGCACTGGTGTCCCTGCTGACACCGTGTCCTCCCCTGGGCACAGAATGTGACGGGGGCTGCCCCACCTATCCCAACTGCAGAGACCCGGACACCTTCAGTTCTTTCCTGCTGGACCTCTTTAAGCTGACCATCGGGATGGGAGAACTGGACATGGTCCAGAGTGCACAGTATCCCGCAGTCTTCCTCATTCTGTTGGTCACCTACATCATCCTCACGTTTGTCCTGCTGCTAAACATGTTGATCGCTTTGATGGGGGAGACGGTGGGGCAGGTGTCGAAGGAGAGCAAGAAGATCTGGAAGCTTCAGGTGAGCCTACTTATTCATTTTATCCAGCATATTTAGACTTGAAAGCCCCACATTTGACAGACATTGAGTACATTTAAGTACATTGTGCTGATAATGCCTCTCTCTTTTACTATGTGGTATCAATAGTTTTACCTAGAAGTGAAGAACAAAGTTTTGAGTACGCCTCTCTTCCCAGTTAGAGAGAGGGTGAAAGTGAAAGATAATGGCGATTGCCTCGGGCCCCCAATTCACAGAATCCACCCCTGAGTGAAAACAACGAAGTCATGGTTGACTCCTGGTCATTTTCAAATCGGTGTAGCTATTAGAGGCTTGCTTTGACGTAATAAAGTAGAGCATGGATGTAATTAGCTGGGGGATTTTTGGGGTTATTAGACAAGAGGAAATACAGTGTTACTCACAGCGACACATCAGTTCAGTTGAATACACTCTGGTTGGATTCTTCTTCTGGTGGACTATCAGCTTGTTGGTGATTCCAGGGAAGGAGAAGAACTTCAGTGAGTCAGTTAGAAGTTTGATGTTCAGTCAGTTTGACCTCGGGTCAGTGGGCGGAGTCAAAGGTTTTCACTCAGACAGGTTAGGTTAGGACAGGTTGACTTCTCACTTCTCCAAATGTGTTGTTGTGGCTTCTGGCGTCTCGGAGAATACTGCAGCAACACAATGAGCACAATGTTCGAAATACGATGAGCCTGTCTCACCTGGACAACTAAAACCCAAACTACCTGCATGGCTCACAACAAAAATATGTTTTTGTCATTTGAGTGTCTTGGATAGTGCAACTAAACATGATGTGTTCTCTCACAGTGGGCAACGACCATCTTGGACATCGAGCGCTCTTTCCCGGTCTGCCTTCGCAGGTCTTTCCGCGCCGGGGAGATGGTGACGGTGGGGAAGAGCTGGGACGGCACACCTGACCGACGCTGGTGCTTCAGGTATACGAAGCACGGCTCATAATCACCAGGCCACCTCAAAGAAAACGGTCTAACACAATGGTGGTCTCGTTGTATCAGGGTGGATGAAGTGAACTGGTGCCACTGGAATCAGAACCTGGCAATAATCAACGAGGACCCCGGCAAGAATGAGACGTGCCAAGCCAACGGGCTGCAGCAGAGTGTCAGAGCCTTGCGGAGAGGTGAGACTCTCACTGCGCTCCTATGCATAAATATATGGGCCTATTGACGTGACGTGTACACTAACTAATCCATGCAGATCAAAGAAAACCCTTCTGTTTGCCCTCTCTCCCTCCAGACCGCTGGTCCACGGTGGTTCCGCGGGTGATGGAGTTGAGTAAGGGTCCGCGGCCCCGGGATCTGGTGGTGGAGATGGAGCCGCTGGCGCCCAGGTACTGAGGCCTGCAGACGGCCAGTTCTTCCAAAGAGACAGCAGTGAGCCATCAGCGCCAGTGAGATCACTCTGCCGGGGACGATTTAGCCAATAACTGTACTCATTTACACAGATTTCATGTGCCCTTTGTTCAGAGAAGGTATAGGAAATATTACAGTCTGTCAGTGTGATAGAGGAGAGGACTGATCACACTGGATGTACAAGATCAGTTATCTGGAATACCCAAAACAGGGTTAAAACACCCGGGTGAGGTAGAAAAAAATATAAGAAAAAGTAGCATTAAGGACTCGCCAGCTGTAATTAGTTTTTTTCAACAACACTTATTGATACATATGTACTGTACATCTGCATTTCAGACATCAGTGGCTGATCACTCAGGGATTCAAGTCAACATTTCTGCATTTCCAGTCTCATTATATTTGTGCAGAAAACAAAATCATGGGTTTTTCTAATAGCGAGCAGAAACATAATTACTGTGTGATTGCATTCACGGCGTAAGCAGAAGCTTTGATAGAAGCGCCATCTACAGATCTTATCACAATGATAGATATTCTTCCAGGAAGCATTGCAATAGATATTCATAGAATGTTGCTTTTTATTTACTTGCTTTATATTTCAGAGCTCCCTATATGATGTATCATAAAGATGATGTTGTATATGATAATTTAATGTTTATTGCTCAAGCTATGGGGGTTCAGTGTATGGAGACACTATAAAGTGTATTTTCCCCGTTTTCTGCACCGTATTAATCAAATAGTTTCAAAGTCTCAGACTTGGACCGCTAGCTCAGGCAGCCCAGCTTTTATTTGAACTGAAACAATGCACTATGCCAATTTGTGATGTGTGCATTATTATATGAACACAAAGACATTGTTCTGAACAAGATGGGCAGGATGAGCAGGTTATAGTTGTCAAGCAAATATGCAAATGCGAGACAATAGCCTTCCTTGTTATGGTTTGTCTTTGAATTTCCAGAGTTATTGTTCCTTTGCAGCTGGGGTATTTGCATAATCAACTCTCAGGCCTTGCCATTATGTGCTTCTCCATATTTGCTGCAGTATTTTCATTGCAATTGGCTCCTTGCCCTATAGAGCATCATATGGATGCGCAACTACTGTATGTATACATTTGTGTGTTCTTGTACTACATGACGAGGTTTGATTAAGAGCAAATAGACCAGACAATTAATTTTCACAAATTAATTGCTGTTGAAGGTCACAGGTAGTTGTTCACTATGTGTACATTACTTTTCTTTAAAGAGAGGCATTTTTATATTGTTTTTACATTACATTTGCACAGAACAATAAACACTGTATTCTTTTTGTGAAACACACATTAATCTGTCTTCCAATAATTGCACAGAATTATGAGATTTCCTTTTTTCTGTAGATGTTTTACAATAAGTATTTAAAGGATTGATTGCATTATTTTATACGAGGACATTTGCTACTAAACAGCATCAGCCAGAATTGATTTAATTTGACCAGATGTCCCAAATACATTTTTGGAGGTAAAGTAAAGCGGTGACCCGGTTAATATTACCAAAGTTAAAAATCAAATTTTTGTGTGTGTTTTTTGTTGTTGTTGTTTTTTTACAAAATGCATAATCATTGTATTCCACAATAAACCTTATTCTCAAAAACTCTATAAGGATTTTGAGTTCTGTTAATTGTCATTTGCAGTTCCTTCTCTGGCCTACTGATGGCTGCAGAGCTCTAAATTCCTCTGCGGCGTTGCATGTAGATCCCAGTTGAGGCAGACAAGTGTCAGCTGTGTCTACTCCTGTAGAAAATGTGGGGCACATATGTATGGGTTCGGGTTTGGGTTCCTTCTGTGTGGAGTTTGCATGTTCTCCCCGTGTAAGCGTGGGTTCTCTCCGGGTTCCTCCCACAGTCCAAAGACATGCAGGATGGGGATAGGTAAATTGATGACTCGAAATTGGCTGTAGGTGTGAATGTGAGTGTGAATGGTTGTTTGTCTCTATATGTTAGTGCTGTGATAGACTGGCGTCCTGTCCAGGGTGTACCCTGCCTTCGCCCAATGACAGCTGGGATCGGCTCCAGCCCCCCAGCAACCCTGAATACAGGTTAAGCGGTAGACGATGGATGGATGGATATGGATATTTATATATAGAGGCTATATGTAGCGTGTGTGTGTGTGTGTGTAATTATACCTGTACATATTAAATCATCAGGGCTAACTGTTATTAGCACTATAACATTTAATAGGTCATAGTTTGTAGAATGCAGTCTGCTTCCTGTGGATCTCAGGTCTGGTTGACCTCACAGTAACACCTGGCCAGTAATTATGGGCTTTTGCCTTCCTAATGACACCACAGGCTGGTAACAATTTATGAACTTCTTCACTGCTTTTCACCTCTGATCATTACACCTCCACCTCCACCTCCACCTCACGTTTACGTTGTTAAATGCTACAGCGGTGACTCCCACTCATGATAACTGGATCCTCACCCCCTCACCTCCCATCCTCCTCCTCTCTTCCCACTCTGAGGCCGGCAGTGCTGAAGGACACAGGGAATCTCTCACCACCTCAGAGAAGAGGCTAATCCTCTTTGCCCCAACTTTAACTGGGCCACTAATCCTCCAGGTTTATCTAAGCAGTGAGCACCTACGCTGCTGACAAGTTGGCCTGCCCTCCTCCCCACAGCCTGTTAAGTAGGGCAGGGCTCGGTCCTGCAAGTGTCACTGTCAGCAACTCTGGAACCACACACTCGCACAGGAAGTGTGAGCTGTTAACAAAATGGCTTACTTGCTTGCAGCATGTATGTGCTCGCCGCCACAAATGTGTCTCAACAAACCAAAGCAGGATCATGTTGTAACGGCCCTCAGTTAGCAACTGCCCATTAGGGAAAGACGACAGCCTCGGCCAAAGGTTTTCAGTAAACTATCTAGCTTAGATATTGGCAGTACAAATTGTTCAGCTATTGTCCAGACAGTTAAGCTTTAAGGTGTTTAGGCTGATGAGTCCCGGATACCGGGCTGGACTCGGGCCAACTCATCCTTTATTCACTAACCAACAGTCCAGACTGTCTGATGGCTTCAAGTACAACATTCAGCGTCTGCCCGAGCTCCAACAGCCTGACAGAGAGGGAAGCCTCCCAACGTATCGGCCACACTCTCACTAAACATTTCACTGACGAACATCGCAAAAGAGGCTGCTGGATCATCACTGAATAATGTATACGCTTAAAAAGACAAAGACATACATTAAGGGCAGCTAAAAACAGTTTTCTCATAGCTTTTAGTTGGTGCCTAGAAATCCCCTCCCCGGTGAAATATTCCACCCAGGTGTGGTATTTCTAAATAGAACGAGCAATCACTGGAAGCACTGGGAGATGAGGAGCCAGGAGACATATTGGTTAGGTGGCGTGTGATATGACCTTTCGGTTCATCTCAGATGAAACAAGGCTGCTGAAGATGATTCAGAGTGTCTAAACTGACAGGCGAGGGCACGGCCGCGGCGGAGCGTCAGCCTGCTGCCCGGCTGCACGGCCTCTATAGGCATCTCTTATGATTTATTGTGAAATTGCCAGGGACTCAATGTGGCGTGCAGGTGAATGAGTTTTGCTAATAAGAGAAGCATTTCTGCTCCACAGAGCTCTTTTTCTGTCTGAGCGAGCATCTATGAAATCAGTGTGCAGCCTCGCAATACCGTACGCTCTGGTGGAGGCGGCTGGCTCATCAGTCTACGGTTATCTGATGTTTTAGGGTGGGTGGAGGAGTCGGGATCGAGGAGAGAAGGAGGGAAGCGTCAATATTGAGTTCTTGAAGGTACCTATGTTGTTATACATTTAGATTGAGCGTATGTTGTGCTCCTCATCCTCAGGAAGTGGACTTACAGTGAGACCTAGAAAAGCAAATGAAACAAAAAAAAATTTTTTTCTGATAGCTTGACATTAGAATATAGACTATTAAGGACTAAATTAAACTATAATGCAGAATGAGGTTTTCTTTGTTTGTTGTTTTGCTGTGATTGTTGGAGGCTTAGGGAGCAAAGTGGTGTGAGCTGCAGTAACACAAAATAGGTTCAGGTATTGGAACAGCTGACATGACCTTACTGTACGACATGAGACATCTTGTCTGAGCACTTTGGTAAATTGCATGTAAAGAGACTTAGCTTACCTTTGCCTCTGCTTAAGAGCAGATTCTCCAAATCCTCTACAGGAAACGACTTCCACAGTAAAGAAGGGACCTGTCAACTTCTACTGCTGCCTGTTTTCCAGACACTTTGAGGCCTTAATGACGGCACAATATACTGCTGCAAAGCTGAAAAAGATCAGGCAAACAACAGGATTGTAGAGGTCGGCATATGAGATGTGTAAATTGAATACTAATACTATTACCTTCATTACAGTAGAGGTCTAGAAGAAGAAGAAGTAGACGAAGAAGAAGAAGAAAAAGAAGAAGATGACGACGATGACGACAGGCATAGAAGTCATCTGCTTTATTTACTTATGTCAAACAATAATACATAAGAGAGGAGAGGTCAAAGGAAAACCAACCATCTACATCAAAATAAAGAAATTTCAGTCCTGAGATTGACAAAAAGCAGGGAACAGACAAAATATCTACTGTGGTCGTTGGGATGGAGGGGGTTAGTGGCAGTTTGAGCAAATTCAAGATGATGGTTGTGGGGTGATGAGAGGGAGATTGCAGAACTGGAGAGGGGGTTGAAGGTAAGCAATCACTGGGATGCTTGGCTGTAGGCACATTCAAAAGTTGAAAACCCCACGACGAAAGGATTTTACAGCTTTTTTTTTTGTTATATTCAGACTTCTTATTTCGAAATCCAAGACTCATATATTATCATTTTCAAAAGAAAAGCAAGGTATTCTTTACATTTTTTCATCCTGAGGAGACAAAATCATTTTCAAACATAAACACAACACTGCAGGGAGAACAATAAGAGAGATGCTTAATAGATTTCCCATTTCCATATATATTATTTTCTCAAGGTTGCGGCACCCTCAGACTTTGGCAGCGTTGGTGCATTTGAGATCATTCGGGGAGGGAAAAGCCCTGTTTGTCCACAGGAACATTCTGAGAGCCACACAAACAGTAAAATGAAACAGGAAGGAGAAAAAAAGCAAAATCCCCAGACTTTTGTGTTTAGGTCGGCAATACAGCAATATACCCACCACATAAACTGGATGAATATTTGGAGGCCATAAGCTTTTTTCAGCTGAACATACATAGAGGTGACACTGAATAAATAAAAAGCTGTGAGGTCCTGGAATTGTGACCTCCTGCATCCCCTACAAAAATGGGCTTTGGGGCTCAAGATCCTGATTTTCTGTGTGCATAAATGTTTAAAACAACATTTAAAAATCATATGGTGTTCACAAGTGACCCATCCAGTTTTTTCAGCAGCACTATAGCGGTAATATGCTGCAACTCTGAAGCAAATCACAACCCATCTTTTAATGATATTGTGCAAGAGAGCTATACGGCTGGCGGGTTAACTATACAAGCCTCCTCAGGACCATCTGTGTTATTGATTAAAGTATTTTCTTGCTAGGTAGGAGCCAAATGGAGAGGACTGGCCTCATGACTTTATCTCCTGCAGACGTTAAGGAGGGATGCTGGGAAGAACTCTGAGATGAGAGCCCCAGGGGCCCAAGGGCAGCCAGGGGACATGACTAAAGTGGTGTGGAGGGGACGTCACCCCCCTCACCACCCCCCCTCTGTCATCTGTAGGTTAGAGAAGCAGCGCCAAGACTCTACAGAGCGAGCAGCTGCCTTTTTTCCCCTCTATCCCTCCGTCCCCTCTGTTTTGAGAGTGAGAGAGCTGACCCTGCTATGAACGCTCCGCCTTCCTTCTCAGCACTATTTAAGGTGCATAATATGCGACTAGACCTTTGCACCGGTTAAAGGTCTTCATGGACTTATTGGGATTTACTAAGGGATTTTTACAACCAGCATACGTCAATTCCCCTCCACTCTGCCCTCAGGCCATCCTCGTGAGCGTCTCACTGCCCTTGAAAACACGTTAACAGTCGATAGTCTGCAGCCACAGAGATAAGTTATAGATCTCCATGTCCTCGTTCAGGTGGGGTTTGATGGGTGTAATCTATCATTTCCTGGGCAGCACGAATTAAAATATTTTTTTCCGCGCATTAAAAATGATTATAATGATGATTATAAATGAAGAGTTCACTTACTAGAATTTGGTAAATGTATGATATAAATCTTTCAGTGCTTTTCTCAGCGCTTGAATCTGAATACGAGGCCGCAGAGCCAAAGAGGGGAGGCTGAAACCAGCACCAGGAACATGGCAATTATCCTGATTACTGATGCTTCGAGGCTCCTCTGACCCCAAATCCCTCCCTGTATCTCTCTCCCCTCTTTCTTTCTTTCGCGGAGATCTGTCACATTGCACAGGGCCCCTCAGCCAGGCAGGGAGCAACCATGTATAATCCAACAAAAAACAAATCCCCTCGATCAAACACGGCCCAGCTTTTTAATGCAGGCCTCTGAGCCCAGGCGCCGTGGTGCGGTGCTGAGGCCCTCTGAGACGCTGTGGAGGCTGTGATGGAGCCCACCCCCCACCCCCGTAAAACCCCACTGTCCTCCCCTTCAACACCAGCCAGCCAGTTCCAACCTTCAGTTTGTTTAAGCACTGCTGAACCCTGTTGGCCCCGGACAGGGGGAGGGTGGGCTTAGATAATGACATGCCATATGCCACTCTCTGCAGCTGAGTGAGCCGTGCACGGATCGGCTCAGGCACAAATCTATTTGAAATTTAATTCTATTATCCTAATATGGGCTAAGCGTCCATTGTCCAAATCGGGAATTGTGGAATGGACCAGAGTTGCGGGGCTTAGATGCATCCCATCAATAGGAACTCATTATGTGTAAAGGACAGACAGCAGACAGTTTGGAGCCTGTACAGTAGACAATGTAGCCACCAAGCAACAATGGTATGAGAGTATCTAAATACCATCTTAGATTTCGTACAATTTGTGAATTGATTGAAATGTTTCTACCAAAAACAGTTTTATTTTATGCCGTCCTTTCTCTGTTTCATTCAAAATGGACAGATTACTCACAGTGCCTAATAGGAAATCCCTTGCTATTTGAAAAGTGTTTGATTTCAACCCTTTGAGCGAATGAATACTCTCTATACTGCCAGTGTCCAGCAGCCAGGCGTCACCCAATATTCCCATTAGCAGAGGGAACTGGTGCCTCAGACCTCCACTGGTGGGAAAGGCCAGACACCAGAAACTCCACTGCCCCAAGTGTCTTCTCTTCACTTCAACATCATATGACAGGGTTTAATGCTCGGATGCAGAAGCCAAACGGAGGGGATTTAGGGACGGGATGTATCTGGAAATCTGTCAAAATATTTCTACAAGACAGAAAATATGCTGGAATCACAGTGTGGCTGGGGTATTAAGCTGTTGAAACAACATGAAAAAATTTCACTGGAATGTTAAGGAGGCTTACTGTGCAAATTTAAGCCAAGGGCAATGGTATTCTTTCCACTGAAATCTTCGTCAGCCTTCAAAGACAGTAGCATGCCGACATACACCATTCGCTCAAAATGTAAGGCTCATAAAATTAAGCAAGGGTTATCTTAAGGGAAAACAGGTCTATTTATGGAGTGCAAATGATCAAAGAAACATTATTATTTTTATTTCCTGCTTCATCTTCAATATTTATGTGTAAATCCTTTCTTTTCTTTCAAAAATGCTGTCTGTCCTTTATCTTTGGGTGGCTAAAGTCTGAACGTTTAAAAAGAAGAAGAAGAAGAAAAAAGAGAATGGGCAGAGGTTTTATCGGTACCGTACAGCAAAGGATCTACATCACACGTCACGCTCCGCTCTGGATCTCAGAGTGGCTGCTGAAACAAGGGCCAAATTTCCCACTGATTTCTAGAGGACATACGTAAAAAAAAAAATAATGACAGACTTCAAAGCCGAGATTTGGCTTCTGAATATATTCGTAAAGAAATTTATTTTACACCTCAAAACAAAAAGGGAATAGGGATTAGGGATGTGGTACATTGGGAATGTATTGACAACTGTAGTTTACATTTTTTGGTGTAAGCTCAGAGAAAAATGTTAATACAGTCATAATAATTGCACTTCATAAATCTAGACTGATGCCAGTATTTCCCCACAACAAAGCTCCGACTCACTCTCCAGTTACTAAATTCAATTTACCACTGAAATTTGACGGACAAAAGAAATGCTAATTTAAGACCAGAGGACTGCTGCACTGATCCAATTTTTCTCTTTCGCTCGAGTCTCACAAGGCAATAAAACATTGCAGTAATTTAAGTGCAGTACATTCAAGGGAATCTCACAGTCATGATAAATATTTCACTGCTCTGAATCATCAAGTTAAGACTGGTCCGGGCTAAATGTACCCCAACCAGGAGCCCAAACAGACAAGGGGAAGCAGTGAGCCTCGTCTCATTTCATCCGACACCAGAGGACGGGGTATGATTGTTTCCGTTTTGTATTTGTTTGCAGGATCAGGGGTGAATCGTACCCCCGACATAAGACTTCCATCTGTTCCCACCTCTCTCTGTCATCACGATAATGTCTAACAGAAGTAGGCATGTAGCACTGCAGCTACAGTCAGAAAGGAGTCATGTGTGAACTTGACCTCTACTGTAGCTCCAGAGAATATGTAAAGCCTCTGATAAAAGGGAGCGAGATTTGCGAAACATCTCCTATACATTACTCAGATATGAGGTTTAAAGGACTCTCAGTCTTGGTGGTTGAAATCTTATAATGACAAAGAAAAAGTCTGAGGATTTTGAAGAACACAAACTAAAATGCACACACGCATGCACTCAGCAACATACACGCATAAACATACGTAAGGTTATGTAATTAACCTCCCAATCACATTCTTCATTGTAACATTTCTTTTTCATGTTTTTTTTTTGTTTTTTTTTGCAACATTTTCTTTTTTAAATAAGTATTTCAAGATTTATTGTAGATTCCAGTGTTGGTTAGGAAAAGATCTCTCTGACCAGGTTCTTACAGAACCATAGCAGTGGCTATGCCTCACACAAGGACATAAGAAACTGCACATCAGCTTGAGGAGGAATTATTAAATCATAAAAACAAAAGTGGAAAAAATTGAAAAAAAAAAGAAGCATTTGAGAAACTTTTCCCAATAGCAGCCAATGCATATAATATACCTACAAATATATAAAACAAAAAAATAGGTTCAAGTTTTTCAAGTTTCTTAAATATATCATATCCAAACTACCCAATTCCAAACTTCAAAGTTAACAAGATTCAAGCAGTGCAATTTATGTATCAATTATAACAGCAATAATAACTAATATTGTACTATCCTTTTAATTCAACCTTATGATCCTTGTACGTACACACCCGAGTATAATTTTAGTCTCCTTGAGTATCAGCACATTGTGTATCTGAGTGTGTTTATGTGTGTACTGTTACAGAGTTTGGGATTTTGAAAGCAGCCCTAAACTTTGGTCCTTTAAAGACCCTTTCAGTGACAACCTACACAGTAGCTTCATCCTCAGTATTTGGAAGGGGGGATACAAGTGCCGTATGCACTCCATGTCAAGCTATGATTCGCATCAAAACGTTCAGGCAAGTAAAACAAACTGAAAAAAAAAAAAAAAAAAAAATGAAGAAAAAATAAATCAATCCAAAAAATCCTATTGGCAAACCACACAATGGAACATCTGGAGAATCTTGAAATCCCTTTTTCTCTCCCAATGGCAATCACTACCACCTTTCATATTTGGGATTCCCACAGCCTGCCTTGAAACCACCAAACCGAGGTTGCACAGCAAAACAACTGCTCCTCTCTAAGCTCCCACACTAGTTAAAGCAGTGCCACTCTCAACATTCTGTACCTAGAAAAAAAACATCTCTGTTCTTTAACTTTGATTTTCTTCACAAATTTCACAACTCTTGATTCTCTTCCTCCTCTTCTTTCCCCCCTTTATCTGTAAACAGGGAGGCGGATGTGTGCATGCTGGTGGTCTAACAGACGTGGCACAGACACAGTCTCGTAGCCTTTGCCAAGCATCTGCTCCTTGATGCAGGGTGGGTGGATGTCGTTGATCAGGTACTCCAGAGACTGCAAGCTGCTGCTCAGCACTGATGTGTTGCACAAGCTCTTGCTGGGCAAGCTGCAGCACAAACCTCCCCCGCTGTCTATGGCAGGGTGATGGTGGTGGTGGTAGTGGTGATGGGAGTAACCCATCTCTCTGTGCCCTGTGACCGGCCCGCCCGTGGAGGTGGCCATAAGCTCTTGGGGGTTGTAGCAGTCACTGTCAGGTGTCACCAGCACACTGTTCCACGGCGGGGCAAAATATTGACCCACTGAGAAATTTCCATGCATACCCACACAGTTCAAAGGGGAGGAGCTGACTTTGTCCATCCCGCCTCCTCCACTGGCACTCGCAGTCAGGTGGTACGGTCTGGAGGAAGAGGAGGATATTTGCCCCGCCATAATCCCTCCCCCTGGAACACAAGTTTCAGGGGACTTGCTGATGGCGCCCCCTCCGCCGCTTCCTCCGCTGTACATGCGGAGCACAGCCTGTTGATGCTGCTGCTGCTGCTGTTGTTGTTGATGATGATGATGATGTTGTTGTTGCTGCTGCTGCTTCTGCCAAAGGATGTAGTCCATACCATCTGCATACACACCAGTCTTCAACGCCTCTGCGTTTTGAGCCGGCAGCCCGGGCCCTGTGTACACCATATTAGTCTGGGGACCCATTCCTACCACGTAGCCTCCACCCGAGGAGCTCGAAGAGACCCCCATGACAGTTGCGCCCTGCTTGGAGGGGCTGGAATTTGACGGCGCAGTGGCAGCCCCTTGGCACACCTGCTGCAGGGCCTGGGCCTGGCAATGCTGGTTGATCTGATAGATGATACTCTGGATGGAGGGGAGGTTGGACTGTGCAGGCAGGGCCAGGCCTCGTCCCCCTGTTACAGGAATCACTGAGCCAGCTACAGTGACATTTGGAGGGACCGACAGTACGGGGCCTTCGGGGGGCTTTGAGGGCCCAGTGTGGTATACCATTTGGCCGTGGCCACTGGCTAAAGTGCTACTACTAGGAGGTGGGTACGGGGCAACAGCTATGTGGGCTGGAGAAAGCTTAGTCCGTCTGCCATCTGAGTTCTTGAGAACACCTTTTGAAGGGAGAAAGGTGGCTGTTGATGATGATGACGACGAGGAGGCCTTGACGATGGCAAGCAGGCCCTGATGGCCCCCTATGTGGATATGTGGGTAGGGAGCATAGCGTTGCCCTGTGGTGTCATATCCATTCACAGTCCGATTAAGGTGCTTGTGCTGCGGAACCCTGATGTTGGTGGGGAAGATCTTGATGGACAGAGGGCTGTTGGCTGTCTTCTGAGCGAAGGCATCGAGTTCTGCCGCAGTGGGGTAGCGTGGGGAATGTGGAGGCACCACCAGCTCACCTGCAAGAAAACAGAGAGAAAAGCATGAGTGAAATGAATCATCGACATAAAAGAAAGAAAAAAAACCTAGATGGGCGCATGTGTTGCGGAACAGAACAGCAGACTAGGAGTGTAATTACCAGAAATATTGAAGGAGCCAACAGCAATGGCAGCCACAAAGTCAGATCAATCAATCAATCAATCGCTATAACTACTCTGCTGCAAAAGTAAAAGCTGGCAGCATTACTGTGACTAAAGGAGAAAAATGTGAGTGTTCTACAAGAGCAGGTGGATAAAAGCAGGTGCAAACAGCGGGCACAATGCAGAACAACCCAAATAGAGCTGGCAAATAGTAAATCAGGATCATTTATGTTCCGTCACTCCATTTGAGCTTTCTTTCAATCTCATTTTCACACCCTCCCGCGGAAGCTCATCCCTAGGCAAATGGATCTTTTTAAAAACTCATTCTGTCAAAGCCTGGTACCTTAGGCGCTGTTAAATCAGTGCATTGTGAAATTAATTCAGACTCTCTTTAGCATTGAATTGGGTTAGCCTTGAATACCAGACAAGCAGGGACGAAGGGGAGGGGATAAAAGCTTGTTTAATTGCAGTGGCACATTTGAGATTTATAAGTGGTATCACTTACTGGGTCTTACCCTTGGCCACAGAATTTTTCACATTTAGTCAATCCAGGAGTGTGTGGAGAGGCCCTCAGAAAAAAAAAAAAAACCCTACTAAATCTCTATGGGGAATTACTAGCCTGGTTAAGATGAACTATGAGACCGGAGCCAAGTCAAGATCGCTTCATTGCTGCTATTTGCAAACTTGGTCTCGGATGAAAGTGAAAATAAGCACACACTGTTTTAAAAAGCATTTAAAAGGACGGAAGTGCATCACTGGTGAGTTTAAATAAATGAAACGTTAGACATGCCAATGGTTTGCACATGGGCGACTACGACATATTTCAATCATGAACACAAGAACGTTTTTTGTACTCACGTAATAGATTGGAATTACATGCATTTATTTTACATTTGCAAAAATGCCCAGACGAAAGACAGGTAGGAAAGACGCTCCCATGAATGCACATATTAATGCTGCCATATGAAACCATTACAAACCCGAAATTCAATTCAGCTGTGAATGCGGCGAGTGAGACTAGCAATGGCCCTCGCTCAATGAGCCAAGGCTTGGCCAATGTGAATTGAGGTGGCAAACAGGAAAATGGCAATTTCTAAAAACCCTACCATGTGTCATTGTTTGGGGGCTGGGCATGGAGGTGAGAGGCCGCGGTGAGATTGGATTTAAACGACATTATTCAGGCAATTTCATGGCTACTTAGCTCAGTGTAACAAAAAGGGGAGGAGGTTGGGAAAAGAACTCAATTTACAAGCAATATATCAGCTGCCACAAATGACTTGCAACCCCTTCAAAAATGACATTTTTATGCAAAAGCTAAGAAAACGCACAAAAATTAACTGCCATAACTGTGCCGTCAGCAAATGTCCTGGTGACCTAAGGAGTCTGCAGGGTGCCAGCTGTGACTGGGACTCACTCCATTTCCTCTCCGATTGCAAAATCATTTTAAAGAGACTCCACAGCCAAGTAGTCACAATTCTCATTTCTTTGCTCCCATTACAGAAAGCATGGGGAGTTCATTTCAACAACCCTATGGGTCTCCAACTGTGAAAATGATTAAATCTACAAGATCCATATCATAAAAGAAATAAATTGGAAATTTAACAGCAGAGGGGAGAGACTGTGAATATCCCAAGCCAAATTAAGTGCAGGACCTATTCCAGTCAGTTTGCTTCGTCCTGCAGACATGCAACCTCTCTAAATCAGAAACACTCGACTTCAAATTAGAATTAACATTTGTAAGGGAGTCTTAATCAGACTGAGGGAACCCGGTGCCACTCTAATGGGCAAGGCTCAGTGTGCCAGTCCAGCCTATCTCACATCTAACCGACCTTAGTGAAGCAAAGCTCCGCTTCCCCCGGTGACGACTGTGCGATTTGCTTTGATGTTCTGACTTGCAGTGGAAAACTGACAGAAGACTTATTTCATTTGCTCAGAAGATAAAAAACATGCTCATTTCAAAGCACATTGCTGGTCCACATGCAAATGGAATGGCAGCATTTTTTTTCTGATCTTCTATACATGAGGGCAAAAAAAAAAAACACATCTTTGATCATCACATGGTCTAAATGAGGAAAGATACTTGGCTTTCAGGCATATCAAGGGCCTCTGCCCTGCCGTCCCTACAAGCCCCCAGCTGCAATATGCCCATCATTCCACCTAATTACTGCCACATGAGGGAAAAAAAACTATAAAAACAGCCAGGAAATTCATTAAAGGGTGGCTAATTCTATTCCTTCTCACTGACTGGGTCCATATTTTCCATGCGTGAGCCTGCATTTCTTCTGAGAGAGACGGAAAAGCCCTCTCTCGCCGTCTTTTCCCAGCTTGGCCCTTGTTTGTCAATAGGCAGAGCCTTTGGCACACCAACCTGGCATCAAAGGGTTTCACACTTCACAGGCCACAGGGATTAGAGGCCTTTCAGGCCTACAAAACCCATCTCAGCTCCACAAAGGCTTCCGGTTATTAGAACCCACAGGCATAAAGGAAGAAGAGGAGGAGGAAGCAAATGAGCATCTGGATGCTTCTGATTCCAGCTTCCTCAATAAAAAGTTCCACGGTATAAATTATATAGCAAAGTTGATTACAGTAAGTATGGCCGCAAACCGGCTGTAATTTCACTCTCACACAGCCACTGTTACACACTGGGTGTGTTTGATGTGCAGGGTCTCCACATCTCTCTCCTCCAGAGCAGTAAGTCTATAAGTGAGGAAATGGGAGGTTAAAGGAGAGACTCTCCTTTTAGGCTGGCACTTTGTGACTTATTGGTTTAGGCTGCAGCAGATCATAGCTATGAGCAACAGCATACAGATGGTGCTGGCTGATAAACACCCTTGGAGGCAGCCAGCGCTGCCTCCTTTGTGTGCGCCCTCACCTCCTCGTAAGGTAGGGGGTTTCCTGCACCTGTGCACACTCCAGCGTGGATGTGCATGCAAACACAAAGCACGAAAAAAAGAAAGGCAAAAACACACACACACAAACCTGCATCTGCAGTTGTGTGTCTCATTTGCCATCAGTGGAGCATGTTGTTATCCTCTGCTCGGCTCTCTCATGAAATGTAGGGCAGGGACAACAACAGGTGCCTGTGCGGGCGACAGCCTGCAATGCCTCCTGGGCTAAATGCTTCACACTCGCTTCATTTCGACATGCGACAGCCTTGTAAGGATTAATTATTTCCCTGGGGATGGAAGAATATGGTTTTTCCCTTCCTGCGAGCAGGAGGCTATGTGCGCTCAAAAGCACATGAAACAGCTTATAGTAAATGAATAGGGAAATCTGGGCTAGCACTGCTTTAACAATAAGCAGGAGGAGATAAAAAAAAAAAAAAAAGTTTCACATGAAAGGAATGTAAACAAACCAAGCATATGATTGAACTGCACTGGAGATGAGATAAAAGCTCAGGCAAACACATGCATTAGTTCTGAGAGATCACGCGCCAGGGAGCGGAGATGGCAGGGAGGCAATTAATGGGCTGACCTTCGTCCTTAATCACCCAGTGCCTGGCACACAATGCCCATGTGTCAGAGCAGCACACATCTCTAAATGCCACCGCTCATTAGCACGATGCACGTAGTGAGAGAGGCTATCTGTGCAGCGGTACACTCTCCAGCGGTCAGACAGAGATAGCAAGGCTGGGATAGGATAACATGGCAGCAAGGAGCCGGCCTGAGCTGCAGTAGGCCATGATATGATCTAGAAATCCCATTTCACTTGGAGGATGGGCACTCTTCTTTCTCTCCATTTTTGATTGGCACGAAACTCCCCAAGCGCAACGTCCTTGGTGTACCCAGCGCTGTTACCGTGATTGCATGTGTGCTTGTGTGTATGCACACGTGTGTGTGTGTGTGCGGGTGTGTATCTCTGTGCGTTTGGTGAAAGGGGTACCCAATTCTGAACACTCAATTAACACTCCTTTAATTAGCCAACAGTACATTTTGAATTCTGATGAACTAATTTTCTTGGTGTGAGGGTGGAGGAGGTGGCGGAGGGCTGGTAAAGATGAGGTCCACTGGGTACAAAACAGCAATAAAGAGGGAACTGGTTAGATTAGACTGTAAAAAATCCATTAAATTCTGTGCACTTCTTCCAAGTGAGAGGTCAAATTGTGTTGATCACAAGAAGCAAAGGCAGACAGAGAGAATATGAGAGCTGGGAGTTAGGTGAGGTGGAAAGACGGGGGGTGGGGGGGGGGGGGAGATAGGGAGTCAGAGGCTGTGCGAGAGTGCAGCACCAAATCCAGAGGACCATGAGAATTGTTTTGCATTTTAATTAGAGGTTTAAATGAATAAGCAGAGGGAAAAGTCAGAGAGAACTGCCTGAAATGCCCTTGCTCCCATTTATTAGTGTTCCAAGTGTTTTAAGATTATGAGCAGGTTGGAGAAGTTTCTTCTTATTAGTGGAGAAAACGCTCCAACACATCAAAAAGCCCTCGCCGTTTCCTCACTCACTCCAGCAAGCCCATATCCCTACTTAGCGCATGTTTTCATCCCCTCTGACCATGTACATTGGTGAGCAGTGGAAAAATGTGCTTGTTTAAATGAAGGGAGAGGACCGTTTGGTTGAAACGCAATTAAGTTTTCACAGAACAAGGAGTGCATCGTACACATTCACTTTGGCCAAACAAACAGAGCTGGCCGTGATGAGGTTAGGGCAAACAACAGCAGCGGAGATGAAAGAAAACACGGGGTCAGCTCCGGTCCAACGTGTCCCACGTTCATAAGCCATTTCCCTCAAAGAGGAACAGTTCCTGTCAAATGGTTTGAGCCAAGAGGGGACATTAGCTGCTGCACTCGTCTATGCATGCTGGGTCTCCTGTCTCCCACCGTATTTGTCTTCTTTTTTTTTGTGAATGCATGTAACAAAGGATCCTCACATGATTCAAATTGGAGATTCTTATGCGCTGTGCATTATGGACCACTGGGCCAGCAAGTCTAGTAACACATTCCACCACTAATGGACACTCTGCCCTTGACCTCATCGTAATTAAGTTATTCAAATTAATAATTCATGGCTAAAACAGTCTTCAATCTGTCAGCTAGGGAAAATGTCTGACCTGTCAAACGCGCTGCAACCTAGAAAAGGGCAGATTCAACAGCATTGTTCCACGGAGGAACCCTTGACCGATGGCTATTGTTTAGCTCTTAGCAGATAGGATCAGGGCCCTCTCCCCACCTCTGTGAGCCTGCTGTATGAAGACGGGCAGGCTGGGGGAAGCCAGAGGCAGCTTCGCGTCCTGAACAATACCTGCCTTGTGCTAATGGAGGTGTCATCTGGCACAGGGCTGATTAGTCAGCGATTACAGCCAGGCCTCAATTGCCGTGACAACTGCTGCAAACACAATGGGCCCTGATAGAGCCAGCTGTTTGGTCCTCTGCAATTAACCCTGCATCCCACTCGTCTCCGGCAGTGCGCTGCCTCTAATTGACTATCGGGCACACAAAGCAGGGGCTGTCGGCCAGACCCCCTGGACACAGCCCCCCCACCCCTCTGCCGAGGTAGAGATGATAATAATAGAGGCGTCCTGTGGACTCGGCCGCCAGTCAATCAAAGCCCCAGTGCCCCACAGGAGCTTCCTGAGGAGAGAGGGCGCAGAGGAAGCACATGTATGAGCCAGTGATCAACAGGGTACAGCAGCCTTGCAGGGGGGCAGACATGTTGAATATGCCCTCAGCTGGAGGACTAATCAATTCAAGAGCATGTGAGGGGAAAGGGAACCCTGCTGCTTGCTTGATATCAGAAAAAGCCATTTTTAGGAACACTCATCTCCCTCTGTTCATCTCAAAGTTGATTTTCTGTGCAACAACATAGCGGGAGAAAAAAGAGTCAAGGCAATTATTTGTCAGGCCTTTGCTATCTATAATTGCAAAAGATAAAAATCAAACCGCAATGATTTCTCAGAGGATAGAGCTGTCTAAATTCATGGCTGCTTGTGTCATCATAATCATCAAACAAATGAATATTGTAAGACAGTGGAAATGCAAATGCGTTCTTCACCAGACTCAGTCATCTCTAAGTTCTTCTTTTTCTTGTAATTTTTAACGTAACTTATTAAATTAAATATAACCTGTATTTTGCTAAGTAAACAAATCATATACTCCACAATTACATGAATCAAATCAGTCTTTTAATTGAATTAATCACTATGTTAATAAAATCAGGAGTTGGACAACATTTATCAACAGGGGTTTCCGTGCTGCAATCACATATTGGGCTTTTAACCTGCCAACATGTTTCACAAATAGCAAAGAGGATAATGAGAATGTTAAAGCAATCCGCACACTGATCCCTCACAGGCACGCAGACGTGGCACAATGTCAAAAATGGATTTAATCATTAAAAGAGATTTAAAAAAAAAAAAAAAAAACTTGGACAAAACTCCCAAATCTAATCTTTCATTTCATTAAAACCAATCTAATCTCAGATTTAATTTATCTATTTCCTGCACAAGCAGATGGAAGAAATACTCAATTGAGAGCCTAATTTGGGCTTCTTCCTCACACAGACTGCAGCATGAGGTCATTTAGTGAGCCTGCGGTGAGGCAGTCCACGTGTGCAGTTAATACTGAGCACCGAGACAGAGATAAGGTACAGATAACACGAGGACGGAGCCCAGGAAAAAAACAGATCTGCATTTTTTCCACGTTCTGCACAGCTTCGTTATGTCTATCTGTATTATAACTCTTTTACAGTTTCACATATACGTGTAACGTGGTGACGGACAATGTGTACAATCAAAACAGCTAATTAGGTTTCTATTATAAAGGTTTCCTCCCAAGAAATGTGAAATATTATACCACCAGGACACTGTCATGTTTACATTTTCTCGTTAGAATTTATCTCTAAAGCCAGATGTTCCTGAATCAGCCATGAAAATTAATTAGCTGGTTTGATGTGGCAACCTCATGCTCCTTCCAGACAGACCTGGCTTTTATGAGCTGTAGGGGAAATTACTGAGAATTGATTGATCCTGAAGGACTCTCTGTACACATGGACTAGCAGGCAGACAGACAGACAGGCAGACAGACAGACACAGGTCCTGCTAACACCAGCTGATGAGACATCCTTTGTCTTTAATAGCTACAACATCAATAAACATTAAACGTCAAAATCCATTAACCTATAGAAGCTCAATGTTCTTTATGTTCATTTCTAAAAAAAGCAGGTGAATAAATGTGATGCACAATTAAAACCAGGCTGATGTCTCTCCAGTCTCCCTCTCTGTCGCTTCATCCCCCCTCTCTGTCTCTTCAGTCTCCCTCTCTGAGTAAGTGAGTTTCATCTGGGGTGCTTGCCGGGCGAAATCACCTCAGGGCGAACACTTTATTATCTGTAGTCAAAGCGTCACCACAAATACCATTCTACACACACAAGTGTCACTTTCCATTTGTCTGCACTCTGGCTGCATTAGCGAAGCCTCGCCGGCACAGAGCCTCGTCTCAAACGCGCCCCGGCAGAAGAAAACTAACAGCGTGGGAAAGCACTCGTCCTGCATTCCTGCCCCATTAACACCACTGGCATCACCGGAGGAGGCCGGCTGCCTCTCTTGGGAATTCAAAACATTATCAGCCCTAACCTTTGGCAAGATAGAATTTGAAAAGACAAACAGATAAAGATATTTAGGCAGACATCTTACTGTCTTGACCATTTACGTTATATTTATCACAAGACGTCATGAAAATGAACTAAACATAAGCAGATCGCTGCACGTGTTAATTACTGATGAGCTAGCTGTCCAGCAAAAACAACAGCAGTGGGTATTTGAGGCACAAAGGAATGCAGGCCAGCAGCAACCGTGTCAGGCCTTTTTTGTGGGACACCCGTGCACCAAACAAACACAGAACTGGGGCAACTACATGTTAAGCTCCCACTAAATACTGCAAAATTAAAAAAAAACAGGCAAACAAAAAGAACAGGCTTCATGTTTGTTCCCATGACAGCAAAAAAAAAAGAGCCTCTCACAGCCACAACCTAATTTCAGGCACGAGTTTCACCAGGCTCTTTCCATTTGCAATTATTTATGGTCCTGGATGGGCAACATAATAGATTATAAATGAAAAAAAAAAAAAAACTATATTCATCATAAAACTGCTTTCTGTTTAATAATCAAGTCTGGCCAAAGGGCTTAGTGGAGTGCATGGTTCTGTATAGATGGAGGGGGGGCTGGCCCCCGGTTTGTGGGCTGCCTGTGATGAGCCAGCCCTCAGGCCTGCCTGGGCCACCCTCATTGTGCATACAGCATGGTCTAGAAAGCAGAGCTTATCAGCAAATACCCCGAGTCAGCACAAGCAGCGGGCTGGTTATGCGTTGCGACTGGCACACCAGCCGATATTGTCATGTGCGATTAGGTCTCTGCTCATGGGCCTGTGAACTCATTCCTATGGCATCAAAGTCACCCCCCACCCACACACACACACACACACACCCCTCCATTTGTAGCCCTGCCTCTCTGCTGCCCTCTCTGACATCTGAGGTTTTTCCATTTTGCATCCAGACGTGCCACTTCACAATGTACCTCACTGAGCCTTGTGGAAAGCCGTGCACCGCTGCAAACATATTCAAAATACAACAACAGATTAGACGCTGTGATTTCCAAAGCAAATCTCTGCAGCTTAATTAATTCAGTCCACAAGGGTCATCCACAAGTTAGAGCTAGTAGCCGGTGCACCAAGCAGCAGCAGCCGGTGCCAGTTGTTTTGTCTCGCTACACCTCTCCAGATGACAAGGCTGATAGAGAGGAACAAAAGCCGGCTCACGGGAGAAAGGAGGACTAACTGTGAGGGCAGTTATGGGAAAACATCAGGAAGAAGTAACTGAGATTAAACCATTCAGTGATGATGCAGAGAGCAGCGCAAGACACAGAGCCAAGAAATAACTACAAGGACAAATCCTGACCTGACGGATTTATGTGGAGCCCTCCCTGTCCTATTTTTTTTTTGTAAGAATATGCCACGCTGTGACACTATTTCCTCAAAGGGATACATGTACAGCCAAGAGCAAGCAGCAACCACAGTCATGCACAAACTCAAATGGACGCAGCGACACTACACACACACAGGTTTGGAGTACGAACCCCAGAGGTAGAGATTGTAAGCTCATACAGAGATAAGAAAAGGAACCAGTGCAGAGAGCAGAGAAGGAAGAAAAAAAGGGAGAAAGTGGGAGTGAGAGATGAGGAGAGGCTGGAGGCGCCTGGGCAGGCCTGTCAGACTGGAGGAAGTGCTGGTGCACAGGCCTGCAGGTAAATGGAAGAAGAAAGGCGCCTGCAGGCTGCCCGAGGCAAGCCTGGGCCCTTCTGTTCTATCATTTAGGAGACAAGTCCTCCACTGATTCCCAATTAATATTTAACACTGCACAGACAACAAGGCACTCGACTGCAGTACACATGCCAACGAGAGGAGAGGAGAAGTGGGGAGGGGAGGGAGGGGAGGAGAGGAGGGGAGATTAGAGGAGAGGACAGGAGAGGAGAGGAGGAGAGGCGAGGAGATGAGAGGAGAGGAGGGGGAGGAGTTTTGAGGAGAGGAGAAGAGAGGAGGAGGGGAGACATAAATGGGTACATTTTAAGGAAAACATTTTTGCTAATGGAGTTGTGGGGGCAAGGCTTTAGAGAAGCAATGTGTTTTATTTTAAGTATTGCAACATCAGAAAGCTAAAACCAACAAATTAGACACTTGCTGCTCCCTGATGGAGCTGACAGATACAGGCCCGGGTTCCTGGGTTAGTGAAAAGTGGTTGCTGGAAATCTGTTCAAAGGCCTAGAGGTCGAGTAAAAAATGATTCTGATTGAAATGGCAAAAAAAAAAAAACACGCCCTACCTCTGAACTTCTAACCAAGCAAATGCGATTCAGTATTTCTGAAACCCTACAATGAAACCGATGCATGTGAAGATAGTCATGAGAATGAGCCGGACGAGCAAACCACAGAAACTGCAGTAAAATCGTCCCACGGGGCGATGATTTCAACATTGTGCTGTGGTCACTTTGCACTCCCGTGCTTTCGCCACAATACCCTCTACACTATTACAGCGGACTGAAAAACCACAGCAAGGGGTGTGTATTAAACATTTGGTGCATGTTCATGACCGGTTTTGGTATGAAACACCAAACTCCACAGCTGCTGTTTGAATTTTGTTCTCACAACATTTATTAGGAATTCTGGATGGTGGCTTGGAGGCTAGAACGAGTGTGCCAATTGAAAATGAATAGACACAACTATGGTAGATGTAATTTATGCAACAACATACTGTGTGCAAGGGCGTTACCCAGTGTGACCACAAAGTACACGTTGCTGAAAGTACTGTTAAGCAATATTTTGTACTAAACAAGATAACGCCATCATACAATATTTGTTTAGCATAAAGATATAATAAAACATGAATTCCTTGTTTTATATGAGCTGTAATTTCTTCATAATTTGGACGGAGTGACTGGACAGAAATAGAATAAAGGCTGGAAATCTAGTTAAAAAGCTAGTGAAAGCTTTCTTCCTACTTTGTAAGTCCAAAAGTTGGCCCAAAACAAACGTTTGTTTCGAGGTTTGTTATTTAGAAACCACTCAAATACACTAAGAGCGTGCCAGGAGTGTGCAACACCTCCTGAACGCCTCACATGGTCAGTCTGTGGTGGGCTCGACTCAGCGCTGAGATGGCACAGGCTGCGTGTCATTTCCTGCGGGACAGCGAGGGACTGCGGACACTCTCTGTACCCTCGCTCACATCCCCCCCCAACACGCCCCCACTCTCTGGCAGGCGAACACAGAGGGTGTCGCTGCCTTGCACCTGGGACGCCCAAGTGCCAGCTCGGAGGCTTTGGAACAAGGAACCTGTTTTTCGACCCAAGTCCTGCTGAGACCAAAAACTAAAGCAGAGCCCCTCTTCCTCAAGCGCACCTCCCAAGGCAATAAGATTGCTTCGCCCCCCGTGTTCACAGCAGAAGGCAGAGGGCATGGGGAAGGCATGACTCTGTGGGACGCCGCCAGCCGGAAATGATCCTCTGTGTGCCAGCGCTGAGACGCCAACGTGACAGAAGAGCCAGTACTATGCATGAGGTAAGACTCGTAGGACCAATATCACAGAGCTGTCCCTCGGAAATAAGGTGAAACTCGATTAATACTCTGCAATATAGCAATGTGATGGAGGTGATGCAAAGCCAGTGATCCCCAAAATGAGATAGTATAAGTACCCGGGAGGATGCAGGCCATGGATGGCTGTCAATCCCCTTTCACTATGAAAAATACCTCATGACCTCTGCTTCTCTGCTGCAGACTGTGGAATAATGACAGTCTCTGTGGGCACTCTCTGGAATTCCAAATGGGAGTTAGGAACGAGGTAGTTCAATCAGTGGGAAAAGGTCAAGTGCATGCAGATTCCCTCTCCCTCGCTCCGTCTCCGTCCCCTTTTCCTCCAGTTCCACTTTATGCCCTCCACCTCCAGGGTACGGAGGCAATCAGGGGAAAGGTTGTTATTTCTGCTGCTGCTCGTGACCACATTTAAATATTCAACTGGAAATGCTCCCCCAACCTTCTTCTTTTTTTTTTTTCTCCTCCACCTAACAGCCGTCGGAAAATTTGTGCTGCAATTTGATATGGCCAGCTAATTCCCCTGTTATGTCTTGTAGCGTCTCAGACAACAGTGAAAGAGAGATGGCTGCAGGTCATTACCTGAGCATATTTCCTCTCACTGGTCGCGTGGCTTAGGAAGAGACGCGGCTAAAGGCAAAGCAAACTAATGGCTCTGGCAGCTCAGACTGCAGAGGCACAGGGCTATTAGGAAAACTACAATCCCCAGGTGAACCCCCCATGTCATGTCCCGAGGCTGTGTGTGACATGGCCAGGTTGTCTCTGTCGATCAAGCTCGGAAAGGGCTGAACCCGGCCTGACAACGATATCTGGCCTTCTGGGAACTTCTCATCTACACCTGGCTGATTGGCACCTTAGGCCTCCTGGGTGGTGTCACGGCCGCAGGTGTGCTCGTGTGCATGTGTGTGTGCATGTGTGTGTAAATGTGTGTGCACGTCTCTGTTACAAGGAGACGCAATCTGGACATCGCACCCGTTGATTTAAGACATAACAGTTTTTGCGGGGTTTGATTTCACTGCAGTTGCATCCATCATGATGTGAAATAGTTTCTGTCTCAATTAAGGTTACACAAGTCATTGCAATGCAACCAAAAGTATGCTGAGGGACTGTGTGTGTGTGTGTGTGTGTGTGTGTGTGTGTGTGTGAGAGAGAGAGAGTTGCAGCAAGGCCCTGCTGGAGTTAGAGACACAAGGGAATGCCCAGGTTTAGACCAAAGTCTGATCCAATCACAGCACAAAAAAATGGGCGGGGCATCAGTGAGCTGTGTGGTTAGTGAGGGCATAACCTGAATAAAGAGCACAGACATGCACACCCAGTGTGACAATGGCATTCTTATTCAATTACAAGCCTGGCGCAAATGTAACCACTAAGTAAGGAAAAAATCAAATGAAACCTGCTGTAATTTGAAAAGAAATCATCTTGAAAGAATAGTCAGGCCTATATAACCCCGTCAACCAGACAACTGAGGGATTCTGGACCTGTTATTCTTTAGCTGACGTGGCAGAGTAATTGCTGTCTGGGCCAGGAAGGAGGCTGCGTAGTGGTGGGGGCTGCTGGGCCTCCTGTCCAGCCATCTCAATGTTACTCATCACTGGATCGGTGCGCCCTCCCTCTCCCCTCCAGGAGCAGGGCTGCTCACCCCAGCTCCCTGGACCTTCAGGCCCACAGTGGAGGAAGAGGATCAAGGAGAGGGATGGGTAGCGAGGGACGGCTATTGAGGGAGGTCGCCGCTGGCCGAGGATGGCCAGGGTCAATGGCATCCATTCACCCCTCTCCCCTCACAGGGCCCTTCTCTCTCATCTGTCTGGATGGGTGCCCTCTCTCTGGGGCACAACACGATGAGAGGCCCTGGCTCCGCTGACGTCTCTGCCTTTCATGTCTCCATCTAGGGCAGTGGTAGAGAGACGTGGAGGGGAGGACAGAGGAGGGGGCAAGCTACAAATGTCACCCATAAGGGGGGATTTAATTAAAAATGACAGGCGCTGGCGCTGGAGAGTGCAGCCACATATGTGTGGAATTTGGGCTCAGTGAAAGCAAGTGCCTATGATTTATAATTCAAGTAATGATCTGCACTCCTTTTAATTCTACGGCCAAAGAAAAAAATATCAAAAGGCCGCCTCTGTGAGGCTAATCCAATATGATATTTTTAAGGGCAGGCGGTCAATGGCTTTTTGAAAAGCCAGCGTCTCTGTCTCCCTTTCTGCTTCTCTCTCCCCCCACTTGTCTCTCTTTCCCCATCTCCCTCTGCCACTCCCTCCTTTCTCTCCCCTGCACTCCCAGCTCTACAGTACCTCACCCAACCCCCCCCGAGTCCAGACACAGAGCGAGCTGTGATAATGGAAACATCCCGCTCTCCGCCTCCCGTTTCTCCCGCTAAGCTCTGCGCGCTTGGGGGAAATTGATTGTCTGGCGAGCCGATCTGAACGCTTCCAGCTGATGGTAGAGCCAGTTAAGTCCTTTTTTATTGAGGGTATGAGGGATTTTTAATGGGAGTCGCATCAATGATCTGTGCAGCCACTCGGCATCTGCATGTAGGGTTTTTTTGCTAAAACCCTCCTCGCCCTCTCATCCCCGCCGCTCTGCCACCCCGGTCCTCACACCGTATGCACACGCTACTCTTGTGTAAAGGACAGCAGATGCAAATGACACAGCTCACCTCTACCTCCCTGCCAGGTAATCCCCCTCCCGTGCTCTCACTCCCTCTGTCTGTTTGAGTGGGGTGTATTCTGGTATCCAGCCCCCTGTCGAGAGCCCGGGTCACCTTACTCACAACCCCCATTTCAAGTTGGCACAAACTGGGCCACGAACAATCAATCACGGGACCTGCTCAGCGTGGTGACCTGAGCGTGCCCACTTCTGCAGCCAGACCCACTGTCTGCCTTCCTGCAGCCCTTCTGGGCCTGGATGAACAATTGCCTTATTGAGGCCAAGAGCTGCACAGTGATGGAAATTCAACACTTGCTCCCCACCCCAACCCCCCACCCCCCACCTCCAAGGACAGAAAGGAAGCTATTATGTTCAAACATCCTCATTATGAACCTCGAGTCAGTCGCTGTGGTAGTCTTTCAATCAAAGGGTTTAACAGGTGGAGAAGGAGAGGGAGACAGCGAGGGTCAGTTAGAGGGAGAGCAACGTGAAAACTGGAGACTGTTCTTTTTCTCTATTGATTCCAGTCCTGACTCCCACTGGCTGCTCCTCAATAAAAGACCCTGGGAGGAAGTGGGCTAATCCTGTGAAATTGGAAGGAGGGAATCGATTAAGACGACTGTTGAGGACTCCCTCCATTTCCCCTCCCTTCCTCTCCGTCTTTACCTTCTCTAATTCTATTTTGTGCCGTTTCTCTTTGTCCTCCTTTTCACTACACCTCTCTGTGAAACCTCATTAGTGAGCCCAGTTGAACCCCACTCAGCTGAAGAGCTGCCCCCTTCCACATGCACTTAGAGCTCTGTTTATGTCTCTCGTTGCCTCACATAAACCTACGCGGCTCCATATGAAACATCCACGCGTGAGCAGCAGAAAGTAGCTCCAGAGCTGAGGGCAGAGGTAGCACCCAGTCACCTTCCTGTTTGCGACTCTCCTCTGCAGGAGGCAATAGGAGTGTGATGTTGAGCTGAGAAGTAGCTAATTGGCCAGTGAGAAGCACAGGAAGAACGCAGGCAGTGCTTTATTTCCTTGCCTTTCACTGGGCTGGTTACAGGCCTGATACAATGTGCCACTGATGAAGAAGTACAAGGCCTGCTATTCCCACTAAGCCTCTCTAAGCTGAGGTAAAAACTGGTAGGTTAGTGCTCCCCTGCTCTCTATCCGGCAGTCCATTTAATCGGCTTGAGGTCGCTGGTAGGCCTGCCGTGTAAACAGAGGCCACTAAAGTCTCTAGGAGCGTTCAATAAGGAGGAAAGTCCTTGCTTCCCTTCGTCAGACTACTTGCTGTAAAAGGCTTATCCAAAAGCTTCAGCGAAATTAGGGAGAAATTCACCTTCCAGATGCCTGACTGCCGCAGCGCTCCCTAATCCCAAACTGGCTGGAACAAGTTTCGCCAGCCCTGTAACAGTTTTCAGCCCTGGCTCATCTCTGTCCCTTTACACCATTTTGTGAGTGGACAGAGGGTGGTGCTCGGGGAGCAAACAGAGCAGCTGTCATGCTTTACAGGCGGCCGGCACAGCCAGGGCCAGACACTGTAAATGTTTACAGACCCTCAGGGTCACCCGGGGCCAGCGAGGCACGTTAAACACTGTCTGTTCAGGCCCCGTTGCCACGACTGCACAATCAGCACAGCTAAACAGCCCCCCTCACAATGAGTAGCCAAACAACATGGCAATCCAAGGTCTAAGTGCAGAGCGAATGGAACTGTTTAGAATTCCTCGGAGTAGCGAGGGAACACAGTGACAAACAACAGAAACCGGAAAGTCTATTTTCCTTCACTTATTCACAGTCCGGGTTAACTACCCGTTTCCATCATTCACCATGACCGGTAGATTAAATACAAAACGACAAACACAAGCCTCTCTCATTCCTTAGCTTTGGGGGCGAGCTGAACTCCTGACCCTCCATGGCTCCCCGTCACTGTTAACTCACATTTCCGTCCGAGGGCTTGCAGGGGCTCCAGGGTCTTGCTGGCACACACCGGGTGCTGGGGTGGAGGATTTTGCCTCCTCTGCAGACAGGCCAGCATGGCGAGGTGGGCACAGTACTACAGCCGGGGGAGTTCTGCGGCCAACCTAGAGGAGGAAAAAAGAGGAGAAAGAGAACGGGAGTTGAGCGAGTTGAGTGAGTTAAGCAGGATGATTCGAGGTCAAAGCTCCACGGCCGTGTCCGGTAAGCCGGCAGGAGCTGGCTCCGGGCTAGATGGGCTAGGTTTCTCACACAAGATTTAATGGGGAAAGCATGCCTACAGCTGCCTGCCTCCCAGCTCTGTGTGCTGAATGATAAACACACACCTGCACTGGGGCAGCAGCGGTTGACACGGGTGGAGAGCACAGTCCAGGCCAGTCACTCCGCAGCTTCAAACAGCACATCCACACAGCCATTCAAGCGCATCTCCCCGTCTATGAAAACCCCGTCCTCAAAACAAACACACAGGCACACACAGAAAGTAGCAACACACGGGCACATTCCTTCCAGGGGCATTGGTGATTGATGGCGTTATCTATGGACAGCAAAAAAAATGGTAATGCCGAGAAAACAGCAGTCTGTCTGGCGCAACTTAACATGCAACAGCTCTGGGGGACTGTCAGGGGAAAAAGGCCTGGGGACTGAGCACTGTCTGGATGTGTAGCTGTGTGGTGAACGGTAAGGTTGCATGCGCATGTGTGTGTGTGTGTGTGTGTAAAATGTGATGGGTTGGGAGGGGGAGACTGCCAACCGTACATCAGGGCTAGTGACGGCACTAATCAATCTCCCTCTAGGCCATAAATCTCCAGCTCTACACTCCCCCAGCCACCTTCACTCTGGAACAGGGAAGCAGTTGCTGCTAGTTTCCTCTCAAAAAGCCCATCGCAGCCTCAGTGGATATATATATATATATATATATATATATATGAAACCTACTGCTCCCTCACCAAGAACCCTCAACAATCGAGTAGCATAGTAGACCTCATTCATCAGCAACATACCAGTGTCACATAGCACAATGATGACTGATTACAAAGTCTTCTACTTGGATTATGTGCCGGATGAGAACAGCTAAAGCAAACCATTTAGACCCAGATAGTGTTTTTATACGATAAGGATCAAGATTCACTCGTCTATAGTTCACTTAGCGGATTTTATTCAATTTTCCAGGAAATGTGCTTTTACTGTACTGAATGTGACTCTGCAGACGCTCAACCAAAAAAGCATGGCCGTCTCTATATAAAGCATAGTGGCCTTAATCTTAGCTCTTCATTCGTTTGAGTCCAAAAACGTATCGATATGAAACATTATCGTTTCCATCTGGGCCGGTCTCCTCTCATATTAAAACAAAGAATAGAGGCAAATATTTCACCCGCGCTGTCAGCGCCAGCGTCTCCTGCCATGATGCGTGGCAGATTATTGAAAAATGATTTCTCATGCGCCTGTCACAGGCTTGTCCCCTGTTATTTATTTTCTCAGTGAATCACTGAATGAACATTTAGCCACCTGCCATCAGTCCATTACTTAGTTTTATAGATTATCATTTAAAGAAAGCAATTATAATGATTACGAGATAAATTAATGTCAGTCCATAAAGCACCAGCTCCTGCTCTTTCTCGTTGAAGAAATAAAGCAAAATATGGATCGCAGTGAAAATCTATTAAACCACTAACAGAAGCATTCAATCGAACTAACCTTTGCACTTAAATATTTTGTACAGATTAAATTCTAACGCATGTGACTTTTAAATTGTGGTTTTGTGGAGTACGTTGAACAGAATCCATTCAAGATGGTTGTTATTTTATATTCATAAATGCCAACTTTTCAGACTACGCTGAAGCATTTGACCTTGAACGACAAGAAAATTCTTCTTACATCCCGTACCCATAAATGTGTTGAATCGTAAAATGTTGACAGCACCATTTAAGATATAATTTAAATCAGAACTGACTGGATTTTCATTAAGAGGTGCATTTGTATAAACTTGAACAGCCCTCCTTACACAGATGGTGTGTAAAGTGCTAAAGTGTGGATTGAGAAATGGAGGAAGGAAGGTTGATAGACAACCACAACACAATTTACTGCCTGTAATTAAGGCTGAATGACTTTCCTGGTCTGAATAGTTAAAAGATTAGAAGCAGGTGTTACAGGAAAAAAAAAAAAAGCACCTCCCCTGCAAAGAATTCAGTCTTTTCTCATAAAACATTTTTCACAAGATATTTAATTTGACCTCAGACCATAAGGGACGTACAACATACTTGACACTTTCTTGTAAAAAAATATGTATTTTTAAAATGTGTCAAAAGTAGCACAAAACAGCAATTTTGGCGGTGTGAAGATGGTGTTAAAAATGTTTCTGCCTGATAAATGTAAGTAAATGAAATCTTAAGTCTTGTTAATTACACAGCTCTCTCTCTCTCACTCACACACACACACACACACACACACACACTCACAAACACACTGCAGATGGAAGAGAGGGGCCACTCTATTTCTCGCCAGGTGCTCGAGCAAAAAAAGGTCGCTTGCGGTGCCATTTCCTCTCACACACAGGCAGGCCTGGCCCAAACACACTGGCACTTTGAGCTCATTACTGGCTATTCACATAATCCTTTCTCTGTGTCCTCTCTGTGAGGATACTAATTTCACAACGAGCCCGTCCTCACAGCCCATTTGTTAAAAGATAGTAGTTGAGAGAGGAGAGAGAGAGAGGAAAGGGACACATGGTGAGACTAAAAGCTAGTCTTAACGGGGGGATACCTCCACAGTTTTTCCCCCTCTCTGAAATGAAATACAATCGTGTAACTACCCTCCATTTTTCTCCATTTGCTGCTCACCAAATGTATTCTGAGGCATTATAATTCGCTGAAAGAGACCCACTTTTTTTCAATTCAATTTCAAGAACCAATTTTCTCCTATTATTGACTTTAAGAGCGAGGCAGAAGGAGCAAGTCTTTGGCTTGTTTGTCATGTTCCCCTTTCCCCTCATCTCCTCCTATTAGGTTATTGTACTACTTAGCAGATGTCTATCAGAGGCAGGAAATTATCTCCAAACCCAAAAAACCCTGTGACCCATCATCTAGCTGCCCTAAAAAAACAGCCTGGTCAATCCCTGTGATGGTGCTGGTGTGAGGACACACACACACACACACACACACACACACACACACACACACACACACACACACACACACTGGAAAAACCACCTGCACTTCCCTCACTCATCAAATCCACTCACAAGTCTCCTATTACACCAGTGCTGGGATATCTCAAAAGCCAGGATGTCTATCGGCTCTTTCCCGTTCTGCCAGTGTGCTGCGGGGTTTGCAATGGGGGCGGAAGATCAGTCCCATGAGATGAGGGAATAAGCTGGAATCAAGAGGCGGTGGGCTTGGCAGAGGGCTATTTCTAAGTTAAAAGGTTCTTAAACTGCAGAGGAGATCAGAAGAGATGGCTCCCTGCTCCCAAAGCTGTCTGCCCAGATAAGCATCCTGCCAAGCGCGGGGTGTTGCAGGGTGGCCATGGGTGAATGAACGTTGTGTACGTGCGTGTGCAGAGCTACACGTGTTTCAGGTGAAAGAAAGAGCGAAGCAGAAGTTCAATACTTTTTTGGTATGGTCTGAAATGTGTCCTAGTATCAAAAACCAGAACAAAATATGAAGCTAAAGCTCAGATTTAGTCTTGATAGCCTTGTTTGCTTGTGTTCAAAGTGCTTGCATGGCTGCTTGTGTGTTGAAAACAGTCTTCTTGGGTTCGTTTGTGGAATTAAAGTGGGTTTTGTAGATAAATCTGTGGAGTTATGTTCATATTAGACTTAGCATGGCCTACATATGGGCTGAAAGCTAGCAGACGTTAGCGTGGTTTGGGCATGTAGCATGTCTGGCAGTTACACAACTGCTGTCTGCCTTTTAACTCACTTCCCTAACCATACTGCAACTATAGTTCATTTGCCGTAATCTCTGCTTAACTTTTACCGTAACGTACATGCACAAATGCAAGAATTTCAAAACCTTAACAAATCATACATTTTGTAATCCAAGCTTTTGCAAAATGATGTTGTTGTACTGTACATGTATTGTATCAGCATTAGAAGCAGCCCTTGCTAATATTATCAGCTATCACCAGGCTTCTATAAAGGTTTGAGTGTTTCAGTTAAAGTAGTCTCCAGTGAAGCCCCCCCCCCCCCCTCCCTCCCAGCGGAGGACCAGCCGTGGTCTGGGAGCCCGGCGGACAGCCTCCACAATGACCGGAGGCGGGGCTTCGACCTAATTGAATGGTGACCCTGCCGTCTCTCTGTGGGACGCCCCATGCAATGCTTTTAACAAGCTGCTGTGTCTCCCCTCTTAATAAGCCCAAACAAGTTAATCCAATCGACACACTCAAACCCTTTCTTTTTCTTTAACAAGGCACTGCCTCTACCCCCTTAATCCCCGGCTCCCCCTTCTCCGTCACCATACCGTCACATGAATGGAGGGAGAGTGAAAGGCTCCATTAGGACGGACTGGCAGTAAACCCCTTCAGCTCGCCACTTTCCACACAGGCACACTAAATAATTTGCACTCATACTGTATATTCAAATACACACAGACACACACACACATGCTCACATGTGCCTGATAACTGGTCCACTTGGATGTGGCACACAATGCGGGGGTTATGTTCGCCGACCCTGATCCACACACCAACAACAAAACACACAAACAAAAATTCTGAGGGGACGTTTGCCGACAGGCACGCACACACTGGGACATAAAAAAGGCATTGTTAACAAACCCTCCCAGCTCCACAAACAAGAGCCACTGATTCCCTAACAATACGAGCCCCTGGATGCACTCACCCACCAGCTCTGCACAACCTCACACCAGCACAATAAATAACCCGCACAACAAAAGGCCATTGTGTGTAAAAGCCTACAGTTTAGGCATTATTGCCATGATATACAGCGTTGGAATAAGATATTGGCAGCTATATATATATATATATATATACACACACACACACACAGGATGCAGCACATCACTGTTATTGGCCTTTGCAGCCTTGTATGCTGTGCAGCCATATTTATAAGAAGTTTCTCTGCAGATGAAGGGCATCTTGGCAAAAACACTCAGCTGTTAGTTTTCTATATTCCAGTCAGCTTCAATAGCTTCACCCTAGGGATGAAGGGTGAGGAATGTCTGGCAGTCCAATAGCAGCGAGTCGTCTGTCATCTCTAATCAAAACACGCCTGCCTAGACTAATGTCAACCCTGTAATAGCAATGAGGACTAATTGACTTCACAGCCAACTGCTGCATCTCTGTGCTGGGCGAGGCTTCATTAATGGTAAACAACAGGCCTTTATGACAGCGTGACAACCACATCTAAAGTGTAGAGGAAGCAAATAGCTGAAATCAAGCAAATTGAGACGACTGGAATTGGGATGGAGGTTTATTTCCAACAAAGCACAGTCGGGTTGTGGACGTGGTGGAAGTACAGGGATGAGGATTGTTGAAGGTCCTATGAAAAATTGAGAATGTTATTCTCTATTAAACTATATATTTTCAGCCACAAGCCGGGCAGCATTCTGAAGGTGGAATTTAAGCCTTGGTGTGGCTTTTGTTGGGTACTAGCCTACAGGTGGTTATGGTGGATTGGGCTCTAGTGAGCATCCCCACTGTGGTCCAGCTCATATAGTTCTGTCCACGCTTTGCCCCTGAAGCATGGATTCATAAAATACTCTGCTTCCTTGTGTGATTTTGAAATGAAAAATGTCTCCACGTATTTGAAACATTGTAGCAGGCTTGCACCTCACTATCTCGGCTACCCAGTGAGGAAAACACTGCAATCTCAGGAAATAACCACAGACGGCAATTCTCTCAAGTATTATATGTGTAGCTTTCGGGTAGAGCTCACAACAGGATCAGGTCTGAAAGCGTCTGCATACTGCTCTTTTTTACACCTGCATTATAGCCGAGCAGCGAGCTAAGCCCTGATCGACTTGACCGTGACATGTGGACTTTACATACCAGCACCCCGAGCATCTCTGTGTGTACGTGGGAGTGCAAGGGAATGCTGTTTGACCTGAGAGCTAATTCAGAAGTTAAAAGGCAACATAAAAGAACTAAAGCGTGGACACATGAGTGTGAAAAACACACATTTGACCCTTTTTAAGACACATTCATGACCTTTTTTGCAGGTAACTAATCTGCTTTCTATTAGAACTCATTCCAACGCCACTCATAATATAATATAAAATCACATTAAAGAAGCTAAAATTAGCATAAATATTAAATAAACTTTAAACTCACATAGCGTGACGCTCAACAACACTGTACAATAAAAGCAGTGTGACAAGAGTCTAAATGCACAGTACATCACAAGAATGTTTAATTTAGAGCTTTAAAAAGAATAAAATTCACATGTCACATTTGACACGTGGCCTTGTTTTTTCTGATTTTAAACGCCGTGCACCAGTTTGAAACCCAACACACGCCTGCGTTCCCATGCGAGGAGAGAGTCCCCTCAGTGGAATCTGTTGGTTTCCAGCGCGGTACAACCAAGGTGCTCTTACAACATGACGGAGCCTCTGTGCTCCTGCTGATGCCAGCGAGGGACTTTGAGCAACGACAGCGCTGCTGAAGATTGTCAGACGAACCACAGGGGAAACGCGTCCTCCTCTCCTCTTATTGCCTCAGCCCTTTGTTGTATTGTTTTGCGGGGCAGCGGCATCAGTTGTCATCATATACCAGTTTCATACAGAAACCCTGAGAATGTTGTGACACATTGAACAGATGTGGAGTTTGTGCTGAAATGTGACTGCAGACGCCAGAGGACTGCTCTTGAGAAAAGACCTCTGCAAAGGACACATTTAATTAATTGAACACAAATTTGGCGGCTTAATAAAACCAAAGTAAATTCACTCTTTAAAAAAAAGAAAAGATTTTTTGCTTTAGATGCAACCTCACCAGGCAGGACCTCCAAACATAAATCACAAACTTCAGCCAAATGTGAAAAATTAGCTGTGCTTTCTTGGTTTTCATGCTAGGATTTATATTTCCCCGGTAAACCTTATTACACACCGTTTGTAAAGCATTGTTGATATTGCAAAAATTCTTATCCCAACGTGACACAATCCTTTATTGTTTCAGACAGGTCCATTCACGGCTTAACACAACAACAATAAAACAAGGGCTCTTTTTTCCCCCTCTCTACCCATCCTATGGCGGCTCACTTGAATTTTCAAACAGTGTTCATTGTCTTTTTGTTTTGTGTTCATTGTTTGTTGTGCTGTCATTCCTCAGCTTGGCTCCTGAACTTCAAAGAAAGGCTTATGTCAATTTATGATGAAATGGAGTGAGCAGGCGAGAGAAGAGAGGGAGACAGAGCGAGAGAGAGAGAGAGGGAGAGAAAACCTTCACGCAAAATGGCCCTGCCTCGAAACGTATGCTTATTAATAGGTGTTCAATAAATCAATGGAATATAATTAAATTCAAACAATGTGATTTTCTCCTCTCGCTTGCCGAAGCCCGACTCCAAACACGGCTCTCTGCAGAGCCTGCGGTGACCCCAATTCCCATGGTCCAGAGGACGACTCCGCTGTCTTTCACTGGAGGGTGTCATGGATCCAATAGTCAGTCATGCATAACATTAGTGTATTGTGAAGCCCACAAGGCAATCAAATAGTGCACCGTTGAAATGTTGACACTGATCTCATTTGATATATCTGAAGTGTGACAAAGCCATTTTTGCTCTGCTGAATATTACGGACTATAAAAAAAAAAAAGAAAAGAGGATGACACAAGTGCTCACAGCTAAGCTTGCTGGGAAAAGGAAGCAGGCATTTTCCTCCACATTGCAAGTTTCTGTCGCCGAGACTCAGCAAGCCTTTCCCTTCACTCCGTAATGAGTGCTATCCAGCTGTTGTCATCCTGCTCCCTCTCGGAGTGGGCCCTGACCACGCCAGCAAAGGGAATCCAATTGGACAGAGTGGGAGGTGAGTCTGCGGTTGGTAATCACCTGCTGGCTAAAGGCACAGATGGCACAAACGCCGGCAAGATGTTGTCGTGCAGCAGCAATCCAAGAAGTCTCTCTGACAGGCCGACAGACAAACACAGAAACCTGAGAAACCCACAGCGAGCCGAGGAAATCGCAGCTCACGGATTTGATGCAGGAGGCTGACAGCCGGTGAGCTATACCCGAAGTACAAAGAGTTAAAGCATCGATCTTGCGTTTTCGCAGGCAAGGTCTTGGTGTCACTGCTCACTGATTGGGGGAAAAGTGAAAAAAAAGGGCAGGTTGTAATGATTTAAAATGGTAGACGCTTTCCATGACAAAAGCAGGGCGATAAGGGCTCCCGTTATCAGCGGGTTTGACCACGGAGAGAATGGAGAAGCGAGGTCATCGCTGAGATAACGGCATATGTGGAGACAGATTATCTTTTAACTCTCGAGTAGTTTGGATGCATTCCGTTGCTCCTGTGACTTATTTGTTGGACCTGAGACCCGCCAGCTCTCAGAAGTACAACCTCGAGGAGAACGCAGCTGGTCTCTCACCTGTTAAGATTAACTCTTGAGCCGACACGACTCTAAATCTGTCATAATGGAGATGGACTATTTAAATTTCCAGCGGGATTACCAGAAGATGTTTGCTGATAGCTACGACGGTTGCGTGTTGCCTGTTAGCTCTTCGCTCTGGATGAAGGAAGTTGGATGAAGTCATTTAGTTTATTGGTGTTGCGAGCAGAGATTTTTACGGTATTCAAGGCTCCCAACACATCAAACATATCAGAGAAAAAACGCCCCGGAGACATCCCTCGTCCTGAAGACTCCCCAGCAGATGAGCTCCTTCTGCTCTGTGTTAGTGCTTGGTGCCTTGGTTTGTCCTTCACAAGAGACAGGTAACACTGCCAAGACCCAGTAATTAGTGCAGATGGAGACTGTAATACTCTCTTCCCCTCCCTGCAGAAATGCCAAGGGAGGCAATCTATAAATTCCTGCATATTAATGCAATTTAAAACCACTCCAGACACCTTGCTGGAGGCAGGTGATAAAAAGGTGAAAGGCAGACAGATCTGGCACGCAGCTGCTGATATGTCGGTGACATCAGTCCTGTCTCAGCAACTTCCTGGCCCCCACATCCCCAAACACACACCAAAATAACTTGATAATCTATCTCCTTTTTTTTCAGAAAATGCTCTCCAAATCCTGACCCTAGGCCTTACAACTGGGTCTCTATCAATAATTAAAAGGTAATCTAAAAACCCATTTTAGTTGGGTCATCTTTCTGCGCCATTGTCCCTGCTTCTCCGTCTATTTTCTCCTCTTTCTGTAAGATCTAGTTAGAGATTCCATTAGCATGAGAGAGCAGGCTGGTAATTGTCTTCACCCTACTGAGTGATCCCTGGATAGAGGATTAGGCGGAGAGAAAGCCCTATTTCATCTCGGAGCACAGATGCTGCCCAAAGCCAACCACTCCAGATTAGATTAGACTGCAGAGGGATGAAACCAACTGGTAACTTCAAGCAACATTAGACAGAAAGTGTGGACAGGAGGAGTAACTTTTGTTAACCTTCCCTCGCCAGCTGTTACCCCTCATTTTCTTTTCTCTTTACTCTTTTATGGACATTTTTTTTTTTTTTTTTATATACAAATATGCTCTCCTGTTGAAAATAGGGATTGGGGGGGAAGGCAGCTTATAATTTCTCTCTCTCTCTGATATACACAGAGTATTTAGAGCTGAATCTCCCTAAATCATCCCCCCGGGCCACCCTGTCCGTCACTAATCTGCCTGCCACCGCCCACTCATAAGGAGGTGTCACATTTCTGGCACATCTCCATGGGATAAGCACTTCAAACACCAGAGCTTCTCCTCTTGACCTTTCCATGGAGATGATCGATTAAGCCCGTTGGATTTATTCCATAAACAGGCAACCATTACATCAAAAAGGCGAGGAATTTACCTCGGAGGCACAACTTAAAATCCATATAAGCTTCATGAGGGTTCCAATTTGTATTGGCTTTTTCAATCCACTTTCGCAGCACATTAATAAGCACAGGGGTTTTTCAGTTTTGGTTTCTGAATCACTGCAATTCTCTACCTGTAATTATTGATGCAAATCACAATAACTACTGGAACTGCTATCTGTACTCCATAAAACCTGTGATGCAGAAAAACGGTTCAGCTCGCTCCCATTGCTTGAGTGGGATAAGGTGGGGAACAAAATGACTGAAAATGTAAAAGCAAAACAGAGCAACATACGGTTGCTTTGTTAAAAACAGCTCGGTGGGAAGCCTCTGCTTTTCACCTGTCCAGGAAGCTCTGTGGGGCAAACCGAGGAGCCAATAAAAGGTCTGCTGCTCGCTTGCTGCATGAGCCATTAAGTTACAAGACTGCAGGCTTCCTGTTTTCATGCTTGAACACTTTCTACATGCTTTCAGCAAGGACAAGACTAAACAATCTCGAGTGAAACACCAGGGAGGAGAAACCCAAGAAGACAACAGAATGCTTTAAACCACAACAAATCACGCGTCGCTTAGAATCCCATTTGTGAAAGTTAAAACAGGAAATCTAAAACCAGTTTAATTTCCCCCGAAAAAGGGGAGAAGTCCCTCTGAGGAGCCTTGCAGTGCTCCTCCTGTTTGTGATCACAGTGGCCAGCGAGCTCTGCTCCTGCTCTCAGGAACTACTGCTCTATGGTAATCATATCCTATTTGAATAATGAGGCAATACCACCACTCTTGCCGCCCATTCCCCCTGCATCCTTGACTGGATTCTTTGATAGACACTAATTCTAGCTCCATCTATAAAGCTCCTCTCATGCATTTTTAATAGAATCTATTACTTTAGGATTAAATTATAAAAGACTGTCCTCCTTAAATTTTTAATAGTTTGCATAATTGGTATCAGGGCCTGAATGCGAACCATAAAAACCCAGTTTGTACAGGACTGCGCTGCGGAACGAGCCAGACAAAACTGCGCGGCACCGCTGCACAAAAAGGACACACGTGGCACGGCACGATCGCAGGCGAGCACGCGGCCGCGCACAAGCTTGTGAGGACGTTATTGGGTTCATTGTCGTTGAGAATAAGGTGGTGCGAGCTCTGCTTTGAATGACGGGGACAATAAGGTCAGGGACCACGAGAAGTGCCGAGCTCCTGCATGAGCCCGAGGAAACGGGAGTCATAAACCAGGTGTGCACAGACACTCGCTGGGGTTAACGGCAAAAAAAAAAACTACTTAACAGGTTTACAGCTTCCCTTTGTCCCCACAGTCACCTATTACTGTGTTCACTCAGCTTAAATGGAAAACGGGTTTCCTTCTGTGTTCAGCCACGAGTTGGACGTCATCTGCACCATCTCACTCTCTGTTTCTGCATCTCCAGCTCTTTTGCAACAACAGGCCGAGCATACAGGAAAGCAAACGTGTCTGAGGCATCTCCTCCAAACTAGAGCCCCCTTAGAAATCTATGCACGTCACCATCCCCCAAATTAGCACCGCAGGGACACCCCCCTCGCCGCCCCCCGCCTGCTGGCGGCAGCTCTTTGGCATATCTGTACTGGGGAAAATATTTCACACTGTATGAATTATTAAGTGCGGGGCCAGTGCTAAGCAGTATGGAGATAGACCAGTTATTCACAGCTCTATTGGGACGGGTGCGTCGGAAACCCGGGCCGCTCGCCTATCAGATCGTTTGTCACGAGCGATAGACAATTTACAATGAGAGAATTTTTCAATTTATTCATTCTGCTGTCACTGCAGTTTCCAACCTCCACTCATTCCACTCAGCAACCCCCCTCCTCCTGTAACTCTGCCTCGGCTGGTGAGGGGGCTTCACGCCTCAACCAACCACCTGCTTTCCTGCCTGATTCTGTTGCTTTTCTTTGTCTTTCCTCAGCCCGAGGAGAAAGGTGGAGGTGAAGCACGTGCAAAAGGCATGAGGAGTGGATCCTGCTCCTGTAATCATCTTAACGGAGGTAATGGAGTGACAGCTTAGGGGTTCGGGCCCCAGAGGCTTTGCTGTGGCTGACAGTGGCTCTTAGATAAAGAACAGGAAACAAGGCCGACGAGGGTGCAGCGCTTAAGATGCAGCCAAAAGAAAAGAAGTTAATTAAACTGTAGCGGAATTATTTACACTGATAAAAGTAAGTTAAGGCATGAAAGAGAGGATAAAGTTCATAAAAGTATTGATTTGGGTATGTATTGTTGCAAAATCATCCCAAACAAAGGTTTTTCTTTTAGTTGGTTTGGAATTTTATTCTGGATCCCAGAGAGCAGCGTCCTGCTTCTTTTCACTTAAGAGGAAGCGCCAAAAAAAAAAGCCCACGCAGACAGACGCGGGACCTCAGCACTCATGTCTGGCAGACTGCAATTTCAACATTAATTACTGAAGGTGAACCAGCAGTCAAAACAGCCACAGATTTGGTTTTTTTTTGTTCACAAACACTCAATCAAAGAGGACAAACCACACAACAGACCATAGCCTCAAAAGCCTAAGCATCGCTCTTCCACTATTACACGAGATGGGAACTCATTTAGGAGAGACAAAACATGGATAATGTTTTATAAAAAGTTGTTTTTTACCCCCTTTTCTAAGCTGAATATAGAAGCAACGTAGAAAATGACATCAGTAGCTTTGTTGGTCTAAATGCTCGGTGAGAGCGGTTTGACCTGTAAAGCAGCCCAGAGTGTTTCTCTATCTGTGACGGCTTTTCAAAGCCTGACGCAGACGGCTGCACTGAATAGACCTTGATGTGAAAGGCAGAGATGTTAGATAAATGTCCTCGCAGCCAAGGCCTCTGCCCTCTTCCTGATGATGCATTCTTATACTCACATACCCACTCCCCCTTCACACACACACACACACACACACACACACACACACACACACACACACACAGAAACTCAGACATGCAGTGCCAACAATCCCACTGAGGGCAGCATTTGTTTGGGGACAAGGTGACCCTGTTGCCTAGGGGCCTGTGAACACGCACAATGAAGGCCTCTCATCCTGCACACACCCAGCCGGCTGTGTTGGGCTGATGGCGGGTGGAGGGGTGGGGGGGTGTGTGTGTGAGGGGCATCACAACACCCTGCCACCGCAGTTTTTAAACCCCATTCAGGAAGCCCCCTGAGATAGCTCCTTTCACACCCTGCACAGACGGAGCAAAATCCCTGCTTGTTACCCAGAGTCACGCAGTCAACAGATGGAGCAGCTATTGAGTGAAGGATCGCGCCGGCAGAGGCGGCTCCCCATCCATCCCCGCTGGAAACAATGGGGCAGCAGGTCAAGAGTGCTGTCTCCAGAAGGAGGGGGTCAGGGAGGCGGGGCGTGCTCCGACACAGCGCAGCTATGCGAGCGCTTTGAAACGAGAGGAACTGAGAGGATCTTTTTTTGGATGGCGGGGCGGAGGGGAGGAGGCTCGTGGCTGGCTGCCGGGGATCAGACTCAGGTGGTGGGGGCTTGTGTGTGAATCTGGGACAGCAGTGTTTGTGTTTAACCTGCAAACAAGAACAAAAAGACATCCCTGCATGCACACATTTGCATGTTCAGAGGAAAGACACAGTTTAACGCGCATTTCAAGGGCCAACTGTTCCAGACACTCGCATGTCTTTGTGCACAAATAGAACTTCATTGTTGATACAAAAAAAAAGCACTGAAGTGAGGCTGTATAGACAGAAAACCTTAACTACTGCAAAACAGTTGCAGTGCCCACAGGACAATTTTTCCTAAAAAAACCCTGAAGTGGATACACACAAAAAAGAAATGATTCCTCATTGTTCAAACTCTCAATATTCGCACAGCAGCATCGTGGGAGATTACAGCAAAGTGCCACAATAAAGTCAAACTGAAGTCGTTATTAATGGAGGAGCCTCTGTGAGACAAAGGGTGAACAGCTATGAATAGGTACATGCTCAAATGCTCGTGCACGGATGCGTGACAACACAGATGATCACAAAGCAGTCATAGCTCCCTGTAGGTGGAAAGTATATCCATTTCCATTGACCAGCAGTCTTGCTATCATGTGGCTCTGACCTGGAAGTCAATTAGTCATCTAGGTTGCCCTGCCTCACTGGGTTTCTATGGCCAGAAACAAAGACAGGAGGAAGGCAGGCCTCTACGATGATCCCATAACTTCAGTATCTTTATGTGCCGTAAACATCCCAACTACTGAGCTTCCAACTTACTGCCACCACATGTTCCTCATCCTTGAAAAGCTTTGGTTTATGGGGCTATTTTGCACAGGAAGGCTCTCGTTACGAAGCAGAAGGTGTCAGGAGCATTGCCGCAATCCTCCGTTAACAACCACTTGACAAGAAAGTACTGAGGATTCCTTAACAATCGGAAAATGTTCACAAATGGTGCCTAATTAAACACAAAGGCCGAGTCCATGAAATCAGAGTGCAGAAAGCCTCAAGACAGAGGCGAGACAGGATTGTCTGGGTTGTTGTATTTAACGTTTGCGCAAGTCTAACAACTACCTCGTTCATGTTTGTCAGCTAGCAGTACAGAAACACTCGCTTCCCCAGGTTGGATCACAATACATCAATGATTTGACATTTCAGAATATGCCGTTGGTATGTTGTTTGAGCCAAAAGAAAGGAAAAGCAACCAACCACGCTGAAAGGGATCAATAAGTGCATAAAAAAGGCAATAAACACAGGGGGCTTTTATTTAGAGTGCCACAATGCAGATGAAAGCACAGAATGCACCTGGAGAGCAGAGCCGAGAGCGGCAGAAGAAAAGAGAGCCCCCAGATTTATCAGCTGGACCTGGAGAGAGCCGGCTATATTCAGCACCTCAGCACCATCTATCTCCCCAGCAGCTATTAGATTTCTAATATTGTTGGTTTTAAAAGGGGTTCGGCTTTCCTGCCACAATGAGGCGGATTCAGCCCCAGTCCTTGTGAGACCCTTTTCCATCGCCGTGTGGTCTCACAAGGTCCTCTCGGATATTGCCTTTTTTAAAAGATTAATAAAACAGTGTCTCGGCAGAGAAGCAATCAGTGAGGTTTCTGTGACAGCGGGGGGAAAAAAGTGTGAAAACAAGGCAAAGAGGAGCGACCATTGTCACGGTTACCAACTGGCTGCTGCAGCTCAATCGAGATAGCTGTGGCTTTCAAGCCCGGCTGTCAATCACCGCAGCAAGCATCAATGGAGTAAATTTGAATGATAAAACGATAAGTCATGAGCAGGCGATTTCCCTGTCATCGGGACAGGGGCTGTTTGAGTGTAACTCACTATGGGTGGAGAGCGAGCCATATGGAATTTGGTTTTTGCCTCGAGTTGCTGGCTTCGCCCCTCAATCATGACAGAATTTGTAATCACCAAATGTCTTCCTCTCAATCCACTGTTACAATTGGCAGCACGGTGCTGTCACTGGAGATGGGGGAACAAAATGGAAAGCTGACTAAAAGACAAGCTTTAAGTGACACTTAATTTGAGATACCCAGGCATTCTCTCAGCTCCAGTAAACAGGATCCATCAAACTTCGCCCGGAGCCTGTATGAGTCTGCAGCTGTCTGTGGGGAGAAGCACAGTATGCCTGAGAGGCCCTCAGTTACCAAGAGGACTGATGAAGAAATCAAGTGCTGTAAAAGTTCTTAAAAACAACAAGGAGAAGGCACAGGAATGACAACGGCACTTTCAAAGAGGCACAGTTTCATCTCATGCATGTCTAAAGCGACACGCAAAGCCTTTAAAAGACAAACTGCACAGACAGAAGCTAATGACAGCCACAGAGAAGACAACGGAGAGGGTAAAAGAAAGTGAGCTGCTGGAAAAGTGAGAGAAAAACACCAAACAGCTGCTTTCTCCCTTCTTCCCCATCCCAGGAGAGAGTCCCATGCCATCTCCCGGATCCTAGTTTGTGAGAGAGGGGACCGCAACTCTGTTCATCTCCCCATTCACATGGCTCTGTGCCCCCCCGCCCCCCACCCCCGCCTCTCCATCGCCCCGCTGCCAGGAGGAAAAGATGGTGGGGAGGGGGAGTGGGGGGCCACATCAAGGAGAGACTCTCCCAGTGGGTTCTCGTCAGTTCCAGGCCATTGCACCTTGCTCTCTGGTATTTTGTTTACTTACACACACACACACACACACACACACACACACACACACACACACACACACACACACACACACACACACACACACATCCATGCATAGGCAGATGACTATTAATGGATACGGTAATCCCGTTAGTTGGTGACAAAAACACAAATAGTTCAAAGCCTCGCAGACCATATTTACGTGGCGTAGGAGTAGATAATGCCCAATGAACACCCAGTGATACGGTTGACGTGGTCAGTGGTAATGTGCAGCCAAACGGCCTGACACACTTTCATGGTCTTTGGGGACGAGCAGAGAACGGCAGGCTGCCCTTGCGCGTTCAGTCTCTACAGATGTTGCCGTGGAGAGCGGCTGACTGGCTGGCTGCGGTGACAGCTGGACAGCTGTTCCTATAGATGCAGCCACAGAAGCATGGCACAGAGATGGGGGGGTGGGGGGGTTGGATCGCGCTGTATGTTTAGTTTATCTGTATGAAGTTCCCAGGACGTGCAAAGCTGTCACTCTTAGCAATGGTGCATGAGCCCGGATAAGGAAAGATGGCACCGAACGGGATGTGGAAAAAAGAGCACAGATGGGTAAATATCAGACACGGCTGACATTATTTGAAGAAGCTCCATTAACCAAACAGATTGTTTTTGTGAGTTGTAATGCGTCTCTCAAAGCAGTCTAATGCAACAGCAACTGGCTAGCATGGCGTTAGTCAAAACATTTAATTTGATCCACAAGTTCTGTTTGAGCAGCCATGACTTTTTAATAATCATAAACAAGTAAAAGTTTAATATAAACATGACAGGGAATTTTTAATTTTTTTTTTTTTTTTACTTCCTCATAAAAGCGGAGAGGGGGGGGGGGGGGGGAATCAAATTTTCAACAGCAGAGAGGATAATTGGCTAAGCATTAAAACGACTGGAGTTTGTGCCAACATCAGTGGCTGCTAGAGATGAAAGGCAGTTTAAATTGGGGTCATGTTCAGATATTATACCTTATCCTGCCACTTAAAAACGCAGTTACCTAAAATCATGGAGACCTGCTGGAGAATGGTGCAGGTTTAAGACAGCCAACAGACCAACATCCTGCCTGAGAAGTAAAATAAAATTTAAGAAATAAGTAGTTGAAAAAGAATTTAAATGTTGGAAAACACTCAGCAGTATTAAATGTTGTCACCTGCTGAATAAACACACTGCAAATCATGAGTTAAACAGCTTGGACTGACGCCAGTCACTTCCGCCAAAACTCTCTTTTCCTAAGCAGGCAGGGCTATTTATTATGCCACAAAAGGTCAGCAATTTGTTCAACTCAATAAAAATGTTAATAAAACTAAGAGCTCACAAGAAGCAGCACTCATGGCCTCTGGTCGCCAATCAAAAAACAGGAATATGTGACTGTGTGTGCAGATGCATCTATTTGAATGCAAAGCTGCCACTGCCGCATTACATAGGTCAGAGGTCGTACAGCAGCAGCTCTCTGACAGGAAATATAGCTTTGGCCTTGTTGTAATCCCGGTCAAACTCCACCAACTGCTCAACACAAAGCAGATATAAACATGCTGACAAACACACACACACACACACACACACACACACACACTCAAATATCCAATAACCAGGAGCTCCAGCTGCAGCTCACACCCTCAACCCACTGCTAAATAAATGAAAAGTCCCATTAGGCAGATTTCAAAGGCCGGTAGTGCATGGGCTTATAATTATATATATGAAATCTTTTAGAGGAAAAAGGTGATTACTCTGGATGCAAGTCCAGAAGTGGGTGGGGGTGGGTTATTGCTAAGCAACCAGTCATTATCCTCCAGAGTGGAGCGAGGTGACTGGCCATCCGTCTAACTCTGGTGGCTCGGCTGGCTCCTGTGCAAACCGCCCTCCCTCGTTCTTTCCTCCACCACTCTCTCTCCCTCTCTCTCTCCCTCTCTGCCGTCTCCCCGTCCGAATACAAACAGAGATAAAGAACGCTGCAATCGCTCTTGACACACAAATAGGTTAACACAATAAAGCCGGCTTTGCCTGGCTCACTCGAGGGAGGAAAGCAATTCCAGCAGCAGGCAGGAGGTAATAAAACAGGGGCTAGAAGTGTGTGTGTGTGCGTGTGTGTGTGTGTGTGTGTGTGTGTGTCCATACATGTCCTCATGTCAATGTTCCTATGTTTTTGTATGTGAGTGGAGGCAGGCACACAGAAGCTCTTTAGCCTCCGGGCCTAATATCCCACGGATTTCCGACCCTTTCTTGACACAAATAACACGAGAGAAAATGACGGAAATTCCAGGCTACTCCTCCGTTTAGATTAAGGAAATGGTTGCTTTATATTAACAATATAGCTGACCAGCATCCGCCCTATACAAACACATAAACGTTTCCCTATGGGTTATACGCCGGCTCTCTTGTAAACGGACTCCAGCTTGGTTAAAATTCAACAAGTAAATTGAATGAGTTTTATCTGTGAGAGCCTCGGCTTACTATCCCTGATGCGGCTGCCAGGCCTGGCAATAAATGATAAAAATCTCCAGAGTTTTATTAAATCGTGTTGCATTCACGCTGAACTCAGGAAAATGGTGAGGTGGGCTTCTGCAATTACAATCCGGACCAGACAACATTGTTTTCTCCAGTCAGTGGAAATTTCATTACCTTACAGCAACCGCCTTAGAATTGGGTAATAGCCTCTTTTTGTCACAGACACAAACCGTCTGTGGGAGGTGTGACACTCCATAAGTGTTATCCATTTGCAACAATGTGCAGCCAGCCAGTCCCAGGCTGGATGCTGGTCAGCATAATGTGTACCGTTATTCAGGGGTATATGGAGGAGCTGAATGGAGGGAATAGCAGTCAATAGCTAATTCCTGGATTGACTTGCGGTGTAATCAAACGCATTGAACCTTAATACGTCCCTGCAGCTGACTGTATCTCTCCTCAGGGCTGTTCTAGACAGATGACATGGGTCACACATGACCTCATCTCTCGCATGTCAATAAATAGAGAGATTTTTTTCTTCCTCGGAATGACTGAACTGTGAAGAAACCCAATTAAAGCTTGTGCAAAAGTTTCACACGTTTATGTCATACAGGACAGCCATTTGTAAGTGTCAATCAATTCCCCTGCTTTTACCCGCTTCCTCCAGCCAGGCAATCAGACAGCAGAAATGTAAAGTGGTGGCCATTGTCAACAGGGAATAAATTACCAAAGCATGACGAGAAAACACCTTATCTGTCTGATGTATTTCCTGCTTCTGCAAAAAAAAAAAAGCTCTACGACGCCCGAGGGAGAGCAGTCAACCAAAATGCAGGGAGATGGAGATTAGGATGATGTGCAGTTCCTTGTTCCATTAAAGTTTGATCTTCCTCAATAGCCGAGGAGAATCAGATATCTCCCATTCAAGATTAAAGTACACCAGCATACGGGGAGAGATTAATCAGGGGCCTGCATGAGATAAAACACTCTTGCTTCTGGCATGGAAAACAGTGGCAATAAAGAGTTCAGCTGATAATGTGAAACATGGCGAACAACAATAGCAAATCAAACGGCGTTGCACGGGCCTCCAAAACAAATCAAAGCACAGACTGGACCGCGGTACAGCGGCTGGAGAAGTACAGTGGCTGATCTGATAGGAACCATGGCCTTCATTTTATTACTGGTTAAGGTTGAAGGGGGCACACACTGAGGATTTTCCCATGTTGCTCACTGTCGCCAGGCTCTCGTTCCCTCTCCTCCTCCTCCTCTCCTTGAGATCAATGGCGCTGGGGTGATTTCACAGCAGCCTGCACTGTCACCCAGAACAAATCAATGTGACCATGAGGAAGGCGAGAGCGGCATTGTTTTTAAGGAGAGCAAATTCGCTGTTGGAGAGCTTGTCAGATTTGCTTTATTCTCTTTCTTCCATCCGCGATCACTTTAGAAGGAGCACGCCTCCCCTCGCTGTTCCGGCTGGGTTACGGAGCGAGCTATAAACTACACACAGCACTCCGCCTCGCTGTGCTAGTGCAGTCATTAACCACATAGAAGCCGCACAGTTCCTGTTGACTCGCTTTCAACACGCACAGGAGCGTTTTTCAAACCAAAAGAAAACGGATTGACCACGCTAACCTTTCCAAATCACAGGCTACATATTAACCCCTGGTGGGGGGGGAGGCTGGTGAGACGTGACTTCCACTCGGTCTGACAGGAGGTGAGAGGGGAAGAGAGGGAGGAGGTCAGAGTGCCGCCGCCGTCGTCCTTCACGCATTTAAGTGGCTGCAGATGACCCTGATGCAGAGCTGCCAACGTCTACCGTCGCAGCAGATTGGATCACATGAGCAGACCTGTGGTCAGGTGAACCCGTTACCACAGCCTGAACTACAGGAAACCATCGGCAGGGTAAGGAGACGATGAACCACGCGGCGTCTCGCTAACGCGCCGCACTCATCATTTAAATGCTGATTGTGAAAACAAGATACCCGTATTTAAAGTTGGAGACACACTTTGTGTATTCATTTGTGTGAGGCATGAAGAGAAATGAGACCGAGGGTCAAATCCGCCAGCAGTAGAAGAGACATAGCCTGCAGTTTGACGGATTGGAGCAGCTAACTACGTCAAGCCAAAAGAACCGCAAACGCACAAACAGAAGCATCAACACTATCATCTCTGCTGGAAACTGAACATCGCTTTCACCTCCATTCTTTCACTGACTGGCTGAAGGGTGTGTTTGTTTTCTCCACAATCATTTCTGCGTAATGCTTTTGTTTTATGTCACCTTTTTTCTTTTTTTTTTTGTTCATGCTCTGTCTCCACATCCTGAGTACTGATGTGCAAGACAAATCTCGCTGCAGGGACAACCGGGTTTATCTTAAATCATGTAATATCGTACGAGTACAAGAGAGGGCACGTCTCGTTTGTTTGCCTGCACGTGAAAAGTGATAAAACAAGATTTTTTTTTTTCTCTCTCTTGAAATTAAACACTTTGATCAGCGATCTAATGAGCTGCTGGTGACGTGACAGAAAACGTTCATGTTCGACGCTTTCATGCTTTCCGAGAGTATCAGATCATCAACGGACGCTTGTCGTGTCTTTTCTTTGACAGGAGAAGAAAATGTGTTTCATGATTATTTACATCTACAGACTTTGTGGACAGTAAATCTCCTTTAAAAAATGTTATTTCATTTATGTATATAAAAAGAAGGGCTTTCATTTATAGAGTCCACAAGAATGGACGTGCATACATCTTTAGTCACACACACACACACACACACACACACACACACATCTGTATCTACTTTTCCCCTCATCTTAAGTGCCAAAATGAGTTTTGCAGCCTCTGGGTAGGTGTTGAGACAATCAAACCATGCAGGGATTAAAAAAGATTAATACACAGTGCAGGAAATTAAACTTCAGTGACTTTAACGATATTCATGAGCGAAGCTCACTTATTCACTTCAGGCAGGCACTTTAATAAGCAAAGAAATACAGTAAGGAACCCAAACGCTATCAATCAATCACCCTGATATGGAATCCAGTCAGGCTTCTTTTGGTGTATTCGGTCTCCTTTTATTAACACGATGCTGGAATATGTTCTCCACCTCCCAGCTGTTGCTGGGATCAATTAGTAGATTAGCTTTTACTTTAGAAATTTTGATTTCATCAGTAAGTAAAGTGAGGGGAAAAATACATTTCTGACAAAATGGGGATTTATGCAACACATATTTTTTAGGATTATGTCTTGGCATTTGCCTTTGTTAGATAGTTGATAGTGGAGCAACAGGAAACGTGGTGAAAGCCAGAGGAAGATGAGTAAAGTCTTGCAGCAGGACACTCGAAGGTCCAAGAAGAAGAAGGGAAAAAAAAAGGATCTAACAGAAAGCCAGAAAATAAAGAGGCAAAACAAGAACTCCAAAAGGTAATTCAGTGACCTACATATTAAAGCTTTTCTGCCATTCTGCTCTCCCCTGCCTTGTCCAACCTTCATGTTGAGTTAAGGCAGGCATTATGCTGGGAAGACTATTTGTTTAGGTGAGGAGCAGCCGCAGAGCTAATATGAGCACAATTTGCTCAGCAGGTCATAGGCGCAGAGTGGAGGAAGTAAATGAGGCAGTTCTGCCCCCTCGGGTGCGGCCCCTGCCTCATACATCACTGGATGTTTTATTCAATACAGCCAGGATGGCAGGTGCCCTGACTGTGGGGGCGCCTGCCCTGCTGTAGGGGCCCATATTACATTCAGCGAGCCGCCTGTCTGCGGGGCTGCTGGAGAGAGAATGACTGGAGCCAGTGAGGAAGATAAATTTTGAGGATGCTTGTAGTCTAATGATAAAACATACTGTGTGCAGCTTTTTTTTTTTCTCTCTCCACTGCACAGTCAGCATAACGTACAGGCTCATTTGTGTGCAGTGTGAGCGATGAAGCTAAATATTGCAAAGCAACCTCAGCAACCCACGGAGCTCAAAGTTCACAGGAGTGGAAGCAGCCTAAACTTTATCAGCCCTGCCGGCATGCATAGCCAAATAACGTGGGCTCCAGTTGCGTTTAAGGTAATCGGACGTTTTTTTTTTTTTCCCCCCGATTTGCATCCGAGGCTGTGCCCGCAGGGGAAACATTCGCTGGAGGGTTCGCAGGACAATGACACACTTGCCTCCGGACCTCCACGCCTCATCCAGGTCGCTGAGCTCAAAGGGAAAAGTTTTACAGTTACGCACACACCTCTATTGACGCTCCTCGATGAAAGCCCGTCACAATACGCAGGCGCGCCATAAAAGCAGGTTGTATAGCATTAACACTCCAGGGTGAACAATCACTAATTGCAGGAGTCCCCCCCCCCCCTCCCTCCCTCCCTCCCAGCGCGCGGTGACGCGCGGGGGCGTGCAGACGGAGAAATTCGCACCTTTTGCTCTGAGCCGCAACTCCTCTTTGCGCCACATATTCCTGCGCGTGGAGCCCGCGGTGCCATCCCCTCGACACTGCACTTAATTGCTAGCCACACTCGAAAAGACCAATATTACACATCAAAGCGGTTCCTGGAGCCATTCCGCAGCGGCTCTCTAACAAGTCGATTTTACAACACTTCCTTTATTGCGGGTCACGCATGGAAACAAAGGGTTTAATGGGAGACATCGTTATGTGGGCAGCATCCTGGGAGAAGGGAGCTTTTTTTTATTTTATTTTTTTTTAACAAACATTCATTATTTTCCTTCTATTTACCATCCCAAGAGGAAGCAGCGAGGCTCCGGCACCGGCTACGTTAATGGTTACAAAGAATGAGCCACACCATTCAGAATCTGCGAGACGAGAGGGGCAAAAAATACATAACCATAAAATATATTTACCATAAATTGCTCCGTAGTGCAGACTAGAACTCCATGCAGATCGAAGCGTTCACAGAGCAATCTGCCTCCTACTTCTGCAGGTCGGAATCAAAAAGGATTCATTCTGTTCTCCAAAATCCTGCAGCCGCTCCGTCGATGTCAAATGTTGATTAAGTTTATCCTCCTCTTCCGACGGTATGCAAATATACCGGGAACTCTGCGAATTAGATTCCACACGCTCGCCTCTAGCATGCAAAGTTAATAAGCTTTGCCTTTTTTTTTCTTCTCTCGACTCGGCTTGCCAATTTTTTTTAGTCGAGGGCAAAAAAGCGCAGGTCGGTAATTTCAGGAGCGTCCACGGAAGGATTGCGCACCGAGCGCGCTTCGGGTTTTCAACGTTTAGCCTCCGGAAACAAAGTAAAAGGTCCTGCTTGCTCTTCTTTTCGCGTTTTGATATCTCCAAATAACAGAGGTGACAATCGAAAGACTGGATGGGTGAACTGCTACGCAGTATTCCAAAAAAAAAAAAAAAAAAAATCCACCGCTGTTACGCACGGGCTTCAAGTGGTCCGCCTGCTCTCTACACACGACCTTTGGCGAAATGTATCATTCAGATGTTAGTAATATTATCTAAGCGATGTTGTGTGAAGGTACCCTGGAGGAAATCAAGGCTGGGCCAGAGCAGCTACTTGAAATATCCTAAACTGCTGCGATGTAAAATCCCGGTGATCCGGCTCCGCTCCGTCCGTCACTTTCTCCGCGGGGTCGGCTGCCTCCTCGGGATGTCTCGCCTTCCGATTCACGCTCAGATTTCCGGCGGAGGCTGTGGAGTCAGCTCGCTAGCAAAAAGCTCCGAGATCCTCTCCTTTGGTGTATCAACCCAACAAGAAGCGCTTGCGTCGGAATAAACGAGCTAGCAGCTTCAGGCAGCTCCGGAATGTGGTCCTGCCCTTGTGCCGAGCTGCCGAGACTGACAATAACCCGGAACGCTGCAGACTGTCAGGCTGCACAGACCGCCCACCGACCAATCACTGTACTGGGGGAATAGAAACATTCCCACGGGTTGGCCAATCATCGGTAATTGAGGGCTGTTACCATAGAGATGCTCGGCGTCCAAGCGTCTAAAACCACGTTGTTTATTCGCGGAAAAAAAAAAGAAGAAAAAAAAAAACGGTCTGATGGAAACGGCCGTGGCAGGATGCAGATTGAGATCTTTAATCACTCTTTTCTCCGCATCAGCAGCCCAGTTAAAGGTTAAAGGCAGCATCCCTTCATGGGAAGACCTGGAGACCAGGTGCCCTTGAGCAAGACGTGCTGCAGGAAAAAGCTGCTCGGCTGCTCTACAGGGAGAAATGAAGTATTGTATATCACGCAAGCAGAATACAATTAAACGTGATTACCATGCAGAATTAATCTAGCGTTTATGAATTGGTGACTGTAAAATGCGATTTCACTTAATTGGTTTGAAACTCCTATAGGAGAAATATCCCACACAGATAATACGCCCGGCAATAATCAGTTTATAATATCAAAAAGTTTCCCTGCTGTGTGAACATATGAGTTTATTGGCCTTTATGAGCTCGGATTTATTAAGTGATCTATACTGAGGCATGTGTCACATGCATTTTTCTCTAAACTTATAATAGTAAAGTTCCTGAACACTGAATGGAATGATTTACAATATGTATATTTCAGGAAGACAATCTTTTTTTTTAAAAAAGTAGGACATATATGTGCCTGTCTACTTTGCAGAATTCCTTCAATGACACCTCCAGCTTATATGAGTCACAAGAAACCTTGAAAAACACAGATTTCTTTGCTAAATGTCATTACAACAGTGAGGAAGTGGAGCATTTCCTTTGACAGAGGCCCTTAGCATTCCTCCTCCTCCTCCTCCTCCTCCTCTTCTTCTTCTTGCCAACTGTGACCGGCGTGCACAGACCTCGGGACCCACAAAGGCAGGACAAGCAATCACACATCATGGACTCTCATAATAAGCTGACGCTGGGAAGTGGGTGATGCAGCACTCAGCTTATGCCAGTGCTGATAAGAGCCTGAAAGTATTACCTCGGTCTGGCAGCCCGCTCCAAGAAATCCATCCTGAGCCAGGTCATCAATTCTGCCCTATCTGATTGCTCACCAATCCCTGGCAGCTCCATGTCGCTGTCCTGGCGTTTGCCTTTGAAATTCTCTCTATGACTTGCACTTTCATGCTAGTTCTTTTCACAGAAAAAAAAAATAGAGGTTCATACTGTATGTACACACGGGGTCTTTTGTGTGGTCTTACATCTTCATGACAAAAGAAATTAAACTGTGAGAAGTGTGCCCGCGGAGGTTAAAATGATGATGCCTGACTTAAATATATTCCCTGCAATCAGATTGCTGCGGCGGACCTATAGAGCATACATTAAAGCCTGTGGAATTCAATCGTATCATTGCGGCTGCAGAGTCAATCAAACAGTTGAACAATTAATTGCAAAATACTCAACCGGAGCTGTGTTGTGCTCTAGTGAGGCAGGCAGGCAGGCAAATAAGCCATTTGATTAGCTGATAAGCAGATGACTCAACAAACATTCAAGGCATGTTTACTGTGGTTTGATTAGAGTACGCCCAATACGTAGAAGATTGGACACAAATACGTTGTGAAAACACTCAGCTGTTCCAATCCCCCAGGCAGCACGAGGGCACATAAAAACAATGAATTATGTATGGGGGAGACTAGCGAAATATCACAGTGGATAATGTTCTGTGGGCTATATTAAATGCAGTTTTCAAAATAATATGTCTGAGTCCGTGCATTCCCCAGAAATCATTCCCAATGACAGGATCTAGAGCCCGGAGATTGGATATGAAATCACATTAGATATTACCCTGCCAAAAAAAGCTGCGAGCGTTTCACTAAAACACCAAAGCAAAGGTTATTCACATGCTAATTGGCCATCCATCTCTTACTAAATATGATCAAAGGATATTTGCTTTGTCTCTGTTTCAGGTATTAGCTCTGGTCCGAAATGAAAGACCTCACTATTAAGGGAAGCCTGGTCTGAAGGAGGGCTCACAATAGCAATAAATCCAGGTTCAGCTTCAGTAAAAACCACTGCAGCTTCTGCTTGAATGGGGCATCTCATAAATAAAGCTCTCATACACCCCCATCCAGGGCCAACATTAGTGTCTGTCTCCGAGCTGAAAGCCTTACGCTCTTACAATCTGTTCCTGAAAGTGAACTCAGTTTAATTGAGCAAAGTTCAAGTCTCCACAAACAGCAAAGTAACAGGAAAAAAAAAAAAAAAATCAATGGCAGCAGAGGCATGGAAAAAAGAGATAGCATTGATTTATCTGCCATTGATTCGCAGGGATCGCTGCATTGTGCCCTCCTGGTGAAATGCACGCTGTCTGCCAACTGATGGGGATGAATCTGAAAAGGTGTCGAGTGGTTAGAGGACACAGAGGTGCAGGATGAGATCAGGGGCAGCCGGAGGTGGCAGGGGAGGGAGAGACGGACTGGAGAGGGAGCAAGGGCACGAAGAATCAAACAGCTAAGAAGGCAAAAAAGGCTTGAGACGAGGGGATCATGTTGCCAGGATGACGCGGGGGTTGAGTCGCCATAGTGATGCGTTAAATGTCTTTGACAGAAGCGAGAAGAGGTCAACGTGAGCGCAGAGAGCTGAGCAAAAAGGCCCGAAGCTGAAACCGCCATCCGAACGAGGCCTCTCTGTCCTGTTGACAGCATCAACATCTTAAACGAACACCCTCCTTTTAACTGTTATACGCACAACAGCGGGACAACCTCTGTTTATTTAATGAGAAGTCAAAGGCTGTTGGCTACAATGACACTGTGTGAGTAAGCATATATCAAGCGCTTGCCAAGACAAGCATCTTTTGCAATATTTTTAAGTCTCAGCAAATTGGCAAATAGATGTCTCCCCGGAGGCTTAACGCTGTCAGCCAAATGTTGTGGAGAAGAGGGGAAGCCGGGACAGAGGTCAGAGGGCAGGGCGGCCACGCAGACCCACGGAGAAGTGTTACTCCTGAACTTTGGGATCTTTACAACATCCCTCCGTCTCCTCTGTGGGCTGTTGGCAATCTCACATCCTCGCAGACTCTGGGAAGAAGTCAGTATTGTGGCCCCTTGCTGGTGGAGCAACCTTCAGAAAAGTTTGGTATTTTAGGAAAGCCAATAAACACCATTTTTCCTGCAGCCTTGGTATCATTTTTCTTTTAATTTAATACGATAAATAAGTTATTTGTGTTAAAGGTTAAATTAAACCGAGTTGACTTGAAGTCTTTCATACTTTTATAATTTAAAAAAAGGACGAGGTGTTCTTGAAACGTTTTGGTTGAGAGGGTTTTTTCCTGCAGAGTGCTTTGTAACCTTGTTTTTTTTTTTTTTTTATTCAAGGTGCAGTTTAAGTGAACCTGATTTGACTTGACACACAGATTGTCACTTGTTTACGTCTCAGAAGGGTGTTTACTCCAACGGTGTTTTGGTTCAACCCTCGAAAGCATCTGGTTTCCTGTGTGCGACCAGTCGAGAGATGTCTTTACGAGACGCCACCCGGAGCCTCAACTCACACACAGGAAGCTGCCTGCAGACGGGCTGAGTCGAAGTAACCCTTTATGTGTGGGATGAGTGTGATCTCCGATGTCATTCATAGGCCAATCTTTCCTTTAAAAACAGCACAATCAAAGTTGTTGCAAGAAGTTGCAAGTTGCAGAAGGCTGTGAAAAGCAGAAACTGAACTGGACACAAGAAATAGCAACATCCATTTCTGCATTTCTAATATAGCACTTAGTTTAGACAAAACACGCAGTGATTAGAGACCAACTGTTGTTTATTTCACAGCGTAATGTCTGTGCACATTGCCATTAAACAAAAGCATAAAAGCAGTGGAGCGGAGGGGGGAGGTCAGACGCAGCGTGACAGAGGTCACACTTAAAGAGCTGCCCTTAAATCAGGGCAGCTCTTCCTCCTCATGGCAACTGAAGACACAAGCTACTTGAATTTACCACATCTAATGCAGGAAGTTATGTTCCAGTAATTACAGAAGTTACATCTAGCTGCTATTAAAAGAAAATAAACACCTTTTCTGGTGTTTGTCAGCACCTTTATGCTCGCTGCAGCTCCAAAACACTTAAGCATATTCTTTCGAACATGTATATACAGTGAAGAAAATAAGTATTTGAACACCCTGCTATTTTGCAAGTTCTCCCACTTAGAAATCATGGAGGGGTCTGAAATTTTCATGGTAGGTGCATGTCCACTCTGACAGCCCAGAAACCTGACTGATCTAGAGAAGATCTGTGTGGAGGAGTGGGCCAAAATCCCTCCTGCAGTCTGTGCAAACCTGGTGAAGAACTACAGGAAACGTTTGACCTCTGTAATTGCAAACAAAGGCTACTCTACCAAATATTAACGTTGGTGTTCAAATACTTATTTTCAGCTGTATCACACGAATAAATTGTTGAAAAATCATAGATTGGGATTTCTGGATTTTTCTTTTTAGATTATCTCTCACACAATGGACATGCACCTACCATGAAAATTTCAGACCCCTCCATGATTTCTAAGTGGGAGAACTTGCAAAATAGCAGGGTGTTCAAATACTTATTTTCTTCACTGTATATATCGAGTGAATATGATAGTGCTAATAGAAGTGTTACACCAAGTTAACGTTTCTACATCATAAAATGATCTTACAAAACTCAAGTGCCAAATATTAACAACTTGACTGATGCAACACACACACACACATCACACACACACACACACACACACACACACACACACACACACACACACACACACACACACACACACACACACACACACACACACACACACACACTCTGTATTTCTTCCTAACAGCAGCTGGTTGAGGCAGGTCTGCCAAGAACACAGCTATTCTTACTGTTGCCTGAGAGCTTCACATATTGTAAACAAAACAATGCAGAGTGAGTTCAGCACTGGTGTCTGTGACAGGTGAGGGGCCACTTTGTTTTAGTTAAAAACCCTACTTTCATATAAAATGCACCCAAGGGAACAGTTAAGACACAAGCACATAATCAATATGTGTGTAAAACACAAGTACAACATTAAATAAAGTCTCTGGACTTACAACCCCCTCTGTGTTCTAAAGAAAGATCGGGATCATTTCTGCACTAATGAAATACCTTAATCTTATGAAAAATGTTGCTCAGTTATGCCAACCAGCACTTAAGGCTCACTGATTTACACATTGCATGTTGTTTGTTTAATTCTTACAAAACTTAACTGTAAAAATATATTTTTGTAAATTTAATTATGAGCCAGACCATTTCTTGGCCTGGGGCAGTAACTCTCTCGAATCCTGTTCACTCCAATCCAGCACTCAAACAAAGATAAAACATGTTAATGTTATATCTCTGTAAAAAATAATAATATTGATGCTGGTAGGCTGTTTCATGTGTTTCCAGTCATGATGCTAAGTTAACCATCTCATGGCCGCTATTTACCCTACACATATATGAGCTACTACTACTACTACTAGTAAGCGTCTCTTAAAAACAATAAAAAAAAAAACAGCTGCAGTCACTCAATATGGATAAAACGTATGAAAAAAAAAACCTTCCTGTTGCCAGTTACTGTATTTTGAATTCCCTGTGTTGCATTTTGAATTGCTTAGGCTTGTTCATTTCAAGTTGTGAGGCAGCTGGTTGAACACTTCCCATGTCTCTCCATCTCAGTCAGTCAGGCTTCAGCAGACAGAGGGACCATCATCCTCTGCTTTGCGCAGTGCTCAGCTCTGCCCAATTTTGCACCTCCGTTCGCAAGTGATAGAGCACTATCAGTCCTGACAGCTCCCCAGAGCCACTGGGATTTGAGTGCTCCCTCCTTTCACCCACCATGCACCCCCAAAAAAACAACACACACACACACACACACACACACATGCAGAGACACGCACACACACACACTCACCTCTTCTCTACTGTCTGTCTTCCAAAGGACGAGGGCTGAGAATGAAAGGCGGAACAAAAGCTGTCAAAGTAAAGAAAGAAACAGAGAAGTGAGGATATCTGTAGGGATGCGAAGGACAATGGGATACTTTGTCCCTAGTTTCATTATTGGCTTGTGTTTAATTTGAAACAGACAGCTAATCACATTAGAGACAACCTCTCCACAACACTCGAGCACCGCTGTCTCCTGGAAGCAATCACCACGCGGAAACTGTCTCATTGGATTCTCCGTCCAATTACTTAACGCCGTACAAATTGTCCTCGATGTGACTGAATTGAGACGCTGAAATGATTACAAAGACATTTATACCATACATTGAGAAGTTTTAACTACAGGAGGCATAAATGCGAGGAAAATGACGACAGTCATAACAATAATGATAACGATGACTAACCCTAGCTTGTTATTTTTAACCTTTACTTGTCTATTTGTTTTGTTTTGCAGGGTTTTTTTTGTAGTCATTGCAAAAATATAAATATACAAAAGATGATACAAATTCATAGAATCGGAGGAGATGCAACACGTACGACCTTCACACTCAGCGGTTTGCTGCTACATCTTACTTTGGGGTGTGTTTATATATCCGAACAGGCAGAGATTTCCATTTTTATTTATATTTATTTGAATTAACAAACAGGTAAGTTAAAATGGATGAAAGAAAAACTTTCCTGTATATATTTGTATGATGCAAAATAGCCCCTCTTGTGCAAAAGCTTTTCGCCACTGAGGATGACAATGATTATGACGAGACATGAGACTTTAACAATATGCCTATTAAAATAATTTGGGTAATGTAGGACCTGTCCAGGATGGATGGATGGATGGATGGGTAATGTAGGCTGTAGTTATTTTAGGAGCTAGTTATAATGAAACCAATTAGCTGAAATGAAAAATGGCCTTTTAACCCTTTTAGATGACATCCACGGTCAATTGGGCGCTGACAACAAGGCCTGCAGTTACAGGCCAGAAAGTCAAAACAACAAGCTGAAAGACACCAAAAAAGCTTTGTATATCTATAGCTGACGTAGCCGCGTTATCCAGAGGTGATATCACACCGTCGGTCAAAAAATCAGTAGACATACGATGCTGGAAAATAATGGGTTTGGACAGAACCATCAAAGAGAAAGCAGGCTAAAAGTCGGTGTTGGAAGCTGGTTAACAATCCCAGCAGGACATCTTAGCTCAAAGCACAAGGTATGAATGAGATCAGAGAAAAATCTAAAGCCGAGGTGCTGGCGGCAGCGAGCCAGAGCAGGATGGAAACATCACATGGGAAAGAGAAACCAGCGGAAAAAAAGCAGCATGCAATTAGCCGGAGTTAGAGGTTTCTTTGTAAAAAAAAATTAAATAGTCCATTTCTCATTTCACCGTGACATAATTGACTCTTGGAGTGATTTGTATTTGTTCAGCTAAAATGACTTTGGAAGAAACCGGATCCAGAAGACGCCCCCACTAATCCAGGTGTTCATTTCCATGTCCGTCTGCCTTTTCCACGTCTGCACGCTGGTTTAAAGGTGCACGGACAGAGATGAAGGCTGGAGCTAGACGGCAGATTGACCTCCGTCTAGCTCCACATACTCTTCCTTCTCCAGCTGTTCTGTCTCTACTCTGCTTCAGTTCCTTCACAGATTTCTATTCTACACCCACCTGACTCATTTCTATCTTTCTCCACTACTGCTTCTAACCTTTGACTCCATCCACCACTCTCAATCCCTCCTCTCTCTCTCTTTTTTCTTAGGGAAGGATCATGACTGCATTATTCAATATTCATATTTCCATCTTCCCTAATTCCTCTTCACTCAACTCTGACCTCAAAAAAAGACGGCTTTCTTTTGCTTGGTGAATTATTATCCCATCTTCTGTGAGACCTTGCCAATCTATTAATCTAACTTGCCATTTACTGTCTTTTCTCTCCAGCTCTGTTAAAGGTTGGCTGCCTCTCCTCTCACTCTATCTGTCAGTCAGTCTTTGTGTGCAAATCCCACGTCTTTCTCCCCCAGACTGAATTATTCAATTTAGATGCCATTTGTTTCACAGTTGGCAATATGGACTGTGTGCACTCCTCTGTATAAACTGTGGTTCTAATCGCCAACTCCACGCACCCCCTTCGCCCCCTCTGACTGTTAATATTCTCCGGCAACGCAACCCCGTTTTTCTATTTCACGTTCATTTTATGTCCTTTCCTCTAAATTAGCAGCATATACGTGTGAAGAGGGTTTTAGGGGCTGTTGTCTACGGGGACAACTCTCGTTTCACACATGGAAATCAATTTGACAAGACGAGCGTTTCACAGAAAGGTGCCATTAGGATTCGCTCTATCAGCGGGGAAGAGGTTGAAGTATCTGCACCCAAGACCTCACTTCTTTTAAAATCGGTTTCTGCCAGAGGGATCACACACCTTGCTGGCTCCAAAAAAATGTTTTCTTGATTATGTACAGAAAGATCTAAATTTGCATGAGTATTTTCAAAAATCTTTACATTGCTGTTGATAAAACATAACAAAATAGAACATAGACACGTTCAAGTATGTATGCTAATTTCTACAGAGAAATATAGATATAAATGTCAATATTAAATGTATAATTCTTGAATATGGTTCTCTGAGGCGCATTTGGACCCATTTGTCCTGGACAAATAATAGTACCGCTGAGCCACTTTGTCACCTATTATTTGAAAATGTCAGATTTCGTTGTGAATGGTGATTTACTGGAAGTGGCTAAAAGTAGATAAGTGATTGGAAGAGTTGGACAGCGAAGAGGAGAAAGATTAAAAAAAAAAGAAGACACGTTAAAACTTGATGATAGAGAAACCGTAGAGCTGGAAAATCAAGCAATAAAACCAGGAGCATTAAACAGACTATGTGGTCCATTTGCTGTTTTGATGATCAGTATATAAATGTGCAAAAAACACAAAGATGCTGGTGCTGCTTCTTTCTCGGATCCAGATCAGACAAATTACGACAGTAAATTAACAATATAACTTTAACTAGCTTTAGCTTTTCGTAGCCTAACGGTGTTTACTGGAAAGTTATTATAAGAGTTTCCGATGGTAAATAAATATGTTGATATGATGATGAAGTTCTGGCACGGCTTCAATCTACACATCCGACAGTTGAGTGACCGGGAATACTGGGAATTGTTCCTGCAATCTTACTGGCGCAAGTGAAGAAGCTGGTACCATGCAAGTAAAACAGTCCTGTACCAGCAAAGAAGACTGCAAATATGATTGAATATGACTTCAACAATAGCATAATTATTGGCAATATCCAGATAAATATTAATAATCACCCCAGTCTTTCCACTGCGTCTGTGTGTTGCTTGGCAACTGTTCTGCTACGTGTCGCCAAAGTACGTCGCTACATTGCTTGGCGGAAAAATGATTGCATCTTTTGTTGATGTTTATTTCATGAAACATGAAGGCCATAATTTATTTATAAGACTAATAACTGTGTTTCATATGGAGGACTTGCAATTTACTGATTTGTGAAAAGATCGTTTTCTGATTTTTACTACAAATCTAAACTTTCATCTCACAAATTTTTCAGAAAAAAATCTGCCAAATCCCCCAGTTTATTCTATATAAAGTAAAATATCGTCAACATATTCATTCAAATGTGAATGTCTGTGGTGATCCCTGCAATTTATCATCAGTTGGACCACAAAATACTCCTCCAATGCTATACTCAAATGTGTATTGATGATAATGGCTCTTTCTGGTGCCACTAATGCACTCATACCTTAGATCTGACAAACATGTATTCTTGTAATTTAATCTCTGATGCCATGGTTTCCAAGTCCTCTGGTAACCCCTCTGCTCCAATTGCAAATGGAGGCAATCCGTTGCCCGGGCAACAAACTTCTCTCCCGGCTTCTGTCATGCAAATCCCTCCAAAGAAAGGGCAAAAAGTTAAGGAAGCCAATCCAGCCACTTTGCACAGAGGTGTGACAGTCTGGATTCAGTGAAGGTGAAGAGCCTCCTATTGCAGTTGAGCTGCAGGGTTGTCTCGCTCTCATTTCCATTCTCTCTTCTCCAACTCCATCTCGTCTGGAAAGATGGTCAACATGGTGTGGAAATGTTATTGGCTCACACAGACAAAAGCTACATTCTGAATTCCTCCAAAACACAAAAATGCATTGTTCTTTCATTTAAAATGAAAATTACAAAGAGGAACCAAGGTAATAACATTCAAAGCTCTAATGACACAGAGAGGAAAAGGGGAATGACTAGTCTGGCAAATTAAATCTACGAGAGCCTCGGCATTTTCTCCTTGGTGGCCTTAGAGCACCCTTCCTCCTAATGGAAGGGAAGCAGAACAGATGGGACACAAATTGCACTTTCATACACCTCAAGGTTCAAGGCAATTTCCCCTCTGCGCCTGTGAAGTTCTCGGATTGCCTCTCCATCCTTTGAGCCTTTCACTCTTCAAAGGGGTTTGGGTTTGTTCAGTGCCCTGACTCTCACACACACACACACACACACACACACACACACACTAAAACATGCTCAAACACCAACATGCGAACACACACACACTATAACCCAAAAACTGTGTTCACATTGGTCGCCCCATATGTTTTCGTCATCACATAGTTATTTGTGTGCCTAATTTTAAAGTCGACACTGATACCATCAGAGATTACCTAAATAAACAGAAAGATTACTTATAAAAGAATGCTTTGTTTGGCCCGGCAGACGTGCACTCTGATGTGCTTTAATACGCAGCTCACTTTTTTGCATTACATGTGGCAGGGGTTGTTGCAGGCTGTACTGGTTTCAGTGTTGTTAGGCGCATTACAATGTCATCATGCAAATCTCTGTCTCCACATCTCACTAACCATGAGAGCCAAAAGAATCGCAATTTATCAGAGCGAGGAGATTTTCTCCCTTTCATTTGATGTTGGCTGTACGGCCGTGCTGGTGAATGGCCCAGGTGCTAGCAGAGCTGCTGAGGAGGTAATAAAAGACTTCCAGCAGTATTGTTTACTGCTCCATTAACAAACAAACATCAGGGTCCATTTGACTAAATACTGCTGACAGAGAATATGGTGATCAATCACCATGGCAACCATCCCCATTAATTAATATTGCGCTAGGAGATTTAGGAATGTTTGGATGATGAAGGCAGGGCATGTGCACAGATTTTACTTCGCCTTTTGGAGGTGGGGGTCGTTGGATTTTGTGGGCGGAGTTTTCCAGAGCACCATCTTTCATTTCTGGCCTTTGTCCGACACCGGCAGGAGTAGCCGTGCGCTACATACCAACCAAGGGGTTAACTGTGTCCCCAAAGCAATTATGAGCAATTGTGGAGCTAGTTAGCAATTAGTGGATTAAATGTAATGAGTCTGTCGTTACCATGGAGACAGAATTTTTCAATGGTACTTGTCAAAATGAAGAGCCCTTTTAAAAAAAAAGAAAAAAAAAGAAGAAGAAGGAAAAACCCAGTGCTTTAAACAGATGGAGGCAGATAGGTGCAGTCCATTTAGTGCGATCATCACTTTGGGTTATTATCAAATGTTTTCATGCTAACGTTAAAAAGGAGGGGGGGAGGGGGGAGCACAAAAAGAAACATTGTAATTAACCTTCAGAATCAATGTAAGCAGTAAAGAAGGCTAAGCATAAGAGGAACCCTCATCTGTGGATAAGAGCATCTGTTGTGGGCGGTTTGAAAACAACTGCAAACTCATTTTTTTGTGTCCCCCCTAACTGTTTTATTGTGGTTCGAGCTCCTTTGAATATTATACAAAATGTGTTGCAACCGGGCAAACCTTAATGTATATACGATGAGACGAATACCAGGCTTGTGTTCTGAACAAGTTGTGTGCACTCAGCTTGTATGTTGTTCACTCAGCTGTCAACCATAGTTATTAGACTGTTCAGTCATATGCATATTGCACATATAGAGTACCATCTGTGCATTTGTCCCTTCAGGGCCAGAGCTGACATATTACAGTGAGAAGACTCTTATTGAGTAGTATAATGGATCCCAAACTACAGCATTTCATATCCCGTGTAATTTGATCGCTATTTAGTCTAGATATCAGATGCCCATTCCTCTCCCTTTATGAAACCGTCTGTGCAAACGGGGCCAGAATCCAAAAATGATTTATGACAGATTCATGAAGAGAGGCCAAGGGGAGAGAAACAGATTAGGTAGAAATCTGGAGAGATAAAGATGAGACGTCTGTCTGCTGCTGAGGGCAGCGAGACAAGGCCTGTCTGTATGAAGCTCAGGGAAATGTGCTCAGGGCCTGACAGACAGCATCGAACCATCTCAGAGCTGACACAGACATCATCTTCCTTTTCTTTTCCTAGGGCAAGGGGAGAACTGTGACATTGCCAATTATAGTGTCCTTAGGTGGCCATCTTGGGCTTTATTTAGCCGTTTCTGTGAATATACGCAACCCTAATGTAGATATTTCTCCTCAATAAGCACGCCGTTAGCTCTCCAACAAGCGAGCTTCACAAGGAGATGGTAAACCATGCCCAGAAGGCTGTGTAGTGGAAACATCTGATATCAGCTGGAAGAGGAGAGGTCTGATCCTGTCAGCCTGAGCACACGAGGAGTGGACAACATGATTTATCCGGAGCGCTGCTCTGCTGTACTCAGCTGCTAATGCTGTGGCAGCAACTAGAATCAACAGCAGCAGCCCAGAGTGTTCCGATAGCATACAGATATCCCCATTAAAAAACAGCAAACAGCCACTGCCTGGCATTCAAAAAACCCCTTATCACTCAGCCACTGTCTGTTCAAGTCATATCACCGTTACATCACCCGGAGCACAGGGTCGGGCGCACTATGACATTCGATCACGCTGAAAGTGTTGATGTTTTTCGCACTGTGTAAAGCGCTGACAAATCAACAGCAAAACGGGGCTGATTCAGCCAATTTCTCCAGTTTTTCAGCTTCCATCTCCTTTTCATTTCTCCCCTCCTCTCAGGTATGATGACTGTCAGCCATAATGCCGGTCAGCGTGAGCCTGGCTGCAGTCGAGCGGAGTGCTGGAAGGCCTGTGCGATTACCCCTGCACCCCCGCTGAGAGCACTGCAGCGGAGGAGGAACTGAGAGGGAGAGTGGTGAGCTTTTAATACCACGCACAATAGGGCACCTCAACCCCAGACAGGCACCATATTTACACTGAGCTAAGGCTCTCCCTGAGCCTTATGACAGAGCAGGCGGAATGATCACCCCTCGCCTTGCAGCCAGGGATCCATAATTCATGAGAAGAGGTGGATGGGGTGCAAACAGGGCATGCTTACAGAGGGGGGCAGCCGCCTGAGGAGTGTGTCCTGAGCCCTGTGTGTCTAAGTAATTAAATGGGATTAGGTATGCGCTGAACCCATTTTCAGAGAGATTGGCTGGCAATGCCATTATTATTGGAAAGGATCAGAGGGGCTTATAGGCATTGGGGAGGAAGGTAACTGAAGAGAGAGGTTTGAGGAGATTTATTAAAAGAAAAAAAAAACTACTCTCTCAAATGTGGGTGGCAGGTTGGAGACAATCATCTTTTACCTCCCCTTTAAGGGAGAATGAGGTGAGAGAGACGTGAGCTTCCTGTGGAGGCGTGGAGAGAGACTCCAACATGTCAGACACACCGGGACCTAACTACGTCCACAGACTCTGCACCTCTGCTCTGCCCAAAAACATCCGTTTCTAATTTGTGTGACAATGCCACTGCGGATGGTACCTGATTTGCAAGAGGGTGCCCGGAGCAAAACCCATTTGAATAAGCACACATCCGAGTTATCAGGGATCAGGAGGAAGAGTTGCAGACAGACGGGGAGCTACCTCTTTCGTCAGTAGCTCAACACGTCGACACACTCGGCTAACAATGTGTCTCTGTGTGCACCTGGGCTGTAATTCCAACAATGCGGCTAACAAAAAGGTCCATACACAATCCCGCATTGTAACCCAAAACATCTTATTCCTAATCTGAATGGATGGTAAATCCCAGCTAGTGTGCCGTTCTGACGGATGAATTCCTCTTGCCAGAAGAGCTGAAGCAACTTCTTGTTTGTGCCTCCTTTTTCCCTTACAGAGAGAACCTTTTGGCGACAGCAACCCTGGGAGAGATGCAGAAAGCACGTCCCCTGGGGAGAAAAGCTGCCTCAGGCTTCAGAAAGCCTATTTACAACAAGCTGTGCTTGTTACTTTCATCAAAATAGAGCACTGAGCTTTTCTCCTGCCTTGTTTTTTTGTGCTTTTGGCAGGAGGTTGTTATTGTAAAGCACTGACTCCATTGTGCTCAGCGGTGCGGTGAAAGTCTAGCTGTCCACTGCCATGGAGAAGACAAGAGAGGAGAGACAGTTGGACGGAAGACACATCGCTTTTCCCCGAGACCCTGGACCGGTTTTATAGACTTTGAAGGAGCGTCTTTGGGAGGAGCAGAGAAACATGCTATGTCACCGAATTTTCCCAACCTTTGATCCTCAACTGTACTCCATCAAGTTCAATTAGAGGATCCGTGGTCTCTGGCGGGCACGTTTGTCATAATCTATTGGGCATGGCGCATTCCAGATGTTGAAGGAGAGGACAGAAAATCAATAAACTGGATTGGGCTGCCAGGCCCGGAGGGAGGTCTCCTTACCCTGCCTTGTGTGGCTCAGACTCAACTCTCCTCCATCAAGCGTCTCTTTTTTCTGCCGTTTGGGCCATCAAATTGAATTTCATCAAAAGGTCTCAACAAAAAAGGAAGATATATAGCATAAGGCTTTTGTATTCTGCAGACTCTCAATTTGCCCTCCAGACAAATAAGCAATCAGATATAGTCAATGTTCAGGAAGGGCTGCTGTTTGCATTTGATTTTATAAAAAGCAAACACCATCTGATTTATCACTCCAGTAGTCTTTACTCACCCTCAGAGTACAGACCCTCAGTTTTCTGTTTGATACAATCAAACACAGACACACACATTGCTTTGCTCGGGTAAAATTCTGAAAATATTTCACATTTGCGTTACGTCTTAAATGTGCAGCGAGACAAAAGTGTTGCTCCGACAGATCTTTTGATGCCGAAGGTTTCTGTTTGCTCTTATCAACCCTGAACAGAGGGAACAAAAAAGGAACTCTGGGAGGAATCAAGGTCAATGACTCCTTGACAACCGTTCCATCTGTGAGGTATTATTTCATTACCTGCCCATGTCAATAGCTGCTGCTGTTTTCTTTATAGACATTTCCATAGTAACTAGTGCTTCATTGTTTGTAAGGGGCCAATCATTCTTGGACAATTGCCTCTTAATGGTGCAATATCAGAAGAAGTGTTCGGCTGTCTAAAAACTGCGAGTGTGAGTGTGTGATAGGAGGACAAGGCTAAAGGCGACTGTCTGTGGTTCCTGAGAGGTAATAATCATCCAAACAACACACCATTCTCCCACAAGGCAGAAACGTTATATACATGACTGACTGTGGAGCCGATCTGGTTATTGTCACTGTCACCATCAACCCCTGAGCTCCACCCTCTCCCTCTTATTTTTTTTTTTTTACCTCAAGTATGTAGAACAAAAGAGAAAAGAAATATCACCCAAAGGAGGTGGTCCACCTACAAAATCTATAAAGTCCTCCATCAAAATCAGCTCCCTCGCTTTATGAGGACATTAATCTGCTGCTGCAGTACTCTGCTCTTCAAAGCACCTTGACAGTGTGATTGTCCTTTTTTTTTTCTTCTTCTTGTGGCTGCTGTTTCTTGTGTGCTTTGTTATACAAAATCTCAAAAGTTTATCAAACGGAGGGGAGGCTGTAAGAAAGAGACAGCGCCTCAGAGAGAAATAAAGGATGGAGATGAAGAGAGGACAGAGATAGATAGAGAGGAAGAGAGGATAGAGGAAAGAGCAGCACTTCTGAGTAACAGCCCTGCCAAAATAAATCCTCTACGGGAAAAACAAAACATCCTGTGAAATAAAACTCTGGCATCCCCTTCCAAAAATGCTGCAACCTTCATCTATTACTCTCAAGTGTCAGATAAATGTCTGAAAGAGATGGAGAAGTTGTCCTTGCAGTTGTGCTTTCTCTGCCTAAACTCTGCGTGTGCCCTCTCCCCCGCCGATACGCTACCCACACAGCGTTCACGCTCACACCTGCATACTGCAGCCGGGTCCGTCGGAGGGAGCTGCGCTGGCTGTGCAGCGATTTAATTGGCTGCCTGTAGGTGGGGAATGAGTGATATCTGTCAAACTAGTCAGCACAAAGAGGAGACCAAGTTAAAGATCCATCAGTCCTCCCAGATACTATTGTCTTCACGTTGGTCGTGATAAATGCAGCTCACGGAAGCTCCCCATCCGCTATTATAATCAGATTCATCTCTGGCTGTGCTCAGTGGCCCCAGTAAAGTGTGCCGGGGAGAGTATTTACGACCCACAAGGAAAGCTCTGCTCGGTCCTTTAACAGCCCTGCCGGTGTGGAGAGCGTTACCGGGAACATGAACGGAGCTCAGCCAAAGGCACTGCTCTGTTTAGTAAATAAATTAAGTGGGTAAATGAGAGCGGCAAGCGACAAGAGCGGGACCCCACTCTCTTAATTACAGGCTTGGCTGCAGCTCTGGGACTCCTGAGCTGAACAGGTAGGGAGCAGGTCTGGGATGCTGACGTATCCAGGTGTAACCAGGCGCCTCTGTATGATGGAAGTGTCTGCAGAAAGGACCTCAGACACGTTACAGTCTGTGATGTCGATGGAGAGAAGGCAAATAAAACGCACACGGAATAATCTTCACTAAGGAGATTCCAGTCGTTTCATTTAACAGCCTGTCCTTTTTTTTTCTCTTTTTTTTTTAGATTCACTTCATAATCACAGATGAGAGACATGCACATCAAACAAGACGAGCGACTTTGGTCTACACAGCTGCCTTATAAAAAGCAAACAAGCTATAAATAAAAGAGAATTTTATAGAGGGGCGTCTGTCGGGCATGCAGGGTTGAAATAGGGAGAGAGAAGTAGAAAGGAAAGGAAAGGAGGATCTGTGAGACATCAGAGATCGCAGTGCATGACATTACCTATTATGAATACAATGCGACGCTGTTTAAATGTGATGGTAGGAACAGGTTGGCTCAGGGTGGGGCTGGTGTCACAGCTCGTAATGAGATCCTTTGATGTGGCAGATAAGGGGGAACTGAATCAGGGAGAAGGCCCTCTGGGGAGGAGAGGTGAGAGGACACCGAGCCACAACCACCACAGCCAAGGAGATGAAAAAGGAAAAAAAGAGGAGAAAAGTGTGGGTGGAAGCAGGAAGCAGTTTCTCGGCACCCAGACGGACAAAATGCAGGATCCCACTCAATTCGGCTCAACTCACTTTTTGGTACAAGGTCCTTTTCCCAATGTTGTCTTCCACTGCAGCTCGTACTCCCTCAGCGTCGGTAGGGTTCTCAGCTGATCGCCATAGCAACGCCGCGAAAAATATCGTGACTTTATCTTCAACAGTCGTTCAATCCTTTCATTGGTAACCAAACCGAGAAACGGCCGCACTTCGCCAATCGTACGGTGTAGTGTCAAATCTGTCTATCCAACTTTTTGTTAATGGAAAACCAAAAATAGCCTGAGAGTACTTGAGTAGAGTAGCCGTGCTTTATCAACCACTGGTGGCATTAAAGACAAGCGACAGTTCACTATTTGGTGTGTTCACACCAAGCCGTGCAGTAGTCATGCTAGTTTGATGACGGGACAGTTTGTGTCCCCCATGGAGACGCCGACAACATTTCATCAACCTTGGCTGAAATAACTACTATTGCTACTTTGTACATGTTTTGCAAAATCCCAGATACGTTGCAAAACCAAAGTCTTTGCTGTGATTTATTTGGAAAAAAAGAATGATGAAATAACTACATAATAATGCCAATTTCAAAGTCTTTGTTGCATGCTTTGTTAGGTCTATCTATAAAACCACATGTTGAGATCAATCAGTGCTAGGCTCACCTGACTGTCTATGGTTTGTACATATACATTAATATATGTAGGTATAGATTTTTCTCCATTTCTGATTCTACTACATCAGAGCACATTAACACAGGGTTTAATTCATTTTTAGTTTGAGATAGGTTGTAAAAACAAAAAAACCTCTTTAGATACTTGATATCTTTATAGTCACATGCACACGGCTTCAACATGTGGAGATATGAAAAGCTTGACAGACCTCCCGTCTATTAGCTTTCAGTCACTGAATGTGATTTAGCTACGCTCTAGCTCTCTGTTTGTTTGTGTGCACACACACACACACACACACACACACACACACACACACACACACACACACACACACACACACACACACACACACACACACACACACACACACACGTTCCCTGACCTTAAGAGAGCGAGACTCACTCCAGGTGTCTCAGTGGAGTCTGGCTCGGCCGCTCTGCCATTAACAGAAATCTCCACCTGCTGTCTCGGCGCGGCTCCGGCTTTGCATTATTTTTTGACAGAAATCAATCGTGCCGTCACAAGCCATCATCAGCCTTGTGTTGTGAGTGCACACCCACTGTGCACATAGAATGCATGCGCTCACACAATCACACATACAAACACAAACAGAAGCCTGAAAAACAACACGCAGGGCCCCCCCTGCTTGATGTTTTTTGATGGCAAACAAAGTGCAAAGACAGAGAGGAATAATTTGACAGAAAGAGAGAATGTGACATTGTGCATTCGGATTGTATTGTACGTTTGACAACTGCGAGTGAGGCGGTGTTATTGAAGCTTACTTTGAAGGCAAGGGCAGAACAATAATCAAGGCCCGTTTCTAAAAAGAGGAATCTCGACACAAGATGTTCTTTCTGATTGAAAACAAATTGGTTTTATTACCAATGTCACCTCACATGATCTTACATACCAAGAGGACTAGGTGGTCTTTGATTTTGGGGTATGTACAGAAACAGAGCCCCTTTCATCCCTAAGAAGTTTGTTGTGCTTCAGATGATTTTAAGCCGAGGTATCTTGAGCGGATCAAGACTCCCTTTGTTTCTATCTCACCATCGAGCCAGGTGTGAGGTTATCTAGGAGCCGGTTGCCCAGCAGAGCTTCTAATCTACTGGGCCACTGCAGACGAAGCTCAACTATCATAATCAATTATCAAATAATCAGGACGATCTCCTCCCATTCTTCCACCCAGACAGTCCAGAACACACGAAACAAAGGATAATCATCTACCGCGCTCTTGCTATGCGATGTAAAAAAGAAATCCGCGAAAGTTCAGGGAAAGACTGTGAATAACACATAAGGTGAAAATAAAACATGAAAGGGCGTGAAGGGAAAGTCAAACCCCTACTTGTGCGGTGTAGACAACAGTAGGATATTTACAGTCAACGTCGGGGACGAGGAGTTGCGTTTCACCTGGAGACCCATAAGCTCGCAGGATCATCAAAGCAACAACTGCCACAAGCTGGCGTGTGTGGGCCCGTGTGTCACACCTCATTTCCCCCGAGTCTTCATGTCTGTTGGCAGGCAAATGACTCGAGGCAAACATTCACATTTACACACCAGAGGTTACGTGACTTTCCTTTATTTCACATCAGGAGCGCCCCGAATGGAAATGTGACTCTTACATGCTGGTAGTTAAAGCGCTGTCAGCCCTGATTTACAAACTGTGCTGGTGATATCATCACAATGAATGTGGATAAAAATTATTATTATTTTTTTTTTTTACTATCAGGTGGATATCAAATTACACCTGCTGGGTTGTAAAGTCAGTTTTGATACTTTCCTCAGCATCATTTTGAACAAATATTAAGACTCAACCCAATATTGTTAGGATATTTAGAGCTAACAGTTAAGGAACGGATAGGGCTTTGCTAAGCTCATAGTCAATTCATATGAAATCCTTCAAAATAAAGTGTATTTCTATTAGCTTTTCTGTTTTTCTCACAATAACAAAAACCCTTATTATGTATGGTGTTAAGGATTATATGACAATTTCTTTGGCTTATAGATAGTGGAGCACTGAGCAGCTAAATAAGGTTTACCGTGCAGACAGGTAATAGTATTATTATTGTCATTTACCTCTCAACAAGAAATTGAATGCACATAGACCCCAAAATGTTGAACTATTCCTTTAGCGTGACATTTCGTTAGCATTAAGACTGAGAGCAGGGGGAAGCAGATACCCTGGCTCTTTACAGAGGTAAAAACAGTCTATCAGCACCTCAAAAGCTTACAAATTAAAGTCGATCTGAAACGGCATTTCAAGCGTATATAGCTTCCGTACCGTGACATATTTCCCAGCGAAACAGGATCGGCAGGCGGAACGTAACGTTGGGAGGAATTTCATTTGATTGTGAAAAGATAAGCTCACGACCTTCTCCAGCTCTGTGCAGCCGAAGTTGCAGATTGATTGAAGGATGGTTGTCACGATATTACTGGTTGAAATTGGTTGGTACTGGCTAATGTAAGCACACGGCATATCTTTGTTTGCCAGGAAGAAAAGAAATATTGGATTTTTAACCTAAAAATAAGTCGAATTTTCTTTCTGTATATGTTGTTAAATAGGTGCATTTCAGCTAACCTGTAACATTTGTTCACAGTCATTTAAAAAGTGACAATTTGTGCTCTTAGGCAGGAGATATTATACATTTACATGGACAACCAGTTGTGTCATGAACAAAATTGTTTGCGTACTTGCCTATGTAGCTACTAGCTGTTACTGGAGGATTCAACGAGACGGCTCACCAGAGGAATTAGACCATACACCCTTTGGTGTTCAATCCTGAGAACATGCAAAACCAACGCTCCAAACGGAGGCAGCTATCATACACATGCTAACAGGTAGTTAAAGCACGTATGTCTCTGGTTGTAGGGTGGACGTGTCATTTCCTGTCTTCATGCAAGGCCAAACACCTCCAGCTCCATAATTCATGCACAAACATTTGACTGGAATCTTCTCATCTCACTACATTTTTTTAACCTGAATCTACTAATCTCGTACTCTTGCAAGATGTTTCTGAATTGTGAGACTCCTCTAAGGAGTGCACAACGACTCATGCAAGAAGTGGTTGTGAAGTGTTATCGCTGGGCTGGAAACACCACAGAAACCTACAGCAGGAGTCAGCGGGTCGCGGCAGGGTATGGCGGGGAGGGGGCTTTGGTACAAGTTTCACTTCCTGCCCTCCATCCTGACAGCAGGAGAGAATCTCTAAAACTTCCCTTCAACAAAAGCGCTCCTCTCAGGCCCAGGTTTCCACCCGGTCTGCCCTGACATCCCCCGCATGCTGCAGCTGTGACCTCAGAGCTCTTTCTGCACTGCATGGTGGGAGGAGGTTACGCCGAGCAGAGAGGCAGGCAGGCAGGGTTGCTCTTTGTATTGTAGGCTATTTTTGTATGTTCACTCTTGATGCTCTCAGCTTCTGCATTTTTCAGAAATGTCACCGATATGATTCTCTAATGTTACTGGAGTCTATTAAAGTTTAAATGATGGGACTGACAGGGTGTGCATATGTATATCCTGGTACTGCTCTTTAGAATAGCATAAGCATGTGTGCAGGTGTGTTTAATACTATTACATACATTATAATGTGTATTTTCATATTCATTGATGATGACTGATGTAAAAATGGCATATGCATTAACAGAAATAGTCAATAATCTGTTTCCACCAGCGTTTTTAAGCCATAAAGTTCCCAATATTTTACTGAACCAGCATCAGATGTATGCTCGTCTTTTCATGAAAGGGTCTGTTGAACTGATGACCTCTACGGCTAGATTTACGGTGAGGTGGAAACATGCTCCTCTCTAGTGGATGGGATCATAACCTATGAAATGTTAAGGATCACACATGAAAGGGCACAGAAAATATAGAATAATTCATCAAAAGGATTGTTTTTTCAGGTTTCGCACGGAGAACAAAAGGCTCTGTAAATCATTACTAATCAGACACCAGAAAGCAAATTAAATCGACGGAGGAATCAATGGTCTCAGATCGATAGGTGTAAAGGACAGCTAATTTGGCTCCAGAGAGCTGTGGAATTCCAGAGGCCATAGAGAAGGTCTCGGATCTGTTTCCACTTTGTAGCCACAGCTGTCAGAGATCATTCCCGTCAAGATGGACCACCATTTCTGAAGGTAGCTCAGCTGGGCTTAACTAAAACAAAAGCTCAGAGGGCACCGCAATATAGGGCAGAAACCAGTCTGATGGAATCGGACAGAAGATTAAGGTAAGACTCCCCACTGTCTGCCTCTGTCTCTCTGTCTCCCTCTCTCTTCCACTCTTCCTCTGGAAATAGACAGATCTACAGTCTGCAGATGTGCAACAGATGGCTTCAAGTTCACCCATGGCTCATTTCCACATCTTTAAGGGCAGAGACAACGGCTTTACCAACAGCAAGTGCAAACATTTATCACCATGAATAACCCCATAATGGCAGTAAAACATAATTTAGACAGATGGGTATGATATTTTGGCTGCACTTAGGATAACGTTATGATTAAATTAATGATCCATCCCCCTCTCATCCATCTATCTATTCATCCATCCATCTACCTTCCCGTCTGTGTTGGATTTTAATTTTTTGAGCCATAGCGCTGTGGCTCAACGGATGGCCATCAGTTGGTCAGCTTTGGTCCAGACTGCAATATTATAACTAATGGATACACTGCCATGACATTTTGTAAGGACAGTTATGATTCCTGGAGGATGAAAACTGATTAAATATTAGATGTGTTTGCATGGAATTTGGTCACTTTAGTGATCCAAATACCTCGGGTTCATGAATAAATATTTTCAAAACTAACGAGAGTCCCATGAACCTCAGCTGTACTTTGTGTTTGGTCCCAATGAGCAAATGTTTTCATTTTTACACAATTAACTGGTGGAGATAATGTAACAGTGTAGCTGATAAACACATGGCATGTTAGCATTGTTAAATAAGCATGTTAGCATGCTGTCATTAGCATTTAGCTCTGTGGTTTAGCCTCAAAGAGACACCAACATTTACAGCGGACTCTGTTTTTTTATAAAGCTTCTTTATAGATTTTCTCTTTTCTGCAAACTATATATTTCTATAATGTTTATGTTAACTTTATGCTTGGTAAGTTGTACATTCACTGCAATGATCATAAAGAGATAAATAAATGTTACAATAGCTTTTTATGTTTGTTTTAATAAAAAAATATAAATAATACAAAACTTTATGCATTAAATGGAACATTTTGACAATAATCCCTCCTCTTTATCAAGATGTGCTGCACTTTTAACCACCAGTCAAGCGTGTTTAGTCCCACATGCATATCTCACCCAGTGCAGCCGTCTCTATGTATGTTTCATGAAAAATATAGTTGTGAATTCCACCAATGTTTCACCTTGTTAGGAGCTTACAATTATAGCACAGACCCCTGAGGCAAACCTAATCTCAAAGTGAAGGGAAATCTTCTATCATATCAAGTGAAATTACTGTGAGCTTTTCTCAGCCTATTCCGATAAGATACCGATCAGCCAAATAGATTGGCTTTTCCATTATCTGCCGGGAGATCTTGGAAGGCATTGGGTAGATAATTTGCTAATGTTTCCTGTGACCTCCCCAGATTTAAATTATGTCTTTGGCTACATGTCAACTCAATCCTTCTGTTTACCAGGGAGCAAGCACTCAAAGAGCCATTAATATTCACTGCAACATAACTGTCTTTTCACATATTTCTTGCAGCATTTACGGACTCATTGGAGAGTGGCCTCCATGCTACTTGAAGGGTATGGATTGAGCTGGCTGAGTGCTTCACAGACCTTGTGGGTGTTCAGAAAAGAAATGACAGAGTCAGATAAAAGAAAAAAAAATAGGAAGAGTATAGAAGATGGGGACAGTGGAATAGTAATATCATTTTGAAAGTGGAAAATCACCTTTAGCTGCCTCAGATGTTGCAGAAAACTAAGCTATTGAAGGCAAATCCATATTTCAATGAACAACAGAAATCTACTCTAATATTAAAGCATTTTGAAGTGAGGTTCAATTATTCTAAGTTTAATTAACAAATTGTAATGAGCTGCTTTGATGTGGGAATAGACAGAAATGAAAGTGGCAAAATCATTTTAATAATAGAGTTACATTGTCTTTTCTCATTAAAGCGGTTGCTTAATTCCATGCGTGCTTTTATCATAAACACACAGCAGCGCTCCATAAACAAGCCGCTTAAACGCAGCTCCTAAACAATTTCATTTTGTTAAAATATGCACACATCGACGAGCCAGGCTTGATTTGTTTTGTCACGTTCAATTGCTGCACTCCCTCACCTCGATATCAAATGTAGCCAGTAAAATGAACACCACACAGACGTTTTGTATCGGATCAATAGTGTTATAAAAGCAGCTGACCTGCTGGTGTTGTGAAAAAAAAAAAGAAGTGTTGCAGCAGCTCAGCGCTACTGGAGTGAACGTCCTACTCCTGGTAGAGCACTCTGCTCTTGCACCGACACATGCTCTACCTCTAAACAAATCAGCCTTGATTATAACGAGGCGTCCCCGGTGGAGACTTGTCAAAAACATCAGCGAGGCGGTCTGATCTTTCAAAGAGGACCTGGATTCCCACTGGCCCGAGCAGGAAAAAGGGAAAGCATGCGTACTCTGAGCACATACAGCGCTGAATTGTTACGAACCTCCACAAAACTGGCATGAGACTGACTCTCACATACAGCTGACTTGTGTAACACAGCCACACAAGTCACAACTCCAATCAAAGAGAAATGAGGGCAACTGCCATTTCATCTCGCAATCAAATATTTTAAAAACCCCTTGCTCAAATTTTCATTTAACCCAGCGCCAGCCCCTCCTTCTGGACTTATTAAATCAGCTGGAAGCAGCGCGGCTCTGTCACACACAGTATTAGAACGCCATCCCCCCCCTCCTATTACCAGGTGCAGCCCTGTGATTTAAAGCTTTGATTCTGTTCAAATGACAACAAAGGTGAGCCCAGAGCTGACGCTACTAATTCATCATTCCCTGCTTGATAAGAGCGGGATTAATGCTTTTAATGCGACGGTCGCAGGCAATCATCCATTTTAAAGCTGGCTCCCTGGAGGATGCAGCTAAAAAGGGAAAACACCTGAAACACAGGGTAGGGAGAGGGCACATCACAGGGATGCGCCGAGCTCTATAGGGCCTCTTTATAGAGCCGAGATGGCGCCGGCTTCCTCCTCGCTACCAGAAGCTTGCCCTGTGGCCTTGGCCTGCATCCCAGGAGCAGATGGATTCAAGACCTGAGGTAAAGTTTGACCCAAATGCTGGAATCCAAAATTCTAAAACGCATCAGAATTTCCCTCCTCCAAATCCATCCTGCCCATATCCTCTGCCAGGACAACCATGGGGGGTGGGGGGGTGGGGGGTCAGATGGAGTCTTTTGACCATTTGGGATCTGTGTGCAAAACACCACCGCATTTAGGACATGTTTTCCTGCCTTAATAGCTTATTATGTATTCACTCCGTGCTGAATTTAACATCTGCCGACTCCTCCACCATTGCTCTATACCCCCTAACTTGTGCAAACGCATGGGAATTGGAATGAAAATGATCCATTATCCACATGTGTCTGGGCAGAGTGAGCCCTAGCCCAGCTGTTTCTTTTTGTAGCTGCGATCTCTGCTTTAACACGCTCTGAACTGCCTCCAAACCAAACCACTCACGATGAGAAGGCAACTGTTGATTTTAACACACATCGACGAGGGGAAACTTGCCATTGTCTCTCGCCTGTGATCTCCTTTTCTACTCTTTAACCATCTAAACGGCACTATTGGAGAAAAGTCTGGCCGAGTCACCCATGCATGTGCAGTAGATGCCTTTAGGGAACGGTTATATATGTGGCATCATCTTCTAAACAAGTCCAATACAGATTTAGTGAACAATAATGGGAAACAGTCTCCTTATCCTCAGAATTTAACTCTTTACCATCAGCCTCAAGAATTATAAACAAGTTGAAGAAGGATCAGACTAATGCAACTTAATAATATAATTGGTTACAGAACAAATACGTTTATTTTAATATTAGTTACCTCTAGAAAATGCATGTTTTTGCTCTTACATTCACTCCATATGAGACATTCATAACCATAAGTGACAATGTTGTTTTGTGGTTTGTTCATTTACATTTTGGGGAGGGAAAGAATCAAAAGTAAAGATGTGATCAGTGTTTGATCCTGATGAATATGGAACGTAAGGATTTCTTCTCTGAGGAACAAAAAAATGAAGGATGAATACATTTGAATAATGAATAATGTCCTACCAGATTATTTTAAAGGAACATAAGACGAGTCAGGCGATGAAGATGAGTCACAGACCTTAGACAGTTTTGTGTGTAATTGGCCTGCATGGTGGAAATAGCGACCTTAGATAACTGCGATAGTTAACGTTCGTTTACTAATCCTCTCAGCTCAGTTGTAATTGGAAGGGCAAGACTGTCTGTTCTTCTTCCTGATGTTTCATCTGATCAAAAATGTAAATTCAATGAGACACATCAAAGGAGCCTGTGATCACCTAACATTTCAAAGCGTGTTGGTGTGAGTCGAAGTATTAAGTATTGAGTCGAGGAACAACCTACATAGTGAGACGCTCCTAATCAGGGCTGCGGGCCAAAGTAAGGTGCTGCAGGCCCCAACTCTATGAGCTGTGATGTTTCATTATTATCCCCCTTTAGCTACATCGACAACACAGTAGGTTGCCTTAATTACTCTCCATCAGTAGGGAAGTCAAAGCCACTTCAGAGACACACTCTAATCCCCCCTCCGTTCTTTTTCTCTGCAGGGCACTCATTGTCTCCTAAATATCATTTCCCCAAGCTCTATGCACACTATTGGATTAAAATGTGGAAGTTTTGCTGAAGGGGTTGAGGGGGTGGGGATGGGGGGGCTGGCATTTGGGTATTTCAGCTTAGCCCGAGGACCAGGCTGTCTCTGGTAACAGCATTTTAGTTGCATCTGCTCCGCAGCCCACAGAGGGGACGCCGACTGGCGTCACTGTTAGCCTCACAGACACAGATTATGGCCTTTTGTGCACAAACAATTATTATTATTAAGCTCTTCGTTTTATAACCTCAGCGTTGTTACAGTGCAGTTTCGGTTTGGAGAAACATTTATTGTATTTCTTCCCTTTTCTCTCTATATAACTACCAATATAGAGAGAAAAGCATGTTTGCTAATTGAAAGGCCGATGGAGTGGGACGTATGCTGTTCATATGAATGCAAGGTAGACTCTTAAATGACAATAATAATAACAATACCCGCACAAACTCCACCAACTATCAGCTGAGTTTTAAAGCCAAGACGGTGTTCATGTCAGTGCAGTTATGTTAGCATTCATTAGCAACATGCCCAGTTTGCTGTGGTTACTGGATGATTCTATAGGTATGAAAATAATGTGAATCTTATTGCAATGACCTTTGCAGTCGGCACATCTGAACCCAACTGAACACCTCGGCAGACAAGCCGTTTAGATTTTGCGGCTAAATATATTCCCTTCTGCTTTCATGAACACGACGCACATACGGAAACGGGAAAGATGGATGACATTTAGAAGCATTTACCACAAGATATCATACACAAAGTGATTGTTGCGCCAGTCTAAGAGATAATTGTCTCGTGTGACTTTTGTATGGAAACTCCGGGGACAAAATCAGACTCGTCACTGCTACAGCTGTTGTGACTGATTGTCAATGAAGCTTGCAGCGCCATTGTCAGCCATTTGGAGGAAAAAATTAATTATTTTCTGTGAACTAACTTGCAGGGAATGTCTCTCTCCAGAAGATAGGGATTTGAGCGTTCGCTAAACCAGTTCAGAGGGGACAGCTCGTATTGTTTCCTTTTACTGCCCATGATAAAGCAGTATTAGAATTCCCACTTCCTGCCCGTGTGCATGCCAAGGCTCTTTGTTCGACTGAATGCAGAGCCTATTCATCTCGGAGCGCGCAACCGAACCCAGTAATAACACAGTTGTGAGTTTTGACTGATGTCAGTGAGGAGCAGGCCTGCTTCTGTAAGCAGGAACCAGCGCTGGTAGAGAGGCCCCTCCCCCTCACACCTTCTCCTCACCGCTCAGTTGATCGCCGACCTCCGCGTGGCCCCCGCTCCAGCTCCGACGCTGCTGGGTCCTTTACAAACTCAGAAGACCCAACAATAACAGACGGGCTGTTTAATGCCAAATCCAGGTTAACCTCCCGGCCCCACTTGGCCCCTTGCCTTCTGTGGCCAAAAGAAGACCGGGTTGATGTTTCTTGGAGACATTTGTTCACAGCTAATGATGTGGAATAATATTGGCATTACTAGTCGTGTGAAGCCTCAGCAAATTCATTTTTCCTGCGCTGTGTTGATCGCTACATAGAAACAAAGAAATTACAGCTGCCCCAATTTCCTCCTAATACACTGTGCTCTGCTTTGCATTGTATTCTGCTGTGTTTAGCTGCACAAATATGATGGTATGGCAGCAGATGTTGTGAGCATCAAACAATAAAGAATGGGTTAGGAGCTGTCATTACATGGGAACTAGGTCACCGTTCAAGCCAACTCGCTTGCATTGACTGTTTCGAGTGACTATTGATTTTCTGACTAAAGCAATGACTTCATTAATATCACCATTAGTCTGCCATCTGACACAAATGGGTAGCTTGGCTGCGGGGCCAGACAATAATTTAAGTGGTTAGGAATCAGAGATTGGATGAATTAAACATACAGTACATTTCACAGTAAATATGCACCAAACGTTGTGGAATTGGAAACGCTCCTTCACTCAACTGTGTTCAAAAACAAAATCAGCAGGAAGAGAAAAAAAAACAAAGTCAACATTACCTCCGCCTTGGCTCGCACAAACAGACATTACCAGCAAATTCTCTTTTCATCGTTCAATTTAAACTTAATCTGTGAAAGATGAGAGACAAATCAACAGATCGCTTTTCAGCAGCTTTTTCAAAACAAAAAACAACAATGAAAGAAGGATTATTTTCACTTTAATCCGGGGGCACCAGCTTAGCTAAAACAAAAGCACGACCATGGGAACACATGGAGGAATGAGAAGGCTCGCTCTACCCACCAAGCCCAGCTCTCCATCAAACCACAAAAGAAGAACAATGAGTGTGTGTGTGTGTGTGTGTGTGTGAAGGAGAGAAAGCGAAACAGGATTTGAGATCTATATTAAAACTGCAAATAGCTTTTAAAGATTAGTGACGGGCAGAAGGAGGTGACAGCAATGGGATATGTGAAAAGTGGATTGCCCCTCCCTACTGTGACTATTTTGATAGCAGTGGCGTTGACAAGCATCGACTTGATTGTGTGAAGGCAACGTGCGCTGAAAAGCCTCGACAAGTTTCTTTGAGGCATGTACAGATCTTTTGGTGACTGAAAGGAACACAAATCAGGATTATGTATAACATAGCCACATTCAAACAGCTGGCATTAGGAGCTTGGAAGTGTCTGGCAAGATACTGTTGTTCAAGGATCTCTCTCTCTCTAGCTCTCTTTAGCTCTCTCTCTCATCTGGGCTTTTAGGAAACCGTTTCCTATGAAGGCATGCAACCACGGCATAAATGTTTCCCTGACCATTTAATGAGCTAAATTAATATATTTCCTACTTTGGTAAAAAAAAAAATAACTATGTGATTCTGTTTTGGCCATTTTCTTGACGTTAGAGAAGAAATTTGATCAGCGCACATTCAGCTGTTTATGTTGTGAGCGCATGACAGTACATCCTGTACCCTACGCTCATTTAAACCGATCACCATGGTCATCACAGGCTGTGTACAGTAGTTGCTCTGTTGTCAGAGATGTGTCTCACTCTGCAGCATTTGTCAGGATTAGACAGGAGTAATCCCTAACCAAACTCCAGAGGATGTAATTTGGAGATATGTGCTGGAACTGAAACTGTGTCGGCTTACTCCAACAAACCCCATCTTCCACCCCATCTGAGCCATCTAACTCCTTTCTGCCAGCCCTCAGACACGTCCAATATTTTTGAAAACGGTTGAAAATGTAAAATATGGGGAGGGGGGAAAAAAAAAAGAAAGAAGAAAAGCTGAAAGAAATGGAACTGCCAAGTGCCCTTCAACTCACTCTCTCGTCCCACTCCTGAATAAACCCTCCTCCAGGCAGGTGGGGGGCTCATGATGTCAGGCCCCATCGCTGATATCAGTTCTAATATCCCTCAACACGCGGCTGTCGCATCACCACCCACCATTAAGTCATTGCTTGTGTCCGATACACAGGGGCCGATCTGTGTGCTCTGGCCCACTCCCAGCCCTGTGCCTTTATCACACCCCAACCTCTCTGTGACAGACAGGACTGATCTCCCCTGCAGCAACCCTCCACCCTGCCAGTAAAAGGACAGCAGTGGAAAAAGCCCCCCAGGGCCCCACTGAGGATGCACTCATGAATCAAACATGCGCCCGAAGCTTCCCTCTTATCACCGAGGTCAGCCCGGGCATTAATACGCCATGGCTCGGGGGAGCTACCTACTGTGACCTCCCCCAGTTTCCCTGAACAGAAGGGCACAGTCCTCAGGATCCGGTCCAGTGAGAGAGGGCCCTCCCTCCAACACAGTCACTTCACATTACATCCACACACTGAGAGAGGGGGCGATGGAGAAAGATGGAGACGAGAGAGAGAGAGAACAAAAAGAGGTGCAGAAATGAAGCATGACAGATCAAATAGACAAAGAAGAAGAGGGGAAAGAAAAAACAATATTCCTTGGTGCAATGCTGGGCAGGGAGTAACATGTGGGTAAAATCGACTGTGTGTACAGACCCTTTCAAACACCACCAATCTTCATTGGCCAGACGGGGTGTGATATATGTGACTGTCTGCCAGCGTAAATTAGGCAGTCCAGCCCGCTGTGTGGTAAAGCATGACGGGGCCGGACAGTGCACTAACTCAGGCGGCCTGGTGCCATGCACACCAGCTTCTCCCTGCTTTGCCGTGCCATAAATCACCAGCTGGGGGAAATGAATCGCTGTCCGTCCGAGCTGGATGCACCAGCTGGCACCGCCATCACCTGACCAGCAGGAGCCCATGCCGACACTGGAGCGGCTGAAATCAAGAAAAATGAGGCATGGAGGCAGACGGAGCCATACCCCTGCGCTCTCTCATTAGTCTCCTCTGGGTTTCCTCCACACTGAGCTCGTCTGAAGTGAAAGGGCACACAAAATATATTTCAGAGTGTCACCTGAGGGGGAGAAAAAGAAGGCGGGAATCGGGGGGGGGGAAAGAAACGATCACCCCTGGTCTCCTCACAAATCTATGTAGAACTGAACTGGCAGACAGTATTAGTGTTTGTGATCCCAGAGCTGTTAGACAGCAGGAGGGACTGCAGCTCTGGGGAAAAGTAGGGGCTGCGTGTGGGGGACAGCTTTGTGTTCGCTCTCATTTAATGGAGTTATTTCACTGAAAGTAATGACTCAACCCCTATTGGGGATTCCACTCTGCATTCAGATGTAGTTAACGGAAAAACATGTTGATGAATAGATTTTCACTTTTCAATATTGCTGAGTTGCTGGTGGAGGGCCCACTTATATGCTGACCGCTGCGATTATGAGAAGCTGTGTGGGCGTCAGAACTGAGGCACTCATCAGGAAAATGGGCTGAAATTACATCAATATAGCCGTACGGAGGGTCGGAGAGATCTGAAATAATATATACTTGATCCTCTACTATGGACGTAGGCCTGCTGTTTACCTCTGATTTCCCCGATATTAGGGATTCAAAACATTTCTCTGCATTAAGTCTCCAAATCACGTTAAAGCAGCAACTTCTCAGCGAGAGGGCAATCAAAGTCAGAGAGACGGACACATTTGCATTATGAAAATAGGCCAATGTAAATGAACAGATGCAGGCTAGACTGGCATTAAATTTGAGGCTCTTGGCAAAACATAGAGTTGCCGCCTATGATTGGCAAGGCCAATTTCCTGTGAACCCCCGCAGCAGTTTTAGCCTAATTTCATTGGTCCTGTGGAGCAGCGAGTCTATCACTGTCTCAGATATAGAGGATTAGCTTCTCCTTCCTGCTCAGATGAATTTGCCTGTCACGGTGAGGTGATGAATGGCAGGAAGGCTGAGGAAATGTACTGTGGGCTCATTGAAAGTGGCAAGGTGAAGTGTGGCCCGGCGGCTCGACCCTCAGCGCGGTTCTGACCCCCCACAGATGTCCAGGTGTACGTTCACCTATCGGCAGCCGGCTCGCCGGGTCGGCTGGTCGGTCAGTAATACACCGCAGCATCGCTTTGACATCTGTTTTGACAAGGAATGTGATTCCATCAGCGTGTCTCAAGGTCCCTGGATGCAGCAGATAGTGTCCACTGCTTCTCCTCCATTCACATGAAAAGGGTATATTTAAAGGTCAGGCATACTTTAAGCACCTGCCTCCAGTTTAAAAGCAATATATCTGATCTGATGCTGGATAGCAACCTTTAAGAATTAAGCTCAGTTGAACTCAATCTTTATTCATCAGGAGAAAAAAAGGGGCTACAAGTTATGGAAATGTAATTACATCAGGCATCTATATACGTTGGTGCGGAGGTATCGGTTCTTTTTTCATCAAAACATTCCCATCATGCATCTGAGGAGGTGGCTCAATGGCGACAAAAACAACTGCTCTCCATTTCCTGTCCTCTTCTGTGCAGCTGTTACTGTCGCCACCTTCCACCCCCCGAGCCCCGACCCCTCACCACACCTCCTCCATTTTCAGCTGTAATCATGTCGCCATGCAAATGCCGTGCACTGAGAGGTTCATGTTGCCCTCTCCGGGACATCATTCCCAGCTGCCTGAGCCCTTGAGTTGACCACCCAGGGGAGGGAGGAGAGGAAGTCATTACTGCTATCACAGTCAGACACAGTGCCTATACTGCCAGACAGCCCCTCCGACTCATAAAGTCCTTGACGACTTCACTAAAACATCCAATTTCAGTCGGACCCCATTTAAAATGACGAATAGGAATCAATCACTCCAACCACGGCGCACTCCCCCTGAATCCGTCTGCTTGTTTGGCTGCCCAAAATGGCACAGGAGAAAAAGAATCTACCCCCCCCCCCCCCACGCTGGTATCCTATCCACATCTCCGGGATATTCATAATTCATCATCTTCGATTCCTGACATCTGCCACTGATTGTGCCGACGGATTGGCTGGAATTAGCCACTCCTGGGAGCGGTGTTAATGTGCTGGTGGGGGCGGGGGGTGTGCAGCACACGCACCCCAGCCGGGGAGGGGTGGGTGGGAGATTGAGGCCGGAGCGGCAGGAGCCTTTCACACTCCTAATGTGTAATTAGGAGCCATTTTGGAGAACTGCCTTCCTGCACTGAAATTAGCTGCCTTTTATTAATCAGGCAGACCAGTTCAATGGCACGATGGGTCTCCCTATAATCTAACACAAAATGTTGCTCTTAATTACAGAGGGGGTGAGACAGCGCGGAGAGGGGCTGCAGCTCCTGCATGATCCCCTCACAACCCGAGCATCACAGTCTACATTTGGCATGCTTTACATAGTGTATATATACATCCTACCGACCATGCACACAGCAAAACTCTCACAGCTCCATGAAACCATTTGCATTTGCCGAATGTCAGCTCCACTAGAATGAGAGATCGTACATATTATGTGATTACAAGCAGCGGTCCTCCTTTGGAGAGTTAAGTGCTGTGACCCTGACCGTGCTCATCAGTGCTCATGCCCTCATGACTACAGATGAGGACTAAATACTTCAGTGTTCATGCTCAGTGGTAGTACATTTTTTTCCCTCCCTTCTTGCTACACTTCTTATAGAAAAGATCATAAAAAACAGTCCAGTCAGAGAAAAGCAATCACCATGTAATACAGGATTGGTAAAGACTGAATGAAGTTCTGAATCATTTTATGCTTAAAGAAATCAGTAATAGTCTCTTGACATGCTGAAGTTTTATATTTTATGATATTGGTAAATGGTAAATGGCCTCATTTTCAATAATGTATCAATTGAAATTGAATAAATTACCATTTTCTATCTGAAAACATACATTCTAGAAATCCTCCACACTTATTAAGATCCTTCTTCAGTTATACACATTGGTTGCATCAACGTCTGTCAAATTTTCTTCCATTCCTTTAAAAAACATAAATCCTTTCTTTCAAAAGTCACAGATTCGGTCAGCTAATCAGAGAGTTGATTCATTTCACCATTCTTTAAATAGGCTTCTCCACAATATTATCCCCCTGTAAGTGAATGCAATCATGCAAAAAGGCCATTGTTTCTAGTGTTTATAAAGCCTGATGCATATTTATGAATATTGCTGTAGTGCCAGCTATCCCGTATAATCTTCTAGGACAATGGCAAAATCCTTAAAATGCCTGCTTTGCTAAAGTTTCTCTGACGACCAAAGATCCTTACAGCTGATTAAGGAACAATCACCACATCGCCAAAGTGCAGCGGATGATAAAAAGCTCTTCTGGTCGTCATGAAGGCAGAGACTGCAGCAGGACGCTCGCAGCACTGAGGTCATCTCTCGCTGCAAGGCCGAGTCTGCTTTAGCATTCGACAGAGTGGCTGTGTGAGAGGATAGCCTGCCACTCAAGCCTTATTGATGGGATCCAGAACAAAAAAAAATCTGATGCGGGGTCAATGAGTGAAGGTCCTGGCCTATCTCTGCTCAGCTTGAAACTGTGTCCAGCGGAACAGCAGCTGTCACAAAGTGCTCACACTGACACAGACAGCAGCTCTGAGAAATGGGAAAATGTCAACGCAATTTATGGATATGCAAGAACTGAAGGCCGAACTGGGATTGAATTATACAACACCCTCTAAACATATGTAAACCCCCACAGAGAGTGCAGACTCATTTTACTTTGGAGTACAGTTATATTCAATTTTTAAAAATTAAATGAATAATCAAAAAAATCCAACAAAAGCCAAAAATAGGTGATTGTCGCTATGCTATTAAGCCACAAACCCAAATTAAGCAACAAAAATGTAAATAATATTTGTTTTTGTTGTATTTGATGACTCTGGGGCTGAGAAATGTAGATAAAACCACAATATTAATAGATGTTTTCCGCTGACATGTTATAAAATATCAAGATTCAATTAAATAAACCATATTCCGCTGTCAAAACTGTGTGGTATTCAGAGTGTAAAAACACTCCCTTGAATAATAATCTTTAAAAAGTACTTCTTAAGTGTTATTATTTCTGATGCATCAACAGGTAAGCAGTGCTTTGATGTTGAGGAGGTACCAATTTTAACTAATTTATTAAGTGTTTTATTGATCATATTTTATTTACTGATCATATATCTGGTTTGTTAAGTGTTTGCAAATAAACACATAAATATGGTTGAAAATTTAAGTATAAAAGTACAGTATTTCCTTCTGAAACACAGTGGCGTAGAAGTATAGCAGAAAATAGAAAGTAAAGCACAATAACTGAGTAAATGTATGTTATTATTTTCTCCTGTATTGATTATAGATTACATGAGGCCGGACCCTTCCTAAAACTTTACACTGAATCACTGAAATACTGCACAGCGATCGACACCACTTGAAATAAGTGTTCTATATAAAGAAGCAGTGGCAATAGTCATAATAATGGCAGTTGCTCTGAAGCGGTTGAAGTGTTATAATTAGCATTCAGAGTGAAAGGAGGATCATGTGACTGTTGGCAGAGTTTCTAAGTTCTGGCCCAATGGACAGAGAGTAAACTCCACAGGGGAGTCCCCGGGGAGCGAGGCACGCTGGGTTTCAGAGGGGTTATTGGACTGTGCTGTCTCTGACTGTGAGCCACTGGGGACCACAGCAGAGGTGTCTGATGGTGCACTGAAGCCTGAGTGTGACACCTGGGCTGTCTGTCACGGCCACAAACACAGACAATGTGACACCTGACAGGATAGAAGTTGGGGCCGCAACACCAGAAGTCGAGACCCGGCTGACAGTGAGGATGGGAGGCGCCCAGTTCAACTCAATAATTTCCCCAACGCGCTGGAATCCAAGCCCGTTTGTCTCCTCCTTCCCTCCTGCACGTGTTCATGGCCGTTTAAATAACGCCGGGTCCTGAGGAGGCTGGACCCGTCAATTAGAGTCATCTGATGAGACAGTGTGTGTATTAATCAACAGCGTGAAGCGGGTGACAGTCCGGAAAAGAGACGAGGATGAAAGAATGCAGCAGCAGAGAGCTTTAAGAGGAGTTCTGACAAATGGGCTCTTAAGAGGAATTTCCCAGTGTGCATCTCTAACCTAAACTGATATCCAATTATGTCCCCGACATCGACAAGCTAACGCAGTAGCTGTGAGCAGCATGGGCTTGCGGTGTCAGAATTGGCCAGGCGCGAGGCAGAGAAACCCAGGACCTTGAAGGAGATGTCACAAGGAGGCCGGAGTCAGCCGCTTGAGTGAGCGATGGTCCACACGCTTGCCTGAAAGCATGACATTGCCGAAGGGGGAAAAACACCATTTTATCATTCAGTGCGATTCGCACCCTCTCTCCCTGTCAAACATGCCATATGTCCCCGTCACAGGTCGTCTTGCTGGCTTATCGAGTGTGACAGGGCTATTCACACACTGCTCCCAATCAGACACCATCTCCTGCAGAAAAAAAAAAATCACCACCATAGCACAGTGACAGGCTGTCAGGCAGAGGGCACCAACCTCCACAGGGCCTTGGCTGAGAGTCGGCCCGTGCGGGGGAGGGGGGGGCAAAGGCCAGGGGTTGCGATGGGAGATGCAACGCAGGCATCCGCACACCTCCTGCTTTTTGACACTTTTCCTTCGTTATTCAATCAGCAACGAGGCCGAGCTGAAATCCGAGTCCGCATCAAACAAAAGCTTGAATTAAGCTTTTATGTGAGAGTCCTTTTAAGTTGAACTGTTTCAGGGTGAGTCTACACGCTGCACACACGGCATTTCACTGGATGATGCAGATCACGTGACGCGGGTTATTTGCCTGGCAGGAAACAAAAGTGGTATGTAAACCTCAACACTGCGACCTGGTCGCTGGCCTATTTTCCTAACCACTAGACCATATGAGCCTCTTATGTGCTACGGCAATCTGAGGCAACAAGTCAGGACAACCAGAGGTCACTGAAATCCACACCCAGGGCGCGCGATCTCAGAGCTCCGAGGAAGATTCGCTCCTCGCGGTGCACTTCTGGAGTCAGCGAATGTTTACTTTGATGCCAAAGAATCTCAGTGGTACTTAGCCACTTGGCTCCAAACACAATAACACTGCAGATGCTGAATATATTCACTAAGTGAGCAATCAGTTGCAAAGTGGGCTGAAAATTACACTTATCCCCGACCCAATGATGATATGCATAGAGAAATAAATCAGAGAGCAGAAGGAGCAGAGGAGCAAGGGGAAGAAGTGGTATCACCTGATCCGTCTTATCTTAAAAAGCGGTGGGATGTGTCACCTCAACTCTCCGGAAAAAAGGGATAGAACCCTCCTGGCACATTTTCATATGAACGATTTCTGTGAAATGATTGCTAATCTATGCAAAAAAGCAATCAGTGACTCATTCATAATGCATGAGCAACGAGATACCAATTTTGCAACGCTTTCGGATTATTAGATGTTATCGTGAATGCAGCAGATGAAATATGAACACTCCTACCTGTCCCATTGTAATTACATGTCTCTCACCAGCGGTTGAGGGACATTGTGAGACGGGAGAATGTGCAGAAAGAAACGTACAGAGAGACAGACAGGCAAGCAGATAGAAAAGCCATTACTATCTGAACGCAGAAGAGCTCGAGATGGGAATATTTGGTTCTAACAGCTTTACGTATCCATTTGTGCCGAAATTTATCAACCTAAAAGCTGTGGTTTTAAGTACATCTGGCTGACATTTTAATGGTCCATCAATCAAAAGGTGTCATGTGATAACATTTTGAGATCATCCTCCTCCCCGAAGCCTCAGAGAGGGGGGGGGGGGGGGGGGGGGAACGGAATCCAATAAATTGGCTGCAATCCCAGGGAAATGATGAGAACCTATTTCTAATTCAAAGCAAGTTCAAAGTATGAATGTTAGATAAGCTGCTTCTCAAATTAATGCAAATCAAATTTCATTTAGGATATTTTTGTTCTATATAGACCCCTAATGCACTGCATATATTTATGTGCCAGTTTCTAAACTGCAGTTTAAAGCCCGACAAAAAAGATTACCATTCCTGTTTGGATTACTGGCGTCAGATTAATAAATGTAAAGTACGATCAAAGTATTATGTATTTCTTGTGCAGGAATTCATAAACAAAAAGAATTAAGATCCCTTCATTTTAATAAAAAATAACCCAAACGGACAGAGCGATGACCTTTAACCTTCCCTTTCCAACACAACCTCCCACGGGACACAGAAATCTGACTCTTTTTTAAAGTTAATGTGTATGGATTGCACATGGAAGTCTTGTGGAAAGCACCGACAGATTTCATACTTTTACATTCTGGGGAACTTCGACAGGAGGGATTTGCTCTTAAAAACGGAGCAGCGCAAGGATGAAGGGTGGTATAAAAATCAATGAGGCTTTTCAAAGGCAACAAGAAAAACCAGCGCCTTACCCTGCAATTAAACAGCGCTGCCGGCGCTGAGAGATGACAGAGCATGTTGCAGGTGCTCTCGACTTCACAGAATCAATTACGGGATCGATACAATGACATGATACAATTCTGTGATGGAAAATGGGACGTGGACCGGGAGTCGCTCCGTGTCGTGTGCTTCAGATGTTTACAATAATACATACAATAGCCAGCAGGTCTGTACACCGCGGGCCCGTTACATAAACATGAGTGGAGCACAGTTTTAGACTAAAATCAGGATAAAAAAAAAAGAGTTAAAAGGGTTTGTACAAGCGTTTTGAAGTGGGATTGCATGAGGTACTTATCCATAGTCATTGTATTACTAGATGGCGGTCAGCACTCCCCCATGTTGGAGAAACAGGAGTACAAGAACGGGGGCAGAGTAATGTACTGCTGTGGAAGAACTCATTGATTTTTTTTTTTTTTTTTTTTTTTTTTTTTAAAGGTGGCTAAATTATCAGTTGAAGTGTACGTGAGAATTAGAACTGAGCTGAAAGTGAAACTTAATCTGAAGCTATAGCATACAGTTGTCACAAAGTGAGTCTGGTGGCTTTGAAGAGAGCACAGATGTTGAGATGAGTTTCAGTTTAGTTCCCCGTCTGATTCACCACAAGATAAACTGGTGAAAACATTCTAAAAATAGTAGACACTTAAAACGGATATTGACCTTTTTTTTAAGGTCTGTTCCTCCACAATAGGGTGTGGGCCCACCACCATCTACTATAGATAAGCCACTGACTGTGGATGAGTACCTCATACAACCCCACATGAAAACACTTGAACTATCCCTGCTAATCATCAGCATGTTAGCATTTAGCTAACAGAGCTAGTTTGAGTTTCTACTAGTATTAGTAGTTTTAAGTAGACATTTGTAGCTTCATTTGGAGGCCAAAGATGGTTAAAGGTATAATATGGAGTTGCGTTATTAGGTTTGTGAGATACCAGACCCAAAAACCTGCACGCCTCATCCTGCTGTGGCCTGCCTGCTCTCTCTGAGCCTGTGTTGTGACAGTAGGGTCAGATACAGAGACACCACGCACATCTAATGGAGTCATAAGTAGGAATAAGTGGGGTTATTTTTTCAGTCTATACATTGTTTTGCCGTTTTAGAAAATTGTTGCATATTAAACCTTAAACCTGTATTCCATCTGCATATTTCAAGGAAATGTTGTCCTTTGGATAAAACAATGTATTGTGAGGAGCTGAGACTAAACAAAACAATTCAATGATCGTCTTAGACTAAATCCTTTGGCAGCGCTATTGTACCCCGCCGTCTTGATTGGACCCCTGCAACTAACACCGTCCAAAACCCCCAACTTACCGAAAGGGCAAACACCCCCAGGCAGGCCATCATGACTGAGAGGAGCTCATGATGTTGATGTTGCCTCAGTCAGTGTGCCGGTATGAATGCTGGGAGAGGATGGTCGCACAAATCTCCCCTGCTGTGGCCATTTGCACATCCCTTTCGACACACACATCCCGACATAAATTATAACACACAAGTAATTTCCTGATATAACAACAGGCAGCACACTGTGATCCAGAGGCCTCTATATGTTAATGCAAAGGCCCACTATAGGAAGTCACACACTGAATCCCTGTTAGTAAAACCAGTGGCCAACAGCAACATGATCACGATGTCAGTCAGGTCGAATTCTGTGTTCAAACTTAATGGCTCCTGACAAGCATTTCACCAGTGGACCAGAGGGAATGTGCCACAGTGAGCATGACCACTCAGCAAATTCACATTCAACGTTTCATTCCTCCTGCTCGGACATAATTATTTAATACATCCTTGATTCTCCCACATTGATCCATCCGGACGAAACTCCCTCAGCGTTAAATGTTAAATGATTTGTGCGTCTCGTTCCTCGCTTCTTGGACGGCATCCCTCTCATTCTGACATTCTCCCTCTATCCTTGACCCCCTTTCCTCACGCCCTCTGTTATCTGAAATAATCTCAGGGCCTCTTTAGATTCTATTCATCAGAGCAGAAAGAAGCAGGCGCTGACATTGATAAAAAAAAAAATACCATCTGTGCCTTGCAGGGGTAAAAGGAGTGAGAGAGAGAATGAGACGGAAAAGAAAGAGAAGGGGCTTCAAATGAAACAGGCTCTGTTGTCTCCCTCTTGTCCCCCCTCGTCAATGCCATTTCAATTGAAAAGCGCAGTGGTAATTAAATTCCAGCAGGGGTTAGGGGCAACTGTGCGGCGCACTGACGGGGGGCTGCCCTGACATAAAGATGACACAATTCAAGGGGACAGAGGGGGCGCCAGGCGGAAAAGGAGGGAGGGTGACAAATGTTGTGTATTCGCATACACTGCCGGATTCGTACTACTCAATCTTCATGACATTTAAAAAAAAAAAGAAAAAAATTGAAAATGAAATGGATATGCAACTCAACTGAATCCCACTCTGACCTTTTCCCCAAATCACAGATATTCTATACAGATCCTTCTTCTGTATCTGCGGCATTTGGAGAATATTTCGTAATGCTTAGGAGGACGAGCAATTAAGTGGAGGGGAATTTGAGAAAGCTGGTGTGTGTGTGTGTGTGTGTGTGTGTGTGTGTGTGTGTCAGCATAAATGTGTGACTCACAGAAGGACGCTGGTTGTTGTTGATTCACATTTTAGTGACGCTAATCCAGAGGCTCCAGAGAGGCTACACACTCCTGCTGTCGCCCTCTTCCCAACGTCTTTTAACAAAACAGCTTTTTAAAAGTGCATTATTTTTTTTATTTATTTTTTTTACCAAACCCAAACACGTTTCATATTTTGAGATTCCAGCATTGTTTTGCAATTACTTTGATGTCAAAATTAATAGATTAAAAGAAATAAACAATAGCTTGGTCAATTAAAAACAGCATACTTCTATATTTATGAGAATTTATTACATTATTTACATTATATGCAAATGTATATTTATGAAATTAATATTTCCTGGTCTCACCAACATTAATGATGATGCTGAGAAATATCACACCTTGATAAATCTATTTGTAGAACAGTGAAGAATGAAGAAGGTTTTGTTAAAATGAAACAATTCCATTTATCAAACTTTTCTCCGTCATAATGTCCTGTAAAATGACCGTCATTCTACACCGTTGATGCCAAGAGCGAGCAATTAAAGGCTGACGATCATCTGATCCATTAAGATGGGTTGGCCGTACTGCATTTAACATTAGCATGAAACAATAAATTAATTCTGCCAGTGCTTCACCTACACATTAATCAATTTGCCAGAGCCTCATACCATAAATCCTATCGAATAACAAGCATTTGTGCAACGCTGCTGCCACCTAGCGGACAAGGCTGTCATTACATATGATTGTGCCCTTGAGTATCCCACGGTTCAAAATTATTTTTCAGGAATTTGTCAGAGACAGTTGCTTTGTTAGTTTCCAAACTATTGGAATGAAACTTGAGGAAGGTCCGTCCAGCTGTGGAACATTTTTCTCGGTTCACACTTCGTGACTTGAGCATACCTCAGGCCTCGAGGTAAAACAACAAGAAGACAAACTGTCCTCTTGTTCAGCCACAGTCTCAGTAACGGTTCAAAATCTCCAGAACCTCCTCCTTAACGGAGACAGGAGAGTGCTGCTGGACACCCGCCCCTCCAATACTCGTTTCCCAGCAGTCAAAGCCACAGTCTTTCAAGGCTTCCACTGCAGTCTGGACAACAGAGGAATCCGTTTCTACAAAACAAATAAGTCATATTAAAGTCTTGTCAAAAAGAGTTATGTCAGTTAGTCACTGTACTATAGTTACACATTAAAAATACAATGGATTACAAGCCAACGAGATGGCTGTTAATGTGTGTAGTGTACATCACTAAACGGCCTACAGTGTTGCTTTCAGGGATGAACCTGTCACAAAAACCCTGTCACTCACGTCAATATCTCATAGACGTAGAAAAAGAAGGTGATGCCACCAAACATCTGGCGTTCCCCTGCTGTTTGTTGCAAAGGAAATGGTCCAAAGCCCAATTCAGCTGCAGATGCACAGTAACACTAACCACACGCCAGCCTTACATTTAAAGCTTCAGATGTGAGAGGAGTTCTAACGTGATGATAAAAATGACTGAACTTAGGGTTTGCTTTCTTAACTCAAAGAGCTTTAACACCGACTCTGAGACACCAGACGATGTATTTGAAAATAGCTGCAATTCACACAGATGGGAAGGTTTGCTGAGAAAACAAATAAAGAGCATTTGAAAATCTATTTAGAGGAGTTTACACTTAGAAAAATCCAGTATGTTACAGGCTGCAGGCATAAACAAAGATGGAAGTGGCAGGTTCTTTGCTTGTTTGTTTTGTCAGAGAGGATGATATAAAGTTCCCTTATAACCAATTCCACACGACACCAAAGGAGCCCTCTTGTGCAGCCTTCTCATCATTTCCTGCCACTCAAATAGCTGTTTCAGGGAGGGAGAGTGAGGGAGCGTTTGAGGAAAAAAGAACATTTGTTGTCAGCAGGAGTCAGACTGTTCCGCTCACCAAACTCACCAACTCAAAATCCATTGAAGGATTCAGTGCAGACTCGACGAAATGAGATATTCATTTCAATGAAAGGAACTCAAAATTACAAATTCCAACTAACAAAAATACAGCCTAGAACAGGAAATACAAGAAATCATCTGCTGTATCATGCATCGCAGGTTTAAAACTAAAACTATTATAAAGGCCTCTGGGAACCAGAGTGTTTTGGAATATCTCTTCCTCTAATAAGACTCATTTTTTTCAAGGCCAGTGAAGCGCAGAGAGGATGGTGGGCCATGTTTGACCTCCATGTAATGCTGTTTTATGCTGAGTAATGCAGAGTTTAAGTGCTCTTTGTATGTTGTCCTTTGTACGCCTTTAGACAAGGACTGGTCTTATATGGCAGTCACTATAGCGGTCAATGGAAAACTTGAATGGATGTTTGAAGTCCTAGTATTGTTCTATAGTGGGTAAGTTCCACAGCTAGAGCTCCATCCAGGCCTTCAGTAAGAGCAGACAGGATGTGTCCACGTTCACTAACGACGCTTCTAATTACATTTATTTATTACATGTTGAAAAGCAGCAACAAACACATTTGAAGGGTTCCCTCCATTTCTAATCTGTTCAAAGAGATCATTTGATTTTGAAAACATTCATAGAAGATAAGCGGTTTTGACGTAATCGACCTGTATGTATTTTGTTCTTTGTGTGTTCTGGGTGATTAATAGTTTGAGGAAGGCGAAAACGCAGAAGCAACTATAATTAAATGTAAAGCTCTATAAGCATAAACTGCTTTTTTTTAAAAAAACAATTAAAAATGCACAGTGTTGGCCTGCAGTACCTGGTCTCAGGAGGGTGATGCCACAGCCGCCTCCCCCTGCGCCGGTTAGCTTGCTATGGAGCCCTTTGGTCAATGTGACCTGGCACAGTGTGTCCAGGGAAGGGTGTCCCCACACCCATCACATTCAGATGGTGCTGGTTAATGTCAATGAGCTCCTAGAAATGAGAAGACACAGCTGTTGTGAGTCCCTGTTTCTAATGGACACTTTATTTTAAGTATTGCAATTATACTTTAAACATCTCAATGGTTCATTTATGATGCAGGAGACAATCTATAACTATTTTGTACCTCTAGAATGTTGTAGTGCTCTCCAGTGATGGGCTCACAGGTCATCTCTGAGAGGACTTTCTCACAAGTGCAGGAAACGGCATCAACCGAGTCGAGCACGGGGTTCATGATAGAGGGAAACTACAAGAGGGGGACATAAACCACAGCAAAATCACTTGTGCACAGCCCCTCTGACACAGTCATCATCACTGCAGATACGGTGAAAAACCACACGTCTTTCTGTTTAAAAAAACAGCTTCATACACACACAGATCTTTAAATGGCAGGTTGGTTTTTCGTCGTGCTCAAGCCTGATCACATCACTGCCATCCAGACCGATCCATGTCTGAGGCAGGAATCTGCACACCTGCTGGTGTCACCAAGGCAACAGCACACAGGGGCGCTAGCTAAGAGTTTAATTTCAATATTTTATGAAGGCACTCAGCGCCCGGCTCTGGAGTATCTGCCATGCAAAAGCACCGCCTATTATATTAATTACAGTGTCGGCAAGTAACACACGGGGGAGGAAGAAACCATTTAGTACCTTGTTAATCTTGTCCTTCACCCTGGCAACAAGTACCTTGGTGCTGCGTGGTACTTTGGTGTTGGTGAGGAGGATTCTTAATAACGGTACCCTGGAAAATAAAGCAGACAGATCTGAGAGTTCATACAGGCAATATATATTAGAATACAATAATATTATGGTGCATTCACTCTACCCAGCCATTTTTTTTTCTGTGAGAAAAGAAAAAGACTCTAATCTACTGCATGCTCTTTTTAAATTAAATCAAATAAAAAAATGTTAATTAGTGTCACTACCTGCTCAGTGGTATTATCTTTCCGGCCAAGAATCTCAGCATGCCGCCTATATACAGGGAAATCAAAATCATTAAATAGATAATCATCAAATGAAAATGAACAGTGGTGGTTCCATTAAAGTGTGCTCCGTGCGCACGGAGATGAAGGCAGGTATAACACCATAATGTACTGCACCGTATCTCACCCCATGTTCCTACAGCGTTGTCTACTCCTGAAGGATTACCATGGATGATCATCTCCCCTTGGAAAGCCCAGCTGTTGATCCGCTCCAGGTCCTCCTGACACCACCTGCAATCATTTGTAAATTAGAGCAGAACTTTGCATCTCGACAGACCATCACAGAGCCAACCTCCAACTACTTAATCTGCTCCTCGTGATTATAAGGATGCAGTGTGCGATGACTGAAATGTTGCTTTTTGGTATATATTTTCTATAGGTATAGAATACTATCGTCACATAAAACACACCCCTCTGCCTGTGCTTCACCCATCTCCCCTCTGGCTGTAGATATAGACAACTATTCTACATAAAAATAGATAAATAAAATAGCTTCTTGAAGAACGTTGTACCCTCTGAGTGTTTTGAGTGTTTGATTGTGTAAAGAAAGCAAATAACACAATAATAAAGAATGAATCTGAAACTAATAACCACAAATGCAAAAATGACAATGCAATTTACATAAAACAGCTGCCAGGACTTCCTGCTCTCGTCTGTGTCAATTGTTCATACAGATTTGAAATTACCATATGTAAAATCAAAATATAGACCGTTAAAGGGTTGATTTGGATTTTGCAGTCTTTTGGCCACAACACTTGAAATACTATATACTATATAATGTTGTCACTCATGTTGTAGTGTTAATATCTATGGATCAGTTTTTTTTATTTAAGTATAATAATAATTCAAGGTTTTTCATATTCTCCATAAACTTCAAACCAAAATACATTTTAATAAGAGTTTTTACACAGTAGGTGACATTTTCCTTAGCATATCCATCAGGCCTTAGTATTCCGTCTAGCTAACCGTGGTCTGCACATACTGCATACACAGCCATTAAAGAGACCTTCCCTTCATATACAGTGGCTACCTGGCAGTGAGCTCCCACTCTTTGAGAGGAGCAGGGATGCCTCCGCTGGCGCAGAGCAGAGCTGCAGCTAAACACACAGAGTAGGCAGCACTTGACCCCAGTCCTGCTCCGGTCGGCAGCTCCGACCACACGGACACCGTCAAGCTGGGCAGCTCACTGTGGAAATAAACAGAAAAACGGAGCCTCTGTTTGTATGGAAACACCCAAATACTTTATCCAAGACTTCATTAAGGATTAAGTTAATATTGTATCATGTCCCCTTCTTTACTTAATCATATTACTGCGACAGTAACAGTACTTACTTAACTATGATAAATAATCCATACACTACTATATGGGACTGAAACTTGCTTGACATTGCTGTCGATGTCTGTCAGGGAAGGTGCTTTTGGGCAGACAGGAGAATACTCCAAACTAATTGTCCGGCTCTTCTCTCAGGGGAAAAACACATCCAGACTTGTTAAAAGCTGCAGTGTGGCCTAGTGCCAGACTCTCATTAGTGGCCATTCTGTCAGAACCCATCACCTCTCTCAGACACGGCAGCACCGTGTCAGCACCGATTAAACCTCTCGACAACCTGCAGCTCTAATGTTCCTGAGCATCTTCTGTGCTCGCAGCTGCTGGAGTCGCCAAAACCAACATCCGGCCTTTCTGTCTGTCTCCTTTTACCGTTTTCATTTCAAGGTGGAGGGATTTTTTCAGATGCAGCGAAAACAACTCTCTGAATACATCTAGACCGATAGTGAGTACAAGTACATGTTTTTGCAATAAAGCATTTCCAAAAGGGCTGGAATGACTTCTGCGTATAACAAATACTTATGAGCTTTTTTAACAATTTCATTTAAAACATTTAGTTGATCATTTCATTTCAAGGTATGTGGAGAAATCACAGTGCAACACACAATTATCAAGTATGCCCAAACATGATACACTATACTTTGCTACATATGATAAATAACATTACTCAGCACAATATCATTTCAATTGGCTCCCAAACAAACTCACAAATTCCAGTCTGGCAGGTTGAGATGGTTTTTCCAGTTTAAGATCGCCATCTATGGGCTCAGATAGTAATAGCTGCTGCAAAATTATCAGATGTGTCACTTTCAGGAAATTAGTGTTGTCTTTTTTTACTTCTTTATTTATTTTTTTCCAAATGTGTATGTGCGAATTTAACACTATTAGCTAAAAGGAAATAATAAATGGAAATTAGACACCATTATTTATGGAACGCTATTCTAAAGAGGACATTAAACACTATCATAAAAACGATTTAGCTTTCCTAAAGATATCAAATGTTTGCATTTCAAGCATTTTTTTCTTAATTCCCTTCCTAACAAAAAATGTTTCATTTTCAGCAGACTAGTCTTAAATCTGGTGATCCGTCACACACACACACAAACACACACTATCAATAGCTATAAAAAAATTAGAGATGCAGCTGCAACACTCATTGCCTGCAGGTGGCAAAGGTACCAAATCTGCAGGGCCAGATTTGTTCAGATGCTAATGCCTTGCCTGTAGATGGAGCACAAAGATAGGTCTACATCTGTGTTTTTTAAATGATACTTTTCTTGCCAATATGCCCGTGGCTTGCCTAAAACAACTGGGACTACAGCTCTGCAATAGGATGACATTTGCTGGGTCTCGTCTCTGGTTTAGTATAAGAAATATCTGTAAGGTGTAATACGATGTTGTTGTGGCCACCTGAGGCAAGGAGCTGCAATAATAAAAAGAACAAATGTTGGTACAAGCCATCTCACCCTGATCCAAACAGTGAGAGGTAGATGTAGAGGAAGGTTAACGTGGCCATATTGGAAGTATCCAAGTTTCCATTGGTGACACCAACAAATTCACGGAGTCTCTTTACAAGCTCAGCATCCAGGCGTTTCGCCTCCTCCCTTTTACCTGTTAAAATGAGTTTTAATACAGAGAAGTCATCACAATCACTCCATAATATCACAGCAACACACACTAAGATCTGTAGGTGCATGAAAGAAAATCAGATATGTTGGTGTATAATGATAAATGCTGCAAAATGTACTCATCAGGTTAAAGGTGAGTCGTCACAGTTAATTGTACGTCCAAAAACTGATACCGTAACAAAATCCTCAGACAATATGTGAATGATGGAGTTTATCACTGCATTAGAACATAAATAGTCTTTATATAACAAATAGAAAGCTGTGGAAAATTAAACAGAAGGTAAAATATGATTGGAGTTCAATGTTCATTAATAAAATAGGACTGTTTTTTAGATCTTTTGCAGAAGAAGGTATTGGACTATGGGATTCATGATGTGTATATAAGCATTAATGGTGCCCAGTGCTGAACTATCACTTACCACAAGAATCCGGAATAAGCTGCCTCAGTTCAGAGAGGTCCCAGCACAGGAACGTGTCAATATTTGGGAGGTTGATGCAAACATTGCCAGTCGTTGTACCTTTCAACCATAGATATGTTCTCAGATTCAAACTCACAGCAAGAGCCACCTGCAAAGCAGCAGAAAACACATGGTGATTAAGTTACACAGCTTCACTTTAAACTCTCACTATTAGCATCTCTCAGCTGTACTTTCAGGTTACCTTCCCGTGCACCACCGCGTGCTCTCCGTGGAGGATCGCCTTCCCTGGAGCAGACACAAATACGTCCTTAACTTGCATTTCTGCAACAGTTTCCAGAATTCAAAAGTCTTTCCAGCACCGGGCAGCTTCCACTTCAACTTGTCAACGACAGTGTTATTATTAGCTAGCTTAGCCACCTTTAGCGAATGCTAATCCTCTGAAGCAGCAAACAAGCAGTTGACAACTCTGCCGCACAGCTCCGTGTTTTTTTAATGAGACTCGACAGATATAAAGTTTAACAAAGCATGATTTTTTTTGTCAATCTACAAGACGTTGCACTGTGCTCTGAGTCGAGTCTCAACAGCAGCGTGACAAATACATGTTAAAAACACGGCCGACACACGGGAGGAAGGACGACCGTAGGTTTGCCTCCCATCAGCCAATCAGCGTCGCAGCTAGTTGAACATATCTAGTTTTGTCCAATCAGCGCCCCCGCGCTGTCAAACACTGACCAATCGTGCGATGAAAACGAACCGCCCATAAACTACGGACACCGCGGAGGGTCAATAAGCGTTTTTCCAGTGTCGTTCACCTTTAGCAAGCTAGCCTCTAGCTTTAACATGGCATCGTTTATTATCAAACCTGCTCATCTACGTTGCGTTGTAAGGACATGTAGGCTAATGAGCGAATATCGGACAAGAATCACATTGTGTTCAAGCAGAAGGTACTTTTACATCCATGTTCTTTGTCTAATTAGGCGTGCGAAGTGATGCGCTCCTGTTGACGGCACTCATGTTGTAACTGTCCACGTAACAGCGAGGTAGCCGCTTCACAGGGATACTTATGAAATAAAGGCAATTTTAGCACAGTGATATTAGCTAAAGTCTTATGTTGTTTGAATGACCCAGTGAAACCAAAAAAGTGTTATTATACAGGGTACACATTCATTGATATGTGTTGGTATGAAATATGTCAAAAAAGGATGTACATAATGTCCTTCTCTTGTGTGTTCCTGTCATCCACTCTCCCTCCAGTTATACCACTGAAGGAGACAACAGGGGGCCCAAAATATACACCAAAACTGGAGACAAAGGTTGTTTTTCAACTTAACTAGGAAAAACAATGAATATTATAGCACCGTTGCTGTACGTAGGTCTTACAAATGTGGACTATGTTCTTTCTTTCTCTTGCTTTCTAAAGGTTTCTCAAGCACATTCACAGGAGAAAGGAGGCCAAAGGAAGATCATATTTTTGAAGCCTTAGGAAGTACAGACGAGTTGTCATCAGCTATAGGGTAAAACTTCCACTTTTCTCCTGTCACACCTTAAAACGTGTTCTATAATCTGCCTGAATTGACGTGTTGAGTTGGACGTTACAGCTTGGCCAGAGAATTTTGCCTGGACAAAGGTCACATGTTTACACATCAGCTGGACAAGGTTTGATCTTCACGTTTCATTTGTTAACATTCTTTATTGCAGACAATGAGTCAGACATACGATTCCTGACCGTATTTGGCCTTTTCCGTTCCAGATACAGTGCATTTTACAAGACGTGGGCTCCAATATCGCCACCCCTCGATCATCTGCTAGAGAAAGTCACATAAGTATGCACTTGCTGGCTGTTGTAAAGAAGTAAGTTGTTGTCATTTGTGCTTGATGATCTTTTGGGTTAATTTTTGTATGTGGTTTTTTTAAGAGAGAACCAAATTTACTGCTCAGCCAATAGCAGACCTGGAAACCTGGATCGATACATTCACAGAAGAACTCCCTCCACTGACCAGCTTCATTTTACCCGTAAGCCCATTTGTGCATCCATGAGATAAACTTATTGTGAGAGCCCAGTTTTTTTTCTGTTGCGTTGATACTTTGGCTATTTGTGTCGCAGTCTGGAGGAAAGGGCAGCGCGGCTTTGCACTTGGCTCGGACAGTGTGCCGGAGAGCAGAACGCAGGTCAGTTGCAGCACGTTGTCTTGCTTTTCTGACTCAATAGGTTCTGACGGGTGTTGGTTCTTGTTACAGTGTTGCTCCAATTGTGCGGTCAGGCGAGGCAGATCCAGATGTTGCCAAGTTTTTGAACAGGTCAGTCCAGTGCTTAAAAAAATCATATGAAAAAACAGCTGCTCTTTTGCACATCTGATAAATGCCCCAATATCTTTCCTCAGATTGAGCGACTACCTGTTCACCGCAGCCAGATATGCAGCCATGAAAGAAGACAAGCAGGAGAAAATCTACAAAAGACCCGAATGACCAGATTATTAAATGAGGATTACGGTTTTTTTTTGGATACATCTGGTGTGGTGCAGAGATTTCACTTGTATTATAAATATATCAATAAATATGTTGTAAATAGCTTTTTCTTATTTGATGCAACTTTCTTCACAGCATAAATTAAAAACTTCACGGTTTCCAAATCTTAAACCATTCAGCCGATACATGTACTCCAGGTTATTTAATTTTGATCGGGTAATATTTCAAACAAACACTTATGTACACTTGCTGGTTTTATAAATGTCATCTCCCAGGGATTGTACATCCACTATTTGCACTTCTTCTATTAGATGTGACTACCCCAGTAGCTTTACTTCTCATGTGTTTTTCATATGAAACATTTGCATGTCAGGACCTAAGGGGCACTCTGCTGTCTTCCAGTGTGGCTCTGTTATCACCCTCCCACACTGTCACAGGATCTGGCACCAGCCCTGGCTCCTCTGGGACAGGGTACTGGCCCACGTCATGAGAGACAGGTTGCGGTCCTCATAGGGCGGATAACGCAGATAGGTTACACACTCAAACCGCGTGCCTCTGAGCAGGCAGGATTTCCTGTGAGAGAAGGTATCGAAGCTGTAGCGACCGTGGTAGGAACCCATCCCGCTGCAACCTGTCAAAAAAGCGATCCATCGTAAGTTATATTATTCCCCAACTTTGTTTTGCGTTATTTATTCGCTGCTTGCCACCGACTTACCAACTCCACCAAATGGCAGAGCCACCATCAGACTCTGCAGGATGCTGTCATTGGAGCAAAAGCTTCCACTAGAGGTCTCACTCATTAGCCTGGAGATGACCTGCATCGTCAGAAAGGGCAACACGTGATCAGAATACAGGTCGGTGGCACCGGAGAGTCTTAACTTGAATCAGTCGTGTACCTTGCTATTGCTGGAATATGCATACACACACAGGGGTTTCTCTTGCTTATTAATGAAGGCAATTGCTTCATCCATATTGTTTACAGTCAGAACTGGAAGAACTGGACCAAAAATGTCCTGTTGCATGATGGGATCTGATTCCGCGACCCCTGTCAAAATCGTTGGGGCTTCAGATGGAAGAAAAGAACAATATTTAATGTAATACATATTACAGTTTGCCTCGTTTCAGAGAATCCCACACATGTGATGCGTACCGATATATTTCTCTGCTTCTATCACTTGGCCGCCCACAGCCACCTTGCCAGATCTCCACAGCACGTCTCTCGTACGGTTGAACGTCTCTAGATTCACCATGCGGCCGTAACTGCGGGACTCTCTGGGATCGGGACCGTAGAACTGCATCAGGCAGCACTTCAGGGCCTGCACCAGCCGTGCTTGGACATCCGCGTGGCACAAGACGTAGTCAGGAGCCACCAAGCTCTGCCCGCCGTTGTGAAAACGTGCCCACGCAATGCGTTGAGCGGTGGTGCTAATGTCACAGTGTTGGTCCACGTAACATGGGTTCTTGCCACTCAGGATCAGGGTGACGGGTGTGAGTGTGCGAGCTGCAGCCTGAGCTATTCTGCTTCCTTCCTCCCTGTTGCCTAGGAATTGAGAGACATCCTTCATGAATAATTCAATATATAAATCATGAAAATATTGTTGGAACCAAATTTAGCTTTACCTGTAAAGAAGACATGGTCAAATTTAAGTTCCACGACTTCAGGCAAGTCACTTGTGCTGGCAAGAATCACGTGGAAGCATTCCTTCAGGAAAACAAAAATTTTAGATCAGATTACATTTTTGCTGTTGCACTGCAGGACCAATCCATACAGACTCACGTCACATTAAAACTGCTTATGTGAGTCTGGGAATGAATGACCTCTTAACAAGCACAGACCAAAAGCTGTACTTCAAGTGGATTCATACAAGAGTCATTAGTGAGTGGTCTGCTGTAACTTGCGAGAATAAACTATCCACCCACCCTGCTATGTAATTATCTTATCTTCATTACTCACATTGTCCAAGTAGAAGGGGATGAGACGATGAAGAAGCTCTGCTGTGTGAGCGGTCCACTCAGAGGGGCCGATGATTGCACAGTTTCCTACACAAATTCATAAAACATCACCAGTGAGCATGTGTGAAATTAGACGTGAATCAAACTGATGAAATTATTTTTAAAAAAAAGTCTGAGTCTCTGCACCTGCTGCGATGACCCCGACCAGCGGGCCCAGACACGTCTGGACCGGACCACACCAGGTCCCCATGATGAACACCAGCCCCAGCGGCTCGCTCACCATCAGACACTCGTCCAACGTGGTGGACTACGTGAGTCAGACAAAGAAATCCCATGAGTGAGAAATCCTTACAAAAAGGGCAAGGCAACTTAACATTTAATCTGCTTTGGCGGGGCCAGCACAATACTTTTCTTTGTAGCAGCGAGACGGAATGTTCTCTCCAAACAGGTTGTGTAAATTGTGATTAATACCCATAATGTTATGAAGATGTTATGGGGGGGGCAACGGTCTCACCAGGTTTCTCTCCACATGCTGTGGCTGCATCCACTTCTTAAGGTTGTTGATGGCATGAAGTGCCTCGTTCTTGACGAGGATCAGTTCTGACACAACTGTCTCAAACCTTGGCTGGTTAAAAGAAGAACAAATGACTACTTTGACCATTCTCAGTGTCACAGTCTCCTGTTTCTAACAAGCACAACCCCTGTAGACGACGGCGTCGCCCCCCTCACCTTATGAAGGTCCCTTCCAAGAGCATCAACAAAGTCACACTCGTGTTCCTCCAGCATCCGCACCACCGCCTCCAGCTGAGCCAGTCTGAAGCCCTCTCTGAGGGTGCGTCCAGCCTGGAAGGCGACCCTCGCCCTCCTCAGCAGAGTCACACACTCCAGAGGGTACGTCTTCAAGCAGGGCTCCCCGAGCCTGGTCCTGAAACGGCAGCCAAGTCACCCGTTGTCAAACACCACAGGTTCAATACAAAAAACACATCCCCACCTGCGGCTCATCGCTATACCTTCTGCATGTTAACCGACCATTCCTCTGACAAGCATAGCAGGCCCTGATTTTTCCACTCATGTTCACTCCAGTCTGGTCTCCACTGCTGCACTTCTTCTGAATGGAGTCAGTGTGCAGTTAAGCCAAGTCCCACGGGTGAGGAGGATAGTGGAAATCCTTACAAGTGCAGCCAATCAGCTGATGCACATGTGTAAACTAAAGCTGGAGTCTGATAATCTTTCTACCAGCCCTCATGTAGGCCTGGACGCAGGTTTACACCATAAACAGGTGGATAACGGGTACGATTTACCTGCGCAGCGCTTTGAACCAGCGGGAGGGAGACGGGCTCGGCGGACCGTTCATGGCTGTTCAGGTTCAGGTGGAGAGATGTTGAAGTCCTCCTCCCAACGAGTCCGCCGTGCGGGGCCGAGGAGCGCAATGGAGATGAAAAGTCAGGCGCGCGCTTTTACGCCACAGTCCGCCCGCTGTTAGGAAACCAGAGACATTCTCAATCCCCCAGCCTGTTAACGTCCCGGCCCGTCAACTGAACACTGCAGTCATGCGCAGATGATCCAGATCCAGCAGGTGTTTGTAATAATCTAGAATGACATTTAAAACCAGTGTTTCACTTGATCCGATACCGGGTATAAAACTGCATGCCTCACTGACATCAGGCTTTTTAAAACATTGCTTTCCTATTTTTGCAAAACAAAATGTGACAAATAAATACATCTGAATCGAATAAATGAATTATTTATTATAGAAATAATAAATTCTTACACCAGCAATGTTGTAAGATGATCTTCAAAATGAAAAGGATTTACAATAATTCCAGTATGTGTATAGTATATAAATAGTATATAACCCCATCCAGCTATTTGTATCTGTTTTGGTGCATCCCAAAGAACAGTGCTTTGACAGGGAAGAAACACTAAATAAAATAATTCAATGTAAATTCATATAATAATACTAGTGTACATTTAACATTACAGGGAAAAATGGATCCTACATGGACAAATTACATTAGAATCTCCTCTTTTTTACAACAACACTCTCCAAACTGTAGTGCAGCCCGTCTCAAAGACACTTTAAAGACATGAAAACTTTCACAGGAAGGGGGGGGGGGGGGGGGACATTTCCAGGATCCTTTTTTATTATTTTTTGTACTAAAAGAGCAGATAGTCAAAGGTCAGCATCAGCAGTCCACTGGTACACTTAAAACTCTAGCCTAGTCTTGACATCATTTTGAAACAGATGAGCGACCTCATCACGAGACAGACAAGCTTGTGAGGTATCTTCCATCTCTCGTGCATGCCAACACACACTCGGGTGTAGCAGGGTTTCCACTTCTTGCTGGATTAGATGAAAAGGAGATCTGGATCCTTCTGGCTGATTTGTCAGATCTGAAATAGTTGTATCTTATTAGTAGACTTCAGGTAAATTCAATACCACCAGTGTTACATCTAATTATAATCATCAGTTAATGGCCATGATGTTAGAATCATGGCAATAATGACCAGTAGGTTCTATAGCTTGTGTTGGTTATTAACAATTATGCATACTCATTCATGACAGAAAACATTTTTTTTGCATAATAAAGAACTCTGTAAAGATTTGATATTTTCTTTTCAACCCTTTCTTCGAAAGTTCGGGTAAATGACTAGAACTTTATGATGTAATTGAACCCTGTGTAAAGTAATATTTAGGCTGATAAGGTAACATTCACCCTCGTGTCCCTTTTCCACAACATTTCCATCCAAGGGAACATAAAAATCAAGCAAATCGCATTTGGTTGACGAACCAGTCCATGACATCATGTTGAGAGGCTTTTAAACCTCAAATTCTTTTTTTCCCACGTGGCTCAAAAAGTCCACAGAGATCAGAGGGCATCATAGTAAATCCTCCTCGGTTGGTGGTCGGGGAGTGGTCTGTTAGTAGGAGCAGAGAATGAGTCCAGGTTCGCGGCCCCGTTTCTATGGCTTGTTTCCGATATACGTGGTTATTAGTTACAGTCAGACATGTGAGAGCATAGGGGGGCTTCCTATGAGGCACTCTGCGTTATTCAATGGATGTAGTGAGAAATCTCCCGTTTTACTAATATTAAGTATGAAGACTTACATCACTTATTAACTTTACTCTTTTTTGGAGTGGAGGTGATGCACAGATGTGTGACGATGAACAGCTTTACTGGGCAGAAACAAATTAGTGCCCAAACATTTCCAGTTTCTCTTTTACTCAAAAGTAAAATGCTACAGCATCATTTCTAAAGCCATATTTTTTTCCATCTCAAGATCCACTGCTGCTTCGCCAGAAGAACAAAACAACCAGAGGTTAAGAGTCCCTCTCAGGTGACTGCAGCAGTTTTTAGTGTGGAGAAATGAAGTGAGGGCTAAAATGGGACATAATGTAATCGCCAGAGGAGCTCTGCTGTGAGCCACTCCTCCTCCATGGGGGTTGAACACACATTGATTTGTCTTCCATTTATAAAAGATGAATTATGTTTCAGCAGAACATTTTAAGACCCACTCAATATCAGCTAAAAGTTGCTTGGATAATGGGGTCCGAGCTTATAAGTATATTAACAATGCATCGCTTGGTTTTACTCGAGAGAGTCGACCAGGTGTCTAATGGCTTGCACTGCATCTGTATTGCTTTCCAGTTTGTTTAAAATGGGAGTGTTATATCCAAGCATGACCCAGTTAAGCCTGAGAAACAGAGTTCTAGCCACTGTGTAGTCGTATTTCATCAGGTTAAATACACGACATATTGAATTATGGGCGTGGCAAAGGGTGATGCTTAAAAATTGGATTGTGCTGCAGAAACAGCATCCCCTTTGATGTGAGCCAGCGGGCTGAAGGAGAGCGGAGCTCGTTCAGTTTTAAAAAGAGACAAAAAACGAAAAGAGAGTTCGTAGGTCCTTCATGGTTCCCCTTTTCTTGAAGTGATGCCCCTTTGACTTGACAGGCTCCAGTCCAGGTATGTCAAGCCTCTCCGGCTGCTTTACACAACCCTCCTCTGAAGATTGTCCTGATGCAACTAAGTTAGGAGAGCTCAAAGCCTGTGTTCATACTGATAGCGTAGCGCAGCTTGTCACGCAAGATGCTCTTCTTGCTGTAATTGGGCAACTTCAGTAGGTTGAAGCATGTTGATGAAGTGGGAAGTCGACCACCGGGCTCCTTCTTGCGGATTGTGAAAAAGCCCCTAAGAACACTGCCAAGGGTGTCTCCGGTGTCCTACACAGGAAAAGCTCTGTTAGTACAAACACAACTTTTCAGCTGCATCGATTTACTTCTTCTTCTTTCTCCTTACCTGATCATCTGAAACTTCCACACAACGGATGGAGAAGGGTGGTTTGAGGTAGGCAAAACCTAGAAGAGGCGGCCTAGAGCAGCTGGTAACAAACTGCCAAACACACACAAGAATAAAATGAGACAATGACAAACCACTCCAGGGGTAGAAATGAACAGCTTTTGGCTGTGAAAGTCAGAAACACTTTACTTTAAGGAACATAGCCCTCTCTTCTGCGGTGAAGTCACTGGACAGGATGTCCCACAGCCAGATGATGACACGATGGCTGCTGTGAAAACCTCCGTAGTAGACCGTGTGTTTCCTGAGATTTAGCAGCAAAGACAACAACGATGAGTATCTCTGTGCAGTAACCATAGATGAGGGAAGAAGTCTAAAAAAGTGTATGGATTGAGGTGATTTCTGAATTACCAGAAACACCTGCTAGATTAGGGACACATTTAGTGAAGAAACCTGACAGCGTCAGTTACATACTTGAGGTCATCGAGATCAATCTCAGCATTGTCTCCCGAGACGAGACGCTGAACCTCGGGCGTGGAAAACATGTGTAGCCACTCGGGATTAATGATGCTGCGGAAGCCCCGAATGAAAGCGGCCGTTTGCTCCTTAATCTGCGTGTGCATCCGGAAGTGAGCCATGAGGTGGATGTAGCTGATCCTGCAGGATATGGTACCGTTTGGGTGTGCGAGTTAGATTAGCGAGTTCTATCGAGTACCCAACAATAATGGATTAAATATGAATTTACATACTTGTTTTCATTGGTGACTTGCATGGTTTTCCCCCCAGGTATCAACTCATGACAGACCAGCTGTAAGGGAAGACACAAAGTAGCTTTTAATTACTGAATGACATGTATTTAACGCCACTGCATATCTTCCACTTTGTCCGTTCTTACCTGCCCCATAACATCCTCATCATAGGATAACGACAGTCCTAGATCCCCTACATCTCCATCATAGCGCTGAAAAATGAATAAAAGATGTGAGATGGAAACGGAATAACAAATTGTCCATGTATAATTCTAGCCGACCTTGATGGAAGTCAGGTTCTTGTAAAACTCCGAGTCCAGCGAGGGCAGCTCATCGATGGAGCTGTAGAAAGTGCTGTGGTGGTGACCCAAGACTTGACTGAGGAAGAAGGAGGCAAAAGGGACGTCCACAACGATGCCCTGAGCATACAGAAGATACGGTTACGCATTCAGAAGATGAAGAAGAAGATGACCTAACACAGAATTCATCAACAATTCTACCTCATATATGGCTTTCCCAAGCATCTTCCCCACAAACTCAAACAGCTGCAAATGGTTCTCGTGAATGTAAGACGTGGGTGAAGGATACAGCCTCTCATTTCCACTCGTAGTCTGTGGAACATAAATATCACATCATACAAAAATCAATGTGTGCAGCAGCAGCAGTGTGAGCTGATTAAAACCACAGGCTTTCTGTTCGCCTGACTCACCTTGAAAAGGTTGAGAGCAGGATTGAAGACTTTCTTAATGATCTCCTCTAGAAACTCTTTGAACACACCGTCTTGATCGATACCGGCCTCATCTACTCCCAGATCGTTGACAAACTTCACACGAATGACGCCTTTTATGGAATTTGCTGGTAATCTGCGGAGCTGGTCATATCCATCCTTAGGAAAGGGGAAACACCAAATGCTATTACGGAAAAACTGACAGACATGCGTACTCTCCTTAAAAAACATGCATCTGTTGACTCCGTACCTCCAACATCCGTGAACGACGAATGGTAATATGGGTGACATGCGGTGAAGCGGAGCTCGTTTCCACCAATCCTAAACTTTCTTTCTCCTTTGTGACGATGTTCCTGAACAGCAGCACCCTCTAAAATGAGAGGGAACATAATCATACAACTGACAATGAAAATGACACCCCGTGTACAAAGAAGGGCTTTTAACGCACGTTTTTATGTGGAATGACATGTGGGATGTACTGCAGTAAAAGCTGGGCTCTTCTTTTGCCTTTCTCCAGCTCTTGGAACAACAGGCTTGGCTTCAGGTCCCTGAACGCAACACCACAAAGATTTAAAGGTGAGCTTTTAAACACGATAGAAGGCCGATGTGTTGAGTTTATTAACGAATATTTAGTGTTTGTATTTACTTGCGTAACCAGTGGTCATCAGGGGTGAATCGTCGCCTGCAGTCCCGTTCATAAAGCACCATCAACCAGCCATGAACACTGTGGAACAACTCCAGTTTCTCTCCCTTGGCATTTTCTATTAAATACAAAACAGCGTTTGGATTAAAACATTTTTTTTTCAATCAAGATCAGTCAAGATCAGTGAGGTCACAGACTCACCCAAGATGCCATCCCATATCATCTTGAACACAAACGTGTTCAGAAATGAAGAGATGGTGATGAGTTCCTCTATCTTGAAAGATGTTTGTTCTTCGTAGACTTCAATGTCGTCCAGAATTCTGTAACACATTAACAGTGTGCCGTAAGGCATTGCTGCTACACGGGGCGGGTTTATGCACAACACAGTCAAAATAATTACGTGATCAGGTGCCGTGAGCAGTCACAGAAGAGCATGAGCATAGCCAGGAGCTGCTTGGACTCTTCGGTGTCATTGTTCAGACACTCCATGAAGAGTTTGAGGCCTCCCTGAGGGCCGAGCTCACAGATGAAGGCCCACAGTTTGGGCAAAAGATCATCAAGATGTGTCAGACCTGCAGAGAACACACAATGCAGAATCCGTCACAAACTTTCCAGGATGTTTCCAAATCACTGCATGTCTGTATGACATAAATAATGTGGGACTCCGGTACTGACCGGTGAGTATCTGGAGGCGTATCTGCGTGAGTGTAGACAGGGCCGTCTGGTAGAGCACACAGATGCTGCACACCTTCTGAACTTCAGCGGAGTCGACTCGCTTCCCTCCGACTGGTTTCAGGATGTTCCGTACAGTAGCCGACTTCTGAAATGCCCGCTTGAAGAGGTCTGAGAAAACACAGACACGACACACCGGGGATGTAAAGAACATTTACAACAGAGTGGGCTTATCGTAAAATGTTCAAGTTGGGTTAACAACTCACTTTTCACCGGTAGGTTGTTCTGCGATGTGCTCGGCTGTGGGGGTGGGGGGGTGGGCTCCTGACTCTCCAGCTTTTTAGAGAGGACGTCACTGAAGAGGGTCCGGATGACAGAAACACCCCACAGGTACTGAAGCTGTTTAGTGACCAGCGGCATCGACTCATTCAGACTACAGAGAATAGGAGACAAAGGCAAGTATACATATCTGACAATCTTTTCCTTTTAGCAAACGAAACATACTTACAAATTATTTGTACACATATAATTATGCTATAAATGCATACAACACATGATGGCTTTAAATGCACGCTATATAGACCACAGATTTCTAGGTGAAACGCTTTCTATAGAAGGGACGAGCCAGCAGTAAGTCTATCAAGACATCTCATTGTATTTTGTATCATCTAAAAAATGTAATTGTAACTTTTCATTCAGTTTTCTGGTGAATATTAAGCTTTGGTGAATTCATGACTAAATCTTCTGTAGGTGTGAATGTGAGCGTGAAGGTCGTCTGTCTCTCTGTGTGTCAGCCCTCTGATTGACGAGGATAAACGGTTACAAATAATGAATGGATGGATGAATTCAAGCAAATATAAATATACTTCACTAACCCGTAGTCTACAGTTTGGGAGAACCAGCCCAGGACAGGGTGCCAGTGGGTGAGGTTGGACTTCTTTTGAGATACATATCTCTGGCAGTAGGACAGCATGTCAGTCAGGTCCTTCACAAAATGATTGGCCTCCTCTTCGAGGACTTTCTCACTAAGGTAGCCCAAGTGAATCAGGTTGCCTATCAAACACGAGAAAGATGCAACGGCAGTCGGCAACTTAATTATCTCGATTCTCTGTGCACAACATTGCATTAATTAAGCACATATTAATAAAATACTATACCAAGTAAGCAGAGTGTGTGGCTTCCCTCCAGACACACACAGATGTCCAAACACTGTTCTTCCCGGCTGAGAAACAGAATAAACTTACGCAGCAGGTCGTGCGTCTGCATGGAGGCCATACACTGTTGAAGCAGAGCAGATATTATAACCTACTCTCTGATAGCTCAAATTGTTACGTACAGTTCAACTATGCATCAAATATGTGACGGGACATCTACCTCTGGAGTGAGCACACTGAGGTGGGAGACGACGGCAGGAACCGACATGATGTGAAGGAGGAATGATCTGAGCAGGTTATCGGAGAAGTGAGCAGCAATGACTGGCCTGCAAAATAAAAACACAAAGTCAACTGGATATAACGGGATTTGATATAAAATGTCTCCTCCACTTCATGTATTAAATTTGAAATATCGTCTTTATTTTTTGAATAGCAGTTAGAAGCATTAAATAACCAGCTCACCTTAATGACAAAGAGAAGATAGCTGTTAGAGTTCCTTTGGAGAGAGACGGTTTAGAACGAGCCAAGCCATTAGTCAGCAAGATCTAAAGAAGAAAAGTAAAGATAACATAAAATGTGCATTTTGATTCAAATGACAGCTGGCACTCAAGAAGAAAATAGGTGTCACACTACGTCATTGGATCTTTTGATGAAAGTGAAATACTGAACCTGCAGTATTGAATAGAATCCCTTCTGATTTAGATGGCCCATGATATTTTCACAGATCTTCGTCAAAGCGGGTCTTAGAGCTTCTCCTACGATCATGAGGGGAGAGTGTTATGTTTTGGTTTGCAGAAAGCGTGTCCTGCAATAACAAAGCTTGACTTGAGACTCACCCTTTCCCCGGACTGTCCGCCAGGTCGAAGTGTCCGTGAAAGTCACCAGCATGCTGAGGTACAGCGTTACCAATTTATTGTCCTGAAGTATGTCAGGCTGCATGTGACGACACAAAGCGTGATATGCACAATTAAAGCCATGTAAATGAATATCAAAACACACTTTGCAGCGTCCGACCGAGGCCAACCTTTAAGTTTTTCAGTAGTTGACAGCAGATCCACAACACATCTTTTATCTGTTTGAGCCAGAGAATGGTGAGGTCTTTGGAGAGAGCCAAGGAAACATACCAGACCTGAGGACCAAAGGTGAGAACTGTCACTGAGACAAAATTCTAATGTAAAGAATGTTTGGTATGTGGATGGTAGAAGCATATATACACACACACACACTCACTTTAGGTTCATTTTCAACCTCCATGCTGGCAAGGATTGCACGACAGAGCTTCTCGAACCTCTGTGATGTACAACATTCATTTAATTTGAGTCACACAGCCCAAGACAAGTGTACATTAACAGCCTAACAATCTCTCAAAAGCCTTCAAAGACAGAATTGTGAAAGTGTACTGACTCATACTATGTGGGCACTGGGATTGTTGGTTGTTATCAACGTATTGGCCTAAACAGCACAACTGTCACTCACCATCTTATCCTCTTGGCGATACACGAATAGTAATTTCCTAGTAATTTTGAAAATTGAAAGTGCATTTCTTTTCGATGAGCCAGTTTCCGAAGCTTGGAAATAGTCATCGACATCTTTCCTGTAGAGACACAGACAGAGTCCAATGTTACATGAACACAAGGAAACCAATTACTTATTATTTTACTAATGATGACAGATGACAGACTGAATTGAAAAGCTCTTCAAATCACTCGTGACTGGCAAATCAGCAAACAGTAAGAATGGAGACTACCGTAATTGCTTCTGGAGTCTGCAGCGACAGAGAAATCTCCTGACCAGGGCTTGGATGTGGGTTGCTGATTTCTCCTTGTCCTTCTGTCCTTTTCTTTCCTCCCTGGCCTGCCTTGCTTTGTCCAGGAACTCGGACTTGGAGCTTTGAGGTACACTAAACATGGTGCACCCTGGGAAATAACAATTATAACTCTGCTTGTAACAATTACATTTTGACAGTGGTTTCAAAGCACACATGCGCTTTTTACGAATATTGTGACTGTGATGTTTACAGAATTCCGCACATCATAACATTGTGAGGGAAGAGTTACCTGCGATTTTTCCTCAAATGAAGCTTTCTGTCTGGCCTTTGGGGCTCAGCTGGCGCTATACCTCCTCGGTCATCTGGTTGCTCTGAGACCCGAGCGGGAGGAAAGCCGAGCGAAAGATGAGGACTAACTTGCCATCTCTGGAGCGGCGGGCGACACGGGGAAGATGGAGCTGGGATAGTTAGCACACAGGGCTAGTTCACCGCTGCTCGACCCGATACTCTCTCCGGGAGAATCTTTCCGCGCTCATTTAGCGATATTTGTCATCGTTGCGGGGTTAGGTTTGATCCTGTATCAATGACAGCCTAAAAAACACGGTGTACATATTATTTCGAAATGTAAACAATGCGAGGAGACCCTTACGTTGACTGCAGCCATTAATCCCCTGTGTCGCATTAAATGCGTCCGGGTAGCGTTTGTCTACGTGTATAACTCGTCATAGTAAAGTATTTGTTGATAGAAGGTCTCGGATATGGCAAACCATCTTTGTTCGTGTTGTATCAATAACTACTTTGAGATTCTGCGGGTGGATAAAGGCTTCGTCCAGTCCTTTGGGTAGGTGGCGGTGGGGGGGAGGAGGGGACTGTTATAAATGTTACTCCTTCAACAGCGGAAACGTGGATATTAATGTAATTAAAGCTATGTTCTTCAACATGCTAATTAAAAGTAGTAGGACAGAAGTGGACTGAAATAAGGTGTTACGTTGTTATATGTGTCCCATTTTACCTCACCTCGAACTCTTTTGCAAAATAATGTTAACTGTCCCTTTAAACGGACACGGGGAACATTTACGTCATTTAAAAACTGCGCAGTGTTGGACCGGAAGGAAATGGTTGTTAGCTGACTGACGTTAGCAAGCTACACTTATAAAGTCTGCTGCGGGTTCTATGGTAAATATGTTTATGATCAATCAAAAGCCATTTACAAACCCGCTACTGACATTATGCAGAGAACGGGTTTTAATAGTCAGTATCATAATGTGTATATTTTGATGGATTCGTGATATTATTGGTAACTTTATTCATGCTAACACGCTAGTTAGCTTAGTGGTGCTGGGTAAAATCAAATTAACGTTACTACTTGATTTATGAAAGCGGTTCGGTGTTTTACCCTACACAGAGGGGGGAGCTATAAACAGTCATTCAGACGTAATAACACTTTTTATTCGCATACATTGTATTATTTCTTTATGAGGAGCAACATGTTCCTTCATCACAATGAACACGGCCAGTCTCATACACTGGCCTACTGATATTATTGTGTCTGTTTTAAAATGAAAACTAAACTTGTGACCTGGTTTACAAGAATTACATTTTTAGTAGCAACAAATGGGCTTGGGGATGCCATAGATTGGTTATGGCAGTCAGGAATATTGACTAATGTATTGCTTATTTGCTCTAAAAATATTCTTTAAAAGAATAGCTGTCTAAATTAACAAACATCTGTGTGCTGATTCCATTCAGTGCCCTACACCAAGCTAATCCAGTGACACACCAGCCCTGATCCAGGTCTCATTTTAACCTTTTCTGTCTCAGGAAGAGATGTCAGGAGAGAGTGTGGTGAGCTCGGCAGTGCCAGCAGCTACAACCCGTACTACGTCCTTCAAGGGCTCCAGCCCCAGCTCTAAATATGTGAAGTTAAACGTGGGTGGGGCACTGTACTACACTACAATGCAGACGCTAACCAAACAGGACACGATGCTCAAAGCCATGTTCAGTGGCAGGATGGAGGTCCTCACAGACAGTGAAGGTGAGCTGTTGGTTGAAAATGTTGATATCATGCTGGCTGTGATCTGTTACTAATGCTTCACCGTTTCATATCCATAGGTTGGATCTTGATTGATCGCTGTGGGAAACATTTTGGAACAATCCTTAACTATCTTAGAGACGGGGCAGTGCCACTTCCAGACAGCCGACGGGAAACTGAGGAACTGCTCGCTGAGGCCAAGTATTACCTTGTCCAAGGCCTAGCTGATGAATGCACAGCTGCCTTGCAGGTACCATCACCACAGAGGGCTGTCAGTTACACAGGGCAATATATTAGTTATAATATTACAATTATCTATCATCAGAATTTCTTGTTAAATCAACTTCACGGAATAATTACAATGTCTGGAAATTTATTAGCATTCCACCTAAAAGTTAGTTTTAAATTTAGTCTAAATAAAGGTCTAAATTCATTGGATATCAGAACATTCTAGCTTCTTTTTTCATACCATATCTCCCACTATTTAATAATGGATAGATCTATTTTCTTGTCAGTTTTCTTATGATATTCTACAGATCCCCTATGTCTGTATTGTTGTTTTATAACTACTATGAGGATCATCAAACAAAATCTGTCTGGAGATCATTACAAACCAATCTCCCTAAAAGGTCTAAAGAACACTGATCTTTTGTTGTTTTTTGGGTTTTGGTTGCACATCCTTCATCCCTGTTGCTACTCTGTACCACCAGGTGGCATCTTTCCTCTAATTATATACTATATGTTCCAGTTTTGCAGGTGAAACTTTTTTAATGGAAAAAATGTTTTCTTTTTTTCCCCCTTCCAGAACAAAGAATCTTATGAACCCCTTTGTAAAGTGCCTCTGATGACATCCTCTAAGGAAGAGCAGAAGCTTATTGCAACCTCAAACAAGGTAGGTTATGTTGTTTTATTACATACATGCTCAATTTCTAATGTTTAGTATCAAGATAAATTGTCATTTAGACAATATTTTTCTTTCAAAATACAAACTTCTGTGTCTTCACAGCCTACTGTCAAACTGCTGTATAACCGATCCAACAACAAGTATTCCTATACCAGGTGAGTCCTCTTCAACTGATAGCAGGAGCTAGCATGTCTAATTGAAGAAGAAACATGACGTGGTAAAATGACTGCCCTGTAACACCTTTTCCCCCTCCAGCAATTCTGATGACAACATGCTGAAAAATATTGAGCTGTTCGATAAGCTGTCATTGCGGTTCAATGGTCGGGTTCTCTTCATCAAAGATGTGATCGGGGATGAGATCTGCTGTTGGTCATTTTATGGCCAAGGCCGTAAGATTGCTGAAGTGTGCTGCACCTCCATTGTTTATGCCACAGAAAAGAAGCAGACAAAGGTAAATGTGGATTTGTAATATGCCCACCCAAGAGTTATTTGCTCTATTCTAAGCGTAGAGCTACAGTATGTCGTCTAAATATGTCTCTAATCTCTACTTCTCTGCTAGGTGGAGTTCCCTGAGGCACGAATCTATGAGGAGACCCTCAACATCCTCCTGTATGAGTCCCATGATGGGAGGGGTCCCGACAATGCCCTGCTTGAGGCCACAGGGGGCGCTGCAGGACGATCCCATCACCTGGATGAGGACGATGAGAGAGACCGAATTGAGCGAGTTCGTCGGATTCATATCAAACGACCCGACGACCGCACACACCACCACCAGTGACCTTTCTCCTTCGACCTGTTAGCCTGTGTCACTGACCCTGGACAGCCTTTGCACCACGCTTGTGCCTTGCATCACCCAGCGCCTTTCTGTCTCACTTCCACTCTTGTTTTACCAGCTTTTTCTCCAGGAAACTACGATGAAATGTGCTTCATACAACAGTGTGTAGTGGTGAAGTGATTTTGTGTTTGCTTGTCATATCTATTGTGTGGTTTGACAGGCTATAGTGTTCTGTTTGTTAGTCATCCTAACTTCTATCACTGTTTTCTGCGAGTGTGCAGGAGCCCAAGTGTTAGCATTCAGCACTGCAGGTGATCACAGTGTGAAAAAAAACATGTGTTCGGTCCAACAAGAATGATATCGTGTAAGCAGCTAAAGATTAATGTACATAATATTTGTTCCACTTTACTATGGTTCTGATGTCTGCTGTAAGGTCATCAGTGGATTAATCGGTTGTTGTACACAATGGGCCCACACGGGGGCACTATTTTACTCTTAGAAGGTGTTACCAAAGGCTATTTTGTAGCCTGCGATTGATAGCAATTAAACATTTTTAAATTGTATTAATTTTAATGAACTTCAGATATCACAGGTGGGTGCAACATTTCACTGGAGTGCTTCTGCCATATTTAGTTTTAACATTTATGCAATTTCCCTTCACTCCACTAAATGATCATTATTCCTTTTCAGTGGAGGGAATTTGAGCTGTGACCTGAGGTGTTAAATGTACTGGGGCGATTGAATGATGGATGCCGAAGTTGAAGTGAATGACTGTAACCAGAGATCTTCCTGGCAGGAAGGGAGTCCTGTCTACAAGCTTTTAACAGGGAGAGAAATTAGAGCTGTCCTTCATCACCACATTCATTGGAGAATGTACCGTTTGCACACAATAGGTTAGTTAGTTGAAATATGTCTAACAATCACAGTACTTGTAGGTCTGTTGTACAGAAGTGAACATATATGTATGTTTTATATTTATACATACTTTATCACAAATAAATTTCTACAAACGTCATTTGTTCTGTTTTTAATGAGCATATCCCCATTATTGGTAAACAAACAAGAGTATTGGGTTTTGAGAATCAGGATTGCATTTTATTAGTAATGCGTTCTTGCATAACTTCTGTAAGTATAAATGATTTACAGTCTTTGCTTTGAATTTAGGGCTCAGAACGGCAGAGACGATGCTCTCTAAAACACAGAATGATGTTAAAACTTAATGTTCTTTGGTGGAAATTAAAATGCATCATTGACTAATATGTACAGATGAGAAAGGTGATGCTGTTAAACAGAGCAGGTTTCTAAAATGCTTCTGGTCAAGACATGTTGATCTCCCCTCGGGGGTCTCCTGATGAAAAATGCAGGCGCTTCTTGTGTGTTGTCTCAGCCCAACACGTTACCGTGTCCTCGCCCGGGTGGCGACCTGCAGTGACAACAGCTTGGTTCATGCTGTATGTTTTTGTCTGCAGGTTTGCTTTAAAGCAGAGCATAGTGAACACTTTATCAGAACATCAATCATCGTCTCACCACCATGAGGTGTCCGTTCTTGGCCTTGTAAACCATGGCTTCCTGTCCGCTGGTGAAGTCCACCGCACTCTCTTTACCAGCCTGGATTTCAATCTTGATGCTGAGAGTCGAGGCACCGGTGTTACATTGTAAGCAGCACATATTACATCCACCATCTTTGATTCCTTCTTAAAACACAGACTCACCTGCCATTAACCACTTTGATTGCATTCTGTTTGTTAGCAATGACACTCACTTTGGTCAAAAACTCAAATAAGTGGTCGCACTGCATTACAAGATCCCCCTGAAATAATCACGAAATAACACAGTCAGACAAATCGAACCTGGATTTCAAATGTTCATTTTGTATGTGGATTTACGAAACTTTGACCTGAAAAATCTTCAATGTAAATGAGCTGCACAATGTCACAAAATAATCAGCACTTTATTTTATGAGGAATTTCAATAAATCGGTAGAGTAAAGCTGCTTCAACACAAAAACTTATCCCACCATATCTGATCATCTGCATTTACTATCTCCAGCATGTTATGTATCCACATACCTTCTGTTTAGGGTCCTCACATGTTATGTGGAACACAACAATGCTATCAGTCAAGTTACTGACTGAAATACCTGTAATGAGTAAATGACACCTTTAGTACACATGAAGGCATAATGGTGAAATATAAAAGGTCACATGGCTCTGACCTTTGAGAGAGGTGAACAGCACTCTCTGCTTGATCTTGGCTTCCTCGACCACATAGGCAGCTGTCTGGGTGAGGATGAGCTGCCGCGGCCTCGGTTTGAAGCCGTTCCGATCATATTTAATCACCGGGACGCTGTACTGTACAGAAATACACAATCCATCATGAGTTATGTTGGATGTGAGGCTGTATGTCCTCTGCATGTGTGAGATGATATTTTATTACCTTAATGTGCTCGTTGCGTATCATCTGGAGAACCCTAACGTGTATGTCTTGTTCACCTAGAGATATTAAATTATGTTAAAATGATCCAGAAAAAAAGGCATTTTATGAATGTATCTGCTACTTACTGATTCTGGTGTCCACAAAAGGCTGAGCGACACTCTGTGGATAACTTTCCTTTTTGCCTTTGAACATGGAGCTGGCGAGAAGCTTCAGTTGAAACTGAAGGGCCAAAAATATAAAAATATGAGTTGATCGCTACAAAAAGATAATGTGATGATACAGAAGTATATATAATGTGTTTACATGAGTGTTACCTGAGCTTTCTTCTGGGGTGTGGTTCCTCTCACATACTTCCGCACCATGAGACGGTAGTGAAGCTTACGCAGTATCTCAGATGTCTGATAAGAACAAAATCATGCACAGAGTCAAGATGAAAGATAGATTCTAGTGTAATCGGTTTCACAATGAGGCCGATTCATCTCTGTACCTCTGTCAGCACAGCCGGTGGAGTCTGCCAGGTGGTTTTATCCAACACCGTCTTTGGCAGGTTGCCTTTGAGCCTGTTCAAGTAATTTTGTCTCACAAAGGCCAAGTACTCAGAGTTATCTGTGGTTTTGGCTTGTCCTCTCGTCATGTAACCCTTGATAAATCTAAAAGTGGTCGTAAAATATTGTATGAGTGAAAATGTGACAGTAGACTTGAGGATCTGTGTTGTTTTCCTTCTTACTTCTTGATGACTTTTACAGCCCAGGCTCTCTTCTCTCTCTCCTTCCTGGCCTGCACGCCCCTCCAGCACGTTTCAATCTTAGTGGCTGAGGATATTTAAAATATATATTTCATATATAAGGGTCTGTAAATTGCCTTTAATCACATTAATACAACATCATGACATACATTGTGACATTTACCAGCTTCTTTCTGTTTTTTGAATTCCCCCTTTGCTTTGTATCCCTTGTATTTGGCCTGGAGCCTGGTTGCTGCAAAAAAGAGCATCAAGTTAAATCACTGTTAAAACTAGTAACGACTGAATATTAATCACACTAGATTTGCACTAACCTAGTTCATGTTTACATTTCTCATAAGCATCCTCCGTAGCATAAAGTGTCCTCGGATGACGGATGAATATTTTGGTACTAAAACGAAATGAAAACATAAAATCATGTTTTTGGTGACTCCTTAAAGTGCGTTTGACCCGTTTTATCGAGGGAATGTCGTCCTCACCGTCCCATTTTGTACTCATTTGGCAAGTAGCCCAGATGTTGAACCAGCACTTCCACTCCATCAGCAGGCATTCCTCTCCAGTGAGGCCAGGTGGCCGGGCACAGGGGTTTATATCTGCAGAATGCAGCCACAACACACGCATCGTGTTTTAAATGCACCGGAGAGTACCTACTTAAACTCTGGGTTTACATTTTAAATGAATCAAGCAAAGGTCCGACCTCTGTGGTCCTTCATACCTCTTTAAGAAGACCTCAAATTTGCGTCTGTATGCAAAACCAGCTCGCCGGACCCTGAGGTGCTCCATCAGACCCAGGTACTTCACCTGGTGCCTGATCAGTGCTTCGTCAAATTGACCTGTTTGTGTGTGAGAGAGATGAATCAAACATCTTAACAACAGTGTTCCATGTACCTTCTATGAATCTAAGTACCTGGCTGTTTGGACTCGTTGGATTTGAGACAGCGTATGTACCAGGCCTCTTTAGCCATGAGGATCTCTGTCAGCTTCAGCAGGCTGCTCTTAAACTGGGTCGCCACCTACAGACACAACATGAGGGTCATAATCCCCAACACTTCATCTGTCACATACATATGGCTTAATGAGACTGCCATTGAAGGGGGGGGGGGGGGGGAGAAGTATTGCTTTTGTCTCAGTGGTCACTGTATCTAGACCAGTAGGTCTCAACCTGGGGGTCGGGACCCCCAAGGAGGCTGCAAGATCACTTTAGGGGGTCGCCAGATGGTTGTGGAAAATTCTAAATTAATGAAATAAAAAATAACTTTTTTCCCCCTTTTTTAACATTACATCATCTGTACCAATGATATTATTTTCCTCAGGTGATTTTTTATTTATATAGAGTATTTTTGAGCATCAAAATCAAATGACTGAGGGGGAATTTCTGGCAGTTCAGGGGGAGAAAAAAAGTCACAGAACGCATTAATAATTCACAGAGCCTCAAGAACAACAACACAATCACAAACATCACAAATTATCTATTTACTTTCCTTAATTAGAGCAATAACATTGGGTGCAAATGTTGAGACCACCAACATGATTATTCTGGGGGTCACGACTCGAAAACGTTAAGAACCACTGATCTAGTCCACTTTATATTTTTATTTTCCTTTTAAAATGTTTCCTTTTACAAAATGTAACACTGTACCACATATGTCCTGTATAGGCTACAAACCTTCAGTACATGTGTTATACGCTGATAGTAAATTGTTAATGGGATAATGGGTGCTAACTTATGTGGAGGTGGAGTAGTCATTTTTTATGTCTGGATGTATTTATCTTGAAATGTTGCATCAATAAAATAACACTGAAAGGATGCGGAGGGTCAAACATGGCGAGCCCTCACTGTTTCTGGTCTTCGCCGGCTGCCTGCATCCATGGCGGTGAAGCTCTCTCTGACGATGGCGTTCTTAGACTGACAAATGAGCTATGAGAAGTTGGGATAACACACAATAGATTATAACGCGCAAATTTACAGTAATTTGTGATACTTAATCATCGTTTGCCAGCCTCTTATTATTCACAGCAGTGAAGACCAGTTAATTAGACTTTCCCCCATAGCCAAACACAGGTGTTACTAATTAGTCTGCTAATTGCTGCATTTAATAACTGCTGGACCGGAGCCGTCGTTAATGTGATGAGGTTCACCTGGGCAGTTTCTGCTGCGACATGATATTAACATATCTAGTGTAAAAAAAGTCCTATGACTGATTTATTTGAGAATAATAAATACATAACAGTGCACAATGTTAGCCATGCTACCAAGAAAATGTATTGGAAAGCAAGTTTGGGAGCTTATAAATATAAAGCAGGGTGCTAACACAAAGACTTCCATACATAATGCCACTCACCTCACATAATATTAAAAGTTAAAAGTTAATTTAAAGACTTACATCTTTTATGTTTTTATATAATAGGTCATTGTTTTTGTCCAGGAAACCTAAAAAGTCACACACAAAAAAGAAGCTTTTAGTCAGTTAAAAAAAAAAGGGTTTAGATGTTTGAGTAACAGAGCCTGACAGTGTGGTTTCTTTTACCCACAACGCAGTAGGTGACCTCCCCGGCATAATGCAAGAGACGGAAATCTCCCCTCTCCAGAGTCTTACGTGTCATTTTGTCGGCCAGTTTGTGCCTGCAGTCAAAGAGGTGGAGAGAGACAGAGGGATGAAGAGCGAGAGGCTTTACAGACCAATCCTAATCCTTCGTCTCTATCGGCTCACTGTCGGCTCACTCACAAGAGACCAGTCAGCACCACGCTTGATGAATGGAGTTACACTTGAGGTGAAGCTTCCAATTACACATTATGGTTTGGATGGAGTTTGTATTTAATGAAATGTTGAAAATCAAATATGCCACTCTGAAACACAGATCGAGTAAACCTCCTTGTGACGTATATCCTGTAGGTGCGTTGGGCTTCAGGTTAGGGTTCAACTCACGTCACAAAGTGAGGGTGATTTGCCATCTTTTCTTCCAGTCTCTCCAGGAAGGTGAGATCTGTGGCGTCTCCCGGCCTGAGACACTCCTCATCCTGCAGAGTTATACGTCAGCTTCAGTGTCGTTGGTTCAATATGTTTTTTATTCCACTAAATACACACCAGTATTGATATGATCCCTCTGTGTTTCTCCTCCACCAGGTCACAGATGATCTTGTTGTTGAAGAATTGAACTGACTCCCACTGGAGGGAAATATCATAAAGACACCAGTCAGAGTGACTCTATTATTCATAGTGTTTCATTATCCCTCCCAGTTTTACCTCGATGTCTTCTGCTTCGTATTCTTCCTGCTCAGACTTGAGCGTCAACTGGATGAAAAGCTGCTGCAGCTTCTCGTTGCAATAGTTGATACAAAACTGCTCAAAACTGACAAACAGGTCAAGGTCAATCACAGAATCAATCATAAATCTGCAGATATAAACAGCGTTTATCGGGGTGCCAAACATTATCAAGTCATGTTAGAAAAGGAAAGATTTATGCTTTACCTGTTCACATAGAAAACCTCAAATCCATATATGTCCAAAAGCCCTATCACATTCTTCCTTAAGTTGTCCTGGCAAAAAACAAACAAAAGTATAGTCAGCAAATACTCATCCTTAGTGTCTGGGACTCACTCTGCTTTTCACCTGGTTCTCCATGGACTCATTGATCCTGTTGACCAGCCAGGTGAAGGTCTGTCCATAGATGGCTTTGGCCAAGGCATCTCTGGCATAGATGGCATGATCGACTGTGAACGGGCTGAGGACCTTTACAGCGAGATGAAATAATAACTACAAAGACAACTTTATCAGAAGTAAAACCAAAGCACATTTTAACATGCGCGCACCTGATCTTTATTGGCTTCTATCTTCCTGTAAGTGAGCCCCTCTTGGAGACTGTGAGCATCGACTCCGAGGAGCTGAAGAGCAAAATACATTAAATTAGTTCATTCTTTGACTTCTTTGTAATAATCCTGGATCTCTAAAGACTGTTTATTTCTGTGCTCTTACATTAGAGACCCAGCGCAGGTCTGCGTTGTTGCCGTTGATGACGGCGTGGCCTTTACTGTCAGACTCAAACTCAACATTACCCAAGTGGAGCACGCTCGCAACGCTCCCAAACAAGTGCTGCACACAAGTAAAAGCTGTGACTCAATGCAAAACAAGTGGTTTAAATGATTTAAATCAACATTCAACTTACATTAGTGTTGATCTCATCAATGTTGATGATTTGAAGTGCATTTTTGACTGTTTTCCAGTCATTTCTGTCATTAATGGAAGACACAATGGCACACTCTCCCTGAAAGAAACGGTAGCATCACATTGTCAAAGTGTGTGATTGTCTTCATTCAATCAGGCTCACTGAGTTATCCATACTTGGGTTAGATAGTTGTAATGTTGGCAGTCTCTCTCCAGGCCCAGCCGGTGAAGTAGGTCCTCCTCTCCTCCCTCCACTAGCTGGTAGAAGATGTGGAAGTTTCTCTCGCCGTGATTCTGATGCACCACTCTCGACTTCTCCAGCAGGTAGTTCAGGATATGGCCTCCGACAGCATCCCCCTATGGGCATCATGATCCGAAAGACAGCAGCTCTACAACTTGCAGAGAAAACACAGCCTATGGTCCAGTGGACAGATTTTAAAAATCCTCTTAGGATAAAAAATATCTTCCTCTTGAAAGCTGTTTTCCAGTATCTAGAAAGAATGTTAACTTTCTTTGATGTGAAACGTTTTTCTATCCTTGAGCTCCAAAAATAAAAATAAGACCAATGTGTTTCAGCTTGTGACCTTCATCAGGGTCGGGCTCTGGATGACCCTGATGAAGGTCACAAATCAAAAAGCATTCGTCTTACAACAAAATTGCTCGAAATACTTTAAATTAAAGGACTCCTCATACATTTCCTGGTGTGTTCCGTCTGAATTCAGATGTATGCCTGTATTTATTGAAAGTGCTTCAGGGAATCTGTCCCTTGATTCTTACCTGGCTGTCAAACTGAATGTCCATATACTTCCCAAATCGACTTGAGTTGTCATTTTTCAATGTTTTGGCATTGCCGAAAGCCTGTGGGGGAAACACCATACCATACAGAATAATAGTGTTAAAACCACCTGTTTGATATGCCATTACAACGCTTTATATCACAAGTGAGCGCCAGACCTCGAGGACAGGGTTGGACATGAGCATCTTGTCCCTGACGGTGTTTAGCAGAGTGGTGCTCGGACAGCTGACAGCGTAATACTGCAGGATCTTCTTGGAGGCCTCCGTCTTCCCTGCTCCACTCTCTCCAGAGATGAGGATGAAGTGATTGTTAAACTCGGTCAGCATGGTGTGGTAGGCGTTGTCCGCCAAGGCGTAGCTGTGGGGATGCAGAGCAATCACAATCAGACGCAAACACAGGCATGCACAAATATGTATGGTTTTCATACTCACATGTGTGGTGGAAGCTCAAAAAAGTTGACCCCCATGTAGAGGTCCATCTGTTTGCTATTGTAGATGTCCAGTTCTTTGTAGGGATTAACAGACACTAGCAACGTGCCGATGTAGGTCTAAAAAAGGAGTTTTAATTACATCAATTAATTAGATGCACACGCTTTTTCAGGATTTTTATAAGTACCTTCCAAGACTCACATAGATGAGATCTTTGCTGAAGCGTTTCTTGAGGTTGCTGAGGAAGGCCGCTTCAGTGGTTTCATCCAGGAGGACAAAATCCTGGATTCCAACCCGGTCCCTGGCTGTCAGGGCGCCCTCCATGTCCAGCTGACCCTGCAACAATTGTATCAACCTTAAGGTCAGAGCGGTGGGAATAACTAGTCCAAATTCCTGGTGTTTAGTATGATGAGACGAGGATTTCTCTTATCTAACAGCTTAGTCTCTGTATCAGTTAAATGAACTCTTTAGACAAAACAAACTCTGCCAAAGTAACAAGTGTCACACATTTTACATGCATAACAATGACATTCAAATTTCTCAGCCATGTATTTTGACAAATGTGGCTGGATGAATACATGTTTGTATAAATGGCTCTGTGGGGGGGGGGACGGAGCTGAGAAAAGCACAAGAAAAAAGCACAAACATGGACCCCGTTAGTTCTATTGAAATAAGAGGTCTAGAGGTCCTATGTGTCTTTGAAGCAAAGCTCTGTGATTGTGCAGACGAACAGACAGAAGCTAATGATCACTACACAGCACACAGGGACCTTGGCTGGCAGCCCGCCGTTCACTAGAGCCGACACACATAAACCAAACACAGCGCACTGTGCAAATGGTCTCGGGGAGCCCCAAACAGCGGCACATTTAAGAGGCATAGTGGGAAAAATTCCACCAATCTGTTTTGCATTCTCAGCACCAACACTTAGACCAAAGGTTTTCACAGCTTTTGTTGGTTTTGTATTTTCTCTCTCTCTCCTTTGGAAGCAGAAGTCCTTTGATTCTCAACTCTCTCTGTAAAAACATTAAAAAAGATAATCCATTGGATCTAATTGACACAAAGCCCTCCGCTCTCCCCCCCTTCTACCCCTGCCTCTATCCTCCGCCTATGGCCCTCATTTCTTCTGAGAAAGGCCAAGTGTTTTTGTCCTGTAAATACCACGGAGCAGAGACAAAAAAGACGTCTTTAAAATGCAGTCTACAATCCATTACACATATTCCCCCTGCATATCCATTCAGTAATTATTCATTAGAAAACATTTAACGTCACAGTGAATTTCACACTAGGCAGTCGAAACACAAAAGAGGAGATTTGGCCTATTTTGGGGTGAGGAGTTGGGGAGGGGTTGGCTGTACAGAGGAAGGGGGAAGGCGGAGGAGGGGGCAGGAGGGGAGCAGTATTTGTCTGATCTGAGAACCTCTGAAACGGGGCCGTCTTGAGACAACAGGACAGACTAAATAGTGCAGTAACGGTCTGTGCCCTGCTGCTTGCTGTGACACTCATTTAGTGTGCCCCGAGGGCGAACAATAGAGGCTTGTTCTTAGCAATCCTGTGCTGTAATTTGGACTTCATTACTTTGCTCACACAGGGCCCCATGGAAGGATAGAGGAGGCTAGTCAGATGAGAGTGTTTTTTTCCACCTGTCAGCCCCTGCACCCCCAATGCTCTCACCCCTCTCCTCAACAATACCCCTCACCCCGTGTCCCCACCAATAACTCTCACCCGACCCCCTTCCCATAGCCTGCCCCCCCCAGCCACCCACTTTAAGCCAATGAGACAGGTGAACAATATCATTGAAGGAACCCTTTTTTGGACGTCAGAATCAATCTGGCGATGTGATGGTAGTGGTGCTGGTGTGCAGTGTCTGTGACACCCCCTTTTTTTTCATGGGAACAAACTTCTCTCAGGGCAGCACAAGCAGACAATATGCTGGGACAGCGTGACTTAGGGATCTGCCATACAGTATTACAAGTAATAACATGAACAGATAAGCGCCTGTCAAGGGGAGGATTAATGAATGTGGTTGTGATGATAATGATCATTTTGGGCATTGAAAAAAATCCAAAGGTTTGCTGTTTTCCATTCAGGTTTCCCTTGATGTCCTGCGGGTATTTCTTTTTAAGAAAGCTGTCTGCAGCATGCACAAGTGTTTCTAATGACACTGTGCTAGAAAGGCTGAACATTGAATGGGCGTTCTCAGTGCTGGAGGACAAGAAAGAAAGAGTTGAATAAAAGCACCTGAATATAGAGGAAAAAAAGTTATCCTCCTGCACGTGTTATTTGTAGCTTTATATAATATAAATCAAGTACACTGGGTCGTAATTCCAGTTAATTAAACAATTGACGGCCCAATCTAAGACACAGCGGAAAGAATCCTTATGTAATGAATCCACTGAGCCATTGTCAGATCAGGTGAACTGCCTTGTTACCTCAGACCACAACCAATTGTATTTTAATTAAGAGATGGTCCCTCATCTTGGTCTAGAGTGTCAGTGTCGCCTGAGACAGAGTGACCTCATCTGTGAGAGAAGTAGAAGTAGCTTTAGACGAGGGGGGGACAATTAAGATTTTTTTTTAGATCCTTATAACTGAAAACATTTAGGAGGGGGGAGAGACTAACACTGGTTTTAGATTTGTTTTCAGCCCAGGTGATACTGACCAGGAAACCCTGTTTTTCCAAAACCAACTTAAAGCATAATTCAACATTTAAGGAAATAGACTTCAAATTCACATTCTTATCAAATCTTTTCATCGAATTCTCACCCATAAAGTGGGGCTTACAATGAGACCCCAATCATTTTAGCCTTTAGATGCCTTCAGGAACTAGGCCCTAGGTCATTGCTCACAACATGAATTCCCACTGAACTGTCTGGCTACCTGGTTTAAAACTCTATAGAGCCCTGTAGGGTTAGCCAACACTTAAAAATGGTGACAAAATGAACACATTACAGCAAAAAAAAAAACTCAAACCTGCATTTCTGAAGTTGTCTGAAGTATTATTCTGCTGTCAGATGCAAACTTTCAATGAGGATCCAAACTGCAAAAAAAAAAAAAAAAAAAAAAAAAAATCTCTCCAGAGAAATTAGACCAGAGTAGCGTGTCCTCCTGTGTCTGCTTGCATGGAGACAATCTGCGAATCTGTAAACACTGGATTGTTGACAGTTAGTTGGCAAAAGTCCAGCTTCCATAAAACCACATTTACTGTCCTCCCCCCTGGTTTGTCTAGTAGCTCATTCATCCAGTGTGGTGCAGTGGTTGTGCTGGTGAAGCTGCGTGGAGGCCTGTGTGCAACATCCTGACCCACTCAAGGCACTGTGGGTTCGGGTGCTTAATCATTCATGCCGTGGGAGGTGGAGGGACGGGGGAGATCTTACTCAGCGCTTACCTGGGTATCTACTGCTCTGCTGAGTGTAACATAACGATACAGAAACAAGATCCATACCACACCAGTCCAACCATCCCCCTTTCCCTCTCTCCTTCTTCTTCTCTCTGAGCTCCATTACATCACTGCAACAGCTTAAAAGCCCCCAGTGTCCTCCTTCCCTGCTGGCACGGTCTAGATCTGGTTACTGATCTTTGATTAGATGGATACATTACAGACTAATCAGCAACTGCTTTATTACTCAGGATAACAATGCTGGTCCTGGGAGCCCGATTGTTTGGTGCGGCCGTCTGAGCTGCCAATGCTTGGTGCTTCTGTACAACGCTGCTGGGTTGATGCCCAAATGCAATTACCTCATTTTTTGCTTGGGTGGAAACAACTATCAACGTGTCTGACTCAGCACATTAGACTGTGGGTCTAAGCGTGCCAGTGGCCACCTATTTCATCTATTTTGCAAAGGACACTGTCGCTGCATCCTGTGCTTAGCGCCGCCCAAGACAAATTACCATTGGTGTAAAGGAATACAAGTAAGCCACAGTGTTAATGTGTTGAGCCAGACTAGATCTGCCTTTGTGAGACTAATTATCATCTAACAGCAGCTTTAATTCAATAAGTTGGTCAGTCAGTAGCCAATGAAAGCAAATGAAAGCAGTGCAACGGCAGAAAAGAACGTATTTCCTTTACAATATGTAGTTTGAATTATTGCTTTCAACTTAATGCTAAATCTGCTGACTCACTTGCCGAAATCGCTGAGCTGTAGAATTTGTTTTCATGCTATTTATATAGATAACAATAAACCACAAACGGATACACATCTATTAAATTGGAGGATTTGGTACAGGAGTCTCTTGTGAAAACGTTCTTTTGTGAACATAAATGACCATGTCTTAAAGTAGCTGTGCCTTGTGGAGGGAGGCTGGGTGGGAGTAAAGCTGTGTTTACTCCTGTCACCAAGTAACTACCATTTAAAAAGGACACGCCCTCCAAGGTAACACAGGTGTCCATTTACTCTGCTCCGGTGACCTAAATGTGAGATCAGGCTTCGCTCACTTAAAGGACTGATAAACATTTGGAAAGCTTTAAATCGATTGTCCGTGATGGATGACCAGTTGAGTGTTCATCAATGCGTTTGAATTATTCACTCTCCACTCCAGAAAAGTTGTCAAGGTTACCTCTGCCTTTGCCCCACCTCTCCCCCTGGCCCAGCGGCCCAGCAATGCTTGTCCAATCTTAACAAGCTTTGTGCTACCCACTGGGCTCTGATTCAGCACGAGACCCGGCAAATCCAATTACACAGGAGTCAGAGAGGTTGATTTTCCCATTATAGATTCCATGCTGAGAATGAGAGCTGATGATAACACTCACATCAAACCACTACTGCCCCCTCTCTCTCTCTCTCTCTCTCTCTCTCTCTCCTCTCCTTCTCATTTTGTCTCCATTTCACTGTTTCCCTCCCTTTATTTCTCCCTCTCTTCCTATCTAATTCCTCTTTTCCCAAAGACCCTCTTTCTTTCCCAGTCCCTTTCTTTGGATCTCTCCTTCTTTCATACTCCATTATTCAAATTTTTCAGAGCGCCGTAACGAAGCCCGGGCCCCGTCATCATTTCAGCCTCAAAATGCCGCTATCAGTGAGGTTACTTCATACCCGACATATTTTACTTAGATATTATTTCTGTCGTTATGAGACAAGAAGGATCTACAGCATCATTCTATATAATAAGGCGTTGTATTACACTTGATTTGATTTTGTTGACCAAATACCTGCCTACACACCAGGAATAAGATATTTGTCAGCTTGAATAACCTCCGAAAGGTCATTGAAAAAACTGGATGCAGTAACTCAGACAACTTGAGTTAGGGGTGTCTGAGTGCCATCCTTAAGGGACAACATGTGCCTGCTGTGACGCGTAAAAAAATGACTGAGAGCTCTTTTGGAAATTAGTCTATTTTACACTCAATCGGATATGGAAAAAGAAGGGGTCTTTCGCTCCTCACCCATCATCACCCTTTAGGGCACTGAAAAGGACTGGCCTCGCCTCACACCAGAACCTTTGGTGTTGACACAGGTCACTCAGAGGTCAACACCCTTGACCTCTATAAACCTTCAAGATACGTGTTTCTGTGATCCTGCAGGACAATGGGACCTTGATGTCCAGCAGTCTGTCTGCTGTATAGGAAAGAGAATATGTATTTGTTATTTTATATCTATAACTTTTACTCAATAAGTAAAACTTACAATAAGACACTGTGAAAACACTCCATCAGATATAAAAAATACTGCACTGACATATTACTTAAGTAAGTAAAAATACCAGAAAATTAGTAGCAAAATGTTAAGTAGCAAAAGTCATGCAGAAAATGCCACCTGTGAATGTGATACTATTATACGTTATATGTTTATTTGTAAATTTTTTCACTATTTCATGTATTATTTAACAGGATAATCGACATGCAACAACAATGCATCATATTTTATAAACTGATCATACATTTCCTGAATAAAATCTTAATCTGAAACGACAGCTGACATTTGACTGTTGAAGTACCTCAAATGTGTCAGTATCAGAACAGATCCCTCGTTAACGTCATTAATAACACCTGGGCTTTTCCTACGATGACAGGTCAATTCTGTGAGGGACTTAGAGGATTAAACTTTTGTTAAATCACTACTATAATATTGTGTCGGTGTGTGAAATGTCCACATACAAGACTATAGGATGTAACACTAAATGAAAACCTTAACGGTGACGTTGCTGTGACATTTGATCCTTGTTTCGTCTTCCCTCTGTGAAGGTTTAAGTCCACTGAGACCTGTTGTAAGTCGTCTCTGACTGACTGACCTTTGACAGGGCAACCTGAGGCCCGACGCTCCGCTCCGTCTAGGTTGGACCTTCGCGGAGGAAACAAAGTGTTCGGTAGCACACTGATGCTGCGCCTTGGCTAAGCATGGCTGACAGCAGCTTCCTGTGAGTGGCCAGAGGGTCACTCTGGGTGACACGTTGTTCTGGGGGGACACTGTGTCTCTGCCGGCAGAGGAGATTAGAGGGAGCAGAGCTGACCTCGTTCTCAGAGGGGCTGATGTGTTTGGAGTAAACACTTGGTGCAAGACAAAACACAAGCTACATACACAGGCCAACCCTCAGGCGGTGAGCCCATTGTGAGGAGGGCCGTCACTGTGTGTTCCTGAACGCACCATACAAGCTTCCAGAGTCATTGCCAGGAACTCGATATCCTAAAACGTTCATATAATTATTATTATTATATACATATTTACTTTATAAAACCATTGCTTTTCCATTGCATAACAAATAATGCAGCGAGAGGAAAACACAAGAAAGCAGACAAACACCAATAGATGCTCATCAACATTTTCCATAAGACCCTTAAGTGAATAATAGCCCACCAAAATCTGAAACTGCAGCTGAATAAATGACCACTGACCTGACACAACACCTCTGGGTATTTGAGGCCTTAAAAAAAAAAAGTAAAATTACCTATTATATTGTTTTTATGCAAGGTTCTTGTGTCCCCACCAGATTTTCACTGCAATAAATTTCAGCATGATCATAATGACATCAGGATATATAGTTCTGCTTAGGGCTGCGTTGATCTTCCGATCATTTGATCCACTTCTTGGTCTATGAAATAGTAAAAGAAAGTGTTTTGTTATGAGAGAACTTGTTTTTTTTTCTTCAGACCAACACCCTTAAACCAAAATATAACCAGATTAGTATCACATAAGACGAAGCAAATCCCCATAAATGAGATTCTCTGACTATTACCAATACTCTGCATTTCAGCTTAGAATAATACTGAAATGATTTATCAGAATGACTACTTTACTGTCAATTAACTAGCTTTTTTTTTCTTTTTTCTTTTTTTTAGCTGTAAGTTATTAATTTATGAATGAGCAGTTCAAGGACACCGATGTGATCGTGTGGCATTTACTGTCCATGCTAAGCAGCGGTCGTCCTGCTACTCAAATGATAGCTTCCCTCTTGACCTACAGTCTCTCACACGCACCGCGTTTCCAGATCAGAACCCCGCGGGCTCTAGGACCTCCAGGACCTGCTCTTCTGAGGGTGCGCTTGTTTTTGTCCGTTACGTTCATGCATGTAATCATTGATTGTGCCTATTGTGACAGGCCGATTTACCATCTGTAGGCTCCCATGGGGCTGATACTGCTGCTGTCACTGCAGCCTCCCCACAGACTTGAAGGAATTCCCCTTTAATTTCCGGCCGCACATTTTAATCTGACATTCGGCTCTGCTGTTAAAAGAGCATTACCTGCTTCACATTCAGACAAGTTTTCCTCGTCGAATCATGAAACAGTTTGAAGTGAGAAGACAACCTAATAAATGTTGCGTTAATCAAACAATGGACATTTTTTTAACTGTTCCTTTGTGGGAGGGTGGACCCCCTGGAGTCCCCCATTTATTTATTTCATAAATTATGGGAAAGGGAATTAAATCAACAAATACTAAGGCTTTTCAACACCAGTGAGTCAGTTGGGGGGGGGGGGGGGGGTTATCAGACATGCCACCCATTTCCTCAATGGCATGTTTTTCTTCCTATGTTCATTTGTCTATAAACAACTCAGTGAACAGGTGGTGACAGAATCATTTCTTATTTCCCTTCGTGAAACGCGACGGACACCTTTAGAGCTCCTTCAGCAGCAGCAGCAGCAGCAGCAGCAGCCGTCCCGGCCCCCAGCGGCCCCCAGCGGCCCCCGGCAGCCCTCCCGGCCCCCAGCCCTCCCTACGCGCCTCCCCGGCTCTTTTTCCCACTGCCAGAAGGAGCAGGACGCGGCCACAGCGGCGGGAAGCAAATTATCTACAAGCACTTCCCTTGGAGGAAAAAAAAAAAAGTTCACACTCTCATACACAGATGCCAACACAAGAAGCGACTCACATCGTCTTAGACCCGATGGAGGGAGCTTACTGGGAATAACCTGGCAGCAGGAGGATACATAGTGGATATTTAATGCTTATCCTTACTTTTGGGCGGGGGGTAACTTTGTATTTTTGTGTTGACTTTACGCTTAATCTGGTTAATATTTTTTTTTTAAATCAAAATTTTTTTGCTGTTGACTAATCTAAATATTCTCACAAAGATTGAGGCCTGATTCAGATATTTTGTGTTTTATTGAGATGCACATGTGTGCCACTGGAGGAACCAACAGGAGCTTCCCTTTTCTAATCTCTTTAATCAACATATAATACGAGGACTACAGTGCGTGGATGCGGTACGACCCGACTTTGAATGCAGATAAACGTGTTGGATGCAGCGCAGCAGCGCACTACGGAAGCCCCTAAAGAGAGTTAAAATCTCCACCTCGCTGCGGCTGCTGTGGATGTGGTCGCTACTGTTAACCGGCACTGCATTAACAGCAGCTGTCAAACTCATGGGATCCTCCTGCCCCCCGGGCAACTGGGAGCTCTGTTGAAGTCTCCACTGCGCATGTCCGTGCGCTGGACAGCTCCAGAGAGGGAAATTTAAAAACGGTTTTTTGGAGAATCAAGTGCAACACGGTGAAATACAGTACAGGGGCTCGCGACCGGCTCACACATTCAACAATATCATCCAAAACAGGTGAATTTTTTTTAAATATCATTATTCTCTGTTTCTGCATCAGTTTTTTCTGGGATTGTTGCTTTTCATGGGAGTATTGACATTTTTATTTTTTTTTTAGACTTTAACCAGGATTTCTCTGAACAGGCTGAATTCAAACATGATCCAATGTGACCTACTGCTATGTAAACTTATCTGAATGGTTATTGAATACAAGCTTTATTATTCTGTGTATTTTGTATGAAATTTAATAAGTGAGAGTAAGGATTAAAAAACATTTACACTGTAAAATGTGCTTCAGCTACAACAAAGGCACATTGATGCCAAATAGAAAATTGTATACTCCTATTTATGTATTTTTTTATATTTGTTTATTATTGTACGTAATGTTCCTTGAACCTTACATTTGTATTTAAAATGTTTGCTTTTTGTGGATCAATTTTAAATGTTTAAAGGTTTATTTAACGAAGAAGATCATTTGAAGTAATGTTATAATTATTGTAATAATGTCTTCTATATAGCCTGTATATCTCAGTTTGAAAACTCACTGGGATGATAACTTAAAGTGTGTTTATTGTATTTATTGTATTGCAGTGGTACCACATATCCCAGGAAATGATAGAAGGTGGAATTACATCCAGGATGTCAGGAATCATTGAGAATGCTGGGCATCATCCGTCTCCACAGGACTACAGGTAAGCCTTGTGACTTAACACACAGTATGTTCAGTTCTATCTGGGCTCGACTTACAGAACCTTCTCGCATCAAACAACACGTTATTTTTGGTTGCATGTTGTCAAAAACACTCGGGATCAAATCTGTGACGCCTCAATAAATAAAAGGCATATTTTAATGAATCAAACACTTCAAGGCGTTTTCCCAAATGGTCATGGAACAAACTGTCTAACCTCACTGTGTTTTATCTAAAGGTAGATGGACAGCTCTTTTTGTGCATGGGGGGTTTCATGAAAAAAAAAAAACAGAGAGGACAGAGAGGAAAAAAACCTGAAGAATAAATGATTTTCAGTCTGAATGGATCTGTCAGAAACCATCAGCTCTGTTTACACTCCCGCTGTCGGCACACGGAGAGCCTGAGCCTCTTGGCCTGCCGGCTCAGGGGGAGACAGGCGCTCTGGGTCACCAGTATGCACAAGTGGCTCCCAATTAGAAAAGGAGGGAGGCAGGGTGGGAGGAAGGGAGGGAGGCAAGGAGGAGGAGGTGCAATATAGTGTTGTTGAACCTCTGGGAAGACTTGGATGATACACAGAGACACCAGCTCAACATGTTTTGCATCAGCGAACAATTGCTATGGTCTTTCTGGTCGGGAGCGAGGAGGGGAGGTGGGAATACTCCTCTGGATCTTATTGGACATTTATAATGGACTAATGCAACCTTGAATAGATCTGTGAAACAAAAGTGTAAAAGTGCAAAAGTGTATAGCAAAAAAAATGTAAAAATTAAATAAATCTGTCATAGACTCTCAGCAGCAAGGCAGAGAAAAAAGAATGAGAGTCAGTCTCCCAAACGCTACGACACTGAACTTCAATGCTCCGGCTGAGATACCGTGACACTTTGCAGGGTGTTAAACTTCCCAATGCCACCTGCTGCAAAAGGGTGATCACTCCAAATCATTTACTGGCGCATGCAAGGTGTTTGAGGACGTGTGCTGCTGATTTCTGGCTGCAATGATGTCACTTATTCAGACGGCAGACACAGGGCTCTGACCTCAAACAACATTTGCACCCCCTCTGGCCCAAGGGGAGGGGGGGGGGTGCTGGTTGTGGGGGGTTGGGGTGAGGATAGAGGCTGGAAAGGGACAGGGAAGCAGATGGCATCCTATTTGTCCCTCTTATGTGAGGGCTGTCATTCCAACAGATTAATGCAAGGGCTGTGTAAAGAAAAGAAACGACAGAGACAATCAAGGAAGGGTCTGGGGAAGACAATGGGGCCACGTGCCACTGGGCAGATTTGTCGTTTGGGACACAATAGGTGATCATCTTTCAATAGACAACACCAACTGTTGCAGGGAACATGTGCTGCTGTCCCATGTTTCAAACGATCTCATGCGTTGTTTACTTATGATTCAGCCAATGGTGTAAGGCGAGACTGTGGTCACCTGACTCAGGGTTGATTTTTTTTATTAGGAGATTTGGTGCGTGTGTGTAAGGGAGGGGGGGATTGTACTCCTACACTGTCCACAGACCCTAACTGAATAGTATGTGTTGTCATAGCGACCCCAATTACGAAACCCTTGCACAGTAAGTGTGTGTGTGTGTGTGTGTGTGTGTGTGTGTGTGTGCAGGAGACTGGAGAGGATTCAAGAGGATTCCTCTCTTTTCTTTTCTTTCTCTTGGAGACTTGCCACATAAAAGACGTAATGCTGATTGGTGCTGGCAGTGTGCTGGTTAAACAGAAAGCATACTTTTTATCCACTTTATAGCACAACATTTATAAAACGATGGGTTGAAAATATGCGTAAAAAAAAAATAATGCAACATAAAATTAAAATGCTGTTTTGCACTAATAAATTAAACACATTTTGCATTTATTTTTTGTTTTGTATCATTTGTTTTCATCGTGATCGAAAAGGGCGGGGATCTATTTACTTTGAGAAAAACAAAGATCAGTGTGCCAAGAAAAAAAAAACACAATCTCAACAGATGATTTACTCTGAATGGAAAGCTTGACTCCCTCACTGTTGATTAAAAGCGTCCCTGTTAAATAATACTTGTAGTTAATCTACTTATGGTAAATCCTGGACGGCATGGCTAATACACGGCTCCGCTGAGCAGCTTTCATCTCTGTTTGCCCACATTCACACTCATTAGGGTGGCTTCGACTTTGAAGGACAAAATGTCCCATCAAGTGTTTGGATTTGAATTCCACTTGTGTGTGTCTGAGCTGACTGCCGTGTTAACCCCCCCACCCCCCCCTTCTCTCCCGAAGGCTTCTGACCACGGACCCCTCCCAGCTGAGGGAGGAGGACCTCCCTGGGGACCTGCAGTCTCTGTCATGGCTCACCTCTGTGGACGTGCCCCGACTACAGCAGATGGCTGATAGCCGGGGCCACACTAACGGGCCCTCCCAGGGCAGATTGTTGGAGCAACAGACAGGTGAGGTGACAGGGAGGGGACAGTGCAACATTCAAAAACCGCATCATCTCTCTGATTGGATGAACCACAACTGCTGGATTCTTCTGGATTTGTGGACTCTGCAGATAGAAACACAGTTTTAGAACAAAAGAAGACCAATAATCAATACAATATTGATGATTTTGCTATTGGGAATTGTTCTTTACTAAAGACAGAGACAGTTAATCTCAGAGTTTAATCCATTTGGATAGTTGAAAAATAATCCACAGACGCTATATTGAACACTTTCAACCATCCATTCCACTGAACGCTACAGCAAACATCTTCAAAGCCACGGATGAAGTGAAAACATTTGCACATCCGATGACGTTTTTTTTCTTTCATCTAATAATAATCTGGCTGCTCCGTCTCACAGCTCAGCTGGGCAACATGACTGCGATGACAGCGGGTCAGGGCTCCATGCTTCACCTGCAGAGCAACATGCAGCACAGCCCTCTGGGAATCAGCATCATCAACACCCACAGCGGAAGTGTAAGTTTTAACAGCAAAAATAAATACATAAATAAAGAGGAGAACATGTGCATGTTATGTTTTATAGCGCTGAATGACAAATATCACTTTCCTGCTTAACAGATGTCTCCATTCTCCATGAATGGGCTGCCCTCCCCGGGATACCAGTGCCCTACCTCAGTCTACCAGCCGACGCCCCAGCAGGTCTACTCTCTAACCCAAACTGGACAACAGGTACAAATACATACATACAAATACAAATACATGGACCAATGCTACTTCATAAAAACTAACTGGTCACGATGAATAAATGCAAATGATAAAGTTCCTCATTCTTTTCTCCCTTTTTCTCATAGTGTTCAACTGGTGGACTTTATAGTAATGTCTCTTTCAACAACCAAAGTTTATTCACACAACCTCGTCTGGCTCCACAAGACCAGGAGCTGCAGCCTAAGTCTTTCCCCAAGCCAATCTATTCCTACAGGTCAGATATCACCATAGCTAAGATATAATAATGTTATAATCTTTGGTGTATTTTACCTTCTCTGCTTTTAACTACATTCAAATAATGATTTTTTTTTTCCTTTCAGCTGTTTGATTGCTATGGCTCTGAAGAACAGCAAAACTGGCAGCCTCCCAGTCAGCGAGATCTATAGCTTTATGAAGGAACACTTCCCTTATTTCAAGGTGTGATAGTCAAACTACATGCAACGTTCTGTCCTTTTTCTGTAATATTAATAGAGAGTGACTCATTCCACGCCGTTTCTCTCCCTGCAGACTGCACCTGATGGATGGAAGAACTCAGTCAGACACAACCTGTCCTTAAACAAATGCTTTGAGAAAGTGGAGAACAAGACGAGCAGCTCATCCCGTAAGGGCTGTCTGTGGGCGCTGAACCCTGCCAAAATTGACAAGATGGAGGAAGAGATGCAGAAGTGGAAACGCAAGGACCTACCAGCCATCCGCCGCAGCATGGCTAACCCAGGTTAGAGATGTATTTTGTTAAAAAGGTCTACTGCTCCAAAAGTCATCAAACCCTGATGTCATGTTTCCACCTTGTCTAATCTGTGTCTTTCCTGCAGATGAGTTGGACAAACTGATCACAGACCGCCCAGAGAACTGCCGACGAAAGGCCTTAGAACCCGGCATGACCCGTCTGCCCAGCTGCCCCGCTGGCCTACCGCTGGCCATCCCAGCCCAGATGCAGCCTCAGCCAATAGTCACACTGTCTCTGCCCTGTTTACCCATGCACCAGCACCACCAGCTGCAGGCCCAGCTCCACGCTCAGGCCCGCCTGGCCCCCATGTCCCCCGCCCCGGCCCAGACACCTCCCCTCCACACGGTCCCCGACCTATGCCACAGTCCACTCGCCCAGCACTCCAGCAAGCCGCCAGACGATTTCTACAGTGTGCATGGCGATACACACACAGAGGTGGACGCGTTGGACCCCAGCATTATGGACTTTGCCCTTCAAGGTAAATACATTTTTTTTAAGTGCCATCGCTGTTTTTTGTGTTGTTGCGTGAGTCCATTAACCTCTCCATCTATCTGCTCAGGTAATCTGTGGGAGGAAATGAAGGACGACAGCTTTAACCTGGATGCTTTGGGTACATTCAGTAACTCCCCCCTCCGACTATCAGACTGTGACTTGGGAACCACCAACCTGACTCCCGTCTCCGCTGGAGCGCACATGCCGCTGTCAGACGTTCACGTGACGGGCCTCTACACCTCCTACACCTCCCAGGACCACCTGTCCTCCCAGTACATGGGCGCGCCAGCCAACAGCAAGCCCATCGCCCTGTTATAAAGCAGCTGGACTGTCTCCAGCAGAGTCTACCCCGATTCCTTCAACCTCCCCGTGGATATCTGTGGATGTCAAACTGAAGACTGATGTCAAAGTCTGAATTCTGGTTTCTTTTGTGCTCCTAAACTTAGAAATCACACTGCTTTTCTACAGTCAGCCGGGAACTACTTGGAGAAGGATGTTAGAAAACCATTTCACTTACAGCCCACAAGAAAACTGCTCATGAGGAACTGAAACTGCTGATGAATAAACAGGTGGCCGTAAGAAAGAAAGCATGTGAGACTGAAAATATCTAGCGTTGCCAAGAAAAGACTCAAAGTCTGTATGAGTACAAAGACTCGATGTGGAGATGTATGTGTAAGTTAGCATCCGCCAGTTTTTCTACTCTAAAGCCCCACCACTGTAGCTCCCTGTCTCTTCTTTGTTGTATTGTGCTAGAAATTATTGCCGTGATGTTTTATTTATATTTATGAAAAGGCAGCTGGAGAAGGTGATGACTCCATCAATCTTTTGCTGTATATATTTGAATGTTTCAAACTGCTATCGCCACAGAAAAGCTTTTTTTCGACTGTATTTACCTTCTTCATTCCAAAATGCCGGTGTGTGCCAACACTGTGAGTAATCCAGATTTTACACATGTGATTAACATGTCTCGAAGTCGGATGTTTATTATGTTCATTAATTTGATCATAATGAAAATTGAATGGGTGAATAAAAGAAGTTTCTTTTGCAAAAAAATATATCAATGACATTTATTCAACAGTCTTCAGTAGAATACAAGTTTCAGGACAGAGTTTATATACATTTAAATTAAATACCACTTTTTGATCAACAGCGAGGCAAATTAAGCCATCACTTGGGGGACCACTTTGGCGATTATTGTCCAACCTGAGTCTTAAGAATTACTGCATTAGATCATAGATATACCAACAAAAACGAAAGGAAAAAAAAAATTATCACATAGGGTGTGGCAGTATCTCCATCCATAACATTGTCTTAGCACACAAAACAACAGCAAACGTAGATACACATGAACAGACTGAAAGTGACAATGAAAAGATGGACGACCGAGTCTATAATACTTAGTAAAAAAGAAAAATGTACCTACTTCTTAATTTGCATTTATGCATTACAATACTGGTAAAAAAAAGTTTTTTTTTTTAGTCAATGCAGAAATGCAACAGACTTCCCCATTTTTTGGTTCAGAAATAAGACTTGTTTCATTTGAAAGCACCGATCAATTGTCCAAACTACATTCAAAATTCAACTCAAACTCCCTATTTAATACATTTAATTGAACATGACAACCAGCACCTAAATATAGAGTCAGTTATGACGTTTTTACAGCCTCAATAGAGTAGAGAGAGCAAGTGCAACGCTATTATGTGCAAATAAAGCCCAGTGAAATGTTTGTGAACTACAACGTTTCGGGACCCAGCAGCTTAACTGACTGACTGCTTACCTCACAAATGTAAAGGACAATCTCTGCATGTCAGTCAAGAGTGGAACGGATCACGACGCCATTCAACAATATTTACAACAGACCGACACCGTAGTCGTCGTGTGACTGCTGAACAATAACTCTTTGTGCCTCAATTATAACTCTTAAAAAAATGTGAATTTCCCACCTCTTTACCTATACAGTGCAGTCAACTAGAAAATAACCTGATGAAGCTCCTCAGCTTAGCTGGTGTTGGTGCTGTCCATAGTTGCAAGCATATGTGAGAGCGTGGCCCTCTGGGATGGAGTGATGTTCTGGCTCATGTGGATGATGCAGTCCATGGCTACGTCAGGGTTGGTCTGCACAAGGCTGGAACACAAGAGGGTCATTAGATTACCCTGCCAAGCCCAGCATACGTCTCTGTGAGGTTTCGCTTATAGGCTGGACCCAACAGATCATATATGGAATCTCTTTGATTTAAGTGTCATGGATGATTTAAGATTGCCATACCTGCGGATGTGTTTCAAAGTGTTTTCTCTTTTCAGGTACTTGATGTTCTCTCGGATGCCTGATCGAGTGCCATCCTCCTTGCTTAAATGCTTCTCAAGCCACTCAGCTACCGCTTTGTTATTATCCCAGAGGTAAGCCTGGATCAGCAGACAGAAGCTCCTTTAAATCTCTAAACAGTTTCAACAATGAAGCGCTCAAAAGCAAAACCAACTACATGATTTACACAGGTTGGATACTAAATCATCTGATTAGCTTTTTAGGACCCACAGCCATGTGACCTATTAGCCCGACATACCTTGACTGTTCCTTCTATTTCAACAAACCAGCGCCGCAGCATGGACTGCATGTGTCCGTCGCTGAGGTCCTTGTTGGCCTGCAGAATCTCACACTTCACCACCTGCTCCAACAGGAGCCGACGCAGACGCCAGTAGAAAAAGGTCCGCACGTTCTTCCAATCCAAAATGTCCTTTCAAGAGGTGAAAAGCAAGTTCATTTCTCTGCATCTAATGTTGCACATATATTATTTTATAACATATATAACAGTTATGACATTAGAGTGTTTGTTAAGTGCACACTCACAGTGATGACACCCTTCTCTTGCATCCTCCCTGGGGTGTCATGGAGATCTGCAAACTGCACTGCCACCTGGTGGTAGATGGGCAACAGGAATTCCTCCCTGGCTTTGAGCTTTGACTCCAGCTCTCTGCACTGTTTGTCAGTCAACTCAGGGGAAGCTAATGAAAACAGAAGTGAGTGACTGAGTGAGTTGTATGGTAATTAAAGGGAAAATAAATTCAAGTGATGTTGACAGAGAAATAGCTTTTTACCAAGCTGATCGACCAGACTAGCATAGACTGAATCTAGTCTTCTCATGGTCTTCAGCAGGTCCTTCCTCCTGAATTTGATCTCCACTGTACCTTCAGCCTCCAGCACACCACCTCTGGACAGGCAAAGAAAAACAGCAACAGGGAGACAACAAAAAGGCAGATTATTCTCACAAACACACACAGATGTTGAGGTTGGGAACTCCGCAGAGTAACCATTTAAAAATGCATGATCTCTTCATGTACCTGCTTTCCCTGTCTGCATAGAGCTCCATACACAGTGGGTTGATGGTGGGGTCTATCACCACCCATGACCCTCCTCTCAGCTCAGCATGTGGGGGGATGTACACGAGAACCGGCTGATGGAAACCACGCAGGGCGTCCACGATGTAAGCACCAAACTTCAGTATCTGGTCATACATATCTGGGCAAAATGGGGAAAAACAGAATATTTTATTCAATAACAAAACAATCTTGCATTTCTTAGAGTCTGTCTGCAAAGTTTAGTATTCATCCATCACCTTTCATTCCACCAGAGAAGCCCCTCCAGTTGGCAAACACCATGAGAGGCAGACGTTCCCGGTTGAAGTCACAAATCGCCTGGGCTGTTTTAAAGGCTGAATCTGGAAACCACACCTGGCCGGCCTGCTGCAGAACCTGACGTGAACACACGAATACATGGACTGAGGTGAAGTCCTGTGATGTAACATCTAATCATAAACATGTGGTGACATTAACTCACTTTAGATTCGGAATCCAGGTTTGCTGGATCTGCTGGGACCGTGAACTCAACTGTGCGTGTTTCAACAGCAATGACACCGAGGGGAATTCCTCCTAACCTGTTTTCATTAAACAGTTAAATAACGATTTCAGTGAAAGCTTTAAATAAAAACACATAATGTTTTCCGAGTGTGTACATTGAGTGGAAACAGATTTACCGTGCTCTGCCCACTACCACCGTCCGAGCCCAAGACTCCATGATCTCCATGAAAGAGCCTTGATCGAAGAATCCACTCTGCCAGGCACCACGCACAGCTAAATGCAGACAAAAAAATCAAATTGGCAAAGTTGATTATGAAATACAACACCATCAGAAGCTTTAAATCCCGTCTTGACACTCACTGGGGTGAGGTCTCCCAGCCAGCATCCAGCGGGGGTCGTACGGTGCTTTTGTAGGAGTATATTCTATTTCTCTGTTGACTGGATCTGCAGTTGAGATGACGGGCACAGGGGAGTGTTTGTTCTGGGAGGAGGAGAGGAACTGTAGTTAGTGATCTGAAGGGTTATTACTTTTATCAAACTAAAAGCCACACCACAAGAACTTCAGTTCAGTGAAACCTTCGGCATGTAGGAGAGCCACTGGAGGATGGTGAAGACGCCCTCAAAGTCATCTGGCACGGTGGTGTGTGTGACTCCATTATTGTGCATGATCTGGATCCCTCCCAGTTGGTTGTTGGAGGTATACACCTCTCTGCCCAAAACCTGCACACAAACAGGGACTTCAATGACCAGGGTCAAGGATTTTTTTTTTTTTAAACTGACCAAACAATTAGCAAGTTCACCGGGCCTGCCACATAATTTAATACAGAAGTGTTAAAGTGACAATATGCAGCTACAGTTTGTTTATCTCTCAGATGATAATTAGGGTCACAGTAATACAAACATGTAAATAGTCCTAAAATAAGCTAATAGCTGAATCCAGTGTTCTTTTCCTCCCTTCATTCATGTGAATGAGCCTGGGAACAAGCAGCTGGGAGGCGGGGTTAAGGCTCTGTGGGCCCACATATGTGGAAACAGTGCAGATCCATGGACGGACGAGGTTCAAACAAATGTGTTTATTTTAATCACTCTATTCATATTTTCTATTCAACAATAACAGTGACATTTATTAAGCAAACTAACCTTGTTAAGAGCACCTGCTCCAGTCAGGATAATGTGAGAGTTTTCCACCTGAATCACTCTCTGTCCCAAACGGACCAGATAGGCTCCGATTCCAATAGCACGACACGTCACCTGTAGGAGCATAAGAAGGCGTCTCGCATGAAAACGACCCAGAGTGACAGGGGTGTGACGTGCAGCAAAAGGGTCAGACTTGAACCCGGGGGTGCTGCAATAAGGACTTAGTCCTTTGTACATGCTGAGCCAATGGGTTACCCATGGGTTTTACTTTAATCTCAGAGAAATAAGATCCACATTCTCACCATACTAATGGTAATAATCTCCTCATAGGCCTGAGAGGATTCTCCAGCAATGGTGCCAGAACCTCGCAGGTTCTCAACCCCGAGACCTTCATCCTTTCCGATAACGTCAGTGATGATGTATCTGTAAGCAGTGATATAGAACAAGAGAGACGGACATTAATAAGAGTGTCAAACCTTTTAAATAGCTGAACTTGCTACTTTATGAGAACAACCAATGGTGTATGTTACCTGGACTCCCCACCCTCCTCTACATGGTGACAGTGAACAGCGTTGGTGGAGCTGATACGTGTGTAGTCCTGCGGTGTCAGGTAGAGGTACTTGAAACCCTGCAGAGAAATGGAAATAACCAATAATAAGAAAACCAACTATTCATATAACTACAGTATTCCCTGTGGTCATTTCCTTTGCTATAATGCAAATATTAGGAGAAACACATTTCAGGAGTCACCTTGTAGGGGTCAGTGGGGTCAATCCAGGCCACCTGGAACATGTGTTTGATCTCTTCGGCGAGGCCAATGCGTGCTCCGCTGTTGGCTGCGACGTAAACGCGGGGGATGCCCTCGGCCCGAGCCAACTCAGAAGCCTTGAGGAACAGCTCGTCTTCTTGAGGACCAAATGAGCCGATCATGTGAGTGATGTCGTTGCAGATGACAATAATATCTCTGCCCTCTGGGTACTCTGGAGTCTTCATCTTCATCCTGAAGGCAACCATTCCCACCTGGTGAAGAATGGTCATAGTGATCATTAGCATCAGCTCGTTGAGAAAGACCAAACTGACGGCTCTAAAAAAAAGGGTCCTACATCATTGTCTCCAGGCAGACGGTTCATCTCCACAAGCCGACCTTGAGGGTCCAGAACCAGCTCGGTGCACATCATCACATCTTTAGTGCATTTGTCTCCTGGACCCCACAGCTTAAACAGTGCCTTCAGGGATATTTTCAGAATGAGTCAGACATCTTAAGAACAATTAAACATGTAATAAACCTGGTTCAGTGAGCTAGCTGTACCTGTCTGAACATCTCAGGAAAGTCATAGACATACGTAGTCCCGAGAGTTTGAGCCTGGAAGCGTTTGGCCTGCAGCAGGTCTTTGGTCACATACGGAGTGTTGATTAGCATGCCCTGTACAGGACCCTGCTTATCTCCATAAGCCTGGAACGTGATCTGAAAAAGAGAAATAAGTCATTAATTTAATCAAAATGCAACCGTAAAAAAAACACACAGAACAAAACTCCTGCCACACACCACATCTTGTGCATCAAATTTCATTTCACAAAATGCTTAAATAGGGGACCAACTCTATCCGCTGTCCTCACCCTTCCAGAACTTGGGTTGGTGACCTCCTTGTACAGGCTGATGTCCAAGTAATAGCCAGACTCATTAGTGAGAAACAGGCGGACAGGTATAGCATCCCCAGTTGGTGTCAAACGGATGTTGATCTTCAGCTCAGCCTGCAGGACCCGCAGCTTCCAAAGACGGCTGCCGTAGCGCATCACCATGGAGCGAACAGACTCCTCAATCTGAGGGTCCCAAAAGGGGACAGAGATGCTTAAACAGAGCACTGACAGATCAAACTGGTAGATGAATAAGTTATATTAATGTCTAAGAAAACATGAAAAGACATCTAAAACAAAAGTAAATTGACATGAAGAATATTACTTATACTAGTGTATAATATACGTGCTAGACACTGACTTTAGAGGGGTCCATAATGACAGTGGGGACGAAGTTGAGGAAGATGTGGTTGCAGTCTGTGCGGACACTGGTGTTACTGAAGGCCACCTCCAACTCATCCATGGCCTCCAACAGGAGACGTTCTCCTTCATTTTGAAGGTATTCAAAGGAGGCTTCCTGGTTGTGTATAAGAATAGATTTAAATTCACCCCTAAATACTACAATCATTTGCTTTAATCAGGTAATCATAAGTCCTTTGCCTTGGAAAAACAGTCAATATAAAAAAAAACAAATAAAAAACAAGTACAAATTATGTCTATTTTAAATAATCCATAAGGTGTCATTTCCAGTTGCTCCACTTACCTTCGTAATGAGATCAGAGTGGCGGATAATAGCTCGTATGAAGAAGCGGTAGTCTGTGACTTCAGCTCCCTCCTGAACACGAGCAGCACCGAGGTACAGCTGCATCTTGTGGTTGGCGCAGGGAACGGCCGTCAGGTAAAAGTTCCTCATGCGGTTGAGCTCCAGCTGAAACGCTAAAGCCGGCTCCAGATTACGGTAAATGCGATCCTCCTGGAACTGAGAGGAGGGAGACGAATGGAGGGCTCAGCACCTCCTCAGACAGCAGCATATCAACTTATCCACTATCTCCGATCTCATTATCAGTTCTACAGTTAAATGTTCTATGAAGAAACACTTACCCCATCTCTAGCTCGAAAGTGAAGAACTTGGGGAATTCTCTCTGTTGAAATGATTGAATAATCAGCTACTAAGCAAGTGTATTTTCAGAGTAAATGTGTACTCATCAAAAGGTATGAACTGCCAGTGTTTAACATGAGAGATGGATATTAGCCAATTATTTGCTCTTTTATACTATTAATAAATGACTTAGTTGCCATATATAGCAAAGTATCAACTGATGAGACTTACCTTCTGGGCAATCAAAAATGTGATCCTCCTGATTCCATATTCAAAGAGGACGGTTTTCTGTAAAAAATCAACAACAACAAAAAACGTCATTTTTATTCAATAATAAAAGACACAATGAGCCACATTGATGAGAATCATGAGTTAAGAAGCCCGCTGACCTTTGACTGGGCAAAGGCAGTGAACGCTGTAACCAGGGCGTCGTCATCTTCTGTGTCTGCGTTTTTTATGGACACGTTAATGATGTGGATCGGGTTCTCCCGCGTGTTCTGTGAGGGTTGGAGAGGAATACGGTGGCTGTAGTGATACAGATGAAAACAGCCTTTTTATTCATATGCCAGTGTCTCACCTTGAAATTATCTTCCTCAAAAAGACAGGACTCTGAGAACTGGGAACTCTCCAAGAGTGGTTCTGCAAAGCTGGAGAGAACTTCATCAAAGTTCCTGCAAAAGAAACAGAAACACTTCAACATGCATATTTTTGCTTTGACTTCCATTAATACATAAATAAAAGGAATCAAGTTGAAAGTGACCTTTTGAAGTCGTCAAAACACTGGAAAGCCACCATGGCGCCCATGCGCTGGCAGGGTGGCGACAAGGCTCCCTCGAGGAAGAGCTCACTGCTCTGCCGCCTCATTTTAAAGTGGCTTCCACTCACCGGCACGGGAACCCTGGAAAAGACACACAGACAGGGACAGCAAGACAGAACCAGTGAATGATCACAAAGGGAGGTTTACTTTTGCAAAAAAAAAACAGCCAAGAGTACAAATATTCATAACAGAGAGCAACTAAAGCAAGTCTAGATGTTCTCACTTATTTGACAAAAAGCAATCACGATCACCCTCGTATCCAATTACAATGACACACAGTTGATAGGCACATGTCATGTCATGAATTGAAAGGGATTATGAATTATTGTTATCAAGAGCAATTGTTACTGTATCTGATTGAGAGTTGCAAATCAAGAATCAAAGTCTGCTGCTGGAGAATAAAGGCTCCCCCAAAATCTAAGGCTTGAAGTTTCTAAGAGGAACATGAAATAAATAAAAAGATGAACCTCTCAAAAAGCTCTTGCTTTGCAAAGCAAAAACAACAAAAACATATGGAGAAGCGCAGCTAAAAAGTGACTTCAGAAGGACTTGTTAGAGGAGTCCTGAAGCAAATGTTTCCCGTTTCATAGGCCAGAAGGAAAGAAGCAACACGGTGCGTTCAGCATGCATTGCTGTGAGACATACACACGGGTATCGGGTGGTTTGGCTCGTTGGGAGGAGCGTTACTCTACCTGTTCAGAGTAGGGTTGCTCCCTCTGAAATCAGATGATTTGACAGGTGAATATTAGCAGTGGATGATCAAACTGTACCTCTACCTCCAAGGCACGATGATTAGAGCAAAGGAATCAACAAGATGCTTTGTGCACAATCACATTAAAGCCAAGTCAGTGGGTAGAAGCGGTTTGCATTCACTGTTAGCCAGAAGCAGTTTATAGATTCTCCACGTGCACCACTGGGGACAGGATAACTATTTATTCCTGTTTATTGCTGTATCAGGTCAACTTCATGAAGAAGAACGGTGACGGCTGAATGTTTTTCAGTCATTTTATATAAGAATATTAAAAAGTTTAATTATTTGGTGAGATGAAATCCTGCTCTGCCTCTGATGTCGACGCGATATCGGTCCAGTTTTGGTAGTGGAAGAGATTTTCCTGTAATTTAGGCAACAATGTGTTATTTAGAGTAATTTCAGTGAAGTTTTGTGAAGGAAAGTTTTTACCTATTTGGATGTGAAGATGGCAGCATGAACTGGAACTCTACAGCACACGTTCCATCCGGCAGCTTGTGATGCTGGATGCTATTCAGCTCATAGGCGATGTAACCTCTGCGCACATACACCTGAAAGTCAAGGCAGAGGAAGTGAATATCGCTAACTAAGACATAACAATGCATAAGAAGGAAGGCGTAAATCCCATGGGTGTACCTCCAAGGCAGCCATGCAGACAACTGGATTGGAGTGATAGAAGAAATTGGGCAAAACATCAAAAATGGAGGTTTCAGAGAGAATGAGTTTCTGTGTCAAAGAAAAAAAACAATATTAATGTGACATTCAAGCTGCTAAACAACGATGATTACAAGGACATTTTATCACACAAGGCTAACCTTCAAGTTTTCTGGACAGAACTGGTGCCCATACATGTCAATGGCTGACAGGAAGATGGACTCCACCTGGTTGTGCCTCAGTTCATACGATGGTAAATGGGATGCAATCAAGACCTATGACACATTTACAAATATAATATCAAATCTATATTGATGGAATAACCTGATTGAAGAAAAGTGCATCATTTCTTGAGGTTTAAGACATTTTTGACAAGTCTCAGTTGATACCTGTCTGGCTCTCAAGGCCACCTTCGAGTTCTCCATCTTGCTAAGCTGCGTGAGCTCGTTCAGAATGGCCATCAGTTCATCTGCTAACGTGGGATCCCTTCCACACAGTTGGTCCTACACAGAGTACAACGTGTCTTTCAGTAAAACATAAGTGTTGGAGGAATGTTTCATTAACGCATGCCGGTGTTGAGGCCTTACTATGAGCATTGTGACCAGGATGTTCTTCTTGGAGACCTGAGCATGAGAGAAGATGTACTCCAGCGCAGGACTCATGTCAGGTTTGTGCTGCTCTCGTAGGTTAATAACACACTTGTCATAGTGGGCTGTTTGTGATAACAGGAGTAAAAATGATGTGTTAGCTTTGACAAACAAAACAAAAAAAACTAATTTAGACCTATGTGTATTAATGTCACCTTGCTGAAACTGTATCTCTACTTGAAGGTATCGCTTCAGCAGATCGAGGACCACGGACTTCATGTAACCACGAATTCCACTGCGGTACCTGATCCAGCGACATTCAAATCATGTGTAAATCAATGCAATAGTGATCGCACTGATTACAATCTGCATCTGAGAAAAAAAGGAAGAAGCAAACCTTTGTACCAGCTGAACAATACTCTGAGTGTTCATGAAGAACACCTCTCGGTCAGTCTTCCTCTGCAAGGTTGCAGCATGGCTGTCTAGAATATTAGCAATCTGGAAGAAACAAAGAGAGACTTCATCAGATTACTTTAAGAACGTTCACGACTGCAACCAGCAGTGTGTCACGGTGCATCCGCATCTCTCACCCTTTGGCTGGGGAACTGGCAGAGGACGGAGGTGATGTTGCTCGCGTACTGGGCCATGACTTTACGGATATTTTTCTCCACACTGGAAGGAATGCGGCTCGCCAGGCTCGTCATGATCTCCTGGAGTTCCAACAGCGGCAGCGAGGGGTCCCTTAAGGTCCTCATCAGAGTAGCCACCCACTGTTTCAGCTGCAGACATGAACATATGCTTAATAAAACTGATGATATCATTGGAGAATCTGTAGCAACAGACAGCCTGCTGTGCACCTTGCTGCTGAAGAAGGGCTCTTCAAGGCAGTAGCCGTCCATGACTTTAATCAGGTTTTCCAGCACACAGTGAAACACCTGGTGCAGCTTCTCTCCAACAATGGGCAGCGGCTGCTGGGGTGGCAGTATGGCCGTGTTAAGCTCCACCTATGACAGGAGGTGAAACAGGAAAGAAGAGGTTAACAATTAAAACATGGGAATATAATCATTTGTTGACCAGGCAGAACTTAAACAACTAACAATAAACACATGAAATGCACCAAAAATGCTAATTTGACACTTTTTAAGCTAAAAATCAGAAGAAAATAAGAATAATGTTTCATAAATAAACGTACCCGGTGTATACTGCTGGGGTCATCCAAGTCTACACGTGCCATCACACAGCCAGGCTGCAGAACTGCTCCAGGTCTCTTGACAAAGTGGACACAACCAGACTGCTGCACGGTCAACGCCATCACCATTTTCATTACCTGAAACCACAGTGCAAACAGTCAGTCAATAAAAACAACACAGACACAGCATGCCACAACAAATCAATGTTACCAAAATCTGTCACATTCACCTCAATCTCTGCATAGGTGTCTCCTGCCAAAACGTGGTCTCCATCGTTTATGATGTACTGCAGCAGTTTACCAGCAGAGGGCGACCTCAGCATCGTGGGATCCGTCTCCTTCTCAAATATACAGGTCTTGTTGCCAACAGTGATGCGGTAGCTGAGGGGAATGTATTCATTCGGCAGAAATTAGAAAAAAGAACAAACAGATTAAACTAGATCTCAAGATTCAAGAGATCTTGCCTGTCCACTTCCTCCTTCATGTAGGTGGTGTGACTGCTGCCGTCATAGGACAGCAGGAGGCCACCGTCACTCAGCCGGTGGACATCGATCTCAATGTTTGAGTCGTTCATCATGATGACATAAGTTGTTGGAGACTGGCGAGCAACCTGCAAGTAGCAGAAGTGAGCATTTATTGATTAAAAAAGGTAGGAGGAGTCAAACAAGGATCATGTGAGGGGAATGAAGCGGATACCTTGAGGCAGAACTTGACTCCTTCATATATTAATTCCACATTGACAGAGTTGAGGAGAGTGGCCGCAGGCAGAACTTGGCCTCTATGGATGCAGTTGTTTTAATAAGTAAATGATATAAACATGCAGTGAGAGAATTGTAGTGAGACGGTAATAAGAGGGGACTGTGTCGACTAACCTTTCCAGTGAATGCAGGTAGTCAGACATGCTCTTTTGGAAGCTCGCATCGGCAACATGCAAAGCTCCACAAACAATACCCAGCATGGTATCTGGTCTCTCCGCCTGAAGGCAGAGCACAGGGCTTCATGAAATAAACAAAGTACACACAAGTACAAAGTACTAAGTCGTGTATTGATTGGGCACAAGGTCTTCAGTCTCCTACCTGCACTTTCTCTGAAATTAGATGATCCAGCCAGCCGGTGTCGATGTCATTGTTTCTGAAGCTTTCCGTCTCCAGTAACTTAATGAGGTATTCAACTGTGGTCCTGAAGTCACCTCTGATAGACAGCTCCTTCATAGCCACCACCATGTTCCTGAAGCACATGCCATACAAATATCACACCTAGTACACACATACTATGAGATTTAGACATTTTTCAACTTCATATTATATCATAATAATGCATTCACTATAAATATGATGGGCAGTTACAAAGCTTTACTTGCTAAAGATCTGATATCATGCAGTAATTTGGGGAAAAAAGAAAGAGGTTTACGAGATGGCCTCCTCGCGGTTCTCTCCCCAGGAGAAACAGTGTCCGAACTGGGAGTCTGCAAATTCATGCAGGCCTCCAGTGGCCCCCACGCTGAAATAACCCCAGACGTTTTTACTGCTGCGGAAGTTCAGCTCCTGCACGGTGCCAGAACTGGGCTTGAACCCCTGGAAGTGAGCACGGGGATGACGTGTCAGTGGTGCAAATCAAAAGAACACGACAAAAGCGGTGAACGTGAGCTCTACCTCGTCGGGGTTCTCACTGGTGATCCGTGCAGCTATGACATGCCCTCTTGGACTTGGCATGCAGTCTGGAGTCTCAAAGTTAATGATGGTGTCACCCCATGGAGCTTCTCCATAAAGCAAGCGGATGTCCTTAAGTCTATGAAGGGGGATGCCCATCGCAATCTACAGGAGATGAAACGGTTCAAATTGAAGGACTGGATCTCCGGCTACAGTCATAACTGCAAGAGAATTACTTGTTCTGTCGCTGAGGTATAATTCTTCTTCTTTTACCTGAAGTTGAGCAGCTGGCAGGTTTACATCTCCGATCATCTCTGTACAGGGATGTTCCACCTGCAGGCGAGGATTCAGCTCCAGGAAATGGAAACTCTCGTCTTCAGAGAAAAGATATTCCACGGTACCCGCACTCACATAGCCCACCATCTTGGCCAGTCGCACAGCATGCTGGGTGACAAAGAGGAGACCAAATGTAAAGTCTTAACCAGAGAATTATGGTGGGAAAATAAATACACGTGGAGACGTAAACTGACCCGTTCCATTTGCTCAAATGTTGAGGGAGCAGCTATGGTGGCCGGAGCCTCCTCTATGATCTTCTGGTGCCTCCTCTGGATGGAACAGTCCCGTCCAAACAGAGATATGGCGTTTCCATACTCATCAGCCAGTATCTGAACCTCGAGGTGTCTGGCATGCTGAGCCAGCTGCATGATGAAGATGGGCGAGCCAGGTACCTCTGCCTGAACCTGCACTCAAAAAAAAAAAAAAAAAAAACGTAACTCCTTAGCTGTAAGAATTACATCAAATTAAAATGTAGAAATAGAAATGTAATCAAACCTGTCTAAAGAGACTGTGAAAATCCTCAGAACTTTCTACTTTCCGGATCCCCTTTCCACCTCCCCCCTCAGAGGCCTTGATAACAACAGGATAACCGATTATCTCAGCCCCCTGCAAGGAAACGACATATAAAATATTACTAAGCAAAAGAAATAAAGAAGCCAACAAGATATTATTATGATGACTTGCTAAATATGCTTACTGCCAGCCCATCGTCTACATCAAGTACACAGCCCTTTGTGTAGACCTCTGGAGGAACACTGATTACATTGCCCAGGATTTGGTCATTCTCTTCCCAGTCCACTCTCAGACCTGGAGCACCACGACACACAAGGATCGGACACAGAAACACAGACAAATATGGAAAAGAGTTTGCGTTATTATTATACATGATGTGAACTGAGATAATGCGGGAGGTGAAGCATCACCTGATCCACTCCACGGTAGCGTGGGAATGTCCGCACTCTGAGCCACGATGGAGGAAGCCACCTTATCCCCTAGAGCCCACATGGCCTTACTGGATGGCCCTAAAACAAAATCAGTTAACAATGAGATCTGACACACGTGTGAGTCATAAAAATATGATAAAAATGACTGGATTTTTTACCTAAAAAAGATATTCCTGCTTTGTCCAACAGCTCAGGCAGTTTGGGATTTTCTGAGGCATGACCCCAACCAGCCCACACAGCCTATTAGTAGTGACACACACGGTCATTTAGCAGATTTTTATGAACATGTAGATAAAGAGAATATACATTAAATACCAAAGAGTACCTGTACTGGGATCCTTTTAGCGATGTCCACTATTAGCTCTACGTTGGCGTAGTTGTTGTTGTTGGGCCCACCGGGAACAGGCACATAATGGTCTGCCATTTTTATGTATTCTACGAGGGAAAAAGAGCAACATATGACATTTGATCATGTATTATTCAGTACAAGCTTTCAGGTCATGCTGGGTATTTTCACTTTTTTATGGCACTTTGGCCAACCAGCTGGCGATAGCTGCTGCTGGGTAATAAATATGGATAAGTATCATGATTACAATGACCTGCATTAGCCTTCAGGTCCTCAGGGGTTACCATCACGACAAAACGGATGGTCCTTTCATTGCGAAACATCTCGTAGGACCAGCGACGGATAGAACGCATGCATTTGACTGCAGCTATACCGTTGTTGGCAATCAGTACCTGCAGCAGAAACAGAAACCACTTGTGTAGAGTTCAAGACAGATAAGCTGCAATGGTTCATAAGTGAGAAATAGTTGGTTTCTTACTTTTTCGATGACACGGTTGCCACCAAATCGGGTGACAAACTCCGCAGGAGAAGCCACAGTGAAGTCCCTCTGTAAATCCATCTTCCTGTGTTTACGTCCTTTTCTGACCAAGTGAAGACCAGACATGCTAGGCCTGGAGTGGAAAAGTCATGGTAAGCTGTCTTGGCCGATTGCACAGCACAACACAATTATCTGGGTGAATTCTGTTCCACGTATTAGTGAAACAAATAATCCAGGAAGCTACGGGCTGCATGTCGACCTTCACACTGTCAGATCAAACCAGGTAAGAAAGCAACGACAACAAGGGAACAACCGCACTGAAAATCAAAAGCCCAAGTCAAAGTTCAGTCTCTCTCCTCTATAGGCAAAGAGACTGTTATCTACAGAATAACACCGTACAACTGCTCTTCATGGTGCGTTGTCAGAATGATGCATTCATACATGACTTTACCTCGGTCGGCTGTTTCCAATATTTACATATTTAGAAATATTCAAAAAGTTCTCAAATCAACTCGCCAGGCTAGTCTTTGTGATACCTTGCAGTTTCTGCAATTAACAGAGCTTCCATTTTGCATCCATATGCTTCATTGCTTCTGCCTTTTAATGATCATGGGTGATTAATAATGTAAAGTCCAAACGCACTATCAGCGTTAATTTAAAATGATGGGGTAAAGTGGAACTACAGCTTTCTCATTTTGTGTAAATGTTCACAGATGGCTTATTTGTGACGTACATTAAGGGTATTTTTACCATGTGATAATAATTATCGGGATCACTGGAGTCTACGAGAGTTTCCCTTCAGGCTCCATGACCAAAGAAAGGTGTCACTTCACGTCAACGTCAATTTAATCATCTAATCACATTTGGTTTTAGGATTAAAAGCTACATGTTTATGTTACAAAATTGAAACATCGTCTGATTTGACTTCAGATTCTTGTTAGACAAAAAAGGTTAGCGGTAGTTAAGTTATGAAATCCTGTTGTAACACCAGTATTACAACAGGATTTTTGGAAGAAAGCTTACAATAAGACAACAAAAGCAAAGCATATTTATGTGCCATGGTTATCAGCTGTCTCATACCTTGTTCGGTCCCATGTTGAGATATCACTGAGAGACTGGATTGCATCAGTATGTGATATTGTAAAGTTCGAGTGCAATTTTGTTTGAGCCGATATGAACTTTAACCTTAACTCCGATATTGCTCAGGAAACATAGATTGCACTCTGTTACCGAGCTCTTTTTTTGATAACCTTTTGAAGCTCAGTGCAATGTTTATCCACTTTCTGGTCCTTTTCCAAGACATGAGGTGGGAGGTCATTTGAATGCATACTTTACTGAACCAACCAAGGTGTATATATAAACAAACATGATGTAGTTTTCTTGACTTATTACTTTACTGTTTTATACTAGCGGTCTGTCTCCCACTTCCCTCCGAGAGGGTACACATTGTCGGAATGTTTTTTTTTTTTTCTTATTTCCTCAAACGTATGTGTGCCAAGACAAGCCCTGTTCTGTTACATGGGCACACGAGCGAGGCTCATGAGTAAGGACAAGCCTCCTTGTTCACAAACATGTCTGCAGAAGTTGCCCCAGTAGAAGGTAATTATGCATGTATTCATTATTTCTGTAGCTGTAACATAAGCATGTGACGGTGCACAAAATAAACACTGCAGCAAAAAGTATTAAATTACAATGACCTTTAATAACGCTTACCTTCAGAGTTACGGGAACGAGTTAAGACAGCCGTTTTCCTCCATTATACGGCCTACTCTAATGCCATTTATTAGCAAAACTAGATCAAAACAAAGAGGCCTCCTTTCTCCCCTCCCACATTTGCAACGGATCTACAAACAAGAAACAGGCTGCTTCTTCTAAATATACAAAGAGGCAAGGCCAGGAGCAGAACAAAACATTTCATTCTACTGCATTTAAAAAAGAATGCTACTACTAACCAGGCAAAATCTGTAGCCTAAGGTTTTGCACATGAAAAGCCAGAGACTTTCATCCACACATGTACAAATTGATATATTTTTCATACATTACATTTTTCAAAAGTGCATCTTCCTCTGCTGCAAAACTGTTCCTCAGCAGGATCCTAAAGCTGAGATTTCCACGAAGCTTCCCGCATGTCCTGTGAGCACACATAGCTGTGTGGATGTGGCTAAATCAATCCAACTATGCATGTCACGCCAAGCATATAGCTGGGTGCACCGATCAACCTCTCTGTCTCATGACCACATGATACGATTCATATCCGATACCATCGCTGGAGATAAAAAAATAACCCTCCACTACACAGATTTGTGGTATATTTAAAAGTCATGCTGCGTTGTCGCTGCGACCTTCAGTCACACCACACTTTTCAAAGTCATTTGGTGCAGGCCCTTGTTCCAATAATAGAGTCGGGGGTGTTTGGCATGTGACAATAACACAGGTCAACACCATGCGGTAAAGTGATAAGACACAGCTTGTGGAGCAAGGGCAGAACGGCATGTCACCAACATGGCCAAACAGATTTATGAGAAAATATGCCAGACCAATAAAACAACCCAGTTTATATGAGACCCCTAATATTAGACTAATCATTGACGTGAATGAGATGCTTCCACGTTTATGTCACACATTCCAACGTCCAGATGACTTTTCACCTGTGTGCAGTCACATGATGGAGTAATCAACATTAAATTCACTTCTATAGAAACGCTGCCTTACTTCATGCCTGACGAGCTGGACTGTGGCACTGAAGAGGATGCCTGCTGGCGAGAAGATTTGGGGGCGGAGGCCGGAGGCTGAGATGCAACGCTTGGAGGTTTGGTGACCAGCGTTTCCTCATCTGAAGAGTTATCCTCAGATGCACCTAGTATGAACTTGAGACGTTCCCTCATGTCGGACCTTGAGCGGAGCGTTGGCACCTTGGTTTTGGAAGGTTTCTGGGTGTTCGCTCGCAATGATGACAGTTCTGAATTTACATCAGAGGATGCCTGCGGACCCTCCATGTCCACTGTTTTAGCTACAAGACCCCCAGAGGCACTGCTGGCGTGAGGACTGGTATCCTCATTGTGTGTTGAGGTAGAAGGAACTGTTGGCAGGGAGTGTTCGCCTGGATGAAAGGACTGTGTCGTAGGCATGTCCTTCTCGGCTGCAGGCAGACCACAGCCAGACGGAGATTCCTCTCCTTTCACGGGCATTGCTACCGTCTTGGTATTAATCCTCCGCAGTAGCAACAATATCCATAGGATTAATCCCAAAGCTGCAAACAGAACCATTCATCCTCCTGAGACTGCAAAAAGAGCAAAAAGTAGATTATATAAAAGGATGAGGAATATTTCTCTTGAGGTGATCCGAGTTCAGAAGCATGCTGGGTAATTTGAGATACGGTCTGTGGGTTACTTTCATACTCGGCTACGACAACAATAGCAAGAAATCAAGATAGCTATGTTTAGCTATACCAGCAAGGCCCGGCAGCCTACACATTCCCACCAACCGGTGACCAGTAAACAGCCCGTCTGCAACAGCTGCCGTGAGAGCCAAGTGTGGCTCCTTCTTATGGGGTAAAGGTCAACACTGAGAGAGTGAAGGCTGAGGAAGAGGAGGAGGCACAAACAACCAAACAAACAGCATTAATCTGCATCTGAAGGCGCAAAAATAAAGAAATAAAAATGAATGATATAGATATTTAGAGAGACACACACTTTGATTTTAACGGAAAGAAAGAAAAGTCTAAGACATCACTTTTCAGATGAAGCACAATATATAATTTCTACATAAAGCGTCATTCATTCATGTGTCATATTAAAAATGAAAACATGATGATTTCAATGAGAAGTCAGTTCTTCCACTAAATTATAAGAGGGCCGTCAGTCAGTGTGGTAACTTTAGCTCCATGCTGACCTCAACCGACTGTCAAATGTAAACAAAATGTCACAGATTAAATGGAGTCTTATCATCTGCAAACTGAACTAAACACAGCCTACAGGTGTACTGTTCACTTCTCCCCAAAAACATCAACTCACCTGACAGAAAGGGGAAAAAAAGACTAAAAGTAGTTCAAACAAAACATGATATCCAAGTAAACTAATTCTCACAGAAAGCTTTATTTAAAACATTTTTTTATACCCAACAAGAAAATGAACCTGTATTATCAGATCAACTATGAATTCGATTTGTGTCGGCGACACAAACCCCGGATTAAAATGATAAAAGGGAACTTTTAACGGCGGTTCGTACTTTAATTACTCGGACCACCACGGATAACGGGCAGCACCGCTCAGCCGTTAGTTGTTGTTGCCCGCAGTAAACAACAGGCTAGCGAGTTAGCGGACAGCCAAAGCACTTGTAAATTATTGTGAAATGAACTAACGTTACAGTCTCCCCTGTCTGCTCCTCCTCCTCCTGCTCCGCACAAAGTGAACCGCGTCGCTGTTAATAGTTTTTAAGATGTAAATGAGCTTCGTGACAGCTTCGTACATACCACCAGTCCCGTCTCTCCCCGTCTCTCCCCCTCTCTCCCTCTGTCAGTCTCCCACCACCGTCCACCTCTTCCTCTTCCTCACTGGTTGGTAAACATGTGCAGGGGGGGTCAAGCTCCTCCCATGAAAGACGAACCCAGCCGAAGATCTTGTCAAAGTAAGATGATCTACTCTGTGGTGAAAATACGGCTAAAAGGGGAACAACCACATTTTTTTGGACCCCATATTGTAATCGAGTAAAATGGGATGAATAAGTGATAGTAAAGATTCCCATTGTTGAGAGATTTTATATCACCACTTCATCAGATCGTAAAGTGGTACTGATTTTTTTTTTGGTCCGCGTGGACAGTCTTTTTTTTTTTAAATAAACGATCTTTGTTCTTCTTCCTCTCTGCGCTGCTCTCGCGGCAACTGTAGGAACGCGCCAAAATAAGAAATCGCACGAGCTGCGTCAGTGACAGCGACAGAGGAAAACAAGAGAACGAGCCTTTGAAATACCTTCTAAATCGTGTTCAAATGCGTCTTCGCAGGTCGACTCATACAAACTGAGCGGCGGTTTGGTCGATTAGCAGCGTTGCGGCCGAGAGAAGATGGTTTTCCTACAGAACAGCGGACGGTACAAAGCGGATCGAGGACAAAGTGGTGACCAGGAAAACCAGTGAGTTGTTTGACCCCCGTCGACTAAATGCACTTTCCCTATTAATTTCCTTTAGACAGCCACTGTATGTGATAGTTAGTGGAAACCTTTATGTAACGTAGCTGCGTGTTTGAATCAGGGACGATGGATCTTCGGCCCTCAAGCGGCTGGAGCGCAGCCAGTTCACCGACGAGATGGACGCCCGATTCGGGTTCGACAGGATGAAGGAACCGGGGGAGAAAACGGGCTGGCTCCTCAACATGCATCCTGTAAAGTCCAAACACATTTTCATGTCTGGCATTTTTTTTTATGTGTGGAATTGTCTTGGGGAGAAAATGTGATAATAAATGTGACCCTTTTCTACTTCTAGACTGAGATCCTGGATGATGACAAGCGGATGACAAGTGCAGTGGACTATTATTTCATACAGGATGATGGAAACAGGTTTAAGGTGTGTTGGGTTTGAGGAAATTGTTTTATAATAACATAATCATTAAACAATAAAACATTTTATACACCTCACTGCTCTAACATATCCTCCCTATATGATGTATACCCTATCTGTAGGTGGCCCTCCCATTCAAGCCATATTTTTACATTGCCACTAAAAAGGTAAGTGTCTGTCAGTTGGTTTTCATGTTCTTTTGAACATTTCCTTTAAAAACAACTTCTTTTTTTTCCAGAACTGTGAGAGAGAAGTCCTCTCATACTTGTCGAGGAAGTTTCAAGGAAAGTTATCAAAGCTTGAAGTTATCCCAAAAGAGGATCTAGACCTGGTGAGTGTAAAAGTGTTTTTTGCATGATATAAGAGAAATAAAAGCACATTTAAAAATGACACAAACATGTTCATGAACCGTTCTCCTCAGCCGAACCATCTAGTCGGACTGAAGAGAAGCTACGTCAAGCTGTCGTTCAGCACCGTGGACGACCTCATCAAGGTCAAGCGTGAGATCTCCCCGGCGGTACGCAAGAACAGAGAGAGGGAGCAGTCCAATGACGTCTATACCTCAATGTTATCAAGGTACCACCTGTCCCATTACCTTCTAATAAACCGCCATGTCCAGTTTAATAATGATCTGCCGGCACCTCTGCTGGATTTTGCAGTGCCTTATCGGGTGGCAATGTGACCTCGGCAGATGAAGACGGCATGTCGAAGAGTATTTCAGACCAGCTGGACAACATAGTGGACATGAGAGAGTACGATGTGCCCTATCATGTGCGACTGTCCATCGACCTCAAGATCCACGTGGTAAAGTTAGATTCCCGTCGTCCCAGTGTGCTAGAAGATGCACATCCTTGTTGTTCTGATCCCTCCTGTCTTTGTTTCTCAGGCTCACTGGTATAATGTTCGGTACAGAGGCAGCGCTTACCCACCGGAGATTGTACGAAGAGATGATCTCGTGGAGCGACCAGTATGTCCTATTTTTATGAATTATGTCACAACACTGAATCTGTCATCAATTCAGGTTCATGTTTGCCAGCGACCTTCAATGAAGCATCCTTTCTTGGTCTTTTTAGGACCCTGTTGTTTTGGCTTTCGACATCGAGACCACCAAACTGCCACTTAAGTTCCCGGACGCAGAGAGCGATCAGATTATGATGATCTCCTACATGATTGATGGACAGGTGAGTTGTATTTATAGTCTGTATTATTCCGTCATTAGTATGGGTGTCAGTTTTACTAACCATGTGTTTTCTTTTTTAAAGGGTTTTCTAATTACAAACAGAGAAATTGTCTCTGAGGACATTGAAGATTTTGAATTCACTCCCAAACCTGAATATGAAGGGCCTTTCACTGTTTTCAACGAGGATGATGAGGTAGATATGAATGTCGATGAAGAGTGATTGCAAATGGGCTTTCAGCACGGAACAAAAATATAAATCCGGTGCTTTTGTTTTTGCTCTATGATTTTTCCTATGTGCTCAAAAGGTTATGGATTACCTTGACAAAGGAGAAGTGCTCATGTTTTGTACAAATTTGTTCACAGATTTTAAGGGAAATGAGCCTTTGAAGAGTATAGAAAAAAAGATTTTATTTCAAAATAGGAGCAAAACCAAAAGTGTTGCGTTTATGTGTTTGTTCAGTGGAAAAGTAACGCTTTGTTGTGTAATAACATGTGGTAACCTGACTTTGGCTGCAGGCGGCCCTCCTTCGGCGGTGGTTTGATCACGTTCAAGAAACCAAGCCAAACATCTTTGTGACCTACAATGGAGACTTCTTTGACTGGTGAGGTGTTATTTAGCTGTTTCTGTAACATTTTTCATATACTATGATGTTTCTCTCTTACCTCCCTCACTTTGTTCCCACTCCTTCAAGGCCATTTGTTGAGACCCGGGCTGCCCTCCATGGACTGACTATGTACAGGGAGATCGGTTTCCAGAAAGATAACCAGGGAGAGTACAAGTCCAGCCAAGCCATCCACATGGACTGCTTAAGGTTTGCACCCCTCTTACACAGTTCGAATGATATCAGGGATCCATCCCAGACAAATTGATGCTAACCTTCCAACCTGCTTCTCCTCTGGGTCAGGTGGGTAAAGAGAGACAGCTACCTGCCGGTGGGAAGTCACAATCTGAAGGCAGCAGCGAAGGCTAAACTAGGCTACGACCCAGTGGAGCTGGACCCGGAGGAGATGTGCCGCATGGCAACCGAGGAACCACAAGTACAGAAATGGACTTCAGTTTTCAGTTCACTTCAGTTGTTTTGAAAGTTGCAATTTTATTGACTTTTTCCTTTTCTCTACTTTCCTGTTAGACTTTAGCCACTTACTCTGTGTCAGATGCCGTGGCCACCTATTACCTGTACATGAAATATGTTCACCCCTTCATCTTCGCTCTGTGCACCATCATACCAATGGAGCCTGATGAGGTTTGTCTCTTGTTTGTTAAAAAAAAAATCTCAAAATATAATGGTCATTTTGAAGTAATTCATACTTTTCTTCCAGGTGCTGCGTAAAGGTTCTGGGACTCTGTGTGAAGCTCTGCTCATGGTGCAGGCCTTCCATGCCAACATCGTCTTCCCCAACAAGCAGGAGCAGGTCTTCAACAAACTGACGGACGACGGACACGTCATGGATTCTGAGACCTACGTGGGCGGCCACGTGGAGGCGCTGGAGTCGGGCGTGTTCCGCAGTGACATCCCCTGCCGTTTCAAGATGGTACGTCTCGGCTCAACCGTTTACTTTACCACTTTCTGTATTTTTTAGCGTGACAGTTCGGTCTGGTGTGTTGACAGAACCCAGCTGCGTTTGACTTCCTGCTGCAAAGAGTTGAGAAGACGATGCGCCATGCCATTGAGGAAGAGGAGAAAATCCCTTTGGAGCAAGTCACCAACTTTAATGAGGTGTGTAGACGTTTTCCTCTGTGTTTCTGTAATTTGTGCTATTATTTTGAAAAATGTAAGTAAATGTTTTTTTTTTCTTTCACAGGTTTGTGAGGAGATCAAAAACAAGCTGACTTCCCTGAAGGAGGTCCCAAACAGGATCGAATGCCCCCTCATCTACCATCTGGACGTCGGGGCAATGTACCCCAATATCATCCTCACCAACCGCCTGCAGGTACAAGAAATATGCAAAGAATGCATAGAAATATATACGTATGGAAATACATGGAATTCAATGCTTTGTTTTCTTCTGACAGCCATCTGCAATGGTTGATGAGGCCACTTGTGCTGCCTGTGACTTTAACAAGCCGGGTGCCACCTGCCAGAGGAGGATGGCCTGGCAATGGAGAGGCGAAATCAGTAGGTTATGGTCACAACAAAGAACTGATAGAGAAGAAGACTCAACACCCGCCAACATTGCTTCTACAGTGTTCATGTGGGGTTGAAATCAGGAAGGGAAATTCACACTTTTCCCCTCCGTCTGTAGTGCCTGCCAGCCGCAGTGAGTTCCACCGCATCCAGCAGCAACTGGAGTCTGAGAAGTTCCCGCCGTTTTTCCCCAACGGTCCACCTCGGGCCTTCCACAATCTCAACAGGGAGGAGCAGGCCAAGCATGAGAAGAAACGTCTGGCAGGTATTTTGGGTTATAGAGAACAGATTATAAGCATACCTCCTTTTAATATAGATTTTACAATAATGTGATGACAAAACGAAAAAGCCAGAAGAGATTAAACAAAGCAAGACAAACGATCAAAGGGGTCAAAAGCAAACTGAGGAATACGTCATGATGGGTAGAAGGGACCAAAACGAGAGGAACAGCAAAAAAGAAAAGTGTGGTGTGCCTAATCGGGAGTGAGGTGTGTTAAACGAGGTTATATGAATTAGAAATGACTGTGTAGTTTGACCTGTCTTTCTGTCAGACTACTGTAAGAGAGCCTATAAGAAGATCCACGTCACTAGGCGGGAGGAGCGAGTCACCACCATTTGTCAGAGAGAAAACTCCTTCTACGTCGACACAGTGAGAGCTTTCAGAGATCGCCGCTATGAATTCAAAGGACTCCACAAGGTATGATTCTGTATTTACAGCAATTTAAAAGACAATCTTCCCTATCTTGTACGCTAATTTCAATTCATTACACATTTTAGTTTTTTTTTTTCTTGAAATTTCTAGCACGTCAGCCATTAGACACTTTTACATTTGGAATTGCACACTGTGCTTGAAAGTCTGGTTGTAAAGTCCTTGTTTTTCATGCTTCCTTCCCTCAAGGTGTGGAAGAAGAAACTGTCAGCAGCTCAGGACAGCGGAGACGCTGCTGAGATGAAGCGCTGCAAAAACATGGAGATCCTGTACGATTCTCTTCAGCTGGCTCACAAATGTATCCTCAACTCTTTTTACGGCTACGTCATGAGGAAAGGGTATGGGCTTTCATCATTTAAATCATCAGATATCCTTTTACATGCACTTTTCAGGCTTTAAGCCTTTGCTGCTGCTGAAAACGGCCCTATGCTCCAGACATGATATCTGTGCTGCCTTTGTGTTTCCATCAGGGCACGCTGGTACTCCATGGAGATGGCTGGCATTGTGTGTTACACTGGAGCCAACATCATCACTCAGGCCCGGGAGCTCATCGAACAAATAGGGTGAGTGTCATATCGCTAATAAGATATCTCAAAGCAGACCTCTTTGGTTGTTGCAAGGTCAGCACCAACTCCAAAAAGACTGCACTGTAAGAGATTCACCACCTTGTTTAACAATGTTTCATCTGCAGATTCTTGTCAAAATGTGGGTTTGCATCCAGCTCCTGCAGTATTGTTTTGTCTTACATTGTTCCTCCTGCACCATATATTTAAGTAGCAGTTTTCTTACCACTCACCTCGTCTGTTGCTTCTACTTCTCTGCGACACAGGAGGCCCCTCGAGTTGGACACTGATGGTATCTGGTGTGTCCTACCGAACACCTTCCCTGAGAACTTTGTGGTGAAAACCAGCAACGAGAAGAAGCCCAAGGTGACCATCTCTTACCCCGGAGCCATGTTGAACATCCTGGTGAAGGAGGGATTCACAAACGATCAGTACCACGAGCTGGTCGACCCAGCCAGCCTCACTTACAACATCAGGTCGGAGAACAGCATCTTCTTTGAGGTGGATGGGCCGTACCTGGCCATGATCCTGCCGGCCTCAAAGGAGGAAGGGAAGAAGCTGAAGAAAAGGTAAAGCTCTACAGGCTTTTGTTTTTCTGTGATTAATTTTTTTTTAACCAACAATAATGAATGATTTGTTTATGGTTTAAAACGTCTCTGTAAATTTTAGGTATGCTGTGTTTAATGAGGACGGCTCTCTGGCTGAGCTGAAGGGTTTTGAAATAAAGAGAAGAGGAGAGCTCCAGCTCATTAAGATTTTTCAGTCGTCTGTGTTTGAGGCTTTCCTCAAAGGTACAACTCTGGAGGAGGTGTATTCATCGGTGGCCAAAGTGGCTGACTACTGGCTGGACGTTCTGTACAGCAAGGTAAAAAAATATATACATACATGCATTCAGACATGTTTGTAAGCAAATACAGCATCATATGAAGAGAAAGCATTATCATCTTCACACAAAACGGATTGATTAATTTCCTTGTTTTCCAGGCTGCCAACATGCCAGATCTGGAGCTGTTTGAACTGATTTCAGAGAATCGTTCGATGTCCAGAAAGCTGGAGGACTACGGAGAGCAGAAGTCCACGTCCATCAGCACAGCTAAGAGACTGGCTGAGTTCCTGGGAGACCAAATGGTGAAAGATGCTGGTCTGAGCTGTCGCTACGTCATCTCCCGAAAACCAGAGGGTTCGCCTGTCACAGAGAGGTGAGACAACAGCCCTGAAAATAAACCTTTATTACTCAATTACAGTGCTATCTAGCTCCATCTCCTCCATATCCAGCTACACTGTAAAATGAAAATCAAATAAAATGACGTCAGAGTTGCAGTCCCAATGTTAAATGTTTGTGGGGAACAAGCACTTTGTAATATTACCAGAAATAAAAGCTTTGACACTGAGTGATTTTGTCTCTATCCATCAGAGCCATTCCTCTGGCCATCTTCCAGGCAGAGCCCAGCGTGAAGAAACATTTCCTTCGTAAGTGGTTGAAGACGCCCAGCCTGCATGATTTGGACATCCGCTCTGTGAGTTTTTAAAAACGTTTTACACACTTATACAATCTTTTGGTTTTCCCTCCTTCATGTGTATGTAGCCAGATTTTCTATGAACGTAGAGATACTTCTGTTTATATGTGTACATGCATGTGTATATACACATGCATATGAACTACATTTGTATTTTGTTCTCATTTTCTGTTTGTATCACTGGATGTAATAAATACAAAAATAACAATAATAGTTGCATAATTAAAGGTTGTATCAGCGATTCTGGGCCGAAACATAAATGATCACATTCATCTGTTTTTACCTCATGATCCGCCCCATAAGCAGGCCGTCAAAAAACTGTCTCTCTAGGCAGCCTAGGCTCCGAGATCGCACGCACAAAAACAAATGGTACTACCAACACCTCAAAAGCAAAATAAACAGTGTTCCAACCAATCACAGACAAGGGGTGGGTTCTTACAAAAATGCTTTTGTTTTCTATGTGAATTTGCGCTGACATTCAAATTTTTGCTTTGCCCTTTCAGATTCTTGACTGGAGTTATTACATAGAGAGGTTGGGGAGTGCCATCCAGAAAATCATCACCATCCCTGCAGCTCTTCAACAGGTACAACTGAAACACACATCATTGGTTATTCTATCTGAGGCTGATGTACGGATACAAATTTCCATTGCTACTGCCCTTTCAGATTCTACTGGTAAAGTTATTACCGATACCCAGAGGTTGAGGCACCCTGACTGGCTGCACAAGAAACTCCTGGAGAAAAACGATATCTACAAGCAAAAGAAAATCAGCTGCAGCTCTTCAACAGGTACAACTGAAACACGCGTCATTGGTTATTCTATCTGAGTCTGATGTACGGATACAGTTTTAAGTATACTGTCGTCATCATCAGGTAAAGAACCCGGTACCCAGAGTGAGGCACCCTGACTGGCTGCACAAGAAACTCCTGGAGAAAAACGATATCTACAAGCAAAAGAAAATCAGCGAGCTGTTCACCAGTGAGGGCAAGAGACAGGTTTGTTTACTTCACAGCAACATGTCCTGTCAAAGTGTCAACATAGTCTTCTGACCACACCAGTGGATTGTGCATCTTCACCGCTTTAGTCAGATTTCATCTGCTTAACCACGAGCTACCCTGCCGCCTCCTTCATGTGCATTTTACTGTCTCGTCTGAATGCGTCGTCTCTCTCAGGTGGCCCATCAGCCTCTGGAAGCAGGCCAAGCTGCAGACATAGAGGACTTTGGGATGCCGGCCAAACCTCTGATGCCAGCCATCCCCATCAGCACCAAGCGGAAGCGGGTTTCTCAGGGAGAGGGCAGCCAGGTGGAGTCTCAGGATGTCGAGCTCACTCAGTCCTGGAGAGAGATCCTGGGAGCCCCCCCACCTATGGGAAAGACACGGGTAAGCTAACAAGCTTTGAGACTATTTGTACTAAATGTATATTACAGAATTTAAAAGACGATTGTGTCTGTATACAGGAGGAGCGTCTCGTGTGGCTGCGTTACCATAAGAAGAAGTGGGAGCTGCAGCTGAGACAGAGGAAGGAGAGGAAGAAGAGGCGGAGGCTGCTGGATGGCGAAGCTCAACCTGCAGGGGGAGGTGTGATCAGAGACGGCCCCACCACCGGCCTGGGAAGCTTTCTCCGCCGGACAGCACACAGCATCCTGGACATGCCGTGGCAAATTGTGCAGGTGGGGCAAACCTACGGCATTTTCATCCTCAAGTCAGTTTGACAAAAAACAAAATCCAAAGGAAAATCTTCTCACATGATGTCCTCTTCCTCTCAGATCGCAGAGACCAGTCACCCCGGTCTGTACAAGTTGTGGGCTGTGATTGGACACGACCTCCACTGCATGAAGCTCAACATCCCTCGTGTCTTCTACGTCAATCAGAAAGTCCCAAAACAGGAGGAGGGCGCTACATACAAAAAGGCATGCAATAAGAAAATGCAGTTAAAAAAAATGCATTGAAGTTATTATAAACGTGTGTCATAAAAAGTTTTTTTTTTTTTTTCGCTTCAGGTGAACCGCATGCTGCCTCGCTCCAACATAGTGTACTACCTTTATGAGTACTGTGTACCAGAGGACATGTACCTGGAGAACATCAATGAGATCAACGCTGACCTGTCTGCCCCAGACATTGAAGGAGTCTATGAAACACAGGTATCACACCTGTTTTCATAACCGCACTCATGACGATCTTTGTGTCCCATTTGTAGGCCTTAACTGCATGCAATGATCTCTTTCAGGTCCCGTTGCTGTTTCGTGCTCTAGTGCAGCTCGGATGTGTGTGTATGGTCAATAAACATGTTGTCAGGGATCAAGCTGGCAGGGAGGCGGACACCTTTGACCTGGAGCATCTGGAGATGAGGTCTCTGGCCCAGTTCAGCTACCTGGAACCTGGTAAGACCCGTCTCACACACCGGTCACCTGGGATTGATGTCATAATGACATTCCAGGGAGCTTTATGTATATATTTGGCCTGATATCCAACTCATTACTTTGTTATCTGTAACAGGGAGTGTTCGCCACATGTTCCTGTATCATCACAGTCAGGGTCATAAGGCTCTGTTTGGCCTGTTTATCCCCTCTCAGCGCAAAGCCAGCATCTTTGTCCTGGACACAGTAAGAGCAACACATTTCTTAACTTCTTCCACTCTCATCATTTTTTTATGTTTACTTTCATATTTTTTTGAGTGAGATTCCTTCAGCGCCAACAAAAGCACGGCAACTACATCGAAAGCCTAATAGTAGAGCACTTTCCCAAAGGAAAAATATTGCTGATATCAGAACTGATGCATTCCTTCCCAGCTGGCAGAGAACAACCCTTAATATCTGTCTTTATTTTATCTCCTCAGGTCAGAAGCAACCAGATGCCCAACCTGACGAACCTCTACACCGCTGAACGCACTGCTCTCCTGGAGAAAACAAGTGAGGAGCTGCTGCCTCCGGAGAAACACAACTTCGATGTCCGAGCTGAAAACGATGCAAAGGCTATTAACCGCGCGCTGCAACGCATACTGCTAAACTACAAGGTAAAATACACTGGAGCTAGTTAGTTATTACCTGACGATGACATGCACAGACATGTGTAATGAAGTGTTTGTTGCTGTGTACAGGAGGAGCGCCGCGGGCCCACCCTCATCGCCGTGCAGTCAAACTGGGATCTGCGGCGGTTGGCAGCAGGGATGCCGGTGCTCGAGGAGTTTCCAGTCGTTCCGGTACACGTGGTTGATGAGATCAGCTATAACGTGCTCGACTGGCAACGCCAAGGTGCCCGACGCATGATCCGCCACTACCTCAACCTGGACAGCTGCCTGTCACAGGCGTTTGACATGGCCAGGTACGAGCTACGCGCCGCTAGCTCTGTGAATTTCATATTCTCCACCGTCTGTTTTCAGTTGACAACATTCAGATTTTGTTTTCAGAAACATTTGAACTTGAATTTCTCTGGCTTTCAGGTATTACCATTTACCAGTGGGGAACTTGCCTCAGGATGTGTCCATCTTCGGCTCAGACTTGTTCCTGGCAAGACATCTACGGAAACACAACCACCTGCTGTGGCTTTCGCCCACAGCCAGGCCCGACCTCGGAGGAAAGGAAGCCGATGACAGCCGCCTGGTCATGGAAAGTGATGACAGGTGCTCCGTGGAGATCAATGCTCAAGGATGCTATTCCACAGGTGCTCACACACACCAGGAACACAGTTTATCTGCGTCAAAAAAACAAGCAGAAGATCATCAGCAACTACATTCCTTGAAGCTTCTCCCTCTGTATTAACAGACAATCCTGTTTCTGTTATTTCAGTGTGTGTGGAGTTGGACCTGCAGAGCCTGGCGGTGAACACCATCCTCCAGTCACAGCATGTCAATGACATGGAGGGCGGAGCTAGCCTGGGTGTCAGTTTTGATGTGATCCAGCAGGCCTCGTTGGAGGACATGATGTCAGGGAACCAGGGAGCCACCGCCCTCGCTAGCTATGATGAGACTGCTCTCTGCTCCAACACCTTCAGGTGTGTAAACACCTGTAGTATTTAAACCTGCATGTGTAATGTTAAACAATACAGGTGTGGTAAGGAAGCACGTTGTGTTTTATTAGTCTTTGTTGTTTAACTCACCTCAGCACCTTTCTCTGTGTCGTATGAGCAGGATCTTGAAGAGCATGGTGGTTGGATGGGTCAGAGAGATCACACAGTACCACAATGTGTATGCAGACAACCAGGTGATGCACTTCTACCGCTGGCTGCGCTCCCCCAGCTCTCTGCTCTACGACCCCGCACTGCACCGCACCCTGCACAACATGATGAAGAAGGTGTTTCTACAGTGAGTACATCTATCGCTCATTCAGTCACATATCTAGTCCTTAAAGTTTTGTTTTGAAATAATGGTAAAGCATTTGTGTCAGGCACCTTAATTGGATTAAATGTCAGATCCCTGTTTGGAAATGTGACAAGATGGTGTGAACTGGTTGTCATCATGATGTTTTTATATTTATTTTCTCACATTGATATAGCTCCACCTTTTTGGATATGCATAACGGCAACGTTTCTTTAATTTCTCATTCAGGTTGATTTCAGAGTTCAAACGTCTCGGCTCCACTGTGGTTTATGGAAACTTCAACAGGATCATGTTGTGCACTAAAAAACGCAGAATAGATGATGCCATTGGCTATGTGGAATACATCACCAACAGGTCAGACATTTACCCTCTGCAGGTCTGGAGAGAGTCTGTGTTTATATTTTTACCATGGAAAGGAATCACTAGTTTTATGCAATTTAATACTATTATAAAATGACTGAAATCGACATCACTAAATACAAAATGATGGACAATTATATATTTATGTACCTGTATTTAGAAGGTAGTATTTGTATTGAATTTGTCAGCAGTTTGAAGTAAACGCCAGAACACTAAAATCCAAAGAAGAACAAAACCTAATTTCCCATTAGAACAGTTAGTTGAGGACAGAGGTGACATTGCGGTCTCCATCATGGGAAGTGAATTCCAGAGGGCAAACTTAAAAGAGGAGAACTGCCCATTACACTAATGGAGGGAAAAGGTTAATATTAAATTTCAGCCAATATATACAAAATAAATCAATATTGTAATTTTGCGGTGGGTAACACCAAATGTTTTTCAGGCCTCCCATTCAGCATTACAGCAGCTTATCTTTTCTGTGGCAAACAATAATGCTTTTAACTTTTTGGTCAATGTTTCTCAACATCTTCCTGTGGTTACATGTCTTCTGAATGTACTATAGTCAGCCTAACAAAGTCCCCTCCCTGACTGTTTCTCATCCAGCATACACTCCAGAGAAATCTTCCACTCTTTGTCCATCTCCTTCTCCCGATGCTGGGAGTTCTTGCTGTGGATGGATCCGGCCAACTACGGCGGGGTGAAGGGCAAACTGCCCTCCAGCATCATGTACGGAGAGGTAATTCAAACTGCAGAAACATGCACGATAATATATTTGCTTTGATAAAACTAGCACCGAACTGATGCCTCCTCCATGGGCCCTTTTTTAGGGAGGAGCCAACCAGAAGAAAAAGAACCAGGTGGAGGGAGAAGAGGAGGGCAGTGAGGATGAAGATGAGGGTGAAGCAGATGTTGAGGAAGATGATGGAGAGACGGATGAAGTGGAGGAGCTGATTGAGAGCAACTGGAACATCATGCAGTATCTGCCCCAAACTGCCTCCTGCCAGAAATACTTCCTCATGATTGTCTCTGGTAAAAAAAAACACACACAATCGGTTCTTCATTTGCTTGCTTGATTTTTTTTTCTACCAATTCTTACACCAAATGTTCCATGCCAGCCTACATTGCAGCAGTCTACCACAGCATGAAAGAGGAGCTGAGACGTAACGCTCCGGGAGCAACACCAATTAAAAGACGTGGAGGCAGCCAGGCTACACAGCAGGCCGTGGGGGATTTGAGTGCTCTTCCTGGTAAGATGCTTCCTTAGTTATTACAGAGTTGTGTTTCTTAGAAACTTCACATTACACTCATCTGAGTCACTTCAGACTAGTATCTGTTACACTTAAACCAATGACCTTTTTAATTGTGTTTAGATGGATCTACTCTCAGGTGTCATGTTTTTTTTTTTACTTTTCCCCACAGGAATGATCTCTTTCTCCCAGGAATACGTGTCCAGCGAGCTGACACAGAATTTTTTCACCATCACTCAAAAAATCCAGAAGAAGGTAACGGGCACCAGGAGTGTCAACCAGCCGTCAGAGATGTTCCCCGTCCTGCCCGGATCCCACCTGCCACTCAACAACCCAGCACTGGAGTTTATCAAATATGTCTGCCAGGTATTTTACTAAGTACACCAACTTACGAAGATCTTTCCACATGTTGCACGTAGATTTTACTCTCACCGCGTGGCATTTCCATCTTTTGTCCGTCCAGGTCCTTTCACTGGATGCCAACATAGTGAACCAAGTGAACAAGCTGAAGAGAGACCTCCTGCGTCTCGTCGACGTCGGGGAGTTTTCAGGGGACGCCCAGTTCTGTGACCCCTGTAGCTCCTACATCCTGCCAGAGGTCATCTGCCACCAGTGCAACTTCTGTCGTGACCTCGACCTCTGCAAGGACCCATCTGTGACACAAGTGAGAGAGGTTTACTGATAGACTGGCATAATATTTAACACTGTTTCGGTCATTATGGTAAACTGTGTTTTCGTCTCCTCAGGATGGATCGGTTTTGCCTCAGTGGTTCTGCTCCAACTGCCAGGCGCAGTATGAGACGGAGTCTATTGAGATGGCTCTGGTGGAAGCTCTGCAGAAGAAACTGATGAGCTACACCCTGCAGGACCTGGTGAGTAGAAAAATGCTGATTTTTATACTGAATAGAAAATGTAATTATTTTCCCAGAGTTGCCTCCCTGCTAATTAACACCTCTGTGATTTTAGGTGTGTACCAAATGTAAAGGAGTGAAGGAAGCAAACATGCCTCTGTACTGCAGATGTGCCGGAGACTTTGACCTCACTTTCCCAGCCAAGGTTCCTACTCTCAAACACATTACCTCATTCAATTGAGTCATAAAAGCAGGCAAACATTCGTATTCTGACATTGTTCTCACAGCACTCTCCCCTTCTTCCATTTAAAGAGCTTCTCCGAGCAGATCACAGTGTTTCGGAACATAGCGTCGCACTACAACATGAGCTTCCTGGAGGAGACCATCGACTGGTTGCTTGCTATGAGCCCACATCTCAGCCAGAAGGCTCACTGACAGAGATCCAACCCTCCCTCGTCTGCAACTACTTCTCAATCCGGGGAACGATTCTGAAACTTCTGTGCACCTGGAGATCCGCCTTGAGGACATCTGTTTCTATGGTGCTCGATGGTGTGATCAGGACACTGGTGGGGCTGGGTGGAGGAGAAGTAAGGCGACTGTAGATATGTTTGAAGAGTTAGATTGCATCATAATAAAATAATGTACGATTTTGTGAATTCCATTTTTTTGTTAATAAATATTTTTTAAGTGTTGTAACTGTGAGCCTGAATGTTTTCCCTGCTCCGTTATTCAGTGCTGTAGAGATGGACTGTGGTTCTGCCTCAAAGGAAAAACAATAAACATCCTGAGAGCCCTCTTCCCCGGGGGCCTTCATTAATCCACAGTCACACATCAGCTGAGCTTCCTCCTCACTTGGCTGCTAATGCGTCTGACTTCCTCACCCCCCATTTATTATGTCAGCTTGTGAAACACAGACGAGACGAATCTGATGCTGCTTTATTGCATTATAGATGGCAACTGTGAATTATTGAGCAAATCTGAACCTTCAAAGTCTTTATCTGATAGTCTTAACCGTTTCAGTCATGCTGGGCAAATTTCACACAGCTGGCTGTGAATTAAGATTGTACGGGTCCTTAAGGTGATTACTGTGAGCTCGCCTGGATCATGATCTTAACCAATTCACCTCCATCACTTTAACCTCATTGTCCCACAGGAGGACTCGCTTCGTCCTGCTGATGGATGCTTCGCTAGACGAGTAATCGCATTTCAGCCTCATCTCAGACACAAGTAGGTTGGCTGAGAGCTTCTGACGCGTGCTTTACATGTAGGTTGACGGGTAAAGGAGCACTAAGGGCATGTGACGAGATTTTCAGTAAATAAAAAATATGTTAGACCTGACAGCAGATACTGAGTACTGGAGTGGATGACCTTGCTAAAGATGTAACATGATTTTGCAGCTCCTCGTGTCATAAACGGGACTTCCACACTGACATGTGACTGTCCGTTGTGGCAGATATTGATCCATTTGAGTTTAGTCTTAAGTAATTTCTCACCACTTACATTTGCATTGCTCTCTGGCATCCAGATGGATTCACACTTCCCCACAATCTTGTTAGAAACCATTTTATGGGAAATGTCAGTGTTATTTGATTACAGCTCATTGCTCTCCGCTCTCCTGGCCGTTTCCCTCCGGTTATCTACCGTTATGCCGAACACATCAGGCTGAAAGACAAAAGGAAGTCTGAATACTTTGCTTTTTCAAACGTGGTGTGCTGTTTTAAGTCATAACGCAGATTTACAAGAGCAGAGGTCAAAATGTAATGAGATACTGTGAGATTCAGTCAGAACTTGAGTTGAAAGAAGACATTTATTGCACTTAATGTCGACAACATTGATAGAAATGGGCAGTTTGTACTGTTTCTCATTACTCATATTTTCTTTGAAGAATTTGTTTAGTTTCTTTTCATACTTAGGAAATAAACACATTTTCTAAGCAATGTTACTACAAGTCAAGTAAAAGAGAAACGATTGCATTGTCACACGTTGGGGCCATCAAGGTTTGAGATGATATATTCTGCCTGTGCAGCGAATTCCACTGCAGTTTGAGACGACCAGCTGTCTTTCAGATGATGCCTCCTCTGTCGCTGGTTCTCTGTAGGTTTATTTCCACTAACAACAGCAATGTGCCGCTGGCAGCCCAGAGCTGAGCTGCTGCAGACGCCTGAAGAACCGCTCAGAGTTGCTCACAGTCGGCTGATGGAGGAGCGTCCATCCACACTCTTGGCCAGCGAGGACTGAGGCAACTGGGATGACATTACAGCGGCACGCCGTCTGACAGGTCTGAATGGGTTGAGCCATATGTGTTGATGTAGCTGAGCTCTGTGGGTTTGGGCACCGTGGGCTGCTTGATGATCTGCAGAGGACAGAAAGCATTTACTCAATGAGTCGTGCACGGTAGCTAAATGGAATTCCACAATCAGTCATTTAATGATTTATTCCTAAGACATTTACAGCACTCAGAACATGGATAATCTTTCTTGAGAATGCTGGTGTTTCTGCATCCACTAATAGAATAGCATTTCCAGTAAAAACTCAGAGGCTTCCTGTCAGCTATTTAAGATGCTGTTTTAGACACAAACAAAAAGTGTTAACTCGTAACTACCATGCAATTAATAAAAACGTATTTTAATGTGTTCAGGTTGGGAAAAAAATGATGCTCACCTCATCAAATTTTCTGTCACTATAGACTTCATTTTTGTCAATAAAAGTCAGCATGATCCAGTCACAGATAATGGTACACTAGAGGTGGGGGCAGGAAAAGAAAAGGAAAATCAGTTTGTGGTGCCGAGAGCACCTGTTTCCACTTTAAATTCTCAAGATAAGTAATTCATGAAGTAATGACTCACAATCCCAACTGAAGTCATAGCAGTCACCGTGCCGATGATGGTTGGGATGGGACTGAATTTACCGGCCTGGGAAAGAAATACAAATAACACATCACATGACGGCCGCAGTAAGCTGCAAACAAAGGCGTAGCAATGATGGAGAATCCACTCACCTGTCCGTGAACTATGACATCCAGACGGATGCCGTAGGCCTTGATGAGCGTCCGAGACTCTACCCCACCCGTAGTGTAATATTTGGCAAACCTGGACAATTACACAGAAATTCCAAGGCTTCAAACTGGGTAATACAAGGCAAAGCGACGAAAGCAGTTTAAGATGCTGAACAAAACAGTCAGTGTTGGGTGCTGGAGCACACCTGTAATAGTAGCCAGAGCTGGCCTGATTCTTTCGGAGATCGAGACGACGGAAGGAATAGGTAGGTTTACAGTGTGAAGGATCCAGGTCCAGGTTACACTTCCAGTTGATGAAAACGCCTATCACTCCTCCCTGAGCAAAGACAGACATCACAAAGTTCCCTTAACTATCATAGACACGGTATGTGATGCTCAAAATAATATATATATGGATACAAGAAGCCATGTTTTACTCACAGTCTTGCAGAGCTCACTGAATTCCTCCCTGGCTTGCTGTGCGATGTAGCCCAGACGGAAGTTTGGACAGTAGGGCTCTTTCTCCTCGTTATAATGACACTTGTTGAGGTACTTCTGCATGTTACGTTTGTTTGAAGCATCTTTGATATTTCCCCTGCCGAAGACAAGAACAGGAGTTCTTCTTCTTCTTCTCTCTCTCTCTTTCTCCGTGTGTGTGTGTGTGTGTGTGTGTGTTTACCTCAGCACTTTAAATCTGGGGAAGTGGATAGAGTTTCTGATGAAGACTGTGAAATTGATGGCCTCCACTAATGCTGGTTCGCTGTAGAAGACAAATCATCAGTGTGATCTTATTTCTTCCACCGTCGGTTTGTGGCTACAGTTAAATATTCAGTAGCAGCCAGTGACCACATACTCCACATGATCCATAGCAGTTTAACTTTCATGGAAACATCCACCATTTGTCCCCAAATGCCCTTGTTGGAGCTTTTTTCCCCTGTTGTTACCCAGATTATAAGTGCACACTAACTACATTGGTTATTGATCTTAACTGATGGGACAATCAAACTATTTAGACAGGCTATACTTTTATGGACCCAGTTCCTTTGATACTCCACAACCAATAATGAATTATTTCACCATCCTTGGGCTGACCGTCCATTAATGAGTGCTTGGTCCGTTAAAACAAAGCTTTGTCTGCTTGGGACCCCAAATCAACCAAAGGGGGACTTCTTTCCTTTTCCTTTGAGTTATCCAAACCTGCTTTGAACTTGCAAACGTAAAGGAGATTATCTATCATCTACTTTACCGTACGACAGCGTACTCCTCAATAGGACACCAGGTTTTGATCTCACAGGTTTTGAAGGTGTAGTTGTAGTACTGAACACATCTGCCGGTCCGTCTGCCTGTAAGAAAGTGTTTGAAACAGATACAAACGGTGACAAATGCAGACCAACAAAGCTTCAAGAAAGTTTTTGTGGAAAACAAAAACAGTACCGTGGCCATCAAAGTCAACCTCTCCCTGGACACAGTCCGAGTCTCTCGTACAGTTGGCATTGGCAACGTTGAAATGCTGAAGGGAAATAACACAGATTGCATCTTTGTTTGTTCTTGCATACTAGTAGATGTTATGGTTGAGAAAGCTTTTGTTGACTCACCTCAGCACAGTATCCTTGCCTCTGATCATAGGTGACTTCTCGTCTCAGTATTGCACTAATCACATCACCACCCTGTGAGGAAAAAACAAAAATACTGTTAGTCAGTGTGGTTTACTCTGGTGCAGCATTTGTTCTGGACTCACCTCTGAGGGTCGAGCGTACTCCACAGTGTCCAAGACATTATCGCCATGAACTGCGTTGCCTTTCATGAGGGTGTAAACTGAGCTCTCTGGACGAGTTTCACTCTCTTGGTAGGCTTTCTGACTGATGAAGACATACCTTCAGGATGATAGAACCGAAAGGTGCAATATCACATTTCTGTCATGACGTCAATTTACACAGGAGGTAATCAGATTACCCTGGATTACTTCAGCCCTCTTTGCTGAAGAAAAAAAAGGTGTCGCACTTCAATCATGAAGATAAGATTTGAAACGATAAGATGAATTATAATATCTTCTGGAAATTAAAGTCTATGGAAGCTGATCTCCTGAAATTAAATTTCTACTAATGGACAGAGAGGCTCCACAAAGACTTACATTTTCTAACCCAACAATGTCTAATTCATTTATGCTTTTTGTGTTTCCAGTTAATTGCAAATGAGAAGAGAATTTAAAGTCGCAGTGCTTTTTTTCCATATACACTTTAAACTCAGAAGCATTACTGATGAAAAATACAATTCTATACTTTACTGCAATCCTAAAATAAACATTAAAAAATAACACAGCAGGCTACATCTGATAACAAATATGTAGAAAAATGAACAAAGTGTAGTTCCCAAAGCCTTATCACATACAGCAGGCATGTAAATACATGATAGACAATCTGCATACAGCTTACCAGATGAAATAGGTGATCACAAGAAACTGAACGCATCTGTAAATCACTCCAAGAGTTCTGTTTTTAACCACCATCACCTTTGGTGTCTCATAGTCCCAGAAACCAAGAAAATACTCCTTTATGAAGACATGTAGCCCCATGAGGAACTTGTGGAATATTTCACACATAGTGTGAGATGTGAGGTCTAACTTCCCTATGATTCTGTCTCTCTGTGTCCAACTCTTTATTTCTCTCACTATCTTCGTTCCTCAATCTTCTCCTGCTCAGCTCGTCTGCATCTCTCTCAAGCATCCCTGGCACCAACAGAGAGGAAGAGGAGAAGAGGGTGGGGTTCAGCTGTGGTTCAATCATGCATTTTATTACGCAGTTTATTCCTATGATTGTGCATTTATACCATTTCTTAGTTCATCAAACTTAAAATCTGAACTACAGTTCTGCAAATTAATTTATTGTAGAAATTGTTAAACATTTGCCCATGTTTTATTTCTAAAATGGACATTTTAAATGTTTTATTTAAATGTTCTTGGGTGTTGTTTTAAAATTGTGTTTAAAAATTTGTAATACAATAAAATGTTATTTTTTAGGCATCAATGATAAACTAAAAATAACATGATGTAGAAACATATGGACAATCAACTTCAACGAGATATAATAGAACGGATGTGCGTGCTTACTGTACTGATTTGAATAGCAAAAGCAAGCAGCTTTAACAAACACACAAAAATCAGGCGCACAGGCGGACAACCCCTCATCGGGGTCCTCCCATACCTCCTCCGCGCATGTCAAACAACACGTGCGTCTTCTGGTAGACGTAGCGAGTGTTGTGTTCGCGTCTCAACCGGGTACTTTGGAGACGATTAAATTAACCTGAACTTGTGTGGAGGGTCTGATATAATTTGTAAATGGGAGGCACTCAAAAGAAAAAGGTAAGCGTTGACGTCGGGCTAATGTCAGGCCCAGGCTCGTTAACTCACATAGCAACCTGGCTAACGTTAGCGAGTTAGCTAACGGAGCTAGCCAAAGTTTGTTTTTTCGTGAAACGGTACAACGTGTTGAGTCCAGATTAGCCTTTAGGGTCAAAGCACTTAGTTAACCTGACTATGCATTTAAGTTATATATGACTAGTAGGGATTAAATACTGTCGTCTGTCTTTGTTGTCCAGTATGAGAGGGGCTCTGTCACCAACTACATCACCAGAAACAAAGCTCGCAAGAAGTTACAGCTCAGCCTTCCAGACTTCAGGTAACCTCATTGCATTGATGGTATTGTAGTTTTGGGCGATGTCGACACAATTACTTTGTAGTTGAATCAAATGGAAATGTTTGTTTGAGGCTAATTCTGTGCACTGCCACAAATCAGTCCTGTTCACTAATTTGCAACTCCACCTGCAATAAGACATCCAAAGGGGATTTTTTACGAAGGTATAATCATTAAAGGCAAATCTCAGATGGTTAACACGATTCCTTTCTTGATTATACTCTGAAGATGGGGGGTTTCCCCCTATTAATCAGAAAATAATGTCAAATGTATGTCTCAAATTTACATATCAGGTTTCCATATCAGGACACCCAACTGGTGTCAAATGGCAGACATGTCACAGACCAATCATTTCTGATCCCTCATCAATTTCCAGGCGACTCTGCATCCTTAAAGGCATCTACCCTCACGAACCCAAGCACAAGAAGAAGGTGAACAAGGGATCTACAGCCCCAAGGACCTTCTACCTGCTCAAAGACATACGCTTTCTGCTGCATGAGCCAATCGTTGGCAAGTTCAGAGACTACAAGGTATAGCAACATTTCAACAACATTGTATAAACATGCTTATAAACAGGAATACCTACCTAGGATTTTGATTGAACTGTGTTTAATTCTGGCAGAAACCTCTAGTTCTGGAAAATTAAACAAAGGTGGAAGGGCCTTTAACATGCATTTTATCTACTGGCCACTAGGGGGCGACTCCTGGTTGCAAAAAGAAGTCCTATAACATGAAAATCTTTGAGAAAATGACACTCCGTCTCACTTGTGTTATCTCCGTCAACATTTTATACATGAGTTTATGGTCTCTATCGCTAATTTCAAGTATTTAATACAGCATGTTTTTCGAATTAAGCTCCCATTTAGAGTAAAATAGCAGGGTGGTCTGTTGCCTCGTAAATATAATTTGTTCCTTGTTACAGGAACTTCTTTTTTCTCTTGATCGTTTTTCTTCATTTATGTTAAATGTGAACATTGTCTTATTATCCAAATGTTTTATCTTAACAGGTATTTGTACGCAAACTCAAGAAGGCTTATGGCAAAACAGAATGGTCTGCTGTGGAGAGACTGAAAGAGAACAAGCCGACCTACAAATTGGACCACATCATCAAAGAAAGGTGAGACAGTGTTATTCTCCACACAACACGAGCGCGATGTTGAGCAGAACTTACTGCGGAACTACAAGTTGTGTTTGTAAAAAAAAAAGAGAGAGAGAGAGGATGTCCGCATTTTTAAAGAGTTTTTGAAAAATTATGAACTTGTTTTTTTAGGTAATATAAAACATGTTTCAAGTTGTTTCCTTACTCGTACTGCTTTTTGTGACAGGTACCCCTCCTTTGTTGATGCGCTCCGTGACATCGACGATGCCCTCTGCATGTGCTTCCTCTTCTCCACGTTCGCCCGAACAGGAAAATGCCACGTTCAGACAATCCAGCTGTGCAGACGTCTCACCGTGGAGTGGATGAACTTTGTGATTGCATCCCGTGCTCTCAGAAAGGTGCCACTTTACACTGCACAGCAAACATCTGTGTTTGTCTGACATATCGGGATTTAAGTTACGAGTTTGACTTTTTGTTTCTGTAATGAACTAAACACTTGTTTTTGATAGGTTTTCCTCTCCATCAAGGGAATATATTACCAAGCTGAGGTGATGGGACAGCTCATCACATGGCTGGTGCCCTATCAGTTCTCCCATGATGTAAGTTAAAGATTAAATGGTCAAAAGTGATTATGCAAATATGAAGCAGTCATTTTATTATAATAGGATCACAATGAAGGTTTATATTCTGTCAGCAGTCGCACTCATCTGTGTAAATTGCAGCTATTGAAATGAGTTCACTGACTGCCCAGAGGTCTTTGTGTACACAAGGGGTAATGCATTACTCTTAAGTGGTTGCACTCCTCTTCATTCATTTCACCACTGAGACTTAGTCTGTTTTCCTTTCCTTCAGCACCCAACAGATGTGGACTACAGAGTAATGGCAACCTTCACAGAGATGTACACCACTCTCCTGGGCTTCATCAACTTCAGACTCTACCATTCCATCAACCTGGTCTACCCACCAAAGGTATCCTGTACTCGGAAACAATCACAAGAGCTTTTCTCGATCTCGAAGTACATATTGTTTTAATGCCTTATTTATCGGACAGCTATTATGGATGGGCAGTATAGATACAATGTATAATTGTTATAGTGATAGTGAATTAAAAATAAATGAAAAGTTCACATTCATCACATTGAGTCAAATGGCTGTGTTAAATTACATTTGTTTGACAGATTTCATTAAGGCTTACTTGTGACTAAATGGAGTTATAAATGGCTATGTAAAGGGATTTGTTTTGTCACCTGTTGGCACACCTGCATTGTGTTAACGTCGGTGCTTCTTTTGCAGTTGGACATTAAAGCAGAGTCGGAGCTGAAGGAAGAGAATGACGAAGACTATGCCATGAATTCAGAAAGCTACCTAGAGGTGAGGCCCTTCATCTTGAACCATTCTATGGGTCCCGTTAAACCACTTACTCTTACATCTAGTGGTATCTAATCAAAGAGATGGGTTTATACCTGTTTCAAATAGATTAATATCAGAGGCACAAACCTCATTGACAGATCTGTCAAAACCTTAAAAAATAAAACTGTCTGCATGGCTAGTCTTAAGTGTCGAAATGTGTTGATTTAATGTTTTTGTAATTGGGTGAACTGTTTTGACCGTTGCCATGGCTTCTTTATTATTATTATTATTTTTTAATGCATCGCATCAGGGTCCTGCTGACCCTGTCGGGGTTAAGTTCACAAAAATGACCGTCTCGCTTTACGTTATCCTTATTCCTTATTATGAGTTATTCTCAGATGGAAGAGCTGGCTGTTCTGTGAGGTAGATGTCTAAGTGCTGCCTCATGTGCTCAAATGCAGCGGAGATGATCGATAGACAGACATACTAAACAAACCCTGGTATTTTATTTTAGGCTTACATCATGGCATAGACTACAGTTTATTATTTGTTTATGGGCCTAAAGCTTGACAATCGATGTAAAGCAAAATCTTTGAACTCAGAGTTAAGTACAATATAAGTGAATAATGACTGCAAGTAGGGTTGGGCGGTATGAGCAAAATCTTATATCACGGTATGAATAATTTCATATCACGGTAACGGTATATATAACGGTATGGTTTTCCCCCCTGTAAATTCAATTAATGGCTTAAAAATAACCATACTGTCGCATTTGATCATTTTCCTCTTTTATTTGAATTTTCTCACAGCAGCGTAACATTATTTTAAAGAAAATATAATAATATAATAAACAATAAGCCACAAAGACTGTCTGGTTAACATTTGAACTCCAGCTTTAACTTAAGCTATAGTGTGTTTGCAAATGTTAACACAGAGCTCCATCTTAATAAGAAATAAAAATAACAAATAAGAAAAAGTATGCGTTGTGATGGCCTCCGTTATCTCCCTCCATTGATGTGATTTATTGTCATACGGGGGCGCCATCGGCTAAAGACTCATAATACTGCTTCGCATGTTTTAACTTTAACTGGTGGAAGAGGTTACCGGTGTTTCCACCTGCAGCAGCAACAGTCGCGCGACACTCTTTGCAGAGTATCGCTTTTTGTTCGTTATCGGATTTTCTAAATCCGAAAAAGTTCCAACAGACGTAGCGCTCTTTTTCGGAAAGAGTTTGGTGGGTCGCGCTGCCTCCGTTTCCTCGTGACGTTCACTCTCCGCCTCCGCCATGATTGTTATTACTCAGGTAAAGCTGTTTCTTCTTCGTCGTGCTCATGCAACCACGCAAGCAGTCTGCTGCAATGCCCGCAGTGCCCCGTGTGTCGAGCCGGTGTAATTACAGTGACTCAGAGCGATGCCGCAGACATCTGCGCTTTCTCCGGTATAAACGGTATTGCAAAATCTCTACCGGTGGACACTTTTATACCGTCACACGGTATAATACCGTCATACCGCCCAACCCTAACTGCAAGTTAGAGAAAAGTCTGACCGCTGGTTTTGCCATGGTCTCCCCTCCCACTGCTCCTTTTGATGCACAGGCTAACTGGGGCAGATGGCCGTGATGTGATGCTCTGTTCATAAATACACTGCAGCTGGGTACAGAAACTGCCACTAGAGGGGGGAACTTTTTGTAGAGATCTGTTTCTCTTAGGGGCTGATTGAGTGAAGGGTGAGAAGTGACTGACGCTGGTAAAGAGGAGGTTCATTCCTCCCTCTTTTCCTCTTTCTGTGTGTGTGTGAGCGGCATTATGTGCGAGAGATTGTCAAAGCTTTGAATAGCGACGTAACCGACTCGGTAATCGGTAATGCTCATGATGATTGGGCGCCGTAGTGTGTTGCCAGATGATTCACATAACGTTGTGACGATGCAGGAGCCAGGTTGAACCATTTTGTGGGACAATGCTGTGAATACTTATTTATTAGTTTATTTAGTTGGTTTGTTTGTTTCTTGACAGACCCGTGTGTCAGCCGTAGCCTCATTTAAATGAATGAGCATTGTCTTCATGCAGAGCGAATGTCTGTCTGAATACTTCCTTGTTCTTTCTAATAACATCTCGTGATTTGATTCTGTTCCTGTGCCAGATGGGACATCAATTCAATCTGATGTAAAGCAGTGTTTGTACCAGAAGTGGAATAGTTACTTATTACTCTCTTTTAAAAAGTAGTAAACAATGACTCTTTATTTGGTATCAAAAGTATATTACGTATAAGTATTAAATTTAGTACCTTTAAATCCAGTTATAATGCTGAGTAAGTGTGCATGTAAACAACCAAATTAGGGATTGTTGTACTAAACCTATGATTTTTGGCTGTATAGAAACTGTCAGCTCTGAGTACCAGCCTGTCGCGGGTGGTTTCCACTGCAGAGGATGATGACGCTGAACTTGACAAGTTTCCTACTGAAGAGGTAAGAAAACACAATAGGATTTGCTGTATCATATCTGTTTTAAATATACTTAGAATAAAACTATCATTCATGTATGTATGTGTATGTATAATATAATCATGATACTAAGAAATGTATGAGAAACGGTTGTTAAACTAATTGGTCTCTGAAGACAGAGGTGAGGGTACACATGTTTGCCAGATGAGTCAAAGTTATTATAGAGGTGTGAGACTGGGGATTACAGCTTCATGTTTGGTTGCCACGGTTGAGATGCTTCTCAATTCGAAAGGTTGTTGTGTCATCCTGGTCTGAGGTTCTCATCTAATGGACCTGTTAAACCACAGGGACCACAAGAACCCAGAAACTTTCAACAACATGAGCCTAGTATCAGTTCACATTTCAAGTTTGTGGCGCGGATCTGCCATAATGGGCTGAACACAAGCCTTTTATAACGACTTAATCAATGAATGTTTTCCTTTGTAATGTTTTTCTTCAGGAGGACATGGAAACGATGGAGGCCAGGGAAAAGGAGCAGAAACAACAGGAAGCTCAGAAAAAGCTTTTTGAGGGGCTTAAGTTGTTCCTCAACAGAGAAGTTCCCAGAGAGTCGCTGGCTTTTCTCATCCGGTGAGTGAGTCCAGCTGCAGTGAAACTCACAAGGAGGAATAAATAACCATGTTTATGAATCTCAAACTGATGCCCTTCTTCTGTCTTTTGTGTGTTCCTGCCACCTTCCAGGTGTTTTGGTGGTGAAGTGTCCTGGGACAAGTCTGTTTGCATTGGCAGCACATACGACATGACAGATGAGACCATCACGCATCATATTGTTGACAGACCAAACATCGACAAACAGTACATCAACAGGTAAAGCAAGGTTTTTAACTTTGTTTTTATTTTTACATGCGTAGAACACCACATATTTTCATACAACCAACGTGATTTACAGTTTATTTCTCAATCCTCAATACAGAGTGTCTGTGCTGATTAATTGTGCTCCTCTCTTTTTGTACATTACCATTTCCTCCACAATGGCTCCTTTCAGTCGTCTTTCCGCTCTTTTCTCAAAGCAACCCTGTCTTTCATCGTGTTTGACAGACCATGTCCCCTTTCTTATCCCGCTCTGCATTTTCAAATGGTCACGACATTTCCATCAAGTCTGCAAACTCCCTCATACATTGAACAGAGAGGGAAAATCCTCACCATGTATAATTACTGTGATTTTAGGTACTACATCCAGCCCCAGTGGGTGTATGATTGCATCAATGCCAAACTCCTCCTGCCTGTGGAGGACTACTTCCTTGGAGTGACTCTGCCCCCCCACCTCTCTCCCTTCGTGGAGGAGAAGGATGGAGACTATGTGCCCCCTGAAAAACTTAAGATCATGGCTCTACAGCGAGGAGAAAAACCTGGTATGAACTCAGTATTTCTCATGTATTGTTTTACATACTGTGCCTATATAAAAAAAAAAAAAAAAAAAAGTAATTTAAAACAAATATTTTACAACATTGAATCACTGTGGTCATAATTAGGATGTACGTGTATTTAGCCTTTAATTGATGGTCACAACTTGATTAAACACAGGTGATTTCTATTCAGTTAATTATGCTACTTCTAAAAACTAATGGATGAAATGGATCATATTATGTGAATACATGGGATTAATTTAGTAGAAATTTAATACCAAAGAAAATGTATTTCTACTGATCAGTCAAAAGGAAATATGTATTTTATTATGACATTAACTTAAAACGGGGTGCATAATAATTCAGAGACAATGGACACATCATTTATATGTTTTACTTCCCCCATAGTCCATGAGCCGGAGGAGAAAGAAGAGGAGGAAGAGGAAGATGATGATGAGGACGAAGAAGAAGAGGAAGAAGATGATGAAGAAGAAGAGACAGAGGAGAAGAATTTGAAGAAGATAGAAGAACAAAGATCCCAGGCTAAGGTAAGAGACTGTTGCTCCCTTTTCCATCTATTTTTATGAGCTGTTTTTACCCCTAATCAACTCCCCTCTCCTCCTTTTAGTCTCTGCCAGTCAAGGTGACTGCTGGGAAAATGAAGGTAGAAAACCCAGCACGCTTGGAGCAGGAGGAGAAAGCAGAGGAGAAGCGTCTGGCCATCATGATGATGAAGAAAAAGGAAAAGTACCTCTACGACAAGATCATGTTTGGAAAGAAGAGAAAAATCAGAGAGGTTTGTTCCATTTTGTTATTGATTGAAACTGAATTCACATGTAGATAATACTGTTTGCCAAGATAACATTCTTACATTTTTAACATTGGATCATTATTTTCACCGTCAGACATGATCTCTTATCTTATCTCATTGAGCAGTTTTCTATAGCTGCATTCTTTAGAGTCCATTCGTGGAGAGTGATGACCCCCAGAGTCTAAAACTGCTTCCATTCTTCTCTTACAGGCTAACAAGCTGGCCACCAAGAGGAAGGCCCATGACGATGCTGAAAAATTAAAGAAGAAAAAGACCAGGAAATGACTCATTTGATTATGTATTTGCCAGGTGGGCTTTATGTATTTAAATTCTTGAGGTGATGTGTATAACAGGTCTTAACACCTGTAAGCACATTGGAGAGCTGTGAGTGAGTTCCATGCCCCGGCATGTGGGTGCACTGACCTCCTACATAAATTCTAGCTGAAATGCAGGATGTGGTGTATTCTACTTGTGTAATTATTCATGTAAAAGTGACTGTTTGCCTTTTATGTTTTGTATGAACCATTCTAAATTACACAAGATATTTCTTCCTTATTTTAAAATATGTACTTTAAATGGTCTGTATTTTAAAATAAACATCTGAAGTATCGAGCCTTGTTACTTGTGATCTTACAAAAGACATTTCTTCCTCTTGCTTACACACTGCACTTCTAGGGCATATTAATCACAACCTATATATGTGTAGTTACAAGTTACAAGTATCCCACAACTGTATATGGACCAGAGATTCCCACAGTGTTGCGATACAGTATGTCCCATAACACCCAAGAGGCTAGTGTGCAGAGAGAGGGGTCACTGTGCTGCTGTTGCTGTGGGTCGTTTTGAGTGATTTGGACACGTATGGACAGTGGGAGGTGATGACGAAGGAGCATAAGCCCCTCTGCCCTCTTGAGATGCTGGGATGGGAGGGGGGGCAAAGGCCAGGCCAGTTGTGTCCCACTCTCAATCTCCCCATTCACTGTGTCACTCCCTGCCCCCTCTCACCCTGATCTGCATTCCACGCATGCCCACCCAGTCCGGGTATCAGCCTGGCACTCTGGGAGCACGCAGGCTAAGGCGCGCCGCCCCCCGCTCAACAAAAGAGGCAGTGTCGTGTCCGAGCATGACGAGTGTGATGAGCAGCACGAATCCAGTTGGCCCTCTTGTAATCCAGGCTCACGCATACTGTAATGGATGAAACGTTATGACCACATATTGCTGCTCCCTGCCCAGCAGAGCCAAATAGACTTGTCACACATGGTCGAATGTTCATCTCGTTCTCCATTGACATGTCTGCTATCCTGTATAAGAGATTGTATTGAGACGGAGACGAAGATAGTAGCATAAGATAGTAAGAGACTACCATATCACAGCTTTCAGGCCATAAACTATTCATAGTGCGTATGTTGCATTAAAAGGTAAACTATTATGACTGAAAAGTATGTATTTTAAGAATCTACAGTGTTGAGACAATCCAGGCTGTGTAGGTTGCTCAGTTTAAATGTCTAAGTTTCATAGCTGTGCTGTGTACATCCATCCTATAGCATGTATAGACACAGCTTAGTTGATAGGCATTTCAAACAATACAGACAGAGTGGTTTTTCTCAAGTGGTACAATTGGAGCCGTTGTGCTTTTTATGCCATTTTCACCCCACCGATCAGCTTGCAGCTCAGACTTCAGTGCAAACACTCAATAGCCTTCTGTGTGTAGTCACAGAATGGGGACTATACAGCCCCCCCGCCCTTTCTCTTTCTCCCTCCCCTCCTTTTTTTTTTTTTACACTCCCTGACAAGTGCAAGTCCCCTGACAGAGACCCTGACGTCACAGATGGATAAATGAGCCTCCCTGCAGGGCTTAATTCAGCAAGATCAGCTTTTTGAACTGAAAGTTGAGGGGGAGGCGGCAGGTGGCCTGAGGCATCAGGTGTTCATGCAGCGAGAAAGAGGAGAAGAGGAGCCGCCGACAGATGAATGAGCTCTGTGCATGTGATAAGGGGAGCACGGGACTGTTCTGCTGGCTCCACAACGGCATGTGTATGTCCAGATCAGACGTAAGAACGGCTGTAGGAGGGAGATCAACATGTGTTAGTCATCTGGACCGGGATGCAAAGGAAGAGGAAAATGCAGTTGGACAAACACTTCCATTAGTTTCACTCTGAATGTATGAGGGTAAGAAATGCTACTCCACTATTTTGTTCAAATCAAGCTTTCTATTATTTGTTTTTTTGCTTTGCAATACTGATGATGGTCTTTATCATTGTGTGAGAAAAACAAGATGGTCAAGAAGACCTTACTTTTATCCATGCTTTAACGCAGAGAAGGAGAACCGTTCAGAAATGTACTCTTAAAACAGTGTTACTCATGATATACTGACTTCCTGTTACCAGAACAATGACTAAATCTAAGTTTGATGTGTAACCGTACAACGCTCAGGAGAAACCTGCCTGTAGGAAGTCCTCGTGTTAAATAAGGGAACATTTCAAGATAATGGATACAGTTACATATTTATACACTGAGATCACATTGTGTTTTGGTGGGATAGCTTAAGCAAACAATGATAGACCGATATCAAAAATCATTTGTCCAAAAGGACAATTGCAGGCGACCTGAAACTAGCCTTGTCCTCGAATATCTCACAACAGAGTGGCTTCTGATGGCCGAGAGAAAGCCTCTATTATAGCTCCATTATGGAGTCCAGACAAAGAGCAGAAATGGCCCTTTTACCTGTTTGGGGAGTAATGTTTATATAAGATTGATGATAAGCTCAGATGTAACTCTACACCACAGGCGTAGGTGTAAATAGTGACTCAAGTCAAAATGAATGCTTATGAAATCTATCTCAGGCCACTACCCCAAACTGGACTAAATCCAAAAAAGAATAATAAATGACACACTGGACACCAGATAAAGGACATCATATGTTATAAATGTGATTTAGCAACATGATCATGGAGGGAGGAACTGTAGTGAACTTCGGTGACTGTCACTAACAGAAAAAGGAGGGAAAACACCCCTTACACCATAGCAGATGATCGGCAACACAGCCAGCTCCAAACACGGACGAATCCACACGAATGGAAAGAAAGCAGAAACATGCACATGGGTTTAATTTGAATTCTTTATCTCCCCTTTAATTCATCTCAAGTGCACTGAGATTTATCGTGTGACCCTTCAGAGGGGCCTGACCCCCAGGTTGGGGGTCTAACTACCAACTGTATATAAAAATAGCTCCAACTCCAACAGCAACAGCAGTAATAATACAGTAAGCCACAGGGGCCATTTTTACTGCTGAACAAATACTTTTTGCTGGCTTCCTCCACTGGTTTTAGATTGGGTTAAAGATTTGAACTAAACAGAGCTTTAACCAATTATGCCTCCCGACTGTTTCATCGGGTGACGGTGATCAGAGTCCTCTCAAGGCGAGGGCAGCTCAGAATAAGATGTTGCTGAAAATTAAGAGAAAAATTGGGAGGAAACTCTTACTAAATTGATTCAAGATAGCTAAAGATAATGTATGTAATCTCCTCAAAGCCTGATCTGTATTGGGGTCACATTAGTTTATAAGATGTTTAAAATTCCAGGTGACACTTTGTTAGCTGTGAAGCTGAGTCAGCAGGTGGCTCGTCTTACGGCAGTCAGCAGGGGGGGAATGAAATATCACTTTCCACAGCGATGCATTATTTATTTTATGGCGCAGCTGAGATACACTGTGTTGGTCATTTCAAGTCACGTATGTCATTTCACCACACAATTTTAAGTACACGCTGTGTTTAAAATGTTTATGAAGAGGACGGCAAACTTTACTGTACAGTGTAACAGAATACTGAAATCAGCATCTCATTATTATACCACATTTTTAGTTATCAATTGGATTGCTTTTGTATTTATATCGGTTCAATCTATTTTTTCCACTCAAATAGAAACAAGAGAACAAAGATTGTAATCTATAGGGTCACTTTATACTTTATTTCCCAGTCATCATCTGAATGAATCATTTAAGGTGGTATCATCGTGTCCCCAAAGCTAGCCGAGTAACAGAGATAACATAGAAGGTTTTATCCTGAGAGTAACAAAACAAATGTGGGCAGCCAGCAGGCAGAACATGCTTACTAGGAAGATGAAGATGATGTGATGTGTTTTTTAAAGGTAATCGTTGATTCTGCTGGACCATGGGTGTCAAGCAACGGAGGCAGTGGAGGTCCATGTGCAAAGGCCTGGTCCTTGGTACCCTCCTGACCAGCTGCATGATCCTGCTTTACTGCCTCTCCACTCCACAGATGCACTTCAGTCTGCCTGAGTAAGACTCATCACACTGGTGTTCTTCACCAATCCCTGTTCTTAGTTAAGAAGAGCTGAAAAACTTATGATTTTGTTATTATTTTTTGCAACATTTTCTTTCTCTCTCTTTGTGAGAGTACATTGCATCAGCACATTTATCATTCTGTTGTTTTCCTCCCTGTAGGGTTCCAGTGCCTTACTCCTGTGCTCACCGCCCATCCCAGCTCCACCTCAAACCAAACACAAACAGCTCAGAGCAAACCTCTGGCCACACCTGCACTCCCAAAGTGGATGTCATGTTCATGAAGACCCACAAAACCGCCAGCAGCACCTTCCTCAACATCCTCTTTCGCTTTGGGGAGAAGCACCGGCTCAAATTTGCCTTCCCTGACAGCAGAAACGACTTCTTCTATCCGTCCCTTTTCCAGCGCTCCCAGGTTAAAGACTACAGGCCTGGAATGTGCTTCAACATTATCTGTAATCACATGCGCTTCAATGCAGCCGAGGTGGCCAAGTTGCTACCAATGGACACTTCCTACATCACTATTCTGCGAGACCCCGCGGAGCTTTTTGAGTCATCATTCCACTACTTTGGCAAGCTGGTGCCTTTTACCTGGAAGATACCAGGCGATGATAAGCTGACTGAGTTTCTCCGTGACCCCCATTACTACTTTGATCCAGAGGGCTTCAACTCTTTCTACCTCAAGAATCTGCTGTTCTTCGACTTTGGACAGGACAACGCTCTGGATTTGGATGATCTGCAGGTAGAGGAGGGGATCCGATTCATCAGTGACAGTTTTCAGCTGGTCATGTTGGTGGAATACTTTGAAGAATCACTCATCCTGCTAAAGGACGCCCTCTGCTGGGAGATGGACGATGTGCTCTTCTTCAAGCTCAATGCACGCAAGGGATCCACTGTGTCTAAACTGAACCCAGAGCTGCGGGCCAGAGCTCTGAGGTGGAACGCTGTCGACTGGAAGCTATACCAGCATTTCAATGAGACGTTTTGGAAGAAAGTAGACGCGTATGGAAGGCGGCGAATGGCTGAGGATGTGGCAGAGCTCAGGAGAAGGAACGCAGAGATGGCATCCATCTGCATTGAGGGGGGTCGAGCTGTAGAGGCTGGCAGCATCCAAGAGACTGCCATGCAGCCCTGGCAGCCCATCGGAGAGAAATCCATCATGGGTTATAACCTGAAGAAGAACGTGGACAAGGCACATCGGAAGTTGTGCCGAAAGATGTTGACACCAGAGCTGCAGTACCTAACAGAGCTTGGTGTTAACCTGTGGATCACCAAGCTGTGGGGCCATGTCCGAGATATCATTAACTGGTGAAACCAAACATGTGGGCAAGAGGGGCCAATTCAGATAGACTGTATTAAAAGAAGAGGTGTGGCTGATGGAGTGAAAGTACAAAAGGTCTCATTTTCTTGAAATGTATCCACATGGACTTGTTTGCATTTCATATATATGTATGATTGTGATTCTGTAATGTGTCTAATGGGTGCTTGAGAAAAGAAATACTGTTGACCTCACAATCGACAAATAACAAACCAGTTTATGACACGCAGATGAGGCACAGTATTGTTCTCTAAGTTTGTCAAAAAACGGACATGTTCTTACTCTCAGATGTGAGCTTTTTCTAATGGAGCAGATGGACGAACAATGAAGTTCAAGAATATTTTTATGATGAGACCTTTAATGGAATAAAAACAAAAATGCTGCCATCCCTGCCAAATTTCTACAGTTCTCTGAAGACACGGACACTTTGCTTCAAGCTAAATATTGTCCAACTCTTTGATGTCCATTCTCCGAAGTGGAAACATTTATGTTGTAAGAGACTGAAAGCCCACTAAGGGCCAAAATACAGAGGAGAAAATAATGAATGTGGACTAGATCCCATTATACTGCCGATGGAGGACAAAATCAGACATCATTCTAAAAAAAGGTGAGCAAACGAACCTTTCTAATGGCAGACATTTCCATTTGTCATAACAGGGAAAGCGCAGGTGCAAGTAATAACATTAACGATCGCCCTGTTCCCAGAGCAGCTTCATACCATTGTTATTAATATTAATAACACCTGAGCTTTTCCTGCAATGTCAAAAAAGGTCGGTCATGACAAAGGTCTGATCAATAATATGCAAAGAAATCAATATTTTGAAAGTACAGCACCATGCAATCAAAGAGAAAAAAATATTTTGTATGAACTTTTCTTCAGTTTAAAGTTTTTCACTTCTTTGCAGCCAATTCTCCCTTTTCCTGAAAACACAATGTAATTCTTCCTAATAGCATTAGCCCTTGCCAGAGTTTTTGGCAGGTACATTGATGATGTGGTGAGACGTTGTTGCATATGTGAGCCAAAAGAAATGTAATTGTCAGCCAAGTACGGTAAGTCTAGAAAGGCATTATGACAATGACTAACAGTGTTAAACACCACCAACGTGTTACACAACCTTGTGATCACAACCTGAAGGGAATCAAATTGAGACATATATTGATGTTTTTCCAGTTAATGTACTGTATCACTCTTATTTGGACACTTATTTGTGTCCATATATATATTCTGTACTTGCATTTAATATTTTGTTTATCTTGTTTTGTATCTGTAATATACTGATTTTGTCCTCCATAAACCTCTCCATTATTCCCGGCAATATATGATGATCTTATTATCCTCAAAATAAAGTAAAAAGTACATGTAATATTGTGTGCATGATGATGATTCTGACTCATAAAATTGACAACTTCCTCTCGATCTGTGACTGTTTTATCCTTATAATACTATACATGTAATAAGTAGCAATTTTGTTAAAAAAAAACAACAACTCATATTTAAATTATCGACCAAGCATCATGTTAGCAAGGATCATCGGGAATAAACAAATGTAAGAGGATTGTCCGGTTAAAATTAATTTGGGATGCAGATAATTAACGTTAGTGGCAACACTATTAATGAACAGCAGGTCCCTCTGACACATTCATTAAAGGAATACTTCACCATTTGCACTACGCTTTGTATCGTTTGAAACCCGGTAGTATTTTTGAATGGTCATCACTCATTTTCCCCAGAGACGGGAGATCTCCTATAACTCAAATGTCGTATTCCTTTAATTACTGTTGTTAAAATAAACAGTGAAAAATCCCAAACAGGAGTGAGTATTTCTTATAAAAACTGTATAATCGAATAATTTAACACTGCTTGGATACAAGGATATATTATTGTATTATATTATGTATAGATCAATATGACAAACCACAACCTAGTTACAAAAAGTCCAAGTTTGGACAGCAGAGTAGAGCCGGTGAGCCGGTTTATAAGCTAATTTGCTAATAAGCTAAATTGTATGACATGACATTTAGAGAGCTAATAAAAAACTTGCTGCTCATATTTTTAAGCTTGCCTGGTGAGTCTTTTTAGTTGAATAAAACGTATTCTAAAACATATTTTAAACGGTTTCCCTTCCACTTCAGCCTGTGAGGGTTAAATGTCCTTCTGTGTTTTTATATGACCGGAAATTATCTCACCAGTCTCGCGCTCGGGGGCGTGGCTGGCCGACAATACTCTTGTTTTGCTAGATAAACTTTAGCTTCTGTGGCTTGTGCCTTATTGCGAACTCATTCTCTTCGTGTGGGTTCTTAACTTATCTTAGAAGCAGTGTTGAACCGGACAGGCAGACCGTTTAGCTTAACGTCAGTAGCTATCCGTTAAATATTTATTCGTTATAACTGTTAACGTCAGCTGGTGTTTGTTTTGCAGTTTCGCACAAAACGCGCTAGCTGGCTAGCTAGCTAGCCTGGGCTAACTATGCGGCTAATGTTAGTTTTTAGCATCCTGAGTAGCTAACCGCTAGCCTGGAACAACATAGCGACTCATCTAAGTAAATAAAGCGGACTTCAGTTGTATCTAAAAGGTAATACCGGAAGCCACGAAGCTAAATTAGCGTCGGCAAAAAAAGGGAATTTACTTGTAACGATGGCGTTAACCGTGGACGTCCCTGCAGATGAGTGGCCCTGAGAAGTGGCTAAGCTGGATGAGTTAGCAACAATGTCCTGTAAATCAACCAAAGTCGCCCCAAGTGTTGATTTCGACCACAGTTGCTCCGACAGCGTGGAATATTTGACGCTTAATTTTGGTCCATTTGAGACTGTTCACCGCTGGAGAAGACTCCCTCCGTGTGATGAGTTCGTTGGTGCAAGGTATCATATTGACAGATGAGTAGGTGCAGCTTTATCTGACTTCACCGGCTTCATCTGCGCCTTTTATTCACCCTTAACTTAATTTGCTCTATCTAGGCGCAGCAAGCACACTGTTGTGGCATACAGAGATGCCATTTACGTATTTGGGGGAGATAATGGGTGAGTAGTACTGGGCAGTGATATTTTTCCTTCATAATTATTGTCACCAAATCACAACGGTTTGCATTTTCTGATCACTTAATAGGAAGAACATGCTGAACGACTTGCTCCGTTTTGATGTGAAGGATTGCTCATGGTGTCGGTAAGATTGCAGAAATGCAAAATCCAAATAGCAACTAAATGAATTACAGACTGTGAGATGTGATGTATTGCGTGTAATATTCTCTACAGAGCCTTCACCACTGGAACTCCACCTGCTCCCAGATATCACCATTCAGCTGTTGTCTATGGCAGTAGCATGTTTGTTTTTGGTAATTTTTTTTCAAGCTTATGATCCTCATAATCACGTCATCCATGCTGCCCATTTTAAACTTGAATGTGATTTTGAGGCTATAATGTTTGCTGTAATATCTTTCAGGGGGCTACACTGGAGACATCTACTCAAACTCAAACCTGAAAAACAAAAATGACCTTTTTGAGTACAAGTTTGCAACAGGGCAGTGGACTGAATGGAAGGTTGAAGGGAGGTAATGTATTTTCTTTTCTTCAGATTTGTGTTCTATGATAGATTTTATATAACTTTTTTTCATCAGGTTTGTGGCTGTTTTTTTTTGTTGTTGTAATAGTTTCCTTCAAGCTTGCATGACCAGCAGCAGATTTTATGTTTACTCCCTATGGTCTGATTATCTTATTGTGTGCATTCCTTCTTGCAAGATGGCCTTATTAACTTTAATTTGCAGGGAATAGTGTCTTCTTACACTTGGAGACACAGTTATTGTGGGATGCATGATGAAGTCATCAAATCTACATCTACATCAAATCCAACCTGTTGCTTTTCAAAACTTTGTGTATTTCTGGTATGAATCTGTAAAAACCAAAATCTCAGCCAGTTGAATTTCAGAATTCATCTCTACTGTCCCTTGTCTCTGTTTCAGCTTGCCAGTGGCTCGGTCTGCACATGGGGCAACAGTCTATAATGATAAACTGTGGATATTTGCTGGCTATGATGGAAATGCCAGGTATGTTGTTTTTTTTTGTTGCTTTTATCACAATTGACATTGTTTTTTTTTTTTGTATATAATATTGGCAGATATTTCCCCCATGTGCAGGCTGAACGACATGTGGACCATTAATCTGCAAGATCGAGAACATGCGTGTTGGGAGGAGGTCAGTATAATAAACTTGAAGGACATTAAGAGTGCAGCACTCACCAACACTATACTGGTTGTGTTAACATCTGTCCTTTGTGTCCATCAGATTGATCAGAGTGGCGAGATTCCTCCATCTTGCTGCAACTTCCCTGTAGCTGTATGCAGGGACAAGATGTTTGTGTTTTCTGGTCAGAGCGGAGCCAAGATCACTAACAATCTCTTCCAGTTTGAGTTCAAGGGCCACATGTGAGTCCACCCTTTGTTTTGTGCCTATGACTTACCTCATACACTCATCCTGTAGTTGCCAGTGTTGCATGGTACTAATTATTACTCCATTTTGTAAGGTGGACACGCATCCCGACCGAACACTTACTGCGGGGCTCCCCTCCACCTCCCCAGAGACGTTATGGCCACACGATGGTGGCCTTTGACCGCCACCTTTATGTATTTGGAGGTGCGGCTGACAACACTCTGCCCAACGAACTGCACTGCTATGATGTTGACTCTCAGAGCTGGGAGGTGATCCATCCCAGCATGGACAGTGAGGTAGGAATGAACTGAATTTACAATGAACTGCGGCAATAGATGATGGAAGTGGTTGAATGATTTCACGAATATCTGAAAATGAAAGTTAAAGTCTGCATTTTATTGTTTCATTATAGTAGTAGTAGTAGTAGTATTCTAGTTTTATTTTATTGTTTTGATCTAGAAAGACTGATTTTATGAATCAACCTGAAGCATGAATACTTGCCATCAGAATCAGTGTTTATCACAATAGTATGATAGCTCTTTCAGTGCTTTCATATGTACATAAACATATTTCTTAATAAATACTGAACTACAAACTGAAGAATTGCTTTCCAACGATCTCCTTGCACTTTGTTTTTCACCTTCTCTGTCCATCAGATGCCCAGTGGGAGACTCTTCCATGCTGCTGCTGTTATTCAAGATGCCATGTACATCTTTGGAGGAACTGTGGACAATAATGTTCGCAGTGGGGAGATGTACAGATTCCAGGTTCGTTTAAAACAAATTTAAATGTTCAAACATACAAGCACATGCCTGAAATGTTTTCCATCATGCTGTGGTCAAAAGCCCTTATTGTTCATAGAAAATATTACTGTCAAGCTTGTTTGGAGAGTAACTTTAATAGTTATGTACCTTTTTGAAAATGTTATTTTTTTTCTACTCCACACAGTTTTCCTGTTACCCAAAGTGTACTCTCCATGAGGACTATGGCAAACTGTGGGAGAATCGTCAGTTCTGTGATGTGGAGTTTATTCTGGGCGAGGTGGTTTTGTGATACTGAGAGGCTAAGCCTTTAAACTGCTGAGTTGAAATTACAAGATGAAATTCTCATTATTCAGCTAATATTTTAATTATGTTGTACTCCCTTGTGTGTTGTGTTGACAGAGAGAGGAAAGAGTCTTGGGGCATATCGCCATAGTGACTGCAAGATGTCAGTGGCTGCGGAAGAAAATCCTGCAGGCTTGGGATAGGCAGCGACAGGTCAGAGCCACACAGCAAGCATACTCAAATTTACTCTGAGACAAAAGAAGGCAATCGTTGTTCTCAGAAGATATTTGGACTGATAGAAAATCAGATGGTAGCATTTCATGAGATGTAGATAATTAAATTCCAAGAGCGCTACTCCAGCATTACAATATTGGTATTTTATTGGCAATAAACTGACATAAGGTTGAACTGGCAGAAAAGAGAAAAGTTCAGGTCCAATGAGCTGTTCCAATTCAGAAAGGCCCTGTGCTCCATAATCACATATAATGATAATATTCTTATTGCCATATTGTTGTGGTTTAATCAAGGGATTGTGTCTAGTATCAGTTCGAGAACCAACTTCATAGAAAATCACAGGGTGTTTTAGTGCAGAACAAATTTGCTAAATCAGTTGCAATCAGTTTGAACACGTTTTCTGTAACAGAGAAAGTTGTTTTTATTAAGTATTTAGTCCAGTTGTAACAGTAAGAGCTCACTGCTGTAATGTTAAACAGAGTGTCTTTGTGTGCAGAAGACTAAACAGGACAGCAGCGAGGAAAGTGATGAAGGGGCAGCCGGGGGCCAAAGGGATCTCCCAGCAGCAAACAGGCCCATGCTGGAGGTATCCATCAGGGAAGCGGAGGCCCAGCCTTTTGAAGTCTTAATGCAGTTTCTCTACACAGACAAGATCCAGTACCCACGCAGAGGTACCCCCCCCTTATGATTGTACTGTTTATGCGTCTTTAGAGTCCAACTTTAATACTCCTACTCAAACAGAGACAAGAAACTGATCATTCTTCCCTTCCTTGCTTGCCTCCAAAGGTCATGTCCAGGATGTCCTTCTAATTATGGATGTATACAAACTGGCCCTAAGTTTTAAGCTTTCCCGCCTAGAACAGCTGTGTGTGCAGTACATCGAGGCGTCTGTCGACCTGCAGAACGTTCTCAGTGTTTGTGAAAATGCAAACAAGCTGCAACTGGACCAGCTCAAGGTACGTCTGGATAAAAGACTTGACTTCATTCTATCTGCACATGGCATTTACTGCCCTCCAGTGGTTAAAGTTTAGGTTGTCTTCAGTAAAATAAGTGTTATACTTCCAATTAACGAGGGTAAATACTACAATTATCTATTCTTACATTCATGCTAACAAATGATTTCTACCTCTAGGAACATTGCCTTAATTTCGTGGTGAAGGAGTCGCACTTCAATCAGGTGATCATGACGAAGGAGTTTGAGCGTCTGTCCACACCACTGATTGTGGAGATTGTGCGACGAAAGCAGCAGCCTCCTCTCAGGTTGTATTCAGACCAGCCTGTGGACATCGGGACCTCACTGGTCCAGGACATGAAGGCTTATCTGGAGGGAGGCGGACTGGAGTTCTGCGACATAATTCTGCTGTTAGACGGACAACCACGACCTGCTCATAAAGCCATACTAGCTGCCCGATCCAGGTAAGGACAACACAGGTTTCATGATCTGCTTTGTGTGAATGCAGCAGCCAGATTATCAGACCTGTGAAATTTTGTAAATTTTTGTTTAATGATAGTAAGTACAAGGTTTTGCTCTTCAGTTGAGTTTGCTTTAAGCTGATTTCCAACTGTTCAAAGAAAAAAAAAAACATTTGCCCGAACTACTCGAGTAGGTTTAACCCTAAATGGCAAAAATGTTAGTTCTTTGCTGTCATTTACGTTTGTGTTGTGATCCAAGCTTAATTGACCAGTAAGAATGAATTGCAAACATTTTCAAGAGGTGATAGGCCTAATATTTTCTCATCATTGTACTTGGAGACACCATTGTACATTTCATCTGAGCAATCTGTCTCACATTTTTATATCTGTACTCAGTTACTTTGAGGCGATGTTCCGCTCCTTCATGCCTGTGGACGGTCAGGTTAATATTTCCATTGGTGAGATGGTTCCCAGTAAGCAGGCCTTTGAGTCCATGCTGCGATATATCTATTATGGCGACGTCAACATGCCTCCTGAGGATTCCCTGTATCCTTCTCAAATCCAGACTGCTTTATACTTTTATTTACCAGCTACTTGATGATGGATGCAAGCAAGTGTCTTATTACACTTATGGAGAAATTATATGGAGTTATTTAACAGGCAGTGTTTTATTTTGAAAAAGTAACTTGCTTGTGTATGCTGTCAATTATAGTTCTTATAAAGCAAATCATCAGGTCAGACATTTTCTAAAATTGAAAAATGCAAACGGCCAACAACATTGTGATTTTTGCAAAATAATTTCATTGGGATCCATGAAAATGCTACAGTGTGACCATTATTGGAATTGCACTTGTGTATTGACTTTTTTTCAACAATTTTAATCATAACTGTCTTTTTCATTTGCCTAAAGTTTCCTCTAGGTTGCATACCATGAGCAGATATATGCTGTCTAATTTAGAGGTTCACTGGAATGCAGCTCAGAGAAAACGTATTGTTTTTTTTTCACTTCCTTAACCTGTGATAAACAGCTATCTGTTTGCTGCACCATATTACTACGGGTTTTCAAACAACAGACTGCAGGCTTACTGCAAGCAGAATCTGGAGATGAACGTCACCGTGGAGAATGTCTTGCAGGTATTTATGTTTTTCCCCCGAAGGGAGGGGAGCACTGACCTAATTTTACAATGTTGTCCCAAACTTGTCGACATTCTCTTATGCAGGGTGAGCCATTTACTCACCCACCTCCTTCTGTCTCTCGCTCTCAAAACCTTCAGATTCTGGAGGCAGCTGATAAGACCCAGGCTCTGGACATGAAGAAGCACTGCCTGCACATTATTGTCCACCAGTTCATTAAGGTGGGTGGGCTTGTATCCGGAGCCCTGGGGGTTTGCTGCCCACTCAGTGCAGCTGAGCTAACCTTGTAGGCTCGTCTTCTCTGAGGGAGACTGACACCTTTGGCCTTCTAATGGATCACCCTCCATCTTCTACGTAGAGAGGAGACTGTTTACAGCCCAGGCCGGCTGAACAAGCACCTCATCACATAGCGACGAGGGTCATAGTGCTGCTCTGATTATTGTTTGTTATTCAAAGAAACAGTGAAGCACTCAATTCTCACCCTGCTTCACTGCAGTGTTAGCTTTATTGTTAATGTATCTCCTTCTTTCTGTTTATCTTAATTTTTTTTTGTGCATGAGCAATCAAGTGCTACTTATTCCTCATTTTACTCTGTTTGACTCATTGCCTTGCCTTGATTTATGGCTCATTTTTATTTCTTCATTTTTTTGCTCTCCTCCCCTCCCAAAGGTATCCAAGCTCCCCAACCTGCGGTCTCTCAGCCAGCTGCTGCTGTTGGACATCATTGAGTCTCTAGCTACACACATATCAGACAAACAATGTGCTGAGATGGGCTCCGACATTTAGGATGACGCCGAGAGCTGGGCTCTTTTCTCCTCTCACAGAAGCCATACCTCCGCCTACTTCTACTCATTCCCTAATCCCCAACGTGCAGTACTTTTCTTTATGTTGGCCCTCGCATGTCTCAACCCACATACAGCAGTAGGCTTGAAAGTGAAATCGGTGAAGAAACCAGTTTCTAGCTCAGTTGCACTTTTTTAAAGCGGTCTAAAAAAAATCCCTTTTTTAATGTTTAGTTTGTGATTTATTTATTTTATTACAGAAGAAAAAAAGTTTGCAAGATGTTATTCTGCTCAGTATTCAGTAATGCAGCTGCTTTTACTAGGTATGCTGTGGACTGTAATCATTTATACCTGTGACAATATAGAAAGGTTAAAGTGTTGACCTCCGTTCAGATTGTGAATCTAAATGCAACTTCATCAAAGTATGCTATTAAATGGACTTTTTTTATCTATAAATCTGTATTCATCACTTGTATTACTCTCCGCTCTGACTCAGTTAACAAGCCTGGACTAAATGTTGTAAGGAATCAAATAATTAGAATGTATGTCTTAAAGCCATTTATTTATATAATTGTCATTGGCACTCATCTTTGTAAGACTAGTCACCTCTTACCATTACTAGCAGCTCTTTCTATCCATAAGATATCGCAATGTGTAATTTGTGACATCAGTATGCTGTTGTTAAATATTTACCCACATGGGTTTCATGTATTTCAAGCCTTAATAAATCTTATACAAAGTGAGTCGTGTCGGACTGAGTCTCTGTCCTCCCTGTGCTCTGATCGCTTGTGAAAAACAGATCCTGCGGAGGCTGAACTCACTCTCAAGTCTAATTTCCCTGAGAGCTTCCAAAGGGCCTCTACAGCTAAACTACATTATTGGGTAAGTAATGTTTTTGTACAACTGTCTTTCAGCAGTCATCAATAAATAGTAAAACTTGCAAAAAGTAGGTTGAGCTTCCTATAGATTGACAGTTTTCATATAAAATGATTGTTTTGACTTCTCATCGGGCCCTGCAATGGATGTCAGACTGTGTCACCAAAACTCTACCCTCTGAATGAATCAAGCTTATATTCAGGTACATGGTTATATTTTGGGTTTCTCTTCAATATGTTTTTTGTGAGTGTACCCGTATTCACTCACTTTCTAAAATATTAGAAATATTAGTTTGAGCCAAATCTGAATCACGTATTTCAGATCTAGCCACCCAACAAAAAATAACTTTACATAACCTATATTTCATGTTTTATGAGTTGTTAAGAACCAGATATCCAAATCTATGTGCCCAAGTATTAAAAGGTGAGTTTTAATGATATGTCCACTTTAATCCTATGCTCGCCCAAGCAAAGAGCAGATACTCCATGTCTGTTTCGGCTAAACTCTAAGCAGTTAAGCTACTTTTATAAAGCTAAATCTAAATGTCATGGCCTGTCAGTCATCTGTGTTTTGTGTTATTTGTGATAGCTTGGAATCAAACTGGGTGTCTCAAAGTAAGCAACTTACAGATATGTGTTTTAAAAATCAGAACTGAAACAGTTTCTTACGAACGTCTCACAGTGGAGTATTCACTAATTGAATGTTACACAGACCATAAACAACAGAAATTCCAACATATACAATATGTGAAAAAGCTGAAGGTTAATCCTTGACCTTTCATCAAATTAGCCACGTCCTTCAGCGGTTTCAGTTTCCACAGATCTCTGCATGATAAGCTCAGACAGTGCTCCTTGTTTTGACATGGTGAATTCTTTGGGCTTCTGCAAGGTTTTGCACGTGCAATGATTTTGATTTACTCAAGTGAGCTAAATTAAAATGTAATTGGTTAACTTGATTGTATAAATTGCAACTGCTTTTTATAATAGTTGCCCTTTTACTGCAGTCAAGACAGTCAAACCAACCCACAACCTTTTACTAAACTAAGTGCTTGACTATATTTACATAATTGACAGATTGTAAGAAAATGTTGCATTTTGTTAATCATTGAGGCTTATTGACCGTTTTATTTCGAAGTTCTGTTGTACATTTTGCTCATGGGATTGAGAAAAAGGGTTGACCTAAATGCTGAGGCAGTAGATTGAATTTTCTGTTCGCTGCCAGTTGTACTGCGAGATCTCTAAAGACCCTCAGTGGAATTCACAAAGTGTTGGAGTCTTTCGGACTCCGTTGTAAGTACCGTTGTAGTGAGCACAAAGTGCCATTCATAGTCCAGATACTTGAGACACTTGGCAGATTGAAAGCTCCTCCTGTGATTTCCTTCGAGTTTAAATGTCTTAAATAATATAATACCCAAGTCTCATCAGTGACTTTAAAGGATGGACTGCATTTCAAAGAAATAGGCCATTGTAGTAACGCCTGGAGTAGCTTTTAATTATTCTTCTTTTTTTTTGTGTGGGCCTCCCATGACCAGCTTGCTCATGTTTCATTAATTTAAGTCCACTTGCATGCACACAGCCCCAGATTCTCGCTGGACATATTTGGTTTCGTCTAAAAACAGAGTGCATTGTTCACTGTGATCATATTGAACACTGAAACAAAACAGTACGTCTGTTGTCATGCCGCCGTCCCGGCGTTATCTCCCACTTATCAGGTGCATTTTATTAAGGAGGCTGAATAAGTGGGCTGGCCTGGTGGGTCCTGCTACCTCAGCAGGTGGGACGGGCCACAGAGCCACTCCGGATCTCCCAACCCGTTACATAGACCCGCACGCTTGAGCAGGAATAAAGGCACAGAGTGCAGAAGATGGTTTTTCTAACACCGAAAATGATGCAAAGGACCGCACTCTTTGTGACGTTTGGGGGTTTGGTCACTACTCTGATCACCACCTTCCTTCCGCTGTGGAAGACGATGAACTCTGAATTGAACGAAATGGAGAACTGGTACTCTGGACTCTGGCACACCTGCCTCTACACCGAGGAGGTGGGAATTCAGTGTAAGGCCTACGAGTCCATCATGGGGCTGCCGATGGACCTGCAGATCTCCAGGGTGCTCATGTCGGTGTCTATAGGCACCGGAGGTCTAGCTCTGCTGGCTTCTTTCCCAGGACTCGAGGGGGTTGGGATGTGTGTTGGACGGCCTGGCCTAAAGAGACGGCTCCTGATCCTTGGCGGGGTGTTATCCTGGATGTCAGGGCTCACCACTCTGGCTCCCGTCTCTCTCGTGGCCTACACGACTGTGGTGGATTTCTGGAACGAGGGTTTTCCTGATGTGATGCCACGCTGGGAGTATGGAGAGGCGATGTTCTCAGGATGGTTTGGAGGTTTTGCTCTGACTATCGGAGGGACTCTTTTCTTTATAGCCGTGTGCATGGGGGACTATGAACAGAGGCCGGCAAGTGTGCCAAACAGCCCGCAGGCAAAGTACAGGACAAATTATTACCTGAAGACAGAGGTTTTATAGCATGTCATGCACATTCATATACTCTATATCAAGGCTTGTGGGGGGGATGGCTTTATTTGGCAATGACAATGAAGTAACATGACAGCTACGTGTGTTTTACATGTTCATTTGGAAATAGAATTGTACACATTTCCCATTATCTCGTTTCTGGTTGATTATGAGATTTTCCTCATCAAGTTTTTTACAAACTATTAAAGTAATGTGACTGAATAAGCAACTGCAGTTGTTCTTGTTCCGTTAAAGTATACATTGACATGCACCTATAGCGCACTTAGAACTTTGCTTTACATAAAAGCAGAAATACCTCAAATCAAAGTTTCTATTGATTTATGATGCTTTGAAACATCCATGGTAGGTAAGCCCTATGCATGAGTATTTTACAGGAAGCCCGATCATCTGAATATGCATGAAAATGTCCTACATCTGGTGCCCGGGGTCTCCGAGCCCACTGCCGGGGCAGCGCTGAATAGTTCAACAGGAGTAGCATTCCAGTGCTGCAGCTCCTGTGTGTTAAATTTCATTTTGGAGAGAGACAACTTGGCACCACTAGCTACTCTTAGTCCTTAACATGCTATTTGGCATTGCACACTGAGGGGCGTCAGCAGCATTTGAAATGTGGAGGGGTCCTGTTTAGGCAGGGAGTCTGGGGCTCCTCCCCCAGAAAATTTAACAATTAAGTTGATGCTATTTCCTACATTCTGGTGCATTCTAACATGTTTTTGCTTGTGTGTGTGTGTGTGTGTGTGTGTGGGAAACCAGGAAAACATGGAGTGGATTCCTATTGCTGTGGTTATTCTCCTACTGATAAAGTTGAACAGATTTGATCGTGAAGCAAAAAAAAAAAAGCTGGAAAAATATTGAAAATATAGTGTATCATATCATATATATATACCATATCCCGACCCCCCCCTCAATATATGGTGGCGACGCCCATGCATAACCCAAACCCCAACCCAAACCACAACCCTAAACCCAACCGAACCCGAACCCAACCATAACCCTAACCCCAACCCCAATTTTCACATTTCTGCTTATATCTTGGTAACGGAGGGTCGTGGAGACTCGGGAGTGGGTGGTGTCTGACCTAATTCGACCCTTCTGACCACACCATACTTCAGCCCGTGTCTCTACGACTTCCCGTTCCGGCAATACAGCCAAAATAACCCTGAACCTAGCCCAAACCGAAACCCTAACCCCGACCCTAACCCAAACCACTGTTTTATCAGGTTTTTGGACCTCACAACATATCAGGGTACAGAATAGATGACTGAGATCAGTTCATATCACATGAGCCTGTGTCAGTTTCTCTGTTTAGTTCTAATTAACAGTCAGGTTGTAACTAACACCAGCTGGCATTCATGTTTTGGCTTGTGAATGCATCATTTCACATCTCTGGCCTCTCTTGCTGTGGGTTTTTGGATGCTGCAGCTCTCTCTGGTCCCTGCAGAAGAGAGTCCCACTGTAATTAAATGAAACCAAGTGATTTATCAGTCTCTGTGAGACCCTGATCAGTCGTTATGCTGCACATGTGCACGCCACTCGCCCTGGCTTCCACTCCAGTGTTTTTACATGTGCTTGAAGCACGCAGATGTGCACGCAGAGAGCAACACAAACATACTGACAATGAAGCACATCTGCACGTGTCGTCTGTCAGCACACTGTAGAAATACAATCACTCGTAGCCAGTGGACATCGGATTCATCTTAATTGTTTTAATTTCTTTTTTCTTCTTCATTTGGACACATCAGGAACCAACATAAGGCCTGTTAACGCAGCATCCGGGTCATCATCCTGTGTGAATACTGCCATCATTTCCCTAGAAATGGATCTGACATTATCGGGTTAATGACCTTGTCCCGGCTGTTATTTAAAGGGGAGGGACAGATCCTCCTATAGTGAGAGCAAAAGCAATGGAAATAACTTGAGAGCTCATTTCTATAAGACCCCGTATACCTTTGTAATCCTGCTCCCCCCCCCCCGACTGAAACTGGGATTTACTGCACCGACTGCACTTTAACTCCTTCTCCCACTGCTGCACACACACACACACACACACACACACAGTATGTGCTGTTACAGTGTTTAACAGTAGTTGTTGTAAATACAGTAAATGTCACTGTGGTAAGTTTTAACAGTAGCACATACTCCTGCAGTGGGGGGTGGGGGCAGTCAGACCAGGCAGTACAGTTGGGAGGGGGGTTCTTTGATCAGGCTTAACTGGCGAGTCAGGTCTCTGATATCTGAAGGCTGAAAGGCAAGCAGAGAGAGGAGGGAGGGGGGGGGGGGGTGAGAGCAGGCTTCATGCTGTGTTAGCATCCCCTCAGCAACTCCATCAATACATACTGCATACAGCTGAGAGACGGGCAGAGGTCCCTCTGTGCTGCATCGGCATCGGCCAGGGAAAGAGAGCAACTCCCACGACCGGTCTGCTCAGTGTGCTGCTGGAGGGGGTCTCTCTCTCTCTCTCTCTCTCTCTCTCTCTCTCTCCCTCTCTCTCTCTCTCTCTCTCTCTCCACACACACACACACACACACACACACACACACTCTCGAGCCCGTGCTGCATCGGGAGGAGGAGAGCGGAGGAGCGGAGGACGGGACGGTGGAATACTCCAGGGGGACAGTCAGGCCGGATTGTGAGGACACTCCTGCGCTAACATGCTACCGCGCTGCCTCCGCAGGGGAAGCTGAGCACCGGCGGGTCTGACGGGATCTCTGTGCACCTGCTCACTGGTAAGACTGCTTCACTGCGTCCACAGGCAGCGGAGGAAGCTCCGTTCTTTACACGATGCTCCGTCAGTGTAGTCACACTTTACTGCCTGCATGTGTGCGCCATGGGCACATACAGTCACCATGGCTACCTGTGTGGAGGCTCGCGGTGCAGTGTATATATATATATATATATATATACAATATATAGATCAGTTCTGTTACACACATGTAAAATAAGATCATCTACATCTTTTTAAAAGTTGGTAAAACTTAGGGAGGAAGTGAAATATCACACAGGACAGCTCACATTTTATTTGTTTTGTGTGTGTGTGTGTGTGTGTGTGTGTGTGTGTGTGTGTGTGTGTGTGTGTATTAAGAAACTGGCCAATAGCAGAATTGTGATATGGAAGCACAGCTTCTCTGTGGGGGTGTACACCCCTCTGTAAACCTCAATTTTAGTTTTCCATGACATCACGGAGAGGTTATTGCCCAAAGCAGCAACAAAATGACCCGATGTTGATGGTGCCGTCGATAACCAATGTTGGCTTTCCAGAAGAATAAAATATTCAGATTGTTGCTCTTAAATATAAAGTAATGCAAAATAACTCTCCTCTGTGAACTCATTTGAGTAAAGAATACTGAATGACGTATGATCTCTCTTTTCTAGAGCCACGTGGATTTGTTTTTGATGAATGACCTCTGGAGCTTTATCAGTTTTTAATCCCACTTTAAATATCATTATAAAGCTGTTGTCTCCTCATCTTGTCTGTAACATGACAGTAACCACTACCAATTTATCCACAAGCAAACGAGACAAACATTTGTAGAAAACTCGGTCAAGAATAGTGTGAATGAACCTGCTCACAATGTATAATTGTGTCACGTACTAGAGCTCCTTAATGGGGATTGTGGTTCACTGTAATCCACTCTTTATTCTTTTATAGCTAAGACACGTAGGCAATGGAGTAAATAGAAATTAATCGAAAGCTTCTTGGCATTTTGGGGGGACATGCTGGTGACTCAATGGATGAAGGCGCACAAATCGAACTTGGACTGAAATACTTGTGTCCTTCCACAAATAAGAAATGTAGAAATAAGATGTTCACTGCCAGCGACCCTAACAATTCCACCCACCTGTCCCTCACATTGAAAGCTTTCTTAAGCCGACGGTAAACACAATAGATAACCACTTAAGACCTGGCGAGAGTGCACTTTTGCTCAACAGTTGTTTTTTTACGCAATCAGGGGTGATTCCTCGGGCTTATCTGTGTATTTCACAAACCAGGAAAACGTGTAAACTGTGAGTGAGGGAAAGATGCGTGGTGAAATATTAAGTGTGCTGGGACGTCGTTGCCTTTCATCAGCTGAGGATCAGAGAGCCCTAATCGTTAACTACAGGCTGGTGATACCTGCAAAGCAAGTGTTTGAATAAGAGATTCTTTGGATTGTTGGAGGTGAATGAGCCACTGAAACAGCTGCTCTACTTTTATTTAGCTGCTGCTGCAAGTCCATTGTTTATTGGTGGATCTGGGTTGTCTCTAGCTGGGAAGATAATGGGACATTTGCTGCTGAGAGAGGAGGGTTTTTTTTCTAATTATGTCCTTTTTTTGACTGATCATCCATCTTGAATAATCACAATGTTTGCTGTTGCACGTTTTTGAAGGTCTTCTGAATGATGGATGACTTTGGTGCTCAACATTCCTTTCGCCCAGTCAGTCTATAGACCAACCTCCTCGCCTCCGACCAGGAGCTGTGTTTTGCTAATTCTTTCCTGCAACATTCCAGGAACAGGTATTACATTTGTAGGGAAGTGAGTGAAACTGACAGCTTGTTTGCAGGCAGGATTATTAGCACTGCTTGGGGACGGGCCCAACAGCGACAGAGCGGGTTCTGCGTCATATGTTGTGAGGACCAAATCTGCTTAGCCTACTTTAGTTTTGCACAAAATATCTTGGTGCTTGCTGGAACTCCCGGATGGCAGCTGATTGTGATCCAATTTGTTGACCAAATCTTCGGTGTTGACAAATGACCGAAGTGGCATCATGTGACAGTGAAGTCTTCTCTCTTTGGGAAATGATATCATGTGTTTTTCTCTGTCTTTAGTGGAACACACAACATCAAAGGCCCTGCTGTGTTAACATGCCTGTTAACTGAATGCAGGATGTGTGGTGCTGGAATAAAGACTATAAAGACACTTGTGGGGGTGCTCAAAATGTCATTGGCCTGCCTTGACTTAACATCACCTCCACCACCAACCAGTTCAATGAAATGTGCCGCAACAAATAAGTGTTTCGACCCTTCCCTTCTACAAAAAGAACAACTGAACAATAATTCATTTAAAATCCTACATAATTAAAAGTACAGAGGTTTTAGCTGCAAAATTAACTGAAATTATCAAAAGCAAAAGTGTTTGTTCTGCAGAAAATTGTGCCCATTGTTATATTATATATATATATATATATATATATGTTATACAATGTTATTAGATTATTGATGCATCAGTTTCACTGAGCAGAGCTAGTTTTAATGACCTGATACAGTCAGTGTCTTCAAAGGGTCACAAGAAGAAAAAACATCACAAAGGTGCCCCCACTATAGATGGCTTTTTTAAGAGGTCAAAGGCCAAAAAGTTAGGGAATCACTGATTTCTTTTTCGATGTGTTGAGATTTTATTTATTTATTTCTTTATTTATTTTAGCCAAAATCATAATGTGCGTTTCACTTGTAACTATAGCTATGAAATAGATGTAGTTGGGTAAAAATATTACAAATACCTCAAAAAGGATTCTTAAGTACTGTACTTGAGTGAATGTATAAAGTTGCTTTGGCTCAGTGCAAACAACAACAACAACAACAACAACAACAATCTCAGCGTTGTGGCCAGACAGAGATCTTTCCATTTCTCATTAGTTCTCAGGAACTTTTTCTAAGCAGGGCTCCATTCAACACTGCACACTTTTTTTTTCTCAAGTTCAAGGACATTAAGCTGTGCTCAGAATATCAAGCAGTCCTTTTGGTTGTATCTCAAAAGGATAATTCGGTGATGGATTGCACCATGTTGAGCGATACACCTGCCATCCCGGGTTCGCTCTGATTCATAGCGGCCGGCCGCTCTGTTAGAAACTAACTACTGTATGTGTGGCTGAAATACCAGAGCTGGCAGAAATGTGAGGGCAACATGGCAACAAAACAAGGGGGATTTTGCAACCGAAGGGGCCCCTGCTCGCCTTTAAAGTGCAGTGTGACGAGAAAGTTAATAGGTGTCGGAGTGCTGTTAATATTTAACGGTTCCCCATGCAATATGCATGAACAAAGGTAACAATGTGTGTGGAAATGTTCCTAATTAACACAGTCGCTTCCTTTTTACAAGCACCAACATGTTACATGTTACACACACTTCAGAGCAACGCCAGACACTTTTTTTGGGGTCATTTACTTGAACAGATTAGAGATATACAGATAGACGCCTGAAACCACGCAGTCTTATTTCTTATTAAAACTCTTAATGACATCAGCTCATCAATAATCTGGCTGGTTTTGTTGACGACGTCGTTCCCTTTGCAGATTATGTGGAGGAGCTGACGAGTGCGATGGCCAGCCAGGACCTGCAGGTTCTCATACACACAGCTCTGTGTTATCGTTACCTCCCGACCAAGCAGCCAAGCCCGAGGATCTGACCGCACCTTCCCTCCCCCTCACCCCCCTCCCTCCCTCTCCCTGGGTGTCCCTCATTCCTGGGCCCATCATGGGAGGATGCTTCTCCAAACCCAAACCAGGTAACCAGCACGTCTGCCTTTCTCAATCAGGTTTAGTTTGACACATGTAGGCCTACTGCAATACAACAATGATCATCGTAGAGCAACAATATAGTATCATCATATCGTCACATTATTATTCCACTAAAAAGTCGATTCCCAGCTCTTTATAGTATTTCATGTAAACTATGGAGAATGCTGAGAGTTTACAGTAATTCTCTTACAAATATTTTATGGGGTTCAGGAAATGGGTATAATACAGGTATATAATGGTTATAATACGGTTGTGCTTATGAGTCCAATTGAAATAGTTAAGGGCCATCGATGGCCTTTAAGGGCCACGAAGACACATGTCTGAATATCGTACTGTTTCCACAGAGAGATGAGTTATTTATTTTTTTAAAGGGACAGTTTGTTCTGATTGAATTAAATTCAAAGCTACCTACCGCCTCCAAATCCTGTTATATGTGTCATCTCATACTCAGCCTCACCGCACTGTAGAGTTTCGTGTGGGAGGAATTTTAATGCTCTCTGTGGCATCTTTGGTCAAGAGGAAAACATATTGAGACACGACTTATGGAAATATGAATCTGTGTGTGTATCCATATCAGTGTAAGCATGGCTCGGGGATTAGCTATCTCACTTTATTGCAGTCTCACAGGTGATAATACCACAATGTACTTTCTCATTCAGGTGCATGGAGACACAAAATCTTTCAGTCTGTTCAACGCATCATAAGGAGGGGGAGTGATAAATACGAGGGATTAGCTATCTGAAAACAAATGATTTAACCCAGGATGCTCACTGGGATCTGTCAGTTTCTACAAAATACTAACAATCCTAATAAAATAAACAGGAGTATCATATTAAATATCACACAGTGGGGAATGTTGTCGATTTCTGGTGTTGCTGAAAAAGCCACGGAGGAGATTCACTGCTCTGCTGCTGCTTTTGTTGATGAATTTACTTTCCAACTGAAAATATTCCTTCAAATTGTACAACAACAAAAAAGTCCCTGTTCTTGGTTGAAATCAATAAAAGCATTGCATTAAAAAATAGAGATAATATTGATATTTCTAGAAAGACAATATAAATGATATACCCTATTGGTTATACAGTATATATAAGGTCGCCCATAAAGTTGGAATCATTTGCAAACGTCTTGTCTTTAATAGCACAAAACAAATGTTATGCTTGAATCAATGTCATTGTGACACATAATGTAATCATCGCACGACATTAGTGATGCATTTAAATAGCACTAAACAGAGGATTGTCTGAAAACAAAATATTCCAACCTTATGGGCAACATTGTATATACAGTATAAATACATAGTAAAGTGGGAGTAAATTGGCACTCTGACAGGACGTACGAGGGAGAGGGAGCTTGTAGACTTGGCACTGTGCCATCCTTATTTGCATCTAAATGTGAAGAAATGCAGAAAGGTTACAAGTACTGTGAAATTATACATAAGGACTGAAACGCCCCGTCTTCACTCATAGATACAATGTCCTTGTTAAAGCGCTAAACACCGAAACCATCAAAAGCTTTACAGAAAACATGTTGGTATGCGGCCCACACCAGATAACCTTTTAGTGCTGATCAAATGAAGCATTGGCGCGGTGATGCGTTTAGCAGCAGATCTTACAGCAGCATTGAGAGATTCTCTTCAGCTGTGGAAAGCTTTCTCTTGCTTTTCTCCTGCAATTGCACTCACTATTATGATTTTCCATTGATTTTAATTAAGACTTGCTCAGCAGGAGAAAATTCCAGCCAGATTACTGTGTAAGAACCGGATGATCAGCACATTTTTCCAGCCGAACAGATAAAGCCTGCTGCAGTGAAAAGGGAGTTACACAACTGTTTCTTAATGTTTAGAAATAAACCCAACAGCAGCGCATCAGATGCCATCAAAGAAAAGTGAATACCTCCCAGTTCATTTACTCTGTTATGGTTAGTTTTCTTAAAGCAACAACAGTGAAAATGTGCACAAACACTGCTGTTGTTTTTGTGTTTCTGTCAGTTTCTTTAATAGAAATCTCATCATGTAAGAAAATCTGTAGTTTCTAGATTAGTAAGTACATTTAGATATAGACAGATTGGGCTAGATAGTCTGTCTGCTTTTTGCTACTCAAATAAGTATTTGAAAGCTTCACAGCATCATTGAACTGCATTTTCTAAGTGAGACGTGTTTGTGTTGTGCAGTTGAAGTTAAAGTGGAACTCTCTCTCCTGGAAAAAGAAAAAGAGGTGGACGGGCTGTCACCTAATGGCAAAGCGAGCCCCTTTGCCGACTGCAGACCTAACGGCGCCCTGGGCCACGGCTCCGACGATGACTCCACCCCGCTGCCCTTGTACCCAAAACCGCGGGACTATGTGGAGGCCTCCGTGTGTCATGTTAAAGATCTGGAAAACGGACAGTAAGAAAATGAAAAACAGCTTTTTCAGCTTTTTATTGCTAATTAATTCCACTTTTCATTTGTAAGAGGAACATTGTGTCACATAATGTTTTTGTGTGAATTGTTCCTTTAATTTATTTGGCTCATTGTTGCTACCAGACTAGGAAGGTGAAGGTGATGTAGCAGGTGTTTCCATGGAAGGATTTAATAATCATATAAACACTGAACGCACCTTTCTGTGTTTTGTGTGTGACAGGATGCGAGAGGTTGACCTGGGAAGCGGCAGAGCTCTTTTGATTAAAGAGCATGGCGAGTTCTCCGCCATGGCCCACAAGTGTCCACACTACGGAGCACCTCTGGTCAAAGGTGAGTCATATACGATCTTAACATTAATAATGGATAATATCACACATTTGACATTCCTGTCATTGTCTGTCCTTCGAGGTGTTTTGTCCAAAGGACACGTGCGCTGTCCGTGGCACGGTGCCTGTTTCAACATCGCAACAGGAGACCTGGAGGACTTCCCCGGCCTGGACAGCCTGCCTACCTTCCAGGTGACCTTCCCCCGCTGGTGCCCCCTCTTAACACATTCCTTTATCATGTCTCTAAGCACCGTCAAAAAAGTGTGTACACATCGCTCATGTCTGTTTGCTCCAGGTCAAAGTTGAAAAGGACAAGGTGATCATTCGTGCAAACAAGCAGGTAACAAGAGAGGGAATGTGGGGGATTTATGCAGGAAAAGAAAAAGAGCGTCTGATTGAACTTTTTCAAATCATTTCCAGGCTCTTCAGTCCCAGAAAAGATCAAAGGCCATGGCCCGATGCTCCGCGGTCATTCACTCCGGCACAAGCTTCAGCCATGTTCTCATCATTGGCTCAGGTCAGTGTCTTTAGTCCTCAAACAACAAGGATCCATCTGTGTTTGATTCTTATACGCAGCGTTTTCCTTCACGGCCTCTTTTAAATTAATTTTTTAAAACTAATTCTCCTTTTTATGGTTTTATGTCCGAAGGTCCAGCAGCTTTGGTGTGTGCAGAGACACTAAGGCAAGAGGGCTTCACTGACCGCATCGTCATGTGCACCATGGACAGACATCCTCCTTACGACAGGCCTAAACTGAGTAAGGTTTGTACACAGACCCTGAACACATGAACTGAGACACAAGTGAACTTTGCCAAGAAAGTTACATAACAGTCAGTAGTGACGAAACAGCTGCACAGCAACAAGGATTTCAAGAAGTTGTAAAGAAGGAAACAGACACAACTAAATGAAAAAAGCTGTCCAGCTTTTGGAAATATTGCTTTGAATTCAGGGATTTCTGTTTGATTGTACTATTGATGGACTAACTCGCTGGCCTTTAGTCTTTAGAAAGCACAGCAGAGCAGTTGAGATTGCGCTCCATGGAATTCCTACAGGATCATGACATTGAACTGCTCATAGAGAAAGAGGTGAGAGGCGGTGACCTTAGATCGATCAATGCATTTCTCTTTTATTGGCACAAAATGCATAAACCTGTATGACGTGTTTGCTTCAGGCTGTGGCGATAGATGTGAAAACCCGATCTGTGACCTTTGAAGACGGCTCGAGGATGGAGTACAGGAAACTCTTTATTGCTACCGGAAGCAAGTAAGGAAAACAAGTTTCTTCTATTTCGCATGATGAATAATCAGCAGAGATTCCTAAAATGACGTCCGATTGTTTCCGAAGACCCAAACCGATGGTCTACCAAGGCAAGGATGTCAAGAACGTGTTCCACCTCAGGACGCCCGAGGACGCCAACAGCATAGCGAGGCTGGCCAACAACAAGAACGCGGTGATTGTGGGAACATCATTTGTTGGTGAGAAAAAGACACATTTAGAAACACATTCGTCTCATTTGTGCTGATTTAAAATGAAAAAAAGGGACTGTCTTTATAAAACCTCTTAAAATGTCACTCCCTTTTATAAACACATCCTTACATTTTTATTACTAAAGCTTTGTTATTCTGCAAAAAACATGCATTTGACTTGTTAATTTGTGTGAAATTCTTAATATAGCCAACAATTTAATTATCCAGCATATATATTGATAGAATGGGATGAAATGAAATGAAATAATAAGAAAACCTACCCAGAACAGTTCGCTGCTGGTAGACGAGATACATCAGAGAAAGTATTCAGTACAATCATCCAAAAAGTGTTCCCCTCTGCTTCTGTACTGCAGCCTTCTATAACGTACTCTTAGACCACATAAAATACCTTTCTAGCTCTCTTAAATTCATATTGAGTTTGATAAATACGAGCCCTGACTTTGAAAGCCAGAACATATGATCATGTTCAGGCCGTTTTCTCTCTTTTTCTGTACCATTTTGCATGAATTACTACATATATGAACTCCTCACGTGTCGGCAGGTATGGAGGTGGCTGCAGCTCTAACTGACAAAGCCCACTCGGTCTCCGTCATTGGCATCGAGACGGTTCCCTTTAAACAAGCTCTCGGGGAGAAAGTCGGGAAAGCCATAATGAAGGTAGAGTATCAGTGTCAGCGTTACTCTTTCTGGTGAATACCCCAGTAAACCATGGTTATACTGTATCTGTGGTGTGTTTTGTCTTCTGCAGCTGTTCGAGGTAAACAGGGTGAAGTTCTACATGCTGAACGAGGTGTCGGAGATGGTCGGCCATCATGGACAGGTATTCAGAAAGTGAGAGAAACGGAGTGACGTGATGCTCAGCAGCACTTTGCTCCCTCGTTTAATCCATGAAGAAGATGAGTCGGCTGTGAAAGACGAGAATATTAACCAAAATGAAAACTATTTGATGGTGCAAAAGTATTTCTCTAAAACATTAACAATTTTATTATTATTTATTGAGAATTTAACAATCAAGAGGTCTGCTTTATTAGGAGAGTGTGCGAACAACGTCATCAAATATTTGAATTATTATTATGATGAATGAATATGTGTATTGTATGCACTGTGTTGACTGTATGTAGGGTCCCAATACTCAAAGTTAGAGGCGGTCAGAAAAAAGGTTTTTAGTGTTTTTCAGGAGTAATCTCTTTAAAAGAGGCGTCAAAGCTGTTGTGTATTATTATGCAGTAGTTTTTTTTCCTGTTTCCACAGCTGAAAGAGGTGGTGTTGAAAAGTGGAAAAGTCCTGCGGGCAGACGTGTGTGTCATCGGAGCAGGTGATGTCAACGATGATGCAAAATGTACCTTCTTTTAAATCTGTCCTCATTATCTGAAACGTTTGATCGATCCTAGCAGCTCCGTATTTAACCCGTTTTCTCTGATGTGTCTCAGGAAGTATTCCTGCAACAGGCTTCCTGAAGCAGAGCGGCATCCACATGGACTCCAAGGGCTTCATCACTGTCAACAAGGTATTTTGCCGAAGCCTGAAGCCCGAGTGAAAGTGTTTTCCTGTTAACTCACGCCTGTAAACTTTCTCCCAGACGATGCAGACGAATGCTGACGGGATCTTTGCTGGGGGGGACGTGGTGGTGTTTCCTTTCCCGCCACGCAACAACAAGAAGGTGAACATCCCTCACTGGCAGATGGCTCATGTACACGGTGAGTGTGTCCTCCTGACTGCATTCCTACTGAATACGACGATGATTTACATGCTGAAAGAAGGTTGTGTCTTCTCCTGACAGGAAGGGTGGCAGCTCTCAGCATGATGGGCAGAGCCGCTGAGATCAAGACTGTGCCTTACTTCTGGTCAGCCATGTTTGGGAAGACCATACGCTACGCAGGTAGGCATCCATCTTTAGTTTCATGAAAGTGTTGCGATGAGGGAGACGTGCTGCAGGAGAAAGATCAGAGGTGGAAAAATAGCTGAATTGCAGCTGTAGTTACCACACTGCCATCTAGCTGTACAGGCCTGAAACTGAGCCTCATTTGGACTGTCTTTTTGCTTTTTTTACACACAAATATGTATAATCTTCTCTTTGTGAAGGTTATGGTGATGGGTTTGATGATGTCATAATACAAGGAGACCTGGACGAACTGAGATTCGTGGCCTTCTACACCAGGTACGTCGTCTTTTTCAAAACAGTGAAAAATGTAGATGAATATTAAGTTTTAACTTGTGTTAAATTCTGTGTAGTTTCTCACTGTTTCCTCCTCTGGTCCATCTATAGGAGTGAGGAGGTGGTTGCTGTTGCCAGCATGAACTATGATCCCATTGTATCCCGAGTGGCAGAGGTCTTAGGATCCGGAAAGACGATTAAGAAACGAGATGTGGAGTAAGTCTCGGTCCAGGACTTAAATCTGGTCCTGGTTACAATAGCTGTTATGTTCTTTACTGCGAAGAAAACATGACAAATGTTATCACTGTGACAGAAAAAACATCAAGCCGTGGAGCTTGTGACTTCAATCACATGGAAAGTATTACAAGGCTCATTGTAACTACACGGAAAATAACACCAGTTATTATGTTTGCTTAGTTAATACAGTGACGCTTTATTTTACAATTTAAATGTGGTTTTGTTCTTTACAAAAAAACAAGAAATTATATATTTCTGTAGTTTTGTTGAGTGTTTTAATCAGTTATTAATTTCTAGAGGAATCTTTGGGAACACTTTACTTTAATCCCCCAAGAATTTATAAGTATATCATAAACACACATACGTACATTATTTTCCTTCACAGATCTTTAAGTGTTCATTAATGTAAATGTCAACAAGTGTCAACTAATACATTAATACACATTAACGATGTCCTTATATTTACCCACAACTACATTACAGTATGTTTAAGTGTGTTAGAAATGTTGATAAATAATTCATACAATGCTAATATTGGAGGGAGGATTTAAATATAGTGCATGGGGAAATGAATTGCTGCTGTGCACTGACTAAAAGACTTGAGGTTGCACCATAAAACCATTGCAATTAATTAATTTACATGTCTGTGCCTTCATTTTTAAATGTGTTTAAATGTTCTAAGCAAACATAAAGTGTCCCCACACTGTATTACTGTCTAAACGGCATGCTTTCCTGCTTTCTTTCCTCATGTCTCTCATGTCTTCCATTTCTAATAATGCAATCTCAAAATTTGAAGGATGTTAGCACGGCTTGGCAAGTATGGACAATTCTGGGCTTTTTCTACCTTAAATTTCACTCATATTGACCGTGTATAGGTAACAATCCACTTGATAAACACGTACGTGTGTGAGTGTCTCACGCCTGTTTTTTTGGGGGGGGTTCGCAGGACCGGAGACATTTCTTGGTTGATTGACAAAGGCTCTCAATGACTTCGCATCTGAAGGACGGACCGAAAATCCACCGGACACCTCACTATGGACACTTATGGTGCTGAGACACTGAGCAGCTATCCTGGTCTGGACGCAGACACACAGCGGTGTGTCACATGGAGACACACTTCCCCCGAGGACTGAAACTTCCTGAGAGACACTTTAATGTGACAACCGGAGCCATACACGGTCTGAATACACTGAATTGCTGCATTGGTGAGTCTTTTATGACGACGTTTCACAATCACAGCAATATTGGATTAAGCCTCTGTGCTGCTGCGAGATGTATCTACCTGTACTTTTGTTTATAAGAAGCCAGGGATGGGCATTGGCATTTTGTTTTGTACAAATAACATTGTATATAGCTATAATCCTGAATGCACTGTTACAAAATAAGAACATAGAATTTGAACTGACTTTTTCTAAGTTTTAAATAACAGCTTTGGTTGAATGCTCGAAAACAGGCCTTAGATCTGCATGCTTTAATTTACTATAATAGATGATTTAAAAAAAATAAGTCCCTGAATGCGGCTTTAACAGACTCACGTACACACACATACAGGTTTAATTAGTAATAAAAGACCATTTCTAGAATTAAAAACATCTTTGCTTTGGTTGCCTTGCTACTGTAGTAAATTGCACAAATTAAATTACAATACTTTGATCACACTCTAGTGCTTGCATATATTTCCTAGAGAATATTACCCCGAGTAGTTTAAGGTTATTCTTGCTCACGGTCACCTCCATCGAGAGATCTTTGTTACTAACTCAGGGAACTGAGGTTTGTCGCCTGGGCTCATAGGAAAAGTAAGCAGAGCAATTAAGCAATTAATTTGTTGCTTGCATATTTTTTCCAATATCACCGGTTCTCTCATGTTCACTCAGAATTGCTTGTAATGGGTATGAAGCGGATGCTTGATTACATCCCTGTGTGCCGATGTAATCCCTGAAAGCCAACTCAGCGTTTTAAAAAGCATCTTTGTTCCTACAGACGACCTTTTTATAACTAAACTTTGAAATAAAAGTCTTCCAACAATAACAACTCATATAATCTCATTCTCCACGTTACTCCGCCTGTTGTTTATGTGTGAATTCTTCGCCTTATTTATACCAAGAAAACAGTAGATAATCAGTAGAAAATGTTTAATAATTTTCAAGGAAGCATAGTTTAATGGTTGACAAGTTTCAGGATATCTAAAAAAAACATTTCTAGTCAGTTGAGCATTGAGATCATACAATAAAAATACTTTTGAGAAAAATTACACAGAAAAGAAATCACATGCAATTTCCACAAAAATGTATAAATCTCATAAAAGAAAGATTTTTCCTGATGAAGACGATACCTGGGAGGCATTTAACACACAATAAAACTGACACAGTGTTCACAATAATATTGCAAACGGCCCGTTGAGGTTTTTCTACATTATTTGGGTAAAAAGCACCTTGGAGATGGATATATATTTCTAGAAACACACTGGAGTGAAGGCATTACATGGCATCATAAAACTAGATTTGAGTTACATTTGATCACACTCTAGTGCTTGCATATATTTCCTAGAGAATATTACCCCGAGTAGTTTAAGGTTATTCTTGCTCACGGTCACCTCCATCGAGAGATCTTTGTTACTAACTCAGGGAACTGAGGTTTGTCGCCTGGGCTCATAGGAAAAGTAAGCAGAGCAATTAAGCAATTAATTTGTTGCTTGCATATTTTTTCCAATATCACCGGTTCTCTCATGTTCACTCAGAATTGCTTGTAATGGGTATGAAGCGGATGCTTGATTACATCCCTGTGTGCCGATGTAATCCCTGAAAGCCAACTCAGCGTTTTAAAAAGCATCTTTGTTCCTACAGACGACCTTTTTATAACTAAACTTTGAAATAAAAGTCTTCCAACAATAACAACTCATATAATCTCATTCTCCACGTTACTCCGCCTGTTGTTTATGTGTGAATTCTTCGCCTTATTTATACCAAGAAAACAGTAGATAATCAGTAGAAAATGTTTAATAATTTTCAAGGAAGCATAGTTTAATGGTTGACAAGTTTCAGGATATCTAAAAAAAACATTTCTAGTCAGTTGAGCATTGAGATCATACAATAAAAATACTTTTGAGAAAAATTACACAGAAAAGAAATCACATGCAATTTCCACAAAAATGTATAAATCTCATAAAAGAAAGATTTTTCCTGATGAAGACGATACCTGGGAGGCATTTAACACACACAATAAAACTGACACAGTGTTCACAATAATATTGCAAACGGCCCGTTGAGGTTTTTCTACATTATTTGGGTAAAAAGCACCTTGGAGATGGATATATATTTCTAGAAACACACTGGAGTGAAGGCATTACATGGCATCATAAAACTAGATTTGAGTTACATGGATCTAAAGACGACATGAAGGGTTCAGAGCACGGAAACAACTAGGAGATACACATCGGTGCAGGTTTTACTTCACTGTGGAGAAAAGCATCTTAAATTAAAGGTGTGTGAACATATCTGATCACTGCACAGATCACACATGAACACATGTCTAATAGCAGGATAAGAGCCTTTGGAGGCAGGAGGACGATTCTTATTGCTATGAAAATATTTGACAAAATGTCTGAGCATAATGCCCGAATGTTATCACAGCATTGGTTGTTGTAATATTAGCTAAGAGTCAAACACAAGCGTAGGACATTCTGGCAGCTTAAGACAACAGACTTCAGACCAGCGCTGTGACATCTGACCTCGCCTCCATTATTGTGAACAAGCTTTAAAGAAGACATCATTAAAAACACGTATGTCTGTTAAAAATGATGAAAACATTTGTAAACACTTCCTTCTGGCATCAACTTTTATGTACTACAAAAAAAGAAAGAAAAAATCTATTCACATTATGAAATACTTTTCATCAAACGACTCACAATCACAGCTTCTTCTGTACTCGCTAATAAAGGCACTTAATATTTAAATGAAGCTTTTGAGATGATAATTGTTGGCAGTGAAATCCGCTGCATCGAGAGGTTACATAAGAGAGACACCTGATAATTTTGGTGGATGATCATCTGTTTAGAAAAGCCACAATAAACACCAAATGTTGCATCGCCGCAGTTGAGACACTTTTTCACAATCTTGCAGCAACACGGCCGCCTGCGTGTACAAAACGTCTTCAGCATCCGCGGGGTCAGAATTCATATTCTGCTGCACACTGCTGAAGGTACCATTCATACAATTTCCCCTGTGGAGTAAAATCAACCGTGTGAGATTCAACGTTTCAGATTTGACTCATTACATTTAGACATTTAAACCTGCACAAAATATGAATCTAACCTTCTTAGTTTTGACGATATCCTGGATGTAATCACTGTACTCTGCCATCGTCCTCTTCTCCTTCTTCGTCAGCGTCTTATTCCCTTGGCTGAGGATGAAGAACATCACAAGATCGTTTGCTCAGGACTTCAATAACCACGTCTTAACTATCCTGGTTCCCATCTGGACTAAATGGGCATGAATGTGTAGGGCAGCATTTTACTAATTTAACTCATTTCATTCTCAATTAATCGTATTGTGTTCTACAAAAAGTCTGAATACAGTAGTGAAACTAAATCCCATAATGACGTCTTTAAATGTCTTGTTTTGTCCGAACAACAGTCCAAAATATAGCTAAATATTTAGTTTAAACTGATAGAAAACATCAGAAAAACTTCACAAATGAGAAGAATGAGGTAATAATGTTTAAGAAATTAATTAATTAATCGTTGATCCACTTATTCATCAATCAGTTATTTTATCAGCTCCACATATGCATACGTTTGATTGAATTCGTAGCACTCACCTTGCAAAATGCTTTGCTAGGAAAAGCAAGAGGTAGCAAAAAGCTCCAAATATGATGATAAACACAACTTGTCCATCTTCTGGTATCCAGTCCCATAAATACATCACTACTCCCTGTGAGACACGTTGAGAAGAAACATTTACAAAATAAGGAATGAAATGACATCTTGTCATTTGTTCAAATATGTACCAGTCTTACTGTGAATATGGAGAGGGTCTTGGCTGGTCCGTCACCCAACAGCTCGTCCAGCTGCTCCTTTGAGATAGTGTTCACTAGGAAGCTGAGGATGAACAGGACGGGGAGGAACACGCCCAGAGCGCCACACAAGAACGAGTGAAGACGGAAGCTTTTGTTGTGCGTCACGTCGGCCCTGAGTGCACACGGAGGAAATCTGATTTAATATCACACTCCCTGAAGCAAATAACAATATCTGGTGACTCTTATCTCCTCCGTATACATACGATATGGTTTATTTGCTTCCAGATGCCATCTGTCAGAGCATCATGGTGAACTAGATTTGAAAACAGTAACACATGCTCGGCGGCAGGTTGAAAGGTCAAACCTGTCCTGCTCTAGTCTGCTGCTGATGGTGGAACAAATGAGGTCAGAGTCTTTCTCCAGCTGGTCCAACGTCTTCTGAACGGCCTGGTTGATGGTCTTCTCGATGGTCTGACACACCCCGTCGATCTGGTTCACGCAGCGGCTCGGCTAAACGAGACAGAAGCTTGTGAGTGCATCCATCTTTGAATAACTTGTACAAAACATGTCGAGATGTGCATCTGGAAGAGGGAAGGCCCAGACAACAACAACTGAGAGCATTTTGATTGACAACCATGTACACTCAGCAGGAAGCGAAGCTACACTCGCTCAGCGGAAATAAATCAGAGGTCGGGAGGTATGCACAGATCTACCGCGGGGGGTTGTAGATCACAAGATGGTGCAGCGATAACTCAGGAGAGGGGCTTCAATTGTCAAAGGTGGCTTATCAAAGGCCATGGTTTACAGCCCCCCCCTCTCCAAGAGCGGATACCTCGCCACAGTCATCATATCGCAAAATAAATCATCCTCTTCCAACCATCAAGAGCCAACAGGAAACCCGGAGTGGACAATTTACATGCAAGGATAATCAATGTCAGGAGAGCAGAGTGCTTTAAATCCAGACCCAAGATCAGACCCAGACTTGAGACGTCAACACCAGAAACAGGTCCATGATTTAGAGCAAGCATCAGATGGTGAGGAACATAAAGCATGCTGTCTTACCCTCTGTGGGTTGGGGATGTAGATTGTAGGCATCTCAAAACCACATTTGTTGAGACCTGGACGGCGACACAGTTCCTGGACTATCTGCATCATTACCCTCTGCAGAAATACACAAATCAAGTCATCATTTTTTGGGGATTAAGCTACAAATCTATTGATATTTGAAAGTAAAAAAAGAGCTACCTGTCTGTCTGTTTCCTTCCCTGCTTCGTCTGCCTTGCTGAGGTAGAACATCAGCTTGTCTCCGCATTTCTCACTCAGCTTCTCCACGATGTTGAGTGTGCGTTTGCAGAGCGCCTGGCCCATCGGGTCGAAGAACACGAAAATCAGGTCGGCCTGTTCTCCTGCATGAAACAAACAGCCAAACGTCCGTTATAGCAACACGACAGCTGCAGACTAGATAATAAAAAACGTAAGCAGCTGCATAGACACACCCAACCAGGTGATGGCGCTGTTGACATCAAAAGGGTAGACCATGTCTCCGTCCACCAAACCCGGCGTGTCCACGAATGTCACCAGACTGAACTTCTTCTGCTTGGAAGTGGAGATCTCAGCACGCAGGTAGTCCATAAAACCTGGAATATACGGAGGCTGAGTGCGTTCAGGTGCTTCATTCTGGATGAATGAATAGTGAGGAATCAAAAGAGTTCCTGAAGGAAGCTGTCGCCCCTAACGACTAGATTATTGTAATGTGCTAGTGGAAGCTGCAGTGCAGTCAATACTGAGGGAGGCCAGTGAGTGCATGCAGTCAACTTTTCTGTGCTCGACGATTTGCATTTGGTACTTTGAATCGCAAACGCGTACAAGATGATCTGGATTTAGAATAAAATGCTAGCTGTACGCACGCATTAACACATCTGGGGAAAAAGCAATCAATAGTTGGACACACCCTCACCGGATCAAACTTAAATGTTCACGCACAGAAACATTTCCTTAGGTCTCGTTTTTTTCTCTCACCGTCTGTTGTCATGGTTACACACAACAGCTCTTCAACTGGCAGCTTTAGCGTGGGGCGTGGGACATAAAGCTAGCCAGTGAAGAACGACTGTGAGGCAACGCGCTTGTGAGCTCACGATGAGGTCTTCACCTCAACCCCAGTTCCCCTCAAACCCCGACTCGGAGCACAAGAACAGGATCACTATTTAGTCACTATTGACAAAATAACCCCACCCACCACCGCATCCTCCCTCTACACACGCACACACACAGGCCTGTGATGACACTGAGGCTGTTTCATAGGAAGAGGCAGGTGTTAATAGCCAGCACAAATCCCGTCGTTGTGCTGCAGCGAGCCGGGCCACTGCTGCTGTGGCACATTAGCATTCCCTTATGTTTCCTCTTACATCTGCCTCCTATCACACGCCTTAGAAGTGCATTCCCACAGTCTCGCAATATCCTGCCATTATCGTCGTGACAGCATGAGCGTTGCTCTTGTACAAAAAACACCATCAGATATCAGGCGGCTTCATGTTAGATCTCTATAAGGCTGCTGCTCTATACTCCCCTTGCACATGCACACATCGTATTACTAAAAAGACCAGCAATTATGTAAATCCATTCAAAGAAATAGGAATCAAATGGCTTGATACAGACATATCATTTCACTCTAGTTGAACAAAGTCCTCCGAGTCTCCCGAAAGGTGGAAACGAGAGCGATACTCGCCGATGGGTGCTAAGTTCCTCAAGTGACTGTAAGTGAGAAGACTACACTGGAGATCCTGTGCACGAGGAAAAGGGCAAGGGCTGCAATAACGCTGCATCGACCAGGACTAGACAAGAGAACTTGTTGGACTAAACAGCTCAAACAAGAGGAGAGCAAACACATCGAAGAGGAAAAGAGTAAACAACACACTATCAATACAGTGAAAACAGTTGATTCCCATGCAGCACAAAGTCTAAAACGCATGACAACAGGTTGAAAAGATAAAAACAGAAACAGCCGTTACGCAAGCCTAACACAAAATAAACTATCTGTATAATCAGCAGCTCCTCCCACGTAAGGATATACGATGCTTTTTCGGATGAGTCATCCTCAGTCAATGTGGCAGATCAACAAACGCCTGCTATAATGCATTTCCGGAGGCGGCGGTGAAGTTCAAATCAACAGCCTGCTTGTATTCCGGCAGCAGATCGACGGTGGTGCTCGGGGCCTGCAGAGTGATGCTGCTGCTGCTGCTGCTGCTGCTGCGCCGCCGCCGTCTCTAATGGCTGTGACATTTCTCAGCAGCTCCTCCTGACTCCACTGCACTGCTGTCGATGGGGCGTGTGACTCACGAGCCATACCGTGAGCGCTCCAGTCCGCACCCAGTGAACCCTCACTCTCTACACACACTCACTGTCAAACGCACGCACATACATTAGCGCCCTCCCTCCCCCCTTCCTCCTCCTCCACACTGATGCTCGCACTCAGACAGCAGGCACACCCACTTTTTTTCTGCACGACCACCTCAACATCAGAAGCTTCAGACCCGCCGCTGACGCACAGAGAGCCGACGACCAATTGTCTTAAAACAATACGCCACTAATTGCGTCTGTTTCTTCAGTGGGAGAGTAATCGTGACTCCCGTATCTCAGAATCGAAACGGCAGAAATGTGATGAGATGAGAACAGGAGAGTCTGGTCTGATTTATAAATAAAACTTAATACGTCAAAAATATGACTCAGCGTTGAATCATCAAGGTGAACTCCGCCTCAAATCACAAAAGACAAGCATTCTTGAGCAACACAGGATCAAACAGCCGTAATGGATGGCAAAGGAAGACAGGTTGCTTTAAATTAGTTTATCTAAAACCACAAAAAACTCTCAACTTCTGAACTAGAAGTGAGTCTGTAACGTAGATTCACTTTAACAGTTCCCCAGGAGGAGATGGAGCACTATCTTAAACCTCAAAGGAGCAAATCTGTGGCTGCAGCTCATGATGACATTCGCTTCCTGCTCACTATTCTCTAATGCTGCTTCTCCCCACTGGTCCAGCTCACTTTAACACGTTACCCTCTCTGTGATGTTTTCCATCACGATGCCAATAGAAATCAATAAAAACACAATCATTTGAATCTCACCATTGCACAAAAGTGACAACATTAATTAGAATTTTTAGATATTATGGAGAAGATGAATGAACAGTGCTGATCCTTCCATCACTCAAAAATAAATTTGTTTAGCTATTTTTATATCAACAGTAGGGAGATGCACTTGATTTTGAAGGATTACATAAAACTCATCTGTTCTATTATGTGAGATGATCGAATGTTTCGATCCTGTGATGCATCTCATTAGAAACAGAGCAAAATGTGCACATAATGGTTAATTTAGGAATTCCTTACACAAGAGTAACAGTGAATACAAAAATGTAATGTAATAGAACAACCACACTTTAAATAGTGTACTTTTCAGATACCAATGATGAGTTCCTGGTGCTAAAAAAAAGAGAAAACACTTACCTTTGAACTCGAGGAGCGGTCGAAAGTGAGGATAGAGATGTAGCGTCGCATTTCCCTGTGAAAGAGTGAAAAGACAACGTGAGAAACAACCTGATGAGACAAATATTAATCTGCGGTTATTCGGAGCTCACAGCTCCAACAGAGTCCTCTCTCTTCTCGGCACTTCGCACTCTTCAGTCTTCCACCAGCTGCAGACAAGTACGCTCGCTTTAAGCTTTTCCCGTACATAGGAGATAATCCTTCGACTCTGCAGTCCTGCACTGCAAATATATTATTCATCTTCATCACCTTCATCACAGCAGGATGTGAACGGAGAGGCAGAGGAAGAGGATGAGAAAAGACGGAGAGACAGGTGCCTCCCGAGCCTGTTTATATGCTGCAAAGAGGCATCCTGTGTGTGTGTGTGTGTGTGTGTGTGTGTGTGTGTGTGTCGATAACAAAGCCCCTCATCGGAGCAGCATACAGAATGAGCAATCACCGCTGACTGAGGGAGTGCCCCTCCATACAAGCTGACATCGAACGCATTGCTTCATCAACCTTTAGAAGCAGCTTCAGCTTCCATTACTGAAGGTAGAAATTGAAAAATTCCTTCATCCACAAAACAGAGAGGCGCCATCTGAATATGAAATACTGTTAATTGACCAAAATGAATTATAAAAAGCATTAAAATGGAGCATGCTGGTTGTGTTTATGGTGGATCTCTTGTGGAGGATTTCTTGGTCCTTCTGTTTCCATGGAGGGCTTTTCATCAGATCTTATACACATCAAGTTCTTC